>OY720370.1:7666630-10166630 GCA_963082945.1 Cerastis leucographa
GCCTTAGCTGTCTTACAACCCACTAAATAAGGATTTGATTTTTTCTTACACGTCTTTCATAGGAAGATTGCGGCCATCCCAGTTTAGTATAGATGTTATGAATATATCCCTCTAATCGATCATGTATCTCGCAATTCTTTTTGGCAGTACTATTACTATTAAAAACCACCAAAACATTATCTTTCCAGAATTTTTATTTTCTGTGGTGTTTTCCATCTTCCATTCATCCATTATTAATATTCCATAAGTCCATAAACGTCAACATCCATTTTACTTGCGGAACTCTAAAAAAGCAGTTTATGTGAAAATCATGAATCTAGTAGACACACTAGTCTAGCAGATTCATGGTTAAGATTCAAGTTAGTTTCACACGTTATAAAAACATTTTCTCTTAAACTTTTTATTGCGACAACCATTGTTTGTGATGATAATCAGGTATTGAAGTTAAGTATAACGGAATAAAAGCAATGAAAGTCACTTAATATCAATTTTGTAGAAAATATAAAAAAAAGAGAAATAAGAATAAGATAGGAATATTTTCTATTCTTTATACGTTTCTTTAGATACATTCAAATTCATATCAACAGGTGCTCATCTACAATACATCACTTATACACATACATCTACTACATCTCAATCTTATAAAGTTTGTAAATTTGAATGTAGGGATAATCTCCAGCAATGCTGATCTAATTCAGAAAATTCTTTTTCCAATTCGAAGATACATTATCCCCAAATTTCAAAAATATCATATTGAAAAAAAAAGGGATGATTTTTTGGGATGATTTCCGACCAAAGCACAAGCAGCCAGAGCAAAATTTATTTTTTCCAGATGTTCATTTTTAATTTACGCAAAATCTGCTGGCCACTTCATCCACGTGACTGTTACCCAACCCACTACTTGTACTACGACTTAAAAAACTACATCATTCATTCATAAAAAAATTAGTTCACCGACGACTTCAGCCCACGTGTTACCAATCAAGTTTTTCCCAAACTTTCTTTCTAATCAATACTTGTATTCGCAATAAATAATATTAGTGCGTAAACCGGGCGATGCCGCAGGCGTTTTTGGTCTTAACCTAACGGTTATGCCGAATATTTGATAATTATGCTCTATAGGACCTGTTTTTTTGTCAGCGTTGGTCGCAAGTTAGAGGTTGCTTTTGACGCCTGAATGTCTGGCAATTCATTATTATATAATCGCTTTGATGATGATGCAAGAACAGAACGCTTTATACCTTCATCAGTGGTAGTCTTACTCTTAATTGATTAAAAGTCATAGGTCGTGTAACAGCAGGGGTTTTGAATTCTTCATCATTACTCATGCAGCAGTCTTGTCTTAATAAATCATTGGATTCAAACTTCTTTTTAGATAAAACCACCGAAACCGACTCGTTAGTCTTGTGGTCGCAAAGAGGAACAAAGTGTTAGTGGTATTGGGTTTTTCCATCAGTAATTTATCAGTAGCAGCCACGGAGTCAGATTTCTGCGCGGTTGATGGCAATGGGCTCGATCCAGATTACTAAGCGTGCTGCTATGTTATGTCAGAACCACTAAAATAATCCATGCTAAATAGAAGATTATTAGAAGAGTGACATGATTTTACAAATGCTTTGACGTCTTAAATGACATGTAACTCAAAACCGACTTCGCAGACCCAAGTCACATATACCTTACGCCCAACTCCACTTTCATTCCCATACGCATAAATTAAATTAAAAACTACACTGTTACGCAACAAAATTAACATTATTATGATAGTCAAGTAAAAGTATTATAAAATTTTGTATTAATACTTTGGAAATTTCTACTGTAATCGTTTAAACGGTTTATGTAAGACGTTGATTTTCTCACGCGAATAACTGTGCTTTGTTTGGGATCATCGATTTTGCGTGCTCATTGTGTTTAGTTAATCAATACTGGCAGTTAATTAATTTTGTGATTCTTCTCTCACACATCTTTTTATAACGTATTTTTTTCGTTATGCTACTAGGAGTTTGTTAGCGTTTGCTACTTTGTATTTATAGTTAGTGGTTTGCCTCCATTCATATTTTCAAGTATTTATATTTTGTATTTTTTGATGCGGTGTTTTAAACTTAGATTATTTCAATTTTATTTGTAAAACAATACCTATTACAGATTACCTTTGGCTCGTAATAAACATAAAGTATTATTTTTATTTTTTTATGTTTAAGTGATGTTAATTCGTTTTTGTTTCGTATATTCCGATAGCTTTCGATAGCTCGTGGCTAAATAATAACAGCCGCTCGAGTCGCTCTTTAAGTTAAGCCGCGCTTGCCTGGGTTGGTCCGTGGATGGGTGGCCTCCCATTACATACCGAGTTTCCTCCGTGCCTCGGAAAGCACGTTAAGCTGTTGGTCACGGCTGTCAAATGTAGATCTTTGACAGTCGTTACAGGTAGTCAGTGGCCCGAAAGTCTGACACCCAGTCTTTTAAAAAAATAAACGTGAAATTATGAAGTTGTAGTCACAATCTATTTACTGTAGTGTACATTGAAGCATGGTAAGGATATGCCCAATAATATAAAATCCCCGTGCATATATTTGGAGTGACGAAGGTTTTAGTTCAGTCAAGTATCACCCTAACCTGTAAATTGATGCCTGTTTGTTTTATGGATTTCACAAACAAGTCATAAATTTCGTTCAAATAGAGTAAGCTAAATCGTTTGGTACATTTATTAATATTACAGGTCATCATTTGATGATGTGTATCAGTTATCAGTCAATTCAAACAGATTTGCAATCTAAACTTTTAAGGTAAGCTGTCATATTTTATGATTTAGGTACCTTATGGTTTCATTGTATGAGTTATTTACTTTATATATTTTGTAATTAATGTACACACTAATGTGGAGTAAAAAAGCAAGCGTATAATTTTATACGTTTCCTTTTTACTCCAAACCCAGATTTTGTAGTCTTAGTAGAGTTTACCTATAGATATAAAATATAATTTATCTTAAGATAACAATATACTTCCATTATTAATCACTAACTATAATTTAAAAAAAAAACGGTTCTGGTCAGCTCAAGATTCAAGAACAAGGATTTGTTTTTCATATGATGAGACACAAATCAAGCATGCAAAAACATCCTTCAAGAAATATTAAAACACGGTTCATCAACCAAACTTTCGTCTTCAATATCATACACCTCTTACGCAACTATAAGAGAAAGTTTTCGTATTAAGTAATTTGTTACCACCATACTTGGTGGTATTGACCATAATCATATATTATATTGTTTCGAAATACACACTGTTGTAAGTCATGATGATATTATCAATCTTGGCGATGATGGGTTTAGAAAACGTTTCGTTATTGTACAAGTTAACGGTAATGTTAATGATAATAGTGATATTGTGTTTAAAGAAATTGAAATTAATAAGGTGCTTTCTGATACCGTGTGTGAGATTCGCTTTGATAGCAACTTTGTGAAAAACTATTGATTAGTTATTGGTAATTTTTAGGGTTCCGTACACAAAGTGTCAAACGGGACCGTATTACTGTGACTTCACTGTCCGTCTGTCACTAGGCTTATGAACCGTGATAGGTAGCTAGTTAAAATTTCTACAGATTATGTTTTTCTGTTGCCGCTATAACAACAAATACTAAAATCAGAATAAAATCAATATTTAATTTCCCATACAAAAAAAGTAATTTTCCATTCGTTTTTATAAATAATGGTACGAAACCCTTCGTGCGCGAGTCCGACTTGCACTTGGCCGATTTTGTTTCTTTTATTTTTAGATGTTTGTGACTTATTGTAATGTTGTCCAATAATAAAGAAGATCTAAGGTCAGTCAAAAGATTACGTAGAGTGGATTATCAACGCTTTGTTTGTTTGCAATTGTAAACAATTTAATTCCTACATTTAGTCTTTGATATTTGAACATTTACTCTTGTCAATTGTTAGTTTTTTCTAGTAGAAGCGGTAAGGCTGTTCTTCTTTTTACATGGTTCTAAATTGTCAAAGGTCAATGTTGTTTGTAATGCTTAAATTTTGCTCTCTTTATAAACTATTCTTTATATTATTCGTTTTTAAACTGGCACGGTCACTACCACTTTCATTAACATTAAAAACGAGATATTTACCATATTTACTATTCAGTTTTAGTTCCGGATATTTTGGCGCTGGTGCAAGCACCATGACCGTGGATAAACGTGTTTTTGATAATCTGTTCTCCATTCACATTTTTAGTGTTTATGGTACTATTGTTTATACTCAAGACCAGTGACAATTTATATATTCAATGGTAGGCATAAACAGTATTTTAGTTAGCTAGTCAGAGTCTGTTCACATTATTCAGGTTAAGTAAATAGAAACAATAACTTTTTTAGTTCTTTATTTGTACGAATCATTTGAGAAATGGTTAACATATAAATATGTATATGAAAAGTAAAGTATTAAAATATTAAATATATTTGTACTCCCAAAGTATAGCACATAGATACATGTGAATATAATAATATTTGTATAGCAGAAGATTATAAAAATAATGATATAGTAAGTAATATTATAGGTGGTATATGGTTATAAGTTATGTAGATAATATACTGTTATGAAGTTGTTTTGGTGGAAATAAATGTAAATGGAAGTGGCTGGATTTATTTGCTCCCAAGTTATATGAATGTGAAATAGATATATAAACGGTCATAGATAAGTAATAATAGCGTAAATATATAGTTAGTTATATCACAAAATATACGTATACATAACATAAAAGTATACACATAATAAATATACAAATAAAACTACACAGTTAATATAAAGACTTAGTAAGAAAGGACTAGATAATAAATCTATTAGAGTTAACAGTAAAATCAAAAATAAAACATTTTGAAGTACAAAATACACAAATACGGATACCGTATAGGGTTTGAAAATACTAATATAGTACAGTATGAGCGACCATACAAACTTAGAACAACATTTTATGGGAAAACAGTAACAAATCGCGTCTTCGGTAAAAATCCCTTACAAAGGGAAATTCTTTATAGAATATTAAATAAATACGCCTTAAAAACTACAATAAATAAACTCAGTACATTCCGTTTCACACTATGTTACAATAAGTAGAGGACTTAGAATAGCTCCTTGGGAACTCCATGGCTTTAATCGGTTTTGACATGACCGGAGTAGGCTAGATCTTGTCCGTCATCGATGGATCGTCCCCATCCGTGACCGCTGCTAGCGTAGTGTTCCTCATGGTGAGGGTGTGCGACAACTTCATAGCTGGTTTCATGGTGCTTGCTTGCCAAAAGCTTCTTCAGGGCAATGATACCAGCGACCAGGAGAGAGATCTTGGCGAGGAAGACAGCCTTGGCGGCAGCGAATGCGATGATTCCGAGGAAGAGAGGGATGAGGGCGGTGATCTTCAACTTGGCAAGGGCAAGGAGGGGCAGGAGCTGCTTGATCTTCTTTTTCTTGCCACGAGCTGGAATCATTAGAGAGCCACATTATAACCAGTGAAAAAACTTTGTCTCGTGTGTTAAAATTAAATTTGGTACGGAAACCAAAAACAAAAATTAAGTGAGCGTAATTTAAGAATGTTTTCTTCAAAATAATCATTTTAAATGAATGTGTTACGTTAAGAAACATACTTTGAATCTGTAAATATAATGATTGTAATCTATACGAATGATATTCCTACACCTTTCACATTTGCTGCGTGAGAATTTAGTACAAAATTGTTGGCATCATTTCAATGTCCATTACCTACAAACTATGAGTACATGGTTTGTCAACATTGGCTGATACTATGCTTAAACTAGTTGTCTTTGTATGCCTTATATTTCTTTAAAACATACTGCTATTTGCTTTGCATGATTAAGTTTAGTGTCAAAATTCACATTTTGGTGACTGTCAAGTTGATTTTATATCATTTATTTTATAAACGTTTTAATGTTTGCCATTTCTCAGAAAAACCACAGTGTTGTGAAGGAATAATTTTGTCTTTAACGTTATGTATAATATTTGTTATTTTATCTAGACTAATCTAGAAAACAGTAAGGTGATTCACGATAATAAAGCATGTTTAAAAGTTTACGAAAAACATTATTTTTATTGAAATCCTTTGATTGATAGAAAACAAACATTCCCTTTGTATCTATCATAGGTTGTCTGGAAGATATCGCTTTCAGCGATAAGCCCGCCATTGTAAGCACCAATAGAATAAGCAATATTATAAAATAGTTGTGTTACAATTTTGGTGTAAAATAAAGTATATTCTATTCTGTTATAAATTAAAATACTTAAATTGATACTAATACCGTATTATTATTCCACTATTTTCACTATTACCGCTATATTGTAAACTCCAACTACAACTTCAAGGAACTTGTGAACTGGTATCTTTATCATTATACGCGCGCGCTTTGACGTGCTGCCAGTGCAACCACAGCCTTGAGCAGTGTCGCCATCTATGACATTGACTCTAAACTACCAAGTCATGTACTTTCCTTGAACTTCATTGCTTGATAAGTTCCATTAGGTCCTTGTTGGTGCTTTCAGTTTTAGAGTAGTTTTAGTTTAGATTTTAGAGCTAGCTTGTTTGCTTATGGCAACTTTATGAAATAACGTATGAATTTTTTTAAAACATTTCAACTAAAAATCTTTGGATGAGCATGCAATATTTTGTTTTTTGAATCCTTGGTAAATTGTAAATTAAATTAGGTTCTAGCTGGTACAGCAGAGGACATTTTTTGGGTTATGATGATGATAAAAAGTACTAAGTCTAAATTAATTCGTTAGCTAATAACCAGTTTTTCCTACGGATTTTTTTTTGGTTTACATCTAATCTATAGTACAAACGGCAGGAAATTTCACGAAAACTAGTAAAATGATTAGTAAAGAGTTTAATGTCAAACGGCCTTGGGCTTCAAAATAATGATAGAGAGCAAAAAAAACAGAACAAATGCCAGACAGGTACAAATGGACACCGTTTTAAAACTTGTTTATGATTGACATAGTGACATCGACGGCCCATTGCCTTCAAGCGCCTATATGACATACTTCCCTCAATAAACGATGTAGGGCTAAGAAACATGATCGAACAAGTTTGGTCGAAAGTAAAATTTAACTGTATCCAGTTACTAATTGATTTTAGCGCCTGAATCACCATCAGCCAAGCCTTTCCAATAACTACCTAATTTGGGGTCGGATCCAGTCTAACCTAATGCAACTGATGCAGCTGTAAGACAGTGTCAAATTTCGGGCTTTCAACTGCCTTTAACGTATTAACGTGTTTTATGAGGCACAGAGAAATCACCAACCAATAATTTATCGTTTTCTATAACATCCTAGACAACTTTATAGCCAATACGGGGACATTGATCACAAAACGAAATTAGAATGACAAGACAATCTCCATTAATTTATCATAATCACCTCGTTGAAGAGCCCAAGTTCACTAACACATTGACCTGCGAACTTGTTAAACTTAAACATACCTGCAGAACAATCATTAACCTTAACCTACGGCAATTCATTTTGATCACCTATTGATGATTAACATTTTAATGAATGGAAACTCTGCCTATCAATTTAACTGAAGAAAGAAATTAACAAAATAAAAGACAATACTTTAATCAAATATAAAACTAGGAAAAATGGTTTGGATGCAAATGGACATAGGCAAGAAGATTTACAATAAAGCCCACTACGTTAGTCGTGGAGACCAGGTGTTAGGGTGCTGCTTGGGAGAAGTATATGCCCACTAGTGGATTGCAATTATAGGCTGCGACTAACGACTGTTGTCCTTAGTTTAGTAGTAAGTTAGTAGTCTTTTACATCCTGTTAAACAATTTAAGTACATTCTTACAAAACACGAAATACAGTGAAAGGGTTGGAGATCTGAAACGCGTTTTCCATGTTATACAATCATCAAAAAAATTCTCACGACGCCGCGCCGACGGTACGGCGTTAACTTTGGCAGTGAAATAGGTGTGTCATTGTGTAACAAATTGATCTTGGGTGTTAGGAAAATAAGCCTATCGGTGTTTGAAGGTGTGAGATTGACTCTGATTGTTTTATTGTTACTGTGTCGATACAAACAATTTTGTAATGATGACTTTATTCACGATCATATAGTTAGGATTAGACTGAGCTGGATATTATGATGATATAAACCCGATTCACATTGGTGGTGATATTTGTTTAAAAGTAACCTTGAATTAAGTTACATTAATGTTTGTCGTTGTGCGTGACCCAGAAATAAATGGAGTGTTAAAGTTATTAAGGTAACTAACAACTATTTGTAAATTAGTATTTGGATATCTCGGCTCTTGGATCTTGAAGGGTGTAGATAAATAGCAGATCACGACTTTGATCAATGAAAACAGCATCTAATAGGTCATAACTCATAGGCATTAGACGTATTATTGTCAATGGAGGAAAATGTAATTTTGTAGATTGGTACATGCAGCTTGCCGGTATTCAGCAGAATCTAGTTCAAATAAAGCAGATGATAAAGCCTGTTTCTGATACGGAAACATTTATAAACGAATACAGACTGTAGTGAATCAAGCAAGAAACCACGACGATAGAACGGGAAACAGTGTCCATAGAAAATTAAGACAATTAAAATAACAACCTGACTCATAACACCATAATTGGTATCAATCGGACTTGTAACACGAACACATATCATAATATTGGAAAGGCAACTTTCTTCGGAGAAGAGCCGAGGAGTGCCGTTTACACGATTTCTCGATGACTTGTTAAACTGGTTTAGAGACAGGACTTCGAACGCCGTAGAGGGAACGTGCCGCTTTCGAGTTTCAACATGTTGTTGACAATCTCAATGTGAAGGCCTTTTTTGTGGAGTGACATTTTCGCAATACGGAAGTGGTGGATAGAGATGGTCTAAATTCGCAATGAGTCTTCGTGCCTAATGTGTTTCGATTTGGATTGCTGTGAAGATGACGATGCTTTCCCGATAAGCTAGCGATGCAAGTGCAGGTGGTTATCGTGGCCACATGCTGTGCCCAGGAATTTTGATAAACCGTACGAAAGAAGAAGGAGTAAGACTTATCATTAATGGATTTCGGATCAGGACGTAAACAAATTGAGCATTTAGAATATAAACGAACTGCAAGTATTGCAATCCGAAGTATTTCTGTTTTTGGTAGAGCGTTTTAGAGAATAAGACGACGAAAAAAAAAACAGCATTCGAAGAACAGATTGAATGCACAGAATAACTCAAATGACTCCCAAGTTGTTGGGGCCACTCACACATCTCCATAAAACTACCATAACTGATTAGGTAACGCCACACCTTTTAGTTGCATTAGACGAAAATTATGTTTTTTTTTTAAACCGGAATAAAATCGTAACAATTTATAGGAAGATGTGTAGGGAACTTAACATGCACGTCAGCTTCAAGTTTCATTCACGAGAATAAGTAGCGAGCTACCATTCATGTAACATCCGTGAAGGCCACTTGTAAGACTTTCCTATCTTAACGGTCTTATTACTTTGAGAGTAGGCAGATGTCAAGGGTCTTAAAGTTTTGTAGAAGAAGATTAGAGTAATTATTCATACTAATAATACAAAAGTAATTATGCAAATCTGATTGCATTCTTCCAGATTTGAATTCTTTGAGATTAAGATATTTTCAGACTTAAAGAGATTTTGATGAAAGGTGCACAGGTACACCATGATTTGGGTTGGTGACATGGAGACCATAAAGTGAGCAAAACCATAGGCAGTAGACACTAATTATCAGGGGAACTTTTCTGATGATCGAGGTCTAGTCACAGAAGATTCATTACAGGTTGAAATACCTGTTATGCATGAAGTAAAGATAAAATTACAGTAATTGCATTTAAGGTCGTTTACACCGTACGGCATTTCATACAATCCTTATTTTCAATACAAACAGTCCTTATTTTCCGAAATGACTGATCCGATTTAAATGAAACTTAATTCGCATAAACAAAAGACGTAGGTCTAAAAAATTACAAAAAAACATTTAAGAAATGTTTTTTAAAAAAAAAGATGGAAATTTCTGTTTCTATAAATAATTTTTTAATCGGTCTAATTTAGCTGTAACACTACTTTTCGAAAATGATTTTGACCTATGTATCCTGCTTATGCGTATTAAGTTTCATTAAAATCTGTTCAGTCATTTCAGAAATTAAGGACTTGAAAGTTTGTATGAAAATGTCGTAAGACGTAAACGCTCTTAACAACAGACAAACGTAGGGCAATAAACAAGATCACTTAAACCAGATAACATCAGCAAAAAAGTTTACAGTTTTGAAAACGCACTGATTTTGATATTATTATATTTTTGTATAAATCTTATAATTTTATTATGTGTAAATAAAACATTATGAATGCACTCAAATGGCTTCGGAAAGTGATTCGGTTCGAATGTTACTCCACTTACCCAGTCAGGAATTACAATCGGAACTAATATGTAAGTAGAGCATCTTTCCATACGGTTGGTATGTATATCAGGAAATCGCATGTTTATAATTATAAAGATTTATTCAGGCGTACAATTTCAAGGCATGAAAATTGTACATCGATGACTAATGGGGCAGTTAGGCTTTCTATTAATATCAGTAAGTTAAATTAACTGTGGTCCACTAAACTTAACTGTTACATGCATATGGTTAGGGCTGGCAGTGATTTGTTTCCTGTTTCAACTTGAATTATTTAATCAAGTGGTAATTAATTTGGTTATTAATGCACGTATACATCTGATTGGCATGTATCTTTTGGTTTTACCATTCAGTGAGCGTAAAAGGTCTTAGTATGTTTCACCTCTCAAAATAAAGTATTTTGCTGTTCAAAAACAGGTTTATTTTACAGTAAAATGCGTTACGTAAGTTATTCTGAACTTTTTACGGCTATTATTATGAATATGACGAGTGTTGTGTTTCTTCTATCTCATAAGCATATTGAAATTATTAAGAAGTTAATTTCATTGTAATATTGCCGGTCTGAGATGAACAATTTTCTCATTCATTGAAATAATACCTAAAAATATCTCCACTAGAACTCACAATTCGGTGGCAACCCTGCGTCTTATTTTGTACTGCCACCTTGCATTTGTAATATAACGGTACGGTCGAGCTATAACTTGGACAAGTATTAAGTACAGTCGCCGTCATTTCGTGTACGAACACTTTATATTCATGGGAATTTTACCATTAAGTGCTTAAAACTTTCCAATATGAGCTTGGGTTTTCGTTTGGTGACAAATGTTGGTGACTTAGTTACCAACATAGTCAAATTCTGGATTTATTGCATTTGTTTGGTTTAGAACGTGTTAATTTTAGTTTTCTGGCAATGGAGTGTGATGTTTGCAAGCGCATTCGGCCATGTTTATTCGTTTGTGGCTTGCATAACAAATTAGTCTTGAAATAATCTACTTTATCTTAAGAGTTTTCTGAATTTGTCTAGTTAGTCATTTATTTTAGTAATCAGTCTACTCTAATGTTATTTTTATGCCCTTTCTGTTACCAATGACTGAATTGCTATTAAAATATATAATGCCCGAATAGCTTTTAAAAAACCATAGTCACGGCAAAGAGCAATATCGCTTACCGAGTACAGCATCATTTTCAATGTATCATTAGTACCCTGCTTACAGTCTTGGTTTAACCATGGTTAAATAAGCCATGATGAATGCAGTTTGTTACGACGCGATGCTTCTGTAATCGATTCTTAGCTCTGAATCGACTTATATACTCGTACCTTCATCTTTACCTCCAGTGATAAATCGATTAGTAGATACTTAAAGAAATCATATTTAGTTGATTGACCTACATTCATGTCGTCAGCATCACTATTATGCCAAATATTTTCTCGAGAAGAATTCTGATTATTCTTAACCATATCCTGTTTAAAACATTTCCGACTTTTTTATAATTTGTTTGAATATCTCGAGCCAAAAATAGAACTAACTGTTTAAATGACGCAACTAAAAGTAAGATCAGAATTAATTAGTAAGTTATAGCGCAGAAATTCAAACACAAAACGTGACTAAAAGTTAAGTTCAGAAAACAATTGTTTTGCTCTATTTAATCATCATCTTTAAAACCGCAATCATCTAGTACTTTAGTCTCGGATGAATGACCCATTTATTAGAAATCTCTTTTATTAATTTCAAGTACCTGGTTCATGCCATTTCTTAACTTTTAGCTTGTTTGAAGTTTGTATGTTCAAAGGCTTTGAAAACGAAAGTTGAATCTAAAGGCGTTCGATTTATGTCACTAATTTGCATAAATTATACTTATAAATCATTGGTAATCGATTTACATTTTGATTTACGTTTATCCATTGCATTTCGTCTTGTTTGTTGAAAGCCATTTATTATGTTAACTATGTTTGTTTGAATGAATCAAGATTAGAGTTCCACTCATTCAAATCTTTATCTATAATCTAACGTGTAATTGAGCTATTAACACTCTATTATAAACGCTCATTTAATTTTACTTCTTATGTCATTCTGAATAGAGTTTAATCTGGTGAAGAAGATTTTTGTATGCTTACCTTCCTCAAGAGACCTCTTCATGCCCTCAATGGCTGATGAAGGCAGTTTGAACTGGATCACGTGGTTCTCCAAGAAGTCAGCTGCTGAATCAACCAGCCTCGACTCGATCTGAGCTTCCCTGGCTTTAGGCTCTTCAGACAATGGCTCCAAGGCCCTAGCAGACCTTGGGGAACCATTGCTTAGTATTGCCACACCATCAGCGAGATCCATCTCCCGCGCGGTGTTCACAGCCTCCACATATTTCAACGTCTTCTCCTGCAACCAAAAGATAAGAACTTAGTAACACATCACTCAAAGCACTTCACGGTTATCACTTCACTGATCCCACCTTTATGCACAAGGACGTGTCTCCATCGACGCACTCTTTAACAACTCCTAATATGGACCCGAAAACTCCGATTTCGTTGGGTTCTTTGTCGAGCGCCGGCATCGCCTGCGCCGCGACGAAAAGAATGAGAACTGCGATGTATCGAATCATGGCGTCGAATCAAACTACCCCTACAGAAAGCTTGGCACAAAGTGTAGCGACGTTGTATATGACGGCCTGTTTTAAGCATCTTACCCCACTCCCGCGACGGTCAAGAAAAGTGAACTCGATGCCGATGTCGGTCGATTAAACAGGTACCTACGAAATTATTTTGTTGTACTTACGGACATTTTTCGGGGAACGCACGTGGTTTTTTTTTTGGGGTTGTGTGGGTGTGGTCGTGACAGTTGATAAGTGTGGTGCATCGTATGAATAGTGCGTGGTCTTGATACTTTTGCGTAAATGCGTAAATTCGGTGATATTATTTACCAGTGAGCAAAACGTCCTGTTTATTTTCATTTTTATTTTATTTTTGAAAAATTGAAACAAGAATCTTTCATAGTAATTATAAAGAATATTTTTCAATTGCAAGAACAAAACATTTGAACAACAATTTTGTGTTTGTATCCAGATCTTATCATTAACTCTTTCACTTCCGTGTAGCTTTTAAGTATCTTGTTGTTTTTGGTCAACATGTAATACGTTGTTACCACTTTCATTCCAACAACTATTTTAAGAAAACACGCATTATTTACCTTACCTTGGTTGACCTAATTTTAGTACAATATTTCTACGACTTCTAGTCAAAAATTATTTGTAATGTGTCATTAAATGTATTGTATTAGCAGACTTGATTATTATTTTTTATTATCCTTTCTATGTTTTTATGATTTACTCTGATAAAATAGGTTTATATTCTTCGTTTTTATCTTACTCCCAGTTAACAGAGGAAGCATAGTTTTTCTCGACAAAAGAGCCATATAACTTAAATTTTTTATTACCACAACAAAATAGTAATAAGTTTTTCTCACGTTTCCCTCAAGCGTACGTCATATTTCTTTCTCAGCTCCGTTTATCGTCATATCTACAACAAAATTAGTTGTTATTTAAACCAAAGAATGGTGGTAACCTAAAAACTTTTTCTTCCCACAAAATGGTAAAACAATGAACAGATGGTGATTACTATATTAATGATTACTTACTTTCCCTTTTATAAAATCTCTTGTGACTCGAATGAGCTTATTATTTTGATAAATTATCGAAAATATTATCTGACTGTGAAGGAGTGAAAATAAGAGGTTTGAGTTATTAGCCATTGTGAAACACGCTTATTGTAGGTAGTAATATTTTCGTATAAAGTTAGTGACTATTTGTTTTGAGCTCATTTTGATGTTATTTCTGCAGCGGAATTAGTGCTTGCTGGTCCTGAGTAGTAGTTAGGGGATATCTTCTGCGTGTTAGATGACACAAAGGTCCTTGAGGTTTAAAGTAAGTAATTACAGTTCAAATATCCTTATTTATCCGTTTGTAATCTGTTACAACGACTGCTCCATTGAAAAAGTTCAGCTCCATTGCCTGTTACCTGTAAGCTTATGAACTGTAGAATAAACATAAGTCTTTAAACTTCCATGGTCACTAACACTATCATTGACACTGAAAACGGGATATTTTCTATGTTTAGGTTTAGGAAATATGGTAAATTATCCCATTTCCAGTGGTAATGATAGTGTAGAAATAATGTTTCTATTGTATTTCAAGCCTCCATCAAGCAGATCACTATCATCTGCAGATGATATAGTAACCTATTTCTCTAAATTGACACTTGTAACCACACGTTCACTGGAAGATATTAATCTTAAGGTATGGTTTTCTTTCATACTATTTTCTTCCCATCAGTTTCTTACATTATAAGGTTTGTATGTTATCTTTGATGTTTATATTTCATCTTGTTCTGTTATGAAGCTTTTCAGCTTAAAGCTCTGTAGTGATATTGTATAAAATGGACAGAAATAAAAAGTTACTGGGGTTTTGGCCTCTTGCTAATAACATTTATTTACATTGCTGATGCTGAATGATCCAGAAATCACGAATTAACGCACACGTATGTTATTGATGCGAATGAGACTCGCACAGATGATAAAAATATGGAACAAAAAGGACCACACAACGAGTGGAGGTGCCACTCAGCAGTGGAGTGACTAGGGCTGTCAAAGATGATCATGACGATTAGCAATAGTATTATCCTAATAATGACAAATGCAAAATGCAACAAACAAGCAATAAATTACTACTGAATTTACTATTATTTTCAATAGCAGCCACGGAGGCTGCATTTGTGCCCAATGCCAATTATTTTGCCCCTATTACATAAGACTCAACACAATCAACAAAATGTAGTTGTGCTAATAGGTAAACCCTTCGGGAATAACACGCGTGATGTTATGCATGAATTTACAAATTACTAGTCCCATACAGAAAAACACTTAGAAATCCTTTTAAAACTTTTAAGTTATTTAACACAGTTACTTGGATATCCTGGTGACAAATAAAGTGAAATCGACCCTAAAAATTTACATAATATAGCCTACTAGAAGAACAGGTATTTTACCACAGGCCAAACAGTAGTCTTACTATACGTGGATAGTTTGACAATGACCCTGTTAGAAATACTTCAGAGTATGTGACCAGAGTTTGAGTAACTATAGTTATTGTTTATGTAAATTGGGGAGTTTTAGACTGCGTGTCTGTGGTCAGGTAGCCATTTGTAAAAAAACAAAAAGAAAAACATTGAAACCTTAGTAAGACCTGCAGGCCTAGCATAACGGTATAGTACGTACAATTTTCCCAATGTTAGGACATCTATGTTAGAGAATTCAGCACAGATATTCAGCTGAATCTGGTAAGACTGGAAGCCGACCCAAACACAACTAGGAAAAGACTAGGTACCTATATGATGATAAGCTTTTTGGTACTAACATAAGCCAGTGCAACACGTTTTTGACTTTTCCATCATTGTTATCGGATCGCTGGAAGTAAGTCCTGGGTTGTTTAGGTCAGATATGCATTCGCTCTATGTAAAATTCTGGTATTCAGCTGCAGCAGGTTGGACTGGCAGATAATGTTATTGCTGGCAGATAGTTACTTTATCTTGGGACTCAGAAGGATTTGCTTCGAAGGATTCCAGTTGTAATTCTAATAAGGGCTGATTTAAACGTGTTTTCTCCTGGAAAAACATAAGCCTACATGTGCACGTATAAAACGTCGACAAAAAGTTGTTCAATTTATAGTGCGAATCTAAGATGTAGTAACTCTCCGGCAAAATGAAAAACGATTGAAAAAAATATGGCTAGTACGTTTATCCCTTGATTTCTTTTACTTGAATATAAATGTTTTTATTTCCATAAGTATGTCGCTTGTAATGAATCAGCGAAAGGTATATTGAAAGAAAGTAAGTAGAGCTATGTTTAACCTGAATACAAATAGGAAATATTGTGTTCAGGAATGGTAATTGAATTTTAATAGTCGGATTATCTTTTAGCCTATAGACCACCAAAGTGGTGAATAATAGTGTACACACAGCGACATCAAGCTATACATTTTCTGTATAACATGGCCGCGCTTTGTATGGATTCCACGTACAATGAGAGATCCGCATAAACTGGCTTTGTATAGCGTGATTGGTCGCTGAGCATATGAACGCGTCACTGCTCGCCAGCTCCTTCCAATTTCCATTGAAGGATTTGACAGTTTCTTTCTGAAATATTTTAAACCAAAATCCTGACGTTCTCTGGACATGAGACGTCTGAGTAAAATTACAAAAACGTTCCAGTATCAAAGAATGATGAACAGTTTTAATGAGGATTGAAACGGAGGAAACTATCTTCGATCTTGAAGACGTTTGTTGGAGCAATCGCGATTGCTGCGAAATTTAGGTGTTTTATTAGGTACACGCCTGCCTGACCCTTTGAGGAAAAATAATATTTATTGCAACAATAAATGGCAAGTTTCAAAATCACTGCATCCTCATATACGACGTAAAATAACTGAGTATATTATTATTAAAAAGATTGAAGTGCCTGAAGAAAATTCACAACAGACAGTATGTGAACGAAAGCTGGTCTTAAGAAAACTTTATATTCATACATGACTTGTATTGAAGAAAGTTGTTGTTTTGTGAGGAATTTCCTAAAGCTTTATTTTATTTGAGTATGAGCAAGTGAAGTCTGTTTGTGCAGTTAGGATTATTAGTGGATGCCTGTCGATTGTCTGTTCGAAACCTTAATGGATTTCTCCTCTGAGGGCATTTTCAGACTTACCATGGATGAATAATGAAGTTTTTATATGGGAAAAAGGGTGACAATATAATGGTAAAGTAAAAAATAACCCTGGTTATATCACTATATGTAACGCGGTCGGTACCTACATAATACATATAATATGTTACATGTAAACTTTGTTGAAGAGAGTGTTATCATTGTTGTAGAATTGACACTTCTCTTCTTCTTCTTTACCGTGTGGTGCCTGGTGCCAGAGTTTTTATGACACCCATGGGCTTCTGACTTGGCTTTACATGCGATCGAGAAATATATCTCAGGCATGGTGGTTTTCTCATGATGTTTTCCATCACCGAAGCAAATGATAATAAAATTTGTCATCGCAGTCTAGGATTCGAACTTGAGACCTGACTAATCTCAAACGTGTCTTACATGTACTGATCATGATCAGTCTCATCGGTGAATTTCCCTTGCAGAGGTCCGAATAGGTGGAGCATATTTACCTGAATTTCAAGGAATTTAGTAGTGTGGTTAATAATAGTAACTCCTACAAAATTAAGTTTTTTGTTTCGGAACCTAAAAATACTCCAGAATTTTAGAGAGAGGTAATCAATCAAAAATAAAAATTAAAATATTTTATGTTACATGCACTTATAAAACGTCGACAAAAAGTGCACGGTTCAGGCTGGTCGTTTCCAATGGAGAAGAAAAAAAACCGGCATAAAACTCCATGGTTATTGTTTTAAAATCATTTGGTTTTACAATAATTGAATGTTACAGCGTCAGTACTTAAGTATGGGAGGACAGCGTATGCCCGGACAATAAGTCGTTGCTTACTTCTAAAGGTAGAACAAGATATTTTTTTTTTTGTGAATGGCATCTCGCAGTTCATGAGGTTGTCGTCTGCTTAACCGGACTATCCTGTGGGTGCCTTAAGAGTAAGGCCTCCAGCCAGGGCATAAAAACTTACAAACTCAGCGACTGCACGCTAACGGCACCCCCTGTGGGGTACGAACCTCGGCTTAGGGCGTCGCTGGGGGAGGACTGCATGGGGACAAGCTGGATCTGAATGGTATCATTATTTAGGGGCTGATTTAAAACTACTGGCACAGCATCGCGGGCTGGCTCGAGCGAGAGTTGGGGAAGGCATGGACCGGGACGTCGCGACGGACCTCGACGGCGAGGTCGGAAAGACGGCGGTTTGAGTCGGAACTTTTTAAGAGTGCTAGTCTCTTTGCTACTTTCCTCGAGGAGAGTGATAGCATCATCTGGAGTGACGAGGGTATGCCTAGGACGGCGTACTGTACTAATGCGCGAGGGTTCGTAACGGTCGGCCGCTGCAATCAGGGGATTACGGTGCTTAATGGCGTTATCGAAGAAACGCTTCGATAGACGTTTCATAAACTGAAGGACGGTGGGCATTCTAAGGTCTACGTGTAGACGGTCGTTACGGACATAAAAAGGGGCTCCCGTGACTCTACGTAAGAACCGGTTCTGCAGAGTTTGCATCCTATGGATGTACTTAGGCTTGGTGTGAGCGTACAGGACGCAAGCGTACGTCATAATGGGGCGGATCACCGCGGTATAAAAGCGCAACTTGCACTTAAGTGACAACTTGCTTTTCGCCGAAATCACGAAATGAAGCCTACTACTAAGGTCGCGAGCTCGCAACCGAGCTGCCTTTGCTATGGGTAGGCTGCGTCGCGAGCTGCTTTGATGTGCGCCGCGAAAGACAGGTGGTTGTCAAGTAAGACTCCTAAGTACTTGGCTTGCTTCTCCCAAGGGATAGGCTTACCGTACATAGTGATCGGGCTGAGCGCGGGTGGCTTATTTTTACGCTGCTTAGAGAAAAGAACTGCCTGGCTCTTATCGGGGTTCACCTCGATTCTCCATTTCCGGAACCAAGCGCCTTAGACGTTGGCTGAGGTTTGGAGGGTGCTATAGATAGCGTCGTGACTGCGGCCAGTGTAATAAATGGCCGTGTCGTCCGCGAACAGGGCTAACTGAGCCTTCTTGCTCTTGGGGATGTCACTGGTGAACAGAGTAAAGATAAGTGGAGAGACGACGGAGCCCTGAGGGACTCCGGCTCTAATGGGGTGGAGGGAAGACAGTGCCTTCCCGATGCGATAGTGGAAGGTGCGATCCGACAAAAAGTCTCGTAAGATGAGCACGAGACGGTCTGGCACGATAAAAAAAAAGTAGTATCTTCATGTTACATACTTCCTTAAACTTTAGGCAAATATACTCTACCTATTCCTTCTTCAGCTTTTCAGTTAGAAACCTTGATTGAAACACACTAAAATAAACAAACTTGTCGCAGTGTTTTTACGCGTCGCGTCTGAGCCGTGTTAATGGCGACAAATATGAACAAGACAAACAATGCTATGTCGTGGTGGGATTGATTTAGAGTTGGAGATTGTTGTGAATTTTGAAACAGGCGTATGTATAGCAGACATGATTAAGTGTATTGATTGATTGAGACTTTTTTTTACAAAATGCTCATAGTCAATGTTTAAACCATTTTCATTAAAACGTACTTTCGCAGTAGAAGGACCGATTTGAGCGCTATTGGGCAAAGACTCTTACAATTTACTAAAGATTCTGGTAATGGTTAATTGGTTAATGGTATTTTAAGACATTAACGAATTTCTTGTGAAGATGAAGTTTAAATAATATACCCACACAACTTTGCCTTGTTACAACACGTTTGTGCTTGAATAGCAGTTCCGGCTCTCTGATGAAATATTTACCGTGTATGCATCATTTGGACGCAAAGATTACAAGGCAGTGACAACCGCCAGACGACAAGATGATATTATTACTTAGGAAGTGTATAAAAACCAGGAGAGCAGAGGTGGTGGCAGCCCCGACTTACGAGCAGTAAGCCGTGGGTTCGAACCTAGGCAGGCGCATTACTTTGTGTATTTATTATATTTCATCGCCGCTGCCCTCAAAAACGGTGAAGGAAAACATCGTGAGGAAACCGGCATGTCCTAGAAATAAAAATTCGAAGACATGTGACATCTAGCAACCCGCATTGGGCCCGCGTGGTGGACTACAGCCTACTCCCTTTCATAGAGAGGAGGCCTGTGTCCCAGCAGTGGGAACATTATAGGCTGATGATGATGATGTATCAAACAGGCAACCATTTGTTAACGGTCAATGCATCATGTGTTCTTCTTCCATACTTCTCATCAGTCGTCATCTTTTTACCCTCTTCTAGCTATATCATGAGCTCTATTACTACTACTATTACGTATTATTAATAACCAACACTCTTAGCAAGATAAAGAACCATAGTAGTAAGTGTTTAATTGCCTTAAAGTAAAAACTGTAAAAAGTGTGAACTTAAAAACATATTCATGTGAAAGAGAAGTGCAGAAGTTTAACTTTATTTTCATCATCTTTCTCCTGTCCTTATACTGATATATATGAGGTCGACACATCATGTCTTCTTCTTCCTTAGTTCTCTATTAGTCTACATTAGATGACTATGGTCGACTCACCCCATTTCTAGATACTATATATTCTTTCAGACAGTCAATTCATAGTTTCTTTTTTAACTCCATAATCACAATTATACTGCATGAAAATCCAAATACCAAATTTTCATGAGATAAAGAGGCATTAAATTTGTTTTTTTCTCGCTTCATTATAACAGCAACATCTACAACTCTGCAAGTTTAGGAATCGTAAATATGGCCCTTCGAGCTGGATTAGCTAAGTGTGTTTTATCTCTACTTATGACAACGAAACAATTCTGGCCTATGATTGCTAGTCCCACAAGCAGATTGCCAAAAACGAACAAATATTTCCAAAAGCTAAAGAATTTGAAACCTGTTTGCTACTACAAGAACTTATCTATGGAGGTTTCGAAGAAGACAGCTGTCTTCTTAAAAAACGACACACTATTCCTTCTGTACTTAATTATTTTACGACAGACACTGCATCTGGTGCAATCGGTCAAACATAGCTTTCTTTTTCGAAAAAAAACCGAACCCGAATTACATTTTATGATGCAACGTTTTTTAACCGAAGTTTTTTTCTTTTCTCAAATCTCTATTGTGGCTTTTTTCTTTTCAGCTTGCTTCGTATTTACTTTTTGTCGGTTGTGTAATACATTTTGTGGGTCAATAGCAATGTTAGGTATTTGAAGAAGTTCGTTTTTTTTTCTTGTTACGTAAGTTGTTAACGATATGACTGTGCAGTTTTCAATTTCGGATGTGGGCTGAAGAGCTTTTTGTTGTGCTATTAGTAGAGGCTGTGATTGCCTCGTTGGTAGCCCTAGGCTAGCAAGTAGATATACTGAAGTAGCAAATACCGGGCATGAGGTCCTGGGTCCTAGGGTCTGGCAAAATGTGGGTGTACTATTAGGTACACCTCTACCTCACCATTTGGGAATAACAGGCGTGATGTTATGTTATATTAGTAGTAGAAATGAGTTAAGTGCTAGCAAAATTACTGGCACCTTATTTTGGGTGCCTTTTTGCAACGTATATTATTTTCAGTGTTTGTCGTTGTTAGTAAATCTATACAGGAACACACTGATTTAATTTAAATTATAACTCACAATTTTCAGTCTACTCACGGATTTGCCTTGAGGACTCACGGATTTGCAGGATGATTGATTATATGATTCATTTCTTAATTCATTTTTTATCCCCCTTGAACAGGGTGTAACGGAAAGTGTGTCCCAGGGGAGCTGCCCCATATATTTGGGTCGAAAAGGTATTACAATTTTGTATGGGGCAGCAGATAATTTTTCGCTATTACAATGTTTGTCCGATGAAGAAACATGTTCAGTTTGATAATCTATAGCACACCCCTGAGTATGTATATATCCTTTCCGTTACAACCTGTGTACTATGCTGCAGAAGTTTAATGATATTGAAAAAACTCTCTGCATACTCTGCACTTGGATAGAAGCGATTACGAGATGCATAAGTAGATCAACACGTAGCCGAGAACTGCAATACATTCTGTCATTGACTGCCAACGCTATCGGCGTTTAACTTTGAACTTAAACTTGCACCTTACAACAAGCATAAATAATACGACATCTCCATAAATGAACAAAAATGTAACCAGTCTAAATATAATTGACCGTAATTTTCGCGGTCAGTGGCGTAATATTTTGATTTTACGGCGTGATCGCGGCGTAAATAAACGATTAGAGGAAAGTTTTGTGGGTGTTTTAAGGTGCCAAAAGTAAGTAGTATACTATTATAACTATTTATTATTGGAAAAACCACTGTAGAAAGAAAGCTGTGTAAATAAAGATATATTTTAATAAACATACCTAATAGTATAACTGATGGACGCTACAGAGGGTGCCAAACTAGAGACTCAGTTCTGAACCGACACAATTTAGATTTCCATCGACACGCTAAGAACGAGAATAAAAATTTAATCCGTACATCGCTTATCCAACGATCTTTTTTTTAAATAATTTAAATAAGGATTTATTTCGTTCTAATACGAACAACTGGTATTTCTTTCATCTCACATTTTATTATCTATTCCGAATACCATTTGAAACTTTTAAAATTCGTAATATTTTAGTTCATCAGATTTTCATACAAAAATAATTATTTTGAACGCTCCAAAGGTTTTTTTATTTAAGTCCTAGAACTAAAGTTGTTAATTATGATGTTAGTAACATAGTCCTGAGAGGTTGGTGTTTAACAAATAACCCTATATCGGGTGACTGGTAATTAGTGACCGATACTTAAACACATAATTATACTCATGATAACAAACAACTTTTCCAAAGAAACATTTTTTTTACACTCATTCACTATTATTTAAGGGAGTGAAAAGTTAGAAAAGATTAGCAAAAATTTTAAAGTGCTTATAACTACGAATTAATTCTAAATATAGAATAAAGAGCTCGTGGCTAAATAAAGACAGCGGCACGGGTCGATCTTTAAGGTTAAGCCGAGCTTGCCGAGGTTGGTCCGTGGATGGGTGACCATAATTACATACCGAGTTTCCTCCGTGCCTCGGAAAGCACGTTAAGCCGTTGGTCCCGGCTGTCATTTGTAGATCTTTGACAGTCGTTACGAGTAGTCAGAAGCCAAAAAGTCTGACATCCAGTCTTACCAAGGGGTATCGTATTACCCAGTTACTGGGTTGTGGAGGTCAGATAGGCAGTCGCTTCATGTAAAATACTGGTACTGAGCTGCATCCGGCTAGACTGGAAGCCGACCCCAAGTAGTTTGGGAAAAGGCTAGGCAGATGATGAACTACGAATTAATTGTTTGGATAGGACATCATAAATCAGATCAGCCGGTTTTTGTGTAATCACTTTATAGGGATTTTATTTTTAGCCGACTCGCTCCCAAAGAAGTATGTCCTAGCAATGACAACGTTTTAAGCTGATTTTTATGCATATCATATTTCGCTAAAACCTGTTGATTAGTTCTTCCCACACGAACAAACACTGTTCAAAAAGAGAAAATAAGTAAAACTGATTTTCCATTGTCACTTACAACTTATAAGTGAAGATTTGCCAGCGAAAGTATATTATGGTCGGTGACTGGAGTGTTAAATAAATTAGTTTAAGTAACGGCTCTTGGACACTTTCTTGTCTTATGTTTCATTGCTGGCCTGACAGTGCCATAATAATTATGACATGCTCTTGTAAGACGGTTAAGAAAGCTGTGGATGTTGTTTGGTCATCGACCCACAGCTGTGTAGTAGGCAACGCATATATGTATTTTACAAATACCCACGGTACCAACGGTTTGAAACCACTGGAACAGAAGTGTAGAAGGGAAGAAAAACCGGCCAAGTGCGTGTCGTACTCACACGCACACAGGGTTCCGTACCACCAAACAATAAAATGTTTTTAATATTATTCAATTATTTTTATATGTAACAGCAAAACTAAATTTGTTTTTCATAGTATGTAAATGAAAAACAAAGTTAATGCTGCAAATTGATGAAAAAGTCCTATATCTCAAAAACTAAACATCATATCTTATTCAAACCAATTTTCGTTGAAAGTTTTTTTTACGTTCTATAATCCTACCTATATATTTTCAGAATTTTCATCCTCTTACTTTTGACATTAGAGGGGGGGGGGGGACACACATTTTACCACTTTGGAAGTCTCTCGCGCAATCTATTCACTTTAGTAAAAAATGATATTAGAAACCTCAATTTCATTTTTGAAGACCTATCCATAGATACCCCACACGTATGAGTTTGATAAAAAAAAAAATGAGTTTCAGTTCTAATTGTATGGGGAACCCCAATTTTTTTTTTTTCAATTTTTGTGTGAAAATCTTAATGCGGTTCACAGAATACATGATTCTATTTACCAAGTTTCAACAGTATTGTTCTTATAGTTTCGGAATAAAGTGGCTGTGACATACGGATGGACAGACAGACAGACATGACGAATCTATAGGGGTTCCATTTTTTGCCATTCGGCTACGGAACCCTAAAAATTACCCACGACACCACCAGTGGTGCGGTTTAGTAGTGTAGAAGGAAAAGAGGGTGATAAACATGGAAGGTTCAAAAGCTTCCTTCAATTATTAAATTAAGGCTTATATACAAACAAAAATGAATTGAAATAAAGGCAGACAATCATCATTTGCTTAGCCTTTTCCCAAACTATCTTGGGGTTGGCTTCCAGTCTAACCGGATGCAGCTGAGTACCTACTGGTACTCAGCAGTATGTAACAAGAAGCGATTGCCTATCTGACCTCCACAACCCAGTAACTGGGTAATACGATACCCCTTGGTAAGACTGGATGTCAGACTTTTGGCTTCTGACTACTCGTAACGACTGTCAAAGATCTACAAATGACAGCCGGGACCAACGGTTTAACGTGCTTTCTGAGGCACGGAGAAAACTCGGTGTGTAATCACCCATCCACGGACCAACCTCGACAAGCCGTGCGGCTGTTATTATTTGGCCACGAGCTCCTCAAATAAAGGGAGACTATATTGAGCAAAACTATTACTTTTTTTACTCTGGGTAACTAGAGAAAACTACGTGATACATAAGACCATTTATTCAACCTTAAAGTCTGCATTTAGATATACTAGGCAGAGGCCTAGTATATCTAAATGCAGACTTCTATAAGCAGAGGCACCTAACATTACGTCACTTGTGTACAATAGTTTAATAATATTTTTGTGGTTTTTATAAATATGTATGTAGGAAACGGAACGTAAGAGTGAGTGAAAGAGATGAATGTATCGGAAGAGAGCGAACGGTTAAAAAAAAGATGGCGTAAGACGGAGAAGATGACAAGGACGTTTTATTTAAAATATACTGATTTCCAAAGTTTATTCCCATTTGTTTTACTCTGAACTCACAATCCCACATGTACGATAGTTTGTAAGGTATATATGCCATGGGTTTTTGTTATCCGAATTAAATAATTTTATTTGATTTATATACCCACATTTCGTCAGTTATATTTAAGTACCATGTAGTAGGGAGTGATTCCAATGCGATCAAACAGCGAAAAAATCCAGACTTCGTGGTTGCTTCTGAAAAATTACCAAAAGAAAAACTCAATAATACTGCCACACTTGTGAATGGAACACTGGATCCAGAAAATGATAAGTACAACTTGAATATTCTAATGAAAACTAATTAAAGAAACTCCTGCTCTCTCCGACTTCCGATGCCTCAATATCTAAAAATAAAAACGCTCTATCACCATTGATAGTGCGTTTCCTTTAATTGAAATTCCATCCAGTACCTTAGTTGCATCAAATACCTTAGAAAAGATGGACATAATTATTTGGAATGATCTATGCCCGTCAACTTTCTCCAAAGGGTCAACGGCCGGAGGGCTGAGAGATGACTAAGCTTGTATACGTAGTACGTATTATTGCATGTACTATTTTGTTTTGCCTAAGTAGGTTTATGGTTTGGTGGGTATCAAAAAGTGTACTACGTGTACTCAGCTGCATCCGGTTAGACTGGAAGCCGACCCCAAGATAGTTTGGGAAAAGGCTAGGCAGATGATGATGGGTATCAAAAAGTGTTTGGTTAAAACCTATGATTTGGGTAGAAGTAATAATGATTTTGAGTGTTGTTTTGTTCTTTCGATCAATTTTGATGTGATAATAAGACCGAATTTTCTTTTGCAATAACCTAAGAGAGAACACAACATCTGAGGGAGCAGTCTTATTGGTCATCATTTGCCTAGCCTCGTTCCAACTTGTTGGGGTCAGCTTTCAGTTTAACTGGATTCAGCTGGATATTTCATTCGTTTTTTAAAGATCATCAAACATAACATAGATACATATATCTTTGTGAAAATACAAATTCAAGATCAACACATTAGCACTGATTTTCTCCGCATTACTCAAAGTTTGACTGGTAGCAAATGCCTATGGCATTAAGTCAGCCTCTATACTTAAAGTGTTCACAATTTTTTTTCTACAGGGGTAGGCAGAAACTGCCGAACGCCTCCTGCCACAATCCCTGCATTCTCCTTACGCTTCGTCCACGCTCATACATATGGAGTGTTACTATAACGTCTTAAAGCAGTATTGTTTTATTCTTATTCCAGAGTGCGAAAGGGATGGAGCTAGACGATCTGTAAAGCTCTGTTTCTCCACCTGATCGTACACGCATACCGGTTGCGAGTATCTAGGTACCACATACCTGACTTATCTAAAAATACCTCAACTGGATATCATAACGCAGTCAGTACTTAGAAAAGAGCTTTATCGCCAAGAAAGTCTTAGAAAATTCCAGACAACTCCACAATACACCAGCTCAAAGAGTCATTTCAAATAAATTATAGTCCGCAATGCCGATAAGTAGTTCGTTAATATTGTATCGAAAGTGAAATTTTATTGCGGACGGAAGTATTATTGTATCAATTTCTCTACATCCGCACTACTTCCTGATCGTAATAAAACCTCTTTGTCTGTGGTTATCAATGAGTGGCTGTGTTAATCGTGCTGTGAAATTGTTTGGATCATGAATCTTGTCATGACTTTTTTTTTTAAGGATGGGAATTCACTCTCCTGCTCTGGGAGCAGCAGAAGGGAGTGTCAGACTTGTACTGACTAAAACCCTCCATGTTCCTTCTTAGCCCTTTGTGTTCTAGGGCCACGGTATCTCTTTCGAACAGTCCCACAGCCCTTTAAGCCTTCGGCCGTCTCTGTCCCTCCGATTTACTGACGTCTCTCGAGGCGCGCGTGAAACACGAACGCGCCGTCGTCACGGACTGTCGTCATAAGACGGACGGACGGTGAGCTGGCCTATTACTCACCGTACAGGCCCGCGCCTACGGTGGCCGGGGGCCACTGGTTACCCCCCGACACGCCCGGGGACAGACTCGATCTTGTCATGCCTAATTTAGTCTGATAAGGAAGTAAATCTGATTGTACTTTGCCTGCTTTATTGTTCTGGATACTAGAGTCTAGATAGTCGATAAAGCACGACTGCAGAAGTCTTGGGTTTGATTCTTAGATCAGAAAAAGTGTTTTGTCGTCGTTGTCCTGAGATTGGATTTGTAGTATTTGTGCCCTATTGACACTAGTAAGATCGGGATAAAGGACTGTTTTCATGGGACTGTAACCTAACTGATGAAATTTCGCAGCTGTTATCACGCGTATGGCAGAGGTATTCCTCTCAACTGCCCCTTGTCTCAGTTAAATGTTTCTTTAATTTCAAAATGGGTTGTAGAGGTTGCCCCAAGTAAGTAGAACATTTGACTAAGGCCCTGCGCAGACGACAGACTATCCGTGACGCACTTTTTAGTCTGTGAAAATTGAACCTATGCAATTATATGCAGTAACGCACACGACGCGCAAAAAGTCCGGCGCACAAAAAATCCGTGTAATTCGGGCAGACCGCACCGCGCCGCGGCGCGCCGCTCCGCACAAAAAGTGTGTGAAAAAAATTGAACGTTTGCTTCAACGCGCGCTAACGCAGACGGCGCACACTTTAGTCGGCAATCTGCATTTGCTAGGGGTGGACGTAACGCACGCGATCTATTATCATGGCGCCAGAGGTCGATGTAACTATGTTAATTCAAGAAATACAAAACAGACCAGCAATTTATGATACTTCTAAGGCAGAATATCATGATAGACATTTAAAAAGAAAAATAAATAGCAACTCATCAAATGTAGTAACAGACATTGTATAAAATTTGAAAAAAAAAAAACCGGATATTGTTTCAGAATTGAATGTTTAGTATGGAACTGTCCCTTCAGTAATCTTTCCGAAAGTATAGGATGTACCCAAAAATTCTCTATTTCTTCCTTTTTTTCTGTACTTCATTTACAAAATAATACTTCGCGATCTCTTTTTCCATAGCGTCAACGTCCCTACAGCTCTGCCGACAGAATGATCGAAAATGTGCGTCGTGTGCGTTGAGTCTGTGAAAAGACCGCGACCGACTTTTTGCGCGCCATGCAGACTTTTTGTGCGCCGCAGACTCGATCGCACAAAAAGTGTGCCGTCTGCGCTGCGCCTAAGGTGATCCGTTCGACGATTCTATGCTCCCTAACCGCATCTTGTATTTATTTCCCTCTATGTAATTTACAAAATATATTTTGCCGAAAGAGCGTCTATCTGCTAAGAGTTTTTATGAATCTAGTTAAGAACCAACTTATAATTCTCAATTGTGAAAATATTTATGAAACTGCTATGCCATCTGTGTGGTGGCAGTACAATTATTACGAAGATCTACGTATCAATTGTCAAGAGACCAAGCGCCTTCTATTGGCTTGTGTGTTAACTACTGCTTAGATAGTTCATCTTTGTGACAACTCAAAGAGTGATTTATTAAAAGCCTTTGGCTAGAACTACAGTTAAAATTAAGATTAGCTAATATTTTATGACAACTGGGATTTTAACAATGGCTCATTTGACAATCTGTTTATGAGGCGTCATCCCGCTGTGTGGAAAATGGTGCCTGTAAATAAGAACTGCAACAATGGGATGCGGACTGGGTAAAGAAAACGACGAAAATATCAAAAAAATACTTAGTTAAAACTCATTAAAGTTGGAGAGTGGGGGCTTACTACGTCACAAGTAGGTATAAAACTTACCTACATGTGACGTCATGCGCCATTTCAACTCTATATATCTCCGTAATTTTATGACCACGTGAAAAAAGAAAAAATACGTGTCCAATACTTTTCAATAAACTAACCGACGGACAAAGAAAAAAAATTGTATTATCCCCTATTGAAAGACAGATCGAAAAGAGTGTCTAAGGAGTTTCTTGGCCCATTCTTCTCCTTATATCCAACCATGTTTGCGAATGGGTTCCTCAACCTATGGAAAGTTTATAAGTGCCTGTAACTGGTTGATAAGAAATAAATTTATGGAGTTTGAGTCAAGTTTTGTGTGTGGTTACAACTACCCATCTACCTATCTACCAACAATGAAGAATAATGTCGCACAGTTAGCGACTGAAAGGCCCGGTTTTATGTATAATGCGAAGGACTGTGTAATTGACGTTTAAAAACTGTTAATTTCCACTGTAGTTTGAATAAGTTAATTTTGGTATGATTTTGATTTGATATAATACAAGAACCCTGATTCCGACCACTGTCCTAAAAATATTCGCATATTTACTCAGCAAAAACCAACACGTATTGACACAATTTCCTTTACCATATTTCATACAAACTTTGGCACCCGCTCCTGTCTGCATAATGCATGATACCTACATTGTCTTCTTTGTGTCACACACAACAGTATTGTATTGAGTAACTGTGCGATATTTACATGCGGCGAAAGTGAATACCGTTTTGGCAGGTTCAGAGTTCGTTGTTGAGTAGGTTAGTGGGTAAAATTTGAATAGTCAGTGTCCTGCATTAGATACCTGACCTGTGTTCTCTTCTTCTTCGAGAAAGAGTGGAATCAGCTAAAACACACCGTTAGCCAGACTTTTCTGATGTAGTGGCATAACAAAACTACAGCGACGTGGTACAAAAAATTACTACAGCGATATCTCATCATTTTCTTGCCCAATTTATTTGGGGTCTTCTTCTTCCATTCTTCTCTTTTACTTGTCATTTCAACTGCCAGAAATAAAGAACTAATTACGCTAATAAAGTTGTCCACTACTTATACAAGGTGTTGATTTGCAACCTCGTCAAATTCAAGGAGCTAACTATGCTAATGATTCTCGTCCCGAATCAATAGTAAAATGGGTAGCTATTTTTTTTTTAATTTAATTACGGAAATCGGTAAGTGTGAACCAGCCGTGTTTTAAACGCGGCCCGTCTGAATCTCACCCTATAACCGCGCTTCCACACATACAAACAATCTCAAACGTTTATTCGATAATTTCTTATTCCCTAAACCACATTATGGGGGTTATTCTGAAATATTGACAAACTTAAGCAACCAAAAAAATGAGCGTTTTTAATAATTAACTAGGTACCGTAATTTTAATTCATTAATTACGTCGTTTGTGACAACCTCCTGAATTTTGACGAGGATGCAAAACAACACCTTGTATAAGCATGTTAAAAACCCAACAACAAATGACTACTAAATAAAAACATAATACTGTGTGTTCATAACGTCACGCATGGAATCTTCGGAGGTTGGGCCGAAGTGTAGTACACCTACATTTTGCAGGGCTATTGCCATAAACCAGATCCAAATCGACGCTCAGGGCTGCTTCTGAAAAACTACTAAAATAACACTGCCCAATCTGGAACTCGAACCTCATGCTTAGTAGCGGAGCTTGCTTGCTTGCTTACTAGACCAGCGAGACAGTTGAATGATAAATGTTTGTGAAACTCCGAAATAGCTAAAAAAATACATTCTGAATAATAATAAGTAAACATAGTAATAAAACAAAAATTGAGTACCAACAGTTTAATTAATAACATTTGACAATAAAATATTAAGTTAATTTAATAAATTAATGAACTGACTGGAACGTAGTATTATATAAATGAAAATAAATAAATAACGCCTCAATATTTACATTGCAATTAAATAAAATAAGCACCTTTTAATAGGAAAATGTCAAATTAAATATGAGATCTATAACCTAAATAGATTAATAAATATATTTAATTTTGTAAAATAATATTATTTGGCAATCCATAATACTTTCAATAAATAAATATTATTGTGCAGAAAAAATATAAAATAAATGCAATAATTTATTTACATATGTACATGTGGATACTACAACTTTTTTTTTATAATTATTATACATAGATATTTTCAGTCTTTGTATTATATAAAATGTTTCACAGCATATAAATATATATATATTCGTACAAAAATATGCTCATTCAATACATATAATACTTATATACGTTCAAAATACATAGTGTATGAAAATAAATAAAAATGTTAAAATAGCTATTTTGCTTTTATATAATTTTTTAAATATTAATTAAAGCACACCCCAAAGTCTTATATAAATATATTATATTATATAAATATATTAAAACATTTTGATTCTAACTAAAAAAAACATTCTAATTAGGACTATGCAATATTGTTTATTTTTATTTAGTATTTTAAGAGTATTTGAGGTACTTAAATAAAAACGTGTAATGCTGGGAAAAAATAATTTTCTCTCACTCATTTTTTCTGCTTTTTTATAACTATTATAAATACCTTCTATATGATGTCCCATTATAAAATAGCTTCTACAATTGACTGGCCCTTGAAGTAAAAAAAAATATATTACACTCCAAAATATTACTTTTCCAACCTGTTATTCTTGAAGCCATATTTTTACCGAACACAAAAAATGAATAAAAACAAAAAATAGATAAAAACAAACATGACACACACAGTATAGGAATTCGAATTTAAAATATTCATCCAACAGTAGTGTTTTTCCGACCATATATATGGAATTCATTTTCTTTTTGGTTTTGTTACTATAATTTAGAGTAAATAAATATTAAATAAATATTTTTTTTTATTAAGATTTTAGAATAAGACTTGCGGCTTCTTCTTTCAAATGTTGCATAACTATGTACTCTATAATTGTAAATAATTTAATTATATGTTGTCTATTTATATATTATTGTAAAACCGATTGGTCCTTATAGTCGCGTATTAATTAATGATAATTAATGGTGGGTTTTCTCGTTACTGGGCATAGGCGTTATACGCTAAGTCTTGAGCCTTCTCCAGCGACCTGGAAACAAGACAAAAAAAATATAAATTATTAAATTCTACAAATGCATTAATAGAACATGCACTAGTTTAAAATAATCCCTATCTAAATTAAGCGTTTACAAAAAAAACCTGAATCTGACAAAGTTATGTTCTAGATTTGCCCGAAATATTTGCTACTACAGCGCAGTCTACAAAAGCTGCATGCATTTAACAGATTTCTACTATAGGCCCAAACATGTATTATTTAAATCAGCTTTAATTATTAAAATAAGGCTGAAATAAGCCTATTATACGACCACATTTTTTTAAAGATCTTTTTTTTTTTGCAAAAAACGTAATTTATATTTTTTAAAACTATCCAAAATAATAAAAAAGTCCTAACCCTGGGTTGCCCCCGGCATTTCTCTCGAGGTGCTCACTTTGCGCAACGCTGGCAAATTAGAAAAAATAAATGTCAAATTTTCTGCAACAAACTATTTCATGAAAAAACAAAGTTTAAAAATAAAAGTGTTTTTGAAATTCATGCAAATTAATTTTGTGGTAAAAAACGGGGCCGGTAAAAAAACTGAATAATACTGTGCATATTGCTTAAAAACTTTTGTGCTACCCGTAAAAAGTTTTCCCCGAGCATAAGCAATCTAATTTTCTAAAACCATAATATTAAGTTCATAATGCGTCATCCAGCTGCCTGTGATGATACCCCTCTTTACCAGTTACGATGGATCTCAAATGACGGACGGTTCGTTAAAACGGGTTTGGAAACATTGGTGAACACCGGGACTATTTCTATGGTCCAATTGTCAAGTCCGGACACCGGACTGACAAACACAATTACCTCGTAAGGTATCTGTCACTATCTCATATCCTCAGCCAGTTCACAACATACGTACAATTTGACTGCGTAGGCATACATTTTAAATTTATAAAAAAAAAAAAAAAAAAAACAAGAGTCATTTATTCAAACTAGGCTGATAATCAGCACTTTTTGAACGTCAAAATTACAAGAGACAGTCCCCCAAAATGCCTGCCCTTCGCCTTATAGACTTTTAATTCGTTATTCTATATCTACCAAAATTACTCTTCAAAAAATCTCACCTGCTCCATCCAGAGCCACCGTGTCCTGCCGAGACCACCACTTCATGAGCTTCGTGTCCACCTCCGCTCGAAGACAAGAGCTTCTTCAGCCCAATTATGCCAGCCAGTACCAGGGCCAACTTGGACACGATGAGTGCCTTTCCAGCCAATAGTGCCAAAGCTCCAAAGGCCAGCGGTACCATCATGCCACCGATAAGCAGAGGGATCGCTAGAAGAGGTGCGAGCTTCTTTCTTTTGCTGCGGCCTTGGTCCTCCGATAATTCAGAACCATCTTCGGTGGGAAATTTGACCTGGAATTTGGAGAAGAGGTTTTTTAAGTAGACGTATGTACTCTTAAATTTATCGTGTTTTCATCTCAAAGATGAAATATTGGAACGCACAAATATATTTTGTCCATTTAGCCGGATTACTATTTTATTATTATCATTCCATCTAAGCATAAGCATGCAGTCTGAAGTTCGGTTCGCAGGTAAGGCAAAGTGTTATTGGGTGTATCGGAAATGTAGTGGCAGCCCAAAGTTAGAAATTGTACACGGTTGAAGGCAATCGGTTCGCCTATTCCATGAATTTAAACATTTAAATAAAAGCTTTTAATAACTATTAATATGTGCGGAAACCCTTTCGGATCTGAATTCACAGACTTGATGTTATAATTATGAGTATCTATACATACAAATAAATAAAATAAAAGTGTCTGTAATATTCAAATAACTGCTTTTTACTACATGCATATGAATGTACATACGGTACATTTACCAAAATACAATTTTTGTCTGTTTGTTCCGGCTAATCTCTGGAACGGCAGAACTGATTTTGACGGGACTTTCACTAGCAGATAGCTGATGTAATAAGGAGTAAATAAGGTTACTTATATTTTAGAAAAATAAATACTTATTAAAATAAAAAAGCAAAAACGATAAATAACTTTTTTTGTGAAATTCCACGCGGTTTAAGTCGCGGGCACAGTTATTAATTTGTATAAATTTTGAAATAGCTTTCTGCAGCATGTGAATTATTTATATTTTTTTGACACGAAGAACAATTTTTGGGACGCACAGCAAAAATATTTACAAGTATTTTATTTTGCTATTGGTTTCAAACACTAGTCGTCAGACTACCACATATATAAATCGAACTAAAACTATAAGACCATAGACGAAGTAAACTTTATACATAAAGAAAAGTAGTGTTCAGCACTTGTTGCCGTGTACCATGTGTGCATGTAATGCTTACTACTTTCATGCTACCGATACATTATTTATTATAGTTGCTAATTACTGCAAAAGAAAAGAAGGATTCCTCAAACCAACCGAACGCATTTAATAACTCGGTTCAACACGAGAACACGCGATAAGAAAGTGCGGAAGATTATTATTAAGTTACGGATCATGAAACAATTGGAAATTATAAATTATAGTTCGGACCGATATGCCTAACACTGCATTCTAACCAAAACGAACACGCACTACGATTGCGTTCATTTTGTTTTACAAACACGAAAGCGTGGACGAACTGACAGATGGCAGCTTCTGGATTTCCGATCAAATGAATGTGTGACAGATGAACGTATAAATTGCGTATTCTTGTGATGATTGCTTATATAAGATCAAGGGGGAAAAGAGCTTATTTTATTGACGGTTTGTTAGTAAAGGACTGAAAACAGTTTGCCCAGTACTGGCACGGTTGGCCTTCAGGTTGTTGTTCCAGGGTTGGCTGTTTGTGTATATGAGTTTAAATGTTTGTAAACGCACCCACGATACAGGAGTAGAGAGTTTACGTATGCAATCAGATTTAGTTAAGATTATAAGATTTTTTTGCAGTTGACTCATAAATTATAAAAACGGAAGAGAAATTCTTGAAACAAACTTCTATGTAAGCTAAATTAATCTGCACAATTTATCTGCTTTATGAAGAAAGTTATGTTTAACGACACAACTCGGAAGGTTGACGAACGCATAAATAATCATTGCTTCAGCTCTTCACAGCCAGACGTACGTTTTTAGAATATGACTCGACTTACAGGACCCTAACGGTGAATTGAATCAACACAACAGCAAATACAACTCCTTTAAAAATGATAACAATCAAGAATGGACAGCTAAAAGCAAACCAGAGAAGTAACTAGGAAATAATAATCTTACTCTAACTTTTTGGGAAAACCAAATCATTGTGGACTAAAATTAAACATTGATGAACTTTGACCCTTAACTGAACCAAATTCTAATAGTAATATCTTGGATCCTAAAGAAGCTGTTGTTTTGCATCCTCGTCAAATTCAAGGAGGTAACTATGCTACTGATTCTCGACCCTATTCAATAATAAAATAAGTTTTTTCTATTTTTTTCATTTTTAGGTAAATCGGTAAGGGTCACTGTGTTTTAAACACGGCCCGTCTGTTCCTCACCCTATAATTGCGCTTTCATATCCAAACAATCCCAAACATTTATTTGATTATTTCTTATTCCCTAAACCACGTTAAGGAGTTTATTCTAAAATACTGTTAAAACCAAAAAAAGTAGCATTATTAATATAAATGAAGTAGGTACCTTAATTTAAATTGATTATTTATATCTTTTGTGACAACCTCCTGAATTTTGACGAGGATGCAAAACAACATCTTGTATAGAAAAGTTCTAATAAATTCTATGAAAGTATTCAAATTCAGATGTTGCATTGTCTGACTACTTAACCTCGGTGTCATCATCGTCGTTCACGTTTTCATTCTTATCTATTTCAAGATAGTTTACGCAAACTTCCAGGACATTTTCACCTGACCTTATGAATTTATGATACCCAATGAGAATTTATATCCAACAGGGCAAACTGCGACTACCACCAACGGTCAACAACCGCCTGACAGACCGAACTTATTCATCCAAGAACCGATCACGCATCTATCCCTAATGAAATTACTAGAAACGACACGCAAACCGTTCAGACCTCCCATTTAGTGCACGTTATATTTTCTCCTCTACGCATATCAATTATCACGCACCCAGACCAATTAAAAGAAACTGCAGAATTTAATAGAGTGTGGCCGGCAAAAAGTGAAGATGTACTAATTGAATGCAATTATGAGATGCATCGGGAAAGTTGTCACGCCGCGTTGCTGGGTGGTATGCTGTTTTTACACATTTACTGTTAGATTGAGGCGTCACGCTTTTACGGGGGTAGCCGGATCTAGATGAAGCCGGAACAGATAGCCTGAGAAGACAAATTTTTTTAAAGATCAGTTCGCGTTTCTAGGGATGGACATTTATTTGTATGATTTATAAATGTAAGTAAGAGAACTAGCGAAGATTTATATTATATTGTACGAAGACAAGATTTACGTCAATTTTAGTTATTCAAAGAGCAGGTTGTTTTGAGTGTACTTTAACGTTAGATGATTTTACAAGGGTTTTGTAAGAATAGTCCTGAGAAGGATTTTGATAAAAGACCAGTATTTGATGCCAAATATAACGTGCGTTAGCGAAAAAAGTGAAGCCAAAAATCGTTGAAAAAAAGTGCATGTGCGAGTAATGAATTGGATGTGAAAATTTGGCGGTGCGTTTTAAAAGAGTCACAAAACATCGTCACTGGTTTTATTTTGATTATTTTCAGGTTGCTTGATATGATAGTTAAGAGCGCTCTATATTGCCATTGACCAATACGACGGTGTTTTACAATTGCCGTTTATAAAAAAGAATGATGAATAGGTTGCTAACAAACATTTAAAATCACGATTAAATTAAGAAAAAAAAACGATTAGTAAGAGTTACTAACTAATACTTAAGCAGTGATATATTTAATTGTAGGTGCAAAATAATAATATGTTGTACGTTATGAATGGCGGGCCGATAGTCGCTACTTTTCTACTCAGCGAAGTAAGTCATTAGAGTCGGCTTTTTAATTACAGGCCGGGTGATACCCTTCAGTGATTATACGATTAACAGCAAAAAGTGACAAAAGAGCATTTTCCATTTGCATACGTTAGAAATGGACACGGTTTTTGTCAACCCGATGCAATGAAGCATTGTGCAATCTGTATTTGAATGGAAATGTTATCCGCACTGTAGGGATTTTTACATTGCTTTTCGCTACAGTCAAAGAGGGAGGTATCATTTTCACCAAACCTGGCACACATTGGACTTGCTCTTAGTTAAATGCAATAGTTGGTAAGAAAGGTGGTTGCCGAACCTTAATGCATGCAATGATTTGATTTTATACTTAAGATGATCTATGTAATTCAATTTTAGATACGGTACAACCTTTTATCCAATTCTGTACACCGAAATGTCACGTCATCATATGCACCGTTTGTTTAGTCTTATATATTTTTGATTTCCGTGTTTACTGATGTTGTGGAAGTCAAGCAGTCAACCATGAAAGTACAGACATGTGTAACCTACTTTTAAGGGAATGTTTGTGTTTTTAGTCTATAACCGTAACTCTCTTTGGAAGATTCAATCAGTTAGGTCATCGTCAGGTAGGATATAAAATTAAATCATCATCATCATCTGCCTAGCCTTTTCCCAAACTATCTTAGGGTCGGCTTCCAGTCTAACCGGATGCAGCTGAGCACCATTATTTTACATGAAGCGACTGACTATCTGACCTCCACAACCCAGTAACTGGGTAATACGATAGGTAGGTAACGAGTAGTCAGAAGCAAAAAGTCTGACATCCGACTGGATGTCAGACTTTTTGCTTCTGACTACTCGTAACAACTGTCAAAGATCTACGAATGACAGCCGGGACCAACGGCTTAACGTGCTTTCCGAAGCACGGAGGAAACTCGGTATGTAATTATGGCCACCCATCCACATACCAACCTCGGCAAGCACGGCTTAACCTTAAAGATCGACTCGTACGGCTGTTACTATTTAGCCACGAGCTCCTCCGAGGATATAAAATTAAATATGAAATACTAAAGATGGTAGCAGCCATTGTTATAAAAGGTGCGTCTATAATGGTTTAGACTCCTTTCCTCATAAGTAAGCTCTAGGGCTCATGGACCCTTTGCTGTTTTCTTTACTAGCCTTATCGTATGATCAGTTGTAGGTAAGCCCAGAAATTATTTCCAGAAATCAAAACTTTAAAATTATAAAGTTATGAGCCCGGAAGCAAATAAAAATATTCCTCTGGACCGTTTTCGGTCACGGTGGCCAACTTCGGTGGAGATTAACCATCGGCGTGGGAGATATTTTAGTGTACAAGTGCGTGCGTGTGCAGGGACAGGTGCACTCTCTGTTTCTTTGCTTTCATAGTCCGATGGGACGGCAATCCGACACGATCGGAGAGATGAGGCGCAGGAGCAACGGCTAAACCTGCTTTTCGAAGCACGGGGTCATCATACCGCCAACTTCTAAACCCCGGGCTACTACTGAGATTTTTTTAATGGCCAACCCAATAAAACTTTTTGTCCGACCTGAAAATTGAACCCAGGACTTCACGCTTAGCAGTCGCGCTCGCTACCACGAGACCAACGGGGCAGTGTCGGAAGCTACTATTACAACAACCACAGAGGTAACTAAATGCGAGCATAATACTTAGATTACTGCTTACGGTCTAAGAACGGCGTCGGTAGAATAATAATTACTCCATTAAACCTCTGTATGGAAACCGTAATTATGTGTTATGTCACACAAACAATGAATGGATGTGAAGTAACTCGTTCATTCGAACTGAAGTTTGATTGAATTTGTATGGAAGATCAATAATAACTGGAATTATGTCATGTGAAACATACAGGATTATGATTTTGGTTTAGTATATTACCTCATACCAAAGCTGAAGGACAAAAAGAACTATCGCTAGAAGGATGTGATGTGTGGATGAGTAAATCTTATGTTTCCGTAATTATCACCTACGCAAGCTACGATATGGGAACCTAACGTAAATCAGACTATGAAAATTTGCGCATGTGCTGACACGTGAAAGTATCATATACGTTAAACTTATCGATGGATAAGAGATTTCATAAGAAACTAGGGCAGTTAAAAATCGCGTTGGGTTGACGATATCGTCAAGATCGCGGGAAACGGATAGACAAAGGAAGCACAGAACGGAGAAGAGTGGCAGAAGAAAGGGGAGGCCTATACCCAACAGTGGGTGTTACCGAGCTGAAATAATGATGGTGAGGAGGCGTTTTGTGAAGCATTGTAAAACTTTGGTTGAAACTATAAATTCAAACTTATAGATCTAACGTAGCAAAGCAGTATAGACTTTGAAAAGTTCTGCATTTAAGAGTATTCTGCACGCACTTTAAAATATCAGAACAATAACTGCTTCCAAAATAAATCAATCAATCAATAAAAAGATAAAACTACCACTACTAAAGTGCAAAAAGAAAACCAAAAATACATAAAAAAAAGAAATTGGTTAGTAATAGGTTACAATATTAGATAAATTTAACATAAGCTTTCGAAAATCTCAATATTTTCCGCGGAGTATCCTCAACGATTACGTAGTGATGACCACGTGGCATTATCTAAACCTAACCTTGGCTTAAGAATTTAAGAATTTAAACATTAGGGTACTCTCAGAATTCTGAAAACACTTCATAGATAACTTGGTTCCCAGGAAAATTATATTGGTGTGAACTTTATTAGAGTTGTTTGCTTCTTTCCAAATATACACTTTACTCTTGTAGTCTCGTTGTCGTGTATTAATAATCCGTTGCTATCAGCAAAAAAGTATGTTCTGCATAGACACGCATGATCAAACAGACCTACAATTCCTTATCTTTTAAAAAACTTTAAATTATAATTAAGATTTTGTTAAAAATACCAAAACTCCTTACCTGCAATGTGTGGGACCTCATAAAGTTAACGACCTTGTCCAAAATGAGGTTATTCAGCGACCCTTCATCCATCCCCCTGGGAATCGCTTCCTCCTTCTCCACAATTTTCACATCCTTATCCTTTTTTATCGTCACACCATTCAGGATGTCCAACTCCTCAGTTTTCGTCAGCCTGCTCAAAGTCTTCGCCAATTTTCTTTTGAGGCAGTGCGAAATGTCGGACCCGCTGCAATCTTTGTATGTCTCATACGCTAATTTTAGGTCTCCTAGAACATTATCGTCTGAGCTTCGAGCTTCTAGTTTGTTCTGTGTGGTGGTCGCCGTTCTGGCCGTGGCTGCGGCGACCAAGGTCAGGATCAGGAGGTACTTTACCATGTTTGTTGTTTGCACTATGTTGGCTATATGGGCACTGTGTATAACTAGAGCATTGGTTGCGTTTATATGCGCTTAGTTTCACGGTACACTGGCTATCGCTGAGAGGGATGCAGCGATGCATTTATGTTGCTGGGTACTGTCGGGAACTTCACTTCTTGAGGTAGTATTGATAGATTATTAAACATTAACTATCCTTTGTGTGACATGTTAAGATTACCTCTAGCAGTTATTCTGAAACAAGTTCCGGCTTACATGATGCGATATTTCAAGAGTTATTTAGAAAATGTTTAAATTTATGCAACCTATCTTTATGAAGGTAAGTTTACGAAGGGATAAAGAAAAGACCACGATATCCGTCGTTTTACATGTCAAGACAAAGCTGCTAGCAGGGCATTTGTGCACAGTGATGCGGAATAACGACGCTGTGACAATAATATAAATGACTTGTGACGACTATCAGCTTCATGTGTGAGCAGAAAGTATCACTATTGACCTTATTCATTTGAGATGTTGCTACTGTAAAGCCGTTTAATTTCATCGTCATCATCCAGCTCTTATCCCATGTTACTATGATTTGCTGTCACTCTTTTTTGTCCATCGTCTACCATTCTGCTCTGTCAACTGTTATACTATCATTTATAGATCACTGCTATCAGTATAATTTTACAAAATTATTTAAGTATTTCCTTTTCAATCCAGATTGAAATATGTTTGATTGTTTTTTGAAGTACTTAGGTAATTTTTCTTATAAAAACTGTGACATTTTTTTCAATCGATTTTTAAAAGTTTCTAATGTTGCAACAGCAATGACAGTAGCAGTAGCAGAACTACTTTTTCATTATTTTGCAACTTTATTTTTATCATTTTCTCTATCAGTGTGTGTGTGCTAAAAATAAGAAAGAAAAAACTGAAGAAGAAACTAAATTCTTCAATTTTTTCTTTCTTAACTATTTTCGCCTAAACTGTACATTACCGGACCAGCTCAATTTAAAACAGTTTGATATCATGACTAAACTGTTATGAGGTGCATCTTCGTCCACTGACGATGGAAATTATTGAGACCATCTCAATTTGCGATCAATTTATGGAGTCAATAACTAGTTATAGCTTTGAAATCACTTTCTATGAGATTTTATATAGAAAAAGACCGTCTCTCGTCTATAAAGGGGATGCGGTCAGTTTAGATCCTTTTGGACTTGCATGACTTTTGATTTTGAATCCTTGGTAAGACTGGATGTCAGAGTATTAGTTTCTGAGTACTCGTAACGACTGTCAAAGATCTACAAATGACTACCGGGACAAACGGCTTAACGTGCTTTCCGAGACACGGAGGAAACTCGGTATGTAATTATGGTCACCTATCCACGGACCAACCTCAGCAAGCACGGCTTAACCTTTAAGATCGACCCGTGCGGCTGTTATTTAGCCACGAGCTCCTCAGAATGCCAACCATTACAATCCTTACATAATTCTTTCTTTCCATAATAATGGTAGTTTCATTTTTATTTTATTTAACTTTATTCTTATCTTCATCATATTATCAATGCGATATGAGGCTTTATTCCTCGTCCGTCCGTCTTATGATGACAGGCCGTGCCGACGGCGCGTTTGTGTTCCACGCGCGCCTCAAGGAGATGTCAGCAAACCGGAAGGGGTCCAAGAGGGCCGATGCCTGCCAGGGCTGCGGGTTGTTCGAAAGAGATACCGTGGCCCTGGAACACAAAGGGCTAAGAAGGAACATGGATGGGTTTTAGTCAGTCAAGTCTGACACTCCCTCGCGCTCCGCCCAGAGTGGGAGGGGGGTCATTTGATGATTTCCCATCCTTAAAAAAAAAAGGTTTCCTCCACCTTCCACATCCAGACTGTCACAGTCACCTGTTTAAGATCAACGGTCCTCGTGACTAAATAATAACAGCCGCTCGGATCAAGGTTAAGCCGCGCTTGCCTAAGTTGGCCTATGGATGGATGACCACCCATTACATACCGAGTTTCCTCCGTGCTATTGGTTTCGGCTGTCGTTTGAAGACCTTTGACAGTCGTTACAGGTCAGTGGCCCGAATGTCTGACAACTAGTCTTACCAAGGAGTATCGTATAACCCATTACTAACTGGCTTGTGAAGGTCAGATAGGCAATCGCTACATGTAAAATACTGGTATTCAGCTACATATGGTTAGACTGGAAGCCGACCCCAACATATTTGGGAATACGCTAGCCAGATGATGATCCTTCTAGTTGAGACCGTCACGCGCTGCGTTATATCCTGTCTGATCATCTATAAACAATCGATCGTCATCAAAATATACAATCGCCATAACTTCATATAACACAATTAAAGATTAGATCTAAGGGCCCTCACTCACGGCGACTTTTTGTAGCGATGCAGTAGCGATGCTGTCGCGCGTCCGCATCGATACAGTCGCGATACTGCTCGCTTCTGTAGCGTTGCAAATGCGACTAACCTGCGTTGTTAGCGATGCAGTCGCGCATTTCTTAAACGCGCGTCAGCATCGCTACAAAAAGTCGCCGTGAGCGAGGGCCCTAAAACGTTGTGCACGCATATACAGTAATTTGTTGGTGGTCGTTGCTCATTCATCATTGTTTATCCGTGAGCCTCTACTGCAAACATGAATAGTCGATGTTTTATTAGACAAATAATGTGATCGCTGTAATTTGTAAAACTAAGTTAAGATGGCATAATGAGTGATAATGAGTTTAGGAGGTGTATGGTTAGGGACCTTACGCCTTGAGTTAATGCTGATTGATACACTGATTACTGATTGATTGATATTTAGTGATAAAAGTATGATTGCATGATAGATGGGTGCACGCGGTATGAATGCTATTCGTGTACCAAATTGGCCGGCGCGGCGCAGGTCAAAAATATTGATATGAAAACTGTGTTGCACTGTACAGGAAGAGCAGCGGTAGCCCAGTGGTGGCAGCCCCGACTTACGAGCAGTAAGCCGTGGGTGCAAACCCAGGCAGGCGCATTGCTTTGTGTAATTTATTTCATTACCGCTGCTCTCAAAACGGTGACGGAAAACATCGTGAGGAAACCGGCATGTTCATGTAAAAATTCTAAGACAAGTGACATCTACCAACCCGCACTGGGTTCACTCCCTCTCATAGAGAGGAGGCCTGTGTCCCACGCTTTGAAAATAAATGCAATTGGATTATTAATTATCTGTGATGCTTCGCATTCATCTCGTGATAGAAAAATGTTTTTTTTTGTTCTCATCTTCTGTCAGTCATCCCTGAATATGATCAGATGTGTGGACAAAAGTGATGACATTTTTGAAGAACCAGGACCAACGTCTCATCATCATCATCATCAGCCTATATTATTCCCACTGCTGGGACGCAGGCCTCCTCTCTATGAGAGGGAATGGGCTGTAATCCACCACGCGGGCCCAGTGCGGGTTGGTAGATGTCACATGTCTTCGAATTTATAGTTCTAGGACATGCCGGTTTCCTCGCGATGTTTTCCTTCACCGTTTTGAGAGCAGCGGTGATGAAATAAATTACACAAAGTAATGCGCCTGTCTGGGTTTGAACCCACGACTTACTGCTCGTAAGTCGGGGCTGCTACCACTTGGCCACCGCTGCTCTTGAACAACGTCTAAATTCAACTTATTCAGGCAGCACAATATCGGCTTTCTTGAGTCTCTTGGTAAGGTTTGGCATCAGTAATGAACGTTAATAGAAGAATGAAAGAAAAAAAAATACTGTCAAACACAATCATAATCACTTTCATTGGCATTACGAAGCAATTAAATGAGTTATAATGTCAAAAAAAAAAAAAAAACTAAATTCTTAGTCATCAATTATTATAAAAGTCTCAATACATTATTTTGTAGCAAACTTTCCGACATGTCAATTAGGGAACATGCTTGAAATTGTATTCAATCACGTTAATAATTATACTATTTGATGATTAATGACTTTGAGCATTCAAATCGCAATCTATTTGTACTAGCAAAAGTACACGACGCAGCTTGTTTTTTTTTTTTTGAAGCATACATTCAGAGTTACAAGAACTTATAGACCACTAAGTGCCTAATAAAAGTCCTCGACTGGAGCATGACATGCAAAAGAGGAAATTATATTACAGAGAGGATGATGGAGATAGATAAGAAGATGATGGTACCATAGATTAAGACAGAACCTGCCTCTTTGGTCTATTGATAGCAAGTTACTGCTTAGGCTGGGTACGATTTCCACTCCGATTGAGTTTGCTAAAAACAATTAAACAAACTCAGAGGCATCAGAAAACAACCAGGGTTGCGGGACTGTCCAGGGTTGCGGGACTGTTCGAAAGAGATACCGTGGCCCTGGAACACAAAGGGCGAAGAAGGAACATGGATGGGTTTTAGTCAGTACAAGTCTGACACCCCCTTCCGCTCCGCCCAGAGCGGGAGAAGTCATTTGATGATTTCCCATCCTTAAAAAAAAAAGGCATCAGAAAACACGTTATGAATAGATAAGATTGAATCTATATCTTATACACAGACAGCTACAAACAATTAAACAAACTCAGAGGCGTCAGAAAACATGTTAAAAATAAATAAGGTTGAACCTCTATCTTATAATAAGAATTTGATGACATGTTATGAAAACATCTATCACGCGAAATTTCAATAGAACATAAAAACTCTCATTTTTATTGCGTTTGTAACTGTTTAATTGTTTGTCGAACACATCACACAATTATTAGTTACACGCGAAATAATATGTACTTGGAATACAATGGATAACTTTTTCTTTTTGAATTGCGTGACAATCTTTGTGTGGAGATTGAACTTCAGAGATGTTAATAAACTATCTTGCTTTGCAGTTGAAAAGGATAGAAACATCACTGTTGAAAATCACACTCTTCACATGAACAGAGGGGTTAGGGTTGCTATGACTATACTATATCATGTGGGAAGAAGACGGAGCTATGTAGGTCGTCTAGCTCCATCTCTTTCCCACTTTGGAATAACAATGAAACAATAATGTTTTAAGACGTCATGGTGGCCCACCAGGATTGATGAAAAGCACACTCTTCAAAATATTTTATCTTGTACATCAGTTGGCTATCGATCCAAAATTATTTTTCGAACCAATCCAGCTGTGTCGTGTTGTAGGAATGACCAATCCCCCTCGCCGTAATTGTTGAGTTTGACAAACCAAAAAAACCAACGGACAAAAAAAAACATTTCAATTTTCCATTATTTAGTACCTTTGTGCTCTTGTATTTTAATGTATTGTCCTGTTAAGTGTTATGTGTGTACATAAATAAAAAAAATTAAAAAAAAATTACCATGGCACTTTTCAATTGCCAAAGAAAATGTCAGTCAAACAAAGAAAAGAATCTACAGTGTCAGTCACAACAGAACACAAGACATAATATACATAATAAGAGAAGAACAGGCACAAATGATAGACTGCATTATTTTTAACCGACGGTGTGCCAGTTATGTCATTGATCTGGTGAAGAAATGATTTTTGATAATGTCCTATTTTTTTTACATAAGTTTTTAAATTGACGTGGTAACTAACACTATCAATAATATTGGAAACGGGATACTAGAATTGGTAAATATCTCGTTTCCAATGGAGGAGATCGTGGCTAAATAATAACAACCGCACAGGTCGATCTAGGGGATAATCCAATTTTTTTTTCTTTGTCCGTCGGGTAGTTTATTGAAAAGTATTGGACACGTATTTTCTTTTTTCACGTGGTCATAAAATTACGGAGATATATTGAGTTGAAATGGCGCATGACGTCACATGTAGGTAAGTTTTATACCTACTTGTGACGTAGTAAGCCCCCACTCTCCAACTTTAATGAGTTTTAACTAAGTAATTTTTTGATATTTTGATAAAACAAAAACACGTGTCTAATATTTTTGTATTACCTGTCTGACGGAAAAAATAGAATGTCGTTTTCTTTACCCAGTCCGATCCCCTATTACATACCAGAAATTCCTCCGTGTCTCGGAAAGCCAGTTAAGCCGTTGTTCCCGGCGCGGCTGTCATTTGTAGATCTTTGGCAGTCGTTACGAGTAGTTAGAAGTCAAAAAGTCTGACATCTAGTCTTACCAAGGGGTATCGTATTACCTTGTTACTGGGTTGTGGAGGTCAGATAGGCAGTCGCTTTATGTAAAATACTGGTACTCAACTCCATCCGGCTAGACTGGAAGCCGCCCCAAAATACTTTGGGAAAAGGCTAGGCAGATGATGATCTCGTTTCCAGTGTTATTTCTATTGACCACTGACACATCACACTGACTATCAAGAAATAGAGAATAGTAAAAACTTTTGGTTGTTGTAACGTATTCTTGATAAAATTATGGTGTTTATAGTCATACATACATCGATGGATGACTATAAAAAACTATACAATTTTGCATCGTATGATACAGATATTATACACCCAGTAGCAATAATTTATTGGGAACGCCCATATCCACCAGCCTTGACCACACCGTTACAGAACATCTCAATGAAGTAAATCCAGGCTAAATTAAATTGAACGCACAATTTACTTGAACATAACACGATCTTTGCCGTTCGTCGGAAGTGGGGCGCGATCCTATTACCAAGTTAGATGAAAGAAACACGCAACCCACTTGATTATGAGAAGGCACAGTGTAACTACTTACAGTGGTTCAAGAACAAAACATTAGACAAGATTTAAAAGATACTTTTTCACATTAATCTATGAAACGATAAAAGAAAGGTTTCATATTAAGAAAAAACCGGTAAGAAAGGGGTTCTAGAACTGTCAGTGTCAATATTTCACTCATTAACGACAATGTCAGCTTTTGAATGCGGTTTATTAGAATGGAAAAGAATAATATACAATTTATTTATTTATTTTTGTTTTTCAATTCAATTTGTTTATGTTTATGTTGTTGAACGTGGAAAACATGATATTGTTCTGATTGTGATCAGTTTCAGTAGTCAAATTCATCCTTTTTAATTACGTAATATTTCCTGAAATGAATTCCTTTCGCAAACTTGCTCTGAAAATGCTGTCGTTGAACCACTGTTTGAAGTGACACTTTTGATTAAGTATGTACCGTCTGTGTAGTTAGATGATTTAGTAGTGTTTTATGCTGATTCGGGTTTAAGAGACCAATAATTGAAATAGTTTGTCGCGATTTATGAATTAGGGATGTGATTTTTGTTGTTTCGTGTGTACCAGACAGAGACGCTCCTGCAATTTTAACTGAAAATGAGAGATTTAACTTTCTGAAGAAATATTAAGAGCCTCTAAGAAGACGAAGACGTAAATAAAGTCTATTGTAAAACTTAATTTGTGGTCGTTTTATTCATCGTGTTGTTGAATATTGAAGATTGTTAAACCAAATTTGGCTATTTGAAGTAAGTCACAGTTGGACAAATAACTTTTGAGGCTTCCGTACCTAAAGGGTCAAACGGGACCCTATTACTGAAACTTCGCTGTCCGTCCGCGTCCGTCGGTCCGTCTGTCACCAGGCTGTATCTCATGAACCGTGATAGTTAGTCAGTTGAAATTTCTACAGATTATTCCTGTTGCCGCTATAACAACTAATACTAAATATATAACTCTTTTCTGGAACTGCCGAATATTAATTTATTAGTATAAGTTACACTTACTCAAAAAGTCTATATGTTTCCTTAAAAAATCTTTCACAACCCACCTGTGACTTACGAGTATACTTCCGAACCGACCTGCGTCAATGATGTAGTAATAACATTAGCAAACAGAGTGTTCACGTAATGGCACATCCTGAATATTATAATATGACACTTTCTCACTTTGCATACGATTTCATGTCCGTTTCTGGTTTCAAGGTTAGGCTTTGATGTCATATCTGTGTCATCACAAAGAGAATTCCTTATTTTCTAAAATATTTACATTATTTGTTTTGCAAAAAATTGTTTTATTTTTCCATTTTTAGTTGTATTATCCTAAACATATGTTTGATATGCTTTTATTTTACATTGTTAACAATACATGCCATAGCAATAGGCTTATCTATATGAAATTGTATCGCACTGCTAGTTGCCATCCCTACCTTGTTGCTATTCCACCAATTCGCACTAAGCGTTTTCAAACGCCTTTCATAATGCGTACAGCAAAGGAGTAGAACTCTCTGCCTGTGTCTGTTTTTCCGAACACTTACAACTCTAATCTCTTTTAAGATAGAGTGAACAGGCTTCTTCTGGGTAAGCTCGTACCATCGTCAACTTTTTCTCTGTCATCTCTGACCTAGACTAGAGTCAAAACCAACCAAACGCAAATAAAAAAAACAAAAAAAAATATGTAATAAAATTGGCAAAGATATCGGTGAACAACCACAAAACATTAAGACGAATTGATAACCTCCTCCGTTTGGAAGTCGGTCAAAAAACACATTGTTAGTGCCCATAAAAATTGAGGTTTGCCCTCGATTTCCCTGGGATCCTGTCATCAGATTCTGACTTGCTGACAATGGGACCACCTCAAGAGGCAAGGCAAGGGGCTTTCGAATAAAATTCGGTCAAGAGACGGAAAGATTCTAACCAGACAAAAAAAAATTGGGTGTTCCCTGATATACTAAATAAATCTGCGCAACCCTTTCGAGTGTACAGGCGTGATGTTATGTTGTGTAATTGCGTAAAAAATGCATATTTATGCGATAGCAGCAATCGCCTTGTTTTGCTGTCATTTTTTTAAGAGTTCGGTTGTCTGTCTCCGAAACTCATCGTCGGATCTAAATGAAATTAAAATTTAAAAAAAGAATTTTGCATATACGTCAATACATGACGGAGTTATGGGAGAGCGTAATAATAATAAAAAAAAAAAAACAAACATCCGAATTGATAACTTCCTACTTTTAGAAGCCGGTTAATAAAGTGGAAATAGCCCAATGCGTAAACAATAAGAAGATCAAATACATTATAAAATCATAAATCAAATATTCGAATGACCCGGGCGTGATGAAGCAATATAATTGGCAAACAGAAGAGCATTTCACGTAATAGTACATCCGAACACTTTCACGTTTTGCATTTGAAGTGTGGATTCACGACCCGATTTCATTAGCAACTTGACAGGTCTTTGGTTATGACTAGGAATGACAATAAATGACTATTAAACAAGTTTTTAATTTGTTTAATTTAATTTATGTAGTATTAATTTATCTATTTTCTACCTTGTTAGTTATGTATTTATTTAGTGAAATATACGACGATTTATAACGAAAATGAGCGCGTGAAATTTCATAAATTGAGTTTTGGCCGTATAGATATTATGGAAAAACTACTGGATATATCTACAAAAAATTAATAATTTGAACTTATGAATACAGTATCTATCCCTGTACGGTTTATTTTTTCCATTTTCCTACTACATAGGTTATTTATTTACGCCCAAAGATAAGCTAAAATTAGTGTTGACACATGGAAGTTTCGACCCTTATAACTTCCAAACCAATATTTTTTTTCCAATTCTGCTTCCATACAGGGCTAGATAATGCCAAGACCAATTGATATTTTTTTTAGTTTTGAACCTACGCCGTCAAACAGACGAGTAATCACCATACTACGTTTGTATGGAAGAATCACCGACTAGTGTAACCTTAAGTAAATACAAAGTGTAGAACAGACCCTTCATGAAGCCGTCAACCAAGCATTCTGTACATCCAGCTAAGTAAACCCTACGCAAAAAATATAGCTGGAAGACGACTTTTGGGGGAGGGGAGGGGAAATTACATTTTACGGAAAAACTCATTTTAATTATAATGATTACTTACTTCACTAGAGTTAGAGCAGATTGGAGGTGTGGTGGCTAGAGATTGTTGGCCTGAAATTGAGTTGAACCAAAACGAAATACTTGTTTTGCGATTCCGTCGGTCTTTCCAATCCTCTGTCTATAACTCTTGCTGGAACTCCCATACCGAGGTGCTCCGTTTTCCAGTGCCTCGGGTCGCCTGTCCAAGGGGATGGCGAAGTATCAACTCAAGATGAATGAAATGGCGACAAGTCACTGGAACAACCTGTGAACCACGGATGCCCCTCAAGTTAAAGGGGAAATATAAAAGTCCGTGATTGGACCTGTCGTCCGTGTATCAGAATGCTAAGCTGTGAAAAAAATGAATGAAAAACGTCTGCATGTAGCGGAGATGAGAATGTTGAGATGAATGTGTGGAGTGACAAAGCTGGATAAAGTAAGGAGTGAGTTTAGTAGAGCCCAAGACACGCACTATTTTTTTTTTATTCATATGTGTGTTTGTAGGCAAAGGAAAACATCTTGAGAAAACCAGCATGCCTGAGAGAAATTTCTCAACGGCGTGTAAAGTCTGGACAACAAAAAAACTCTGACACCAGGTTAGGTACTAAACATAAAGAACAAATGATAAAGAAGAAAAAAGAAGAATTCAGAATCTCTATTATTAGAGCTTCAGTCAAATTGCAGCCCAAAATCACTGCGACTGCTATAAAAAATACGTCGTAAAAAAATCGTGCGCCGCAAATTTACGAGTCGACTTACAACCGTAAAGCAACCAAGATACTACTATAAAACGTATGAATGAATGACAAACACGAGTTAGTGCCAATTTGCAGTACATCGCCAGTTTCCATGCGGATCTCATTGTTCATTTAATTAGAACATGTTGTGTAACAGCTTTGTGTGAGCAATGGATAGCGAAAGTTGTAGGTGTGACTTTGTGCACGTATTTGGAATATGGTTTCGATTTTGGAGACATACCAATTTTTGTACTCACTACTTAGCAGGAGTCTTGATTTGTACCTGGTTGGTGGCAATTCGCCTTTTTATTAGATTAAACATAACTGGCGATGTTGGTGTCTTTATAGGTATTCCCTCAACTATTTCTACCGACTCTCCATCTCTCTCTTCGTCATTCCTTATTCTATTATACTTCACTATCTATTCTGCATGTATTCTCCATACAAGCGTTATGTTATATCCCAATTTTCGTAGATCAGGCCAACCTCCTGGTAAGATGAACTAACGATCTGGTAAGGATCACGGAAATCCGCTGTTGGCTGGGAGAACAGCATTGTTACTTGTGACCATGTTGGAGATGCTTATATCCTATTTGATGAACCTGACTCTTAAAGCGAGTAAAGCGCGCACCTACGTGTAATTGGATTTGTCTAGCAAAAAATTCTCAGACGCAGCCCAGGGTTTGGTTTTGTCATTGGCCATAGACTCACTGTTATAACATGAGGCTAAAACATAATTGGCTAAATTTGGGCATATTATAATAAAGTACTCCTCTGCGAACCCTGCGAGAATGGCCGTTGTGATGTTATGTTAAGGTTTATGTTTTGTTCATGTATAACCAATGGATGTATGTGATGAGTCCTGCAGAATAATGGTGACTTGAAACCTGAAAATAATATAACTATTTGTATAACATATTCTAATACGTGGCTAGTAAAATAAAACACTCCTCCTGACCCTAAAAAAATCGGTAAATATTAGTCGCATCATTATATTAATACACTTGCAATGAACGAGCGATGAGAAGAAAAAAGCAATCACTACTTCCATTACATGAAGCAATATAGCTGATCGTTACGAAAAACTAGAAAATGAAAAAGCAATTATTTCGAATACACACACTCATAAGTAGGAAACTACAACAGCCAAGCATCAATAACCATACACTACAACATTACGAAAAAAACCGAGAGTTTTACCCAAAACACCAAATTCTTGAACTCTATAATCCTTTAACAAATAAAATAAGGCAAGTCTATGACAAATACAACCTACACAGATGACATTAGAACCGCATTCTTTAATTATACGCATATTTAAGTTCGTCATCAAAAGATATTTGTGTCAAACGCACCTTCGACATCCTTTTTCAAAAAGAGAGAGAAAAAAAGAAATTTCACTTCACACGCGTTCCTGTGTCCGGTTTACATCCAACGCTTTTCCTTTAAAGCAAACTACAAAGCTAACTTTCAATCTCGAAAATTTTGAAGTGAGCAATTCTGAACGCTATTTTAGAGACGTTACGGGTGATTGTAATTGAATTACGAATTTGATAGCTGTAAATTTAAATCTGTTCGATGGACAAGGCAAATACCTGTTTTCTGTATTGTTTGATAAACGATTTTGAACTTTACTGCATTAGTATAAGATTATACTATTGTACTTGAAAAGAGCATACTCGTAAAGGTGTGTGAACTCTAGACGTGGTTTACTGACAAAGTTAATATTAATATCGAACGAATGACGGTGAGCGACTTTGAATCTTATGTGGATGAATTTAAAATTGGTCATGAATGAAAAAGTAAGTAGCCAGTGCAACGCTATGTTAGTAAATCAATGTGGGAGAATAAAGAGGGGGAGGTTACATAAAATACATGAGATACAGAAAGCCGATGGGCCTCGGGCGACAGCAGCGAAAGCAACTTGTCGATGACAAATGTATGGAACACTCATAGGTCATAAATGAGGACGCAGAAACCATAATGCGTAACCCTAAAACACTTGACCGATTTGTTGTGATGTTTTGAAACCCCGATAAGCAATGACATTATCATATTTACTGGCACCAATATTACGATCTAATCTGTATAGTTGCACAGAGAGCAAATACAAAATTAAGTTTAAAAGACAAAAATAAAAACATGAAATTAAAACTCACTATATTCGGAAAAAAAAACCGTTGAAATGATAGGATTTCTTATATACAGATGGAATAGTAAAAATAAGAATCTAATGTACTGAACAATTAAATGAAGTTTAAAAAATATATAATAGGATAAAGATGTGAGTAGTAAAGAGTTGTTACTATAGTGGAATTTAGAAATTTAAAGTAAAAAATTGACAAAATAACAACATATTATTTTTAAAACACAAGCAACTATTAAAAACAAAAACGTAATTTCTCTCATAATAATATGACAAGCAAAGTCATTATAATTCCAAGTAAAATTATAATAAAAAGATATTGTCATATAAAACTCGAAAATATTACATCAGAAACTTTTACTTCAAGAGACAGACATACAAGAAAAATAATACTTTCACTCTTTGACCACGTTAATTTTCAAACAGACATAACAAACTAAGTTTTTGCACAGAATTTTAGCCTTTACCAGTATTGTCACAACAATGTAAATCCTTTACAGGTTGAAGGTGTTTAAGAGGTATCAGATGTGAAGAGTCTGTGAGACACTGAGAGGTCAAAGGCTTCATATGAGTCGCAAAGTGTTAGCGGTTTATGTGTAATGTTATTTGAAAAGTAAAAGTTTTTGTTTACGTTTTTAAGTAAGGTTGAGAAAGAAGTCAGGTAACCAGGACTTAATCAAGTTATCAATTTATTGCGACTTGGCGGATTAGTCACGTTGAAAGATTATGAATTAACAATACTAATTTCACTTTCAAGTAATTCATTTGTTAATTTAGACCGGAGTACAGGCTTCAAACAATTTTGAACTGCATGACAATAATAATACTAACTGTGTTTGAAGAATAAACTATGTAAGGACTACAATTTAATAAAAACAAAAACACGTACATTAGTCCAAAACTAAATCACTCAACCACTGCAGCAATTCAATCAATAAGAACCAATAAGAACCTATCGCTAACTTAATAGACTAGTATCAGACTCACAAAAAGTTAAACCACCACTACTTAAATTTCATTGAAAAAACTGGTATAAGATGATGCAATCGTTACACCCAATTCAAACAACAAAGTAGCATTTTCATTGATCTCTATACCTAACAAAGCATACGTAATCTCACCAAATACCACCAAATATTACGCATATTATGCAATTGCTGTAACAGAATTAGAGATTGTTCACAAAGATAGTTCGCAAATTATCCTCGGCAAATTTTCACCCCATTGTCTGTGTGAGAAGTTGGCGTAACAGCCAAAACAATGGCAAAGTTCACCGGAACAGAACATGGAAAGTCTATATAACCAACTGGGACCAGATATTGTTTTTAAAGTTACAATTGTAGCAACAAGGATAGTTGTGCCAGTAAAAACTGTAGCATGTGCTGTATATAAAAGTCCCAAATCAAAAATGTGTCCAATGAAAAATTTGAGATGTGTGCTGTTGCTGATACTTGTTGTTGAAGTGATACCTATAGAAATTGATTTGCAAGAGGGTGAAGAAATCAAAGGCAATCATGTCGATGATACTCAATTGAATGAATGTATAAGTGCGAGAAGAAGTACTGAAGTTGGAGTGTGTTTTGGAAAAGAGCTGCTAAATAAATTGAATAAGTATGATGAGGCTGATGCTTTCAGTCTGACTACTGGTGTTTCTTTTGTGAGAGATGAGAAAACTCCGAGGGATATCGGCGCTTTTCTTGATAAAGATCCTATGGACTTTCGGTATACTTATTTTTAATTACTTGTTTCCTTTCATTTGTTTGAAAACTACTGTTTAATTAACAAATCATGAAGCCTGCTACAAAAATAAGGCTTTGATAAGACCTAATAAAGAGGACAATGAAAATATTTTGAACTTTCAGCAGTCTTTTTAATAGCAAGTATTCCTATTGATATTTATGTTACTTGCCAAAAAAGTTCACTTTTTTTCTTTAAAGGCCCTTACCTACCTAAACATACGTTTTTTACAGTTCAATTCTTGAAGATGCAGGCAACTTGATTTCCAAGAGGTCCCTCCATTGGGACCTCAGCACATTCTACCCTGGGTTGGTCATGAGGATTGGCCCAACATTGGCCAATGGAGTACTTGAGTTTGTAATGGACCCGAGAATTAAGGATAGATCTTCATACCAACATCCTGGTGAGGTGTCCACAGGTATGTTCCAATGCTATCTTGTTTGACGTTTTATTAAGAACCCTGGTACTCGTTTGTTGTCAGGCCTATACTGTTCTCTGATGCTTAAGTTTGAAAAATGTAATAAATAGTTTAATGAGTAACCTGGATGGAGTTTTTGGTCGGTTCTCTCTAATGGGCCAACTCGAACCTTGCATAGGCGCAAGTTTTCTGTTATTCAAATAATAATATTTTAAATTGAATTATGTTTTTTTTTGTTTGTATAATGAGCTGGTGAACTTCACGTTCAAAGCACGTAGGTATTGTATTTTTGAAATGTAGTCTAATTTCTTTATTTTTGTGTTTAACGCCATCTATCTATTTACCTTGAAATGATTATACTCAACGCTGTTCAAGGTTTACTCGACAGTGAACTTGATACAGCGCTGTCTATCGATAGAGCTGAAAATTTTGGACAAAGAATCAATTATTCATTCCGACCAGTAGCCTTGTTTTCTTGTTAAATTTTCAATATACAAAATCGCCATACCATGTCTAATGGGACACAAAGACTTAGACCGAAACAGTTTCTGTGAGATTAGTTCGGACTCTGAGCGTGCCCTAAATTAGCTCCCATTATAAATTACTATTATTCTGGCTGCAGACCATATAAAACCATTTTGCCAAGATAATTTAAGACTGCCACTGCATTATGATTTTTATCTTTACTAGGGCATAATAAAATTGTATTTTTATTACAACAAACATCACGTTTCCCTTCTTTTACAGGTCGTCTCCTAGCAAGGAACCTTCTTGTCCCATTCCTTCTCGGTTTCAAATTTCAACTTTCGACTTTACTGCCTCTAATATTAGGCGTGCTATTGATTGCTAGTAAAAAAGCATTCTTGCTAGCAAAGTTAGCACTACTAGCTGTCACAGTATTTGGTAGTGGATTCGGAGGAGTTGGATCAGGGTCATTTGGCGGTTTTGGAGGTCCATCCTTGTCGTCTTATGCCCATGAAAACCCTGGAAATTATCATGAGCATGATCATCATACTACTTCAGGTGGGTAACATTTATAAGTTAACATTTTTTCTGAGCTTGAATTGGAGTAAAATTTTACTTACATTTTTAACTGATGAAAAAAAAACAGAGGTTCTCAATTCGACACGTAATTTTTTTAATGCTTACAAAACATAACTCAGCACGTGCTTAACAAATACACAAACATTTAACACGATATTAACTAGCAAAAATAATTGTCAGCTGTAAAATGTCAATGTACTTACCTATATTGATCCCGCACTATTACCTAACACTAATTTTTAATCCCACCTAACGATTGCACGTGTCGTTATCAGTGAAAAGGAATTTTAAAGACTTATCATTAGAAGCAGCCCAAAGATATAAAGGTATGAAGAATAAATAAAATCTAGGTATACTTACACACAAAAGAGAATTTAAGGTAGCGCCATCTAGTTTCAACTCTCGGAGACATTTACAACGTATCCGTTTCCGATAGGTACGCTCACCTCTTGCCGGTGCACAGTCAAAAAGCCTTCCAATGATATCTTTGGCTTTCACTATCCTGGACCTTAGTCCCTACAATTAAAGTTGAAAATGCCTCCGATTGGATTGTGTAAGTATTTTGTGTTGTTGCTTTGCAGGGTTACAGTTCTTTAAGTGCATGATTGAGTTTCTTGTAATTAAGTCATTTGGTTTATAGATCTATCATTGTTATTTTTCTTGTTATATATCTTGGTCTCTCATCATTGGTAGATGTTGTATTATAAACATACTAACATGGTTGAACATTTTTAAGATTTTTTCAGTATGTGTGTATTATTATTATTTATGATATGTTGTTTAGTGAATAGACCTGCTTAGTGTACATATGGGGTTTCTTAATATATGTAGTATGTTTTCTTTTGTATTTTTTATGTCATTCATTATTAAAATATCATCATCCTTTTCTGGGCAAGGTCAGTGACCACGTTAAATAATAAATTTAAACATACTTTTAGAATTTTGGCCAGTTTTAATTGCGCCCTTGCTTGATTATACATGGTGCAAAATGGACCCTTCACGAAACCTTCAAACAAGAATTCTATACTTCAAATGAAGTTACTGTACGCAAAATTATTTGGGGGAAAATCACGTTTTGCGGTAGGACTCAAAATAGCGCATTCAAAACTTTTTGCTGCTGGATGCATTGATTAGTAAGGGTGTCACGGATTTATTTAAATTTAAAAAAAAAACTTGTGAACATGTTGACACTTAAAACTCCCATACATATAATATCTCCGTAACTAGAAGATTCCCAGGTATTGTCCAAAACAAATAATATATAGCTATGACGGAAGAACAAGTGCCTATCGGCATCATTTTTTTTTTCTTTTTAAAACGTTGCTCAACACTAGGAATTTCTCCTGTATCTTGGGTGCATTTACAAACATTTAAACTCATATACACAAACAGCCAGACCTGGAACAACTATCTGTAGGCCATACAAATATTTGATCCGTGCGGGGATCGAACCCGCGACACGCAGCGCAGCAGTCGATCGCTCAACCACTGCGCCAACCGTGCCGTCCAATATTTAGAGTATTTAAACACCCATTATAAAGAATTTTGACTCTTGTCCGTCTATTATTATAGAATTTTCACCTGACTTTATCTTTCTTTCAACATCAAAATCTGACCAACCATTTTCTTTCAGGTTACTACCGCCGTCAACCCCACCCAGACTACTACTACCGAGAGAAGTCAGCAGAGCCTTCCACAGCATCCCCTATCACTCCTGATGAATTGAGAAGTAGACTAGAAAGACTGTTTGTTACTAAGAAGGAAGCGGTCAATGAAAGAGAAGACGTTAGTGCAAGGAACAGGAATTTTGCTTGGACTCCTATTAATACTGGCTAGTTTACGATCTGTTTTTGGCTGTAGTAATTTAATTTAAATTTTAGGGTTTTTTTTTGTCATATAAGTATAAGTTTTTAATAAATCTGTTCATACTCGATCCCATTTCGTAGGTAATTTATGTTATAGCTGTGCCGGGATCTTTTGGCGCGTCACCAAAATTAAAACTAAGCCATCATGTTGTTTTCAATATATTTCATTTTTTTTCTTTCTAATATCACTTCCCTCTGTTAACGTAATCGAACGTCAAGAATATATCTGGCGAGTAATTCTGTACAATAATTTATAATTATCTTAGGTTACCACAGTTTAATATTTAAGTTAGCACAGTTTACTTTTTGCTTGATAATTTGCATTTATTCTATTTGTTAGAAGCCACGTAATTTATTTACTTCTAGTCATCACTGTTACTATTGGTGCTTGTAACATTAAGCTGTTTCAATTAGAAGTTTTTCGAAATAGAAAATATTGAATCATTTTTTAGATAAGAGTACATAATACACACGTAATTATTTAAAAAATCTGTCGTGGCACTTGATTAATAAATTAAATTTATTTTTAATGCTCCAGAATAAACATTACTGAAAACATTTCTTTTGGTTTTTCAATATCCACTAATATCAAGCACTTAATAATACCCCTTGAATTTAATTTATTAGAAATTGTCAGTAGCAAAAGCCAAGACAGCAAGACATTACACAAACAACATTTCCCATTCATATCCTCTTCATTAACAGCATTTATAGCTAATTAGGTTAAAGAAAATGAGTTCTCCACTGTCTCCGATCCACACCTATCTTTAGCAACATCCTGTATACAATTACACGCTCTAATTACTGACAAAATGGCTGACAAGTAGGAAGAGTTTTCGATAAAGGCCTAAATGAAAACAAATGTGGTCGCTGTTTTCTAGATGCATCCGTTTTAATAATTGTTGAAGAATTAAAAGATATTGTGACTGCTTCGTCGGTTTTGTGATCGCATTCACGACTGCTGAGCACGTAGGCAAAAATTTACGTCTGATGATATTTTGTTCTGATTTTACATTTCTTTATTATAATGTACTAGCTATGCCCGCGACTTCGTCCGTGTGGAATTGAACAAAAAAGTTATTTAGTTACTATAGTACTTGGACATTGCAACTTACTAATTTAGATTTTTTTTGCAAAATAATAGTAGCCTAAGTTATTCCTTATTACATCAGCTAACTGCCTGTGAAAGTCCCGTTAAAATCGGTCCAGCTGTTTCAGAGGTTAGCCGGAACAAACAGACGGACAGACAAAAAATGATATTTTGATATATGTACAGTATATACATTCATATGCATATAGTAAAAAGCGGTTATTTTAATATTACAAACAGACACTTCAATTTTATTTATTTGTATAGATTTTGTCTGTCTCGTTGCTCGTAGCTTGCACAACACCAACTGATAAGTACTTGGTTTAATTCTCAGGTCGAGCAAAGTGTTATTGAGTTTTACAATCTCTCTCTCTCTCTCGGAATTTCTCTCTAGTGGAGCGATGATCTTCGCAAGGCGGCTGGCAAGAGCTGGATGAGAGTGGCCGAGGATCGTGCTCAGTGGCGTGTCATGGGACAGGCCTATGTGCAGCAGTGGACAAATACAGGCTGGGGATGATGATGATGGCTACAGATTTTGGATTTCTGCCCGTTTGATGGCAAAAGCCTCGCTCTCTATTACATAGGACTTTTACAGAACTGATGAATGTGGGTGCACTATTAGCGACACCACTGTCTAACTCTTCGGAGATTATAGGCGTGATGTTATTATTTATTTATTTATGTATGTACACACAAAACACTAAAGTAACCATAGTAACCATATGTAATATGTATAGTTACCATATGTAAGGGACCTAAGCAGGACTAAACTTAAAATGCAGTGGACTGTACAAAAGGAATGTAATAAAAGTAAAGTACAATGACTGTTGGCAAACTTATACAAGATACAAGAGCATAAAGGTAACTGCTTATTTCAAAAGAAATTTCTTCCAGCAGAGCTGCGAGTGGAAAATTGGATTAGAAATGTAGACACAATTTGTAGAAAAAATAAAACAGGAAAAAGAATTAGAGCTTAAAACAAACTTTATACCTATATAAAATAAACATACATACAAATATATACACATATAAAAAATAAAAATAAACGTAAAAATATACCTATATTATTATATCAGAATATTACAGTATAGAGTGTTATGTTATATGAAGTAGGAAAAGTTTCCGATACAAACCTAAATGAAAATATATATGGACGATAATGTGTACTAGCTGTGCCTGTTATTACAATTATTAAAAGATATTAATTGTATAATTGCACGTTATATTCTTGTAAGGAAGTCGGAGAATCAAATGGTCTGTGTTTATAGTAGTGATTTGTGCATTGTTAAAGTTATATATGTTTCGGTCGTAGTAATAATAGTAAGTAGATGGAAGTAAATTTAATGCGTTTATATAAAATACATCCGTACTTATACCATATTTGATAGGATTTTATGTCTTCCTGATTGAGTTCGTTTTCACTGCAAAACAGAATTTGGGCCATCCATAATAAAAATGGAAATTAGCCTAAAAAAACTTCACATAATACTCTCCTTTTGGGCTTTGCTGCAGTCGGGTAAAAATGAAAAGAGCCACGCAGTAACAAACTTTGATATTTAGCTATAATTATGTCTTACTGCCCTTGAAGTATACAGGGTGTAACGTAAAGGGTATATACATACTTAAGGGTATGCTGCAGACCATCAAACTGATCATGTTTCTCACCATAAAACATGTTTTTCCGCGAAAAAATTATGTCCCAAATGTGTGGGGCAGCTGATATTTTTTTCACTATTAGGATGTTTGTCCGATGGAGAAATATGTTCAGTTTGATGGTCTATAGCACACCCTTAAGTATGTATATACCCTTTCCGTTACATCCTGTATAGGAAAACGTGGATGCTATCACGCTTTCTTATCTCCCATCGTCCAATGGGCCGACAAACCGACTCGAATGAAAAAAGATAAGTAACAAGACTAATTTTCGTGCCTCCGAGGCACAGGAGTGTCACACAACAAACTGCGGACTGTTCCTGAGAAATTCGTAATGGAAAAACTAACAAGACAATTCCCAACCTAAAGATTTAATTCTAAGTACTCGTAGCAGTAGTACGTACTGACTAAAATATCAAAGCAGTCAATACATTTGTTAGCAAACGATCAAGCACAATCAGCGAAACGGTTCAAAGTGCTGGGACTCTCTTCTCTGCAAGATGGACTGAGCCAGTATCGACAGTGCCGTTTTATAGATGCCACATGTGTTCAAAGTTTTAGTTTTAAGACACCGGTTTCTTCACGATGTTTTTCTTCACCAATTTGAGAACCATGAGGATGAAATAAATTTCACAAGAGTGCCTGCCTGGGTGCATACCCATGACTCGTAAGTCTGCAGAGCCGTTATTCCATCCTAGGCCACTACTGCTACTATTGCTTCAACGGCCTCATTAACTTCGAATACGTTATCAAGCCTTCTGTCTCAACCAATTCAATACATTACCAACAAACAATCAAGCCTGCAATAATATATAATCCTGAAGAGCACACTAATTTATAAACCACCTCTACTTGTGCTGCTTTCTTAGTTTTTTATCTGAATGCCGGTGAGCCATGCGTTGGAATCGCGTGCGATGCATTTTGCGTGTACAGTCAAAGCTTTCTCGGTTTTCTATGATAGAATTCTTGGGTTATATCTGGTGTTAGACTAGGTTTTGCTACCGTATTTGTTTGGTTTATTAGCGTTGTTACCCATCAGGTTTGTATTTGCTGCATGTACTACACTAAATTACATCGTTTTTGTATTGCCAATTGCTATGTAATCTGTTGTTATCCCTTATGTTGCAACTTCTGCATGTTTTGAAATATCTAATTGGACATTAATAGTATTTTGTCACCTGCGTTTCACCATTTTATTACTTCAATCAACTCTGATTATTTATCCTTGTTCATTGGGAGCTCAGCAGCACTCGTGATTCTATTATGATCATCATATAGTTTTTTTTTTTTTTTTTTTAATAATGAAATAATCACGAGTTAGCATCATACAATGGACATGAGAATAACCATTGTATTTTTTTTATTTTAAGGTGGACAACTTACCTTACCATTAATTTCTTTGTAAAGACAGATGCATTACAAATATTGTTGCAGTCTACCTACATAATTATCACTCAATATCCAACAGGAGTCATGGTTTGTAATTCCATGAAATTTTCCAACTCTATGATCATTTCTGCAATCTGCTGTTGAAAATTAGGTTTGAGAATATTATATTTGAATACTTCGTTGGTCTAGTTGTGGCAAGCGCTGTTGATGAGCATGAGGTACTCGTATCGCCCGGTTTTGCAAGGTATTATTGGTGTATTGTGATTTCCTAATAATTGAAAGAGAGCAGCGCTGGCCCAGTGGTGGCAGCCCCGACTTCCGAACAGCAGTCGTAGGTTCGAACTCAGGCAAGCGCATTACTAAGTGCAATTTATTTCATCACTGCTGCTCTCGAAACGGTGAAGGAAAACATCGTGAGGAAACGGCATAACGGAACTAAAAATTCGAAGACATGTGACATCTACCAACCCGCACTGGGCCCGCGTGGTAGATTAAAGCCCACTCTCATTGAGAGAAAAGCCTCTGTCCCAGCAGTGGGAACATTATGTGGGCTGATGATGATGAATAATTGAAAATCACGGGAGATATCCCTAAGTGACAGTTAGTTCGTTAAAACAGTGTTTTCCATCATTTCTTTTTAGCAGTCTGGAGGACGGCTTTATACAAGCTGTTGTTTTGCATCCTCCACCTCATTCCAAATTCAAGAAGAGAGGTAATATGCTAATGATTCTCGACCCGAATCAAAAATAAAATAAGAATGTTTTTCTTTTATTGACATATTTACTGACATCGGTAAGTGTGAACCATCCGTGGTTTAAATACGACACGTCATACACATACAAACAATCTCAAACGTTCATTTGATAATTTATTATTCCCTAAGCCACGTTAAGGGGGTTATTCTGAAATACTGACAAATTTAAACAACAAGAAAAAGCAGCGTTTTTTAATAATTGACCAGGTGCCGTAATATTGATTATTTATTTCTTTTGTGACAATCTCCTGAATTTTGACGAGGATGCAAAACAACACCTTGTATAAGGGACCTAAACATAACAGGCAAAATGTGGGTGAACTATACACCCTATATAATTTTGCTTTCCTCAGTCACCTTTCAAGGGTTACAGGTGAGGTGTGTGATGTAAAAAAAAAATGTATTTTGCATTGCATGCAACACACAAACACACTTTTATCTCTACATCTATATGAGCAGACGGTTATATATAGCGGTCCAGTCTTGCTCCAACTGTCTCTAGGATGGAATATAATTGATTATCAGCTTCCGTTAGACTAACACAAGTTTTTACTACTGACATGGTTAATTGTGAAGCTGTTAATGAGCTAGTTAGCACTACGTAACAAGAAGCACTATATTAGTTTTTTTTTCTGTTTTCGAGCTTTTTTTTTGTTCAGCCATTGGCGAATAGTTACGATGGTGCCCATTTTGGCAGTGTTTTTGGATGATTTGCTTTGGCCCGTAATGTCTTCTTTGGCATAACATTGGTAATCAGCTTATAATGGCCCTGCTGGTGTACCGTCAGCCAGAGGAAGCAGTAGGCCTTAATCCTGTGATCTGGGTTTTTTTCCGCGAGTCGTCATTCTTTCTTTAGTTTTGATTGGGGGGCTTCTGTATTGCTAGATCTTTTTTTTCAGATTTTACATCAGTATTTTGAAACAGTTCTTTTAAGTTATTGATTAAGTACAATCTTCTTAGAAACACAAATTTGTTCTAGAGATATTCATGAAAACACACTTTAAAATCGTTTACTACCAGCACCAGTACCAGTATCCGTATCAAGTATTAGTAATTGATGGCAATAATTAACTCTCATTTAATATTGGCTTTAGTTATGATTATGAACGATGACGAAACAAATTGTCAGCTCATCGATATAATCACAGTCATCTTCATTTTAATAACGGTTAAGTATAAGAAATATTGTCATCAAATAATTTTGATCCCGAACGTTTTCGATTTTGATACTCGAACGCTACCTGTAAACGGGCATATGACACTAGAAACACAGAACTGTTACTAATTAGTAGCAAATTTCGGATTACGATTTTCGTCGTAAATATTTGAATTTCATTGGTTCATATATATCATTAATAACGTTTTTTTTTTCTAACAAAATGTAAAGAAATACTAAAAACCCCGGTGGATATGGAAATGTCGACAGCAAAATGTAGTCAGTATTTATGAAAACGAACTATCGACGGTATTCATGCAAATGATAGCGGCCAGTCGACCATGACAGTAGAAAATAATAAATTGCTGTATTGATCGTTCCACATGTAATTACTTGACACGACAATTGTGGGTAATTTTGGATACTACATTTCACGAAGAACCGTGAATCATTGCAATTTAAACCTTAAAACAATGACAGAAGAGACGCACAACGAGTGCTTGTGAATTTTAAAGACTACGTAATCTACTACTTGTTCATTGACTGTTTAATGACTATCAAAGATTATCAATAATTTTGACAAAAGCTTAGCCGTTGTCTATTCAGTTAATTTTTGCCTTGTTCGTTATAGTTATCGCTAATAGATACGTTTCCCATGCTCGCTGGTCTCCTTTCGGTATTTTGATTATAAAGTGTTATCCATGTTACTTTTCTTGTGGCTCTGCTGGACTGCTTCAATCACTTTTAACTTCACAATGAACTTGAATACCTTGAATGAATATCTATAATGAATAACTTGAATGAGTTTTAAGGCAGCTGCTTTCGAATCAATTGCTAATGCTCCACATTTTTTATTACGAAGATTGATGTCAGATGATTTACAGATATAGCATTATCAACCAATATCGTTGGCACTGAAAAGACGAAGGCTTCTTCTCTGTGAAAGAGATTTGTTATTTATGAATAGAATAATTAATATTTGAGTTGGACAGAGCTAAGAAATTCCGACGATAAGACATCAATGCAGCCATTGCACCCGTGCGAAGCAAAGGCAGGTCGTCAATATTGTGCAATCATTGAATAATCAAATCTTTGATCACATACTTCATTAAATCATACTTACTTAAGTATATGTTCAATATATTCAGAAGAATATCTTCGTCTTGTGCAACTATATCTTCTTTCCAGCGTCTGGAGAGTTTTCTTCAGCATTAAATAGTTCCTAATCACGCGAAGATGTCTGCATTCCGTTGTGAAGATTATTGAAATTTATTTCCTGGGTAAATTTATGTAATTAGCTTGGTTGCTATTTTTTGTGACTGTTGCTACGCTGTTAGAATATCTAAATATGGTTATGTCTTTCTTAAGATGTCTACGGTCTTCGGTATAAGGATTGGTTTAACAGAATTATTCAAGTTATGAAATGTGTGTTCTGTAATCATTTGTAGTTAATGAATCATTGCATCATCTTCAAGGCGTAATAACAAACAGCAATACCAAATTTCAAAATAAATTTATTTTACTTCTCAGCCCCAATCAATTTAAAAATAAAACAAACAGTCAGTTTCTATAATTTTTCTTTAAGTCGTCATTCGTTGGTTTCTTTTCAGAATATTTTTCATCATCATTACAAACTTATAATTAAAAATAAATTATTAATCTAATAATAACAGGGTTAATACAGTACGCAATTATTATTTCGGTTTATAAATAAATAAAAGGTACTCGCGTAACCACCTTGCTGATGATCGACATGAAGATGTTATTATATAAAGAATAGCCAATAAATAAATTAATTAACTACTTATTCTAAACAGCACCAAATAAATAAAATAACATAGATTACTTATTCCTTTAACTTATCCGCTATTTTTACAAAATTGGACAAATGTAGAAAACAGAAATGCACAGTACCCGTCGATTAGCCTAAAAAGTCTTAATTTAATTATGATTAATTCATGATTATAATAATGTTTATTATTTGTATAATTATATACTATATATATACTTATTAGCATTATTAATAATTATTTGGTGCGTCCGATTAAACAACTCTATCTAACTAATGTACTGAACATACAAAAACACATGCAAAAATCGCATACGCAATCTTATTTATACATTGAATAAATAATAATAAACATGGGACTAAACTAGCAAATAAATAATAAATTACTAATTGAATTAATTAACTACCTAGTGTCGTTTGAATAAGCATAATAAATAATATTTTTTGGTTAAACATTTTTCCTTTGCAAAAGGGCCCAAAAGTTTTGGGTTAATATAGTGCAAATAAAAATGCCGTGTCGTTGTGAATTTTGTAAAATATGGAGTCGTAAGCCTGCTTTTTTCTAAAACCTACTGCTTCTTGGCATAGGCTTTGTAGGCCCTGTCCTGAGCAGCGGCTTCATCTTCCACACTCCTCCTGTAGTGACCACCAGGTCCTGTGGTATCGAAGTCGTTGCCGTAGTGAGAAGACGAGTACGTATGGCTCTGGGATACCTGAGGATGCTTCACGATCTCATACGTAGTCTTCTCATGGGACTCTCCACCAGAAACTAATTTCTTCAATCCGATGATCGCTGATAGCAGCAGAGCAATCTTACCGATAAGTAACGCCTTTCCAGCAATCAGTGCTATCGCTTGGAACGCCATCATCAGAAACCCACCTTTAATTGCGATACCAGCTAGTATGGGGCCCATCATCTTCTTAAGTTTGCTCCTAGCTTCGTTAAGTGACCTTCCGACATCTTCGCCGACATCCATGGGAGATATGAAAACCCGATGCGTCTCCATCAACTTTGTAGTTGCAAGCTGCAAGTATTTGTCAATTTTGTCAGACGGTAGTGATTCCAGGTCTTCATCTTCGGGTAGAGCGTTTGGTGAGGCCCTGCTGGCTTCCGCTCGCTTCACTAAGGAGATTCCATCGAGGATGGGCAGTGTGTCCATACGCGCCGCCCTATCCGCCAGCTTCGTCGCCTGGATCTTCAAACACTTAACTATCTCCTGGGACTTTTCACAGTTGTTGTACACCTTGCCCAACAGCCTCAAGCTGGCTCCGAAGGTGTCAGCCGAAGCGGAGAGCACACAAAAACACAAAAGGACAATACCACGGCACTGCATCTTGTTGGAAAACCGCGGGTGTCCCCTTAATGTGGACAGATGTCCGGCTTATGCGGTTGCGTCTATTGAAATGTGCACTGTGTAAATGTGCACTGGCATTTATCTATTTTCACCGGGAACTACATTTATCTATAAATCTTTTAGAGCGTGCAATCGTTGCATCGTATGGCCGTGCACTGAGGCGTGCACATGCACGTCGGGTCCTCACTTGTACGGGTCTCGTCTCATGTGTGTGAGTGACCAGTCATCACTGTCATGCTGACGAAGCGGATTGTCAAAGTCAAGGTCACTGTCAAGCTTCAGACTTTAAGGTAAAATTCTTTTCAGGGTATTAGACTGAACAGCTTTGTTCAATACGTCTAACAGTCGATCTAGTGATGAAGCTCATTGGAGCATGATCACAATTCCGTTTTTGTGTAGTCTATTAATAGCAAGATTTTCAATGATACTGTCAGGTTTAACTGTAGCATTTTATCTTACTTTTCTGGATAGGGGTGAGTAGATCACCGCTCGACCAGTCGGTATGACTTAGTTTTGTAGTAACTGTTGTTATCTATATTTGTTTTTGATAATTTTGATACGGACGGGGTTGGGCTTAGTCTCATTTGTTTTTGTTATTTGTTCTGTTTAAGTCTTGAGTCTGTTTTTGAGCCCCGTTGATGACAGTAGGTTTGCTCCCCTTAATAATCAGGTACTTACGTATTTGCCATTTAGTAGAGGTGATGCTGTAATGTGGCTCTAACAAAATATGGCTCAAATTCACATGAAGCATATGTTTTATGTGAAATAACAGATATATTTTGTCTGTAATGTCTACAAACTTCTTAAGTCCTTCCTAGAATTCGTTCCTAGAATCCTCAGTTATTTACTTCACAACATTTTATTAAATCTACCATAAACTTACTATATCTACAACATGAACTGGATAAAACTTAATTCGATCTCAATTACGCTGCGATCAACTCAGTACAATAACGACCTACATCTGTTCACTGCATCTGTCTACAATTCGAATAACCTCTCATATCCCGTCGTTTTCTAGACATACTGCTTAAGGTACACTTCCCTTTGAACTGAATTTACTTATTAGCAAGAGTAGGTAGATCTTCTCATGAAAAAAAAAACAATGGTCAGTAACGCCTCAGCCATTTAGTTAGCAAACCTTAAAGGGCATCACAAAGCGGAACGGGCGCGGGTCGCGCGCGGTATGTGGGTCCAAGGATTTCAACTAGAAGGAACAATGGTAAATAGGCCGCCTCCAGGACCGTCAACATCAGTATAATCACCAGAACGTGTTGCAGAGGTGCGACAACAAATCATTAGAAATACAAGGAAATCATTGTTTTTTTTAACCGACTTCTGAAAAAGGAGGAGGTTCTCAATTCGGATGTTTGTATGTTTTTTTTTTTAATGTTTGTTCGCGCATTACTCCGTCGCTTGCCAACCGATTTGGAAAATTCTTTTTTTGTTGGAAAGGGTATACTTCCCAAATGGTCCCATAGTCACCAAGTCGGGATTTGATGATGGAATCTTGGCGAAATCGAGGGAACTCTTCAAATTTTATAGGAAAACGTACACTGATTTTGGTATTTTCTACAACAAGTGAAGCATTTGCGTCCAATAAGAACTATTCTACTATCAGATCTGATGATGAATCCAAGAGACAGGCTTCAGAACTCCATAACAAGGCAATGAATCTTAGCTGTGTTTGGGCTTGTTGGAATTGTAACGGTATGCCCTCTCCAGGTGTATACACCGATTACGCTGAGATTTATGATCGGATTTGCGTGATTCTTCTTTAGTTTGATGCGGAATAGTTGTCATTTGGTCCCATAAAAAATTAATATAGTTTGGCCATGTAGTTTTCATTTTATTAATTTTTTTTTCTCCGTGATTACTAGACCGATTTAGATGATTTTTCATTCATTTGGTAAAGAAAGCTTGCCCGGTGGAGCCAGATGTATTTTATTATTATCTTTGCTTAGGTACTTTTTGAGTCATCCTCTTTATTATGAAAAAAACACTAAAAAGTGATAAATAATTTTAGTTTCGGAAGTCGGTGGCAAAAAAGTAAATGAAACAAACAAGTCACCGACTGCCGAAACTAAAATTATTTGCCACTAAACTTTTTAGTGTTTTTTTTTGGAAGTCGGTTATTTTTTTTTTTTCGTAAAAAAGTTTTTATGTTCAAAAAACATCTAAAGCTTCATCCTTATAAAATTCAAATCGCCCTAAAACTGAATTATGTGATTACATTTAAATAGAAACTTACACTAGAACGCTTGGCAACATATTGTTGAGCAATGCAGCTTATTTTCCCATGGGGGGCTACGTGAATAAACAAAATAAGCGTTACTGGAACTCCACTAATCAAAGGGAATCGCATCAGAAGAGTTTTACTTCCCCTAAAACGACAGTTAGGTGCGGATTTCTGCTAATGGAATAATCGGCCTATATTTTTTGAAACAGAAAGAAACTGTCATATCCTCGGTATACTGCCGCCTGATTGATTAGTTTTTGGTACCGTAATTGTTTCACGTTTGCAACAATAGGACTCATATTCAGCAAGATGGGGCAACTCCACACATTGCCAGAGTCTCCATGTTTAAGTTAAGGGAAATGTTCCTTAGAAAATTAATAAACCAGCATGGAGACATCCATCCGACTTCTGACCTCCACACCCTAGTTAATGTTACTGGATAATACGATGATACCCCTTGGTAAGACTGCTTGTCAGACTTTCGGGGCACTGACTTCTTGTAACGACTGTTAAAGACCTACAAATGACAGCCGGGACCCGTTGGTCCTTTGTAGGTCATCGTTTAACAAGCTTTCCGAGGCACTAAGGAAACTCGGTATGTAATGGGCGGCCACCCATCCATGGACCAACCTAGGCAAGCGCGGTTTAACTTGAAGATCGATCCGAGCGGCTGGCTAACAAAATATAAACGACTGAAGCAGTTGTTGTGGAAAAGAAAAACACATAAATACACAACAATGACAACCAGATAATAAATTAACAGGAGTCGATGCATAATATCGATGTTAATCCGTTAAATCATTAGAAAAGCAACATGTTGTCTTCATTGATTTATCTTCAGTAATTGGTAGCAACCACCTATCGCGAGACATCGACGTAATTATCGAATAAATTGCATAATAGTATGCACGCGAGCACGAATGTTTGGTTGTAATCGATCTGCTGTGGCAGTTTCGCTTTTTGGGGTAAGCAGAAGTGTTCCCTAAAATTTTTATTTAGTCGCACTTTATTGCGGTAAAGCCTATTTTCAAGATAATATCACGACAGGGCCTGAAGGGCCAAGGAATAGAAACTGTACACAGTGTACAGTTGGCAAATCGGGTACACCATTTTTTTTTAGTTGGTATAACGTGTAGGTAAGTCTGGAATCCGTCCACAACATAGTTTTGAAAAGGCTAGGCTGGTGATGATGATGATAACGTGTGAGGCTCATGAAAAAGAAGATAAATCAATCAATTGATACTGAGAAACCTGGTAAAAATGAATGGATAAATAAAATATGTTCCGATCTGGGAAATAAAAGTTTCTGTGACAATCTAAACCATATAATTTTTATTAAACTGGTAACAGATGATTGTCCTTTAAAAAGTATATCAAACTAAGAAAGTATTTTCCCTTCTTATACAAGACTACAACCAATACTCCAACATTTTTCCTTTCATTCATAAATAAATAATTATTTTATGAAAGTACAAACATTAATTTAAAGCAGCGCCATCTATGCTTCTTTGATTGAACTTCTACAGCAAGCATTAAACTCTTCCAGCGAATATTATTCCTTCTTTAGTTCTCTTCAAAAGTTTGACCTGTTATGCTGTAAGCGTAATGGCATTGTAATTTACGTGGCACTACTGCTGAACTGTGTGGTCTTAGGACCATTCCCAGATTTCCAGGTCGCGAAAATAGATTTTCTCAATAACAAACCAGTGACTGGAGTCGTGGGCAATAGGCTCAACCCCCATCATGTAGAGCTTATTAACTGACGAAATGATGGTCCCTTCGGAGATTACAAGGAATGATATTATGATGATTAGTTTTAAATAATGTCCTACATGTGTCAATCATGATCTACTTATGTTAATCAGCCTTCATTCATTCTCTCTACCACTATAATTAAATCTACAATATCCTATGTGTAAATGCCTCATAGTCTCTTAATACAAAAAGTTCGTGTTTGCGAGCGGTACATAAAATGACGCGTGATATACTTGACGGATCTTATATAGCTGTACGCACGATTATAGAGATGTACAGGCACAGGCGGTGTTTACTCACAGTTAAAGACTAGGAGAGCAGCGGTGGCCCAGTGGTGGCAACCCCGACTTACGAGCAGTAAGCCGTGGGTCCGAACCCAGGCAGGTGCATTACTTTGTGTGATTTATGTCGTCACCGCAGCCCTCAAAAAACGGTGAAGGAAAACATCGTGAGGAAACCGACATGTCCTAGAACTAAAAATTCGAAGACATGTGACATCTACCAATCCGCACTGGGCCCGCGTGGTTGAATACAGCCCATGCCCCTAATAGAGAGGAGGCCTTTGTCCTTATAGGCTGATGATGATAAAAGACTTTAATGAGGCGTAAATAGAGCCATTTTTTTTTTCATTCGGGGCAAAAACTAGGTTTTATGGTAGGACTGTGCTGATGGATGCACTGAATAGTACGGGGGTTGTGGAGGTAATTTAAAGTAAAGTTACAACATAAAATGTTAAAGAAAAATACTTGTGGTCAAAGTTTCAACTTAAACTTTGACCTCCAATGTCTCCGTAGAAGAATCCCAGGTATGATCTAGAAAAAAAAAAACGGAATGAAGAAGAGAACAAGGTGCCTGTCAGCTTCATTAGGGGTATTTTTACAACCATTACCGTCGTCTTTTAATTACTCGACAAAATTCAGAAAAGTTTTAATCAAACAATACCAAAATTAAACGCGCAAAAAAACTAAGGCTTGAATATGAAGTGGAGCAACTCAGCATTGAAGTTAAAGGGTAGGTTAATCAGCCATATGCGGGACTGTTCGAAAGAGATACCGTGGCCCTGGAACACAAAGGGCCAAGAAAGAACATGGATGGGTTTTAGTCAGTACAAGTCTGACACTCTCTTCCGCTCCGCCCAGAGCGGGAGGAGTCATTTGATGATTTCCCATCCGAAAAAAAAGGGTAGATTAATCAGAATGATTTTATCTCAAATTCCATGAAACGTGGAGTATACAAAAGTACTAGTGTTATAATAATTATTCTTATTTTTATTGCACACAACATTTTAAAAATATACACACAAATTGCAATATGCTATTACTTACTCGTTTAATATAATAACTAGAGACATTCAGACCCTACATTAAATTCAAATGACCCAAAATGCCTAAAATAAAAAAAGAAAGAGAAAGGATGCCTTATGTTATACTCTTATTCTTAACTCTTTATCTCAAACCAATAATACACCATCATCATCATCGTACCAACATCGTAAAACCATTATTTAACATACAGCAACTGCCCTTCTGACCTTCACGACCCAATTAGTAAAGAAAGAAAGAAAAAACGTTTATTGGTACATGCCATAAGTGCACACAATATAAAAAAGGCAGTAAAAAAAAAAAACAAAAAAAAAAAAAACTTAAAACTAAACAATATTGTGTGACTCACGGCTGCACCAAATAGGCCCAGTTCAGCAAAATGCCGGATAACTAGTGCCCGACGCACTGGGTAACGCGATATCCTTCGGTAACACTGGTTGCCAGACTTTCAGTTCACTGACTACCTGTAACGGCTGTCAAAGATCTACGAATGGCAGCCGGGTCCGACAGCTTAACGAGCTTTCCAAGACACGGAGGAAACAAATACAATGGCAACAATTAATTTTTTAAATCTCGACTTATATTACGCAGGTGTGAATTTGTTTGTCACTTTGTCACGCATTAACTACTCAACCGATCTTCGTGCAATGCCCTGGGTAAGGTCAGACAGTTTTTTGACCCGGCATAATGTGATTCCGTGGGGTTATTTTACCGAACCTCACGAGTGAAGTTGCGGGCAAAAGCAAGTACATCTGTAGTTCGACTACAATCCACAATCACCTGTACCTGTACTTCATAATTCCCATGAAAGTGGGTGATACAGGTACCTGTTATTAACATGCTCTTAGGACAGTCATAAACAAAGTTTATTGTGTGGAAACTTCACTAAGCTGCAATTTGTATGAGTAGTGTTTAAGCTTGTGTAATTATGAGTAGAACGAAAGTAAATTAAATGAAATTAGTTGTTTAGAAAATAATTGATTAAGGTTGGAGAAAGATTTCGGGGAAAGATGAACTTTAATTAAGAAAAAATATGAGATGTGCATGTGCACTATATGTATGTCTTCTTATGTTGGGCCCAAAAGGTCTAAGTGTTAGTAATTTTTATCAAAATATCAATTACTAAAATTCAAAGTCCTGACTGACTGACTGAGATTTCAACGCACAGCTAAAACGCTGGTCCTAGAGACATAGAATTTGGAGGTTGTGTTTTTTGTGAAGACTAGGTATCAACTAAGAAAACGGTTTATCGAAATTCCACCCATAAAGTAGTAAAATAAGAGATGAACGATTGTATGGAAACCGGTAAATTTTAAAGTTAAAAATTGAAAATGAACTGAAATTTCATATACAAGGTGTTGTTTTGCATCCTCGTCAAACAGAAGGTTGTCACCAAAGACATAAATTACCAATTAAAATTACGGTACCTAGTTAATTGTAAATAAACGCTGATTTTTTTGGTTGTTTATAGTTGTCAGCTTTTCGATAACCCCCTTAACGTGGGTTAGGGAATAAGAAATTATCGGATAAACGTTTGAGATTGTTTGTATGTGTGAAAGCGCGGTTATAAGGCGAGAAACAGACGCGTTTAAAACACGGGTGGTTCACTCTTACCGATTTCCGTAAATAAGAAAGAATATAAAAATTACCTACCTATTTTATTATTGATTCGGGACGAGTATCATTAGCTTACCTCCTTGAATTTGACGAGAATGCAAAACAACACCTTGTATAAGCTTCTGGTTAGAAATAAATTGGTAAGTATTTTCGCGGTTTTTTAAATCCACCCCTAAGAAGGTATTGAAACTTTATTTTGGGAATCCGTCATTTTTGAAGTAAGAAGAATGAATATTAAAACTTCTGAACAGAAATAAATGCATACGTATTCCGCCGTTTTCCGAAATTCAACCCCAAACGGGAAAAAAGGGGTACAAACATTTGTATAACAAAAATGGTCTGATCTGCTTGAAATTTTACTACTTGCGTTTCTTGATTGAGTTGATAAACACGTAGGTATTTCAACGTTTTTGGAAATCCCACCCCTCAGACGATAAAAGGGGTATGGGGTGGTGGTGGGGTGATATCCAGAAAGATAATAGATTAAAAAAATGACTACAACTATGGTTTAGTAAAATTCTTGTTCTTTGTATTAATCACATGAAGTTTAGAGAAAGCTTTGCTATGTTGCATCACACCCACAAACCACAAGGAAATTTTAAACACGGGCAAAGAAAAAGTTCGACAACTCTTGTTTTGAGCACCACTTAAATCAATAGCTTTATGACTCACTCGATTTACTGTCGATCTAACTATTTGATTTACAGGCAAAATTGTTGTTATAATTGAAATATGTAATAGAATTGGCTAATCAGACTTCTCACAAAAAAGTTGCAAAGACGCCCAGTGCGTCTGCTACGGGATGTGAAAGAACTCGAGACTGTGACCAACCACATCCAAGTTTGGCGCATTGTAATTACTCGTATTTTGTTTGGATTAGTGTATCCTGACACGGTAAACCAGTAAACCGGCCACGAAGTAGTTTGGCCTGAAATTGGGTTTGGCCAGTACAACACATACATACCTTAACATCATCATCTGCCTAGCCTTAACCCAAACTATCTTGGGGTCGGCTTCTAGTCTAACCCGATGCAGCTGAGTACCAGTATTTTACATGAAGCGACTGCCTATCTGACCTCCACAACCGAGTAACTGGGTAATACGATACCCCTTGGTAAGACTGGATGAATGATAACCATACGAGGTGTGCAAGGTGTGCTCTTAAAACCTGTGAAGGAAAACATCGTGAGGAAACCGGCATGTCCTAGAACTAAAAATTTTAAGACATGTGATATCTACCAAACCGCACTGGGCCCGCGTGGTGGATTACAGCCCACTCCTTCTCATAGAGAGGAGGCCTGTACCCCAGCAGTGGGAACATTATAGGCATAATGATGATGAGGTGTGCGAATATATTAAGAAAAGTATGAGATTAAAGTTATTAATGTTCAGTGGTTATTAAATTACAACGTCACTCAGGTGTAAGTGACCAATTTCATTACACATATTTAAATTTGAATTAGTAACGATCATAGAGCACCCCGTCTACTCGTGTCGAGTTGGTGACAAACCCTAAATGGGTAAAGTTAGTACTGTGTCCAACCACTTTTTTTTTAACGATGTAGAAATCCTCGATGGATGTCCTCCGCCCTGGGGAGAGCGGAGGGGTCTGTCTCGCACTGACCAAAACCACACCGGTGTTCCCTCGAACATTTGCGTCGGGGTTCAGCGGGAACGAACGCAACTTTCGCTGTAACTTACTCTCGGGTCCAGCGAGATGTGGGGCGACGAAAGTCCCCGAATCTATCGCCCCTGGACATGTTTAAGGGGTGGGCTGTAATCCACCACGCGGGCCCAGTGCGGTTTGGTAGATATCACATGTCTTAAAATGTTTAGTTCTAGGACATGCCGGTTTCCTCACGATGTTTTCCTTCACAGGTTTTAAGAGCACACCTTGCACACCTCGTATGGTTATAATACAGTGTACCTAACGAACTTTTTGTAACATCCGCTAAACCTGTGTTGTGCAAATAAATTATCTGTATTGTATTGTATTGTCTTTTTGTGATGAGTCCTACTTTGGTCCAGGACGAACTAGTTTAGCTGGAAATCGGTGTGCGCCGGCAACATATACTCGTACAAAAAGACAGCTAACCACAGGTTTTTAAATCATTTGGTGCATTTGCTGAGTAAGTTCTCCGTGTGTATCGATTACTGTACGTGTAAATGCAAAAATGTTAATTATTTCCATGCACAACAAACCTTCCTTACATCTATTTGGCATTTGCCTATTTGTGTACTTCTACGTCAAAGGCACTTGATGTGCATACTCCACTCAAAACATATCAATAATAACGTACCAAAAAGGTGAAAGTAAAAACACTTTAAAAACTGTCATGGCGTGCGTGACTGACTCGAAGATGATGTGATGATGGTTACATTATTGTTCCTTATATTTATTCAGTATTTCAGAGAGAACTTCAGAATTTTATGACGTTGTTCTTGTTAAGCAGAAAGCGCTAGGGTAGCTCATGAAATTCTAACTTTAATACTTTTTTTTTTGCAATTCGTAGGTCAGTGTCGGACTGTATGTTGATTAAACTATGATTTACGGCCGTAAAAAATATGGTATTACAGAGTCGTAATCATTAAAATCATCTACAATACAACCGTCGAGGTTCGAAGTTCGAGGAGCTGGTGGGTAAATAATAACAGCCGCACGGGTCGATCTTTAAGGTTAAGCCGTGCTTGCCGAAGTTGATACGTGGATGGGTGACCATAATTACATACCGAGTTTCCTCCGTGTCTCGGAAAGCACGTTAAGCCGTTGGTCTTGGCTGTCATATGTCGATCTTTGACAGTCGTTACTAGTAGTCATAAGCCAAAAGTCTGACATCCAGTCTTAACAAGGGGTATCGTATTACCCAGTTACTGGGTTGTGGAGGTCAGATAAGCAGTCGCTTCATGTTAAATACTGGTACTTAGCTGCATCCGGTTAGACTGGAAGCCGACCCCAAGATAGTTTGGGAAAAGGCTAGGCAGATAATGATGATGACAACCCTCCAAGTTTATTTAATCTTATTGAATTACTTTTACATGAAAAAGTCATTTAATGGGACTGAATGAACTAAGAGTCTTCACTACTTCTTCCAATCTTATTTGCCTTTAGCACCTTTGAATTTTCTATGCCCACTTACAATTAAGCATCATCATCATCAGCATCCAACAGACCACTGTGGGACTGGGCATAGGGCTCTTCAATCATACGCCACTTAACTTGATTTGAAAACTATTCAACACTTAGTTCTTAAAATATGACAGGTAAGTTCTATCAGTTTTATCGCCATTTTAATCCATAATCCAAGTTTTCAACTTTTAAACGATTAAATAACAGAAACAATTATAATTATTTCAGAACTTCTGCACTATTCAAGCAAATATTACAACTACACACGAAATAAATATAAAAGAGAGAGTTTAACCTATTGAAATTCGTTCTGCAGTTTTCTGGAAATGATAATGATGGCAATAGTCCGATGTATAATGACGTGCTGAGTGACGTAAGGTCGTAAGTTCAAAGCTGTTGTATCATAGTAAATATTTTCACGACTAACTTACCTTTGCTGTGAAAGTAAACAAATTAAGGAAACGGGTATGTCCTAAAACTAAAAATTTGGGATGTCCACCACCCAGCTACTAAAACGATAAAGAGCCACTATTTCATTATAAGTTTATAATGTTCCCGGAACATTATAAATTTCTTAATGCTAAATGTAGATGACCGTTTCTGCTACTATTATTGATATCGAGTAGCAGCCTTTTTAGAGTAATAAGTAGTTTATAAATAAATAAATCAATGAGTTAAAGTTACTTATGGAATAAATAAAACTTATTTTTTACAAAAAAAGGACTAGTTGTCGTTTTTATAAAAATAAACTTACTACTCCTCCACATCGTTGTTTTTTATGTTAAATGACATGTTACGTCGTTGATAATAAAAACACTACAACGTTATAATATGACCCCTGCATCAAGTGACGTGCTTTAGGTACTTTATAACCAACTTCAATGATCAAGATGAGATGAGAGATAGCTGGAGATAGCTTTGCGAATCTGGTTTATTTCTTTGTTTAAAATGAATAATCTCTTTATTACCCTTGACATTTTTACCATGATTATCATGATGATGTTAACCATATGAACCACCATCATTTTGACCCTGGACCACTGCTGACCCCTCCACGCTAGCAGTCGTGAAACTATCTGCCCGCACTCGTAACTCACGCGTCGTGAATAGTGATGGTAAATTCCCGAGAATATTCTCCTTGCGAGAACTTTGCTGTTAAGTTCTCGAGAATATTCTTTTGGAAGGGAATTTACGAGAATTTAAAAATTGAATGACTCTTTTGTGTCGATCTAGTTTAAGAGTAATAGTTTTTAGTGCATTTGAAAGTTTTACGAAGTTTTAGTAAAAATAATCTACTCCACAACTTAAATTCTCAATAAATTCTCTTGAGCAAGAACATTCCCGAGAATATTTCCGAGAAAATTTTCATAAATTCTCTTAAAGTTCGTAGGGTATTAATGTTAAATTAGGATTTCTGTATTAAAACAAACTTTGTGAGTTATACAAGGGGCTCCTATTTCTGTTTGCAGGGTTAAGAAACCTTGTTAGGTCTAGTGAGCGAGCGAAGTGAGTGAACCCCGACATCGCCTTCGAACCAAACCTGTCCGAGTCGGGGTGCACCAAGTCCGCAGCTTTAATAAATTAAAAAAAAAATAACATCATAAAAACGGTGTATGATGGTGTGGATAATTAAAAACAAAGTAAAAATCACAATCTTAACAATTCTTGAAATCAAATCAAATTGCTAATGCAGTAATGCTATTCGTTCATTGATAACGATTGATCCATGCTATCTAAGTTGATGTAGTCTGTTTCCACCAAGATTACTGACTCATCCTCTACCTCTTCTTCAGATGTGTTCTCTTTAGATTCGTTGTCTTAATTCATTGTAAGCTGTTCTCCTTCGCTTGTGGCCAGTTGAGGCAGAGGCAGTTGGATTTGGTTTTTCAGACTCTTTGTTTAAACGTTGTGGTTAGTTCATAATTTTCTAATTGTGAGCAATCAGATAAATTTCGCCTGCGCTTTCAGTGTTGAATTTATTACGTTTTTGGTATGAATGTTTGAAAATGTGGAACAAGAGCGTTCCACATAAACCTGTGCCACATTTATATTCAGACACTTCTTCGAACAATTGTTGAACTGAAATACTGTGTCTTTCAGCCAAGCTAAGAACGAACTCCCATCCATGTTTTCACTTGATGTCATTGTTGTACCACGATTTTGCGGGTTTAAAAATACCACAGCATACAGCAGTACATTGGCTTAAGCGCTTTAACTGTTCTATTGCTGAATTTATGTTTTAAATGATGGTGTGCTTCTTCGCCTAAAATTAAATTTACGATAGGCTTCTCTACCAGTTCTTTTAATTCGTCGAATTCCGTATGTATCAAATGGATATAACAGTAATCTTCTTCAAACATTGTTACCCAACCTACGATTTCTTTTAGTAAAACTTTTATTTTTTCAAATTTCGTCCACTCGTTTTCATTTAAAAGTATTATTTTTAAATTTCTTTACACCTGGTGATTTTAACGTCATATTTTGAAGAACAGATTTGCATTCCAATAGAATTTAAACGAAGTTACCCATCTTATTGTCACTGGTAACTCCAATGATTTCGTAACTCCCTTTTCCCGTTCAATTGATTTAAAATCTTCTGTCAGAATATGAGAACGCTGAATACACTACGGTTACTTGTTGGTTTTTTTAATATATCGCCAATTTATTAGATGCAACGTGTGAGCTAAGCAGCCAGCCCACTTCACATGGGGATATTTTCTTTCCAGCATCTTACCATATTTTACCATGTTGGTAACATTATCTGCTATAATCAGCATAATTTTATTGTGGCACACATGGTGTGATTTCAGCCGAACGTCAGGTAGAGCAGTCAGTTAATCCTATTTTAAATTCTCGTAAATTCTCCGTCGAAAAGAATATTTCAGAACATTGCAGAATATTCTTGAACCGAGAATATTCTCGGTGGGAGAATATTCTCTCGACCCATCACTAGTCGTGAAAGGTTGCTCATCGTGAACAAACATTATAGTTACTCATTTCCTAGAGCTGACATGCAATCGGTGAATGCTAATTTCACTTTTTGATTAGTAAGAAAAGTCGTGAAAATAGCTATTGAATCGGCAGGTCGTGATCCATCTTGTTTTTTTTTTATGTCCCAGTTATTTTGTTTATCCACCTAAAAAAAAACTAAATTTGGTTCAAGGAACTATAATGTCTAAAACATCTACCCATAGCCTTTGTTTTTGTTTGTTTTTCTTGAAACGTTACCCCACAATTGGATTTTCTGTATCAAATTACAATAAATTACTTTACTATTAGATACTTTGGCTGCACACCTAAAGTTTGCGCACACGAAAGGTTTTAAAATATTAATTTAAAGTACGGAAAATAAGCATCCAAGTTATCATCAAGAATAAAAACGGTTTCTTAAAGATTGTTTAAATACTGATTCAGGTACAATATTTCAACAATATAAAATTAAAAAATAATAATAACTAAACGTAGGTAAGTTAAGGTAGCGAAAAAGGAAAGAAATCTATTTATTGGCACTGAAACAAAAGAAAACATCTCTAAACTCTTCAACTCTCAAACTTCTATCGTCTATGTTCACGTCAACTCTATTCCAGCTGTTACCAGCCACGATATCAATAAATGAACCGTTAATATCTCTAAACCGCAAACCGCTTGTGCATAGCAGATAACTAAATGAATGGAACACTGTAAATCCTTCTGACATAACCAAAGAAGTTTCATTTAACAAAAAAATACTAGTGAAAGTATCCATAGCTCACCTAATGACCACTCTTCACTGAGTTTAACTAACATCACATCGCAATTCAAACTGAATTACAGAAAGAGTGACTTTATATTTAGCTTACGTTACAATAAACATGTCAGGACGTAGACTCTAGGATTTTTAATTCAGGAATATTATCTTGTTGTTTAATTATGTTAACAACTTCACGTGTTTGCAAATAAAATTATTATACTTGTAGATCATGAGTGAAAAAAAATTACTATCTATTATAATTTCCATTAGATTTTTGAACTGTAATAACATTCATTGATGCAATATTTTCTCTTAAGTGAAATAATATTTGACAAATTGAAAAGCCATTTCGTATAATTTCTTTATGAAAGCTTCTGTATCACAACATTTTAGCGTTTGTTCCCAACAAGTAACTCTGTAAGGAGACACTGTGTGACTAGTTTGGATGAATTGTGAATAAAAATACCTATTTCACTCTGTTACTCGATAGGACCACTCGGTCGAACGAATCGGTCTCTTGTGCACTTGATGACCCTGCATTAATTGGTTGGAGTTCACGGACCTGATTTTTGGTCGAAATATATATTATTTTTAAGATTATTTTCCATCGCTACGAAAAAAAAGACTGCCATCCATCATGTGATCTGCATTGTACGTTCTATTCCAAATTCTTTTTGTACCCAAAAACAAATACGTATGTACACATTGATTTATAGTGCACAAAAATTCATCCAGTAATTGAGATAAAAACCGAGTTTAGTATAGATATAAATTATTTACGCAGCATAGAATAACGTAAGCTAAACATACTTCCAAATGATAATTTGCAAATGAATGTAAAGCATTAAAACACTGTATGAACTTATAATAACTATGCTAATTTAATGTTTTTAGTTAGATTTGTTCTTGTAATATGTGTAATGAATATTCACGGATTTTTTTCGAGGTAGGCTGTTTTATAAGTCAGACCAAAACCAAAGCTACATCTTAAATATAACTGCATCAAGACTATTGTCTACATGATTTTGTTCCTAGATATGAATCAAATGGTAAAATAATAATGTGGTAACTATATTTTCGAGCCGTTTGGGGTTGAAACTCTGGGGCCGTGGGGTCCGAGTGCTCACAGCCTTTTCAAGGAAATTTCTAAACGCCTAGTTGACACTTCCCGTGACCCAAGGGCTGGGTTTTACTTTGGCCAGAGGCTAAGTATTGCCATACAACGTGGCAACGCCGCCAGTCTCTTGGGCACGTTACCAGTTGACAGCGTTGAGGAGGAGTTTTTTGACGCCCTTTTATAATTTGTTGTTATTTTAGTTATCTAGTTTTAAAAATAATATTAATTTGTAAAATGTAATAAAATAAAAATTCCAAACAAACATTGGAGTTCTATAATGGTAAAATATGTTCAATGGATGACATCACACCCGTTTTCACTGAAGTTATTCAGAGATGCCCACACTTATAGTATATAGTATACCTACATATAGCTTGTTATGTTTCAGTTCCATCTAATAAGAGACGAGCCTATTGCCATCAATACCGCCCGTTACTGAAAACATCCTGATTGAAACCCAATAACTCTACACAACTGGAAATCGAAAACAAGACCGCATACTATTACTTCTAGCTCTGGTCATCCCACTCCTAGACATAGGCCTCATGAGTTACACTTTTTAGATCCACGGCTAAGGTGGACCACTGGTCGTTGGTTTGGTCCAGCTCGTCCTGCTATCTTCTACGTGGTCTGCCGCGTCGTCTTCTGGCTGTATCAGGACTTCACACAGTGGCAATTTTGGCCCACAGTTCATTGGACATGCGGCAGATGGGGCGATAAAAATTGATATTGGATTTATTTCAACTATGGGCATGGCTAGAAAATAACAGGAGAAATAATTAAAACAAACGTGTAGAGAGAAAAGTTTGCAGTAGCCCTAAAACCACTTCGCAGGTAAACAATAAAATGCAGCTGCGTATAAATTACAGGATACAACGCTTTCAATCTTATATGAGCTTGCATGCCGCTAGCTAATTCTATGAACTAATTACTGATTTAGCACTAGCAAACCACTTTAAGGTGTTTTTAATGTAGCTTTTGCAAATATTATGATCTTTGATTAGGATTCACAGTTCAAACTTTTTCAAAAAACGCAGGGTACATTTAGCTCAAAAATTACGAATATAAATTATTAAATAAATTGAATATAACCAATAACGTTAAATTTTTAACCAAATTAATTAGAAAATGGGAAAATCAAAACCGTTTTTAAACAATCCAAATAAAACAAAATACTATTTTTAAACAACAGCCTGACAATCATACATAATTAGCTAACCTCTCATCAAAAGCTCAAAACAACTCCCTAATAATATCACTTAACCCTCAAAAAGCATCCCTGCACACAACTTTGCCCCATTTAACTAAAAACTAACCCGCACAATCTTGCCTCTCAAATGCCCCCGTAACATAGCATATAAATTGCGCACCAAAGCCCATCCGACCACAGTCATATTCCCTCTACCGCGCGACTAACATCAAACAAAATGTTTCAAAAAGTGCTATTACTATCTCTCTTCCTAACCTCAAGTTTAGCCAGAGACGAACTTGGATTACGATTCTTTAGCAGAGTATATGAAGACTGCCAAAATTCCAATGGATTCGTACCTTGTTTGAAGAAAAAAGCCATACTGTTCTTTGATCGAGCAGCCAGGATGGAAGTTATACCTTTAGTCGATGGTGTGGATGTTGTGAAGACAGCAGGAAGTAATCTACCAGCGATCAATGAAAATGATATTGAAGCAGTGTTACCAAGAAATTTGGGCAAAGATGAAGCTTTGACGAAAATGTTGTGGGATCGTGTCGCGACGTTCGCTAATTCTAGGACAGTGCAGCTATCTTTGCCTAAGGTCTCCGGTGAAGATCTGAATAAAGGAGTTGAGGAAGGTAATTATGTTGTTTGTTTATTCGTTTTTAGTGTGGCAGCTGTGGTTGGTGTTGGTATAAGGTCAAAAGTCCACGAACCCTTGATTAAAATATTTTTGCATTATAATCACAGTTAATGTTTGGTGCATATACAGATTTTGAATACAAACCAACTATTTTATAGACATACGACCATATGTATTTTGGAAATTGACAGATCATCTATTTTTAAACCTATCTTAACTAGTGACCTAGATTTGTTTATTACTATTTGTACAAAGGGATAAACAGAGCTTTAAGAATACTAAATTGCAATCTAAATCACTCTCTTCTTAAGCTCGCGGCTTTGGACTACTTTCGTCAGTTTTTACTCATCTAAATATTACTGAAGCTAAATAGCTGAACAAAATGTTCTAAAACGTTTCAAATTATCATAGCATTATAATGCTTTGGATTTGACCATTGACCGCATAAATTCTAAAAACTCACTAAAGAAACTTTTCGCTGTTACTCGTATCTTCACAATGACTTTGATGACCTACCCATGTCTTCAGATGAGACTGCAATTATAATTAACTTACCTGCAATATCAATTTGAAATGTAATTGCAATTATAACTTTCCCTTCAATCGTATAAACTTGAAATCTTTAAAGCTCAATTTCCCATACAAAATATTTACAATTGTCTTCGACTCCTGTCTTAAATCTTCAATTATATTTAAGGGAAACAAGACACAAGCAATTGCGGGAATCGCAAACTAAACAGTCTCATTAACATTAGTAAATATTCATCATCATCTGCAATATCTACTAGTTGCATATTTTGCATTAGAAACGACAGTGAAATGCTGTACATTTCTGTCACATCTTTATTATGTTTGATATGAATCATTCATTTTATACTAGCAGTAATGTAGCCGTTGATGGCAATTCCGCTCGCATACATTCTACAATATCCTGTTTCATCTTCGAAGGATTCTCGTCCATATTATATCAAGCGAAGCTCTAGGTCAGAACTTTAAAAAACATTTTCTTAGATCATTAATCTAGGCTTTGCATTACATGCATATCCTTGCCTGGGTACCTACTTAATTGTTTTCACATCCAAAGCTCACTTTTAGACCAAAAAGTTTGGCCTTTCGAGCACGGAAAGATTGACAGTAGAAAACTGGTGACTCAGAGTAATTGCATTCATTTTTTTTACATCATAAGCCCAGGCTGAGTGCCCTGGAATGTCTAGACAAAAACTATTAGCTTGCTACTCACCTTTGGCCCATTCTAACATACAACACTCCTATAGTCCTCGAAGGAATTAGCCTAATAGTAGACCCAAATTTCGCAGGTTATGTTTAAGTCCTATATTATAGAGGCGTTATAGACCCATTCTATATTCAGGAATATAGATAATCTAGACAAGTCAAATCTTTAAAAATCAAAAAAGCCTAAGGTTCTTTTATAACTTTTCCATTAACATGAAAAACTAAATTCGAGATGTTTGGATCAGGAGTCTTTGCAAAAAATACCTGGTATCTATTATAATCTGAAGAATCAAATTCATTTTTAACTACCAGGCTATCATCTATCAGCATTCCTTTCAGAATGATACTTAGTAATTATATCTTTACAGTACGTACATCATAAAGGGTCAAACATGATATCGAATACTAAGTATGCATACTAGAATCCATAAAGTTGTATATAACATGTGAAGGCAAAACGAGAGATAATAAATAACGTTTCTACTAAGTTAGCCTTTTATAACTTTTCCTCTGACCCTTAAACGTGTTTCTTGCACATAACGAGCTTGAGAAAATCTCCATAGTTATCTTTAAAATATTATCTGAAAGAAGATACTACATTATTTGTAATGATGTTCACAATATGTGAAAATATTGATTTCTGTTTATTATTTTCACAAGGTAATGCTCGAATACATTTTAATGTACAAATGCCTATTATAATTGGTGACAGAATAAGTTTCGTTGCCTTGTAATAAATAAATGTTATGTAGATATGAAAACGCAAGATGAGCTGCGATTGAAAAACCAGCGATCTTACGAATCTACTAGCTTTTGCAAATGGTTTCTTTAGAATGTATCACACCGGAACGTGATTCAATGATAAATTCGTTTAGCTATGTTTTAGGGGTGAAATAGTAACAGACATAATATAGACAGTCTAAATTCCACATTAATAATTTTATTATTTAGTATAGATCTGATGCTTTTGCACTTTTAATCATTTGAAGTGTGATGTCTGTTTTGAGCACAGTAGCAAGCAAAATTGTTCAAGGTGATGATTGATCAAAGAAAATATAATCTTTTGAAACTCTCCATACAATAGTAGCTAACGATGAAGGTGTTACTCGAACAAAAATATTTGTATAAATATTAGAAAGGGTCATATCAACACAAATAACAGGAAACGTTTTGATTATTACGTTTCACCAATCAACGCTGGGCATTATTGTAATGGAACATCTCATGGCCACAATTGACTAGTCATGCTTATTGATGTGCAGTCAAATTGTACGGTATGAGCTTAGACCAAAAAACTATCTAGTAATTCCAAATTCTCATCTGTCACGTTCAAGGTAAAAGTTTACGTATAATGTTATTTTGATCTGATGTTACTTTCATTTTTGTACTGTGCTTAGTCTGTCTCGTTGGTTTAGTGGTTACATGCTGTATGAGGTCCTGAGTACACTTTCGAGTTTGGCCAAAGTGGTATTAACTTTTCTGAAGGAATTCTTGAAATCAGCCCGGAGTCTCAATTTGTGCCCGGTTGTTGGCAGTATGTTTGTCTCCTGTTATATCGGTAGGTAAATGGCCTTACACTTAAAATCATGATTTAATGTTTGTACGTATGTTTAAAAAAAAAAAAAAGTAATTCAAACTCAACAATCCAAAGCTTTTATAAGATGGAAAACAAAATCTACCTATTTCACCGATGATATTAAACGTTGTCATCGTATTATTTTAAATCACCGTCGTTCGGTATACGATGTCCATTATAGTGGCTCATACAGCAAATGTGTGGTGATTGTTGAGTATGCCTATGGTTAGCTGTCAACTATTGTGCACTGATTTCTAATAACAGTTATGAGATTTTATATTGTATGCTTGTGTTTATATGGATCTTCGTGAGATAGCCTATAAAGCGACATATTGGGAATAATTTTTCTAATAATATGCTACTAATTTAAACCCAAATGTTTGCATATGTCACAGTATTATGACTAATTGTTCTGGATCTATATTTATTTATGTTAGGACCAAAATTGTACCAACACTTATCGCAAGTAAACTGATTTGATTTGAATTCACGCCTCATCTGTGATGAATGACCTTAAAACCACCAATAGAAAGGAATCATTGCGAGCCAATCAGTAATGGATGTTTTGATGGCTGATCAAAAATGCAAGAACTTGCTGATACTAAACTGGTTTTGATAGATAAAGAGATTATTTCATTGAAACGTAATGTGACTGAAATACGACGAAAGGTTTTATCCGGAGATGATTTCAACTTTGAAAGCCATAAGCATGCATAAATGAAGATGAAAGATTTCGAATGTAAGATTATTAAAAAAAATAACCTCCAAGCTAAAATCAGTCTTGCAATTTAACAGCAAGGTTGATTTCTAATTATTGATAGCACCTTCTACATCTGAGGAAATACTATAATTAAATGTAACCATAAAGAGTACAGTACAATAAGCACTAGCTTATCATCTCGAAAGTTCTGGTCAAAGCAAATGATACTAATAAGCATTGATACGGCGAAACATTATTAGTGGCTTTGGCAAAATTAAACCTTAAGACTGTTCCCGAAAAGCCCATAATCTAAAGTTAAAAGCTTGTTTATAATTTGTTTTACTGCACTCTGTCGAGTAACTGCCAGCAACGATTGTTGTATTAACAATCGTTTAATAACCTCTTTAGTCCAGACTATTACAATAATGACCACGATTTTCTTTTTATCTTTATTTTCTCATTTACTTTCTTTTTCCGCGTGATCTTCATTTACTTTTCCTTATCGTACAATTGTCTGACCTTTCGTTGTTAGATGTAAATTAAATGAAAATGAGAGCGTCTTCTTTCACCTGCCATTGTAGTTTTTAGATTTTTGATAGTCAATCATTTTGTTTGCTTCAGTGTCTTTTGACACGGCATTGCACGGCATGGCACTGAAAGTAGTATGTATATGTGAGTGCTGAGATATAAAGAAGTTTCACAGATGAACAGGATATTTTTCTGCAAAGGTTTTCACGAGAAATCGTTTTGCTTTCTATTATTTTCCCTCTGTGGTATGCTATGCGGTTTTTTCAGACTGTCCTAACTCGGCCCAATTCGGTTTAGTACAGTAGCAAAAAAAAAAAACACACCAAAACATTAGGCGGACAATTAGAATGACCCGCTCGTGTTGTGTGCAGCACCCCTAACACTTAATTATGTTCTTCCTGGAATAATAACCAATTTAAAATCAATCAATATCATGCAAAACGGAAGAACAATTTTAACATAACAAGAAAGTGCGAGCTAAAATATAATTATCAGGAAATCCTATCCACTAATTAGTACATGAAATGTTTCAAATGCACCGCTTTCCTTGTCGCCATGTTTGCGTGATTTACTTAAATTATTACCTATAGTTATGTTCGTCCAGGTGTTTTTTCCGAAGTCCAAATCATGTTTCACGGAACGTCAATCGATTAAAGTATGAAATATGATTTTGTCACTACGTTTGTGTATTTGGGCATTAATAAAATTGTTTTATGCTTGGTTACTGACTACAAGTGAACGAGGAAACGGGCATAAACGTCTTTCAAATATTGGGGATTCGTCATAAGTCTCCAAATCATTTGGCCAATAAGCTCATACAGTTGTGACGCTGTGACACCAAATCTACTTTTGCTATTTGATCGTCAAATTGTATGATCTTTCTTTCACCAATGAATCGCCAGAGAAACAAGGGGCTGGAAGCTGCTTCACTATAATGCAGGTTAAACTTGATTTTGACTTCACTGTTGCTAACCTCGGGTTCTACTTAAACCCAATGGCTCTCAGCAAAATAACCAGTGTATAAAATAGCCATATTGATACAACTAACGAAGTTAAAATACTCATGGCCAACCAAACTAATTCCAGGGCGAGGGAAGATGAAGAAGATGATGGGCATGATGATGATGGGAGGAGCGATGAAGATGATGGCGATGATCCCGATGGCGATAGCAGGCCTGTTCATGCTGGCGGGGAAGGCGCTCATAGTGTCAAAGGTACCATTGATAAAATATCGTAATCATTATTTCAGCCGAAAGACGTCCATTGCTGGACATAGGCCTCCCCCAAGTGTCACCAAATTGACCGGTCCCGTGCGACTCGCATCCAACGGATTGAGTAGTGATCGGATAGTGGGAGGCCTTCCAACGGATAGTCTTCCGGTTCGATGTCGGCATTCCAGAACTTTTCAGCCCCATCGGCCATCCGTTCTGCAAGCAATGTGCCCTGCCCACTGCCACTTATGTTTGACAATGTTAACTTTGGTTCTCTTGCTTGATAAGAATATGAAATAAGATAATTACGTGAAATATTGACGCCATGTTTAACTGGGCAATCTATTAGACCTAAGTAATTTGATAAGACTTACCGTCAATTCGAAAGAAGAAGTATATGAAAACCAAAAGACTAGTCTTGGCAGGTTCAAGTTAAAGAGGCTCTTTGATGGAAAGACTTGAATAATCTTCGTGTTTGAAACTTTACAAAACGTGTTCAAAATATTTTATATTATAATTTAAAAAAAAAGTTGAATGAAGAATTTAACAGCTGCTGCAGATATTCTAAAGGAGTTTCAGCTTTTATCTTCGATGTATACCGCATACAAATCTGCATTAACAATTCAGTTCTTATCTATTGCATTAGCGCATCAATCTTGATGTCACATACTAATTCACGATAGAATTAATTACTCCAATATACTGACAGATATATCGCATAATTGTCGATCCTAGATATACACATGCACTATTTAAAGAGACATTGTTTTCTCGTAATGACAAGTAATTATGAAGTATTATGTATGCATCACATGTAGAGAAAGTTTGTTAATAATTAAGCGTATATAGACAATTAAATCAGTATAGTCCATTATTTTGCAGTAGGCACGTACTTTAAAATATTCATGCCTTTTATTAACATGAGAAATAGCGTTTATGGCTTCAATGGTAGTGATTTTTTTTAATACGTTCATTCTAAGTTTCGTTCCGCTTTCTTAAATGGGAGGTTAAAATTAATCTATTGATGATTTTATTTAAATTTTGAAGAATACGTGAAGGGCATTAATTGCTACGCTCTGTTTTATAGAATTTAGGGACAGTATTAAAATAATTGTTTCTATGAATAAGAAGCTCGGTTGCCACTGTCAATTTAAATATTCTATTGTGATAGTGGCTTTACTTCTTCATGCAAACCACAATCTAAATTGATTGTGTGGTCAGTCACAATAACTATTCTATTAATCATGGTTCCATAACTCACTTTATTAAATCTTTAAATGGTTAAATTTCTCGAAATCTTAAGTGTGGATCTGAATTTTCTATGAACTAAGAAAAAGGAAAAGTATTACCCACCGTTTCGTGTAGTCATAATTTCCCATATTAATCAACTTCAGATCTGTCATAAATGTACTGCCAATCCAACAGCTCAATTAACAAGCTCTATGGAACATTTACTGCAGTATACCACGCATTCACCTTTGAAAACATGCGACAAAGCATCCCAACTTTCAATATTCTCAATACAAACTTATTCACTCCACTTCCTATTTGCACATCACCAACCTTTTTTCCAGCATCAATACAAGTAGAGAAAACGGATAATTAGTAGTAATCGTTTCTTTTTCCCACCCTATTGTCGTTTAGTGTCGTGGGAATGAAGTGACGTATGATCGTCATGTGAGAATAGGCCTTCGGTAATTATGTTCTGACCTACATTCTTTGGTGAATGAGGATTTAGTTTAAGCCCTCGAAAAAGGCGTCTTATAAAGAATGCTTTCTTGTTTTTGTAAAGTCAATGGCTCATATTTTCCCAACAAGTACTTCAGACATAGACAGATTTTAAACTTGGATGTAGATTCAAATAGAGTTTTATAAATCAGGAAGATGATAATACATTTTTCATGGCCATCTTAGCAGTCAATGAAGTTGATCGTGATGTTTAAGACACTAATAAGGAAAATTTAAACGTAATAGACTACTATAGAACTTCTGTAATAATAGGGTAGGAACAGAGGACAAATGTAATCAACCTACAAGTTCCTATTGGTGGGACAGAAACCTTTGGTATGTAGAGGATATGACAAATATTCTACCTAATTCACGGGTATGCATAACGACCGACAGGTACCTTTGAATTAAACTTTTTAACAAGCTGTTTACGACGATTATTTTATAAAATCGTAAAAGTTTAGCATTTTAAGATGTCTTCATATATTATTAGTATACCGAGTTCGAATCACTCCACTGTGAAAAGATTACATCAGTTCAAAAGAAAGTATTTTAATTCCATGTTTAAGCTTCCATTGATAAATTCTTTTGAATGGGTTAAAGAGTCGCTTCAATGAAAAGTTTTCCCTCGTTCTAGTTAAACTTCTAATATTCATTGTGTGCTATTAAATTAATCTTGACTTTGAAATTCTTAGCTAATTATAACTGTTTGAATTATTTATGAACATTGAAAAACTTTCTTGGTACCTTTCTAGCGGTTTCAAAGTTTGAAATCATTTATTATCATGTGTCAGAGTAGGTACGGTAACAAACTGTATGGAAGAAATATAGCTTTGAAAATAGGTATTCTACGGAACATGCGTTATTTTGCTGAACTTGATAGCGTTGCAATCTGGCTTTTGTGACTATTTACGTAAATCTGTTTGTTTTAGTTAAAATTTTAATTAAAAATATTTTGTGTGACTGCCTCGTTACTTGGCTGGTTGTAAGCATGACTGCTGAGCATGATGAGGTCCCGGCTTCGAATCCCGGGTCGGCAAAGTGTTATTGTGTTTTTCATCAAGAATTTCTCAGTAGCAGCCACGGAGTCTTGATTTGTGCCCGATCGATGGCAATAGGCTCGCGACCTTTTATATGGGACTTAAACATAACTTACGAAATGTGTGTGGGTAGTATTAGGTAAACTTCTGTAGGCTGGTCTGCTGACTTGATTGCATATTAATTACATTTAAGGTCCTGTTACTCCTACTTGAGAGCAGCGGTGGCCCAGTGGTAGCAGCCCCGACTTACGAGCAGTAAGTCGTAGGTTCGAACCCAGGCAGGCGCATTACTTTGTGTAATTTATTTCATCACCGCTGCCCTCAAAAACGGTGAAGGAAAACATCGTGAGGAAACCGGCATGTTCTAGAACTAAAAATTCGAAGCCATGTGACATCTACCAACCCGCACTGGGCCCGCGTGGTGGATTACAGCCCATTCCCTCTCATAGAGAGGAGGCCTGCATCCCAGCAGTGGGAACAATATAGGCTGGTGATGGTGATGGACTCCTACTTATTGTAGTTGACTTCATTTATTACAACTTACTTTCACCCGCTCTTTAGTAAACGTATGTAATGTACCAGATACATTTCTTAGCAATAACATTCAAGACTAAAAGAATTATACGAAACTAAAGTCGGATCCCGCGGCAGAGACCTTGTGACACGAATAGAGAATGATACTTCATTGTAGCCACAGGCGCTTACTTATACTTATAGCCTACTATTTGTGGTTGGCAAGTTAGCGGTCCCGTAATGTTGGCAAAAAAAATGCGGGATTTTGGCAATATTTTTCAGAAAAAAAGGGAGAAAAAATCAATGACTCCACGAATTTATATGCTATACAGTATGAAATCAGCAATAGAAAAATAAATACAAAAAAAATGCTTGAGTGATGATGTACACTAAATAAGATGGCAAAACGAAAAAATCGTAAGAAAAATAAACGACATATTTATATTAATAATAATATTCCATTTATTTCAGGCAACTTAAGGCCCATAGACAAAATTCACAAAATAATCTTATACAATAAAAATAAACTAATACATATTAAGAAACCTTATAAAACTATTACTAAAACTAAACACGTAATTATTTATGCCGTACGGCTATCGCTCAGCAAAATGCATAATATCTAACCCCTTTATTACAAGTTTGAGAGAATCTGCATATGACTCTGTATGGAGGTTTTGAAAAATATGTGCACAACCAGATACAGAGGCAATATTCAAGAAAACTCTGTTGTCATTAAAAGGATGACTACTGTGATTATGATTTTATTTGTGAAATAGCAACATAATGGTTTTAGGTAAAAAAACGAGCATACTCATGCAATTTTTCAATGCCAACTACAAGCCTGACAAAAAAATCCAATGTAATTGAACACACAGGGATGTTTTAGCATCGTTATGATATTTATAGGCTGTAATGTTGTACACAGCATAAAAAAAACAGAGCTCATATAGCTATCTACCTAGAAAACGCATTAATAAACAAGTCTTTACACACTTCATTGCCTTCAGCTCAAATAAATTACTTTCAAATGCATGAACTTATAATTTCTGCTTCTATCGGTACTAAAAAAATTCCTCTATAGTTAGAAAGGAACTCCATTTTGAAATATTTCTGGTACATCGTAGTCACGATCTGGACTTTATTTACTTCACATATTTTGTACGCAATTAAGTGACATTGGATATTTATGTTTTATGTCCTATCTACTTTTTATCAGAAGCTTAATTCCGTTGCAAAACTTCAGTAATCATTATTACTATATTTACACATGATCATCATCATTCTGCTACCCTTATCTTAATTTATTTGGATTTTTGGACGCATTCATCTTTATATCGATAGTCTAAGACTATTATACTAATACAAGGTGTTGTTTTGCATCCTCGACAAATTCAAGGAGGTAACTATACTTATGATTCTTGTCCGGAATCAATAAAAAAATGTGTAGGTAATTTTTATTTTTATTCTCTTTTACGAAAATCGGTAAGTGTGAACCACCCGTGTTTTAAACGCGGGCCGTCTGATTCTCAACCTAAAACCGCGCTTCCTCAAATACAAACAATCTCCAACGTTTATTTGATAATTTCTTATTCCCTAAACCACGTTAAGGTGGTTATTCTGAAATACTGCTAGACATAAACAACCAAAAAAATCTGCGTTTATTAATTATTAACTAGGTATTCTAATTTTAATTGATTATTTATGTCTTGTGTGACAACCTCCTGAATTTTGACGAGGATGCAAAACAACACCTTGTATAGGTTAAGGAATACTAACAGTTTATGGGCTAAGTGCCTGAATTAAAAATAAATAAACAAAATTTGATATTTGATCGAAGTGGCTGTTTTTAAATCGTTCCGTACTTTTACAACTATTCTACAAGATGATTTCATAGTTTTAAGTATCATGTTATTCCAACTCATTTTTAATTTATAAGATGTCAGTTTATCTAGAATTTCTGCAAGCCCTGTTATTAATATTATATTGTATAATATTTCTTGTTCAATTCCCGTTATTATCCTCATCGTATCTCCAATCATCATCAATATACTGGTACCTTCATTAAAATGCTTTCTGATTTCTACAGAACCATAACTCCAATTTCCTTCTTAACCTTTGTATCTTCATCATTCTCTCATACGATCAAATCCAATCCATGTAACTCACACTACTAGCACAACTATATCCACAATAATATCCACAAGAACGCATCGCATCGATTAAGTTCACATTATTGTCGTTTCTTATATGATGTAAACTGTGCCGCGAATCAATGCCAGCGTCATTGAGAACGATGGATGTCACTGCCATCATCTGAGGAAATCTCGATGATTGCTCACGGAAGTATTGTTTGACATGATTCTCTGTTTATAGTTTAGCTTTAGCTGTTGAACTACTAATACTTCTTATAACCTTTACGTATTCGTTGCCATAATTCTGCTGTGATTTAACACTAGTACTTGCATTGTCTAAACATTTTTGGGCTTGTAGTGTTTTCTATTGTTCCTTTTTATTTCCTCAGCTACATTGTTCATAACACTGGACTGATTTTTTCAAGTTTGATAGGTACATTTTAAACGTTGCATGGACGTAGATCGATTCGAACAACTATCTTTGCATTGTATAAATTCAATTTAGTATTATATAATTGCATAGCCCATATTGTGTGAGTACTTTGTAGGTACTAGCGATCATTTACTGGAAACCTACGTCTTTTATTGAGTTGAATGTGCCCTGGCGGTTGAGAGTACGTCATGCTCACTCAAATGTCACGCTGATGGTGGCGCGTGTGTCGGGTCATTTAGTTCATTTCAAAATGGTTGAGTTGAATGATGGCTGATCCATGCGTCATGTTCGTGAACGGGCGCTGTCAGTTGTGCCTGGTCGTCTCTTAGCTGCCACGGCTCATTTCGAACTAATGATTTCATATTTTAATTGTTCTTTTTGTTTTTACTATGGACACTTTTAACGTGCACGTCTTGCTACATCGTTCTCACATAATGTACCATATCTAAATGAATGATGTAACCAAGGTTTTGTAACAAAATTCTGATTTAAAAGAGTGTCCATGGAGTTTCTTGCCCATTCTTCTCCATAGAGATCTACGCTTTGGAATGGGCAACTACAGTACTTTCACAGTTATTATGTCTTGTGACTGGGACTGTAGCTTCATTTTTACTGTTTTTCGACTATTCAAAAGTGCCTGTAACTGGCCTACTTGAAATAAATGATTTTGATTGAACAATGATCTTACCTTTGGTAGTGAAGTTTGAGCCTCGGGGTCACCTTTGCATCACTTTCGATACAAACAACTGTCGCCATAGCAACTACTGTTGACTAATGAGAACCATGAACCATGAGAACTAAAATTGATGACCCAATTCCAGCAAAAGATTTCCTCACCTCCACGTCCAAAACGTGCTACATCAAAGATCGTAGAAAGTAATTACAGTACAAATGTCACGTCTAATGCCATCCTGTGTCATTAGCATCATCATCATCATCGCATACTCACTCAGTTGGCACTTTCATGCTTTGTTGATCTTTGGCCGTTGTTTCAAGTATTTTAGATGAAAATCTTACGTTATATGTGAGGACATTACTAAACCGAAGATTATCTACAATTATGCTTAATTTTAAAGTTGATGATGCTTTCACTCTTACGGATTTATTGTTGCGAGATTCTATCGTTCCGTCATTACTATTAGTATCGAAACAATAATTTCTTGTCTTGTATCTTTTCCTTAGTATTTGCTTTTCACATTTTGATATTAGCCACCCAATACCTTGTTCTTAATTTGCAATCTTCTTCATTGTTTTCTAATTATTTAAGTTCGGTTCTCTTCATTTTTTGGAATATTTTTGAATAATAATCCAAAAACATTACCTTGTTTTGGGTTCCACTGCACTCGGGTAGAAATAATGCGAAAAATCACTAAGCTTGTAGAATGTTCATGAAATGTTAATAACTCGGTTCATAACTTTTAATTGCAAGCAGTGCTTACTGTACGTGAATGCGTGACCAATGTTTCTATTTTTGTATAAAAATGCTTTATAATTTCATGCTCTTAATTGTTTGGTCTAGTTCATTGGGACCGTTATAATAGACTTCTTACACTTTTTGTGATAAATCTGAATGTATTTTGTTACAAAATAAGTAGAGTAAGGAAACTTGTCATCAGACAGAACAACAGAATATCGTGTTTGTCTCAGATTTATTTATTAAATTTACATCAATGAGGTATATATCATACCGATGACATCTTCCAACCCTTACTAATTTTTCTCTGCTTCCATTATACAAGATGTTGTTTTGCATCATCATCAAAATTCAGGACGTTGTCACAAAAGACATAAATAATCAATTTAAATTACCGCACCTGGTTAATTATTAAAAAAACGTTGCTTTTTTGGTGTTGTTTAAATTTTACAGTTTTTTCAGAATAACCCCCTTAACGTAGTTTAGGGAATAATAAATTATCGAATAAATGTTTGAGGTTGTTTGTATATGTGAAAGTGCGGCTGTAGGGCGAGGATCAGACAGGTCACGTTTAAAACACGGGTGTTTCACACTTACCGATTTCCGCAAATAAGACAAAAAAAAAATACCTAAGCATTTTATTATTGATTCGGATCGAGAATCATTAGCATAGTTACCTCCTTGAACTTGACGAGGATGCAAAACAACAGCTTGTATTTCTCACTGCAGGCCAAAGGTCACGACGATTGATCACCACACTTTCACAATGCTGCTTATGAATTATAAGCCTAGGTTTACTCACACTGTTTTCCTTCACGAAGTCAATGATGAAAAACTTAGACAGTACATTATTACACATTAAAAAAGTCACGTTGATACTTGACTAGATTTTATAGCCTGCTACATTGTGAGAGGCGAGGTTTCAACCACTTGGAGTGGATAATATGATATTTTATACAAAGCCAACGTCAAGTTTGATCAGTGAGTGATATTGCAAGTTTTGTACTAGTACATAATAATAGCAATTATGTTTTCAAATAGTCGCGACGTTCAAAGTCTAAGCGTAGTTGCCTTCACTTTGGAAAATAATCATAAAGAAAAGTTATAACTAACTTTCTTGATTTCTCTATAAACTTATGCCCCAGGCTTTGTCTGTAATGTTTATTTCAGTAATAACTACCAAATTAAGTACATTATTTCACTCTGTCTTCTTACAGAACCGCAAACGTTCTAGAGTCTTTCATTCATCAGCAATGAAGTCCAATTCAGGGCTGTTGTTTAAAACTTAATCAATCTTATCTTTTTGTTTATCGGATTTTGAGATTTCTGAATTACTGCAAGGTCGTTATTTGTCTTGACTAAGATTAGGTGTGGGTTTCAAAGGAGACTGTGACCTATAAGTTGTTTTTCGTTGTTTCTTCTCCAAGTTGTCATATACAAAATACCGATCCTAAATAATTTTCTAACTTATTTTTTTTTAATGACGAATTAATGTGTCCTGTGTGAAGTCAGTTAATGGCAATAGGCTTGTCCCTTGTTTCATGGGACAGGCGAAATTTTGAGTAATAATATCATACTGTTTTAAGAAATAATCATTTATTATGCAGATCGTTGATGGAAAAATTAAGATCTCAACTAAGTCCAATTATTATTTGACTTACAAAACGTACCACGTAAACGTTTGATTTATTTACGTACAAGTAGTTCTTGACTACGACTGTGTAGAAAACAATATTATTATAATAACAACTTTCACACAGTTTTGTTGTAAAATTTTACTATCGTTTCATTGCGTATGTCTAATCGATTACTACAAAATATTGTAAAAAATACCGGATTTCGCACGAACATAACTTGTAGTAACGTTACATAATAACAATTTATTTTAATCACTGTTTTAAGCGTATTTTTGTGATTTCAATACCATACTGATTGTATGAAAATTATTCTTGTTTCATCTTGTTTAGATGGAGGAACTCGGTCCGATCTTCAGGTCAAGCCGCGCTTGCCTAGGTTGTTCCATGGATGGGTGTCCACCTGTTACATACCGAGTTTCCTCCATGCCTCAGAAAGCACGTTAAGCCGCCGTCCTGGTTGTCATTTATAGATCGTTAATTGTCGTAACAAGTTTCATAGGCCCGAAAGTCTGACAACCAGTCTTACAAAGGGGTATCGTAATACTCAGTACTAACTGGGTTGTGGAGGTTAGATAGGCAGTCGCTCCATGTGCAATACTGAAATTGAGCTGCGTTTGGTTAGACAAGAAGCCTGGACCCCAAAATAGTTGGGAAAACGCTAGACAGATGCCATCGTGTTTTGAAGTCAGTACTCATAACGTCCTTGAAGTTTCACTAGCTACTTTAAAAAAAGTTTCACTAGTTAATTAAAGTAATGGACTATTATTATAATCCATTTATTTTCACGTTACACAGATCCAATGATTAATTTATTTTGATAATTAATTTTGACTTTGTTTGAACTACGTAAGTTTTAAATTTCATTGATTGTAAAGCTTTCACGTATAAAGTAGTTGCTTACTGTTGTAAAGATCGACATTTTTTAACAGTCATCATCTCACAGAGTTATTTCTGTGAGTTCTCTAATTCAACATCAAGAATTCATCAAGCTTTAGATATACAAGAATTCTGGAATTCAAGAATTCCAACTTGAACGTATTCAGTGTACGTCATCACCACGGACTAGATTGAGAATAATATCCTGATGGAATTAAAATTCCAGTTTGCACAGTCATACCTACCCATCCATTTTGTTTTTTTAAGTCCACGTTCTTTGGATTTGTTTAGTGATTAGGTAGTTGATACCAGAAATCGATTGACATACTTTTATAAGCTGCCAAAACGCGATTCTCTCATAGATTTTGTATGGTAATAGCAACCTGTGATGTCCCTAATTTGTCAACACAAAAAATATTTTATACAGTTCATTGAAAATTAATCGGGTTTTCTACGAAACAATTTTTTATTTTTTTATTAATAGATTTTTGGGTCTTGGAATTATGTCAATTATAAGTATTCTTGTTAAGAATGATGTGGGCCTCAAACGTAATTTATCTCAAACTGATTTAGTTATAAACAAAAACAAGTGATAAAAGACGTTTTCAGTTAATGCATCAATTAAAAATTTCAATATCCCCAAAGGCAGAAATGCAGAAAAGCTAGAATAATAAGTGTATAGTGCAACTACATATTATATGAAGAAGTAAATTATCCATAACCAATCCATCACTCAGTTCGACACCCAATCCATTACCTTGACATTGATGACAGACAGTCGTGACAACATCATTACACTCGCCTTTCATATAAACTGTCGGTGGCATCATTTTCCCAACACATTAGCACTCCATTTCTTCTTACATCCTTGTACACTCATACCGGAATAGCTAGGCAATCAAGCAGTTAACTTTCTACGCGATTAGGGCATTCTGAGGGCAATAACTTGCATTCTAGTTCTCATCGGAAGTAATTAATTATTGCAGTAATTAAAGTGGCCTCATTGAGATGTAAATTGTTGGAGGTGTATGTTAGTGATTTAAATTAGCATTTACTAGCTTTTTTTCGCTGCTTTGCTCTTGTTGGCAATAGGGATGATGACTGGGTATAGAAAACGAAATTCTATTTTGTCCGTCAATCAGGTAATACAAAAATATTAGATACGTATTTTTTGTTTTATCAAGATAACAAATAAATACTTAGTTAAAACGCATTAAAGTTGGAGAGTGGGGGCTAACTACGTCAGAACTAGGTATAAAATGTACTAAGCCGTGACGTCATGCGCCATTTCAACTCAAAATATCTCCGTAATTTTACGATTACGTGAAAAAAGAAAAAATACGTGTCAAATACTTTTTAATAATCTACCCGATAGACAAATAAATAAAAATGAGTCACCATCCCTATGGGATCTTGTTTATCGGATTATAGTGAGTTCTTCTCCAGAGTAGTTACCATGACGTTTTAAAGCAGCATTTTTATTCCTGTATGGGTTATCTTTTCCACATCAGGTCATGGTTTATCCTATCCATTCAAACATTCAAGTGCATTGAAATGCCAGATTTTCTGTCACTTGATAGATTTTCGAAGCTATGGCTTTTCAGACATTTTTCCTACACTTCTTAAGCTAATTAAAGAAGCACCATCATTTTGGCCTGAAAAATCCAAGTAATATTGGCTTCAAAGGAAACTCTAATTGAATTCAGATTCCGTTGTTTGCCGTTAGATAGAACTCAAGAATCTCCGGAAATAGTAACTCATCATGGAGTTAATTAACCCATAATTACAAACAAAAAACGATGAGGAACAATAATTAAAGTAATAACCAAAGAACTTCAAACGATCAAGTAAATCACTTAGTGTAGAAAGTCTTTTATATGTAAAGGCTTGAGTTTGAACTCACGATTTTCAGGTCGGGTCAGTGAAAGCACATGCATGATGATAAGTGATTACGTTGTTATGTTGGTACCCATGGGAAACCCTTGGGGAACTATGTGTGTCATGATATCCCGTAGGGCATATTTGAATTGTAGCATCAATGTTGATAAACTTGTTGACGGCACGATTGGCGCAGTGGTTGAGCGTGTCCGATCACAAATATTTGTAAGGCCTACAGAATAGTTGTTCCGGGTCTGGCTGTTGTATACGAGTTAAATGTTTGTAAACGCACCCACGGGTACAGGAGAAATTTCTAGTGTGGGGCAACATTAGAAAAAAAAAACATCTTCTTATTGATAATTTTTCAACTTCTGCAATTTCTTCTTTGCTATGCGAGTTTTAGGTCTGTTAGGGCTGGCATAAATTTGGCGATTTGGCATTGACATAGACGGGTGGCGCAATCATCATCATGATTCTCATGAATTATCCCAATTTGTTGAAAGTCAGCGAAGCATATCTTCTAGCATATTTCTCTATTACTCGTCATCTAAGTAGGGACTCTTTTTTAGTCACATCATCTTTTACACAATTTTCATCAGTTCATCAGTTAATCGCGGATTCCATCCATTGTTTCTTTGGCCTTCCCTAGTGAAAGCAGATGTACGATAAGTCATTACGTGGTTGTGTAGTTACTCATGTGGGAACCGTAGGGGACTTACATGGATGGGGGAGATATATGTGTCGTGATATCCTGACCTATTGGGCTCAAGGTTTGATGTTTGTTTATAGCTCCTGCTTTAAGATCGTTTACACCTTACGGCATTTCATACACGTTTCAAGTCCTTTTTTTCCGAAATGACTGAACTGATTTTAATGAAACTTAATACGCATAAGCAGGATACATATGTCTAAATAGTTACTAAAAAGCATTTTCGAAATGTTTAAAAAAAAAAGATAATTTCTGTTTCCTATAGATAATACATAATCGGTCTAATTTAGCTGTAACACTACTTTTCGAAAAAAAAAAAAAAAATAACTTTTTGGACCTATGTATCCCGCATATGCGTATGAAGTTTTATTAGAATCGGTTCAGTAATTTCGGAATATAAGAACTGTAGTTGCCCATTCCGAAGCGTAGATCTCTATAGAGAAGAATGGGCAAGACACTCCAATTATCTCAGTGTAAGTCTTTCTAAGGAAGATCCCGGCGGGCGTTATGTTCGTCTCCTTTCTCTCATCTCCTCAACATGCCCAAATTATGGTCTTTTCAATCTGATACCGTTTATCAAGAACATAATCAAACTTTCACAATGTCTTAAAACCTTTCAAAGGCAAGAAGGGGATCCTGGGAAACAAACTTAGTTCTCATGCTTACCACTTTCGTTTGAGTAATTTCATCAAAATCACAGAACAGCGTGATTACAATCTCATTCAAAAATAATAACGAAGCAAACACGGATTTAAAATAATAGTTGGTTAAAAACAAAAGCAGTTCTCATACTTAAATTCATAGCTTATTCGTTATCAGTAGCGATAAGAAACTGGGGCAAACTATTTTTAAATATTTACTTGCGTGTGTAGTTAAATATATGGTTATTTACTTTTGCTTTAGGAAATGTAGGGTGGACTAGTTACCTTGAGTAAATAAGTCATAGTTAATTTCATTGTTTTAAGTTTTTAATCATATAGTAATATTGAGGCGATTTCAAATACAAAGTTTAAGGTACGTGTCGATAATATCTATTGGGCAGTATTGAGTTGAACAGTAAAACCGACCACCAGCAAACTTTTGTGCCGAATAAAACCGACCGAAGACTTTTCAATGGAAAAAAAAAACAGATCTTAAAATTATTTTATAGATAAGTTGGTAAATAATTACATCGCCACTTGCGTCATAAAGTTGTAACTACAACAGCTTTCAGTGATTTTCTTCAACGCCTCTTGCAATTTTAATTCAAACTAAGCTAGCAATAAGAATACTGAAATAATTTTCTAATTACTTAAAAAAGATTCACATTTTGATTGTAAAGCAGATTAGGAAATCATAAAATCATTATTTTCAGCATATTCTCTGTTTTCGAATGAATTTTAAAAGGATAAAACGACGATATATTTTGGTAGCAGGATTAGGTTTTTAATATTGTTCACAACATAATATAGTGTATTAGCCTAGAATATTAATTTACTCATGAAATCATGAATATTTATGTGTTTCAGCAAGTTTTCAGACCGTAAAGCCAAGTTTTTACAAACCTGATTGTTTTTTTTCACAAGTCCACAGTATTTTCAGTCTAGCTCCATACTATCGAGACATATAAAGGTGACTGACCGACATTCTCCCACAGTTAAACGTAACCGTGGTTAACCTAACGTGCGGTTACGTCATACATCGTAACTTAGTATTCATACATACATACTCAAGTCGCTCGTGTCAGCCAGAAAGTTACTGGTACGTTGCGGGCTCTGTACCGATTGAGAAACTTTTTACCGTCGACTACGAAAACAATGCTTGTACAGTCTCTAATTTTTCCTATCATCGATTATGGTGATGTGTGCTACTTTGACTTGAATGCAGATCTCCTCGATAAACTTGACCGTCTTCTAGATAACTGCATTCGATTTGTTTTCAACTTGCGTAAATACGATCATGTCTCTGAGCAGCGGTCTCTTCTTAAGTGGTTGCCCATACGTCAGCGTAGGGAGCAAAGGGCGTTAACCACTTTGTTTTCTTTTCTTTTTAATCCCACTTCCCCTAGTTACCTTGCTCCCCACTTTCAATACTTGTGTTCCAACCACAACAGGAGTCTGCGCTCTTCGCAAAACCGTGTTCTTCAATGTCCCTCTCACCGCACAGACTTCATTCACCGATCATTCTTCGTCCAGTCTATTACTCTGTGGAACGCGCTTCCCCAGGAAATCAGGATGGTAACAAATCGTCTATCTTTTAAAATAAAAGTTCGCGAGCACATTCGGAAGAAGCTAGCAGTATCGTCACAACGTTGATATTTTCCTCATTGTTTGTCCTTTTATTTCATAATTTATATATTAATATATATTTATAGTATTTTTATATAAAGTTATAGTATTTTATATATCTTTTTAGTATTTCTTATTAAATTATTTTTTTTGCAGTTAGACACCTACCATTGTTTGTCTCTGCATCACCCAAAGGTTGACTGGTAGAAAATGCCTATGGCATTAAGTCCGCCTCTGTACATTACACATACAGTCAAATAAATAAATATTCACAGAATGGTATCGGAGCGAGATGTCGCCGGTTTGATGGCTACGTATGGTTTTTATTAAAGTTCTAATTAGAAACGAATGGGAAATACGCTTTTATGTTTTTTGGGAAAACGTATCGGTAGGAATCGGAATAAAATACAGTGTGGGAGGGCACATCGATGCACAAACGATTATCAGTTTCAGAAATACACAGAATTTTTCGTCGAAAAAAAAAGACAGGCAGGTAACAACTTTACCTGCAAAGGTGCAATAATTATTACGTGAATGGGTTCAAAATAATCTGCTGAAAACGTGGTATTCGTTTCTGCGTCGATGTCGCAACCACCCTGTATTATCCAGTGAGCAATGTGTTAGAGTGTTTATACCTTACCGCTTTTCATACAAACTTTCAAGTCGTTATTTTCCGAAATGACTGAACCGATTTAAATGAAACTTTATGCGCATAAGCAGGATACATAGGTCTAAAAAATATTGTAAAATGTGTTTTAGAAAAAGAGATGATTGGAATTTTCTGTTTCTATAGAAGATTTATAATCGGTCTAATTTAACTGTAACACTAAAATTTTTTTTTTTGGGAAATGTTCTTTAGTAACTTTTTAGATCTGTGTATCCTGCTTATGTGTACGAAGTTTCATTAAAATCAGTTCAGTCATTTCGGAAAATAACGACTTGAAAGTTAGTATGAAATGTCGTAAAATGTAAACGCTCTTAAGCATGAGCTCCTGGGTTCGATTCCCAATTCGGGAAAATTTGTTGTCCATTCTTCAGTAGCAGCACGGAGTATCATGTGGCTGGCAAAACGTGGTAGTACTATAGGAATAGCTCTGCCTAACTCTTTGAGTAGTACACGCATAGCACGAACATTTATTTAATGGTTCTATTTAAAAAAAAAATAACATAAAAAGGTTTATTGCAGAAACTTGTACAACTTTTACGGTAAATCTTACATAAGGACCTCCTTTTAAGTAAATTATATACGTGTGCTAGGAGGTCTATTTATTTAATAAATACCAAGTTACTTACCTACATTGCTTTATCGTAAACTGATCTCGACTAAATGATTATCTTTAATTTCTGAAATGTAACTGAAATAATAATCAAATAAATTACAAAGCAATTAAAATACCAAACGTTTAATACTGACGAAAGTGATTTATCGCCAATTCTTTCGAAAACTTTCCTTCTCTTTCAACCTTAAGTCAATATTCAATGAGTTGAAAATCCCATGCCTCAATAACTACGTGAAGGAAATTCACATTATTAACATTGTGAATCTTATTTTTGTCCAAATAAGATACATAATGGCTTTTATGGTGAGGCGTGAAGGAATTTAATAAGTTCTGAAGGCACACGTCACCGACCTTCGGCGTCCATTCTAGTTCCATTTTGCTTCGGTTGCGCGCATTTTAATATAAGTCAGTGTTGCCAGGGTGTGGAAGAATTACTGGAAAACGGGGAAAACCAATAAATATTTTATTGGTTTTCCCCGTTTTCCAGTAATTCTAAATAAAAAATAAAAAGTAAATATTGGGATTAGTAATTAAAGTGAACGGGTTTTCCTTTATATTGCTTTAGTTTTTTTGATACTGCCTGTGACTATGTGATGAGGATGAAGAATAGCATTATAAATAACACCCCTCTTTTTGGTCGGGGGTTAAAAAAAATAGTCGTAGAGTCCCTTCGCGCGGAAGAAGTGAAACTTCGTAATACTACACGAATGCGTTCGAGTGCCACGCATTCACTCTCGCTCTGTTTATTTCTATCCCCCTCCATGGTAGCGTTAAACGTTTAGCGCAATCTTTTTGAAAGTCGCATCACACGTTTCACTTCAAAAATGATTAAATACATTCCATTATTACATCAATGAATAAAATCTAAAATATTCAAGAAAATCTAGAGAGATTTCCATGTTTTTTTTAGAGTATTAGTAAGAGTATTAATACTCTTACTCTGGACTAAGACTAAGAGTTACTTATAATAATATTTGAATCCCACATACATCACATCCTTAAAATAATTAGTACATATACAACAACGTTTAAAATGCTACCTCCATCCTGAAAACATGATTTGGTTGAACTTTTGAATAGATCCACTAAAACTCATTCAAACAAAACTAAAACACCCATTCAGGGTAAAACAAATTCCCCGCCTTGGCAGCCCAAACGAACGATCGGCAGTCATCTCACTGCAGCGGGGCACAACACCCGCTTACGTTCACAAAGTCGAAGTCGCCGCCTAAAATTGGAAGTCGCAAAATACTTGGAAGTCGCCAACAAAATATTACTACTGTCGTTTCAAGTAAATCTCGTGCGGCTTGTGTTTATTTAAGCCGCTTGAGATTTACTTAAATTGATAGTAGACTAAACTTCTGTTTATTTTTCCGGCTTCGGAACACGTGGTAAATGTATTTTTTTATTTATTTTCTTTCTTGACGTTTCGTGTTTTTAATCGACTATTTAACGATTTGTTGTACGTGTTTTAGCTACATAAACATTACGCCTGTGATTAACAGAAGTAAGGCAGAAGTTTACCTAATAGCTGGTTATCAGTTATTCGTATTGAAAAACGTGTTTTGTTCCAAAAATGTTTTGGTTGGTAGCCTTGACCCCGTTTTGTAATTATATGTGCATATTTTTAAAGGTCTGCATAACCGGTTTTGTCGTTGCGAATAAACTGCATAAGATCACGCCTATAATCCCTGAAGGCTTAGGCAGAGGTGTACCTAATAGTAAACTCACATTACCATCAACACTATTGCCTTCAAACAGGCACAAATTCAGATTCCATGGCTGCTACGTAGAAAAACCCGATAACACTTTGCCCGATCCGGGATTCAGCAGAATCCTCTTGCTCAGCAGCTGCGCTTGCGACCACTCGACCAACGAGACAATCAAGTCAAGGCCGAGGCTGTCGTGGCTTTTAAAGTTCATTATCAGCCTATAATGTTCCCACTGCTAGGACACAGGCCTCCTCTCTATGAGAGGGAGTGGGCTGTTATCCACCACGCGGGTTGGTAGACGTCACATGTCTTTGAATTTTTCGTTCTAGGATATGCCGGTTTCCTCACGATGTTTTCCTTCACCGTTTTTTAGAGCAGCGGTGATGAAATAAATTACACTAAGTAATGCGCCTGCCTGGGTTCGAAGCCACGGCTTACTGCTCGTACGTCGGCGCTGCCACCACTGGACCACGGCTGCTCTCCATAGAAATCCATTTCGTTGTTACGGAGTGAAAAGGTGATGGACAGAGAGATAGTTTCATTCGCATTTATAAGATCAGCTTGGATCACTGTTTGCCCATATTGAACGTGTAATTGTGTCAAATATTTTTCTGCAAAAAGGAAGTTTATGTTCTTAGTAACCATGACAATGGACGTTCTCTCTGTTTTATCAACATTTATGCTTCAGCGGTATTGTAGCAGCAATAACAATTGTTAACCTTGAGGCTTTCGGAACAAAAACCAAAATAAAAAAATATTATGAAATGAGGCATTTCAGCTTTGGCTGTGTGATGGAAATGCATTCTACAATGTCAATGCCTCTAGCGTTTCTGATATTTATACTGTAGGTGGCAGTGACCCGTTACCATTTTAAGTGGGTCGTCGGCTGTTATCTTTTAACTAGCTGTCCCGCGCAACTTCGTCTGCGCCACATTTTCCCCGTTTTCGCAACATTTTTCATTGCTGCTCCGCTCCTATTGGTCGTAGTAAGATGATATATAGCCTAAAGCCTTCCTCGATAAATGGGCTATCTAATACTGAAAGAATTTTCAAATCGGACCTGAACACTGGAGCGAAGTATGCAAGGCCGAGGTATCGTTAGTTAGAAACCCTAAAAGCATAGTCGACGTAGCCCCGCTACGCGGGGCTCCTATTTCTGTCTGCAGGGTTTACAGTAACCTAACACGAAGGGGATGTCGGGGTGCCCCAAGTCCAGAGCTCGCTTCGCTCGCTCTTTAACATTTATGCTTTCTAACTAACGATACGTCGGTCTTGCATACTTCGCTCCAGTGAACTTTCGAACTGGCGTACATCGAGATCCTGTACTTTAGAACTAACATACGTCGACATTTCAAACTTCGACATTCAGTAGCGGAGTGGACTAGATCTATGTACATGTGTAGATCCTTGGTATTTTGTAGTCCGATGTTCCCACAGAAACATAGATAACATTATCACAGGGACAGGGTATAAAGATACCATTTTATTAATAAAACAGTATCAGCAGAAATTAAGTAGTTTGATAGTGATATCTAACGGAAATGAATGAAATAGTAATCATTGATGACTCATAAATAAATTCATTCATTTATATGTTATGTATAGAAACTATTTCCGTGTACTTTTCCTCATGAAAAGTTGCCATTTGTTCTGTGTTAAACTATGTAGACAAAACAGTAAAAAAGTCTGAATTTTTTATTATTTATTATTTGGATCATTAGGAATTTCTCAATAGAAGCCCGCAGGTTGGGATTGTGGCCAGTTGATGGCAACAGGCCCTATTAGGTACATAGAATTTAAACAAAACTGACGAAACGTGAATGCACTATAAAAGGCAGTATTCAGCTTTGCCCTTCAGAAAAATAGACATGATAACATAAACCCATTTTATTTTTGACGATAAAGAAATAGAACGTTATTATTTAATCTGTTTTCGAAATATCTAGATACAAACCACCAACGTCAACTAAAAAAATATCAAAATGATTCATCTAGGATAAAACTTACTTATTTCTATACCAAGTTCCATTATAATTAGTTTAGTAGTTTAGCCTTGTAAACGTATCAGTCATATGGAAATATTTAAAAATATATGGATAGGGTTCTATCTTATCAAGTGTGCCATAATAGGTCACTGTACTTGAACTGGATTTTAACCTAAATAGTTTTAAGACGGTATTCAAATACATTGTATAATAATGTATATATTTTATTTTTTCTTTTAAAAACATTGCCCCATACTAGGAATGTCTTATGTATCGTGGGTGCGTTTACAAACATTTAAATTCACATACGCAAACAGCCAGACTCGGAACAACTACGTGTAGGTCATACAAATATTTGTTCCATGCGGGGATCGAACCCCCGTTTGCCTATTTTCAATAACAAAATGATTCAATTATTATTCTGCTTAAGCGGTCATTTTAGACATTTCATTGTTGGATTTCAGGCACCAACATAATAACTAACAATGTGTTTTTATTTAGGCATTCATTTACTAATCAGGTGCCGCCTATTGTAAAGTGACAATGATCATTATTTTCATATACGATAAGATAGAATTTTAAATGACTCGTTCAAACGTTTATTCCTAGACTAGAAAACTTATCAGGCAATTCTAATCAGAGCTTGAATTAAATAAATAGTAGGCATACGTGCAGTGTAAACTAATGGTTTCTATTTTAATAGACGTTTTTATCAATGGCCTTTGTTTGCTACTCGTAACTATAGTTTTTACTTTTTGTAAATATTTTTCCTCTTAATGTAAAAAAACCAAATGCTTTTGTTTAAAGTGGGTTTATTTTACACAAACTAGAATACATAGAAACAGCAAGGAACTAGACCAATCCTACTGATATCCATACTAATATTATAATTGCGAAAGTAACGCTGTTTGTTTGTTTGTTACCTTTTCACGACTAAACGGCCGATCGTATCGTAATGAAATTTGGCAAGGAGTTAGATTAAATCCTAGGGAAGGAAATAGGCTACCTTTTTTTCTTACACATCAAAATTTTCACGCGAACGAAATCGCGGGCAACAGCTAGTTAATTATAAATGCGAAAAGTGACGATGTATGGATGTCTGGATGTTTGTTACTCTCTTTCTCTCAAAAACTCCTGAACGGATTTATATGAAATTTGGCACACAGGTACTTTATAATCTGGATTAACATATAAGTAGTAGTACAATCCCGTGGTACAATTACCAACCACCACGCGAGCGAAGCCGCGGGCATAGGCTAGTATTAAAATAAACAAACTAGTTTCACCAGAAAAAGACGTTTTAATAGATAATGCAAAAGAAAAATCAAAAGTAATTTCTTCAAATTAGGATGAGAATAACGACCTTTTAAAGACCAAAATCACACAAGACGGACTGTCTTGTGTGATTTTGGTCTTTAAAAGGTCTCTATTAAAACGTCTTTTTCTGGTGAAACTAGTTTGTTTATTTTCCCAAAACGCCCGCTCTTGGCCACTGGTAATAGACAGACAACAATAAACTACGAAGAAAAAGTGGTAACAAACTCCTCATTTTGTTTCGGCTTCATATTACTACCATATATGGGCAGATCAATGTGCACAGACGAATCTGTGCCTATTCTCATTGTTGCGTTCACAACTGTGCATACATGCAAACTGCGCACCATTTATAAGTGCTTATAATCGCTTCGATGGTCCGTTATCTGAGGCGTTTGATCTTGAGGCCGACAAACATGCATACAAAGTATGGATTTCAGTCAAATCAGATCGATCTAAAAGTAGACCTGGTAGCTTTAATGGGCCCTAAATAACCAACTTTGGATTTAAAACAGATCTGGCCTGTCACCTCGCCTAATTGATCTAGTGGTCACAATTGTGACTGCTGAGCATGTTCGAATCCCAAGGCGGGCAAATTGTTGATTGGTTTTTTCATCCGATTTTTTTTAGTAGCACCCACCGAGTTTATATTTGTGCCCGGTTGATGGCAATGGGCTCGCCCCATGTGGCATGGAACTTAAACATAACTGGCAAAATATGGGTGTACTATAGGTACACCTCAGCTTGTATTTTTCAAAAGTATTGTTTCGGTCGTTCAAACTGAAAATGAGGCTATTTTTTCAGTGTAGCTAAGTACAGTGATTTTAATCTTTGTCACCCACTCTCGTTCGCTAGTTCTGAATAAATTGAAAGGATACATTTTACTTTAATAGAAGGTTAGCATAAACAAACTATTACACAACAGTTTGTATAATTTATGAATGCAACCCCTTTCGATAGCAAAAATTATTTGTGCAAGAAACCATTATGTACATAGTGCAAAATGAAGGCTGAACTACCCCGTATAAGTGCAGCTATAAGTCGGCCGTGGACATCGAATATTGAGTTATGTATGCAGCTCAAAGGGGTGCCTACCCTACCCCCTTGCCGTGTAGCCTTTGACACGATAAGAGCATTAGCGTATTGATGTATGTAGGGTATCAGATAGTCATAATAATTACATTATGTTACTGCAGAACCAAAGGCTTCTTACGAGTGCATTCTTGAGTTATTTTGCAAAATAAAAATTTGATTATTATTATATTATATTGTGAGGCAATATTCTATAACTTCGGCTTCGCCCAATTAAGACTAGTGGCAATAGCTTTCAAAGAATTTCGTGTTACTACTACGACTTTCAAGAAAGCATATCAATAATTTACATTTTGCTTTTTGTATGGCTTTATGTATGATCAACCATGAAGCTTCTGCCCATTCTGGTGTATGTTAATGATGAACAAGGTGACTTTCAAGTCAGGCTACCGTATGGTTACCTAAACAGCCTTGTCTGGTTCTGACGAAATATAAACGGCATCATAATTTTAAAACGTGTATTAAATTACTTCAAACTTCTTTTATAACACAAATGTTTGTCCCCTATCAACATAATGTGATTTTTTTTTCTTGCGTTGTACCTATGTTTTATTTTATTTTTTGTCATTTTGTATGCACGTCGTGTCCCTGCGACAAATAAACATTTGTTCTTTCTTTCTTTGATATGAGATTTAACCTGAAAATCCAAACGCTGGACTTCGTAAATGTTCATTATTATTTCATTATTTCGACAAAAATAAATCATCTTCATGCATGACACAGGATACTAATTGTTGAGACCAGATACCTATTTTAGATGTAATTTACTTCTGAAACAATAAAGTCCTTTGTATATAACTTTACTCACCGCAGAATCTAACCCCCTCAAAAATCTAGCTTTAAGACCAACACAAATCTCCAACATGTTCTAACATACCGTTGTCTCAATTCCAGATCGCCCTTCTGCTCTCGGGCATCATGCTGCTAAAGAAGTTGATGTCAGCGAAGAGCGGCGGAGGCGGCGGTGGTGGTGGTCACGAGAGCCATGGCTGGTCTTCAGGCGGTAGCAGTGGAGGGTGGGATAGACGTGCTTATGATGAACTGCCTTACTCCGCGTATAAGAGGGAATAGGGACTGGGGGCCCGTTAAGATGTGTGCCAGAGCGGTTAGACAAGTGACTATGGATTTTGTGCTTCTAGAAAGACTTTCAAAGTTAAAAGAAAAGAATGTCATTTTGTTTAAGCCCTCAGGTTAGGAGGATAAAGGTTGTTGATGGTTTATTTGTGAATTTATCTTAAACTCACGATGTTCTGTTTTGAAACTTTAATAGGATTTTCCAAAATTGAGTGATCCATTTTACTTACCTTAGCTTAGAAATCGAAAGAGCTTTGAAAAAAGTTCTAATTTCCTTAGACTTTTTTTTTCATCACTTTTATGAATCTGCCAAAAGAATTCCAAGTGTCGATAAAAGTTGTTTATGTTTCTATAACAACTCTTATTGGAATAAGCTTTACAGTAGCTTCTAACCATCCAAAATAGTTTTGGCTCTTCCATATTTAAAATTTTACTTCAGATTTATATTTTGGATTTTAAGCACTACATTGCAGTATAGGAAACACGTTAATAACAGCTTAAGTAGTTTTCTAATTAAATATTCATATCAGAAACTTGGTGTTCTGTTCTATAAATAACCAAAATTCTGTATAAACTCGACTCATTTCGTATTCAAAGCCTTGAGTTCAACTGTGATTGCTTCGACTCGTCAAAATGCAGGATAGATACTAAAATATTAAAGGTTGATACCACGAATTTACTTCGAGGTTGATACCTGTAAGTCACACAACTTTTCGTGACACAAAAGCTTTCAATAAATTGGCTTGATTTATTTAAGTATTCTGCATTTTGATCGTAAACTTAATGACAGGTTCTATTGGAAGGTACTGGGGGCAAACTTGAGGTGCGGTCAACTCCGATTTTGGACATGCTACGGACATCGGTCTTTTGACTGATATTTCAGTATCCAGTCAAAGTCTGGAGTCCGGTCTGACCTGACTGGTTTGACCAAACCTTAAGGGTGCAAAATTACTTCGCTAATAAACCGACTAAGACTTTATCAAATAACTGAATCCACTTTGTTAATCATCAACGACTGTTATCACTCGAGCCCTACGTCCAATTACTAGACAAAATTTTCTAGGTTTATTGTACTTTTTAAAACAAACTACGATCGAATTTATTTACGCGACACATGTTCTTCTTTTAAAATTGTATTTTGTGCTAGTTACAAATAATACTTGTTTTATTTTTTGTATGCCCACCTTTTTAGAACATGTGTCTCGTTTTTTAAATGTATTTTTATGACTTATTATTATTTTATTTATAAAATAGACTTTATAGAGGTGCTTTTTATTTAAATGATAATCGTTTCAAAAACGATTTTTGGTACTTTTTATTAAAAGGTTTATTTATTTTTTAGTCTGTAAGTTAAGACTGTTTATTTATTTTTGCTTTAATTTATTTCTAATTATTTGTGCCTGAATACTCAATAATAATAAATTATTTTGAATAAGATAAGCTGATAATAAAAATACATATTTTATGGTGATGTGAAACATGACAATTGATTTGTAAATGTTGATATAAACTTTTTATACAGGTAAATAAACAATATTATAATATACGACAGATATATGCATTATTTTATTTTCATCTGGAAAAATTAGTACACATTATTAAAAGTCCCAAATATAAATACAAGAAGAGAAGAAAAATCGTCAAGATAGTTCAAAATCAAATTTATGTATGTTGAAGTACCTAAGGGTGAGAATTCGCACGTTTTGAACGTCCAAATGGCATAAATAAGACAGTCCTCCAAAACGTCCGCTTTTTTATGTAATTAATTGGCTTGTTTTTGGTTGCAACTCGCTGATGTGAAGCGATGATACGTCACAGGGTGGAGCACGCTTGCCTAGAAGCAACCGATTCACCTGGAATTTGAAGAGATCCAGATTATAATGATCAGGGAACAGAGAAGCACTTTTCAGCCACTACTTTATGCGTGGAAATGCCGTAGCAAACTCTCCTATAACACATTTCCACACTTCTTTTGACTTCATGTATAGGTACAAGTAGATATTAACCTGCATTGCTGCAAACTTAAAGCCTTCAACTGCTTCGGTAAAAGGGTAATGATTTATAAAAGACGTGTGAACACATGTCATGTAGCCACAGATATAGTGGCGATTAGTGATATTAATGATTATTAGTAGATGACAGATAACAAAATATCTATAATAATAGATTATTGAAAACATGAACAGGTGGCCTACCATGTCGTCTTAAAACATTATTGTTTTACTCCTTTTCCAGGGTGGGAAAGAGATGGCGCTAGATATCCTGTATAACTTCGTCTCTTTCCCACACTGGAATAAGAGTAAAACAATACTGTTTCAAGACGTCATGGTAGGCCAGCAGGTCATGCCACAGACTTTAAAATTATAATTGGTGTATAACGAAGCAGAAAGGCACTTGTTCTTCCCATTATTGCGATTTTTTTTCGTTCTGGAACATACTTGGGAGCATTCTAGTTACGGAAATATTGGGGGTCAAAGCCCCAATGTTTTTTTTTTTAAATGCAAGTTTTTATGTTTACTTTTAATACTTCAATGACGTGTTAATGGATGCTGTAGGGGGCTACAGCATCCATTAACACGATGTGTTGAGTGGATTGCATTGAATCCTACCGTAAAAAAAATGTCATTTTTCACCTCAAAAACATAGTCATTTCCCAGCAATGTTTTTTGGACATGTACATCGTTCATGTACATGTTTAATGAACATAACAGAACGCTTGGTTGATGGTTTTTTTACGAATGGGAAATCATCAAATGACTCCTCCCGCTCAGGGCGGAGCGGAAGGGAGTGTCCGACTTGTACTGACTAAAACCCATCCATGTTCCTTCTTAGCCGTTTTGTTCTAGGGCCACGGTATCTCTTTCGAACAGTCCCGCAGCCCTGGCGGGCATCGGCCCTCTCGGATGCCTTTCGATTAAAATTTGCTGACATCACCTTGAGGCGCGCGTGGAACATGAACGCGCCGTCGTCGACACGGCCTGTCGTCATAAGACAGGCGGACGATGAGCTATTTTATTCCATTACTCACCGTCCACAGGCCCGTGTTGGTTGACGGCTTCGTGGAGGGTCTGTTTCCACCTTGTATCTTCGCTAAAGAAATTTAAAAAACACAAAAAGAATTAGTTTCGTAGATAGTTTATTACGACGATTTTGCATTGAAAGATGCGCTAGCACAGTATCACATTACCATCTTTACAAGAACGCCATCTATCGAAATAGTTATGAACTTTATAGGAAGTTTTAGTACTTCAGTTGTGTGTTGTATGAAGAGTCATTAATAAGTTCATAGCTATTATAAAAAAAAACGTTGCCTTCCATTTTTATTATGGATTAAAAAAACCTGTGCGCTGGCTTAAATGTCTTCTTCAGACTTGATTATCTTGTATGTTTACCGGTTTTTCTCTAAGATTATTTTAAGACTAGCGTATCCAATCCTGGCCCCCTATTCACAAACGCTCGGATTCGATTTCAATTTGATAAGTCGTATGTCTATCTTGTTTTGGCATTACGAAAGCGAGCGAGATAGACCTACGACTTTCCGAATCGAAATCGAATCCGAGCGTTGGTGAATACGGGGGCTCATGGTTAGCCACGACAACTTTTGTTATGTTGATTTTGTTTTTATGTAAAACAGGGAGATTAATTATTCCTGAAAGCTGAGACAGTGTCACATTTGATAACGATACAAGAATAGTGAAAAATGTATTGGATTTACGTAAGTTAGTAAAAATTTTGGATATTGAATACGAATAACTTTGAAAACATTTGCCATTTGTCTGGTGGAGTCTTGTTGGTTTACAGATCCATAAATGAGAATTCCGAAGAAATTTCGGACATTTGAAGAAAATCCCGAACGTTTCGCCAAAACCTCCACACATTTAAAGAAAATTTCAGTCTTTTCTTTCCGCAGTTTAATTCTGCATCTTTTTTACAACGATACAATTTTAAAGAAAGGTTTGATGGAAAACCTTGCGGTGTGCTCAGACCCCTTACGAAGCCGTCAACCAAGCATTCTGTACAACAAACAAAATAACCCTACGCAAAAATTATTGCTCATAAACGTCACTTTTTTTAGGGGGGAGGGGGGGGGGGGGAAACCGTCATTTTACAGTTAAACTCAATGTAGTGCACTCAAAGAATTGTGCTGATGGATGCATTGGATAGTAAATGGGTCATAGGGGTATTTAAAGCACAGTCATAAAATTAAAAACTAGTATATAATAAAATACTTGTGGAAAAGTTGGAATTTATAAGGTTCCCATGTATAGTCCAGAACGAAAAAAATATCACGATGACGGGGAGAACAAGTGCCTTTCGGCTTCGGCAGGGGTTTATTTACACCCTTTATAAATCATAGAAGCTACTTAACTACTTAACTTTGAATTTTGAAAATTCCGGACGCATGGCAACTCTGCTTCTGGTGCCTCTCTTACAGCATAGTCTATCAAAGCCGTTTAGTGGCCGTGTCAGTAAACTAGTGGAAACGATCTAGGTAATTAGTATATTATGAAACTTTTAATTTATCTTTCCACGATTAACACAGATGATAACAATCTCATCACAATATTTTTGTGTAAGACTGAAAACTAACATAACATAAAAACACGCCTGTTATCCCAAGACGGTAAGGTTGAAGGGGGTGTACTTCTAAGTGCACTTTTGTTCACTTAAAAGTGCACCCCCATCTCGCTAGTTATGTTTAAGTCCCACATAGGGGTCCGATCCTATGGTCATCAACCGGGCACAAATCCAGACTCCGTGGCTTCCACTGAGTAATACCTGATGGGAAAAATCCAATAACACTTTGCCCAATCTGGGAAGCAGACCCAGGACCTCATACTCAGCAGTCACGGTTTCAACCACTAGACCACTGAGGCCGGCGAAGTATAATCATCATCATAATCATCAGCCTATAATGTTCCCAATGCTAAGACACAGGCCTCCTCTCTAGGAGAGGGTTCGTGTTTCATTAATTCGCGTGTTAGCGGTTAAAATACGAGTATTCTAAGTATAATAGAATACTTGTACTTAAACCGCTATTATAATAAAAAACCAGTCAGTTTAATAACTACGTTGATGAAAATCAAAGAAACAAAATATAGTTTACAGCGACAATTGTGACTATGAAATGGATTTATTGTTCATTTCTTTTCGACTAAATGACAATGCCATCTAATAGTACTTTGAAAATATACGGGAAGGTATTGTGTGATGGGCTGCGGGTTGTTCGAAAGAGATACCGTGGGCCTGGAACACAAAGGAACATGGATGGGTTTCAGTCATTCAAGTCTGACACTCCCTCCCGCTCCGCCCAGACTGGGGGGGTCATTTGATGATTTCCCATCCTTAAAAAAAAGGTATTGTTTGATGATACGACAATAATTCGCATTCTTTAATTCATTAACATTGAACTTACTTCTCATACGTCATCTGCCCAGCCTTTTCCTAACTATGTTGGGGCTGGCTTCCAGTCTAACCAAATGCAGCTGAATCCCAGTATTTTACATGGAATTGTGCCTATCTGACCTCCTTAACTGGATTGTAGTTAATACTGGGTAATACGGTACCCCTTAAAAAGACTGGCCTATGATATTTATTTCTTCAAATATATAAATTAAGATGCTTCAAAATTTTAATGGTTCTTAGACCATTTGTAGTATTTACTTGATTTATTTGTACTTTTCTTGATCTATATTTTTTATATGAAGTAGATAACAATATGCGACTGCCTATCTTCTGATCTATATGCAATAAAAACAGTTTGCACTTACGAGTACATTAACCACATCACGAGTCTCGCAGTTTAATTTTACAAAATATCCATAGGATAAATTGCGAGGACTTAGATGAGCCTTTGACATGAAAAAGGTGACGCAATTAAGAAAACTTTTTTGTCCAACATTACACTTCTACACGTTGCAGTTATCTTCTCTCTACTCATTTTTTTACACTCGAAAATCCGGCCTGTGAAACCCGCTACACCATGTACAGAAGAACTCATCAGCATCATCGTGTAAATAAATCCCGAATATTCAAAAGTCACCCGAAGTTTTGTTCTTATTCTTCCTGTCGAATTATTCAAAACGAGCTAGAGAGGATGAAATACTACATAAAATGTTATGCCGAATAATTTTAACAGACTTACAAAAGCGAATAAAATCGTAATGGTTTCATTCAGACTACCGTTCGGTTGCTTAAGAACAGAAGCCACTCCATCAAAAGATCTACGTACCCGTCACAACTTCACTCCCCTATCTCCCCAATACAAATACACATTCACTTTCCTAAATCCATACTAACACGTCGAGTAATTAGCAAATAACTATGGAAGTGTAGCGACTTCCGTCCCCGGCGTGCGTTTTGCACGAATAAATATGTTTTACGCACGATTGTACGAGGCTAACATAGTTTCGTGTCGTACTTGCGTTGGAAAACACCGGAGAAATGAGCTGGCGTTTCCGCGTTTAAAATCAAAATATTTATTTTAGGGTTCATATCTATACTAGGTTCATACCTAGCAAGAGAAGCTCGTGGCTAAATATTAATAGCTGCTCGGGTCGACCTTCAGCCGTGCTTACCCATTTCTTACCGAGTTTCCTCCGTACCTCGGATAGTACGTGAAGCCGGTCGATTCGGGTGTCATTTGTAGATCTTTGACAGTCGTTACAAGTAGTAAGTGGCCCATAAGTCTGACAACCAGTCTTTCCAAGGTGTTTCATATTACCCAGTACAAACTGGGTTGTGGCGGTCAGATAGGCAGCCGCTCCATGTAAAATACTGGTACACACCTGCATCTGGTAAGATTGGATGCGACCCCAACAACATAGTTGGGAAAAGGCTAGGCAGATGATGACACATAATAATACGTGGTGCTGATGAGACTGCCCCGATTTTGATGTTCGTCGAGTACAAACAAGCTTGTTAATTTTATAATGCCTTGTTTCCCTGGTATGTGTGACTCCATCCAAATCTTCACCGCAATCTTCTGTAAGTCATCCACTTTTCAATGTTTTTGTTTACTTAGTCCCTTACTAACATTAGCACATTCTTTGTATTTAAAACCGTTACGACATACAGAAGTCACTGCAATTAAACAGATTTACGAGTGTAACTGATCATAACTGAATAATTTTAATAACATTAATTTATCTTTTAAATAAAGATAGTTTATTTGTCTAGCGCCAAGGGTACCGTAGTGGACATATTTCATCAAGAAACCCTAAAAAAAACATCTTCAGCTTTAGGCATAATAAAACAACAACGTTATTAATTTTATTTTATAGGGTTATTAGTTACGTTAAAACGTAGGTGATAATTCAGACACCATCTTAGGGCAGTTGACTGCCTATACGGTAATTTAATTTCTCTATGATCCCTTAGTTTCCTCCGTGACTTGGACAGTGCATTCAGCTGTCGGTCCCGGCTGCCATATTTCAGATCTTTGACAGTCGTTACAGGTATTCAATGGCTCGAAAGACTGATAACCAGTCTTACTTAGTTCGTACTTAGAAAAAGTCTAGTAAACACTTTATCCTTAGCGTTATTGAGCGCAAGTATAGCAGCAAACACTTTAAAGGTAGATTTTTATTCCTTGATTATTATTTGACTAATGAACATACGGTTGAGCATGCTCGCAGGGGACGTGGTATTCGAGAAGTCACGGAAATGTACATAATATTCAAATACTGGGTACGTAAGTATGCAATAATCATGTACTTAAGTTGTTCAGAATATTTTGTTTGGTTGCGTAGTTCCGTAGTTAAGGAATGTGTTATATTAACACCGCTGGCTTGTCTTTTTGTAAGAGATCTAATTAAATATCAACATCAAATAAAATTTGACCGATCATAATCATCAGCCGGAGAGGAGCTCGTGGCTAAAATAATAACAGCCGCACGGGTCGATCTTTACAGCCTGGCTGTCATTTGTAGATCTTTGACAGTCGTTACGAGTAGGTCAGATAGGCAGTCGCTTCATGTAAAATACTGGTACTCAGCTGCATCCAGTTAGACTGGAAGCCGACCCCAAGATAGTTTGGGAAAAGGCAAGGCAGATGATGATCATCATCAGCCGCGGCGGAATCCCACACTGGCTGGGTATAGGACTCCTCTTTCTTCTGCCACTCTTCCCGGTTCTGATGATATATTATATCAGCATTGGTCTACAGCGATTCACTGCTGGACGTAGCCCTCTTCAATCTGCAATTCATCTCTTAATCATCATCATCTTTTCAGCTAAAACATAGGCCTCAAATGTCTCATTACATTGTGACGTTTGAGTGAGCATGATATTTTCGCACACATTGGCACATTCGAGTCAATGGTGCTCAGACCATTATTCACCTGCTCACCAGAATAATCACCAGTCTAGTTTTAGCGCCAAAAACAAAACCTCTGCTAAGTTGTAGGTAGCCGCGAGTCACTTACCATAAAGTAAATTCAGCTTGCCGACGTTATTTCCTGTAATTATTTTCAGTTTTTTATCAATTTGTAGTTAATCGCTGATCATTTTCAATGCTTCATTGGATAATGCACATTTACTCCATTGACCCAGAGAACTATTGCCAATGACATAGATATTAGTGTTTATTAAAATTTCAATAGATAAACCTAAGACACGTTTGTTTCCACTCGATCGTCGAACTAGTGAGTTTTTTTTTCTCCATTGTTCGACAGTCAAGTCATAAAGTGGTGACCGCGTATCAGAAAGCGTAGTGCGGGACGCCCCTCACCAATGTGGACCACCAAAATTTAACCTAATCCTTCATTAAAAAAAAATGTTGCCACAAACATTTAAATTCGCATACACAAACAGCGAGGACTGATATAATCACTTGTAGGACATGCAAATATTGGTTCCTGATTGGTTGGTGAGGAGCTTGTGCAGGAACATGGATGGGTTTTAGTCAGTACAAGTCTGTCACTCCCTTCCGCTCCGCCCATAGCAGCTGGGTCCATTTGATAATTTCCAATTCTTAAAAAAGGCATAGGTCCGCTGTAATTCTTAACACGCTTTTATTTGCTTCACATGTAATGGTGTAAAACAATCTTTGAAGTTTGATGACCTATTTTGATATATTTAAAATTTGTAAAGTTTGCACTCCTGAGCCACAAGATACAAGCGATGCTTAGTTTGTGGCTCAGCGATTTTTATGGCACAACTATTGTTTCTTTTATCAATGATAAACTTATTTTTACTGTTTCCGATTGAGCTGAAATTTAGCCTGCAGGTCAGTTAAGTGTCGTCATTCTAAATCTAATATGGCGGACGGCCAAAGATAGCGGTCTAGTTCATTTTATGAATTCCCATGATATGGATATCAAATATGAGAGGGTTAGCTAAGAAAATACGAGAAATAAATTAATGACGTCATTCTAAAGCGGGTTTTTTTTGTGTGAAGAACAATATAAAACTCATGTCACTGAAGCAATGCACTTGACACTCACTAACAAAGGTGAAATTCCTCTGTATGACCATTTTTCCCTTCAAGGCACAGCCTAAAATATTGGTAGTACTTTCCCCGACAAACTTCTACAAAAAACTCTACTTTACAAAAACAACTTGCAATATCTACGCCAATGATCCGATAACTTTTCCATAAATTATATAAAGTGCTAACGCCCCATAATGATCAAAGACGCATCCATCAATCATATTTAGAAAATCCCATTGAAATCGATTCAGCAATTTTCGATATTACCCCATCACTTTCATTGCTCCGTTAGTAACATCGTAACTTACTTCATGCCGCAAGAAATAAAAAACAGTTTTTAATTACTATCATGGTGTTTTAATAACATGAGATAAGCAGAAACAGTAGTTGTTGAAATAATTGCATAGTGCATGCGTCATTATCTACACAATTTTCCCGATTGTTGGAAAAAAGAGGGTAATGATTTTCAGATACTTATTGTGTAGTAGAATCGACAAAAAACGTGAACGCAAATATTAAAAAAAAACAGTAATATTTGTCTAAAACATACATACATTGACGAAACTTAGAGTAAAGCTCAAAATTAAGGGCTTGGATCTGTCAAAATACAGATCAAACCATACTTCTGAGTGGCAACCACCACGTTACTTAAAGACGCCTTAAGTTGGAGAGACCAATGACCAGGGTCAACTGAAAACAAATGAACCTCGTAGAAATCCAGTGAATGAAAACAGGACACAATTGGTCAAAGTGCTGGGTTCTATGTAACTTAATGAAAACGGCAACTACAGAATCGTGACTGCCTTGTTGGTTAAGTAGTTAAGTGGTCGCAAGCGCCACTGCTAAGCACAAGGTCCTGGGTTCGATTAATAGGTTGGGCAATTTATTTATCGCGCCACAACATCAACTTTAAGTCTTTCGTGGATCGAGTTCCAATCCAACATCTGCAGACCTGCATGAGAGAGGACTTTTGGCCGAACGGTGTCGTATATCGACGTTTTCGAGGGCGGTTACGCGACACCACGCAGCGAACCACGACGCCGACAACATTACGTGTTTAGTTATAGTTTAATAAGGTTTTAATATGTATTAGTTTATTTTTATTGTATAAGACTATTTTGTGTATTTTATGTATGGGCGATTTGTTGCCCGATAATAAAATGATTGATTGATTGATTATTGGGCTTTTTTATCAGGAATTTGTCAGTTGCAGGCACGGAATCTGGATTTGTGCCCGATTGATTCCAATAGGCTCGCCCCTTATTAGATCCACAATCTCCCTTCTTCCATCGGGAGTCTAGACGTACAGCAGGTCATCACCCATACCTTGTCGATGTTCCCGCGTTCATTAATTGACCCCAATGTATTTAAGTTGCGAGTTAATAGGCTTATTTCGGGTTAGATTTTTCCATCGCCGACCTGATTTCTGTCCTCAGGACAAGATTGAGGTCAACAGCACAACCATTTAATATAAAAGAAAGCCATTTTGGAACGAGTTTGTTTGTAAATATTAAGTGACCTATGTAATGTTGCAAACCATACTAGAGCAGCGCACATCGCGTAGTAGCATGGTAGACATTGAAAGTACAAGCATGTTACAATAATGCAAGCATACGCACTTGCGTCTTTGTTTACTTTAGAGGCAAGGCAGATATTGATCTTGACCGTCAAGGTTACTGCAATACATGCAAAGTGGGAAAAAAGATGTAAAAATAACTTAGAATTTTATCATTTTCTCAAAGAAAATTTCTGAAGTTTTGCTCTATCCAAATCTCCCTCAGTGGTCGCGGTTATAAACAATCAATGATACGATTAATGGAAAAATAATGATAGCTGTTCTTGAACCCTTTGTCATGGTCTGGTGGGCTGGTGACCACAACAATATTTCTCTAGCATCTGTCAGTTGTTTGAACGACATCGGTCAGTAGGACTAACGTTTAGTTTTCGTGCCAGCGTTTTTATCTGTCCTTACAAAAATTACGAATTAGATTTCTAGCAGTGTTTTCCTACAATAACGAGGGTTTTCTCATTTCTTGTATAATTCCATGAAAAAAAACATATTCAAAAATTTTATTTCAATTAGGCCTACATGGGCACTTATAAAACGTGAACAAAAAGATACATCATCTTGAAATAGTGAAAAGTATGTACTTACCTGCGGGTTAGTAACATACGGTAAAAAGAAAAGCTTATTTTGGTACCGAGATGGATCAAAATAATCTACCTAGTAATTTATAGAAAATAGAACACAAACAAAAAACCGTTAAATTTTGCCTACTAACTCCGGACTGACTGAATACAAACCATGATTACTAATACAGATGTTAACTCAACATCTCAATTTCCGACAAGATGACAGCTTTTCACCATTGCAACATATCAGAGCATCTCCTGCCATCTAATAACACGATAACAAGTACAAATTGCCCCGCAATCAATTGGAGAAACTGTCGTCCAACATTAACGGAAGAAGCCACGCGAAAACGGACAAGTTTTTCATTTTGTACACAATTCGTTCATATCGGAATTGAAACCAAAGGAAGCCCGAAGGCCCGGCCGACCGTGAACTGACTGGAAAAACGCAACTTTATACTAACACATGTATAAATATACCGTCTTGCAGCGACAGTAATTCAGTTTTGCGCGACCGCTTGATACAAAATGGTGGTGTACAGGGTGACGGTCTAAGGAAAGTGAAGTGCTCGTGTTGTGTAATAAGTGACATTAATTAACTATCAATATGTACTACCAGACTTTAGTGCTCTGTTGTGTGGCTTTGGTCTCGACCAGCGAGTACCAGGACGCGTTAAAGAAGCTTTGGAACAAGGACAGTGATTCCGTGATCGATGTCACCAGTGCCTCAATAGTCATCAAACCTTCGAGCTTCGAATCGAGGGATTTCAGGCTCCCTTATACCTACAAGCGGTATGCCTTCAAACCTCGTGCTATCCCGCTGAGACCAGAACCCCCACAAGTAGAAAGAAACATATATTACGCAGATGTGAAGAACAACTCCAATGTACTTTTCCCTGGTAATTATATCCCAATTGCCAAAGAGAAAAGTAATTTGACAGATGATGGCCAGTTCCAAGTTAGAGCAATACCCTTGATCAGGAGAGAAGAGTACGAGAAGAGGTCTTTGGATGTTGAGGAACCAATTATTGAGAAGCCTGAGGGATTCTCGGAACTCACTGCCGCACGGAGATCATTATCATGTAAGTATTTCATAACAGCCAAAATTATAGTTTTTGATTAGGTTTGGACTTCTCCGTAGTGGTTTATGAAAGATCGTCAAAATACCAGGTTGAAAATTTGGATTTAATTTATTGATATACTAGCTTCTGCCCACGGCTTAGCCCGCGTTTTTCCGGTAATTGTCCCGCGGGATCACACTACCGGGATAAAAAGTATCCTATTCCCAGACTATTATCTATCCCTGTGCCAAATTTCATCCAGATCCATTCAGTAGTGTTTACGTGAAAGAGTAACAAACATCTATCCATCCATCCATACCTACAAACTTTCGCGTTTATAATATTAGTAGGATTTAACTGGGTAATTAACTTAATACTTATCGGCTTAATTGTTGTGATTCATCAGCATATCAAAAGTGTTCGTGATGACTTCCAAAATACCCTGAATAATCATTGTTTTTTTTTCATAAATGTGTCACTTTAATACAGATTATCTCACAAGGTTATTCATCCCCTAATCTTAGACTAATCGTCATAACATCATCTTCTGCCTAGCCTTTTCTCAACTTTATTGGCGTCAGCTTTATCGTCATATTATTCAAGAATGCAAATGCAAACATCATCGCCATTTTGATAATCATACCACAAATCAACACATTCATAATTTGCATCGATATTTTTTTCATTCGAGTCTTCTCACGAATTTACGATAAATCGAATGATTTAGAAACAATTGATTTATGAACGAAACTATCAAATTTTATCGTTTACATTCGAGTAATGGAATCACGCAATACTTCGTCAATAAATTATGTATTTAGTATCATTGAACTTGGATTGCATGTTGACAAACAAATGGACAAAACAGTTATAATAGATGTTTCTTTAATGTTCTAGGAATTATTGAAATATGGACGTTATTATGATTTGTATGACATGAAACATGAATTAACATAATATTGACTAATGGATTTAGTAAACGCTATAGTTTACCAACCCGCACTGGGCCCGCGTGAATTACAGCCTACTCCCTCTCATAGAGAGGAGGCCTGTGTCCCAGCAGTAGGAACATTATGACTGATGATGATGAAACGCTATACTTAGTAATTGATGCCACAAATCACAAATATCACACAGAAACAATGCTCTTGCCCTGCTTTAAGAACGGGAAGGAAAACATTGGTATGAGCAAAACCCGCATGCCCTATATAGAATGTAAATTCAAAAACTAGTAACATCCACCAATCCACACTGGGTACTCATGGTGAAAAAAGAGGTAGCCTGCGAGCACTGGAACAATTTTAAAGGCTGATTTTGTCTGATAAACCAGTATTGCTCAACCTACTTGTAGATTCAAATATTTTTCACAGGAAGAGTCAAGTCAAATAAAATCGAGGAACTTAATTGCTTGTTAGGAAATGTATAAATAGGTTATAAGTTCCTGCATCTATTAGGAAGTTCCTCATGCAACTTTTTTTATTCTTTCGCAATTATAGCTAAGTAAAATCATTGTGTATCGATGCATATCGAATGGTGTTTTTAGTTTCTTGTCAAGCGTTATTACACCCTAGCCCTTATGAGTTGAGTTGAGTTTGGTTTTTCGCATCTTAGTCACAAAGCATGACAATAAATTTATTATTGTTTCATCTTTATCATGCCTTGACAGCCTAGAATATATTCGTTGGGAAAGCCTAGTACTTCATCTAAGCGCATTTTTTTTAACCATTGCCCTACATTAGGATATTCTCGTGTATCGTGGGTGCGTTTACAAACATTTAAACTCATGTACACAAACAGCCAGACCCGGAACAACTATCTGTAGTTCCGTGCAGCGATATAACCCGCGACACGCAGCCCAGCAGTCTCACTCGCCGCCTGACCTCCGTCGCGTACGGACGTGCCGCTACCTGCTCGCATTCCCGCTCGTTATCAGTGTGTGTCATCGGTTCGTCGCTTCCCAGTGTCGTGACGTCATCAGTTGTCTTTCGACTACACCCCCGAACAATTGCTGTCTTTTTATTAAGACAGCACTTGCTCATTTGCTTCGGATATTATTCTGATTTAACTTCCTTTGCCCCATCAGGGAAAAACCCTCAATTTCGAGGTTCTTGGTGGGAAACCTAACGGTGCCAACGAAACCGAGAGTCCGGTGGTGACCCAATCCGCCCGCCTAACCCCTTCAGGGTCTAGGTGAAAAATTGGGCCCCGTCGCGTTCGCATGCGCCGCCGATATACTGTGCTAGTGTTTCCCGTTTGAACAAGTTCCTGAAAGCAAAGTTCCCTGGACTGGAGTTGGAGTTGCTACCAAGCCAGGACCCTCGGACTGTGCCTGCGGGAAGGTTGAAGCGGGTGAGTCACTGATACACAGTAAATTCCCTAAGTAATTGGTCAAGGAATTAGGTTGTTAGGCGCGCTGAGCTTCACTCAAATGTCCGCTAACTTTTAGCCGATAAAATGTCGTCCCTCGACGACACAGAAAAAGCGCTTTTGCGCTTTTTCTTGCGCGTCTTCACGACCGACCCATATTTACAAAAATATGGGTCAGAAATTGCTGCCATTCAGCAAACCACCGATACCGTCACTGACTTCAGTGACGCGCTCGAGAGCCCCTTATCACCGCCGCCTGCCGACAGAGGCTTACCGCCAGCCGTCGCCGCCGCGATTAAGGCTACTCCAAGACCCATTGTAGTGAAACCCATTGTTTCGCAAACAAAGGTCCAGCCCGCACCTGCGTCCATTGTTCCCGTTTCTGAGAACATGGACAAAGGCTCACCGCCAGCCGTCGCCGCCGCGATTCCGGCTAACCCCGGACCCATTGTTATGCAAACAATGGATCAGTCCGCACCTGCGTCCATTGTTCCCATTTCGGAGAAAATGGACACAACTGTGCCAGTCTCCGACTCGGAATCGGTTATAGATTCCTGCTCTGCTTCCTCGTCCTCTGAAGACGACTATCAAGTCGTCGGAAAGGGCAAGAGGAAAAAGGGCAAAAACTCTCAGGCCGCCATGGCCAAAAAATTAGTCGCGCTCCCTCTCATCCCCTCTCCCGAGGCCTCCCGCCCCACCTCCCCGGTCCCCGCACCAAAGTCCGCCGCTGCTCATACCAGCAGACCATCCAGCCCTAAGGCTAACTCTTCAGCCGCTTCTTCAAAGAAGCTGAAGCCCCCTCCCCCGTTGTTCATTCAGGACAAAGGGAAATGGACAGACGTGTCCAAAATGTGTGTTGAGCGCCGCATTCAATACACTAGCGCAAAAAGCACCCAGCAGGGTATCAAAGTGGTAGTCCCTACGACCACCGACTTCAGGGAACTAACCCGTCAGCTGATCGGAAGGCACATAGCCTTCCATACATACTCCCTTCCAGAGGAGAAGCCCACCCGCGTGGTGATCAGGCGGATCCCTAAAGAAATCCCCACGGAGGACATCCTCAATGACCTCCAAAATCAGGACATCCCAGTTTCGGCCGTCCACCGCCTTCATAAGGCGAGAGGCGGAGACCAGTACGATATGGTACTGGTCATCTGTGACCCAGTAGAAGGACACCACCCGATCTTCAAAGTGAAGTCGGTATGCTCCCTTACAGGCATCTCAATAGAGAAGCCTTACCGCTCAAACGTAGTAGGGCAGTGCCACCGCTGCCAGCTGTACGGACACAGCCAAGCCAACTGCCATGCGCCGCACAGATGCGTAAAGTGTCTAGGCGGCCACGGCACGGCCGACTGCCCCCGTCCCAAAGACAGATCTCTATGCTCGGAACCACCGAGTTGTGTGCTTTGCGGCCAGTCGGGCCACCCGGCTAACTACCGCGGCTGCCCGAATGCCCCCAAAGGCTCCTCCTCTAAACTGGCGAAGCGTGCAAACGCCCGCCAGCAGAGAGAAAGCCCATCGGTGAGGCTACCAACTGCACAGATGCCGGAGAGACTCAGCCCTCAGAGGCCCTCTCCCTGGACCTCGCTGAACCACCAGAGAGCCTTCCCGGCACTCGGCAAAGCAAAGTCCAGCCCCATTCCCGGGCTATTAGATGCCCCTGTCCCCACTCCCGTGGCCCAAGCGAGCGCACCGGCGCCCGCTCGTCCCGCACCTCCCGGCCCCGCGGCTGCGGTCTCCTCTCCTAACGTAACTTTAGAAACGTTAGCAAAGTTAGTCACCCCCGAAGCAGACCGCATGGCGGCAGATCTCAGGGAGGCTAACACTGACGGTGATAAGCTTAAAATTATCATCAAGTCCCTAATCAAGTTAGGCGAAGCCTTCAGCGGCATTAATCTTTAATTCCAATGGATAATACGAGATTAACGTGTACCAAACCCCGATCCCTTAAATTAGGGTACTTTAATGCCAATGGCATCAAAGGCCAGCGTGATGAGATCGCCACTTTCCTCCGCGACCATCAAATTGATATCCTCCTCATACAGGAGACCTTCCTCAAGCCCAGTCACCGCGATCCGAGAATTGCCAACTATCGCATAGTTCGCAACGATCGGTCACGTTGCCACAAGGGCGGTACTCTAATCTATTATAGAAAGGAACTGCACTGCATCCCCTTAGATCCCCCTCCCATGGAGTCTCTGCTCGAGACTTCAGTTTGTCGACTAGGCATGACCGGTCATCAATCGATCACTATCGCCTCCGCGTACATCCCTCCCGGCGGCACGTCCGAGGAGCACACTCTGTTCACCAAAGACCTTGCCGTCCTCTTCGGCTTGAGTGACTCCGTTATCATAGCGGGCGACCTCAACGCCAAACACCCCGCCTGGAACAGCACGACGACCTCTGCCAGAGGACGTCACGTGTATAACCTGGGTGAGTCCCTCAACTTCGATCCCATCGCTCCTATGGAGCACACTCACTATCCCCACGACCCCGACCAACGTCCGGACGTTCTCGACATAGCGCTACTCAAGAATGTCAACCTTAAGTTGCATTCCATCGAGACTTTACATGAGCTTAACTCAGACCATCGACCAGTGCTCATGCACTTAGTTCCCCGCTCGGGTCCCTCTGACCCCAGCCAGCCCCCGCCGACCCAAGTGATAACCGACTGGAGGAAAGTCAGCGAAAAGCTGAAATCCACCACGTCGCCTCACCTGGAGGCCATCCCCGACCACATTGTCTCAGTCGCAGACACGACGGCCGCCATCAACTCGTTTACAGAACACGTGCAATCCGTACTAAAGGATTGCTCACGGGAAGTTCCAGCAATGAGCGATCAACGCTGGATTCTACCCGCTGACGTACGTGAACTGATAACCGAGAAGAACGCGGCCATCCGTGCCTACAGCAACTTTCCCTGCGACGCGAACAAAGCTCACATGCGTTATTTACAGCGTGCTGTAAAGAAGCGCACTAGTGAGCATCGTTCAGATCAATGGAACAAGACGCTTAGCGAGCTCGAGCCTACCCACCTAGCCTTCTGGCAGCTCCAACGCAAGTTGCGCTCCACCGAAGAGGCTTCGATGCCTCCCCTCACCCGACCCGATAAGAGCGTCGCATTCGACGACTCTGAGAAGGCCGAATGCCTAGCCGACAGCCTGGAGTCCCAGTGCTCCCCCAGCTCTCAACCAGTAGACAAGCGACATCTCGATGAGGTGAACGCATTCGTCGAACGTAAAGCCGCCCTCCCTCCCGTAGAAGACCCTGATGATCCTCTGCCTTCGGTCACAGCTGACGAAGTGCAAGACATCATTAATAAGCTTCAACCGCGGAAAGCACCCGGCTCCGACGGAATCACCAATAGGGTGTTAAAACTCCTCCCCGCTCAGCTCGTCGTGTTAATGGCGGCCATCTTCAATGGCGCCCTGAGCAACAACGCCTTTCCCCAAATATGGAAAGAGGCCACTGTCATCGGTTTCGCCAAGCCAGGCAAACCCAAGTCTGAGCCCTCAAGCTACAGACCTATCAGTCTCCTGAACGCACTCGGCAAAATCTACGAGAGACTTATTTATAAGCGACTCAAAGACTTCGCCGAGGCTAAGAGTCTCATCCCCAACGAGCAGTTCGGCTTCAGGACCGGACACTCCTGCATTCAACAGGCCCATCGCATCGTAGAACACTTGAGCGCTGGCTTCCAGCGTGGAGCGATGACGGGTGTGTTGTACTTCGACATAGCAAAGGCTTTCGACAAAGTCTGGCACAACGGCTTATTATATAAGCTGTACAAACTGGGAGTGCCGGACCGTCTCGTGCTCATCTTACGAGACTTTCTGTCGGATCGCACCTTCCGCTATCGCATCGGGAAGGCACTGTCTTCCCCCCACCCCATTAGAGCCGGAGTCCCTCAGGGCTCCGTCGTCTCTCCCCTTATCTTTACTCTGTTCACCAGTGACATCCCCAAGAGCAAGAAGGCTCAGTTAGCCCTGTTCGCGGACGACACGGCCATTTATTACACTGGCCGCAGTCACGACGCTATCTAGAGCACCCTCCAAACCTCAGCCAACGTCTTAGGCGCTTGGTTCCGGAAATGGAGAATCGAGGTGAACCCCGACAAGAGCCAGGCAGTTCTTTTCTCTAAACAGCGTAAAATTAAGCCACCCGCGCTCAGCCCGATCACTATGTACGGTAAGCCTATCCCTTGGGAGAAGCAAGCCAAGTACTTAGGAGTCATACTTGACAACCACTTGTCTTTCGCGGCGCACATCAAAGCAGCTCGCGACCGAGCTGCGTTTGCTATGGGTAGGCTTCATTTCATGATTTCGGCAAAAAGCAAGTTGTCACTCAAGTGCAAGTTGCGCCTTTATACCGCGGTGATCCGCCCCATTATGACGTACGCTTGCGTCGTGTACGCTCACACCAAGCCTAAGTACATCCATAGGATGCAAGTTTTACAGAACCGGTTCTTACGTAGAGTCACGGGAGCCCCTTTTTATGTCCGTAATGACCGTCTACACGTAGACCTTAGAATGCCCACCGTCCTTCAGTTTATGAAACGTCTTTCGAAGCGTTTCTTCGATAACGCCATTAAACACCGTAATCCCCTGATCGCAGCGGCCGCCCGTTACGAACCCTCGCGCATTAGTACAGTACGCCGTCCTAGGCATACCCTTGTCACTCCAGATGATGCTATCACCCTCCTCCAGGAGAGTAGCAAAGAGACTAGCACTCTTAAAAAGTTCCGACTCAAACCGCCGTCTTTCCGACCTCGCCGTCGAGGTCCGTCGCGACGTCCCGGTCCATGCCCTCCCCGACCCTCGCTCGAGTCAGCCCGCGATGCTGTGCCAGTAGTTTTAAATCAGCCCCTAAATAATGATACCATTCAGATCCAGCCTGTCCCCATGCAGTCTTCCCCCAGCGACGCCCTAAGCCGAGGTTCGTACCCCACAGGGGGTGCCCTTAGCGTGCAGTCGCTTAGTTTGTAAGTTTTTATGCCCTGGCTGGAGGCCTTACTCTAAAGGCACCCACAGGATAGTCCGGTTAAGCAGACGACAACCTCATAGGTTGAACTGCGAGATGCCATTCAAAAAAAAAAAAAAAAAAAACCCAGCAGTCGATTGCTCAACCGCTGTGCCAACCGTGCTATCGTATATATCAAACGACTTAATTATTCTATTAATATTAAACGAGGTAGTTTAGAAAACATTTAGTTTTCATTCTAGAGCTTTATCAATTTGTTCAATGTTTACCCGTCTATTACTGCTTCAATTTTAACTTCAACTGAGAAACATACAAAGTACCAAAAAGACACCTAGACACCACTATCACCATCCGTTATGCTTATTCTTATTTGGAGTATAATATTATTCTGTTGAATTAATAAACCAAAACCATTCAAACAACAATTATTGATTTTGGAAATATGCATGCAAATGAAACCGATTCATTCAGAAAAGCTCTGAGTTTCTTACAAAGAGCAGATTTTAACCCTAAAATTGAATTCGATCTGCAGACATTTACACGGCGCGGCGTTCAAGAGTTGAAAGAGTAAACTTCATAATAATCATGACACTGACTGCTCTTGAACGCGGTTGACAGTGCTCAATGGTTTTATGTCATTTTTCCTAAAAGCTTTTGCATCATTATCATCTGCCTAGCCTTTTCCCATCTATAATGGAGTCGGCTTCCAGTCTAACCGGTTGTAACTGAGTACCAGTATTTTACATGGAGCCTATCTGACCTCCCCAACCCAGTTAGTACTGGGTAATGCAGGACCCCTTGGTAAGACTGTTTATCAAACATTCGGGTCACTGCCTACCCCTACGACTGTCAAAGATTCCAATCAAGGTCAAACACAAACAAAAAAACGCACTGCAGTATATAAATAAGCTAACCGCAATCATTTTCATTAGTAAAATTCTCCCTAAGAAAATGATGAACACCTTTACTATGTCAATACTTTTCTTTTTATTCTACTAATAGCATATAACGATAACGGTAACGTAACGTATCGGTATATATACAGTTATGATATATATTAACGTGTATCGTAGCCAACGAGCGGAAACGATTGCTAGTTACAATATTGATGAAATTCAGTTCAGCGAGACTTATTGCTGGTTAGTTGTGGCGTGCTATGGGTGGAGGCAGAAGGACCGTTTCGTAAATAAGGTGGTAAGTCGGAAGGTTAGGAAGGTCAATCTGAAATCAGGCTTATTAAATACTAGCTGACCCGTGCAACTTCGCCTGCGTCACATTTTCGCCGTTTTTGCAACTTTTTTTTTTTTAACTTTGCCACGCTAGGAATTTCACCTGTATCGGTGGGTGCGGTTACAAACATTTAAACTCACATACACAAACAACCAGACCTTGAATAACTATCTGTAGGCCTTACAAATATTTGTTCCGTGCGGGGATCTAACGCGCAACACGCAACGCAGTAGTCAATCGCTTAGCCACTGCGCCAAACGTGTCGTATTGGTTGTAGCGTGATTTTATAAAACCTTTCCTTTCTTTCCTTTCTAGACAAATGTCCAACACTAAAATAAAGTTTCAATATGAAGCAGTTGTTTGCGAGATTAGCGCGTTCTACCAAACAAACAAACTCTACAGCTTTATTATTTTAGTATAGATAGATTAGGTTGACACTACGTGTTAGCTTTTCTGCTGCAATTCAAATATATTATATTATATTGCATTCCATATTTTTAAACCTTTGTCTCAAACCAGGATGTTCTCCTGTATCGTCTAATCGTGGGTACGTTTACATCCGCAAGCAGCCAGGCCCGGAACAACTACCTGTAGGTCAAACCAATATTTGTTCCGTGCGGGGATCGAAGCAGCACGCAGCAGCCAATCGTCAGCCACTGCACCAAGCGTGCCGTTATTTGTTTTAAAATAAACAAAGACTTGGTTATATTTAATTATCTGGTGACCTAAAAAACAACAACGAACAAATTTTACCATTCAACTAGAAAAGCTATTTACCCATTTCCTCTCCTTTCAATGAACCAAAAAAGCTTAATATACCGAAAATAATAAGAATCGGAAATAATTACGCTCGAATTATCTCATCAATGCTTTAGTTGCAGTTGTTGTTATAAATGTGTTAACTTTTCCGATATTTACTCCACCATCATTATCCCCAGGCCGAATTCACCATCTGCTGGGCATAGGCCTCCCTTTTCTAGTACCAAACTCCGCGGTCCTGCTATTTGCTACGACAATCTTTTAAGAGGGGACTCTAGCCCCGAGAAGTTTGAAGAATAGGTATTTGAAGAAACTATTACCGTTGCGCTGCGACCGACCAAGCCCCCGTAAAGAGCAAAAGGGACAACTGCAGCTCAGGCTGATTTTTCCCTACAAAAATCTTGACCAAAAGACGTTTTGTATTCCGCTGTTTTCTTCTTCAAAACTAAACTGATCTTAATAATTCTTATATCAAAAGTATATCTATGCTTCTATAATTTTCATTTTTGTTAAAAATTTATCAAATTTGTCTGATGGTCGTCTGAACATGGCGGTAAAAACGGGCTTTTTTTTGGGTTTTTGGATTGTCATAATTCTGTTAGTGATTATGTTTTGAAAAAAAGGAAATGATAGGGGCATGTATTAATAAGACTTAGATATTTTGGAAAAAAATATATTACTCTAGGCGCATTATCCACGAAGAAAACAGCGGAATACGTTTGTATGGAGAAAGGCCGACTAGAGTCCCCTCATATCCATCCCTATGCTTCTCATCTATTATTTTATTAAAATCTCGTTTCTTTTTCACTACCCATGCATTTGTGCTAAGTAGATTTTCTGTTCCAAAGTTACCACTTGATATTCAGTCGACGGTGAATTTGTAACGGTTGGTAATGATAGTGGTATGATGGCGACCGTTTCTCTGTTAGTGGGTGAGCAGCGCGGAAAGTGCAGTGGAGTGATAGAAAGGGATCAATTCTGGGGGGTGTTTGATGTTAAGACTAAGTTCTTTTGATTTCTGATAGGCAAAGATATATTTATTGATTGCATCTGTTAAGGTTTAAATTTTTAATGAAACCCAAGCTTATCATTGTTAAATAAATGGGGGAATTGGGGAGTCTGTGGGTGAAATGGTTGAAAATTGAGGACAGCTTTTGAAGACTTTAAACTTGAAGCCTAATAGAAAAGGCTGTAATAATATCATTGGTGGGACTAAATCGGGTGCCCTATTATTATCCCGAAATGTCATCAAAAGTAAGCCTTATATCATTGTGTTAAAACTTGTCGATAACATAATTTCTAAACACAAAGTATTTTAGGTACATAAAAAGCAAACGACCACTATTTCATGCTTAATTGACTGATCACTATCAAATTAAGATCTATCGGCTCATTACAAATCCAGCCAACTAAATTAATTCTAATAGTGTCCATACATCTTCGGAACAAATAATATTTTTTGCTAAATCAGTTATTTGATGAATTGATATTGAAACCGATTAAGGCTGAGAAAAAAACAGGAGAAACATAAACTAAGAGCGTTTACAGCTTATGGCATTTCATGCATACTTTCGAGTCCTTATTTTCCGAAATGACGGAAACGATTTGATTGAAACTTAAAATTAGAAGATGATTGGAAATTTCTATTTCTAAAGGGTGTAAAACACCTCTTAACGAAGCCGAAAGGCACTGGTTCTCCCTGTCATTGCGATCATTTTCTTGTTCTACACCATACCTGGGAACCTTCTAGTTACGGAGATATTAGGGGCCAAAGTTCCAACTTTTTGACAAGTATTTTTTTAATATACAAGCTTTAATTTAAGATTTTACTTTAAATACCTCCACGATCCCCTCACTACTCAATCCGTCCATCAGCACAATGTTTTGAGTGCGTTATATTGAGGTCTACCACAAAACATGATTTTACACCCCAAAAAAAAAAGTCGTTTCCCAGCAATAATTTTTGCGTAAAGTTACTTAGTTTCATGTACAGAATGCTTGGTTGACGGCTTCGTGATGAGGTGATTTACACGGTGTATAGATCATTTATAATCGGCCTTATTTACCTGTAACACTATTTTTCGAAATTGTTTTTATTAACTTTTTAGACATATGTATCCTGCTTATGCGTATGAAGTTTCATTCAACTTGGTTCAGTCATTTCGGAAAATAATGACTTGAAAGTTTGTATGAAATGTCGTAAAGTGTAAACGCTCTTAATCTGAATAGATGCATCATCGCTCAGACTGGATGTGACTAATTCGTACTAAACTAATAACAAACATGCAAAAAATAAAGATGTAAAAACAAATTTAAAGTGAAAACTACGAAAAAAATAGAAAGTTGCAATTTCAAAAATTGGTTGTAGGTCGAAATTGACAACAAACTGAAAGTCACAAAAAAAAAGAGATTGAACGTTGGTAACTAATATTGCAAAAATAAATTGAAGGCTGTAATGTAGGTACCTACCTAATAAAAACATAAGTGATTTATTTCTGACACATCCTTCTTGAAACGTAATTAAAACTATTTTGCCTATGAATAGTATCATGACAGAATTATTTAAAGCTCAACTTACAAACATGCAAAATAATATTTTCTCTCTGATGTTTCAGTACAACAGAATTTTCATGTTTAGGCCCTGTTCAAGATTTAGAATAATTTAAATAAATAAAATAACAGAAATATAACTATACATACAAATACATAATAACATACACACATCATTTTTTTTAGTTCAACTTAAATCGTCAACAACCTGTACAAAAGACTTTAAACGTTTATGAAAAAAAAACATCAAAAAAATAAATATATATTTATATATTACCTTCAATAATTGTACAGGAAAACACTTATCTAAGTGCACAGAGTATTTTCGATGAGCTCTGGCACCCAATGTAAGATTTAACTTCTGTTTAGGGTGCCAACGTCCTCGCCTATGATTTGAACTTGTAGCAGTAATTGTAATACGAGCACAGTATTATTAATTTACAATATGATTTTTGAACAGTTACAATTTAATATTTACTAGATAATGCAACTATGGTGTTATCTATTTATGTATGGGTGTGTCTATGTGTGTGATGGAGAGATAACTATCGTGAAAACTTTTGTTTATGTAAGTTCGTGTAAGTAAAATTGTAACTTATTAACTTACCAGCATCAACTTAATCCGGAAAATCACGAAAGCAAATTTTAACCTGACAATTACTATACCATGGAATATTTTCGGATTCCCTATCGAGGATCAGGATAAACAATAACACAACAATTATACCATAAAACTTTCCTAACAAGAATGTGCACACATTTAGAGTGATAAATACAATAATTAAATTATAATCACCAACGTTTAAAGTGCCAACAATTACGCTGTTAATCACAAAGACACGCATACCACACGTAATCGGATCTCATCAGATGTTGCACGATAACGCAATCGTAACAGGTTGTTAGCCTATCAGACTATCAGGCTATTATTGTAGATATAAATGTAGTGTTTCTATTAGGTGATAAGTATTGGGTAACTAGCGAGACTGCTGATACTGTCTCTTTCGTAGAAAAGTAGAAACCGTGGATTAGACTACACGCTTACGATGTCTTGTAACAATCTCGCATTCCGCATATAAAGAAAAGAAAGAAAAAACGTTTATTGGTACATGCCACAAATACACAATATTAAAAAGGAAATACCTATGTATAAGAAAAAAAAATAAAACAAAACAATAAATATTGTGTGCATATATGCTAAGAACACATAATTTCCCTATTACATTTGCTTTCCGACACATTGCATTTATTTCACCAGCTGACTATCTCCCACTTGAACATGACTTGCTTTGTACTGTTAACCTGGAAATCTTTAAACAGACCCTAGGCCTAGGTCTACTGAAGCAAGGAAAACCTATTGAGGTGGAGATACAAAATTGATTCTGCCCTGGAGTTGCTATATGATGACACAATATGATTGCGTCTGCACGTTACAGGAACTGATGGACGCTACTGAAGGCGCAGCCAAATTGAGTCGACTTGATTTGAATTGTCATCGACACGATAAGAAGAATATCTATGATTAGCGTCAACAGCGATTTAGTAGTAGTATTCCGCTTTAGAGAGGATTGTATGTTTCGTTGAGTTATTTTAAGTTTAAGATCGTTCTTATCAGTCACACTCAGTGATTATTTTCTACTCAAATATTCACTTATTTCATTTTACGTCCCTACTGCCTATTTAATTTACTTATCTATCAAAATTAACCTATCTCCTATCTCTGTTTCAGACATAATGGGCGAAGACGACGAAGAGGACGAATTTGAAGATGATGACAGAGAATATGAAGACGAAGACATCGGCAGCATTAAAGGGCAAGGAGAGGAACGAAAAAAGAACAAGAAGAAGAAGATCAAGCAAAAGAAGTTGAAGAAATACATGCTGCCACTACTACTGGCTTACAAAATGAAGTATTTCGCGTTGGTACCAGTCATGATCGCAGGATTGGTCCTTCTGATCGGAGCCACCGGTCTCGCTGGATTCTTCTTTGCATTATTCGCAGCGGTCATGGGATTACAGAAAGGATCATACTAGAAGAAAAAGGACACCGACATCAAAAATCTGGAAAGAAGAATCGACTGTACAACACAGACAGATGAACTAAATTCGATTGAGGTGCCGCGCCAAAATGCTACTAACAGGGTTGTACTTTTTTTGGAACGGCATTTTAAATTATACGAACTCGATGATATGATTGGAAAAATGAAGGTGATGTGGTGTGGAGTGTTAAGATCAGTTTTTGAAGTCGGTAGTAAAAATAAAAATTAAAAATAAAGTCGACGACTCGCAGTTGCCATTCAGTCTAAGTAAGCGTCCATCTGAAATCCACCCTGCTAGTCTGAAGTCGAAATCAAAGAAAATCCACCGATAGTTGATTGGCAGATTTTTCTGTTCCGTTTTTATTTTCTGTTTTTCGTACAAAACTTGGACTATACGTTTCTGTATTTATTTTTGTAATACAATCAACGCTATTGTTAAGCTCGCGCAAATGTAAATATAATTAAGGGTAGCAATAAGTTATTTATTTATTTATTGTTAGAACGAATAGATATTGTAGTTACCAATTATAACGTAGATAAATGTATCGCTAACAATGATAATATACGCAAGTGCTTTGATTTTTTTATTATTTTTATTCATCAAAACAACAATACATAACATTATACGTAACATCACGCCTGTTATCCCAAAGGACTAAGCAGAGGTTTACCTAAAAGTATATCCACATTTTGCCAGTTATGTTTAAGTCCCATATAATAGGGGCGAGCTTATTGCTATTAACTGAGCACAAATCAAGACACCCTGGCGGCTACTGAGAAATTCCTGAATGGAAAACCCAATAACAGTTTGTCCGACTCGGTAATCGAATCCAAGACCTCGACATGCTCAGGAGTCGCGTGTGTGACCACTAGACCAAAGATGCAGTCAATTCATTAAATACAGGTTACTTAAAATATCCAGAATCATGTACATTATGTTTGTTCTAAGTTATTACTCTCAAAAACGGTGAAGGAAAACATCGTGAGAAAACCGGCATGTCATACAACAAAAAATTCGAAGACATGTGACGTCTACCAACCCGCACTGCCCGCGTGGTGGTTTACAGCCCACTCCCTCTCATAGAGAGGAGGCCTGTGTCCCAGCAGTGGCAACATTATAGGCTGATGATGGTGATCAGAGTTATTACTGGGAATCGATCTGAAAGTTTTACAATTTCAAAATATCGAGTAAACACATTTTGTAGCATCTGAAACAATTGAAATAAAAAATGCTACTGAATCATAACTTTGACAACTGAAAAATAGCCTTGATACAATAAATAAATAACTGTAGAAATGATCAAAGAGAACCACAACTTTGGCGTTATGCTCCATTTATTATCTCATCATTTACAAAACTCATCTTTTGCGGTCTATAAAATTGAATTGATTCAAGAAAATGCAATAAATCATTATTTTTTTTAATTTCTTTCGCTGGTCTAGTCGCCGGTTTAATTCACAGGTCGAGCAAGAGTGTTACTGTACTACGTTCTTCCATCAGCGGTTATGGATATAGGGCATGAGACTTTAATTACTTACATTCACTCACTGAAAGATAACACCCTGCCTAAATAAGAACGTCATTTTGCAGAAGACCTCTTTATTTATCGAAATTGAGGAAATATTCTTGATACTTCACCCCATCAGAGAATGAACGGTTGTAAGGAAGTTCGTATTTTTATAGGAAACCCCGTTTGCAATATGTCGTGTTATTAGATGACCAAATTTTACCTGAAAATCGGTTGATCTTGTAAGAAACAGATTATTCCATGAAGAGGCACAACATAAATAAAACTTGCCTTGACATCGAACAGCGCCACCTGTTTTAATAAGCACGTACTAGCCGCGGTTCAAAGGAACCACGAAACGATACGGTTATTAGTTTTTATTGATGACAACTTTATTTTACTAAAAAGAAAAAGAAAGAAAAATTATTTGTTTGTCACAGGGACATGACGTGCATACAAAATGATGAAAATAAAATAAAACAAAAAATATAGGTACAATAACAAAAATGTTAACGCTAAAGTTTATATTTTTGTTCCGTCCTGTTTATACTTTTTTTTTTTTTTCTTGCATTGTACCTATGTTTATTGTTTTATTTTATTAGCCGAGGCTCGTATCCCGTAGGGGGTGCCCTTAGCGTGTAGTCGCTTAGTTTGTAAGTAGTTTTATGCCCTGGCTGGAGGTTTAACTCTCAAGGCACCCACAGGATAGTCCGGTTAAGCAGACGACAACTTCAGGATGAATTGCGAGATGCCAATCCTAAAAAAAAAAGAACAAAAATGTTAATGTATAAAGGTTATGCAGTGTTATGGAAGTGATGTTATGGGGTTAGCAAACATCGGTCGGTCGGCTTCCAGTCTTACCTGATGCAGCTAAATACTAATATTTTACAAGGATCGACTGTGCATCTGACTTCCACAACCCAGATAGTACGTACCCCTTTGTAAGGCTGGTTGTGAGACTGTCACTGACTAAGATCAACCTAAGAACCCCCTAACGAAGGACAATGAAAAATATTTATTGAGTCTAAAAAGTTACATGAGTTGAGAGTAAGTAATTAAAAATACTTGTGTTGTGTTATGGTGCGTCGCTGGGGGAGGACAGCACGGCGCAGGCTGAATCTGAATGATATCATTATTTCGGGGCTGATTTAATAATACTGGCTCGAGCTAGCCCGCGATGCTGTTCTACACGGGCTGGCTCGATCGAGGGTCGGGGTGGACAAGGACCGGGTCGTCGCCACGGACGTCGACGGCGAGATCGGAGAGACGGCGGTTTGCGTCTGTGCTTTTTAATAGTGCTAGTCTCTTTGCTACTCTCCTGAAGGAGGGTAATAGCATCATCTTGTTGTTTAGCGTTTATTTTGTTGTAAATATATGCAGATTGTGGTACAAACTGCCGTCTTGCAAAGAAAAAAAAAACGGTCATTTGTCATAGAACTCTCGCTAAATATATACTTAGATATAAATACTTCCTAGAAAGATCAGAAATGCATAGGGAATTAGTCTTCTTTTAAAGTTTTTGTTGGTAATGTTACATACAGGGTGTTATAGGGTACACCGACGCACAAACTGTTACCACGCATTCAAACAGATTTATGTTTCTGAACCCACTAAACCCACGAACCTAAACATAAATTTAGTATCGTTAATTTTAAAAATTTGCTGTTCATAACAAAAGTGCAATACATAAACGGTCAAAATGTGTGGAACAGCTGTTTTCTTTTAATTACTGTTTGGGGGTGTTTAGAATGATGTACTGAATACCTAGGTGTACCCGTTTGTGCATCGGTGGCCTTTTTCAATCTGTATTATGCGGCCCAGAACGTAACTACGAGATTGGCGCCTTCAGTAGCGTCAATATTCAATTTTAACAAGTAATTTCATAATTAAAATGATTCATTCGATTTAAAAATATCCCATTCCAACGTCTCCTAAAACTCGATGCTGAAAACGTAGGGCTGCGCTTTTGTCACCTTTGTATCGACACAGGCGGCAATTGCTGCTATCAACTTCAATATTTCAGAATGTAATCCTAATTATGTGCAGTGCTGTCATGAACAAGGGTCACGGAACTAAATCAGTACTTCAAAAAGAAAACTAGACACAATATCTAAGCTTTCCCTAACACAAAATTAACGTCTAATTACTTAGAAAAACGCATTGAGTCATTAAAACGTACCGCATGATAGGCCATAATGTTCCCATTTGAAGCTATAAAACTCAGTGACAACTGATAATACCACCACTTCAATTGCGCATGTCAAGCACACACAATATCCAACAGAAAAAATGCAAAAAAAATGCTAAATTGACCTTTAATGCAAAGAAAGATCAGTGACAAAAATGCTCCCCTACTCTAGAGGTCTCATTCTGGATAATGCAAGTAATTACGGGATAGTGAAAACCGAGACCTTGTTCGGATTTGCACCTACCAGTCATGATAAGTATGTCGATACAGGCTTCAATTCGACTGAACCAATGGAATGGATTATAGCCAGCAGCAACTTCGCACCTCGGTCTTTGCAAGGTATGATTTGTTATTTCTTTCATTGATAGTTTTCTAATGCTTACTGAATCACAACTTTAAACTTTACACATAGCACCCACTTTACTTTTTCCTTATACGAGATGGAAGGGACACCGACGATAAAATAGCCAAGTTGGAAATTTTCACCGGTATTTTTGAAGTGAAACTTCTTAAGCGACTTCCAACAAGTTTAACGTTTTCATGGAGGGGGAATATTTTCTATTACCCACGTAGAGATGGCGCTATTACAAGATTTGTGACTTCGTAGTTCTACTAGGTACGCAAGATGGCGTGCAAACAGTCATGCATTCGACTCTTCGGTGTAACCAGCCTTCGCTCAATTTCCATGAGTAGAATAACCTCGATAAACTTATGTAATAAAAAGAGTACGACAATAAAACAATAAAATAATATTTAGAAGCTCAATAAAATAACGAGAGTGAATGCGTGGCACTCGAACGCATGCGTGTAGTATTACGAAGTTTCACTTCTTCCGCGCGGAGGGACTCCACGCACAATTTTTTTTTTTTAATCAGTTGTTCCATAATATTATTTTGACCATGTAGTTTTGTAGTAAGCAGCTGTTTTATTTTATTAAACGACGGGAATTTCCTATGTGGGGGTCCAGGATGATGTACTAAATAATACGTGGAAACCGTTTTAGCGTCAGTGTCCCTTCAAGTCTGTATTCAGTCTGATACTGTCTCACTTCAAAGCAAAGGTTTTCTTTTGTGCAGATAACAAACGAGCATTGTAATTATCTTAGTCCAGGTTTTCTCACGATGTTTTCTGTTATTGAAATCAGTTATTGATTAACATAAAAACTACATGAAAATATGAATTTATACATGTAAATATAAGTTTAATTCTCTTCCAAGGATGAATGAAAATTAATTTGGCCATCATTTTCCAAAAGTTTCAGATGCAGAATCACGAGACTTAAATCCGTTGCCAAAAGCAGAAGCTAAATCTAAAAAACCTTATAAAAAGAACAAGAAGAAACATTTTGGTAGTAAAAAGAAGCGGAAAGGTAAAGGGAAAGGAAAGAAGTGCATCTTCAAGGTCTTTAAGAAGACGAACAACAAGAATAAAGGAGGGAACAGGTACCCAAAGATGCAAAAAAAGTATATGATGCCGTTGATTCTGGGCCTACTGGCAGCCAAGAGTCTGCTGATTCCCATAGCTTTGAAGGCTTTGGCGTTCTTATCTGCTAAAGGTAAGGCTTACTAACGAAATCATAATTTTGTATTGGATAAGGCCTGTCATATTGGAATGCCACCAGGAGTAACCCGTGATAAATCGAGAATTTAGGAACACTCTTCTAGTCTTTTTTAATAGTCTTCAAGGCCGCTATTGGTCAATTAAATTTCATGAAAAGTAAAGAGGTTCCACCGAGGTTATACTCCAAGATCCACTGCAATTTCCAGGCACCTTATAATATATTTTTGAAGAAATTAATAATATAGGCCAGTCTTTCTAAGGGGCCAGTCTTTCTAACCCAGCTAGTATTACCCAATACTAACTGGGTCGTGGAGGTCAGATAGGTAGTCGACTGGACTAGACTGGAAACCGACCCCAACATAGTTGAGAAAAGGCTAAGCAAATGATGTATATTATAGGCTCAGAACAAAACTATCACTTTTCCAGCCAAGCATCTATCTCTAACATTTAATTTATAAGTTAGGAGCAGCAAATTACTTTCAAGATTTCTCTGCAGGTCTTATGATGGGATTCTTCTCGACCGTTATGGCATCCGTGCTCAGCCTCAAAGCCTCCTTCGACCACAATCACAGCTACCAGAACAGGAAGGATGACACCAAGACACAGGTAGAAATCATTCAGGTGCCTTCAAAGAGTGAGGATCATGTGTATTATGATGAACATTATAAAAGAGGGGATTATATACCGGTGCCTGTGATGGTACATTGATTTAGTGGAAAACATATTTTTATAACAATAAAAAATATAGCTTACGTAGTATTTATTAGTGCCCTGAGTAGTTCTAGATTTTAGTGTTACAATAGCTGTAAAGGGATCTTTATCGCGTGGCCAAAATCGGAATTAACATTGACATGTTGTTATTTCATAAAACTCTCAGCGTTGTTTTTTAATTTTCATAATGCTTATACATTAATAACAGGTTCATTATTTACACACAAGGCAAACCTCTCAGGGTTTATCTGTGTGTGCGAGCCGTTCATTGATAAATTTAGCAGACACTGATTTTTTTTTAAATATAATAAATACTTACAATTATGATAATTACACATCAAAACGCTTCTTTACGCAAGGTAAGCCGTTGTGTAAAGAAACGTTTCGATTAATAAGTACTTATAGCTTTTCGAACTTGTGTTGTGTAACGTTATCCGGGCGCCAAAAGATTCTTGTAGCCGTGTATTTTTTTGTGATGACGAAGATATTGTTAGGTCAAATGCATTTAAAATAGCAAAAAGTACAGCCAATTTTGTTCTTAAAAAGAACGATACAGATTACATTGTATAAATTGTGAATATCTTATTATTAAACCAAAGAATTATTTGTATGACAAAATAAACTTAGTAAATTCTTGTCATTGTTGTTTTTATTTACATTCCTATCCAAAAAAATAATTTACCTGGCTTCCCTGCAAAATCATTTTCAAACTTTTTCTTTCACCGCGTTGAAAAGTATTTACTAAACTTAATTTCTTAAAAGTAAACAAAGCTGGCAGATAAACAAAAGCAGTCACGAATCTTAAGCATGACAGTAGCAAATCTGACAACCAGAAAAACTACACAATGACAGAATGTGAAATCTAAAAGTAAAAATGTAATATCAAATTCCAACAAAAAAACAAAAAGCCACATGGAAAATAATGCTATCAGGTAATCGCGGGTAGGCTCGTGATAATACAAAATCATGGGGAAGAGAAAAAGACGTATTTTCCCAAAAAAGAAGCGATCTGTATTCAGCAGACCACATCCGATCCGGCGAAAAATGGCACTGCGACACCGAAAAATGAAGGCGTTTCTACACAAGCACAATCCAAGGATGTTCTTATCGAAGAATATGAGGAAAGTTGTCGGAAAGATATACACTGTGTCCGACAAAGTCAGGGACAAGATAGCCGAGAGTACGATGGCCTTAGACAACCCGTTTAGCGCGCAGTTTTATGAAGACCGATGTAGTATCCAATAGAAAAATGTGTCGTTTCAAAATGATTTGGGATCGGAAGCGACGGAAGACTTGATGTTCTTGGTCCATTCTTCTGGTCATTCATTCAAGTTATTATAGTGTCTTTATTTTCGTACCTTAACAAACATATTGTGGATACATTTTTAGTGACAAGGAATCTTCCAACAAGTGTGATGACGAACTAAAATCTACTGCACGTGTACTTTTTTTTTTCTTCTTCACTGCATTGTTAACACCAGTAATTAGGTACTTTATTATATTACTTTTTTCAAGATAAATGTAAACAATATTAAAAATATTTTACAGGCATATTTTGGTTTCAATTAATTTCCTTTTTAGACGGAAAGCTATAAATACATAACTAAACTAGAAATCACACTAAACTTTTATAGTTCACCCCCCGCTAGTTGTGTTTAACAGTCATGTAATGGGAGCGAGCCTATTATTTAGGCATGTATTAGGTACATACTGGCGAAGTATAGTGGTACACCCATACTTCACCACGTTACTACAGGAACTTTCAGAAATTTCTAAAGAAAAATCCAAGTGCAAATCGAAGCTCAATAATAGCACGTGCATCCACTCAAACAATATAAAATAGCTCACATTATCAAAGCATTTTGATTTCAATATTTTTCACAGGAACTTTGAGTTAACTCTTACAATAATACCACATCAATTTCCTAGACATCTTTTCATAAGCTATTTTCTAAAGTAAAAGGTTTTAATTCAGTTCTTCGAATATTACTGTCAAACCATTAGTACATCTTGGGCCTACTAGGATAAGATAAAGTTTTATGTTTGATGTTTATGTAAATTCATTATTTTGGTGTAATATAAACCAAGTTATTACTACTATCCTAACTTATTAAATAAATCCCCACTTTCTACTCAAAAATTATCGTTGGTAATAAATAATAATTTGTTTTAATCATTACAGTGACCACGACGCGGTATAAATACTTGTTATACAACTTAAAGTGTGCCAACGCACTCGGGTCGTTGCGTAACGCTCACCCGTTGCTTCTCACGAGGTATAGTATATGTGAGAATTGAAGATAAACTTACAAGCTTTAATTTTCAGTAACTTATACAAGAATGTTCCATTTTATCTTTGATAGCGCATATTCTAGCTCAGTTATTCTGTTTTCATTTGACAGGGATCTGATGTTGAAAGAAGAAGTGTAGGTTTTATTTTCGTTTTTTGGAGGGATTTGGTCTACTGACCCCTCGTCTAGCGACAGAATAGCATGGAAACGAATGCAGGAAGGAGGCTTTCACCGCTACAAGGAAAAGACTTGGACAAAGCAGTTCAGTTCACCAGCGCCTGTCGTGTCCGATTTGGATTTCCGTTGTTTTTTTTTCAGGAATATTTAAAATTACGTTATTTTTAAAGAAATAAATGACGAGTAACAGAGAACTATGGATAAGGAAGACATGCTAGGCTGACCCCAAATAAATTGGGATAAGGGCAAGAAAATGATGAAATAGAAAAAAAAAATCTGCCTACAGTAAATATTCTGTAATAGCTTGTAGAATTGCAAATGATATTGTACTCGAATCGAAGGGTATTTGGACACTGGGACTAAAACTTTACACTCAGTTTTCGGAGTCACTGACTGCTACAAGTCACTGACCTCTCAAACATTACCTGGTTCTACGGATTGTTTTAAAACAAACCAAGGAACGTATGCCAAAACCAAGGTATGGCTTATAAATGGTTCAATACTGTACATTGTTCCTTAAAGCAAAGCATTTTTATCTCACATCCTAGCATATACTAGAGGCAGTTCAAATAGAAAGTAAGCGACGGTACAAGTTCATTGTCGCGACCTTGAGCGAGCGATGCAACTGGCATCAATCTAATGCTCGGCACACATATGCTCATCTTTTTTTTATTTTAAAGAGCAGTATGAGCTTGAACCATGAACCGAAAGTAGCAGCAGCTTAGCAAATCAAGTTGTACAAAGATCTTTTGACGCGTGTCTTGGCTTGTGTTTTCATAACAATTTCACGAATCTCCACCTACTTCGCCCCCGTGTATGCTAATTAAGGGCCAAAATATCCTTGTAGCTCTACCAAACAAGAGAATTTGCTCCCCTTTTTTTACGGGTGGGAAATCATCAAATGACTCCTCCCGCTCTGGCGGAGCGGAAGGGAGTGTCAGACTTGTTGATTTGCTGCCCTATCATAATCGTTTCTATTATATGATCTCTTAAGATCTTGGCAGTTTCTGTTTTTTTTTTCTAAATTTATATTAAAATAACCAAACAGAAATATGTTTTTCCGCGATTGCATGAGTCGTGGTGTGCGCTCAACCTATAGGGACTATCCTACGCGCGATTGGAGAAAGTTTCCAGTAGCATCCTTGACCTGTTTAGAAGATTAGAACGTGGAGGAGAGATAGCATTTCTAATTTAGAGAGATTGGAAAAGATTTTGATGATTTGGATGTCACGATGGAAGTATTATTACTTTACTTCTATTTTAATAATAATTTAGTAGGTGCTAGGTACAAGGTACTATCAGTCTACAAGATAATATTATTTACTTTCGGGTAAACCATTGGCAAATCTAAGCGATCACCACGCTCAGGAAGGAATTAATAAGTTTTATTCAAATGTTAAGTTGCGTGGTATCTTCTCGTTCAACTTACCGCAGTGTCTCAAGGCGGAAGTCTATGACTAGTGTGTGTTGCTAGTGATTACATACGGGACCAAAATGTGGTCGCTCACAATGGGCCTCATCAGAAGGCTCAAAGTCACCCAAAGGGCAATGGAGAGGACTATGCTTGGAGTTTCCTTGCGTGATCAAATTAGAAATGAGGACATCCGCAAGAGAACCAAGGTTACCGACGTAGCCCGAAGAATTGCCAAACTTAAGTGGCAGTGGGCAGGGCACATTGCTCGCAGAAGAGATGGCCGATGGGACCGAAAAGTTCTGGAATGGCGACCACGTGACGAACCGGAAGACGTTACCACCCACTTGGTGGACCGATGACCTGGTGAAGGTTGCGGGAATCTGCTGAATGCGAGTCGCACGGGACCGCCTATGTCCAGCAGTTCATTTATTAAATGTGCCTGTCTTGAAAATGCACACATTGTTAGAACCAAATTAAAAATGTATTGTTGTTCCCAGTAATTGGGTAGTGGAATTCGAATAGGTTGTCACTCTATGTAAATCACCTGCATCCGTTAAGACTAGAAGCCGTCCCTAACGTAAAAGGGAAAAAACTAGGCATGATGACTCTATCCATCTGCCATACAAGAGAGTGATAAACCGAAAAGATTTTACAATTGACAGGCGTCAAATTATTCCTAGCAAGCATCTCATTTACATTGCCCTCACATAGAAAACTGACTCATCTATACCGCTTAAAATTCACTCAACAAAATTTGTCACAATTACGTAAACCTATACCGTCATACCCCATAGGATACGGATACGGAACGTCCTTTAGAAAGTGCAGTTTTGACAGCAAATGGATAAAGAATGCAACAATAACATAAACTCTGCCAAGTGATACGGGGCCGAAAAATAAATTCTCTTGAAGTATAGTACTGGGCATTGTGATCCGTGACCGTTTTTGAGGGTGATGTATGTCATCATATAAGTTATTTTGGTATCGGGGACGAACATGTAAAAGGTAGCCGAGTCTTTGAGGATGAGACTTTTTTTGCCTTAAAAACCAGTAATCACAATCAGCATATATATTATAATAGGGCACTGTTATCCTTTTAAAACCCATCTCCAACCTTCTCTGTACAACGCCTGTTAGAGCACATGCTTAGGAGACTTTAAAGGGGCTCTGGGCCTTATTGTGCAACTGTGCACATGACCACTGCATCACCGGCTTCTTTTAGGGATGTGATCACCAATGATCATATATGTGGCCTTTTCCCAGCTATGTTGGGATCAATTTCACGTCTATCTGGATAGTCCTGAATATCAGGATTTTACATGAAGCGACTGCTTGTCTGACCGCCACAAGCCAATTAATGAGAAACATGATACACCCTGATAAGGCTGGTTGTTTGCGAGTCAAGTACGTCATAGGGATTAAAAAGCCATCTTTGGTCGTAAGTAGTGACTAAAGGTTCTGGTCACCGCCTCAAGTCCAACCCATCATCATCTTGTCTAACCTCCACAAGCCCGTTAATGAGAAACATGATACACATATACATGATAAGGCTGGTTGTTTGCGAGTCAAGTACGTCATAGGGATTAAAAAGCCATCTTTGGTCGTAGGTAGTGACTAAAGGTTCTGGTCACCGCCTCAGGTCCAACCCATCATCATCATCATCAGCCTAAAATGTTCCCATTGCTGGGACACAGGCCTCGTCTCTTTGAGAGAGAATGGGCTGTATTCCACAATGGGGGTACCGGTGCGGGTTGGTAGATGACTCATGTCTTCGAATTTTTCGTTCTAGGACATGGCGGTTTCCTCACGATGTTTTCATTTACCGTTTTTTGAGAGCAGCGGTGATGAAATAAATTACTCAAAGTAATGCGCCTGCCTGGGTTCGAACCCTCGGCTTGCTGCTCGTAAGTCGGGGCTGCCAACACTGGGCCACCGCTGCTCTCCAACCCGGTTGAGAATAAAGCACAGAAGCGTAGAGATTGATGCTGTGATCACTGATCAGGGATGGGTGAAATCGGACTATTAAGATGAGATGAACTGAAAATTCATTTACTTAATAAAATTGAAAGCAAAATGAAATCAGTCCACAAATGTTCTAAATGCCAGAAACGGAAAATTTATAAACCAAAAAAACCGCTAATAGGTCATCATCAAGTTTTATTTTGCAAAATATGTTTTACAGTAATATACTTTTATCTCTTTTCAATACCACAGTTGTAATATTTGTTTGTCGTTTGTTGAAACAACGGTTTGTGCTCGGGTTATGTATGAATGACTGTCAGCACCCGCATGCGAGAGGTTTTGATACTTGGAGTTCGGGGATTTTATTCCAGCTTCAGTTAGTCGTTAACACAAATCTCAAAGCTCAGAATTTGCTGAAGAGACTTTGTGTATTGGGTAATGCCTTGTTGTCTCACTTTTTCAAAACATTGCTTGTATTTCCTACTTGTTCAATCATTATTGGTTTAATTTTAAAATGCTGTTCTTTTTTTCAAAATCTTGAGTATGATACAAAATTTCTCGATTAATGTGAATTCATATTGATTTATTAATTTATTGTTTAATTGGATGGTAATTTATTATTTTAACTAAGCCACAATGACAGTCGTGAAGTCAATACTGAAAACTTCAGAACAGATTATTGTTCACAGTAGCGAATAACAATCGTTTTTAAACCTAGACCTGAAAAACCATTCCAACCTTCAAATTTTCCATTAATTCTAAGCAACGATCAAGACTGTTCACAGCGCTACACAATATTCCGTCACAGCCATCCTTACCGTACACATAACGTTGAATATAAAAGCAAGCGACATCCCGAGCCCATCTCACTTTATCCTAAACCTTCGTCCACTCAGGACTTAAGAATTTTCCAAAGGCCTTTTCAGCCTAACTCCATTTTTTGGGTCATTTCCGAATTAGTCCACGACAAATTTGGGCTATTTTCGACTTAGTCCAACAAAAATTGGGGTCAATTTTACCTTAAATATTTGGAGTTTCTTCTTCAAAATGAGAGTGCTGTGTTTAGTTTTGGTGGTAGGAGTAGTGGCGTGTAGTGCCGCCCCAGGAGGTGCCAATGAAGAAGAAGGAAGAATTGAGCTTTTCTCCGGAGTGGCTATTGAGAAGTAAGTGTGTTCTTCAGTTTTTTTGGGGAGAGAAATGAGGTGGAAAGCGTTGGTGGTGATAAGAGGTTTTCATTGTATATTTTTCTTGGGTAGGGGTATGAGGCGAACCTAAATTAATGTAATGGACTATCTGATTTTCAGTCAAATATTTTAAATACTGTCTTGTGACAAAGAAGTGTATTTTTAATTCTAAAACAATACTTTGTAGTTACTTTACATGTTCCATGTCACAAAGTTTTAATTTTCCAAATTTAGCTTCTTAGCGTTTTGATGACTGAAAGAATTAAGAAAATTTCGCTAAGCAAGTTTGCTGTCTGATGCAGTCATCAAATGCAAAACGAAAATTTGATTAAAAGAAGTTGTGCTTTTTAATTGGTATTTTTCCATTACTTACAGAAAGTGCTCCTGAGTTTAAATACAGACTCTGTTGTAACACCGAAAAAATATTTTCAGATTTAAAAAACAAAAAAAAAACTTCTGGTATTTTTTACCTACAGTCAGATGTGACTTAAAATCCGTCTAAAAACAAACATACGACTTTCCAAACTCTGTTTTTAAAGTGAAAATGAATAAAACAATAGGTTTAACGCTTATTCACCATAAACATGTGACGAGCACCATACTTTGTCATGCGTAGTTGGGTAACAGAGTGAATTTAAATACACATTTTCTTTGTTTACTTTGAAGACGTGTTGTCGAAAGTGCGGAGAGGATTGACACGATTGAAGCTTTTGTACTTTTTCAGTACAAACTTCTTCTTACGTTTTTAACTAGAAACGAAGTCGGTGGCTAGCCAGAATAGGGATGATGACTGGGTAAAGAAAACGAAATTCTATTTTGTCCGTCAATCAGGTAATACAAAAATATTAGATACGTATTTTTTGTTTTATCAAGTTAACAAAAAATACTTAGTTAAAACGCATTAAAGTTTGAGAGTGGGGGCTCACTACGTCACAACTAAGTATAAAATGTACTGAGCCGTGACGTCATGCGCCATTTCAACTCAAAATATCTCCGTAATTTTACGATTACGTGAAAAAAGAAAAAATACGTGTCAAATACTTTTTAATAATCTACCCGATACACAAATAAAAAAAATGAGTCACCATCCCTATTAACCCCATAGTAGAGCAAGATGTATACTGACGGTTTCTTCATAAAAACTTCAAATGGCTGAACTGAACTGAACTTCATAGAAGCCTCAAATGGCTAGACAGAAGAGCATTTAACCACCTAGGGCACTTTATGTCTAATGACAATTGTTCTAGAGTTTAGTCATCAGAAATGACCTCGAACTTATCGCTGAAAAACAGTTGGTTTAAGTTTGATCTTCTTCGTGTAGGATAATCGAAGGTTATTAAGTCCAATATTCTTTCATACATTATTAAATTCTTTACAACTATTGCTCATTACATCTCATAAAATATCTCAATAGGCTGCATCAGTGGTCTATGGTGGCCGCAAGCGCGACTGCTGAGTATAATGTCCTGGGTTCAAATCCCAGGTCCAGCAATGTGTTATTGCCATCAAGAATTTTTCAGTAGCAGCGACGTAGTCTGGATTTGTACCCGATTGAGGCGGTGTTCGCCAGTTATGTTTAATGATGGCAATATGCTCGCTCCCTATTCCATGGGACCATGTAATAGGGGCGAGCCTATTGCCGTCATTAAACACAACTGGCGGAATTTGAGTGTGTACTATTAGGTGCACCCTTTTTTTTTTTTGCGGATGGGAAATCATCAAATGACTTCTCCCGCTCTGGGCGGAGCGGGAGGGAGTGTCAGACTTGACTGACTAAAACCCACCCATGTTCCTTCTTAGCCCTTTGTGTTCCAGGGCCGCGGTATCTCTTTCGAACAACCCGCAGCATTAGGTGCACCCTTTGCCTTACGCTTCAGGGATGTTAGTCGTGACGTATTTTATCTCACAAATCTGAGCAGCTCATGTTTCGACACATAAAACAAAGGAGATACAAATTATAATCCGCTGACAACCAATTCAAATTAGAGATAACTCCTCCCCTTAATCCATACAACACAGATTGTATGAGATTTACATACGAACACTTTCTCTACATTGTTTAATTGTTTAAAAGTTTTCACTTATGAGTTCTTACATTTATCTAGATTATATGATGTCGAGAGAGCAGCGGTGGCCCATTGGTGGCAGCCCCGACTTACGAGCAGTAAGCCGTGGGTTTGAACTCAGGCAGGCGCATTACTTTATGTAATTTATAAAAATTACATCACCGCTGCCCTCAAAAACGGTGAAGGAAAATATCGTGAGGAAACCGGCATGTCCTAGACCAAAAAATTCGAAAACATGTGACATCTACCAACCCGCACTGGGCCCGCGTGGTGGATTACAGCCCACTACCTCTCATAGAGAGGAAGCCTGTGTCACAGCAGTGGGAACATTATAGGCTGATGATGATGATGATGATGATGAAATGATGTCGCACCATTTACTCTTTAGGATAACCAGGCGTAAAGTTATGTTCCATTACAACACACTGCCTTTGTATACCACAACTTTCGTGGAACATTACATTTACCAACTTCAATTTTCGTTTGTCATGTAAATCAGGAGAAAATACGTGTAATTTTATATTGTGTCATTATGAAATCACTCGAAGCTTGAAAAGGAAAATATTTTCTAATATATTTGTTTATGTAAGTTTTGTTTGGTTGCATGACAAGTGAGTAAGGAGATTGTGTAACTTTTAATGGCTTTTTGCCGTTCATAAACTGCTTTAATGTCTGTTTGGTTTCCATTCTTCAAGGGACAAAATGGTTGCCTATTTAGATAGTGTATGATAAGATTTAACTTCAGAATTCAATGTTTAGGATTCAGAGGTGGAAGATTTCATGACTATTCCAGTCATGAAATCCTCCACCTCTGAATAGTATATCCGAATCCAATACCGTTAAATTAACAATAATTCGGTACAAAGTGATATCGAATTGTCAATAATACGAAACGATTTTATTCATTCTGTTTACTTTTATATATAATTTTGTTATATTGTTAATTTAACCATTTCGTTTTGTTCTGTGCGAGACCAACAATTTATTTTCTTTCTTTCTTTCAAACAATTATCTTTGATACAAGGGGCAAACTAGGGTTGTAAGAAACTAAAAAGAAATATTTTTGTTTGCAGGGATGCTACGGGTGAAGAAAAACTTAACGTCAAATTTGAACCTGGTGAACTGAGAGAAGCCGCTAGAACATTTGAAGAAGGTTGGTACAGTATTCATTAAGTATCACTAACCGAGTCTCTTCATCAACTTTATCCAATGCAAAAATCCTTTTTGGGCGAAGTAATAAATATTCTATGAATGAAGTGTTTTCCAGATTTTTCGACTACCGTCTTTTTATTACTCGGCCTTAGTTAGATCTTTAAATTCCACTTACATGGCTATCATACTGTGAAAAATTGCCGTTATTTTAAAGATAGTTTTCACGGTCAGAAATTTTTAGAACCTTTTTTGTCACACTGCTGGGCGAAGATCTCTTCCATTTTTTTTTCTAATTGACTCTTTGTTTTACCTTATCTGGGCAGTTTGTCAGACACGTTTGACCAAATAAGCATCTTTATGTTAGCTTCACCGATACTACATCGTAAATAGATTTTTAGTACAGTCGTAAGAAATCATCTCGAATACAGAGAAATGAAAGTTGTGGAGTGGGTCAGTGCACTGTTACGTGAGCGCATTGGCCGCGCGGTCAAGGTTACGTCAGCCTTATTTATAGCATGATACTGTATGATTGTTTTGGCGCGTAAATTAACGCCGCCAAAACATATTTTTATTTGTTTTATTGTCAATTTCACAAATATTAACTAACAGCGCACTCTTGTCAATGTCATTCAACCCAAGCGACAAAAGCTGCAGAAAACGCTATCATTTAAAAAAAAATAGGTCTTAATAACACGGTTTTCTTTGAACAACAAGCTTTAGCTTTATATTAGGTAGAATCTTTCTCTTTGTGAAATAATAAAATAATCATTTATTTTACGAATTTTACTTCAAGATATTTTGATCATGCTAAAAGATCACCTTAACAATTAATTAAAATTTAAATAACAAAACTAGTGACCCAACCCAGCTTCGCACGGCGCCACCTATCTTGTCCAAAACTATCGTATTTCTCAAGCAAGCATACATATTAACAAAATTTAATAGGATGGGTGGTTCCGGAGATTCGCGTGTGTGCGAAAATATGTTAAGATAATCAATAAAAAATAATGACAGATTTGTACCTATCTGTGATTATTTTTCTAGAAAATTAAAATCAAACCACACAGAAGTCGTGCTTGTAATCATTTTATATTAGTGCGGTAACAAAACGATGTCATTTGTTCAGCTTATGATAATTATATAAAATTTAACGTAATGAAAATACAGTGTGAATGAACAGTTACGTGGGTGAACTGTCGCGTGGTCAAGGTTACGTCGTGCGGTTACTGGTAAGGACTAGGACTGGTCGGTTTTGAACAAAATAATGTTTGATAATATTCATTAATTTATTGTGATACGTAGTTAAATACATAAAGAAAACAATTAGTGTGACATTATGATGATCCAAAAACATTTGTCTTTTTTAAAGTGAACTTTATTTTTGAACAGCATCGAAAAGAGCCTATTTCTTTGCTTATCCAAAAAGATAGTCCAACGTGTACCATTTACTGCCTCGTTGATCAAGTTAATCCCAGGTTTAGGCAAAGTGCAATTTCTCTATAGCAGCCATGAATTGTAGTGCCAAATGCTGGGCCCCTTTCTCTGCCTATTTCAGTAGGGCAGAAAAGCGTAATGTTATGTTTTGCAGTTTTAATAAAAGTGTGAAAATCCATTGCATTCTTAGAGTATGTCAACGAACTATTACATTCGCTCATCCAATAAAACCTCGCGGTCGGGGTTACGCGATTACGTTGTATCACGTGGGATTACGTTGACGTAAGATGGACATGATATTAGCTGGTGATATGGCGGTTACATTATGACACAAACACGACATACAGTGAAATATAAAGGAAATAAAACTAAAATCAAAAAGGGTTTACATCGACAAAAACTAACACATAAAATTAAACACACACACACACACGAAAACACGGATATTCGGATGAAATTTGCCATACAGTTAAGTTATAACCTGGATTAACAAACAGGATACATTTTATCCTATTTACCGTACCGTACCTACTCCACGCGGGCGATGCCGCAGGCTAAACCTAGTTTATAATATTGCTTAGTTTTAGTTTGAGGTCTCACTATGAGGTCGCTAGGCAGATAGATTTGGCTTATGTGAATTGCACCAACTTATTAGGCATGATTTTCCACACCGTTCTCTGAATTAGCCATCGTTGTGGACCGACCACACGAAATAACTTGAAATACTAATGTTGTCACATTCTGGCTACTCGATGTTGATTTAGTTTTTTTTGGCTTATAACATTTTTCAAACGTTTTAAAACTCATAATTCCGAGTTTCTTATAACCGATTCAGTTTTCATCTTTTTTAGCTCGAGGTAAAATCAAGAAATACTCTCCGCTCCTAGCAGGCATCGGAGTGAAGGTCTTGGCCGTAGCAGGTCTTCTGTTCGGAGGTCTTACACTTCTGGTTACCAAGGCTCTGGTGGTGGCTAAATTGGCCTTCGTGGTGGCTGCGGCCTTGGGCATCCAGAAATTGCTTAGTGGAGGAGGACTGAACAATATTAGTGGAAAGGTGAGTGATTATGTAAGGATTTTTTGATTGGTTAATTTTTTTTTGAACCTGTAGGATGGTTTACTTTATTGAACAAGTGGCCTACCATGACGTCTTACAGCAGTATTATTTTAATCTTATTCCTGAGTGTGAAAGAGATGACGCTAGACATCCTCTATAGCTCCGTCGCTTTCCCACACTGGAGTAAGAATGAAATAATACTGCTTTAAGACGTCATAGTAACCCCCCAGGACTAGGTTTGGTAAATTGGGTTGTGTACTTTTACAACCATCATCATTCCTGCCGGTATTCCAATTAACTTGGGGTCGGCGCAGCATGAAATCTTTTTCCATACTTCTCTATTACTCGTCATCTGATCAGACACCTCCTTTCTTGCCATATTATCCTTCACACAGTCCTTGCATCGTTTCTTTGGTCTTCTTAGGTGTACTTTTAAAACCATTTTTGAAAAAGTTCTACTGTGACACTTCAGTCTGTAAAAACAACATTACTTTGTATTAAGCTGATGTTTGTGAATACTGCTGTGATAGATATTAGGATCTTAATGTTAAAAAGCAGTTATTAGACGGTAACCATTACGTATCACCGAAAAATTATGGCTGCTAAGCTTCATTACCTGCCTTTTCTCAATCACGTCTGCGGTAAAGAACGAATACCACTGAATGCAGCCATTATTTTAAATGTTACGATTGCCCGTATCTATGAACAGCCTGCAAGGATCTACAGTATGTTAGTTTAAACGAGGGACATATTCAAACCCATAATAGTACATGCTAACATGATGCTAATAAAAATATAAACAAAAAAAAACACTGATAAATAACAGACAGAACCACACCAAAATTTTCGCAAATGTCACGCAACGTGTATACACCCTTGCGCTAGCGACTTAATAACATCGCAGAACATATGAGCGGGTCAATGACTCTTAGGTATAATCCATTTTCCATTCATACTTTAAACTTACCTGGCTTAGGACAGTCCAAAATATCTAGGCACTAAACAAAACCTTAAAAATTCTACTATATACGTTATAGGTTTTTTACATATTTGGGACGAGAATCGAATACTGAATACCTTCCCTCAATATGTCCCTCGTTTAACCTAACATACTGTATAAAAGGAAATAAAGTGCTGCATTGTCATTATCATCTGCCTAGCCTTTTCCCAAACTATCTTGGGGCGACTTCCAGTCTAACCGGATGCAGCTGAGTACCAGTATTTTACATGAAGCGACTGCCTATCTGACCTCCACAACCCAGTGAATGGGTAATACGATACCCCTTGGTAAGACTGGATGTCAGACTTTCGGTTTCTGACTACTCGTAAGGGCTGTCAAAGATCTTCAAATGACAACCGGGACCAACGGAGACGAAGGCACGGAGGAAACTCGGTATGTAATGATGGTCACCCATCCACGACCAACCTCGGCAAGCACGGCTTAACCTTGAATATCGACCCATGCGGCTGTTAATATTTAGCCACGAGCTCCTCAACGTGCTGCATTGTGTTTTCACAAAATATTTTTGGTCGGCGCAGCACATCTGAAGTTTTATTTTTAATAAACCGCTCGTTTGCAATACGGAAGACAATTCTTATTTTTTGCGTTATTCTGTTGTTGTCACAAACACGTGACACGTTCTTGGTCTTTTGCAACAGAAATATAATGGTATTTTATATCCCCAGCTCGCCGGTTTCCAGTCGTCCCAGCAGTGGACGTCTCCTACAGCATCAGCAGCAACCTACCCTTACGCCAGGTCTTCAAACATCGGGAATGACGCCAATGATCTAGCTTACAAGGCTCAGATTAGCTCATAAGGCTAGATTTAGCCTTGAATCTAGCCACGATGAGAGTAGGTTAAAATGTCGCGTTATGTTTGACTATGCGATCAAAAATAAGAATAGAGTGCCTGCAAGCCATATTAAGACTTTTAACTGTCAAAATTAGGTTGAGTCTGGAGTTTGAATTGAATGTCTAGGCTATCTCTATTCTTATTTTAATCGAATAGTAGTTGCAGTATTTTTCCTGCATCTCAATTTTTGTTTCGTTTTTGTATAGCAATAACAGGTTTCAATTTTTTTAATTATTTTTTATTAAACCTCATTAAATTAAAAAGTATTATCTGATATAAAATAAGCAAAGTTATTCATAGTTTTTGTAAAACTTCAAAATTAGAACAGATTTCCAATGATCTTGTTAATTTTAAGTTAAAGTTCATAAATAATTGATTAACTATTATTTTTAAGATTATAACTAATTTGATGGTGCGTATGTAAGCTTTAAATGATAAAACTATTTATTTTAAAAGCTGAATGAAATGGTGCATGATTCGTTATGAATTTTTAAACAATTTATGATTGTAAGAGTTTTATAATTTATTATCTTTAATAATTATTATTTAAAATTACTGTACGAATAAACAAAAAGTTTGGATGGTACAGGGTAAAACAGCAAAATAATTAAAAAATGGAATGTTTTCCCATTTCAGTCCCGAGTTGTAAGAGAAAGCGGTCTTTAGGTCCGAAGTTATTTAAAAAGAACTAGTTTTTATAATTAACTATTACGGGTTTATGTGTCATAACCATACGTTATACTTAAATAATTATAAGAATATATTTATTCAATAAGAGACTGTGTACAATTAATTTTAGGAAATAAAATAAACTGAATTCTTACTGACGTGTATTTTCTTTATTGCTGGACGTATGCATTACCCAACACCTGCTTTTCCGCGATTCACATATATATTTAATATACATAATTTGAAAAAATGTAGGAATTAAAGACCCTTCGGACACTCGAGACAGTGTTAATATGTCTGCTATAAGCTATAAGCTGTACTTAACAGGGCATTTAACGCCACTGATGCCGCGGTTAATGTTGCTTCTTCTTATCTTCTATCAAATTAAATGGATCGGGCGTTTTAGCACCAACAAAAAGAACAATCAGTCGCTAAGAGACTCACCACATCATTTCCCTATACGAAAATAATTAATCTTATACTAATAATACTCGTAAAGACTGAAGAGTTTGTTTGTTTGCTTGAACGCGATAATCCCAGGAACTACTAATTTGATTTGAAAAATCCTTTCTGTGTTAGATAGCCCATTTATCGAGAAAGGCTTTCTATTGTCACGCTAAGACCAATAGGAGCGGAACAGAAATGAAAAGTTTTGCGAAAACGGGTGTTCCAGGGCCACGGTATCTCTTTCGACCAGTCCCGCAACCCTGGCAGACATCGGCCCTCTCGGACCCCTTCCAGTTTGCTGACATCTCCTTGAGGCGCGCGTGGAACACGAACTCACCGTCAACACGGCCTGTCGTCATGAGAAGGACGGACGGTGAGCAAGCCCATTACTCACCGTCCAAAGGCACGCGCCTACGGTGACCGGGGGCCACTGGTTGACCCCCAACGCCCGGGGCGTCTCCCGCGGTGGCTGGGACGTGAGGCTCTCTTCCTCTCACGTTCCGCCACCTCCTTCGCTAGAATGACTGCTTCGCAGAAGTAGGCGACGGCTTCCCATTCCCTCTCGCTCCGGACCATGGACGCCGGATGCGTTTGCCCCCTTCCTTTTGAAATATGCTTCCCGGCGTAGGTCTCAAATAGGTCTTACCTGCGATCTTCTTAATATCCTCCACTCTTCTTGCAGTGGGTCTGCCTTTACCTCCACTATCTCTCGATAACCATTCAGCGAGGGCTCTAAATCCACTTCTACTAAAAATACACCTGGTGCCCAACTGCCAAGGCAACGGCTTCAAAGCAGACACAGTTTTTAAAAGCTGCAGCGTCTCTTTCTGGAAGCCTGGCCGATGCCCGATATAAGCTGTGGGAAAATAGCTATCTCGCTCCCACTCAATACTTACTATCAAGAGAGTTTCTTCCTGTAAGGTCTAACCTTCCGTGGTCCACCTGAAAATTCTTGAACCATCTTCGGACTTAAATGGGAAGATGAAACTCCAACCTCGTTAAGTGGGGCTACCTCAATAAAACAGCAGCGAAGTGTGGTTGCGGAGCTGCATCGCAAATATGCTCCACCCTAGCCTGCAACCTAGCCTGCCCTCTTATACCAAAAACATGCAGCCAAAGTGACTTTTGTGCCGCCAATTTTATTTCTAAATTAGTTTCCTATCAAGATAGTATTTTGGATCAAGGTTTTGAAAAATATTACTTCAGACTTTTTCTAAGGCAGGTTTATTTTCTCTCGGTGCCAGAAACATTGATATACAGAGCTACTTATGTTCAACGAGTAAATACGGTCTTGCAGTTTGTTTATACGCCTAACATAACAGTGGAAAGTCATGGAAGCGTGAAACTTATTATAGCCTCTGCGAACAACTAGTAGCGCCATCTCTTGACATCTTGAGGTACTAAAAGTATAGATTGAACAATAAAACCGTTGAAAATCTATTTTGTTGAGATGGAAGTGTCTTGTCAATAATATTGGATTTAAGCAATAAGATCTCAATTTATTTCTTTTAGTCTAATTAAAATGGATTTCAGCAGCAATAGTCACAGCTTGATATCTGAAAATTGATCTGAATGAAGAATAATAGTGACCTCTCGACTTGCACCTAGATGGTGCCAGTAAGGGAAAATATTAGGATATTTTTCAGTCTTGATAACAGAAGTATTATGATTAGTTTTAAGCATCTGTTAGTACGTTATTGTATTTTCCGTGTCTTATTCATAGCGTTCCTAATCATAGAAATGAACTGTCAGAGGATACTAAGATCAATAAAATTCAAATCTTACATTAATTATTTGTATGTAGGTACATTTTCAACAGTGTGTAAGAAAAATAATAGAAGTTCAGTATATGTACTGCAAACACGTATAAAAACATGTTGTATATGCGTGTGTTTTTTATGTTCTTACTAATGAACAAACTTTCAGTAAGCTTTCTCCAAAAATATGTTTTGTAATGTAATTATAATATGATAAATATTTGATTAGTGTTTACTAGTACCTATCTATCATTGAATATAATATTAACGTAATTAAAGAAAATATTTAAAACCTAATAGCAGCTGAAATCTTTTCAATGACTTTCATAATCATCATCAAAAAAAATACTGAAAAACATAAACAAGACATACTCTCATCTCAAGCCGTTAGAAACTAAGCTGTGTATACGGACGAACCCCCTTTTATACTAGTTTTCAATATAGATAGAATGTGAAAAAAGAACATGCCATCTTCACGCACACTTAGAGAGCAGAGCGTAAGCACGAACGTGTGCGTACACGCCTTTCTCTTACACACAATGATAGGGGAATTATGGGATAGAGAGATGAATGGAGTAGCTTTATGTTTTTTATTTATTTATGTATACACAAAACAGGACAATATATTAATATACAAGAGCACAAAGGAACTGCTTATTTCAAAATAAATTTCTTCCAGCAGGCCTGCGAGTCTTTTGTGTTTTGCATTTATTTAACTTTTCAGAAATTATTTTTTACAGAAATGTGTATTAAACCTACTATTAAATTATTAGTTTTTTTTTTTTTTTTTTTTTTTTTTTTTTTTATTATTCAAAGAAACACTTTTATACTTATTGACTAATCGTAAACATACCACACAAACCATCGTGGGTTTAACAGTGGTATGCCAGACCCGGCAACTCGGTGCCACAACATATTTATTCAATACATACTTAGGTATAGGAAATATATATAGGTACTAAATAGACACTTTCTATATTGATTCGCAATCCAGAAAGTATCTTTTTAGCACCTTCGAGCAATTTTTCACATTTATTGTATTACAGATTTCTGGCGGTAATTCATTCATAATAGAAGGTAGCATGCATTCCCACGTCCTTGCTCCATAGACATTATTCGATTTAGGTATCTTAAAAGTGGGTAGGTATGACAGACGACGCAACGACTTTAACCGTTCATATTTTTGAATTGTGCCTAGATTGTGGTAGTTCTCCTTTAAAAAGAGTATACGCACCTTTTCGAAGACATTTACAATTTCACAGTACTTAAATAGACCCGCGTCATTATCTTTGAAATCGTGTTTTATTCTTCTGGGTACAATAGTTTTTAAAATACGTAACTGTAACTTGTAAATGTCCTCGATGTAAGTCTTATATGTGCACCCGTAGGTACTTAGGCCGTAGTCAATAACGGAATCAGCCAGTGCCAAGTACAATGTTCTGAGCGTTTTATATGGAAGTTTATATTTAAGTATCGATAATTTTGATAGTACAGATCTAAGTTTATTACATACGTGATCAATGTGCGGCCGCCAGTGGAAATTACTATCTATTATCACGCCCAGGTACATGTGATGAGTCACCAACTCCAATGTCTGGCAACCACACGTTTTGAGCGAACGGTGTAAACACAGATGCTCATGGGCAACGACAAAAGGCACACAGGACGTTGCCAGGCAAGGTGAGCGTATATGCAGAAGTTTGGTTTTTTTTGCATTAATAACAAGACCAGCGTCATGGGCCCACTTACATAGGAGGTCGAAGTTACCTTGCATCACTCTCTGTGCCTCACACATGTTCCTATGTGCAGTAACTAAACATGTATCGTCAGCAAATTGGTACACGGAGCCTTCTGTGAAGATGTTACACATATCATTCACGTACAGTAGGTATTCGGTCGGCCCGATAATCGAACCTTGTGCTGTGCCTTTATCGGTCGGAATCATGCTACTTAACGAGCCTGCGACACTCACCGACGTGAAGCGGTTTTTGTGGTAGTTTTTGAACCATTCTAGAAATGGACCCCGTATACCACTTTGCTGTAATTTATTAAATAGCGTCTTATAATCTAAACAATCAAAAGCTTTGCTGAAGTCAATGAGGACAACAAGTACATGTTTACGATCGTTAAGGCACTTGTTGACCTCATTACTAAACTTAGACAATAATTGCGAGGTATTTTTGTTTTTTTGAAAGCCGTATTGATTCTCATTAACCACCTTATTATTTGTCAAGAATTTGTTAATTTCTATTCTGAGATACCTCTCAATTATCTTATCAATACATGATAAGATAGTAATTGGCCTGTAGTTATTAACATCTGTGTACGAACCCTTCTTATGGATAGGTCTCACTATTCCAACCTTCAGTTGATCGGGGTACAAGGACGTTGCAATGCATGTGTTAATTAGATGAGTTATAACGGGAGTAATTTCTTTATATATGTATTTTAAGTCTTTGACTCGTATGCCATCAAAACCTGGGCATTTTTTTTCGTTTAAGTGTTTTATTATAGAGGATACAACGTCCTCTTTGGCCTTCTGCAATCTCATTGATGAGCTACAATTATAAATGTATGAATTAACCTCCAGAATTGGTGTGTTACACTGAAATTTGCAGGTATTGTTTACATTATCTCTGAATTCGGTGGCAAACTTATTAGATACAATGTTTGGCAAAAGTTTAAAGTGTCTTATAATTATTTCATCTATAGAATAATTTATTTTTCCACATAAGTTATTAATAATTTCCCAAACTTTTTTAGAATTTTGAAAATTGGATTTTACCTCCTTCAGAAAATAGTTATTTTTAACATTATTAATATGTTTATTTGTTTTATTTCTATATTTATTGTACAATAGCCTATTTTCCAGATTACTTTGATCTTTAAGCCAAATATCTAGGAGTTGATCTCTTTTTGCACACATTTTTTCTATTCTGGTACTTTTCCACTTACAAGTCTGTCTTTTACTTAGTTTAATTTTAACATTGTACTTACACTTCTCATATACATAAGAAAATTTATCTAATATAAAACATAATATATCTTCAGGGTTGTCGTAATCCAAGGCCGAGCTCCAATTAATATTATTCAATTCACATTGCAACTTACTATTATCCAATTTACTAATGATTTTATATTGACTTTTATAGTAACTTGAGGCTTTGGCGATTTACGTTGCTAAAAAAGTAAAGTAAAATAAAAGTAACAAATCAGTCATATCGAAAGTTATTCAGATAGTTATTTTGTATAAGAACAAAAATTGCTTTTATTTAATTACTAATTTTAGAAGTCTGGATAAGTTAGCCTAACATTATTTTGCTCAGAAATAACAAGCTTACTGAGCTTAATCAATACTTAGCAAGTTACCTGTGCTTCATAGAATCATTTTATTAGTAGGAGTATTTATTTATTAGCTGTGATTGTGCTGAAATTAATATAAATCCTTGGAAATTTTATTTAACGAAATAATAGCTTAGTTTTCTCACTTTTCCATAGAAAAATGAAAAGTTTGAGTTTTTTTTTAGAATAAGGAGTAATCCGCTGTCAGTGACAAGACACTAAATTACTCTCAGGACAAGTACAATATATAAAAGCGCTGAAATATCCCTGTTGCAACCAAAAAATAACCGAACAATTCGACTCCACTCCACTTGCAATCTCTATTATGTAGACGACAAACTTTCTCTACTACTACAGAAACAATCTGTCTGTGTGTAAGTGACTTTCACTTGAACCCATTTTTGTTGTATTTTGTTCCGTTTTCTCATATTCATAATTACGATTGTAAGTATAATAAATTAAACTCGACGATGGTTTTTTATTTTTCATTGTTCATGAAATAAGTACACTGTTTATATTTTTCTCTAATTTTTAAAGTCATCAAAATAGGATAATTGAAATGTTTACAATCATTTTTTTTTTTAACTTTATGCAGCTCCTATAAATTTAGTTTGACTTTATCACTTGTTACACCTCCTCTTATGCTTTTCTTGCTAAGCTAAAACTATATATCAAGTTTTTAGTAAATATTACATAGGCGGCGTTCGCTAAAAATTAAAATCTTTTTAGTTCAATATCCCCATTCTGATTTTAGGAATCATCGACTGCACAATTTCATCATTCATTGTTGCATGAAAATGCTTAAGTTACCAATTGTGTAGAAGATAAAAAGTTCTATTCGATTTTTACCAAGCTTTGCGTCATCCAACTCTTCAAGAAAATATCCGTAATCTTCTGTACAGTATCTGTATAGTACAACGAATAATGAGTATTGCTGAAAAACTTTAAATTCTTATGTAAAATAACTAAGAATCTTGTTAAAGATTCTAACATTACCTATATTCTTCGAACTATTTTGTCAAAATTTTCTTCCTAATTATACATACAATGTGTGTTTTATATGATTATGTATGTGTATGTGTTTACCGGTAAGTTTTCGGTAAAATCTTGGTTTACCTAAGGGTTTGTCTTGATTTACGCTTCTTCTTCTAAATCTAAAAACGAAATAATTGTACTCAAAAATTTTCTTAAACAATCGTGACTACATTAGCTCAATTGAGTATCTTGTTATTAGTATGATAATTATTGAGTCTTAATGTTTATTCATATTTTAGTTGCCACGCCCTTATACATTTTGTTATTTTTAAGTTTCACAAGTCTTTTCGACATCTCCAATAAAACCAGATGAACCGTCCACCCATATATAGCCCTTCATTCCATCTTTCAACTAAATATCATCACCAATACAAGAAAAATCAACCTATACGATGGGCTATAAGGCTATTAAAAATAAAAATAAATATCTCTTTCACCGACGAAGGAATTTGGGGCCTCGCACCGTCCGCCACAACACCTTTCTCTCGCTTTCACACTGTGAGATCGGGTAAACACAGTGCCCTCAATGGTTTTATTTACCCCATAATTTAAACACCATATCTCCAGAACACTCCCACTGAAAATCCAACCTTGAATACTAAGCTTTAGAATTTAAAATCCAGTGTCGGTTGGTTGTGAGTTAGGTGGAAATTTAAACTGTGCTAGAGTAAAAACAGGTGGGTATGTCGTTTCCATTTTTTTTTTATTTCATTGTGAGATTAGGCGCCCACCCGTGTGATAACTCCATAATTTATATGGTGTTTTCTATGAGTTATATTAGGGTTATGTCTGAAAGAATTGAGGTTGTGTGCCTCGATAGCTGGTTGGGAAACAGCGTCTTGAGTCATTGAGGAGGAGACGAAAAGTCTGTTGTATTTAGATATACTTTAGTAAAAAATATATTAAAATCAAAATCATTTTATGCTGTCTTGATTTCTATGCTTATTATCAAACCAGAAATTATAGAGATAAGGCCGTTATTATACCTATATAATAAGCAATGTGTATAAGGGTCTTACAATTTTGGTGTATCTACATTAAAAATATCGTCAATCTGTATTAGTAAATAGATAGGAATTTTCATCATAAATTTTAAAATAAAAAATAAAAAAAAATCATAGAAAAAAGACTTTCCAAACGAATTGTTTACATTTCCTTTTATCTACGTTTGTATTCTCTTAACGACTGTTTTTTTTTTTTTAATTTGTGTTAGCTTTCAAGTTGAGTGTAGAATACTGATCACAAAAACAGAAAGACTTAAACACTATATAACCTAAAGAATGTTAAATAATTGTGTAGTATTCAAGAGAATTCTGTACAACGTTAAATGATTCTTAGCAATTAAGTTTTGTTGTCAATGTTATTAAAAAGAAAGGAGGAAATAATGCTGTTTTTTGGGTAAAATGGTCCGCAAGACAGAAGTCGCCAATGTGATCATTATAGCAATTTATTATATGTATATATATATATGTATTTATTCGTTGATAAATAAAAAACTATATCATGATGTAGTAATACATTATTGCGTACTTACTTTAGTATTAATTTTAATCGTTTTAATATTAATCGATGTAATGGAAAACGTCTTAACGAAATTCAATAAAATGTTAAAAAATGGCAATTTTTTACATTTGGTAGAATGAAAAAACGGAGGACTTCGGCTCTTATTGCTTATATTAAAACTGTTTCTACTCTTTAACATTTAAATTGAAAAACAAATATTTGACGGCTTGTTTTGCTGTATTATTTTGTTATCTATTTAAATTAAAATATCTAAACCACAATAACATGCTCTGTCAGCATGTTATTGTGGTTTAGATATTTTATTTGGAATTATAATTTTTTTATGACTATACTGTTATAATCATAAAAAATCAAAATATTTTTTTTACAAAACTCGATATCTCCGCCAATATCTAATTATTTACACTACGTCATCTCTGTACGAGTTTCGGGAATTCACACAAAGCAGGTTCTGAACACTGCACGATCAGGACAAAAGTGTTATATAAAAATCTGACAGAACATAACAGACAGGTAAAAAAAATAACTTCGTAAAACATAATTGAAAAATCATAAATCAAAATACGCCAGCGCTTTCATTACAATATACCTTAGAAAAGATAATAACGATCTAAAACAATGCTATAAAATCATCATGTACACTAACATAAACATCCTAGCCATCATACCACAGGTGTACCTGTACACTTACTACCAAAAAATCCACCACACCTCAGTATCAGGTGGTACATTTCGCAACAACCATTCGCAAGCCGGATGTGAATTTTTCTCTCGAAGGTGAAAGTGCCAGAAGTGGCACACACAGTCGAAAGTGACGTGAAAGTAAACAGGCGGATGTGTTTTGGTAATTTACGAGAGACGAAAGCGTGAGGATGGGTTGGTGTGGGCGAATTTTTTTGGTAGGAAGTGTAGAAGACGAATTACCGATGAAGTAACTTGTATAAAATTCGTAATAAAAACCTGTGTTAAAATCCAAAGGTTAGTGTTACCCAGTTACTGGGTTTGGTGGTCAGATAGACAGTCATCTTCTGCCTAGCCTTTTCCTAACTATGTTAGGGTCGGCTTCCAGTCTAACGGAATGCAGCTGAATTGGTATTCAGCCACACAGACAGACAGACAGGCAGTCGCTCCATGTTAAATACTGGTGTATTTAACATGGAGCGACTGCCTGTCTGGCTCCCTCAACCCAGTTAGTACCGGACAGATGTCTATCTGTCCGGTACTAACTGGGTTGTGGGGTCAGATGTCTATCTGTCCGGTGTCCATTTAGTACCGGACAGATGTCTATCTGTCCGGTACTAACTGGGTTGTGGGAGCTGTTTCCTCCGTGCCTTCGTCTCCGTTGGTCCCGGTTGTCATTTGAAGATCTTTGACAGCCCTTACGAGTAGTCAGAAACCGAAAGTCTGACATCCAGTCTTACCAAGGGGTATCTTGTTACCCATTCACTGGGTTGTGGAGGTCAGATAGGCAGTCGCTCTATGTAAAATTCTGGTATTCAACTGCATCCAGTTAGACTGGAAGCCAAACCCAACGTGAAAAGGCTGATGCGATAAGTATCGAAGGATTCTAAATGCTGTATTGACATGATTTTTTATGTTAATAGAAATTCTTGTACCGTATGCTATTTCTGTCTTAAACGATCTTCAACGCAACATTGTAGCGACTAAGTTTTCTCAGCGGAAGAAAAATTAAACGCTCAGTTTTATATGAGAAAATATAATTCTCTAAAAGTGTAAAATACGGGAGTCAAGCTGAGGATACGAGTAAATAATCTTTGTTTTAACACTACTAGTACTAGTTGTAGAGTTTATGGTCGTTGAGATAAGCCTTTATTTTGCTGCGTAATGGAAGAAATGACACACTACAAAATAATTTCATCTCAACAATGTTAATTAATCTTCTCCAAATATTCGTTCTAGCATATAAAAGAACAAAAAAAAATCGTAGCTAGATTAGCTAGCCCATGATTTTTCTTTTTCCAAAACCTACTTGATATGCCATTTTGTGTTTATAATTCAGCAGCATACATATTTTTTTTTGGTTTTTCATTTCTCGTGCAATTTAAAATTACTAAAAGAAAATTGTTGTACAAACAATACTCAATAAAAAAAAAAAACAATTTTTCTTTTTACCACCTGTTACTTATTTGCCGGTAAGTAAAAAATAGAAAGAGTTTTAAAAAACAAACAGTTCCTCATCTCTAAACCCGGATAAACAAAGGCTCAAGTCTAATTTAAAAGAAATATTTACTGAATGTATATATTTGATCAACAAAACTATAGAATCCTAAAAAAAGAAAAAAGTCTAACCAATATCTTACTCACACACAACACAAATCATTACCTAACATAACTCAAAAACAAAAAAAGTTGTACAACTCGAAACTTTCATTTCGAATGACATCACTACAGCATCCTTGTTACGTCACTTTCCAAGATGGCCGCCGTAGAAAGTCGGTCGTTGAACCCGGCACATTTACAACGTACTCGAGCGTTGGAGAGTATTCGAGTACTATAAGTATTGACTTGTTATGTAATATTGGAAATTTCGAAAAGAATCGTCTTGATGGAGATATATTTTATTTTAATTGTTATATTAGATTTTATGTTTAAACACAGTGTCTTGGCGTTTCTTGTAGTCTGATAAAGGAAAAGAATTGTGAAAAAGTTTGAATTAGAGCAAATTATTATGTTCTGTTAAGATTACAAGTTACTTTTAGGTGTTCCGCTAAATATGCTAATACTCGTTTGGAATTATAAATAAGCAAATGACTCTGTCTGACCTCCTAACACGAATGGACGAATTTTGATTGATATACAGTCAGACCGCAACCCCTGGGTTAGGATATAGTTTATTTCTTATGACGGTAGTGTGTTTCCAAATGAGTATTTTATAATACGTAAAATCTGTAATTAAAAGGTTCGTAAAAATACATCTTTTCAGAAATATAACGTATTTCTCTAAATAAAGGATACAATTTCTTGGCAGAATCGGTTTCTAAGTAGACAAGGCATTTATGTATGTTCCCTGTCCTGCAGCTGCTCTATTATTTCCTAAACATTTCGATTAAAGGAAATAATCGGTAGCGCATCAGTAAGCAAATCATTTCGTTTTTTGGCCAGTTCCTAGTTTTAATTTGAATGCGTTGCTTTATTTAATTTCCTAGTTTTAGTAGAAACTCTAAAAAGGTCTCTAAACTTGATACAATTATATAGCCATACCATCAAACCTGCAATTCCTGAAGGATAAGACAAAGGTTTACCTAATAATACGCCATCATTTCGATAGTTATGCTTAAAACCCCTGTAATAGGGGCAAGCCTAGGCCCGAGGCAGTTCAACATTATACACAAAAATTCTTGATAAAATTATCAAAAATATTCAGACTACCGTTGGTCCCGGTTGTCATTTGTAGATCTTTGACAGTCGTTACGAGTAGTCAGAAGCCAAAAGTCTGACATCCAGTCTTACAAAGCGGTATCGTATTACCCAGTTACTGGGTTGTGGAGGTCAGATAGGTAGTCGCTTCATGTAAAATACTGGTACTCAGCTGCATCCGGTTAGACTGGAAGCCAACCCCAAGATAGTTTGGGAAGCTAGGCAAATGATAATGATGGTACAGACACTGCTAATTTGACAAACAGTCTCTTATTTGCATTTTCGATTAATCAGTTTGTTCAAAAATCATCTCCCTATTTTCATCAAAGATACCAATTTCCACCCATTCAAGGCAGGTGCTATGTACACACACTTTCACACTGTGCATGTGTGTGTGCCATTGGCATTCACCCACACAAACACACACATCCGTGTACCTGACCTCCTTTTATAACAACGTCGGCTAAGATTATGTATTTAGGGTATAGACAGGAATGTACGGTTTGTGTGTGCTTGTTGTATGTGAAACGTGGAGGTAAATTTATGGGATTTGTATTTGGTGGGATTTTAATATGGGTTTGGCAGGTGATTGTGGTGGGTTATATTTTCGCATAAATACATCGTCTAACTGTTCAAAATCTCATCTCAGCGACTATAAGTATCAAAAATGTAGATGAATGATTTATTATTTAGAGGTATTTTGACAGACTGATTGAGACTAATATTACAGACCATAAAATCTATCCTGATTAAAATGACATCTGCCAAACTAAAGGGCTTGATAATATTCGAAGTAAACATTTCAAATGGATATTTGTGCAGTCAGTATTTTACGCTATGAAAATAATTAATTATGGTCAATAAAATTAAACTATAAAAATAGCCAGACAAAAATTATCAGCAAAATTATGTACATCCCGACCGCTGTCATTTTAATAAAGTTAAATTTCAAGAACTATATAATGTCAGCATTCTCAAAAATTTGGAAATAACCCTATAGTTGCTCTTATATATTGGAAAATTAATAACTCTGTAATTAAAACGAAATACTTTCGACTCTCCATTAATTAATTGATATCAAGTTAGTTTTTCTTGTCCAATATAGCTTTATATATAGTAAGAAGTTCATCCTTAATATTTATACCTCTTGCACAATTATATTCAAGTAATGATCTTAATATAATGTTGTGAAAAAAAAAAAGGCTTAGTTTCACACAGGATACCAAGCGCGTTGATGTCTTTTGTACTACAAACCGCGATAGTTGGTACAAGATAAATCTACTAGTTTTATGAAAAATGTAATAGCATATCGTTTCCATTACTTAATAACTCTAATATATTCATTCACAGTGATAATATTATTGGTTCAAATCATCAATATGGTAACAAAATTATATTGTTGCAAAAAAAAAAGTTGTTAATGTGGTTTAATATAAGGATGCTTTTTACTTACGATCCTACGCATCATACTACTCTGCCATACTTCACGACGTACAACCATGACATTCACACATACATACTCACAAACACATACTCAGTTATATAACTCGTGACACAGGTGCTAACTTTCACGAACTTTCATTTTTCCACCTACAACTTACACTCGAATCTACACCTTATCTTTTGGACCGTACAGTTTAATTACTTATAACGATGTTCTATTCACAGAAAATTCTACCTTACGATGAGGAAAGTAAGTTTCATTTTGGATTGATGTAGAGATTTATTAGTCAGGCAACGAACGATGAATGAGCCTTTCAGTGTTGCATAACGATTTTGTGTGTAAGGACATTGACCTTACTCTGAAGAAAGCGAATGATTTTATAAGGCGTATAACATTTTCTTTTATGTTTTCGTTACATTTTATTTTCAGAGTTTATTTAAATGCCCAGAAGTCTGTTACACACAGAAATAACCTGTTCCGTCCTGTAACTATCACGTTGCATTGCTGAAAAAGAAGTTGGAAGTCATTTTAAACCAAAATCCGTTAAATGTCAATGGAATAATTATATTATGAATAAATTATATGTAATGAATGCCAGCAAAATAAAATCATACATAGTGCCTATATTGTATCCCTCCAAGATACCAAAAGCCTTACAATTTTTTTTTACGTTACTTTTAATGTATTGTAGCAGGCGGCGTTCTAACATAACTAACAATTTTTCTCGGGGAATAACTCTGCGTTTTTTGTTTTACGAATGGAAGTGCTTTTCATACTAGGGTGTGTATCTTCTTCTATTATTGACCAATACCTATCAATGCTGAGAAAATGAGACCTATCTTCACTATAATAGTGCATTCCTATAAGTATCATAAAGAAAGCCAATACGAACTCCTGTGTTCGGAAATAACTGACACAGAACTGCATTCTTCTCGAGAAAGTTAGAACATACGACTGCATTAACTAAGTAAACCTTATAAACTGACTTAGAAATCAAATCGTTCTTTGTACAAAATTTGTGATAAATCTCACCTACCGAATATCAATTGTAAGGTTTTAAAACATTATAGTATCTTGGAGCAAACTAACTAATTCAATATTAAATCGCACTTGCTAGTGTTATGGCAAAAATATACTTTTACAACGTAACATTACAAATGCAGTCAAAACAGAGCAAAAATTATTTCATTAAACAATCAAAGCAAACGAAATATCACAAAGAGACGCCATCACTAATAAAACCTTATTGTTCTTTTTCATCGCATAGGCATACACATAACGCCATCTATTGACAAAAAAACTATAACCTCACAAAGCACTAGCAGCGCCATCTCTTAAAACTTTTTACTAACTTATACGACCACTATGAAGCTGTGGAAGAAAACGTAAAAAAAGTTTGAAGCAATCGTCGTCCGTCGCTAGAGAGAGTTGTTTTAAATGTTTTATTCTTTTTGTATGACGAAGCGATTTCATAGAAACTAGAGAGACAATAGAAATTGTTTCTTGAACATAATAATGTTTTATACACTATGTTTAAGGCTGTTGAAAATAGAGTGGTCTTCTGATTGCAATTCAGAGATCGTACGTGACTTTGCTAAAAAGCAAGTAGGGGTTGGCGAGGTTCACACAAGTATGAACCTTATTTTCATGGTAATAATGAACTCCGATGGGATTTATTCATTTACGATAATTCTCGTATGAAACGCATACTTTGTTAAGCAAAGTCCAATCTGGGATTTCTGCCCTCACACCGATGATTAATCGGTATTTCATTGTAGAAGCACCACGTATTAGAGCGAACAATATTTTGTGGTCAGTGGTCAAAAAAATGCCCTGCTGTTGAGCACCTAATCACAACTAAAACCTCGGTCGTGAATGTGGCAACCAAAACTATACAGTTTTCCAATGAGCGGGAATAAGTAAAGTTATTCTATGGTTTAACATGAATTGAAGTTCAAGTGAAAAAGTTTAAACAAGGATTAGTTTTAACACTACTCCGATTTGTTCAGCGTGGACCCCAAAATCTAAGCCCAACTGTGGCGAATTGAACATTCCTTCAACTTTATGTTTTTACTGCTAAGGAAATTTGAACTTTAGGCGACAACTAAATCAATGGCCTTGTTAAAGACAAACTGTTTTATTTTATGTTTTTAGCTTTTTCTTTCTGATTTGAATATTTATACATAACACAACATAATATCAAGCCTTGTAATCCCCAAAAGGTTACGTAGAAGTGTACTGAAAAAGTACACCCACATATCGCCAGTTATCAGTAAGTCCAAAAGTATCGGCTTCATCTTTCAAATTAAGGATTACTTGATAGAAGGTTTATATCCGACTAAAAATAAATTGCAATAAAGGCAAACTATATTGCACAAAACTATTATTTTTTACTATGGGTGGCTAAAGAAAACTATACTACTATACTGTAATATTCTGATATATAAAGGGTGTAAAACACCTCTTAACGAAGCCGAAAGGCACTGGTTTTCCATGTCATTGCGATCATTTTTTTGTTCTACACCATACCTGGGAACCTTCTAGTTACGGAGATATTAGGGGTCGAAGTTCTAACTTTTTGACAAGTATTTTTTTTAATACAAGTTTTTATGTAAGATTTTTACTTTAAACACCTCCACGACCCCCGTACTATGCAATCCGTCAGCACAATGTTTTGAGTGCGTTACATTGAGTTCTACCACAAAACATGATTTTACACCCCCAAAAAAAAAGTCGTTTCCCAGCAATAATTTTTGCGTAAAGATACGTAGTTTCATGTACAGAATGCTTGGTTGACGGCTTCGTGATGAGGTGATTTACACCGTGTATTATGGGTACATTTTTACGTTTACTTTATTTTTATATGCGTATTTATTTGTTTTATGTTTATTTTATATAGGTATAAAGTATGTTTTAAGCTCAATTTTTTTTTCCTGTTTTATATTTTCTACACACTGTGTCACTGTGTTCCTTTGTGCTTTTGTATCTTAATGTATTGTCCTGTTAAGTGTTTTGTGTGTACATAAATAAATAAATGAATGAAAACTTCAGAAATTAAGTGATATGAAAGTTTTGTATCTCTGAGTAATCTAAAGTGTGTAGGCCGGAAACTTTTGGACCATTCCATGTATGTTTTAGTTCCATGTCATAGGGGGTGAACCTATTTCCTTTAACTGGTCTGACAGACAGACAGACACCGTGGCTACTACTAAAAAAATCATAATGGAAAAACCCAATAACACCGCACACCCACATGCACAACAGTCGCGCTAGCGACCACTACACGAACAAGGCAGATTTATGATGGTAGGTATTATTTAAGAATCACCTTGATTTAGTTCATACCACTCACTTACTTTTGTCAAGTACAAAGAAATTATTTCCCTACTTCAATACTCCATACTAAATTACCCTCTTTGTAAAGTTCTACTACAGTACTGATTGAAGGGTATCGTCAAATAATTTCCAACTTGCCGAGCAAGGAAAGGGGAAAAAGAATTTTGAAACTGATCATTACCTTAGTATTGTGTATCATGCCCACGAGTTTGTTCGTGTTGCTGACGCTTGGTTAGACCCGTTCCTAAAAATTGACTCAAGAAGTTGAAAAAAAAAGCCTTACTGTTTTACTGCTAGAAAATGTGTGGCACGTGGTATCGATCTATTTTTCTAAACAAACTATTTTTATTTAGATTTTTTGATTATTCGATTAGACCTGGTGTAAGTACGCTTATAAGTTTTAAGGTTAAACTTCATCTGGCAGAACGAAATCGCACTTCGCCATGTTCCGGTCCTTTTCTGTCGCTCGGAACCGTCATTTGCTAGAACAAGACGCAGAGCGGGAACGCTATCGCACGCGGCAGCATCGACGATGCGATCCAGAGCACGCTTTGTTTCTAGCTCTAGGAAAGGAGAAACGATAGAAGAAAAAAGAAAACAAAGATAAATGTCTTACTGTGTTATTGACAGCTTTAAAAAAATGTTATTCAGGTTTCTATCATACTGTTTTTCTGAAGTCTATGGTTGATATTTGCGAGATATTTGCTTCTAAAGCCGAAAAAATTTTGTCCCTCTAATTTCTAAGGTAAGAGTAGGATTTTTATTTTTTTGGAATTTTGTAAACAGTGGTTTGTAGAACATAAAAAGAACTTCCAACGAAAAGTAGTTTAAATAATATTTGATATTTAATTTATCTTTTGAGATATGGGGCTTTCATAAAACTGCAGCAGTAACTGTGTTTTTTATTAACTTACTATAAAAAGAAACATTTTTTGTTTTGCTGACGAGCGTAAATTGATCTACAGGCTGTAACGGAAAGGGTATATACATCCTTAAGGGTGTGCTACAGACCATCAAACTGAACATGTTTCTCAACATAAAAAAAATGCGAAAAAAAAAAAAACTGCTGCCTATACATTTGGGTCGAATAGGTATTGTAATTTTCTATGGGGCAGCAGATATTTTTTTTTCTGAAAAACATGTTTCATGATGAGAAACATGTTCAGTTTGATGGTCTGTAGCACACCCTTAAGGATGTATATACCCTTTCCGTTACACCCTGTATATACAAGCGTTAAAAAAAGCGTTAAGGGAAAAGTAACTTCAGCTTCAGAAGTCGGTGACTTTTGTATCATTGGTACGGTTGAATACCACCGACTTCTGAAGCTAAAGTCTATTATTAAAGAGTTCCATTGTATATCTGCAAAGATCAGCATCAGATCTTCGCCAAATTTAAACAGCACCACAGTGGAATAATTATCTTCCATACAAAAAAAAAACATCGTAATTGGCAAAGATATCGCTGAACATACACACAAAACATTCAGAAGAATTCATAAGTTCCTTCTTTTGGAAGTCCCATAAAATTTGATGGTTGCTCTTGATTTTCCTGGGATCCCGTCATCAGATCCCGACTTATAAGTTTTATCATCAGCTCAACAACAAGAAATGATAATTACCAGGCATAAATATCTGAATTGCGTTAGAAATTATATGAAAAACATTGTAGGTGCCCATAAAGTTTGACTTTTGCCCTCGATTTCACTGGGATCCCATCATCAGATTCTGACTTGGTGCCAATAAGACCACCTTAGGAGTATAGGCTTTCGTATAAAAATAATTTTGGAAATCGGTCCACAATTGGCGGAGAAATCGGTGAACTTACATAAAAAAATACATACAGTCGAACATAGCACCTCCTCCTTTTGGAAGTTGGTTAAAAATATTGTTATTATATTTTTTGGTGCTACGAAACCCTATATGTTCAAGTACGACTCGCACTTGGACGGTTTTTAACAACTAAGAAACACCTAAATGAGAACCTAAGCATTTTTGAAATCCCAATAATCGGCGCTCAGCCAAGCATTCAAATCCAGTCTTCTCGAGTATTCGCGTAAACTAGCATAAACATTTTTAATATAAACAAGAATAATTTGCAATTCAGCTCAGTATCTAACGCGCCAACCGTACTTACACTACCACCGTCAAAAAGTCTACGCTCCGTGCTAGAACTTGACAGGTGGTAATTAGACACACACTACTGCGCACTTTCTGGTGCCGAAACCATGACACTTTTTATGTAAACTGTCGTAATTGGGGGTTTGAAAGTGAGAGTTTATTGTAGGAGTAGTAAAGGATAGGAGTAGTAAATACTCGTAGTATTGTTTTGTTTTATAAATACTTTTGATTTCAGTTTCAGTTATTTAGGTAAACACATAAAAATACGACCCTAAGGAGCATGTGAATGGAAAACGAGATGAGACATCAGGGGGATGTTATCATAAAACGACGACACGGTTGGCGCAGTGGTTGAGCGATCGACTGCTGCGCTGCGTCTCGCGGGTTAGATCCCCGCACGGAACATATATTTGTAAGGCCTACAGATAGTTGTTCCGGGTCTGGCTGTTTGTGTATGTCAGTTTAAATCTTTGTAAACGCACCCACGAAACAGGAGAAATTCCTAGTTTGGGGCAATGTTCTTTCATAAGAAAAGATATGTCCTATGTAGCTGGTTTTAATCAATTAATTTAAAGTAAGCCACAGGATGGCAAACTACTGTGAATAAACAGTCAGCAAAGAAAAATTATAGCAATACTTCCATAATAAGCAATTTATAACGGTATTTAAAATAATTGTCGTTATAATAATTCAGTGGTTAGGATTTACATGCAATTATTAGGTAGTATCGCCACTGTCGGTACTGCTGAGGATGAGCTCGCGTACGATTCCCAGGTCGGACAAAATATTATAGGGTTTTTTCATGAGGAATTCTCAGTAGCAGCCACGGAATCTGAATTTGTGCCCGGTTGATAGCAATAGGCTCGACCCCTACTATTACATGGGGCTTAGACACAACTGGTGAAATTGAGGTGTACTATTCACACCTCTGCCCAAACCCTTCGAAGGTTATGTTCGGTAATTCCATTTAATTTTTCGAACTAGAAAGAACAACACGAGAACATTTGAAGTTAGGTTAGGATAAGATTTTATAGAGAGGCTTATAACAGAAGAAATGTCATAGAAGTTAATAAAACTCAAGCCTTTCTTACATCGCGCATCGGTGTAGGAATTTAAGGATCTACAGAACGCTACCTGCTACAATCCTTTCATACTCTTTCGCCTTTTTCAAATAAGATGAAATATTTCAAAAATGAGCAAAACCTGCGTCTTACAGTTTTCCTCTAACTTCTTAAACTGTGAAAGGCAGTTAGACTAGAGTTATCGAATCATTCATCATTAGATGCAATGACAAAGCAATACATACAATCGATCTTACTTTTACTGAAACTTTTTGGAAGTAATTCAAACCACAATTCAGTTTCGTGCTGCATGTGAACGGTAACTTTATGTAACAATTCATCAAACGATTTGCTATCATATTTTACACAGTCGCTCCTGGCATGAATACTGGTTTTGAGCTACATCCAGTTATACTGGAAAACCGATCCCAAAATAGTTCTTCTATGGTTATGGTTTTGGCTAATAGGTTATTTTACTTCTTCCAACTATAAACATAACCACGATTAACAAACTAATAAATTAAATAACTAAAATAACAACTATAAAAAGCGTCAAAAAAACCTCCTCCTGAACGCTGTCAGCTGTTAATGTGCCCAAGAGACTGGCAGCATTGCCACGTGTTATGGCAATACTTAGCCTATGGCCAAAGTAGAAGCCAGCCCTTGGTTCACGGGAAGCGTCAACTAGGCGTTTCGATTACTTATTTAAATTTCTGGTCTGGTACGCGCGGCGACCAATAAAGCTATACAAAACTAGTTTATGTGGATCTCTCATTGTACGGGAAATCTATACAAAAATGAGGCTTTAAGGGTATGAGGAACAGGGTGTAAAGTTCCTCGATACTCCTTCGAAAAGGGAAGGTCCTCCGGCCAGACAGATGTTATGTCTGGCTGGCAACTGCCCGATAGTTGTTTTTTTTTTTTTGTGAATGGCATCTCCCAGTTCAACCTATGAGGTTGTCGTCTGCTTAACCGGACTATCCTGTGGGTGCCTTAAGAGTAAGGCCTCCAGCCAGAGCATAAAAACTTACAAACTAAGCGACTGCACGCTAAGGGCACCCCCTGTGGGGTACGAACCTCGGCTTAGGGCGTCGCTGGGGGAGGACTGCATGGGGACAGGCTGGATCTGAACGGTATCATTATTTAGGGGCTGATTTAAAACTACTGGCACAGCATCGCGGGCTGGCTCGAGCGAGGGTCGGGGAGGGCATGGACCGGGACGTCGCGAAGGACCTCGACGGCGAGGTCGAAAAGACGGCGGTTTGAGTCGGAACTTTTTAAGAGTGCTAGTCTCTTTGCTACTCTCCTGGAGGAGGGTGATAGCATCATCTGGAGTGACGAGGGTATGCCTAGGACGGCGTACTGTACTAATGCGCGAGGGTTCGTAACGGGCGGCCGCTGCGATCAGAGGATTACGGTGCTTAATGGCGTTATCGAAGAAACGCTATATTTGGGGAAAAGCGTTGTTGCTCAGGGCGCCATTGAAGATGGCCGCCATTAACACGACGAGCTGAGCGGGGAGGAGTTTAAACACCCTATTGGTGATTCCGTCGGAGCCGGGTGCTTTCCCGATAGTTGTTATCGGGTTTCTCTGTATATACTAAAGTCGATGTAAACTTTGCTTGCGACTTGTAGGAAATTGATGTTAGTTCCTCCGTCGCATCATAGATGGCGCTGTAGTACTTTTTGTAGTATGTTGCTTTTTGTGGTCGCTACAAGGCCATGTTGAAATGGTTTTTTTTTTTAATTAGATTGATGTGTCTTTGTGTATAGGCGGACTTAATGCCTTTATGCCTTTTCAGATATAGCTGACGTGTCTCTTGGCCCGGAATTTCACAGGCATCATTACATTTTTGCTAACCTGTTCTGTCCAACTTGGCGGCGTGGTTGGCGCAGTGGTTGAGGAATTGACTGCTGCGCTACGTATCGCGGGTTCGATCCCCACACGGAACACATTTTTTTAAGGCCTATATATAGTTGTTCTAGGTCTGGCTGTTTGTGTATCAGAGATTAAATGTTTGTAAATGCACCCACGAAATGGGAGAAATTCCTAGTGAGGGGCGACGTTTTTTTTTTTAGAAAAAAAACTCGCGGGCAAACAGGCTTCATTCCTACTATCAATCACGGGTCCTTCCAGTTCTTAGATTTTCCCACCATCCTTCGTGACCTGCTTCGACCACGTTTAACTGTATTAGGGCATCAGTTCTGTACTGCAATTTTTTTCAGTATGCGGCATACATGTCCTGGCCAGTCCTAAAATGAAAAATCCTTTTGCAGAATTGATCACACTTCTTCAAAAGTTTTCTACAGCATAGTTATGTATAAAGCTTGTTTTCAGTAGTTGACCCGAAAACCATTAAAATAATAATAAATTAAACCTGAACAGAGAGCAAGTAGGTATTTAAGTATTTCGAATAACGATGACTAAAATGGAACCTTATATACATCACATTGAGGTTTGTCTTTCATAGAAACATAAGTGTTATTTATGCGCGTAATAAAAAGTTGTCTGCCCATTCTAATTATCTAATTAACATAATGATGAGATAAATAGTGTGCAGCTTAAACTTTAAACTTCGCGGCTTTTCCTGTTTTTATTAGTTTGGGTGGTTTTATACGATTTTTAGCAAAAAAAAATATTTTTTTATTTTAGTTATTTTAGTTTTAGTTATCTAGTTTTAAAAATGATTTAAATCAGTAATTGTAAAAAGTTGTAACTTAATTCAATAAATAATACCATATTCCAAGATTTTTAGCAAAACAAATTTACGTTCACTAGACAAGGCACAGCCTATGTATGCCTCTGGGTCTAGAAAAATGACATTTTGCACAACACCTCTTTATTCATATTTTTATAAAGGAAAACTCATCTCCTATAAGGATTAATAGGGTATGAAAGTTTGTATGGAAATCACTTCGGCCATTTGTCATAGGTAAATAAGTTATGTCCAGTAGTGAACTGGCTGATTATTGACCGTCACTCTGCTGACCATCATTGCTTTTGGACAAAATAGTTTCATCGTATCAATTAGAGATGCCACGAATAGTTAATTGGCAGAATACCGAATACTGAATATTCGGCAAGGCTCTTGGCCGAAGCGCAGAATATACGGCTGCCGAATATTCGGCAACACTTAGTACTTTCCGAGGGTGTCAAATCACAACTCGTCCGTTAGTTGCGAGGTTAAACTTGCATGCCTAAAGTAGTACTTAGGCGCAGGTAGTTTTGTTTCATTAGGTCGCGGTCGTGTCACAACACGCTTGATTTGTTGATTGTTGATGCATCACGTCATGCCGTAGTGCTGTACGTACTGTAATATTCGTTCGAATACCGAATAGCGAAAAATGTGGCCGAAATGCCGAATACCGAATAGTTGCCGAATATTCGTGGCATCTCAATAAGAGGCTAAAAACATACACTTTAAGTCTTACAAGAGATATCGTATGACCTAGTACCTGGGTTGTGGAGGTCAAATAGGCAGTCGCTCCTTGCAAAATATTGGTAGGTATTCAACTAAATCTGGATAGTGTGTAAGAACATAGTTTGGGAAAGACTAGGCAGATGATAAAACGTACTCTATCAAAATTTTTGCTATGATCTGCATCAAGTTACACAAAACCAGTAAAAACGGATCTCACATTGTATCGGAAATCCATACAAAGCGAGGTCATGTTATACTGGAATGCATAGCTTGATGTGTGTATTACCGAACTCACTGAGGTTCGATGACTTCCAACAAACCTCCCATAAGAATCGAAAAAAACGGTCAATCCTCGAGTACCATCCGCATAGAAAGCAGGACTCATTTTATTATCCATATATCGAATTACATAATTTAGAAGAGATCAAACTAGCTGCTGTACCCTCGGCTAGGCCACCAGTCAATAAGACCAGGCTCCAGCCAGCCTTCTGCAGTAATTAGCAGATTGCAGATAATATACTTCTGTATTTTCAACATCATTTATTTTACTATTTATGTACCCACAGTACAAAGGAAAAAACATAAAGTATTAGAGTACAAAAGTACTGCTTATTTCATAAGAAATTTCTGCCAGCAGACCTGCGAAAGGAGAAATGAAAAAGAAATAAAGACAACATACATTACATAGAACTGAGTGCTGCTTTCGGTTAGGCCAATGAGTTGTTATAAGAAAGTATAGAAGTAGATAATATTTTTTGTCTGGACGCCAACCGTAACATAGTTGAGAAAAAGCTAGGTAGATGTGCTAGCAGGGTGAAGCTAAATTATTTAAATAATATGATAAGTTTTATTATGATAAAGAATACAAAAAAAATGATAGATTACTATAAAAGTTAAAGCAGGCCTTCACATACACCACAGAAATTACTACTTACCTACTACTTTCTTTCAGGTACACACCCTGCAGACAGATGTGAAATTAAAGTCTGACAAAGCAAAATGCAGTGATTACTCTTAATTTCGGACTTCAAAGAGCATTATGCATAGCTAGACATTATAAATTATAATCTAGACTGAATCATATGAAAATAAAACAAAATTAACGTTGCGCACACTTAGCTACTCGCTAGTGTATTTTTTTGCATTCACTCGTACGTTGGGTCAAATAAAACAATGCATTTGCAAGAAACTGCTAAACAAAAACCGACCATCGTTCTACTGCATAAAGAACTAATTCCCATCATGAATATTGAGCTAACGAGCAAACTTTTGCTAACTTGCTTACCAAAAACTGATAAAAGCCGACTTACTTTTGCAGCCCGTTAAGCTAAATTTGATAGCAGCGCAATTGGAAATGGTGCTTGTGACTTTGGTAATAAGGTTGAGAAAGAACCAAAATCTGAATTTAAGACTGCACAAAAAATCTTCAAGATACAGATTCAGAACCACACGCAAACTAGGAGCAATCAGCTGGCTGACCACAAGCATCAAATATAAAAAGGGTGACAATATACTAGATGAACATAGTTTCAGTGTGGACTGACCAGAGTGAACGTGTTATCTAATAAAAATGTTCAAATACATCTTTTTAATCACCGTTTCTAGTGCAGTGGCTCTTCCAAACCCTGAAGATGGATCAGTGGACAAAGTTCGTGGTATCAAAAAAGATTGTGCAAATGGACTCTTGAGTCCAGCGTGTTTAAAAATGGGAGCGATAACGTTACTGGAGAAATTCAACAACAAGGATGAAGTGTCTTTATTCCCTGGTGTTAGTCTAGTGAAAGATGGTGGTAAATCAAACTATGAGGCGGTTGCTGCTGACCTGGCGAGGTCATTCTCCAGTGATTCTGATGAAAGGCTGGACAAATCCCTCCTGTATCAAGTCGGGAGCTTCCTGGACGGCCACTCAGTGAAGCTAAGGCTCCTTGATGACAATGCTGTCGAAGAAGCGAAGTCTGCGATAGCTGAAGGCAGAGCGAAGAGCGGCATGGGTCTCGGTGGCAAGAAGGGTGGAATGGGTGGTCTTCTTGCTATGGGGATGATGATGAAGGGTATGTCGATTTTATATAATAAGCAATATTTATAGTTTAAGAATTCGAAAAAACCGTTCCACTTACGACAAGTCGTCCACATTCGCCCTGGATTTAAAGGATTGGAAGTCATGGGCAGAGTCCTGTACCCAACAGTGGGATTAAGGAGGCTAACAGTAAAAGTAATAGTGGGCTAGAAACTAGCCGTAATTGTAGAATGGATTTGAAGCTGAAGGAGTTTTACAGAAAAGGCTGATAATGTCTGTTGCTAAAAATAGACATCCCAATTATTGTCAATTAATTGTTTTTTTTTTCAAAAATTATATCTACAAATTGTGATTATGGCAATATGTTTAAAAAGCAATCGACCGCAATATCATAAATTATGAAGCTTGTACAAGTTTTTGCACCTTAGAGTAAAGGTTTTGTTTTTTATAGATCAATATCCAATTCGTTATCACGTTTTAGACCAACACAAGTAACTGTATTGAATATAATAATAATCGCCATTCATGAGATGACGTTAGCGTACATCCTTCACTGAAATAATTTCGCAGATTCCTATAAGTTTTTGCTACAAAATTATTCTACCATCTTTATGAAAATCATCTCTCTTAACGAGTTTCGCTATACTTATCTAAATGGAACATTTCAACTTCAACATTACCGTTTTTTATAGATATTATAATAAATTTTGCACTCGACAGAAGAAAGTTTACCTAGAATAATCTTAAAAAAATTGCCCCGTGTCATAAAACGACATAACGTGTTGCCTGAAATCCCCGAAGAGTTAGGCAGAGGTGTACCCAATTATTATTATAGTACACTCACATAATGCCCTTCATGCCCCGTGTGATGTTTGTATTTTTATCTTTTGCAAGTTATTGTCGTTAGTAAATGGTCTAGTTATTCTAGTGACTTTACGATCGGCCGATGCAGCCCCGATCAAAAAAAAAATGTTACACCTGACATTCCTGTTCAAATTAAAAACAGAGATTACCAGAATACTTACTTCCTGTTAAACACTTTTCTTCATAGGTAACTACAATAATACTTTCCTTGATCCAGGGTTCGAACTCAGGACCCTACTCCGAATTTGCACTTGCAATCAGTATCGAACAAGGCAATAATTTTGTCAGTTTACAAAAACATTAGATTTCTTGATATTTTGAAGAGGTAAAGCGTAATTTTACAGGCTCGTGATATATTTTAGTGCTGTCCAAAGTCACACATGCAAAAGGTAGATAAGACTATTATATTCAGAAGACCTGGGAGATTACCATGACGTCTTAAAGCAGTATTATTTCAATGTCACTCTAGTGTGGGAAAAAGACGGAGCTAAAGATGACATCTAGCGCCATCTCTTTCTCACTCTGGAATAAGATTAAAGCAATACTGCTTTAAGACGTCATGGTAGACCACCAGACTTATAGGTACCTAAGTAAGCATGGATTTAGGTGTTTAAAACACAAAGTAAATATAGTTCGGTCTAAGAAATATCTTAAAACAACAATTTGTCCCATCTTTTGTATCCAAAATATTTTATCAAACAATCTTAATAATTTTCCATTGTCTTTGTAATAGATCAAAATGAAATTGAGCTAGGTAATTTCTTGTGAAAGAAAATGTAATTTATTGACTAGTGCGATTGTACTGCCTTTTCTTTGTGTAGGAACATTACGAAATAAGCTATTAAGTTTACACAATAGATATTAAATATATTTCTAATAAAGGGTTCGTACAGGCCTTAGAAAGTATCTATCTGAACGAATGATACTCAAGCAAATAGTTGCAAGCTTGAGGTTATCAACTAATGCAAATCCGTATTGCGGAAAGTCTACCAATCACATCGACAGTATAATCAAAATAGATAAAGGCTATACAAATTTTGACTTATTGACCCAAAAGTGTAATTGCGAAAGTCTCTGGTTCAGGCTACAGCTGCAGTGGACAGCAAAAATATTAACAAACATTTATACAATCAAACAAATTTTACGTTACTCCTGAGATATTCCAAAAACTGGGCACACGACCGTGAGGAAATCATTTCAGTTTCGGATTTTATCTGGCCAAATCATTTTATTCGGTCTGGTTGTTTGGCCCTACATTTTAGGGTCCCCAGTCCGAAATTAAATTGTGAGTCATCATTATAAGAATATCAAGAAACAACAGTTTGTAAAAGGTATGAAATATCTTTGATGGGAGAGCAGTGGTGGCCCAGTGGTAGCAGCCCGACTTACGAACAGGAAGCCATGGGTTCGAACCAGGCGCATTACTTTGTGTAATTTATTTCATCACCGCTGCCCTCAAAAACGGTGAAGGAAAACATCGTGAGGAAACCGGCATGTCCTAGAACTAAAAATTCGAAGACATGACATCTACCAAACCGCATTGGGCCCGCGTGGTGGATTAAAGCCCACTCCCTCTCATAGAGAGAAGGCCTGTGTCCCAGCAGAGGGAACATTATAGGCTGATGATGATGATCTTTGATCATCAACACCACATACCGCCTGTTTTTCTTAAAAGTTTAGGCACAGGTGAACCAAATTTTGGCAGTTATTTTCAAGTCCCATGTAATCTGGAGCAAGTCTTATGTCACCGATTGAACACAAATTACTCCTTGCTGCTATTTAGGATTCCTATTTGAAAAAAATTCTAACTGCGCTTGTTAGAAGGAAGAATTTAGTAAGGAATCCTGGATTTAGGTCACGTCAACATGTGCCTTAGTGTTCAAAGACCGGTAAAGCAAACAGTTCGAAGACAGGTATATGAGAACGTTACTGAACATTGAGATGACAATTGATGAAGACGGATTGAGGAAAAGGACGTAGTGGATGCTATTGTGACCTATGAAAAGAGTACTCATTGAAAACGCAGCAGATGGCGATGATGATCGAAGAATGTTTATAGTGAATCCATTCATGTAACAAGCACACTTGGTTTAATTGGCCCAATTACAATCGTTTCTAATTTTCACGCAATGGTTATGTAGTCTAAAATAAAATCGTCTAGACTTACTTTCAATTACAGTTTCAGATATTTTTACATGCAAGCATAAAATTTATTGTTTTAGGATATGCTATAATGTATTTGTCAATGAGTAGTTATTGTATTAACTAAGGCAAATTTCATCTTTTCACAATGCTTCTTAGCATAATAATAGTCAACATACATTTATACAGACGTATTCAAAATGATAGTTAATTATTAACAATAAAAAGGAAAATATTTATTGTAAAAGTACAAGATCGATTTGACAAATCAAATCATTTATTTACAACCACTTCGAATCCGAAAATAACAGATTTTTGCATTTCTGAAGATAAAAGTTTCTGCTTTCGAAATTAATAACGCCTTTTCTTTTAAAAAGTCCAAATAAAAGGAAAATATAAGTTGTAATATAGTGGTTAGAATATTAAAAACCCATAAAATTACTATACATTTACATCGGTCGCCTACTCCAATGACTGCATGCGATAATCAACGAAAACCTTACGCTTGCAAAAACTACATACCAAAACCAACCATGCTCCATGTTAATAAGGTCCACTATTCTTTGATAAAACTGAACTTTTTGCAGTCAGCCTTCTATGAAAATATAATGGATATAAGAGTACTCCGTACTAATCATACATCTATGTGAGACATATAAAAGGTGGACGAAACAATTGCTTATCAAAGTGTACCAGCATTCGTTTCGTTACAGACGTCCACCATGTATCTTATATCAATATTATTTTTTATAACAGCAGTGTACGCACTGCCGAATCCAGAAATAGGAGCGTCTCCTAAAAATTTTGTGGAACCAAATGCAGAAAGTGCAGCCAGAGCGATGAAAAAGGATTGTACGAACGGGATTTTTAGCCCAACATGCTTGAAGATCGAAGCTATATCGATGCTTGAAAAACTTAGTGCGAAAGAAGAATTACAACTTCTACCTGGAGTGAGTGTAGTCAAGGAAGCAACTAAAGAAAATGGAAGCAAAGTTGAAGAATTTGCTGCTGAATTAGCAAGGTCTTTCCCATCGAAACCCGATGAGAGATTAGACAAATACCTTCTCTACAGACTTGGAAACTACTTGGATACCCACACAGTGAAGCTAAAGTTGCTTGATGAGAACGCAGCTGAAGAAGCCAGGGCTTTGGTTGGTGAGGCGAGGGGTAAAGGAGGACTTGGGGGAGGAAAGAAAGGAGGCATGGGAGGTTTGCTCGCTGCTGGACTTTTGATGAAAGGTATGTTTGTAGTAAAGTGATAAAAATTGGAGCCTTGAGGGAACTAGTTGAAAATTTTTAGGAGGAATTAACAAGGTATAAGGATGATACGAAATCATTTTAAGTTTTTTTCAATGAGAGAATCTGTTACTTGTTTTATGAAACGTATCGTTCCGGATCAGATAACAAAAGTTTGAGTGTTGATCAATCTAGATCCAATAGATTTATTTTAAAAAAGCGTGAGACAATACAATTACACGTAAAGTAAGGATAATTTTGCTAACGCATTGTATTGAAATGATTTTTTTTATGGCAGAATTTTCATAACATTATTGGCAGTGTTTTCCATTACTAAGCCTAAGGCACTTTTTAAAAGAACAACCACAAACAGTTGTAGGAAATCAATATCCATTAGCACTTTTTGCAATCAAGATGAAGGCACATGCAATCAAACACATTCAAGTGAAAGCCAAAAGGAAATAGAAACTAGATATGAAGAAAATAAGTCTTTGTTTCAATTATATCGATATCTTGGTTTGTCTTATAGTCCAGTACGTATGTAGAAAAAAAGTAAACCGACAAAGCTTTCGGTCAACTGTAATATAGATGATATCGTAATGTATAGTAGTCTTAGAGCAGCTGTATTTCTAGCTTTTGAGGGTGGTAAGTAATGGAATAGTTGGGAAAAGGCTAGGCAGATGATATTGATGGTAAACCAGAATCACTTTTATTTTAGGAAAACAATTTTGATAGCTATTTCTGAATTTTAAGTTATGTCCACCAAGTTTTGTCATTAGCTTTTCATGAACGCATACGTACTCAACGTATGCGTTATCCAAACATTTTGGCAAAAAAATATCAAGCTGCTTATCCAACTGTCGTATCGATGCCCAAATATATATTATATTAAAAGTCAGCATACTTTTGGATTTAAACGTGCCTATTGTATCACTAAAATTAATACATTCCATCTCATTGATACTTTGAGACCTCATACTGCCTATGACAAATTGTGTTTAACATATCAATATAACAACCTGTGCCTACCGCAATTTACGAGTACAATTTAAGCGTGACGACTATAAAGCTTGCGTAACGTCTTTTTCAGTAACAAAAATTAGACAATCAACTTTTTTGGCCAAAAATAATTAATCGCTAGGTGTTGCTTTCGAGATCGACAGTCACAAAAAGTTCTAAGTTTATTACATCCAATTGATCTACTAAATTAGTTTTTACTTCAGCCTTTTTTTTACTGTATCCAAAGTGTTGAACAATTTTACATAACACACATACATAACCACCCGTGGAGTTTTATCTCCTCATAAAATACTTCAGTCTGATCTTGGAAGGATAGTACGGTCATTATCACTACTTTCTTGTGGTGTTCTTGATCGTAGTATGTCATCTGTGAGCAGACGGATGCTTGTTGCTATGAAAGCCACCCTGTTATTACTAATGTCGGTTGGATGATCGGAAAATATCGCTTTCCTTATGTCTTGGCAAGTCAAACACGTCGTCAAGTACTTGGATAAATTAAGTTTGATAGGGTTTCGGAGCAAAACGTCACTTTTAACATCTTTCAAAGGTAATCATTTTACGAGCAAATTTATACTAATCACTTACTTATAGCATGGGAAATAGATTCAGAATGGAACGACATATCACAAACACAATAGGGAATAGGTTTCTATATAACCATAATTTTCCAAAACTGTAGAAAATTGCTTCAAGTTTCAAAACTCAGGTAATTATCGTCTACAAAAGGACAATAGCCAAAAGCTACTCACATTTTGGGAAAGCAACCGTGACCATGATTGTAACAAAAAATGTGTGGCAGCCGATCTGGTGTCTTTCATGAGTAACTCATGACCCTTTTATAGATTACAGCTGCGGTAATCGTCGGTAATTTGAAAGGTTCAAGGATTTGAGGGCTTACCATAAGATAAGAAAGAAAGTGTAGCGACCTACAAAAAGCAAACTTGCACCCCGCGTTTCTTTATGGAAAGTAATTAATCTTTTTCATTTTTATCTACAATCAATTCATACATAATTACTTGAAAGCATCGTCGAGAATTCTTCAATTTTAAAATGTTTCTGCTGTTGACAATCAGAGCATGGCAATACTAAGAAAATTGTTGGTTGTCATTTGAGATATACTGTTTTTTTTTACTTTTACTTGTAATTTAAGTAAAAAGTTGTGAGTAATTTGTGTAATAAGAGAGAGGAAATAAGTCGATCTTTTTCTAACAATTATTATGTCTGAGCTCAATTCTATTTTATAAATAATTCAATTTCAAATGTCTGTTGGTGATTAGCTAATACCTTAATGAGCAAAAAACTTTTCCACTGATGGGACACAGACAGACTTTATGTGACAGTGCTACATAAAATAGCAGAGCCTCCTAATGTTTGATCACAAAATTCGGCAGTGCAATTAATTTCTTCTATTTATTAGCAAGTCTTGATAGCTTTCCGAAAGTGTTTTGCCAATAGAAATTACTTGGATCTTACTAAAAAGGCATCCTCTCTGTGAGAATGCGGTGTCCCAGTGCAGGTTTGAGCCTTGGCGTGATGTTATGAGTTTAACACATACTAACATACGACTTCTCTCTTTCACAGGAACCATGATGTCTATGGGACTAGGAGCCCTGGCACTTCTCGCCGGCAAAGCCCTGATGACTGCCATGATGTCTCTTCTCCTCTCCGCCATCATCGGTATCAAGTCTCTCTCCGGTGGTCAGAAGTCTACCACGTATGAGATCGTCTCCAAACCCGTGTACACTCACTCTCACTCTCATTCAACTGCTCATGAGGATGTTGGTGGAGGTTACGGTCATTCAGGATACGGGAGGAACTTGAACGTTAGGAGACGTTGAGGGTTGAAAGTGCGTAATTTATTTTGATTAGTTTTGTGTTTCATTGTTTTAGTTAAATGATTTGTTTTTTTTTTTTTATTGACTATTTTCGTTTTGTTCTATCTGGAAGTTTTAATTCATCATTTAGATTTTGTTTTTCTTTGTGTCTTATTTTAGTTTACTTTTGACTGGTTTAACTCACAAATAATGAAACATGAATATTAATTATAAAAAAACTGTAAACTAGAATCATTTGCATTGACTAAGTCTGTTAAATTATGGAAATGTATCGAAAATTCTCATTATTTATTGAAACTATTTATTGTTAGGTTAAGTTCACAATTTTCATAGCTGAATCTTTCATTATTACATATTTTTTTATAGATATTATATTATTTGTTTATTTTGTTTTGTTCTTAGAATTAATATCTATTTATTTTATTTCATTTTGGTTGTTTATGTATTGTTAATATTTATATGTGTTATTACTACATAGTATGATGTCTTATCGTACAATATATATTTTTATTGGTTTTATAATGTTATATGTTGTACGTCTACCCGCCTAATGTTTATTTTAAATGTGATATATAATGTCGTGTTATTAGAATCATATTTTATTATTATTTATTTTATAATGTTATGTATTAACTACATTTTTGTCACCTTTACTGTCAATATAGTATTTATATGCCAATATAGTATTATGTAAATACTCATGTACATATTTATATTTTATAATATTTTATTTGTTTATTACTTATTTATCTTGATATTGTCTCATGTATTATTATTCTGTCTGTGTACTTTCGCACCAAAAAATAATAAAATGTTTGTTAAAAAATACTGTTTTACTATTTTAACTTTAAATTGTATTTTGTGTAGTGATCATAATTTTCTTGCCCTTATTCCAATTCATTTGTGATTAGCGCAGCATGTCTTGTTCTTCCATACTTCTCTATTCCTAATTATCTTATCATCCTTCACACAGTCCATCCATCGTTCTTTGGTCTTCTTCTACTCTTACAGCCCTTCATTTAATTTACTGAAAACTCTTCTCACCGCATTATCCTCCTGAAAACCGATTGCTACACTTACGACACAACTTATGAGTATGAGCAATATCTGTTTATATATAAATAATAACACTTTTCAATAAATATAAAGTAACATTCAAAACTTTAATCAAGTATCATTATTAAATCTCTATCTACACACCGATTGCGTAACACACTATCTATCAATCTATCAGAACCTTAAAGATATTAAAACTCGTCTATGATATTGGATCCAGTCAAGAACCCTCCAGACTGCATTTCGGCCATCGCTGCCAAGTTTAGCCACGTACGCAAAAGATATTATTGTTCACAATTGTGTGCGCATAAAGATTCACTCTCTTTTTCCCCTTTTTCTCATAGTCCGATAGAACGGCAGTCTGATAATCTTGAGGCTCTATCAGGTCCAGGACCAACGGCTTAAGATGGTTAAGGTAGGAGGTACTCTTTCCGAGTGCCTAACGGAAAAAACCCAAAAACACTTTTCACAGCCTGGGAATCGAATCTAAAAACCCACGCTCATTCATAGGTGCTATTAAAACTTTCATAGTTTATCAATGCAAAGAATATCGGTCAGTTAAAACTATTTAGTCTATTAAAACCAAAACTTTAGCAATTCTTTCTGACCATAGATATAAAATGTTTCTCACTCATATTGCCCCAAACTAAAAAAAACGAAATCGCTAGAACTCATTATCAACTCCCTTCATCAAGATAACATAGATTGGAAAAAATAAACAGCAGAAAGAAAAACTCAACTTTCATTCACTGATGAACTTCACCGCATTTTGTCTTTTTGTAACAAAACTACATCAGAGAAAGCTGGAGTTGTTTATTTTCAATATCGTGGATTGGATCTGCTAGGTGAACAATAAAATGATTATAACGCCATTTATATACATATGGTTAATTCATCCCCATTGTCTTAGAAAGTAATATAAATAATTATACTGAGATAACGTAAAACAATATAAAGAAGTAAGAAGAGAAAACATGATTGATGTGTAATTTAAGCTATTGAATCCATCTCAATTCTAATAGAAGCGATATAGATAAAAAGGATGTAAAAAAATATACAGTACAGACAAAGAACTTATCAGCCCAGATGGTGGATTACAGTCTACTCCCTCGAACAGAAAGTTAGCCAGTGTGCTAGCAATAGAAACATTATGGGCTTATTATGCATTTTTATCTGCTGCAGGAAATGGAGAGGACCTGATGGAGCTCAAGTCAATCATTAGGTTAAACCGTACTTGCCTAGTTTCCTCCGTGCCTCGGAAAGCACGTTTAACCGTTGGTCCCAGCTGTCACATGAAAATCATTGACAGAAGTTACAGGTAGTCAGGTCTGACAACCAGTCTTACCAAGGGGTATCGTATTACCCAGTACTAACTGGATTGTGGAGGTCCGATAGGCACTTACTGCATGTAAAATATTAGTATTTAACTGCATCTGGCTATACTGGATGCAGACCCCAACTTATTTAGTAACAGGCTAAGCAGATGATAGGAAATGCGTTAATAACGGTGTAATATACACGCGAGACCTTAAAAATTCGTTCAAAAGTCAGCTACATGTTTATAATCAAACCTCGTGACACTCTCCAAAGTCTACCGCAGGGATGGCGTAATATTTTGGGCACGCCATTGATGTAAACCATATTTTAATCTACCTATGGCTTACCTATTTTCAGAGATGATTAACATTATAGATTCACTGCCATGCATTCTACTAAAAGTAACCTCATATAACCCTAATTCAAGTTATTTGTCATCTGCAACACAGAAGTCATACTAATGTTACTTTCATTTAAGTTACACGTATAACAGAAACCTTTAATACTACAGTGCCAAATGTTAATTTTTTGGTAGTAAATAAAGAGTTTTGAGAATAAAAACTTAAGTTTTCCTTACAATCACTAAGTCAAAATTATTTGGCGGCACATCTATGGCCTCATTAAATTTTTTTTTTTTTAATTTATTTATTTATTTATTTTATTCATTAACACTTACATTTGTTTTTACAGGTAAGACCCAAGCTAACAAAAGTAGTCATAAATTAACAATTGTCCAGTCCCAAGTAACGGGTCTGGATAGAAGCACAAGTTACACAGTGGACAACATACTAAGTGTCACCCTCTGGAATTCCGCCAAAGAGCATGAAAATATGTCCAAACGCCTAGAGACACTATTGAGTACTCTTACTGCCCGAATCAGTGGTGCAAACTTTAATAAATTCGTACGGGTTGCCGGAACTTTAAAAAGCCCCTCCCTCGGTCCTAACCGTAGCCTCCTGTCTGGAACGAGCAATGCCAAAGATTCCAATATTTGTGGATAAAAATGAAAAATGGAAAATGGCACGTTGATACCTAAATGTTCGCGACCCCTGGTCTATCACCTCACCACCTGTATTGAAATATAAAATAGTGTTTGGAGAAATTTCCCGTAAATCAGTGCCCGCCTCATTAGATTTGCGGTCGTAAACAAGGCCGTGGAGCGGAACGATAATCAAATTGGACTGTGCTAGTATCAATGTATTGCCGCTGGAAATTACTGGCAACAGCAAGATAATTTAGGAACGTATATAAACATAAGCCAGGAGCTCGTGGCTAAATAATAACAGCCGCACGGGTCAATCTTTAACGTTAAGCCGTGCTTGCCGAGGTTGGTCCGTGGACGGTGACCATAATTTAATACTGACTTTCCTCCGTGCCTCGGAAAGCACGTTAAACCGTTGGTCCCGGCTGTCATTTGTAGATCTTTGGTCGTTACGAGTAGTCAGAAGCTAGAAGTCTGACATTCAGTCTTACCAAGGGGTATCGTATTACCCAGATACTGGGTTGTGGAGGTCAGATAGGCAGTCGCTTTATGTAAAATACTGGTACTCAGCCGCATCCGGTTAGGGTCAGCTCACACCGAGACGCGACGCGACACGACGCTGCGCGCACCTTGAGAATTCAGAATACGTTGCGCAACGTATTCTGAATTCTCACAACGAAATGTGTATCTTTTCGTGTAGAAAATAAAGTTATATTTTGAATCGCTCTTTTAAAGTGTACGCGCAGCGTCGCGTCGCGTCTCGGTGTGAGCTGACTCTTAGACTGGAAGCCGACCCCAAGATAGTTTGGTTAAAGGCTAGGCAGATGATGAGATAAACATAATTTCTGTAATTACCGAAGGGTTAGGTAAAGGTGAATCTATCGAAGGTATGAACTTTTAAGTCTCTCTCTATGGGGGCAAGAATGTTGCCACCAACCAGGCAAGAAATCTAGACCCTGAGCTGATACTTTGAAATTTTTGGTGAAATTATCCAAATACTTAGATTATGTCATTGTAACAAGTCAAATGACGGCGACCATATAAAGATGGGTAGGATAGACTGAAAGCGGAAAGTAAAGGACTAAGTGTTTTTTTTTTTTCGATTTTTGTCTAACAAAAAATTGTTTACTCTGTAAATATTTAAAGCAGTTTTACCGTAATCTGAGGTTAGTTTAATAATCTCTTACAGGTTAGCACCGCATGACGCCTTATGACGATGCTTCTGGGAAAGGCTGCGACAGGATAAGTTGTCTGTGAAAATAGCTACACAAATGAAAAAAACAATATCCGACATGGAACGAGTTTAAATATATCCAAAATTAAAAAAGATAATTACAGATCAATTGCAATAGCAGACCAATAAGTAAAAAAACTATGCTATTGGGATAGCAAATCTATACTACTATTATAAAGCTGAAGAGTTCGTTTGTTTGCTTGAACGCGCTCTCAGGAACTACTGGTCCGATTTAAAATATATTTCAGTGCTAGATAGCACATTTATCGAGGAAGGCTATAGGCTATATCACCACACTAAAGGCGGAAATACACTTACGTGTCGTGGCGTGTCACGATGCTTACTGTCGTGACGGTCAGTGTGCACACTAACGTGTCGCGTCGTGGAGTGCTCTGGCGTTTTTTCTGAACAGTACATTTCGAACCTTTGCAGCGTTTGAACGTACATGATGTTTTCTTCGAATTCGGATAATATTTTGATTAAATGATCCTTAACTTACTCTTTACACTTTGTGTCATATAAAACTTTTCATTGACATACAAGTTCAATAGCTCGTCAGACATTTATCAGAAACATTCTGCAAATATAATAAGTTATTATAAAAAAAATGTCCGCTAGAGTTTCGCGCCACGAGCCACGCGGTATAAGGCGGAAACATACTTACGTGTCGTGGCGTGTCATGTTGCTTACTGTCGTGACGGTGAGTGTGCACACTAACGTGTCGTGTCGTGGCGTGCTCTGGCGTTATTTCTGAACAGTACTTAACGAACCTTTGCAGCGTTCAAACATACATAATTAATGATTTCTTCTGATTCGGATAGTGATTTTGATGAAGACCTTCAATTTGTGGCGAGCAGTCGGCGCCACGACAGAACGCGTTGCGACACGACACGCCACGCAAATATGTCCCTAACCATATTAAATGTATGAAACCGATATGCTTCTGGCGCGTCACGACACGCCACGATTATTTGTATGGAAGAAGAAGACATGCTGCGCCGACCCCAAATAAATTGGTTTAAGGGGTAGACGAATGATGATGTGTATTAATGATCCTCCAGAGTTCTGAGAGTCCTGGCAGTAGTACACGCACATGCATAATTATGCATACGCAAAGTCATGCTTTTCTCCTTGTGATTGTATCTTCCTTAACATACTCCTCATACAGAATTAAACGGGCGCCATAATATCGTCGGCAATTAATGTCCATGTGGTCACTATTATTTTTATACTGTTATCAAACAATTTGCACACATTACACATAAATTAACACCTTTTTTGTATGGCCACAAACGTTACGAGGAGGCCACGATCCTTTCATAATCATTTTCCTTCGTTCATGTTCATTCAGTTGCACGCGTAGCATGACCACTGTAGACACGAGTTTTGTCGACGAAAGAATCGACAAACTGACACATTGTCATTGTTTACCGGTCATTTTGTCAATTCTTTCGTCGAAACTCGTTTCTACAGTGGTCATGCTACTCGTGCATGCAATAAATGCTCACCGATTGCCAGTACTACGAATGCACCTAAGCTATCTGAAAAAATCTTTAATATGTTCAGTGTATATCCTACTAGGTCCCCCCCTCACGGCGTTAAAAAGATACACACATTTAAACAAATACTACTTTTTGTCTACCATCAAATTTATACAGCATACATATTACTTTTTCACGCTATTATAGTCTTCTTATCCAAAACACTGGATGCATTAGCTGACATCAATTTGACAAGCAATATTCTGTTCAAGTCATGCATAACCAAATGAATTTAACGGGTATGAAGTTTAAAGTCTTTTATTTCAATTAGGTACCTTATCACTATGTAAAATTGATTTAGAATATCTTGAGATACACATGTTGAGTTTACAATAAAGAAGGGTATTGGAAGATATGCTGTGCCGACGACAAATACATTGAGATAAGGCAAGAGAATGACGAATCAGAATAATCATACTTGACAAGACGATACCAGGGACCTTGCTATGACGCTTAAAACATTATTGTTCCATTCCTATTCCAGAGTGGGAAAGAGATGGAGCTAGACGACCTGTATAGCTCCGTCTCTTTTTCACTCTGAAATAAGAATGGAACAATAATGTTTTAAGACGTCGTGGTACGCCACCAGATCGTTTATCAGCTTGGTCATTATTCAAAGAAGCTTCATAACCAATTACAACCTTTCAGTGATTATCCAATTGAGTTAACTATAATAGATTATCGATTGGAAACCGAAAATCAGCGAACCACTTTCGACTTTTCCATTATCGCAACCTTTTATTTACAGAACGAAAGTGCTGCACACAATAACGTTCAAAAAGCAACGACATTGCTCTTTTTAACGCTTTTCTTGTACTTTTTGTCATCATGGTTGGTATAAAATAAATTGCGATCAGATTAAGTCTATCAGTCCACAACGGTCCCCCACAGAAATGTGTCAGTGATTGGCAGGAAAAGTGCAGTGAAAAGTGAATAGTAAAAATGCATTATAAAAGTGTATCCATTGCTTTTTTAGTGACTCTAAGTTTAGTGATTGGTTCTCAAGCAGCAATCGATCGATCAGAACCAAATGCGATCATCGATGCTGTTAAAATAGTGGCAAATAACACGGAAAGAGCTGGAAGGACTCTGCATAAGGAGTGCAACAGTTTGCTGAATTCAAAATGTTTAAAGATCCACGCCTTATCATTTTTGGAAGACTTGAGCTCTCGCGATGAGCTAAACCTTCTGCCCGGATTGAGTATAGTGAAGGAGAATCAGACGGGAATTTCTCCAAGTCCTGAGGAAATGGCTGCGGAGTTATCTCGGCAGTTCCCTGGGAAGTCTGAGGAGAAGCTTAATCGGTTTTTGCTGTACCGTCTTCAGGACTACTTGGATGGGCATTCCTTGAGGTACAAGCTGCTAGATCCTCAGACTACAAAGGAGGCCATGGATATGGCGAAGGGCGATAAGGAGTCTGTGGGCAGGAAGTCTGGTGGTGGTGGAGGAGGGTTCGGTGGTGGCAAGGGAGGTGGCGGTGGCGCTCTCCTGGCTGCTGCACTGATGATGAAAGGTAATTTATTTTTGGTATACGGAATTGATTTCATTATGGCGTTTTTGGTTTGTAGTTCAATGTGAAGTTATTATATTGGAAATAGTTATTGCAACAAACATAATAATTGTCATCTTTTAAATGTTTAAGCTCAGGGTTAATTCCATGTCTAGTAATTTTTAATCATGTGATCTACAAAATGAATAAGAAGTTTTAGCAGTGAATTTATACTTACTAACACTTAACAGATGTTTTAATTACTTTCCGATTAGCAACTCAAGTGTCAATGACCAACCCCATTGGTTTTTAGATTGGTACTGTGGCATTATAAAAAAAAACACATCTTACCATAGAAAGTTTTAAACTCACAGCGATATGTTTCCTATATCGGCACAACTTATCATAATAGTGCACCTATTACTTTTGCAACATACCAATCTTCACCATCATCTCTTACTTTATCATCTTCACTTAATTTACCTTCTTCATCTCTTTTTCCAGGAACTCTAGCAGCAGCAGCACTCGGAGCCTTAGCCCTACTTGCTGGCAAAGCATTGATGACAGCTCTCATGTCTATTCTCCTCTCTGCTTTAGTAGGACTCAAGGGCCACGGTGAACACAAGTCAACCACCTACGAAATCATCACCAAGCCTGAGGTTTCTCATCATCATTCCCATTCCCATGAGGAACATCATGAGCATGAACATGGTCATCATGGAGGATACAGAAGGGCGTATGATCCGAATAGTTATAACAGCTATATGCCTTATGATACAACTACAAGTTAAATTGGGAGTTTTTTTTGTAGATTAGTATTTGTTGATTGATTTTTCATGTGATTCTTTATTTTGTTGGATATTGTTTTCTGTTTGAATTGGACTTATTTTTTTCGGAAGACCTGAATGGTACTTCAAACGGTCCTTTAGGGTTATACTGTTTAGGTATTTTCTACGAAAAAGTAAAATGGTACATGCAAATGTGTAGTGTCCTTAAGGTTTATTTTTTTGGTGCCAAGATCATCATAATCATTCCCTTTCCATTTTGTTTCAATATAATGGGACATATTTAAATTATTGAAATGTAAAATGATTTCAAACTGTTCTCTGCATTCCAAGCCTGCGACTATTGTGGGGGATGGTCTGTGGCATTTGCTTAACATTTTTGTAGTACTAGAACAATCTTCATACATAAACTAGCATGTTACTGTAAAATTAAAATACTAGATATTATTGACAAATACTTATTGTAAGATAATAACTTATTCTTATTAACTAATTTATTTCAAAGATTTCGTAATCAAATAACTGTAAGTTTATTTATTTTCTTAGTTTTAAGATTCATTGTTGTTTTCTATTTGTTTATTTATTGCAGTTTTAACGTTAGGTGTGTTAAAGATTCTCATTTCCCATTACTATAATTTATTTTACTCATGATTTTTATTCTTCTTGTTATTTCCTCCCACCGTTAAAAATAACGTTTCTATTTAATTATTTATCTATTTAATTTAACTTCTTGATTTATTTATTCGATTTTTATATTATTTACTTGCTATTCTCCTATTATAAAAATCTTTATGTCTATTTAAATTTGTTATAAGTATACGGTTTATTTAAGCAGTATATTTAACTGTGATATTTATTCTAATTTATTCTTTTATTCTTATTAAATATTATATTATTCTTATTTATAATTTATTCTTTTAATCTACCATTTTATCATACCAAATATTATGTTTATAATTATTTTATTTCTTCGTATTTTAATATAATAACATGTATCTTAATGTTTATCATTTGTAATTTTATATTATTGTGTATTTATTTGAAACTTAATAATATACCAAAACGATGCATTATATTTTGTTATAAAAATTGAAGATTTTCATTTAATCAATGATTTTATTTCCCCTTTATTAATTTGCCTTGACTGCCTCGTTGGTCTAGTGGTTGCAATCGCTACTGCTGAGCAAAAGGTCCTGGGTTGGACTTCCGGGTCGGGCAAATATTTATTGGGTGTTTCCATTAGAAATTTCTCAGTAGCAGCCACGGAGCCTGGATTTGTGCCCAGTTGATGGCAATAGGCTCGCCTCCTATTACATGGGACTTAAACATAACCGGTAAAATGAGGGTGGACAATTAGGTACACCTTTGCCTTATCCTTCGAGGATTACAGGCGTCATGTTATCATGATGATTAATTTACTTATATTGGTCATTACACGAACGAGGAACGAGGTGATCCGACAGAGAACCATAGTAGTCGACATAGCCCACAGAATAAGTAAGCTGAAGTGGCAATGGGCCGGCCATATTAGCCGTAGAACCGATGACCGTTGGGGTAGACGTGTTCTTGAGTGGAGACCGCGAATCGGCAAGCGTAAGGAAGGACGCCCTTCGTCTCACGGTGGAGCGATGATCTTCGCAGGGTAGCTGGTAGCAACTGGATGAGAGTTGACGAGAATTGGGTTAAGTGGCAAGCGATTGAAGAGGCCTATGTCCGGCAGTGGACTGCGGTAGGCTGATGATGATGATTATGGTCATTACATTAAACTATAAATAGCTTGGTGTTATTAAATTTCACCAGAGCAGGTGGCCTACCATGACTTAAAGCAGTATTGTTTTAATCTTATTCCAAAGCGGGAAAGAGATGGCGCTAGACGTACTTTGTAGCTTCATCTCTTTCCCACACTGGAGTAAGATAAAAACAATAGTAACCCCCAGTCAGTAACCCCCACGACTTTAAGATTGTTGTGAACAATAAATAATTATTGTTGGATGGCAAAATAGCATTGATTGTATGAAAAATTATATGAAGACTGCATATGCCCGCGGCGCCACCCGCGTGGAGTTCGATAATTGTCCCACGGGAACATACTATCGGGATAAAAAGTATCCTATGTGTTAATCCAGGTTATAATCTACCCGTGTGCCAAATTTCATCCAAATCGATTCAGTAGTTTTTGCGTGAAAGAGTAACAAACATAGTAGGATAATGTACAGCGCAGCCTTCAACAATGGAGGAACAAGAACAGGAAAGGGTTATCTTAACTTAAATAGAAGCTAGGGCCACACAAACAGTTTTAACTATTCCGTTTTATATCTATTTTTTACAGAATTAGCACTATGTCACAATCTTGTGTGGTCGTAATAATTACGACCACACAAGATTGTGACTTTTTTACATACTATGTAAAAAAGTTCACTGTAACTGCCAACATTGTAACAGTAATGATTATGATGCAAGTGTTTTCTAATGTACTGCTCTTGGAAAAACTGCTGTTTTATCTGTTTCATGCACAATTAAATCTTTTCGGATTTAAGAAAATGATGGATTATCTATAAATCTTTGCGCTCATTTTCTTTTGCATTTTTGCATTGCACTGCAAGTAGGTTTTACACAGAAAGTATTTTATTAAAAGCTTTCATAAATTTACACGTTGGGGACCGTCCATTAATCACGTGAGGCTTGAAAGGGGGGGAGGGGGTTTAGCGAAAATCACGAAATATCACAAGGTGGGAGGGGGGTGTAGTAAGATATCACGTGTATTTATTTTTTCGTCAAACGCACGTTCGACAAAAATTCTAAACCGAAAAGCGGCTTGTAGTGTGACCTTGACTCGCCGTTGAAAGGGAACGAAAGAAGTACCTGTATTTAAAGACAATATTCTAAAAAAAATAAGATTCTGTGTAGGTACTAAAACTACACGTGATTTTGGGTGGTGGTAGGGGGTTAGTCTTAAACCTCACCACGTATCAGCAAGGGGGAGACGGGGGTTAAAAAATGCTAAAAAAAAACATAACGTGATTAATGGACGGCCCCTGGACGATCTTTTGATATTTTTTAATTCGATTCGATTCGAATTCGTCTGCATGTCTCCGAATCGATTATGTTCGTAAGGACATTTAGGATGCTTTAAATCCGACAGGTACTACGCTCCTGTGAAATTCACCGCAACCACCGCCTGAACAAACCCGCGGGCAAAAACTTATCTATTAGTCTTATAAAATAAACAAAACCTTAACATGGGCCTTGTATTGTAGTTTCGTTTTAACTGACAATCATCACTTTTCAAATACCATTGCAAACCCCAACTTAAAGCCACAATGAACCTTGATACTAACAAAATAAGAACCCTACAATTCAAAATCAGCAGCCCAATCCATTATTTACACAGCCTTTTCCCTTTACCACAACATTATTTAAATAAATAGTAAGTTTACTTCAAAATTACATGTTTTCTCGCAAAACACTATGGCACTTGACCTTATATCCCAATAAGCGAAGAAAATAAATAATATGAGCTGGTTACCGCGTTTTTCATTTGTGAACCAACAATGGAACTTAGAACAATCATCTTAGAAGTTATTTGTATTGTCATAGTAAATTCTAAAGTGGTCAAAGTTGAACACGGTGTTAATGATGTCAAAGATGACATAAATGAAGAAATCAAAGATCCTGATGATAATTTTAATGGTGTTTACGCTGACTGCTTTCTTCACATGTCATTTCCATGTGTGCAAAGGAAAACATTAATGTATTTGAAACAGTTGAATAATTTGAGTGAGGTATCCGTGATCGGGGATTATGTAAAGTTCGGTGAGTGATAAATTTGATTTATTTTTGAAAATGTGTTAGATTCTATTGCTTAAAAAAGTTTAAAAAAAGATAGCAAAAAAATAAGGATTGCAATTATAAAGTTAAATTCTTACAAATCTGCAAGAACAACAAATGTATGTTGTTTTAATAACTAGTTACTAAAATATAAGACGCCTTCAGATTAAAATTATGTTGATATTGAGTCGCATTCAGATTAAAATAATCTTTACGCCTGAACATTTACCAGTAGCAATGTGTGAGCTAGCAACAAAGTAATAACTATAATGTGGCACAAGGGGTACATAATCTCTTTAACAATGTTTTCAGTTAAATTAGACACCAGTAAATTTGAAGGAAAAGAGGACACAGAAGACCATTTTACCGAGAAGAACTCTGAAGAATTGACGTGCATGATAGACAAAGCTATTGATAATTTTTTTGACAACCATATTATTAGGTTCAGCGCTTTGGGAAGAGAAACTATTGTACCGATACCAAACAACGGTAAGATTTATCTCAATTTATTGTTTAGGTGTTATCAAAACTTCCACAAATATTTTTCTTTTAATATATAACAGTGTTGAAAAGATGGATGGAATGTGTGAAGGGTAATATGGTAAGAAAGGAGGTATCTGATGAGATGCCGACAAATAGAGAAGTATGGAAGAAGAGAAAGAAATGCTGCTCCGACCCTAAATAAATTGAGATAAAGGCAGGAGAATCTTATGATGATGTAGCATGTTACGAACGTGAATATTTCTTTATCCTTGAACCAACTTAATAAAGTATCACGGCAATGAGTTTTTGTTCGAAATATCATTGCTAATAAAATTCAAACAGAACTGGGCAATTGTAAATATTTAATAGGTATTCCGTTATCTGGAGAAGGTCATGAAAGTTGACCTGATTTGGAAGACAAAATTGAAGATATTAAAGAGTCAGGTCCATCTAAGGGAAGTTAAACCTAGGAAAAGACTGCCATAGAATGATTTGATTGGGATACTATGATTGGGATACTATGATTGGGAAACAAGAAATGCTCTATCAAATTTTATCAATAACACTAGAAAGCGATATTTACCATTACTTTTTGTAAATATCCCGTAAATCTAAACTTGTACGCAAACTTAAACTTCATGTATTTGTTGAAGGTAATAATATTTTACCCTTTGAAATGTTACAGTAGAAGAGTTTGTCGGTAGAAAGAAGCGTAAAGGAGGAGGCGGGGGCAGTGGCGGCGGCGGAGGTGGTGGTCACGATGGAGGCGACGGATTTGGGAAGAAGAAGATGATGATGATGGCTATGATGTGCATGAAGATGAAGCTGATGATGGTAATTTTACAAGATTACAAGTTGTTTTGAATAGTTGAAAGACTGTACTGAAAGTAATTCATGAACTTCGGCTGAGCTCATGTGCAATTATCTGTTAATTTAGTTGTTTTTTTTATGATAATATTTTATTCAATGTGATAGAAAAGGCTAGAAGATAATGTATGATAAAAAAAAAACTACATAATGATTAGGCGAAACTAAATCCAATGAAATCAAGAAATACCTGGGTGTGGACCGATACAATAAATAATGAGTAATTGTGGAAAAAGTTGGATATTACTAATTATATCGTCTTCATATTAAGAAGCATTTTTTATATTCCTACAGATGGTTCCAGCAATGATGGGCATGATGGGAATGATGTCTTTCAAAGGGATGATGTTCAGCATGATGTCGTTCATGTTAGCTAAGGTAAGGTTGATATTACGTAATTGTTTTTATTTACAAGAACTCAAATGCCTATCGGTTACAATTTGAGAATAAACAGAACGCAGCTTTGCTTGAGATTTTAACAAGGCGCTCTAAGGTCTTACTGTCTGACTGTCTGTCAAGACCCATTATCTCGGGAACGTGTAGAATCCAGTTGAAATTACATTGCGGAGACTCAAATCAATAGTTCCTTGAAACTGTGAAAAAATAAAGCTGCTCAAAAAACGTTAAAAAAAGATACGGCCATTTATACCGCAAAAAACTATACGTATATTTCGAAACAGGCTGTACTTTCCGTTGACAAAATGGGAAAAATCCGAAAACTATACATTTATAATTAAATCATAAAGAATAGATTGTCTTTATTTTTTATGATTTAATTAACGCGCATAAAAAAATAAGTACGGAACCCTCGGTGGGCGAGTCCGTCTCGCACATGTCCGGTTTCTTTTTTATTCGTCGCAAATGAATAATCAATATCGTTATGTTCAGATGATGCTGCTAATGAAGTTATTGGAGAAGAAAGGAGGAGGTGGTGGCGGTGGTGGTGGCGGCGGAGGCGGGGGTGATGGGGTAAGTAAAAAAAAATATATATTATATGAGGAATCATTCGGTCCAATAATATAACACTGTAGAAGATATATTCAGTACTGGTAATAAACGTGAGTAGAAACGCCTTCGAAAAAGATAAGGGCAATGCAGTTAATTTAAGTAAAGCGAAATCAATAAGACGCTCACAGGCACGGGGCCGATGGTGATTTATTTACTACAGCACCCTGAACCTTAAAATAACGGGCAATATTTGGATCCGGTTTTATTCTCCCATCTCTTGAAGTTTTATCCTAAGATGTCATTTTGGAAAAAGTAGGCGCTTTATTATACATTTGTAAATTGTAAATCATAAACTTCACAGGGATGGGCAGCCGGCGGCGGTGGGGGTGGCGCCTGGATGCCAGCAGGTATTATCCTAGTATAAGCTAAGTATTCCACCAAACCCAACACACGATGAAAATTCACCTTTTGACATCCAGGTGGACCGGACTATGGAGGAGGCGGCGGCGGCGGCGGTGGGGGCGGTGGCGGGGGGTACGACGCCAACGGACAATGGCAAAGCAGATCTATACTAGATCTTGGAGACAAAGAAGAAATTATTGAAAACAAACCTATCATATCCTATGTAGCACCAGTAATACGATATAACAACAACAATATCGATAGAAAGATGACCCAATTCGGAAATGAGGACGTCGTTACAGCAAACAAAAATAGGACAACAGTGAAATCACGAAGAAGAAGAAGCATCATAGACGTTCTCCAAAACTCTTACCTATACTGGATGAACAGACTTTTAGGCGTCAACAATAACAGAAGAACATCAACCAATTATCCGAAGTACAAGATTGTGAATGGGGTGAAATATGTTTTCTATCCGTATCGACAACAAAAGGTAAAATTGCCAAAAGAAATACAGAGTAATAAGATAAAGAATGTCGATGAAGGTTTCAAGCCTATTATAACAGCAGAAGATTTTAACAAAGGAGAAATAGTAGAGGGAGCAGTAGAAAGTAGGATGAACAGGAAGAAAATTAACAAAATGAAGGACTCAGTGAATGATACCATAGATGAGAATCCGTGGGAATGACTATATTATTTGATGAAGTTTTACGTGCTAGAGAACATAGTAGAGCCTGAGTTGAAATCGTTTATATTGTTGTAAACAAATTTTTTGTATTGATTTGTATGAGATTAATGTTGTTATGATTAATGATGTATGAGATTTATTTTATTTTGATAGGATTTGCTATGTAGTTGATAAGTATTTATTTGTGCCTGATATAATAATACATGTTTTTAGTCAAATATTTTAACAAGTTTTTTTTTTTCCTTCATGGAATGGTGGACCTAGTTCCCCATACAAGATACGAGTCCTTTAAGACTACTTAAATATGAAAAAAAAATACAATCTCTACATAGTTCTGTAATGATTAAATCACATGTTTTATACAGGGTGTAACGGAAAGGGTATATACATCCTTAAGGGTGTGCTACAGACCATCAAACTGAACATGTACCTCATCATAAAAAAAAAATTGCAGCAAAAAAAAATATCAGCTGCCTATACATTTGGGTCGAATAGGTATTGCAATTTTCTATGGGGAAGCACATATTTTTTTTGCAGCAAATTTTTTTTTATGATGAGAACCATGTCCAGCTTGATGGTCTGTAGCACACCCTTAAGGATGTTTATACCCTTTCCGTTACACCCTGTATAATACATATAACTTATGACCTTCGCAAGAGAATACGAGAAAAACATTTCTGTAAAGAAAATTCCGTGCTTCATCAATCTTTATCCTAACATGAACCGAATTCTGCTTTTTGTGTTGTCAAAGAACATGACTGGCCAACAATGCTTCTAAGATACAGTACTTCGTTTATCACGTTTACCTACAAAATAGCGAAACGGTAAAGAATTAATACCATAGTCACTGTGTACGGCTTGAAGAGTATAGTTTTTGTGACAATGCCATCTATGATTTTCGTGGAGAACTAAACACAAACGAAGATCACAAACAGATGCTTTCAAACAGAGCAGCGATGCCGTGACACGACATAGCCGCAACCAATGTCACTGTCAACCAACTGAAAAATTATCTTTATTGTATACATTTTACAGTCACCTAATGATAAATTCTTATCTTTTTACTATCTGTATTCTAAAAGTAACACTGATAAATTGAAATGATATTGGTTTTTGGTATATCAACCAATATTTCATCTAATATTTCAATATCCGATATGGTCTAGTGGCTAGGATACCTGCAGCCTTACTCTCGACACTCGATCTCAATCTCGATCGTATTCCAGTTCGATCCAGTTCCAGTTCCAATCTTCAGAAAATTGGCACTCTCGAACGAAATCGAGATAGTGATTGGAATCGACTGCATGTTCGACTACACTGATTGTCACAGGGTGGCCATATAAATGAAAACATTAATTACCAAATTTAAAAATATTGAATTACTAGCCAAATCATTAAATAAATCTTTACTTTTACATAAATTATCATTCAAGTGTTCTTTGCTTTCATTTATATGTATTTTAACACTAAATGCTTAAGCAGCAATGGCTCAAATGGCAATTTTGTTTGTCATTGTCTACAAAACTTTCCCGCGCATTTGTCAACCACTTGAATCTTATTGGTTTCTTGATTACGAACTTTGAATATGATTTGTGCTGTGATGAACAACGTTTCAAAGCGATTACCTTTTAGATAAGAAAAGGTTTCAAGTGTTTAGTTTGGAATATTTTAAAGTATGTTTTTATGCACAAGTTTCAAGTTATTTGTACATAAGTATTCCACCAACGAAGACGAAAATATCAAGGTATGGCTCAATTCTATTATATATTTATAATTCCTTTAAATTTTAATATTATTCCCTTTTGCTTAATACAAACATTGATTGCTCTTCCAGTATGAGTAGGCCATCACATCAAAAGCTGGAGACTCTTATGGATTTCCTGACACAGAACCCCGGAATTGCCAAGGGGCTCTTGCGCACTGCTCATGGTAAGCAGCAGACAAAGAGAAAATGGCACGAGATAGCAGTATCCTTAAATGCACTAGGCGGTGCACAGAAAGATGGCAAAAGCTGGGCTAAGGTATGTACCTACTGTCTACACCAATACACTTATTTTCTCAGTAATTTTGATGTCAACAGTTGCATAATAAACTGGTGCATTTATTTCCTTTTTAGTATTGGGCGGACAAAAAGTGTACCCTAAAGAAGACTTGTGCCCAGCATGCACAGTCAATGAGGCGTACCGGTGGTGGATCTGCAGACAATTTAAATGACTATTGACACCCATCGATCAACGCCTTGTAGCAGTGATGGGGGGCCTTCAATTTGCTGCAGGAGACAGCCACGTTGCTGCCAATCCATTTCCATCTACAGTAAGTCAGTTTTGTTATTTAGGTTTGATTCCCTGGCTCCCTGGGTTCGATTCCCGGGTCGGGGTGGGTATACTACACCTAAAACCCTTCAAGGAATACAGGAGTGAAGTTATGTTCCTTTCATATTATGTACTTATATTTGTTAAATCATTGCAGACCCAAAGGCAGAATGACATCCAATCAGAAATTGAAATTTTTCCAACCCAAGATTTTAATATGGATGCGGATGTATTGTAGCTGGAGCCTCCTGCTTCTCCTGTCCAAAATGAAGAGAATGTGAGAGGTTATTTCCTTTATACTTTCTTTATGTTATTTATTAATAACAACCAATTTATAAATATATATTTTAAAATGTATTTATAGTTTGCACAACACATACAAGTTACCGGTTAATTCTAATACAATACACACATGCACTAACAAAAATATTATAAAACTAGATTAAGTTACATAAGTACTAAAGAACTATACAACATTTTATTAAATTAAACAAAAAAAAAGTACCACAATGCAAATTTTGTTTGCCATCCTTCATGATGATAGCTATAACTTACTTAAATGTTATTTATTATATTTTTATTTCTCAGCTCCAACACCAAGAGAACATAGTCCTAGAAGTACCGTGCCCCCGCGACAGCGAGTCAGACCAAGGACTATGTTGGATCAAGACCGGGAGAGATTCGCAGAGATAGAGAGGCAAAGGGTTGAAGCAGAAACAATCACAGCGAGAGCTTTATCTCAAGCTGTAGATGATGGAGTTACTGTCGACTGCCATAAGGGAAGGCTCTCAAACTGTGGCAAATGCTCTTTCTAACATTGCTGATGCCCTAAGACAAAATAGGCTGTAATTCAATTTATATCTATTTAAGTAATGTATCCAATTTAAGTTTTACTTTAGAGTTTTAAGTATGTACTAGTTTAGACTTAAGTTTCATTGCATTATTATTAATAAATACATAATAAAGGAGTGTACAAGTCTTGGTCACAAATATTTCCTACTTATATTATAATGTAGTATGTGTATATAACATTGATCCATTTACAAAACAAGTTTAATTGAATTACCTACGTTTTTAATTACATACAATAAGTCTTAGTGAAAAATTTAATCTTATAAAATAATAATACTAGTTAAGATGCCGAGCTCTCCACAGTTCTTGTACAAGCTGTGCACGAGCCACGAGACCCCTGCGCAGCTCAATGGGTGCAGAACCTCGATCCACCTCTAACTCATTCTGCACCAATTGCATTTCTCCCCTGGGAGGTACGTCATCCCTTATAGCATCCAGACCCAATCGTGCTCGATTACAAATGTTGTGTAAAACACAGCATGCATTTATAATTTTAGCAGCTGTGTCTGGATGATAATGAAGAACTCTGTGGTCCAGAAGACATCTCCATCTATTTTTTAAAACCCCAATTGTGCGCTCAACAGTATTGCGAGCCACACAATGCAGATTTGTGTAGTACTCTTCAGCTGAGCCTGGTGGTGCATCCACTATTGGGGTCATCATATATTCCCTTTGAGGATAACCGGAATCGCCTATAATTGATATTAATATGAATAAGTAATTTATTAATACCTAATATACAAAATTCATTGCAGTAATGTAGATTCAATAAAATGTCAACAGCTGTATGAAATGCTTACCAAGTAAAAAAACTCTTTCTCCTGCATTTACTAAATTTATTATGTGATCCTTCACAGGATTTTGGTTCCAAACAAATGCATCATGTGAGGCTCCACCGAATGAAGAATCAACACTCAGAATATTCAGATCTGCATCACAAATCTGTAAAAAAAAAACCTTTAATTGAAAATAATAGATCTTATAATTAAAAACTAGATAAATATTCAAATTAACTCACAATTAAAACATTTCTTGAATGGTAACCTTTTCTATTGTAAAACCGCTCTTCATTTTGTGATGGTCTAACAATAGCCACATGAGTACCATCAATACATCCTGTGACTGCAGGAATTTTAAATTTTTCATAAAACCTGAAATTAATTTATTATTAGCATAATATTAACGAATTAGTTGAAAATAAAGTTAACGAATCTCAAACACCAAATGAGAGTATTGAATGTTAATATATAGGTATACCTTTGTTTAATCAAGTCTCGTTGTTGGCGAGTCTGTGGAAACTTAAGCCATTTATTTAAAATATTGTTTGCATTAAGAGCATTAGTAACTTCTCTTATTGCTCTAGACACTGATTGTTGGGACATCATTGTCCCTTGTGTCCCACCTATTAATCCTTGGTAGCTGCCTGTGGCGTAGAAAGAAAGTGCCACTAAAACCTAAAGAATACAAATAACATTATTTTTAAGTTTATACAATACAATGTGAAAATGGAATTGCTCGTTCACAAACCTTGTATTTTCTTGGTATGTCGCTACGGCGAGTAGGCTGGGGCATCAATGGTTCTAAATCCTTATAAATCACTTCGAAAAGCTCCTTATTGATTCGGTAATTTTTCTTAAACTCATCGTCAGTCATGGCAAACGCGCTATCTGCATACCGCGCCATTCGTCTCAAATTCCGCCTTTGTCTCATATCTAACTTATGAGAATTGTCCAAAATATCATAAATAAGACCTAAATGCGCCATTATTCACAATAAAAACTTCACAAATCTTTCACAATATCAAACTCGATCCCGAAAAAGTAGCTTTTTTGTGATCGTTCAACTTTGACATTAAACACGAATTCAAACTCGATATGTCAACGTCAAAATCGCGTCATGAGTACCGAAAAAGTGCATGCGATCGAGTCAAGTCGATTTAATTTAGTTCCAAAAAAATCCACCCAGTACGATTCCAGTCGGGAGCTAGTTTAGCATTCAAGAGTGCCAAATGACAAGATCTCGATCCCAAATTCGAATTCAGATTGAGATCGAGCGTCGAGAGTAAGGCCACTGGCTCTCACCCAGGAGGCTCGGGTTCGATTCCCGGTATCGGAAGTGTTCTTTTGCACATGTGTAAAAAATTTTGTACTAAAATATGAATGTAAATAGGCACAATATTAATAACCTATCTTTTGGCACAAACACATTTACAGTTCTTTTTACGAAACATAAACGACTTCCCTTATCCTATTTTATTTTAGTCAATTTACCATCCTGGGTAAATATTACTTCGACCGACGTCACAATTCGTTCATTAAATTTTTATTTTTGGATCAAAATTATATTTCTTAGTACAGTTTTATCTTTCATACACTTAACTCGACTTTTTTTACTCAGAAAGAGTGAATGGTCACTTTGACGTCACAATACGTCAATTGTTATTTTTATCTTTGGACCCAAATTTAATTACAACTGTTTTGGCTTTTAATCAGTTAATTCGGGTGTTTTTTTACGCAGAAAAGGTAGTTTATATCTACTTGACGTAAAATTCTTTAAAGCAATACCAACGAAAGTGTTATCCAACTAATAATAACTTCTACCCTGCCATCTCAACATAAACGCGTAATGATATATTATTACGACCAAGAGCCACAGCCGACAGGCCGTAAGCTTAACTTTAATACCCAGATGAGCAGTTGCCACGCTCTGCTTTTTAGTTCTAGATCTGTGTGAATTTATTTATTTTTATGGTCTAGGTCGTAAGAAAATGCAGTATAGCAGGAAAAAGAAAGGATATTATTTTAAGGGAGCGTAGAACTCATGAAATGAAACAACTTTTACTATGAGAAAAAAAAAAAAGCTTTGCTATACGTAAGTGCAAAATTAACACGATCAAAATGTATGGAACAGATGACCAAGGTCATCGATGACCTTTTTTGAAAGAATTTTAAAACGAAGCAGTTAAGACAGATACCTTAACGTACCTGAATTTGACTTTAGTTTACCATCACTTATCTACCCAATTGTTTTTATAATACCGTTAAAAGCGAGTTGCGTGAATCAAATTTACAAGATGAATGTATATGAATAGTGTGATTTTTTTAAAATGTCACTATCCGTTTTACCGCAATGACTCATAGATTCGCAATACCAAACAGCAAACCAACCAATAACAAACAGGAATCCACGATCTCCTGTCCTATTTTAATAGCCAAAGTTGTATTTACGTATAAGTGCAGAAAAATTAGAGATTCGGAGGATGAATTTGCCCAGGAGTAGGTCAAACAAAGCGAACCAAAGAAAATGGTTGTAAGAAAATCAGCAAAACTACGTGATTTTGTATTACGAGAACGTTATAAGGTAAAAAAAAATCAGCAAAAAGTTACATCACTTTCGATATCACATAATTATGTACTTCTAGCCGGACAAATTTCCTATTCTCCTCTTTAACTATAACAACAACCGGCCGAACCGGTACGAACAGTATGCGGACTGACTGCAGACTCCGGACACTGATAGACAATGTCCAGATGACCTACCATGTATTTATAAAGCATTATTGTTTTAAACAGGTAATATTGCTGTAAGAGTTATTGGGTACGCACCCAGAGCTTCGCCCATAACCTAACCTTACCTTGTAACCTGAAGATGCTTTCGTTAAGACACATTAGCCACGTACTAATGACTAAAAAACACATTGTTAACCTAATACAATTTGTAAAGAGTTAGTAGTTATTTGTATTCAATGAGCGATTAAGACGCGCCGGCACCCAACGTGCCTGTCGCTTTCGAAAGCAAATGGCACGGTTCTACCAAGCTTAACTGACGTTAGTGAGTTTGAAATAGCAGGAAGATTTATAAAATACCGTAATGATTGAGAAAAAGGACATGTATAATTTAAAACATTAATGATTAGTTGTATTCATTGTTCCATTCAAATTTTAAAGCAAGAGTTCCTAAGGGATCATGTTTAAGTCTGACTTTTTTTTAAACCAATTTGAAAATGTTTCACGGTCAAGAAATATGCAAAATTTTGGTAGCTCAACCTAATTAAACTTTTAGGTAACTTTACTCATACTAAAATAATTAAAACATATTGATCATGATTTGATCTATAGAGAACTCTTGTCATTAAACGATTTCAGCTGTTTATGCGTAATTTATTTTCATTTTATTTGTAACTTTTACACCTTTAAATTTATGCTTTTTACGGTTTTTCCTTCAGTAACCATATTCTGGATTTATGTAATGAAAATTGCAAAGTTTGTAAGGTTGCGTCAACTTACCCTTCTAATCGTAACTTAAGCTAGCAGTGGGTTTACGGCTGGTAGAGTCAGCCGTTTGTAATCGGCCACGGCTTACGGTCAAAGACCCAGATCTTCACCTTGCTCTTGGGCCTTGGTTTGACGTTTGTAGTGTTGTAACTACTGTGGTTATCGATGACAAAGATTAACTATAACATAGTGTGGCAATTTTTGATATTGCCGTAAGTGATGATGTAACAACTATGCCTGTTACCAGATGTCTGTATTTTTTTTTCATAGGTTTGTTTGAACGTTATAACTTTCTACCGACAGTGAATTATCACCCAATTTTAAACGTTAAACTCAATACAGTATCTGCAGAAGTATCTTCAAATCATCATCTTTCAATAATTATTTAAGAAACATTAAATTGTGACCGGTTTGGCCGGTTGTTTTCGTTACTGATTCTTAAGTCTATTTAAATTTGACGTCGTTGGGAACATTATTTATGTAGTTTTTGTTTGCTGATGTTTATAAGTCCTTCTTTAATTTATGTTGCTGCATGTTATTTTATGATAGTAACCTTGAGTGATCGAATAAGAAGATGATGAAGAATGCAGAGTGTCCATGAAGTTTCTTAGCCGTTCTTCTCCATTAGGATCTACCTACAAAACATGCAGCTAAAACTTTCTAAATAACAGTCTTACTCCTGGACAACTCAAAAGTACCTGTAAATGTAATAATTGAGATACAAGTTTTGAGTCTGCTGCTTCCTTTTGTTTTTAAATGCTATCGAAAGTTTTCGCACATCGACAATCGCTCACCACTATCACACAGTGCGAAAGAGACTCACCAATTTCTCCCACTCACCGTTCAGCCGAGATGAATTTAGTAAGCCAAGCGATAGCCGTCGGTTCGCGCGCTTTTCTAGTACATATGACCTGTTTACGAACGTAAACATTAACGTAAACGTGATTGTTTTGTGTTACGGATTTATAATTATGGGACGCAGGTAATTTAGCTTTATTTTTCTCTTGATCATTTTCCGTTTTTGTTTTTCTACAACTACCGGTTTTTCCAGCTTGTTTTTATTCGAAAGTTTCACAAAAACGATGCGCTTTCAAAACGATGTTTTTTTTTTGTTTTTTGACCGTATTTTTGTGCATAAGTGCAATGTGGTGATTTTAAATCAGTGTCTGACACTAATACTTATATGCTATATGCTTTGAATTGTATCTTTGGCTATCATAATTATCATTTACCATGTGTGCATTCTCAACTGCATTATTTATGTTATTTAACTAATACCTGATTTAAACGTTAGTGTCTTCAGTAATCCCAATAACTGACGCGGTATATTTGGGAGACCCTGGTATATTGACTTCGTGGGTAGATCCATGTCTACGTGATGTCAACCATGTTTCAACTGCTTTAACTAACACTATGATTATCATATTGAAATGCAGACTCATCTTCGCTTTCTTTTCAACACCCGGAAGTTAGACAGGTGTGACTTTGGTGAAGTTGATAATGGTCAAGATCAAGGATAACTAATCTAAGTCAAGATTTAAGATAGCATAATCATCTTCCTGCCCTTGTCCCGTGTGACTTGGGGTCGGCGCAACACGTTATTTTCTTCCATTCTCTTCTGTCAACCGCCTCACCATCATTAACTCCTCTTTCAAGCATCACCGACATATTCTATGCTTCTTGCATTTGGCAACTTCACCAGGACATCAGTTCATCTTGTAAAGGTGGGACACTATACTTGAAAAGCCATATACCCACCATACTCAGATATACAAATAACTAGACCCGGAAAAGCTACCCGTAGGCCTTTCAAATATTTCTTCTGAGCGGGAATCGATTCCACAATACGCCGCGTATCAGCCAAGTACTCAGCCACTGCAAAGCCGTGCCGTCAAATGGACCTAGGACTGTCTTAAGTTCGTTTATTACCCTCTCTTGGTCTCTTCCGATCCTTCCTTTCCTTCTTCTGATCTTTCACTTTCATTCTATTTTCAGGAATAGGACGAGCCACTGTCTGGAACAATAGTTCAGAGTGAATGGTTTGCCATTCACAAGGTTTAAGTAGTAGGCACCATTCATTTGCGACCTAGAACCTTTTTTTTTTTTTTTTTTTTTTTCGGATGGGAAATCATCAAATTATCGACCTAGAACCTCTATCGACAATTTTGTATTTATCAGTACAGTACTATATTACTGTCACCCATCAGCGATCACAGAAACTATAATCATAAATCTATTAATAAACCTGCCACTTCCAGTTTCAACAAAAACTGAAGACAATAACGACGATTCGTTCATCTGGAAATACAGCATACCCTCACGCTATACCCCATTGGGTGTTTCCAATTATGATATAGTTTCTCTGTCTAAGCAACTTTCTTTCGCATGTCCACTTACATTCCTAGTCATCTCACGTTTGACTTTTCAGTGGTTTGTCACTATGGTGTGAAGGAGACGATGAGATCAGCTGTTTCTTTCTGTCGGAATTGAAAGGAATGAAATATCGTCTGTTGAGATGGTAGTAGTAGACTACTCAGTACTAAAGCTCCAGACACGATTGATTTCCTCCATATAAATACTGAAAATACTACTGAAATAACTGTCCGTGTCCCGTATCCGCAACGCAACGTCCGTCATGGGTCTCGAGTTCGAACCCAAAGCACGCACCTCTTATTTTTCGTTTTTATATGCGTATTGTTTAATAATTATTGCTTGTATTGCATTGTTTCGGTTAAGGAAAACATAGAGAGGACACCAGCATGCCTGAGAGATATTTCTCGACGGCATGTAAAGCCAAGTCAGAGAGCCATGGGCGGCATAAAAACTCCAACACCAGGTGAGGCACTAACCCCACGGAAAAGAAAAGAAAGAACTGTCCGCAACAAAATGATTTTGAAGTTAAATAGATTGACCGTGAGCTCGGTTAGAACACAGGATACTTTTCATTCCCGTGCTATATGTTGTCCTTTTTAACCCAATGCTTGGATTGGTAGAGAATGCTTTGTGGCATCAAGTCCGCCTATGTGCCACTATTGTAGATGAAATTTAAATCAATAAATATATTCCCGTAGGCTTAAAATCCCAACCACCACGCGAGCGAAGACCCACGCAAAAGTCAATCATAAAAACTTAAGTCTATAGCATAAAACCGGTATGCTAATAAGTAATCTAAGCAATTTAGAAACTGCTACAAAAGATTCGTTTTCACCGAATCTCTTTAGCTTTAACAGACAAACATTGTGTCATAGAAAGTCGCACGTCATTTGTTTACGTTCTGTTCTGGGTTTCGCCACCTAAGCTGTAACCTGTCTCTACTTACGATTAGCAATAACCGAGAAGAGGAAAACTAGACATGAGTTGACGAGTAATGCTGTGCCAAGGGTCCGTTTCCAGCAAGCGGAAAAATCCTCGAAATATGAGCGAGTTTTTGCGCGTGAGTATAGGCAATAACTCTCGTCCAGTCACTTGCTAGTATGACAATCATGGAAAGTAAGAGAGTGTTTTATTTCTTCTTTTTGTCGTGTCGATGTTTCCTTTAGTGTTAAATAAGCTTCGACCAGAACTCAGTCCCCTTAGCGTTCATCGGACATGTCCCTCAAGATGAAGGTGATGTGCAGTGTTTTCTTTGATAGCTATAAATTCAGCGATAAACTAGTGGAGTTCTCAGCAACATTGTCAAAGTCAGCAATCGAAAAAAATTTCGATAGGTAAGTACTTAGCTGTTCCTCGTTAGCCCACGGTGCGACACATGACAAACTAGAACAGCATACCGCTGTACTTATGGTTAGAGCCTTTCTTGTTGTCTCTGCAACTATTAAGTTCAGTACAATAAGATCATCAGGATTATCGTCATTAAAATTATTATGTCTCACGGCAGTTTAATAGTAAATATTAGTATCTTATTCACTATCACGAAAATACAACACATGAAATGGTCAAAGGTGGTGGTGCTTCAAAATATTGTAATCAATAAGATACTTATACAATCTCAATCATATACAAAGTCATTATTTATTTATTAATCATACCTAACAAATTTGCAATATTCCAATTGGCATACAAACCAAGCATCATTTTCTATTTTACTATTGTCTTTTTAAGTGTAATTTGCTTCTATGAATCTCTCATTGCTATTTTAAACTTTACCATCTAGACGTAAAGTCCAATTTCCCAAGAAAAAGTCTTCAACAAAGCATTTTGTCGTCTCAACAATTTCCATTTCCAATGTACACCTTGTTCCAAAGTGCTAAAATACATTTTCTAATCACATTAGTAAACAATGTGTCGGTCAATCACAGGATAAAGATATGAACATGAATATTTATTGATTTTCTAACCATATAGATATTGTGTTAATTTTCACCCATTGTTTATACGAGGAAAGTGTACAAACACATTTCTATGTTGTCTATCATATTGACATAGGTGACCTACTCTGTTTCTAAGAGGTCGCTGTTACTGAGCTACAGCAATTTTAGCATGTAAATTCTCTATCAGCTTTTAACTTTTTGCTAACGCTGTTACTGAGCTACTTCATATTTAGCATGTAAATTCTCTATCAGCAATATTGATGTTATAGTTTATCCAAACGTTGTCAGAAAGATGTCATTATCAGCGATAAGACCATTGTTGTACCCATAGCTTTTATTTTCTGTTTTTTTTTTGCACAACATTGCCCCACACTAGGAATTTCTCCTATATCGTGGGTGCGTTTACAAACATTTAAACTCACATACACAAACAGTCAGACTCGGAACAACTATCTGTAGGCCATACAAATGTTTGTTCCTAGCGGGGATCGAGCCCGCGACACGCAGCGCAGCAGTCGATTGCTCAAATACAGCGGAAATAGGGCTGTCAAAAAAAAAAGGTCAAATTTAGAAACATATTTAAATAACTGTGTAAGCACTGCGGCACATCGAGCTATATATTTCCAGAATGACATAGTTTAGCTTTGTATAAATATCCTGTACTCTGAGAGACCCGCATAAACTGGTTTTGTATAGCTTGATTGGTCGTCGTTACAAAAAAGTATATTCTATCTATCTATTGATAAAAAGTTCATCTTTCTGGTCAGTTTCCACTTGAAATCATACAGCTGGATTACGATAATTTAATAAAATCTGACTTTCTTTTTTTTAATGACTGTGTTGGGTTTTTGTAATACAAGGTGTTGTTTTCCGCCCTCGTAAAATTCAAAGAGGTGACTATGCTAATGACTCTCGTTCCGAATCAAAAATAAAATATGTAGGTAATTTTTTGTTATTTACGGAAATCGGAAAGTTTGAACCACCCGTGATTTAAACGCGGCCCGTGTGATCCTCGCCCTATAACCGCGCTTTTACATATACAAACAATCTCAAACGTTTATTCGATAAGTTCTTATTCCCAAAACCAAGGGGGTTATTCTGAAATACTGACAATCTTAAACAACCAAAAAAAAACAGTATTTGTTAGTAATTAACTAGATACCGTAATTTTAATTGATTTTTAATGATGTGTTTTGTGATAACGTCCTGAATTTTGACGACGATGTACACAACACCTTGTATAACAGAACCTGGATTTATGTTTATTCTATCCAAGATACAGATAAATTATTTCAAAAAGCTTCATCATTCAACTCGAAACGACCAATAGCAGTGGTGGCTCAGAGGTTATGTTCTTCATCGTTGTTTAAAGAGTAGTTGTGATGAATAATATCACAACTACTAACTACGTGAGAAAGCCGTCAAGCCATTGTACCAAAAATTCGTCATGTCATGGTCCATGTGGTTACTTATGGGCCACCATAACAGAGAGGAGTCGTATGTTCAAGCAGTGTGAATATGAGATGCATCAGCCTCTCTCTCTCTCTTAAATTACAATTATCTACTTTCAACTTATACATCATATACAGATCTATCGTTTTCTGGCGTCTTCTTATTATTACAACCACACTCTCAATTATACCTGAAATAAATACACACTAAAAGATGTACACATCACTGCTAAGCAAGACATTTCTCTCTCTGCTACACATAACTTCCCGAATCATACGTCATTGCGTATACAGCCTATCCCACAAAATAAGCCAACAACAAGCATACATATAATAATACAGCCTTAGCTGTTCCACAACATCCTGTTTTGCGCCTTCCATATCCAGTCTGACCCAGCTTGCTAACTTTTAAAGGTCATTTAGCTAAGAGGCATCCAACAATCCGCTGGTCGATACGCAGGGACTAGCATGCTCCACCCGTAATGGGTCCTGCGACGAACAGCTGGCTTACAGTCCCTTCAGCTTGCTAAACCTGCAACATATGTCGCTGACTCCGGGACTTTTTCAAACAATCTCACTACGGATCTAACCCGACATTAGCTGATAAATAACCCCTAAAAGATGAAGACATCACTGCTAAGCATCACATTCCTCACTCTCGTCATTGCGTCTGAGTCAGTAAAAGTGTGTTAATGCGTGTGACATTGTTTAAGCAAACGTCCGGACGATGCCGGTATAACTTTGGCTATTTATAGCTATCAGCATATTTTTGTCGGTGACTGGTTTTTTTTCGGAAGAGAAACGATCGGATTCCGATTTGGAATTTTCTTTATTTTAATCATGCCTTTAAGAGCGTTTACACCTTACGACATTTAATAAAAACCAATAGACATTTCGAAAAAAAAAAGTAACTTTTTAGACCTATGTATCCTGCTTACGCGTGTTAAGTTTCATTGAAATCGGTTCAGTCATTTCGGAAAATAAGGACTTGAAAGTTTGTATGATATGCCGTAAGATACGAGTATGAACGCTCGTTAAAGTGAGTTATCTATTTATATAGCATCTACCATTTCTCGCTAATTGAATAACGGTAGGTTATAAATATCCTTGCATTGTCTTCTACGTAGACATTCATGTATATTAATTGGTGAGCTATGTAGTAAGGAAATGTGAACATTTCAGTGAGGTTTAGTTTGGCTTTTAACGATGATGTGCTTAAAGTACTTTTCAGTTAAGAATAGATAGATGGATAGAATAAGTGACTCTCTTTTTCATTTTGCATCTACATCATTTTCAAAAAGTACCTCTATAGGTGACATATTAACTTACCTAACTTCCATTTTCTCGCTTTGCGTCATTTTGGACGGAAGCCACAGATTTTTTTGTTCAACTCAAAGAACATTAATTGTTCCACTCGACCTAAGCTCATAAGTTCTACCTTTCAAATGAGAGCTTTTACCACCCAGAACGCATGTGAACTATGTATATTCTCAATAGTTGCCCATAAATTAAGTGCGTGGCTTACCTGTATCTCTCTCTACGCAAACTTGTAGTATATAATTAACCTACTCCCATTGTTTTTTTGGAAGCCCATGAATATTAATTTTATTTATTTCCCATGAATATTTTAGGTCGATAGGTAAAACGGAAGTGCTTTAAGCTATTAAAATAGAATATTTTCGATAGATCACAAACAGTAAAAAAAGAATCAAAAGCTGTTGCAAGGAACAATAAATTGTAAATTATTGATTTATTTCAAATAATCATTGACGATAATAAACTCAATGATTCATAGATTTTTCTTGACGATGATTACAAAACAGGTTCAAAATGATGTGAACATACCACTTTTCATTGAAATCGTTAAGTAATTCAGACTGAAACAAAATATAACTAAAGATAAAACAATTTCTGGAACTGTGGTATTAATATCCTCTTAACAATCATTCAAGTTAAAAAATCAGAAGCTGCTGACACAAACAGCTGTAGCTTTTAAAAATGTAACTTATCACTGCGTACATTGACATACAAACATCTGGAACCGCATGCACCATCTGATGATCAAATTCCAGTCAGGTAGTAATTGTTAATATAAACATAACTAGTTGGTCATCGGCATCACTAATAAAATATAATCGAAAGTTCGACCTTGTTACATTTGGACAACGGCACACGTTTTGTGTCATAATTTACCGGTTCGGGAGAAAGTGCGCCCTTGTACAGGAAATTGAGTGAAACTGTTGTTTATGTCAGAATTCTACTAAAATTGATGGCCGAAGGTTGAGGTTTCGATGGTTATCTTAATAGAACTGGTTTTGACCGTGCCCTTGAAAAGAATCTGAGCCATGTTCAAAATATTTGCATCTAGGATCGTCTTCTTCCGAATATTTCCGAGTCAGTCGTTTAGAATATTTTCAATTCAATTCAATTCAATTCAATCATTTATTGCATATCACATGTGTTTAACAAGATCTTCAATAATAATATAGTTCACATGGACCCTGTCGGGCACAACAATTTTATAAAGTATTATAGTAGCATTCAAAATAACCAATAGTAAAAAATAAAATCATTCATTCATAACAATTAGATAATATTCAATTTGTTTAAGTAAGTAAGTAATCGATGTCACAAATAATAAAATATAAATATTATCAGTCAAAAAAAAAAAAAAAAAATCAGAGTCAAATAAGTTATGTCAAATAAATTTCAGCATTACCTTTGGTGTATCTTCACATAGTATTGACGCGTTATTTTACTGTGACTTCAGTCATTATTATTTCTGTATGTCTAATATTCCCTTTATATTTTATAACACAAGCATTATCACTCATTTCTGCAACGTAATTATGATTATTTTCAGAATTGTTACCATTATTTCTTCTATCTACTTCAACTTTTCTTACATTGTCCACAAGACTTTTAGTTTCACCGCAAGTTGCTTTTTAAACTTAACATTCTTTTACGTATACGATGACATCACTTGCTAATGCATCACTAAGTTCTTAACCTCTATTGCGGTAGTTGTACAATGCTTTTGTATTGTCACACCATGTAACAATTTGTCAAAATCTGCGGTTTTGTTCCTTTCATCACTTCATTCGTTTCACGACTTTTCTTCGTAAGAGTAACTAATCCATCAATGGGCAGTGAAGTAATTTTATTGTCCTCTAGACCATTTTGAAAGAGAAAGCTTAAAACTACTAAATGTTTTTCTTTTTTTTTTGCGGCGATGTTATTACAAAAGAAAGGTTATTACTGCCATGTTTTTAACAAGAAGTGTAGGTACAGAACTTTTCATTAAATCTGTTATTTTGAACTGTAGGTACATTAATTTCCAAAATGAATACCTATAAAGTTTCCAAGAACCTATACTGTTTAACTTACAAGAACTTGTGTTATTAGAAGCTATAAACAGCTACCATGATAGCATGAAAATCTCTATCTTTTATCTGAAAAGTGTGACTTACTAAAGTAGTCCAGTATCCTTGTCGCCAGAAAGTACGGGGTAGTTTGCGTGAAATCCAGTAACAAAATCAAAACTACCGGATTTGAGGCAAGCACTGATGTATAAAGTTACTGGACTAACGTTAATAATACCTTGCTTACTACCGAAACTAACGAACATGTCAAGGCCTACCTATAACAAATATTTGATAGTGAAACGAAGTACCAACGGACAAATTAATCTTGTAATGGAAAAAATCCATAAAAAAACGTCACCTACTAAACCCTTTGCTACTTTCAGAACTGGATATTTTATAAGCACGCCCGTATCAACGTCAAAACTAATGAGTCAGTACTATCGAAACCTTAAATGAGTGAAACGTTATTTTCACTTTTCACAAACATATACGAAAGTGTAACATGATTTTAATAATTTCAAATGCATTTCAACTAATCAATATTCAGTTGAGTAATTTAAAAGCACATCAAATATAATGTTTTCCAAAACAAGTTTAAGGTACTTCATCAACAAGCTGTCAACTTATCAAATTAAAGCCACCAAACAATTTGGTATTTTAGTGTTCTTTAAATATTAAAAGCTTTGTTTGACTGGCAAACAAGCATATGCCAGATAAACCTTTTTGGAAGATGACAATTTATTAATGTCAAATTGATTCTTTTATTTTGACTCATTTTGCCGCAAAAAATATTTTGACTATCGTTTTATAATGCGTCAAGATAAGAAAGAAACAAGTAAAATAATCCAGTAAGACTCTCCCTTAAATTACGATTAATAAAAGAAGTGAGTCATTGTCCATAATTATTAGAACAATTCAGAACGATATTTAAAAAAAATGAGCAAGTGTTTATGTGAGTTAATTAAAATTTCGAAAATGTTAGTACCTAATAAAACATGTTACCATTTGCGGTTTTTCAAAACTAAAATACGCTAGTAAAAAAAAAGCGTACCAAATGTTTAAAAAGTAAAAACGAAAAAGTAACAAAAAATCGTGCCAAACTAACTTTAGTTTTTTTCTTAATTACCTTTGCAAAGTATACTTCAACATAGAAAACCATAAACTGTGAAACTTATACTCATTTAAACAAACTTATAGAACCATCGTTACAAGATCATTAAAATAATACATGTTTGGATAATTTACGACGTACGTTTAGGTATTCACCATTGAAACTATGACCACTGTTTCGGGCTGATTTTTAAACAACTAATTAAAATAAGAAGGTTAACTGATTGATGATTACAAATATAAATTAATCAGCCATTTGGACAACTGCAACAGTAGAGGCAGACCTAAGAAACGTTAAATGGACTGTGTGATAAAATTAATGACTTGCTTAGAAAGGCTATAAATGGGGCTGAAAAGCCGAAGAATAAAGACGATTGATTAAACGGCCAATCAAAACACAAGTCACCAAATTTATTTCCTTTTGCAACGCCTAGAGAAAATAAAACCTTTAACCAACATGGTTTCTAGATAATATTGTATCTGATCTGGATCAAGGCGCTTTCACTTTATTATTTGTGGTATACACTATCTAATCACAATCGGTCAGTATCCAATTATTTAACAGGCGTCCATTTTCTTATTAATATCCCTTCCATTCATATTATTATATCAAAGGCCACGAAATTGTCAGTATCAATCTAGTCAACAAATGGGCCCCCTCACCCAAGCTAGCTCGTGACATTTTTCTCTACCATACGTCATTTAGTTTAGTAGTCAATAAAAAGTAAGTGTAAAAGTAGATATGACCAGAATAAAGGTGAGTTCGCACCTTTATTCTGGTCATATCTACTATTACAGAATCTATCAATATCCTTTAAACTTTTTCCCTCATTGAAAGTTTTATCATGTCGTACAAACTCACAAACGAATACAAGTTGTTTATTTTTCTATAACAGCTTTGTACCACATAGCTAGTGATAAAAGTGTCCTTTTAAGCAAGTAAATGCATGTGTAAGGACACTCTTCTCTCCCGAAACTTTTTACGTAATGTACCTACAAGATACAACAAGGTACATACTACTAATATAATTATTTACTATTTATAATTTCGAAAAAGAAAATGGGATTAAATATAATGAGTACCAAAAAATACTTTGAGATCCTAAGCTACGTTACCCAAAAAAGAATACTAAACACCAAAAAAATTGTATTCAAAGACCAAATATAGTAAATGATCACCAAATATAGTAAATGATCACCAAATTTTGTGATAAGAAGAACTTAGGAAGCAAGTGCGAGCAAAGCGAGCTCGAGATATTGGGCACCACGACATCCCCTTCATGTTAGGTTACTTTAAACCCTGCAGAGAGAAATAGGAGCCCCGCGTAGCGGGGCTCCGTCGACTACGCCTTAGTTCGGAGCTGTGATTTTCAGGTTTTTAATTCTGGTGATCATTTACTATTTTAGGCAGTATAAAAATGTTTTTTAAGGTTATATTTACTTTATCTGGTGTTATGTTAAACATAAGCCAAAGAAAATCAAGAAAATTAAAGTACAAATACAACATTACAGACAGCTTATTAAAAATGAGTTTGCGTTTTATATATTTTACGTGTGATTTGTGCATGAGTGATATGTGTGTGTGTGGGATAAATGTGTATGTGTGGTGTGTAATTGTACATGTTGTGAGTAACTGAACACGTGAATGAGTGAGTTATGTGTGTGTTGCAGGAAGGCCTCAGTGTCCTCATATGCAAGTGGTTTGATCGTTTTAATGACAAGTTTTTTACATACTTAATCATCCGTTACAGTTTTTGGATCCATATCACCATTCCTTGCCCTTATCCCAATTGATTTGGGGTTGGCGCAGCCTGTCTTCTTCTTCCATCATTCTCGTCATCTCTTTTGTAGCTATTTATCCTTCACACAGTCCGTCCATCGGTTGAGGAGCTCGTGGCTAAATAATAACAGCCGCACGGGTCAATCTTTAAGGTTAAGCCGTGCTTGCCGAGGTTGGTCCGTGGATATGGACCATTATTACATACCGAGTTTCCTCCGTGCCTCGGATAGCACGTTAAACCGTTGGTCTCGGCTGACTTTTGTAGATCTTTGACAGTCGTTACGAGTAGTCAAAAGCCAAAAGTCTGAAATCCAGTCTTACCAAGAGGAATCGTATTACCCAGTTACTGGGTTGTGGAGGTCAGATAGGCAGTAGCTTCATGTAAAATACTGGTACTCAGCTGCATCCGGTTAGACTGGAAGCCGACCCCAAGATAGTTTGGGAAAAGGCTAGGCAGATGATGATGACAGTCCATCCATCGGTACTTTAGCCGTAGTTTTATGGCAATATTAGTCTTGTCGTCGTAGTAGCCGCTCGTATTATAAACATTACTCTTATTTTCTTCCGTTGTTCCGATTTGGATACTTTCACTTACTGATGCTGTAACCCGTTATCTGATATTAGTTTATTGTTAACTGGTTCGATCGTAACCGCTTCGGTGCTTATAGTAAAATTAATGGTTTGAAGAGTAGTTATTTTTATTGTTTAATTTTTTATCGCCTTTTCATGTGCTTTGTTTCAAGTGAGTGTTCTATACAAGGTGTTGTTTTGCATCCTCGTCAAATTCAAAAAAGGTAACTATACTAATGATTTTCGTCCCGAATAAGTAATGACTTTTTTTCTTATTTACGGAAATCGGTAAGTGTGAACCACCCGTGTTTTAAACGTAGGCCGTCTGATTCTCACCCTATAACGGCGCTTCCCATATACAAATAATCTCGAACGTGCGTGTAACTATTCGATAATTTCTTATTCCCTGAAGCACGTTACGGGGATTATTCTGAAATACTAACAAACATAAACAAACAAAAAAATGTGCGTTTATTAATAGTTAACTAGGTACCGTAATTTTAATTGATTATTTATGACTTGTGTGACAATCTCCTGATTTTGACGAGAATGCAAAATAACACCTTGTATAAGTATACGATCACGATAATTATTGTCTTGGCTTTTTAAACGGTCAAAGCGAAAGCAAATATACATTATCTGTTTTTTATGATTTATTTTACCATATACTTATTAGTTAATTAAATCACAATTTCTGTTTTGTTTAGTTCTTAACATCAATGAGACTATTTGTCTGTTCTGATGAAATGTAAACTTAGTATTTAAATAGATAGCTACTTATCTGATGACCGCTTTCTTTTCTAAGCCTTATCTCCTTATTAATTATTTATTTATTGATTGTTTTATAAATATCTTCATTAATATTAAACACAAACCATATTTATCGTTTTACGGCATAAAAATAATTAGGTTAATTAATATAATTACATTATAAATTCTAGACTTAATTTCTCCTCACTTTCTCGAGTGTTTCATAACGTAACATTAGGGGTGTTGCCGATAGTCATGCTAGCGAAGGAGGTGGCGGAACGTGAGAGGGAGAGAACCTCACGTCCCAGCCGCCGCAGGAGACACCCCGGGCGTCGGGGGGCAACCAGTGGCCCCCGGCCACCGTAGGCGCGAGCCTGTGGACGGTGAGTAATGGGCTAGCTCACCGTCCGTCCGTCTCATGACGACAGGCCGTGTCGACGGCGCGTACGTGTTCCACGCGCGCCTCAAGGAGATATCAGCAAACCGGAAGGGGTCCGAGAGGGCCGATGCCTGCCAGGGTTGCGGGACTGTTCGAAAGGGTTGTGCGTTGTTTCATCGCTAATTGTTTAATCGAATTTTGTTTCACATAAATTGTTTCTCATATTATCATTTCATAGAATAATCAATACGCAGAATACTTACTTTGAAGAAATTTAAATCATCGATTTTTGTTTCAAATAAAATTTAATGTTAGAATATTCATATCATAGAATAACAAATCAAATATTATTTATCCACATATTGTTTGTTTCACATAAAACTTATTACGAAGAATAACATTTTAATCGACTAACAGTTTCTAAAATTCAAACCTTTGAAAAATACATACCCTCCTACAAAATTACAACACCGGGTTCACAAAAATAATGCGGGTAAATTATTGTCAAGCAGGAAAACAATCTTGTTATTCTCACTAATGGTGTCCATGCCTGTTGCATGCAGCATGCAGCAAGCATGCAACTTGCAGCATGCATGCAAGCAACCATGCAACTCGCAGCATGCATGCAAGCAACCATGCAACTTGCAGCATGCATGCAAGCATGTAACATGTAACAGGCAAGGTTTCTGTCACGGCTCCGGCGCTGCGGGGCTCCGGCGGCCCCACGCAAGTTTATCGTCGCAGATGGTATTAACGCTCACCACCGCAGCTTCGGCTTGCTGGCCGGCAAGCCGGCCAGCCTCAGCCGCGGCGGCGATCTTTAGAAACCACCTGCTCCTCAACTCGCGGGCCGCCTCATCCCTCCGCGCCTACGCGGGCTTAAATTACTCTCTAGGGGTAGGGCAAGCAAGACTACGTGGAGTCTGTTTTGCAGGGTGTCACCTTGTTTCGCAGACAGAAATTTGACAGAATTTCGTTTCCCAGAAAATGTTTCACATAATATTTAGTCCCCGTATTTTTATTTCGAATATATTTGTTTCGACTACTATTTACTTGAATGAAAAATATTTTACAGAAACACAATTCAAAGAATTTTACAATGACATTTTTTTATTTGACCAACTCATCAAACAGCAGAATTATTTTTCAACGAATATTGTTTGTTCGATGTATGTTTCCATGGTATTTTATTTCAACGAAATTATTAACCTTAAATTAAAATATTGTCTTTAAAAGTCAATATGTTGTACTACTAAAGTTAGTGGCAGAAACGAATGGCTGCAAAACAGAATCTACGTAGTCTTGTTTGCCCTACCCCTAGAGTGTAATTTAAGCCCGCGTAGGCGCGGAGGGATGAGGCGGCCCGCGAGTTGAGGAGCAGGTGGTTTCTAAAGATCGCCGCCGCGGCTGAGGCTGGCCGGCTTGCCGGCCAGCAAGCCGAAGCTGCGGTGGTGAGCGTTAATACCATCTGCGACGATAAACTTGCGTGGGGCCGCCGGAGCCCCGCAGCGCCGGAGCCGTGACAGAAACCTTGCCTGTTGCATGTTACATGCTTGCATGCATGCTGCAAGTTGCATGCTTGCTTGCAGCTTGCATGCTTGCTGCATGCTGCATGCTGCATGCAACAGGCATGGACACCATGAGAGAGAATAACAAGATTGTTTTCCTGCTTGACAATAATTTACCCGCATTATTTTTGTGAACCCGGTGTTGTAATTTTGTAGGCGGGTATGCATTTTTCAAGGGTTTGAATTTTAGAAACTGTCAGTCGATTAAAATGTTATTCTTCGTAATAAGTTTTATGTGAAACAAACAATATGTGGATTAATAATATTTGATTTGTTATTCTATGATATGAATATTCTAATATTAAACTTTATTTGAAACAAAAATCGATGATTTAAATTTCTTCAAAGTAAGTATTCTGCGTATTGATTATTCTATGAAATGATAATATGAGAAACAATTTATGTGAAACAAAATTCGATTAAACAATTAGCGATGAAACAACGCACAACCGTTTTGCAGCCATTCGTTTGTGTCACTAACTTTTGTAGTACAACATATTGACTTTTAAAGACAATATTTTAATTTAAGGTTATTAATTTCGTTGAAATAAAATACCATGGAAACATACATCGAACAAACAATATTCGTTGAAAAATAATTCTGCTGTTTGATAAGTTGGTCAAATAATAAAATGTGATTGTAAAATTCTTTGAATTGTGTTTCTGTAAAATATTTTTCATTCAAGTAAATAGTAGTCGAAACAAAAATATTCGAAATAAAAATACGGGGACTAAATATTATGTGAAACACTTTCTGGGAAACGAAATTCTGTCAAATTTCTGTCTGCAAAACAAGGTGACACCGTTCGAAAGAGATACGGTGGCCCTGGAACACAAAGGGCGAAGAAGGAACATGGATGGGTTTTAGTCAGACTTGTACTGACACTCCCTTCCGCTCCACCCAGAGCGGGAAATCAACAAATGACCCCCACTTGATGATTTCCAATCCGATATTATTTTTTTTTATCTTCAAACTCTTTACATTGTCGTGTTTCGGTCTATTTTATGGTGACACCATATAATTAATTTAGCACTTATTTCTTATTCCTTTACATTTATTTATTTTTTACAATGCTGCTATCCTAAGCTTTTCCACGTTACTTATAAACGTGACTGTTATCTATTATGTTGGGGTTGTAACTGTGGAAAGTTGCGTGGATGTCATATTTTAAAGTACTTATTTAAAAACGAAGCGAAAGTGGTTCACCCGTATTAATTTCACTCGAACTTTTTTCTCAAATACATAAAGGTCGTCGAAGACGAGACAGGCAGACAATTTATAACCTATGGTCGAAACTGTCTGACCGCTATTTTCATTCCGTAAACACTTTATGCCATTTACTCAGTGTACAGCTTTCTTTTGACTTTCACAGGGACTATAGGTTTTTGTGTTTTATTTATTTCAGATGTATGCGTGAGAATCAAAAGAAATTCCTTTGTATATATTGCCAGTAGTTAATAAGTTTTAAGTACACCTGTTTTGCCATTACCGGACTCGAATAAGGTAGTAAAAGAAATGAGTTGTTTCTGTTGGGTTCCGTACCTAAAAAAAAAATCACTTTGTAGTTCGTCTGTCTGTGTGTAAAGAAACTTATTCATAGAAACGCGTAAATATATCAAGTTGAAAATATCAAATACATATAAAAAAATCTACGGTATTTTACAGATTTGAAAAATTTGAACATGTAAATCAACGAGATCAAAAGATATTGCCGTTTATATCCTCAGGTGTACTTCCCGTTGACCTAAAATCATAAAAATTTGGCGAGAAGCAATGTCTTACAGCATAAAATGATGTAATAATTGAATAAGTAATGCTGTTTTGTTTTGTATTGTTCTTTAAGTGCTGAACTGTCGCATTAGGGTAAACCCTGTAAGGATAGTTTAAGGTGTAATAAATAAATAAATAAAATAATATGTAAAGGAGATACTGGGATAATTTTCTACCCGACTTAAAAAACTCTCAATTTCAAAAGTAACGATTGCATTTGAATTTTATGAGATAAATGACATACATGGCCATGACCTTTGTTTTATAATAACTAATGATGACATTTGCCATCAGCATCCCATCAGCCTCATACAAGACTTCATTACATTCTACGAACGCATAAATACAAGCTTTGAATAATCACCTATTTTCGCTTTCAACATCAAATTAATGGAGAAAAGTGAAGGCAAGTCATAATTGCATATTTTCTTTAGTAATATCAGCATAACTCCACCCTAAGCCGCGTTATTGCTTCACATCAGGCAAGTTACGGCAAAACGAAAGTATGTAATTGAGAAATAAAAAAAAACCGAGTTTGACAATATTGTGAAAAGTGGTTTTCACATTTTCACAGTCTTTTAAGTGTATCATTTGTGTAGTAGTTGTAATCGGGTTCAACTCTGAGTAGGGGCAAAGTGCTATTGGGCAATAGGGATGGTGATTCATTTTTTTTTATTTGTCTATCGGGTAGATTATTAAAAAGTATTTGACACGTATTTTTTCTTTTTTCACGTAATCTTAAAATTACGGATATATTTTGAGTTGAAATGGCGCATGACATCACGGCTCAGTACATTTTATACCTAGTTGTGAAGTAGTGAGCCCCCACTCTCCAACTTTAATGCGTTTTAACTAAGTATTTTTTTGTTAACTTGATAAAACAAAAAAATACGTATCTAATATTTTTGTATTACCTGATTGACGGACAAAATAGAATTTCGTTTTCTTTACCCAGTCATCATCCCTATTAAGAATCATCATCATTCCAGCCGAAAGACGTCTGCTGCTGGATATAGGCCTCCCCCAAGTGTCAACACATTGACCAGTCCCATTCCACTCGAATACAGCGGATCCCCGCAACCTTCACCAGGTCATCGGTCCACCTAGTGGGAGGCCGTCCAGCGCATCGTCTTCCGGTTCGTGGTCGCCATTCCAGAACTTTTCGGCCCCTCGGCCATCCGTTCTGTAAGCATAAAAGCCCAGAATCTGAGTTTATGTCCCGTCAGTGTCGGTAGCAACTGGATCGCCTTGTTTGAAATGTGAGTGTACTATAGTCAAAGCTCTGCCTATCTTTGTCAGTCATAGTTCTTTCCCATACATCGTCACAGTTGATCCTGCTCTTTACATATTTAGCAATTTCCACATCCTTAACCAGGGTCATTTGTATACCATAAGGTCTACTTTAAGTTTGGCACCCAATTTCAATAAATGGTTCATCATAATATCGTTTGGGTCTGTAAATGTGAAACAAAAACTGTATATGTCCAATGAACACGTCTTCTGTTTTTTAAATCTGAACGAGAAGTTCCGAAAAATATGTCCTTCAAAAAAGTGTCTTACTAACACGCTTACTTATACTAATCTTACTTTTTAGTCATTGATAACTACTCTTAATGATTACTTTGGTGCATCATGACTTGCAGTTTTAAAGGATGTCTCAAGTATTTGATTGGCAGCTTTTTGAAAAAGTGAACCCGTTAGTTTTTGCTTATTAGCGAATCCAAAGTTTTTTGGATTACTTTTTTTGTATTGTACAAGCTAAATTTTGAAGCGTTTACCTTTTACTTTTGACTTCATGACTTAGTTTAATGTTTTAACATGTTTTTTGGGCTCAAGCATCTTACCTATCTGTTTAACCGACACCAACAAACATCAGGTGTTCATTATTATTTTTCTTGCACGCAAAATTACAAGGTATACACACAAACTGCAATATATATAACTTATGTTACATCTGCGGGCTTTACCCAGTATTTGAGTTTAATTTGTCGGAATTAGAAATGCTTGTAAAAAGAGGCCATAAAGGTATTAATCCATCATGTTGTCTTTCAAGAAAAGCCTTAAAAATACTAATAATATTATGCTAATATGTAAATAAATCACAAATCGCATTAACAGTTCAGACAAATTGAGCATCACTTTTACTTTTCTATATATACTATTCTATTGCGTACATAAGTTAGACAGTTTTCATTATGAGTTGAAAAAATAAGCTTATTAACTTATAATACTGATAATTTGTGTATTCCTTAATAACTTTGTCGGCTTTCATTGGCTGGATTATTCAAATTCTATGCAACAAATAGCAGTCACGCTGATGGTGGCGGGTGTGTCGGGTCGTTTAGTTCCCTTCAAAATGGTTGACTTGAATGATACATGCGTCATGTTCGTGAACGGGCGCTGTCAGTTGTGACTGGTCATCTCTTAGCTGCCACGGTTTCTTTTAATTACTTTATTTTTAATTACTGATTTAATCTTTTACTCTGGACGCTCTTAACTTGCCCGTATTTCTACATTGTTCTCACATATTTGTTTTAATTCTTAACATGAATGATGTAACCAAGATTTTGTAACATATTTGATTTAAAAGAGTGTCCATGGAGTTTCTTGTCCGTTCTTCTCCATAGAGATCTACGCTACGGAATGGGCAACTACAGTACTTTCATAAGTTATTATGCCTTGTGACTGGGACTGTAGCTTCGCGTTTTATTTTGTTTTTGTTTTGACTTTCAAAAGTGCCTGTAATGGTCTAATTGAAATAAATTCTTTGACTTTGACATTAAATTATGCGTGAAATCGTTTAACGCATAATTTCACCAAGTTTTTATTAAGACATTCGAATCGAAACGATTGAAGGGCCTATTTGATGATTAAGTTGTTGAGGCTGTTTGTGTAACTAATAGTATAAAATTAATAAAAAAACAGCCAGTACATAACTTAAAAATAAACTACGAGACCCAAATGTAAGGGACATCAGATTTAGATGGTGGCCCCATGGAGAAAGTTGTACAGTTTTAAGGTCTGAATTACACTATGAAATATGGACATTTATGAAATATGGACCACACCGTTTTGGTACACGCTGTTTAAGAATACCCAGCATAATATATTTACTAAGATTCACTATACGGACTTCAAAACAAGGATTTAACACACTAAAACCTCAACTTCAGAGTGTGGTGATAATAACAAAACACACAGTTCTAATGAATGTTTGTCCACTGACTTTCGCAGTGAAAGTTAAAGTGCACATGTCGAAGCTTGGACCTTAGGCTTTTGTGAATGGGTTCTCTTTACGATATTGTCTTTTCATGGTATGAATAATGTGCTAAGTAAGTGAGTTGTAGTACCATGCTAAGGTTATTGCTTCTCTTTCAACATCGATGTGTGAAAATTCTTCATTCTACGTACCATCACGCAGGTAATCCTAGAAGGTTGCAGGTAGAGTACCTTAATAGTGCACCCACATTTCGCCAGTTACGGTTAAGCCCAATGTAATAGGGGGTGAGCTTATGTCATTAACCGGACACAAATCCATACCTATTCACTGGCTGCTACTCAGAAATTCCAGAAGGAAAAACCCAAATGATGTCGCTTTCCTCTATTGGTGGACGTGGACGAGCCGGTGGTGGTGGTGGAAATCATCGTAGATCTTTTTCTTAGCTTGTCGATGGCAATCTATAATGTTTCGGCCCAGAACTGAGCCACTAGTTTGGCGCCCACTGAAGCGTCCATCGGTTCCTGTAATGAACAAACAGCTGGATACGCAAGACACGATACTAAGTGCTGCATCGTTTGTGGAACAGCACCACATGTAATTGATTCAAAAGCATCATCACCTATATACAGTATGTTAGTTTAAACGAGGGACATATTCAAACCCATAATAGTACATGCTATCATGATACTAATAAAAATATAAACAAAAAAAAAACACTGATATATAACAGACAGAACCATACCAAAATTTTCGCAAATGTCACGTAACGTGTATACACCCTTGCGCTAGCGACTTAATACTATCGCAGAACATGTGAGCGGGTCAATGACTCTTAGGTATAATCCATTTTCCCTTCATACTTTAAACTTACCTGGCTTAGGACAGTCCAAAATATCTAGGTACTAAACAAAACATTAAAAATTCTTCTATATACGTTATAGGTTTTTTACATATTTGGGACGAGAATTGAATACTGAATACCCTCCCTCAATATGTCCCTCGTTTAACCTAACATACTGTATAGGGTATCTGGTATTTAGTGACCGATACTTAAACACGTTATTATTATACCCATGATAATCACCAACTTTCCCAAATAAAAAATTGTTTATATACTTATTCACTTTTATCACAATAATACAACAGCTGTATGATATTCGCGCGCGCGCCTGTGGCTTATCAGCTTGTGATAAAAGTTAATGAGTATTAAAAAAAAAAAGGTTTCTTTAGGAAAGTTGATTGTTATCATGAGTATCGCGTGTTTATGTATCGGTCACTAATTACCAGTCACCCTATATTCTTCTTTGAACGTGAACCCGAATCGTTCACATAGAATAACTATGACCCTTCTCACAGACGACAATGCAAGGTCATGAGAAAACACAGCAGACGAACGATTTTCCGTAATCTGCTTCATACTTATACATAATCGCCATTCTTTTTCTTTACCATCTACATACTACATCTTACATAAGAAACATTTTTTTTTCAAACGTTTCACTAATCATTCAATTCAATTAACAAATAAATTCTGTATTTCGCCAAAATCTATTACATTACAAAATACTAAGAACATAAAAGGCTTATAAACAAGGTCACCCATATTCTAAAAGCCTTCCTAAATCCATTTTTGAACTAAGTCGACTGTTGTACATACACACGACAATAGTTAAAAGGCCGCAATTGGCAGATCTTCGAATAAGGTACCTCCTCACACTATCTATCTTTATCAAACCTATAGTTTCATTCTGCTTCAATCAATGTTAAAGATGTATACAGTATGTTAGGTTAAACGAGGGACATATTGAGGGAGGGTATTCAGTATTCGATTCTCGTGCCAAATATGTAAAAAACTTATAACGTATATAGAAGAATTTTTAATGTTTTGTTTAGTGCCTAGATATTTTGGACTGTCCTAAGCCAGGTAAGTTTAAAGTATGAAGGGAAAATGGATTATACCTAAGAGTCGTTGACCCGCTCACATGTTCTGCGATAGTATTAAATCGCTAGCGCAAGGGTGTATACACGTTGCGTGACATTTGCGAAAATTTTGGTATGGTTCTGTCTGTTATTTATCAGTGTTTTTTTTTTGTTTATATTTTTATTAGTATCATGTTAGCATGTACTATTATGGGTTTGAATATGTCCCTCGTTTAAACTAACATACTGTATAATTTATAATTTTCCGGTACTTCAAATTTGACAGACGAAAAGTAAGCGTTTATAATATGTCAATTTATAAACAAACAAGGTGGAGTGTAGGCGTGGTTAGTCCGACTTAAGTTCAGTTCATGACTAAGAATACCAGTGTAGGTGTATCTAGTCCTGTGTCATACACTGTTTCTCCGTAATAAATACTCAAAGTTACTTTTGCATCAAATACTAACTATTAGTATGGAACAATGGATGTCTTGATGTCTTCATAAAATAAAGAAATGGTTTATCCTAGTAGTTATTCCAAATGAATTGTCTTTTAGAACACTCTTATAAAAAAAAAAACATCCCCATACTCACACTTATAACCACAATAACAATTAAACAGCTCATGCGTCATCCAGCAACAAGTAAATCTTGGCAACTGCGCACGCGCTGAAAGCGTAACGGATGACAGCCGCGAATCGCAACGGATTCTGGGGCCAGTCTAGCATTCTATTGGTCTGTGAATAAATTGATCTGAAGTGTGAATTTACTTAGGAATTGTAGTATGTTTTCATCTGGCTCTGCCCGCGGCTCCGTTTGCTTGAATGTCACAAGGGAACTTAGTACTAGAGCAAAATAATATCCTTTTCTGGCATAGGATACTCTTTATCCTGTTTGAACGTTGGTTTAGGAACCTCGAGGAGCAAGAGTAGTTCGTGGCTAAATAATAACAGCCGCTAGGATCAATCTTTAGGTAAAGGTTGGTCTGTGGATGGGTGATTACCCATTACATACCGAATTTCCTCCGTGCCTCGAAAAGCACGTTAAGCCGTTGGTCCCGGCTGTCATTTAAAGAACTTTGACAGTCAATACAGGTAGTCAGGGGCCCAAAAAGTCTGATATCCAGTTTTAACAAAAGGTATCGTATTATCCCGTACTAACTGGGTTGGGGTGGTCACATAGGCTGCAACCCGGTTATACTGGAAGCCGAACTTAACATACTCGTAGTTGGGAAAAAGCAAGGCAGATGATAACGTTGCTTTAGGAACCAGGTCCTAGTGTACCTGCGTATAATGTCGAAAGCGTGAATCACATATGAGAAATGGAGATAGAAAGGTACAAATCATTTACATCCCGTGATTATCCAAAAATTTAAACCACAAACGATCGCCAAGAAATAAAACTTTAAACGAACAGGAAAACCATTTCAAATATTCCATAGAATAATTATGATTTTTTGCAAATCATCAGCCCCATTTTAATAACATTATAACTATGATAATTGCCACGTTGTAATTACTCGTGTTGAACAAAAAGCTGACAAGGTTTTTTTCTAAGCAAAGGCTGAGGAAGACGATTCATTGGGCAAGAAACCGGTGTAATTCTTTTTAAAAGTGTGTCTGTTGGCCACATGGGCAACCAGTTTATAGATAATTTTCTTACACGCATGTACAAAGAAACGGGCTTCGGATCTTCCAATGCATAAGTTATTGTAAAAAGTGAAGATTTACGTCTGATTTATGGTTCGATTCATTTTTATGGCTTGATTTAATTCATTGTGGAAAAGCTGTTGTCCGCGACTTTCGTCCGCGTGCAGTTATTATAAAATATTACGTGCCTATTTGAATCGGATTTTGCTAACAATTTCAAGTTTTTTTTTTTTTGCACGGAACTCTAATCTTTTTTCTAAAATAAAAGCCGCCTAAGTTACTCCTAATCACATTGGCGATCTAACAGTATAAGTCCAGTCGTAATCCGTCCAGCCCTTTCGGAGATTAGCCGGAACAAACAGACCGACAGACAAACCGACAGACAGATATGATTTTTGTTATAAATACCGTATAGACTTTCATAATTATGCATTCAGTAAGAAGCTGTTTTTTTTTTTCAAAAACGGATTAGAGTTCCGTGCAAAAAATAAAACTCTTGAAATTGTTTTCAAAATCCGATTCAAATAGAGAAGTAATATTTTTATAATAATTTCACGAGGACGAACGTCGAGTTGCGTGGCACAGCTAGTCTAATATATTTTTTACTTTTTCATCGAGGTTATTGATAAGAATGTTTTCCACTGTGTCTAAGCCCTCTGACGACAGTTGCGTTATGTTCCCATTGAACTTCTTGAACGGACACCCATACGCCGGATTAGTCATTTGGCTCCAAAATAATCCTAAATTACAATAAAATTATTTCCAAAATTCCAATTTGTAGAAATATTAAAAAAAAAAAAAAAATTGCATGTTTCTATTTTTTTTATTTTTCTTGTACTCTGACGCTATCCGAATGTTGCTTTTCATTATAGGCCTACAGGCATTATATGTTTGAAATTTGCATTTTTCTCTCTTTCCTCGCTTTTCAACGGAAATTAGAAACTTACTACCATGTATGTTCCTTATTAAACAAACAAACATTAGGAACATACTCTGTATTATAATTTTTTGTTAAAAATTTAACATAAATAATTAACGACGCCATGACGTCTTTGTTTACCCACTAGACTATGAAAATATATCAAGACATTTGTACATTGTTCTTTACTTCCACATTAATTTATGTAAATTATAAAATTCAGACATTTTGACCTAAATTCAGATGAAAAATTTACAACATTCACCCGGTTTCACTTTTTGAGAAGTTTTTCAAAAATGCTAAGTAGGTAATTTTTCATATAATTTTAAGATTAAACACAATTACCTAGTTAAGTCCTAATTTTATAGTCTGATGATCAGATATTAATCAGAAAACAAATTTCACGTAAAAATTCTTAGAACTTCTTTTAAAAACTAACATTGTGAGGCTCATTACTCTAAATACTTACGTTATAAGCACGCACTTTCTTTATCGACTTATGTAATGTGCTGGAAAATAAAATTTAAATATAATAATATTAAACCATGAATGGTTTCTTTGCATCAAGCAGAATCACTGTCTTGGCCTGGACAATAGGCTAAAGAAATATATTTTAAGAATCCGTCATAAAGGGTTTTTCTGCCAAATATTACTAGTACTACAATCGTTTCCCACGTTCTTTAGATTTCTTAAAACACCTCTCGTGCACAACGTTACACAACTACGGCAATCAAGTTTATCAACAAACCAGAATATTCTACCTCTACACACCAAAATAAATCCATAAACAAGATTTTACTTTCTCCACCTACAGAAAACCATAAACGGTTGGAATCCCCCATTGGTTCGACATCAATTGTTTTAATTAGAATTCAAGACGGTTGTAGGCAAAAGAGGTCACACGTGCGGAGATTTAAGAAGTGGTGTTGGCCTGACTAAGTAGCTAGTAAGTAATAGTTTAGGGCTCGAAGTTGCCAGATAAGAATAATTATGGTGTACCTAAAGAAGATTTCAGACGTAGATCAATTTATTAAATTTGAGAAAGTTAACGAATTATCGGAATGCTGTTTTCCGAGCATTAATCACACGTCTCATAGTTATTTGCATACTTTCTCGATCGTATGTTAGAAGGCAATCGAAACCCATTCATCATGAATGCAGTAGGTACCCAACGAGAAGCTTAGCGGGCCTTTTAACAGTAGGTTACAGCAACATACCTATAATAAAAAAAAAGTAGTTTAAAAGAGCTCATGGTCCATCTTTTGTTAGAAGGAGCTCGTGGCTAAATAATAACAGCCACACGGGTTGATCTTTAAGGTTAAGCCGTGCTTAATGAGGTTTGTCCGTGGATGGGTGACCATAATTACATACCGAGTTTCCTCCGTGCCTCGAAAAGCACGGTAAGCCGTTGGTCCCGGCTGTCATTTGTAGATCTTTGACAGTCGTAACGAGTAGTCAGAAGCCAAAAGCCTGACATCCAGTCTTACCAAGAGGTATCGTGTTACCCAGTTACTGGGTTGTGGAAGTTAGATAGGCAGTCGCTTCATGTAAAATACTGGTACTCAGCTGCACGTGGTTAGACTGGAAGCCGGCCCCAAGATAGTTTGGGAAAAAGCTAGACAGATGATGGTCAGACTTTTGTTACATACTATGAGGCAAGCAGAAACTACAGAAAACCCTTTGCATTCTACGTAAATACCTCCAGAACAATCTTAGAAAATATGCTAAGATACTCACGACCGATTTAACTAACACAATGTATTATTTAATTGTTGGAATTTTTAATATTGGTGCTGATTGTACTTACCACAGTGTGCTTTTACTGAGTGAAAACGGGCAATAATATAGTGAATAGACAACTGTGAAAGATTTAATCAACCTGGTACTGATTAACCTCTTCACGCCTCAAGTGACTTCCGACTAACACATAACAAGCAACCTAACCCAATTTACCACATCAATAATCATAAAAGTAATTATCAACAGTTAAGGAAAAATTAATGAAAATTCAATACTTCTTGCCGTTGCATGATTTATTCAAACTGAAGAAGAATATACGGTAAAGTTGATAGCATTTTGATTGGTCGGTTCTGATCTATTAATTTATAGTTGCTGAAGTAGTTGTATAAATAATTAAAACTGTTAGATTAAGTCTATTCAGAGCGGTTTTATAATGAGATTGAATTACCGTAAATTCAGCTTTATGTCCGTCTTATTTAAAAATTTGCGTGTGACAAAAATCTGAATTTGAAATACATTTTTACTTATTTCCAAGAAACTAATAAAATAATTACGATTATGGATTGCAATTTGTGAGAATGGTGTGCGTGTAAATTACTTGTTGAGTTACTGTTCGTCTAGTAGATCAATTTGGGGAGATTAGTATTTTTATCCGTATGCATGTTTGGAATTCCGAATAAAGCTTTTATAAACGGTAAACTATATTTATTTATTTTCCACCAATTATAGCAACATTACAGTCAAGTCCAATGCGATGCTATAAGTCACAATACAACATACATATATGTGTATACAACGACATAAATTGACCCTACTTTGCCTATAGTATGTTTTAATCTTTGATAGTAGACGAGTAGACATCATGTTCTGCCTATAACAGCTGACTACTTAAGACCTGTTCCCTAATACATATATTTTAGTGCAATCTTTTATTTTATCAACTGTTTCTTGCTTAACCACAATATATTGTGGTTTAGTAATATTAATATGTAACTATTTTATTTTTGTCATGGAATCTAATTCTCTTTCAAGTAATCGTAAATAGGTTGATTCTTTATTAATTTCCTTATGATCAGCATTTAGCACTCCACTGCTACACATAGAATCTCTTCAATCGCACACAACTTAGCTCGATTCTTAAAACTCTCATCCACCTGCTACCAGCCACCATGGTAATGCTACCAAATTATTTGATAATATAAATATCCAGGCACATCCAAACATCACAGCTCCTGTCCATTACTTTTATGGCCAGAAGTCTCATTCACACTGACTTGTTTCAATACCTTTTAAGAACTTGTTTTTCTCGTTTAAAGCAAAAGGGTTATAAAATTATATCCCGGACATCGTTTTATAAATGTACCAGTGACCTTTCGAACCACTTTCAGGTTTTACGTCATGTTTGAATCTTGCGTTTAAATACATGTTTTATGCCTATCGAAAGTTAAAGGATCTTACAGAACAGAACGATCTTCACTATTACTACTTGCCAACTTATCATTATCATTGACCATTTTGCCCTTATCTTTATAAGTTATGCCAGTGTAGTACATGTGTTTCTTCTATTTATATTTTCTAGCTGTTTTCTGTTTTCAGAATTTACTAACTTTGAAAAAATATTTGTTCTCATAATCAGGGGCGTTACCCAGTTTCACGATTGCGTTCGTCATTATTCATACCCCATTTAATTTCACTTGCTGGTCCAATGAATCGATAACTATCATTTTATATAACCCACAAATCCATCAGAACATCGTTAGTGTCATAAACAATACATCTGTTGGTTAACAAGTGATGGTCAATTTACCAGGATGAAAAATTCACATATTTCTGATGATGACATCTTCTTACTTTCACTTTAGTACTTCTATAGACTGTCTGCTTTCGAAAATGTGGCACGAATTTAAAGTACTATTAACTTATGAGTACCCGAAATACGAATCTCGATTAACACTAGAAGAATTATAAACAAAGTCAAAGAACGGAACATCAAAGTAGCTTTCATTTTTTCAAAATCACGGTTGGCCAATCAATTTGGACTTTTTATTTTATTGTTGGTACCTATTAGGTTTTTGCCAGGTTTGTAGGCTACAAGACTGCCATTTTTGAAAACCGAAGCATAAAAAAATTAGGTCACTACGTCGATATATTTTAATAGCTATGTACTTCTAACGCTGTTGAAAGAGATTTTAAAGAAGCCAGACGCTTTTGAAGTACCATTTTAATTACTAAAATGGATTTGGATCGTTAATTCTTGCCATGATTTTGTCATTGATATGATAACATCATTGAATAGTTATGGTTGTAAATATCAAGTTGTGAATAAATATTCAAGTATAAAGATGCATACTCTTCTCTTCTGATTCCATTATTTTTGATCAAGTTAACATGTCAGTCACATACTGTCAACTCATATAATTTCCTTGTTACAGATGATACATCAAAATATATCCGGATCAACACAGCAGATAATAAACTAACCTGTCCACAAGAGACAGATGAGCTCACTTTCCAAAATTACAATTCACAAAACTACAAGAGAATGGAATCATTCAGCGTAGACGCACGCGAATATACCACGAGACCAAACGTGTGTGCAAAATAAAACTATCTGTGACATAAAGATAGAAACTAGTAATGATCTGATAATGGCTGAACGTTACGAAGAGAGAAACAAAAACAAAATGGGGATCGATACTATAGCCAAGTTTCTAGTTATAATATTAGTTAGTGTCAAACAGGCTCAGTGCAGTGACAATGACGATATAGCGAAACGAATGAAAATCATAGAGAGTGTGTCCGGTAGATATTTTAGTGACGTTTATCAAAATGGTACATTTAGGACTGGTAATGTATTGTGGGACAATATTTTGAATAAGTGCACGGAGAGTCCGTCAATGAGTTGTTTACAGAAGAATGTTTATACTTACCTAGATGATAGGTTGGGGATGAATGGTGATGTAGAAGTGTCTAGTGGTGTGTGTTTCAAGAAGAATAATGTGGATATCAACAAGTATACTAAGGAAGCTAATACTATCTACCTCACTGGAAGTGACAATGGAGAAGAGAAGGACAGGTACTTAGACGAAGAAAATGAAATTGAGGATAGTGAACCCGGTAAGTTTTAATATTGGATAAATTTTACATGTTTTTATTTGACAAAATGTAATTGGGAAGTGTTATTGCGGTGTCACTTCATGTTCGGTTAATTATTCAACAAGTTATTTGAGTGTCTCTCGGATGACCTCGACCTCCATATTAGCTCTTGCTCAGCAGTTGCCCGAGCGACCATTAGACCAACGATTAGTCACAATATATTATAGTATAAGATAATTTTATATGTGTTACAATAAATATTATCTAGACAAATTAAACGCAAGTTACTCTTCATGAAGAGTATCTTGAGAATACTACCACAGACTTTTTACATGCTCTTTTGAATTTAAATATACAGTGGGTTAAGATTGTTGAATCGATTAGAGCAGGGTGTCTCAAAAGGCCGCTTTGGCAGAATCATAATTATAGTAAAATACAAAATTAATAAACAAATAATAATGAGAATCACGGTAAAATTCTTAAAATGGTCACAGACGAAGTTAATATTGTGAATTGTTACTTTGTAACTGTTTCACGAATTTTTACGTAATTCATATTATAACTAAAATAACAACAAATTATAAAAGGGCGTCAAAAAACTCGTCCTCAACGCTGTCAACTGGTAACGTGCCCAAGAGACTGGCGGCGTTGCCACGTTGTATGGCAATACTTAGCCTCTGGCCAAAGTAAAACCCAGCCCTTGGGTCACGGGAAGTGTCAACTAGGCGTTTAGATATTTCCTTGAAAAGGCTGTGAGCACTCGGACCCCACGGCCCCAGAGTTTCAACCCCAAACGGCTCAAAAATATAGTTACCACAAAGGTTACTATATTTACGCCGCTTGAGGTTCTCCGCAGCCGCAGCGGCAGCGCCTGTACAGCACGATGAGCTTGGAAGATGTGATGGCGCAAGAGTATCGACGCAAGTTGCGTCCCACACTAAAGGCCTACCCATCTTCCAAGGAAACAAAGACATGCCGTCCGGTCTTTTGCCATCGTCGCGTGCCAAGCCATTGGGTTCTAAGATAGCTGGAACGCCGACGGTAACAAGAGCTCGACGGATGATGTCATTTATGTTCGCGTGCCGTGCAAAACGTCCCGCACTTCGGTTGCATGACAGGCCGTGGTGTCCGAGGCTGTTGACAGCTTCACCACAGTGACAGCGATGAGGAGAGCAGCAGGCGGCACCAAGACGTAAAGAAGCAGCGAGGCGGAAGGTCGTGTCGTCGAACAAAGTGAAAATAAAATAAACAAAAGAACATATTCATAATATTACCTTTATGATGATTTTGCAAAAGTGATTATTTTTTTCGGATCAATAAACTTTCTAGTGGCTACAAAAAAAAACAGGTAAACATTAAGTGCAAATGAACACACAACATAAATAAAGATTTCTCAACATAACCTACAGACTCATTGCAGACATCATTGAGACTTGAGGAAATCCACATTCTTGGAGAAAACGCATTTGTTTATCCGAACAATGAGCAATTCATGTCACATCTACTAGTCTGTATCATGATGACCAGTGTATCTTGAACTGTAGATACAAACATAATGTTCTGAACTGTTTGGTTGGAATCTCGTTCCGGTTTTTGGTTAACATTTTATGTATTTTGTTTTGGTTAAAAGTTGTTTAGCTTGAGTATTTTAGTGTGCTTTGTTGGCCTTGACATATTGTGTTGACATTTGAAAAATCGTCACTGTGTGTCAAGCACACAGAGGCTTATAATAATAATAAATCATAAACACCCAGAAAATGTACAGGGTTGCTGTATGTTATTACTTTCCAGAATTTGATCCTTAGCAGTCACTCTATCGAATGTTATAATAATGAGTGTGATTTTTTTAAATCAACGGTTTCGATTCCTGGGTAGAAATATTGATTTTTCAAAAATCCAATGATGCTGTTTTAGTTTTCATCAAAATCGGGCTCGAGGCTCCTTTCAGTGGTTTCTGCTATTCCTCATATTTTCGAAATTGGACATCCATGCCCACAAAAAAAAATATAATTGAAAAATTCACCCTGTATACCTTAAGACTTTCATACATCATTTAAAAAATCACAATAATAATTATAAACCAAGTGACTTCGTCGCATTGCGTGTGTGGTGGCTTAAATCCTCTGTAAACGTTGAGTACTTTATTGGTAGACTCGCCACTTTCTATCCATTGTCACTAGGCTGCAGCAATCAATTGCTCGTTTTACATAAACATATACTTATACTCACATAAACTTTACCAATCGCACACTATTCTACTACGCAGAAGCAATCAGAAAAAAAGAATTTTGAAAATCGGTCCACAATTGAAGTAGAAATCGGTGAACATACATAAAAAAAAATACATACAGTCGTACATAGAACGTTCTACTTTTTGAAGTCGGTTAAACATATGGAGTAGTTATCACACAGCTGCTACCAGCCCGAAGATCGTCGCTCCACCTAGCCTGAGGGCACTGGGCGGATTCTTATGTACATTTTGCTGAATTCGCGGTCTCCACATTTTTTTTTCCATTCCTCTTTGCCGGCTTTTCTTCAGTATTTTTCGTCACGTGCTGTAAATAGCGTTGGCACGTTATCTAAGCTACGTGTGGTGACTTTGATTCCCATTCAGAACATAACATTTGTATGCACCACAGATATTTCCGTGTCTCGTAGTGAGTGTCATGCATGTCTATGTCAATGTTTACCAGACTGGAGAAATTTTTAGCAAAGAGCTGCCTTTATTTGTATAAAAATTATCCCAGTTGCAGCAATAACAGCATCGAATGCCTAATATACCTTATAATTTCAGTAAAAATGATATTGATGTAGCACAGTTAAGAAACAGAAACTCAAACTTTAATTTATATCATAAACCTGCCCTTTTGGCAATTCATTTGCATGTATTCTTCTTCTATATCTCTTTATTAGTCTCTTTTCTAGCCAAAATATCCATTCACTCCATCCATCGTTTCTTTGGTCTACCCTTTCTCTTAAATATAGCATTTTCCTCATTTCTCTGCGTCACATGCCATACCATGACAACCGACTACCACAAAACTATCACCGGCATCACTTTCAGATCTGATTAATTGAGATAATCCTTACACTCCATAAACATGGAACTGTACTCGAATCTGATTATTCATCTTAATAAAACGTCCAATAACCTCAGTTGTCAGAACCATGAACTTTCTGTTTCTTTCTCAAACATTGCGAGCGGTGTCATTGACATGGTTACATAAAGCCTTGATCTTGACGCCGGCAATGTGAATCGAATGGTCAGACCAGTTTCTGTGGAGATATTGTGCATGCAGATGTCGTGGTAGTTTAGATAGCTAGGCTTAAAGGTAGTTTTTGAAAAAAAGAACGGCTTTGAATAATTTTGGCATATGAATTCACAAAGAAAGGCATGTCGAGAGCTTTTCTAAGCATATGCCATTAAGATGATAACTATTCATAACAGCTTTACCATATTTTAGAGAAAAAGAAAATAATAAACCTCTGACTAACCTTTCGTGGAAATACGGGTATGATGTTTAAAAGAATAAAATAAATTATAAAGGAATTTACAATTTACATCAACTTTAGTTCTTTGTAGTCAAGGCAGATACATACAATTAGGGAAACCCATTGAACAGACATTGTAAGTCTGCATACATTTCTATGTTATATGAATTCTTAGATTTATTATCGTTATCTTTTAAAATTTTGACCAAAACTTGAAAAACATTTCCGTTTACTTTATAGAAGCTAGCTAGCTTTTGGTTCTACCTTTTGTAGAAAGCAACGATATTTATTTATTTTACTGTCGAGCCTACTCTGTCCTCCCATACTTAAGTACTAACGCTGTAGCATTCAAATATTGTAAAACCAAATGATTTTAAAAGAGTAAGCATGGACTTTTCTGCCGGTTCGTCTCCATAGGAAACGACCAACCTGAACTGTGCACCTTTTGTCGACGTTTTATAAGTGCCCATGTAGGCCTATGTTAAATAAAATGTTTTGATTTGATTTCCTAAGATTATCTTTAACGGTAGAGTACAGCCAACCCTACAATTACGAATTATAATAATCATACAACTATTTACTTAGTAAACAGTAACTAACATACAATTACTTATAGTAGTGCAAATCTGGCAACAATGTGAGTAGTTAAGTGTGCCATACTATCTCAGAAACAAGTGCCATGCATGTGCCATCGAGCGTAGCAATGTGGCTGGATGCCAACGAAAGTGGCGGTACGTGGACATAAGGTCAAGGCAATGTGATGCATCAGGGAGATCGAAAAAAGATCATTAAACTATATTTAATAAGATGCTTTAGAGACTATGGTCTCGAAGTAAATGAAGGTAGTGAAGAAAATTTCGAGAATGAATGTGTAAGGATGAAAGGACGGATGAAATGTGAAGGGTGGCTAGAAAGGAGCTGACTGTATAAATGACTAGTAATAGAGAAGTATGGAAGAAGAAGACATGCTGCACCGACCCCAAATAAACTGGGATAAGGGCAAGAGAATGATGATGCTGTAGAGTCTATCAGAAAAAATGTCATATAAAAACTGGTCTTACTCGTAAATCTCAGTTAGGCGGTATAGCAAAAGGAAAAATATATGAGGTAAAATGTGCCAGTATTGCTTGTTGTGAAGATTTTTAATTTTTTCTTTTTTTTAAGTATTGTTCTTCTTCTGGCGTGTCGATGGCAATCTAAATTGAGTCGTTGTTTGGCACCTTCTGGAGTGTCCATCAGTTTCGGTAACTTGCAGACAGCAGGACCAGTAGGATATTATGTGTTCCATTGTTTGTAGAATAACTCCGCTTTAAGTCTCCATGGCAGTCATTTAAGAATCTCCACCTGAGGACGTTTTCCAATTTTTGCGAATCTGCGTCCGGAGTCTGTTTAAACTCTAAAGATGTCACAAATTTCCATTTTTAGGGTAGCGTAGCCGAATGGCAAAAAACGGAATCCTTATAGATTCGTCATGTCTGTCTGTCCGTCCGTATGTCACAGCCACTTTATTCCGAAACTATTAGGACTACACAGCTGAAACTTGGTAGGTAGATGTATTCGGTGAACCGCTTCATGATTTTTGTACAAAAAAAAATATAGATAAAGATATCCCCCCCCCCCCACACGGAACTGAAACTAAAAAAAAACTATCAAACCTATACGTGTGGGGTGTCTATCGTTAGGTCTTTAAAAATGTCATTGCGGTTCCTAAAACCATTTTTTTTTCAAAGTCAATCTTTTGAAAGATAGACACTTCCAAAGTGGTAAAAATCTCTTCTAATTTTTACCCTCTAATTTCTAAAGTAAGAAGAGAAAAATTCTGAAAAAAATTTGGGATGTAGAACGTAAAAAAACTTTCAATAAAAATTGCTTTGAATAAGATTTGATATTTAGTTTTTAAGATATGGGACTTTTTCACCAAAATGCAACAGTAACTTTATTTTTCATTGACTTACTATGAAAAACAAATTTAGTTTTGCGGTTGAATGGAAGTTTACTAATGAATAACCGTTCAAAATATTGTTATACTCGTAATATTATTTGGGGCTATAGAACCCTGTGTGCGAGTAAGACTCTCACTTGGCCCGTTTTTCAAGTAGTTTGTCAAGAATTCTTAGCTTTGCTGTCCTTGGTGGTTCTTACATCGTTCAAATTATTGTGTATTGCATAAAAATGGATGCATAAGTAATAACTTAAACTCAATAAATTAACTACTTTAACTTGTTTATAGGTACAAGTTTAAGTTTTTATCAGAGACGAATAAAATGTATGTAAAATGCAGACGATATAGAACCACGTTCTTAAAGATTTCCAGTAAAATTTGTTTTAAACTCACCTGTAAAGGCCACCAGTTATAGCATTCGTTTCTGATTTAATTCCAGTCTGGGATCAGTCAGTTCAAGCCCGGTCAATTTCAAAACCGTAATGATTCGATAAATATCAATGTCTATGTAATTACGCAAACTTGCGTCTTTTAATCCCGCGAGTCGGCAAAAAATGCAAAACGCCGCCTGCTAGGCTCCTTACATCGTTTTCCTTTGTCCTTGTTCATATATAGTTAATACAGTACTATTGTTAATTTCCAAAACTCAAAAAACAAAAGTTATTAAAATTTAAGGTAAAGAAGCTTACCTATTTATATCACGTTTTTGTAGCTTGTATGAGTTAGTGTTTTTGCAATAACCATGTATCTCTCTTCGTTCTTGTTCCCTCACTGCTGAGGATCGCGACCACATATGATACGTCTCCAAGCCAAGCGGTTTCCTGCAATGTGAACCGCTCGGTACAAACTGCCTCCAGCAGCCTTCTTGATTTCGTCTGTCCATCTGGCTGTTGCCCTGCCTTCCGCGCGTTTCAGTCTGCCCGGTCTGGGCCGGAAAGGCTTATAATACTGGTATTATAAGCCTTTCCATACAATGCCTAGGCGAACACATAATATGTCCAAAAAAGCTGAGGGTACGCTCGAGGCAGATTGTGGAAAGCCTTGGTTTGGTGATGTTGAGCTCCTGCAGTATAGATTCATTGATTCTCATAGCGGTCCATGGTATGCGCAGCAGTTTCCGCCAACACCACATCACGAAGGCATCGGTTTTACTGCTTTCATGACTTTTAGTAACCACAGGGTTCATATACAGCTGATCATACACACGCCGATTGCGATTTTTCTGAAGAATATCACCAATGAACTCAGTGACCTTCTAGGGCGTCGGTGCCCGCGTGGTGGTGTCCTTTTTGTCAATCTTGAGAATCTTTGCCCATGTCCGTAAAATGTACTGTGTCATCACAATTGCCATGACATCATATTGCCAAACTATTAACATTCCAATAATCACCTTAATACTTATTAAATTACCACATTTTTCTTTTTGACCACTTTCATTTTTTTACCATTGACCATCTGTGAATTAATTTATCGCAAACGTGTTTTCGAAAGCATTTTGCATTCCTCAGTGAAAGCAAAATAGAGCAATAAACACACTAAACAACATAATTCGTATTTCAAAGAAAATAAGGTTGGAAATTGTATGCACCTGTCTTGAATCGTTTCTTCGTGTCCGCCGCTGGCAAGGTATTTGCGGTTGTTGTAATTCTTGATGCGTGTGAAATAAGGGTTACATTTGATTGCGTAAGTTTTATTGTAACATTGTTACGTAGGTGGCATGAGTCGCGTTTGTAGAAAAAGTTAGCTATGTTCTAATGGTCTTTTTAGGTGCTACAATATCTAGGAGTTGAGATATGAATAAAGGAAAACCGATGTCTATATTTTTAGTAAGGAGAACAGTTATTAAAGTTTTGAACATTACATGGAGCATTACATTATTATCCGCAATTCTATCTTGTAATAACAGCGACTGATGTTTGTGGAGAAGCTCGTGGCTAAATAATAACAGCCGCACGGGTCGATCTTCCTTCCGGTTAAGCAGCACTTGCCTAAGTTGGTCCGGGGATGGGTGACCACCACATACATACCGAGTTTTCTCCGTGCCTCGAAAAGCTCGTTAAGCCGTTGGTGCCGTCCGTCATTTATTGATCTATGGCAGTTGTTACAGGTAGTCAGTGTCCCAAAAAGTCTGCCAACTAGTCTTAACGAGGGGTATCGTATTACGTGGAGGTCAGATAGGCAGTCGCTCCATGTAAAATATTAGGGTTCAGCTACATCCTGTTAGATTGGAAGCCGACCTCAACATAGTTGGGACAAAGCTGAGCAGATGATGAAGAACAGAGACTGATGGTGGGAGACTTACGTTTAGTTTTTTTTTATTATTTTTTTATTAATAATCTTTTATTAAACTTGCCTTGTTTGTTAGTCGTTTTGGCGTTCAATATTTATAGATAAAACAATTTGTTTTTCTTCATATTTTTATTATTCAACCAATTTTTTTTTTTTGTATAAAATCTTTCAAAATTGTGGTCAAATTTAACCTTATGTATTGTATTACAAATTTATTTTGTTGTTATTTGGAAATATCTGATATTAGTCCGTTCGCATGTATTACACATATCCCAGTTATACAGGGAAACCTATAATTGGCCATAATAACTGCAACACACATATTTTGTAAAATATTTTTATGTATCGCTGTTGGTTACCTAAATAAAATAAAATATTAATCAAATCAAATTTATTCGTAAATGTAGGTTTCATTACAATGAGATGTTATACAGAAATTGTTAGTTCGCTACATTTTACCCGAGAGCATACAAATCATAATAGAGTTAGGTATGTCAAAACAATAGACACAATTTTTTAATTAAATAATACAATTACATATTAACACACAATTCCTAACGTACTAATATACACAATTCATAACGTACTATTATTTTTATTTTATTAATACACAATAAATAAAATAAAAAATTCAAAATTTAAAAATGTCTTGTTTTCCATAAGCTCAGCTGTGGAGTAGTAAGTAGCATTTATGAATTAAAAATTGTTTTAATTACTTTTTGAACGTATTAATGATAGCAAGTTTTTCAATTATGACTTAACCTGCAGCCAACACCGTTTTTTTTCCGCAACTGGCCATCATACCTATTGAATCCCATTCCCACTAGGTCAGTGGCCCATGGAGCATAGCACTTGTTCTGCGGTCTACCACAAAAGGTCCACCACTTGTCATGCCATCTGACAACCACCTGTAAACTACATAGATGTTGTGGTTACAGAGAAAAGGTACCATTGTGTGTATTTTGTTGCAAGAATCCGATGCATTATGAGAATTATATTGACAATGTACAGTTGCTAGAGAGACGGTGATTTTTGTCATGTTGTATGAAATTGAGTATAGTCGCATCGCCTGTCAAGTTTATTTATTGTAATAAATATGAATACATATTTCTTGAGAGCAGCAGTGGCCCAGTGGTAGCAGCCCCGACTTACGAGCAGTAAGCCGTGGGTTCGAATCCAGGCAGGTGCATTACTTTGTGTTATTAATTTCATCACCACTGCCCTCAAAAACGGTGAAGGAAAACATCGTGTGGAAACCGAAATGTCCTATGATCTAAAGATTCGAAGACATGTGACATCTACCAACCCGCACAGGGCCGGCTTGGTGGATTTCAGCCCACTCTTAGATATGAGGCCTGTGCCCAGCAGTCGGAACAATTATTGGCTGATGAAGATGATGATGACATATTTTTTGAAGAAGCAAGCGTTCTGTCAACTAAAACACTTAATTAGAAATTATTTAATAAATATCTAAGACGGGCAGTCATGACCCGTCGTAACGATAACGGTTGGATCTGTTGAAGATCGTGGGAACAATACAGGCAAACAGGCACTTTCCTTTTTGTTTTTTGACAGAAAATTCCAAAAAAATATCTTTGCATCTTGAAAGTCCACTCCCTCTCACATTATTATAATGCTTAAATGAATGAAAGACGTGCACAAACCATTTAAGTAACTAGACAAAAAAAATGTCTGGAAATCAATGCCTATGAAACTTTGTCGTACATATACAGAAGGCTTGCCATAATCTACAGAGACATGACATCAAAAACCAAAACGGAACGAAACTAATAAAAAGCCAAAAGTCAAGCGAGAAACAAATGACGGGCTATTAAAGTAAGATTACACTCTATCGTGTCCAATTTATTATGCGTAACCACGCAATTACACACACAGCGTGAGTGATAGTATTTTGTAATGAAAAACTGGCGTGGGAGTCACTGAGGGACTGTTCATATTTGTTGGTTCTACTAATAATCATGTTTCATTTATATGTATTCGATTATAAAATATGATATTTGTTGTTTTAAGGAGGTTTATGAGATCTTATATTTCTTATGACAGCATCAGTTCGCGTAGGTGAATTTTTGGCAAAAACTATTTTGTTTTGTTTGCCATCTACATTCTAACTTCTCACTAGGTCTATCACACACTAATACTTCAATTATATTTAAGAAGAAACTGAATACGTTCGATAAAAGTTATCTGACTACTTATAAAAAGAATCACCGACGCAAGTTAACTGCAAGTTACCATCCCTACCTTATGGCTTTTCCACCAATTCGCACTAAGGGTCAGTTCACACCGAGACGCGACGCGACGATACTTGAAGACGCCAGTGATTTCGCGCTGCGTCGTTCAAAGCCGCGAGGCGTCGCCCGGCGCAGCGCTGCGTGGCGCAACGTATTCTGAATTCTCACAACGAAATGTGTATCTTTTCGTGTAGAAAATAAAGTTATATTTTGAATCGCTCTTTAAAAGTTTGCTCGCGGCGTCACGTCGCGTCGCGTCTCGGTGTGAACTGACCCTAAGAGTTTTCAAACGTCTTTCATAATGCGCACAGCAAAGGAATGGAACTCTCTGCTTCGTCTCTGTTTCCAGACGCTGACAACCCTAATCTTTTTAAAGTTAGAGTGAACAGGCTTCTTCTGGGTAAGCTCGTACCATCGTCGACTTTGTCTCTGTCATCTCTGATCTAGACTATGGTCAAGAGCAAATCAAACACAAATAAAAAATAAAAACACAAACCATTGGGTCTCTTTAAAAGTACAGGCTTTTTTTTGATGGATCATGATCATAACGAGAGTCTTGTAGTCTGAGACATTCTTAAGATGAAAAAATCGAACAGATTAGACTACACCTGACCTTCCAGTGCACGAAAGTCAGCAATCGCGTAGCTTTTACCTCAGAATTATATTCTTCACCAAATACGACTCGAACATTCAGTAAATACCATAAATTTAACCCACTAATAAGCATAATAAACAAGATTTATTAGCCATGCCATAATCAATTAAGTTACCAAGAAAACTGCGTTGATTTAATATGTTGGTGTCAATAGCATTAACTCATAAGCTTAAATTAGGAACGAACTTAAATTAGGTGAATGAGATAAGCAGTTTTTGTATCTAAACACAGTAGGGATCATTCAATTGTAGAAGCAGCGTTATGACAGTTGATTATCTTATGCAACGCAAATGCCGAAAATCTTAATGAGAAAGATGAGTACTCAATGAAACATAAACAGATTGTATAAAAGAAAGAAACTGTCTGGTCGATCTAGTGGTCTTAAGTGCTACTGCTGTGCATGGGTCCTGGCTTCCGGTTCCTAGATCGGTCAAAGAGTTATTTTTGAATTTTTCGTCTGGATTTGTGCTTCATACCCTTATTACATCATCTGCCCAGCCTTTTCCCAAACTTTGTTAGGGTCGTCTACCAGTCTAACCGAATGCAGCTGAGTATCAGTATTTTAGATGAAGTGACTGCCTATCTGCCCTCCACAACTCAATAACTGGGTAACACGAATACTCCTTGGTAGGACTGCATGTCAGACTTTCGGCTTCTGACTACTCGTAACCACTGTCAAAGATCTACAAATTACAGCCGGGACCAACGGCTTAACGTGCTTTCCGAACCATGGAGGAAACTCGGTATGTAATGATGGTCACCCATCCACGGACCAACCTGTGCAAGCACGGATTAGCCTTGAAAATCAACCAGTGCGGCTGTTATTATTTATCCACGAGTTCCTTCTCGGTCTCTTATTAAATGGGACTGGAATATACCTGGTCAAATGTGGATGAACATAATATTTTTTTGGACATATTTTGTGGTTTTATGTTTAGTAGAAAGAATGGCGATCTTAGATAAAAGTAATACTAAATAACAAAACCATAGCGAATATTTTGAAATTTTCTGATCTAGGACTGCCTCGGGCTGAATTGGCAATCGTAGTCTGACACGCATTATTCTATCAAGTCCCTAATAGACTGCAAATCTAAACCGTGTAGCATACCGGAAGAAAGTATCGAAGCTCACAATGTAAAAGAAATTAAAACTCGGGGAAATTGATATTGTATCATAATGTTGAGAAACAAATAAATACTATTGTCAAGACGAGGAAAAGTATTGAGAAATGAGAAACGGGTGAGAAAACATGTCATTTTGTTACGAAACTTAGTTTTCTATGCATTGTTAGTGTCGTATAATCTATTACAACGTGAATAAGCAGTTTCTTTCTTCTGTCACGATGTGCGAACAGTTTGATTTAGAAAAACAACTGTTTAAAGTTACTATTCTCACGGTAATGAACTTGACATCGGGTGTGAGCTTATGGAATTCTTGAAAAAATTTGACACATTTAGCGCAGTATTTCTGGCATTTCTTTTATCTTTAAGTAAACATTTCTTTTTTAAATAAAAAGAAAAACATTTGCCCCTTAAAAACGTACTCAAAATAAACAAAAATATTTGTTAAAAACAGTGCGTGGAGTCCCTCCGCGTGGAAGAAGTGAAACTTCGCAACACTACACGCATGCGTTCGAGTGCCACGCATTCGCTCTCGTTATTTTATTGAGCTTCTAAATAATATTTTATTGTTTTCTTGTTGTATTATTTTTATTACATAAGTTTATCGAGGTTATTCTACTCATAGAAATTGAACGAAGGCTGGTCACACCGAAGAGTCGAATGTATGACTGTCTGCACGCCATCTTGCGTACCTAGTAGAACTACGTAGTCACAAATCTGGTAATACTGCCATCTCTTAGTGAGTAATAGAAAATATTCCCCCTTCATGGTAGCGTTAAACTTGTTGGAAGTCGCATAAGAAGTTTCACTTCAAAAAATTAATTATGTTACGATATTGAAGACTTTTGCACTTTTGCAATGCATCGGAGAACGTGTTGTCTAACTTTTTTCTTCTTTACTAGGTCAGAGCGATATATTCTAGGGTAGGAAGAGATTCAAATCTTATAAAAGCTAGATCAATCAATATTTTTATTGAATTGGATGTTATGTTCATATATCTAACCAAAACTGGATACAATTATAATCACTTTAACCAATCAATAAAATAAAAAAATTAAAATTAAAATCAATAAAAATATAAGGAAGTATAAGAAACTTTTAAAATCTCAAAGTGTATATAAATATAATGTCAACCTAAGAAGAGAATCTAGAAGTTTAAAAAACCAGTTAAAATTATGTAACAGTAGCCTAGAAAGTAGCAAACATATGTATGATGTTGACATACAGAGCCTTCAAATGGAATTACTGAGTAGGGAAAATACACTAAAGGAATTTTTTTGTAAGTATGAGTGTAGTCAACAGATGTTGAGTGAGCGTATGCAGGAGGCATGTGAGTTGGTGGACCTGGTGAAGTTCAATGTAGAAAGGTTTGAGTCGCTGACTAATAATCTCACCTGTAGTTGTGCTGCCCCTCCGCCACCTCTCTTGTCACAGCATGTTGCTCCTACTGCTTTACCCATTTCAAATCATACTCTAGCAAGTGTCAACCCCATCCAAAGTAATATCTTAGTGTATTCTGATAGAATAGGAACAGGTTTTGGTTCCTTGTTAAATAACCGGTCTAAACACACAGTAGTGAACCATTGTCACCATAACCTGCATTTTAATGAGCTTATCAATAAAATTCAACATACACAATTGAATGAGCAGACCACAGTAGTACTTTTAATTGGAAATAGCCTAAATATATCTAAAAGGGACATAGTTAATGGTATCGACACTCTACTTAAGTTAAGTTTGGGCAAATTAATTTTATGTGCATTGCCATATTCAGGTAATCTAATTGATCAAGAAAATGTTTATATTTATAGTTTAAATAACCTGATGCATATTTTATCATGTCGTCATAGTGACCGTCTATTGTTTTTTGATACTAACAGTTTTGTTAGAGATTTTGTTTTGATTGGGGATCATATGTTTCTTCCCAAAAAAAGTCAACATTTTTTGGCTTCACTTTTAGCATATAATATACACGCAGTTATTAATGATTTAAGTAAGTCTAAGTTAAGTGATGAGACAGCATTATCTTGTGTCTCCAATAATACTTTTAATGATTCTTTAAACTATTAGAGCCGACAAAAGAGAAGCCTGGTAATAATATTTTACTTTATCATCAGAATATAAACCGCTTCTCCAGCAAAATTTTAGACGTGGAACTGTTAGTTGATAAATACCACATGGATATTTTATGTTTCTGTGAAACTTGGTTAAAACCAGATAGGATGTTGTTTAATGTAAATAATTTTTCAGTTGCCAGTGCGTACAACAGGTCCTCAGTGGGTGGTGGTACCCTGATACTTTGTAATAGCTGTCTCAGGTATAAAGAAAGGAAGGATATCACTGCTTACTCTGTTGATCGCTTATGTGAGGTAGCATGTGCAGAGGTTGAGGGCCATACTGTCTTATGTGTTTATAGACCACCAGCATCAAACTTGTCATTATTCTTGATCACAATGGAAGAAATATTAAGTAAACTTTTCACAGATAATAAATTAGTTTTTGTTTGTGGTGACTTCAATATTGATCTGTTAGTCAATTCACCAGAAAAATGTAAGCTTGTCTCATTGTTTCAATCATTCAATTTAAAATATTTATTTAATGAAGCAACTAGAATAACAGCAACCTCCACTTCATGCATAGACAATGTGTTTACTAACTGCACAGTAAAAGAGTCGTTATTAATTAGTGGCGTTAGGTCAGACCATACGGGTCAACTTGTATCTTTTGAGTTTGACAAAAAGTTACAATTAGTTAAAACAGTTCAATTAAGACCTCTTTCTAAAAATAAATTAAATTCTTTTAATAATAATGTTCTTAGCAACCTCAATAAAGCTAGTTTTGATTCAACAGACCCCAATATAAACTACAGTACATTATTTTCTACAGTTTGCCATGAATTTGATAAAACGTGTCCTGTAAAAAAAGTTAAAATCAATTCAAAATCTAAATTTAGTGAATGGGCCACTACGGGAATAAGAATAAGCAGAGATACTTTATATTATTTATATCATGAAAAATCTCTGACTTCAGATCAAGTTTTTCACACTTATGTTAGAAAATATTCGAAAATATTCAAAATTGTCTGCGCTCAAGCAAAATCTCAAATAATAAGTAATAAAATTGGTAATTCTAATAATAAAATAAAAACTGTGTGGCAGGTTATAAACAGAGAAACCGGAAAGACTCAACAACATGATAAGAGTGAATTGTCTTTAAAAATAGATAACAAAACTATTTCTGATAAGTTAGAAGTCGCTGAGACACTAGACAATTTCTTTACTAACATTCCGTTAGAGGTTACGAAATCTCTCCCCTCTTCAGTTGAATTAGCTGAAGGCCTTCTTAAGGAGAGCTTCACAAAGGATATACCAAACTTTAAATTTAAACCAGTATGTATTGCCACAATCAAAAACGCATTCAAAAGTCTCAATATAAAAAACACTGAAGACTTATGGGGGATTTCCGTCAAGGTTCTTGGAAACATTATTGACTCTATCGCTCCTGTCCTAACAGGCATATTCAATCAATGTTTGGACAGCGGCAAGTTTCCTGATTTGATGAAACATAGTAAAGTGGTACCAATTTTTAAATCAGGTTGTAAGAGTGATCCTTCTAATTATAGACCGATATCTGTGCTTCCAGCGTTGAGTAAAATTTATGAAAAAATCATGTTGGACCAGATGCTCTCACACTTCAACTCTAATAGAATACTGCATGATCAGCAGTTTGGTTTCACGAAGGGTAGGTCAACAACGGACGCGGGAGTTAAACTCATCAGTCACATTCTAGAATCCTGGGAGAAGTCCCAGGACGCTATTGGCATTTTTTGTGATCTCTCAAAAGCGTTCGATTGCGTCGACCACAACACACTGATCTGTAAATTACATCACTACGGAATTCGTGGTCGAGCTGCTGATCTTGTTCTTTCCTATTTAGCAAACCGGCAGCAAAAAGTGAATGTAAATGGGGCGACGTCCTCTGGGTCTATAGTAAAGATGGGTGTGCCTCAAGGTTCAATTCTCGGGCCTTTTCTATTTCTTGTCTATATCAATGATCTCCCTTATATGATGGCCAAATTATCGGATATAATTCTATTTGCTGATGACACTTCGCTAATTTTTAAAATTCATAGAAAAGATACGGATCTCATACATGTCAATGAAAGTCTAACTGTTCTCTCGAAATGGTTCGCAGCTAACAATCTTTTACTGAATGCGAACAAAACAAAATGTCTCAAGTTCTCTTTACCAAATGTAACACAACGTGACCTAAATTTAAATCTTGACGGTAAAAAACTTGATGTTATCGCGGAAACTGTATTCTTAGGGATTACTATCGACTCAAAACTGCAGTGGGGCGCGCACATTGGAAGTCTTTCGGGGAGGTTAAGCTCAGCTGCCTATGCAGTTAGGAAAATAAGGCAGTTAACTGATGTAGCCACAGCTAGGTTAGTATACTACGCTTATTTCCACAGTATTATGTCTTATGGCATTCTGCTGTGGGGATCGGCAGCAGACGTTGATTCAATTTTCATTTTGCAAAAGAGAGCAGTCCGCGCAATCTATAAAATGGGTCCTCGCGAGTCCCTCAGAGAAAAATTTAAAGAGATCGATATACTGACACTGCCTTCACTTTATATCCTAGAATGTATTTTATATGTCCGCAAAAACCGAGGGCTTTTCAAAATTAGAAGCGACTTCCATAATATAAACACGCGCAGTAAACACGAAATTGTAATACCCAAATTTAGATTAACAAAAACTAGCAAGTCATTTCTTATAAACAGTATACGCTTTTATAATAAGCTGCCAAAGTCAGTTACAGAACTGACCGATGGAAAGTTTAAAAATTGCATCAAACGTGTCCTTATTAAAAAAGCATATTACAAAATTAAGGACTACGTTGAAGATAAAGAAGTTTGGCTGTAGTTCCTTCTGCTCATGCGGCTTCCCTGGTAGCTCATAAACGACACAAATGTGTGGATGTCTCTTACTATTCCCAATATTATTTTTTCCATTCTTTTTATTCTTTTTCTTTTTTTACAATAGTTTTTCAATAATTGCACGTTTCGTTCATTGTTCAGAATAGTTACAGCACTGATGATAACATCTGTGTCTATTGTTAAGTTAGTGTTCTTTTATTGTTTTATTTTTACTTTTGTATAGATTCTTTTTATTTACCTATTTTTTGTGAATGTGTGGACATTGTAGGCTTTGTATTTTTTTTTTCCCTATTACTACCGTCTGTAGTAAGCAATCGACTTATTGTCGGGCCTACGCTGTCCTCCCATATTTAAGTACTAACGCTGTAACTTCAAATATTGTAAAACCAAATGATTTTAAAAGAGTAACCATGGAGTTTCTTGCCGGTTCTTCTCCATAGGAAACGACCAACCCGAACCGTGCACCTTTTGTTGACGTTTTATAAGTGCCCATGTAGGCCTATGTAAAATAAAATATTTTGATTTTGATTTTGATTTTGAATCATTTTGTTCCAGAATCTCCACTAGAAGAAATAACAGACGCTCTTTACGACAAGAGCGTCAAGTTCCTGGTGACTCACGACATGAAGCTCACATTACCTGAGACGTTCTTCCAAGGTGCAACCTTGAGGGTGTCCCCCAGGGCTTTGACGAAGACCGGAGCTTTAGTGCACATAGACCTGGAGCCACAGGAGAGTGTGGGCGAGGGGAGGTTGTTTTTTAAGAAAATAAGTAAGTTGATACATTTACATCTATTTTTGCACAATGAGATTACAATGGAGATTAGAAAGTAAACGATGTAGAACAAAAGTTTCAATCTATCAGCAAAAATGATGAAAGAAAACGCTCGACTAAAGGTACCAAAAATCTTATTTCTGATTACGATGTAGAAATACAAAACGCGGTTGCCACAAGACTAGGCCCTCTGTTGTATCCACAGAATAATAATCATCTTCAGTGAGCACGTACTTAGTTGTAACCGTAACAATAACTCATGGGTGAAAGCCTGCCCTTTATCATCACCTGCTTAGCCTTTTTCCCAAACTATCTTGGGGTCGGCTTCCAGTCCAACGGGTTCCAACCAAAGAGTTGGCTGCTTTCTACTCGTAACGAATGTCAAATGGCTACAAATGACAGCCGAGACCAATGGCTTAACGTGCTTTCCGAGGCACGGAGGAAACTCGGTATGTAGTTATGGTCACCCATCCACGGACCAACCTCGGCCAGCACGGCTTAACCTTAAAGATCGACCCGAATGGCTGTTATTATTTAGCCACGAGCTCCTCCTGCCCTTTATGAGAAGTATCAAAAAACCAGGGCTTTTGATAATTTGAGCAACACGATACAAGCTGTGCTTAATTTGTGGCTCACCGAATATCTTATTTGGAATGTTACTTTTTGATGAATTAACTTTAACTCCCGTATGTTTCTTTCTATTACCATTATTTTTGTTACAGAAAAATACATTAAGAAAAAACTTATAACAGCGGCCATAGCAATCGTCTTAGTCATCAAACTCATAGCCCTCAAATTAGTCTTCGTGCTACCTCTGATCATGGGGGTGACGACTGCCAAGAAGATGTTCCTCAAACTCCTTCTCTTTGTGTTCCCTGCTTTGAGTCATATCTTTAAGCTGTGCTCTTGGTATCATCAGAGCTATCACACGACGAAGTATCATCATCATCATCATTTGATTACTCATCACCATAAGGTTTGTTTTTGTTGTATTGTTTTTGCTATCATAAGATTCACCGTTTATGTATTGTATGTTTCTACTATTTTTTTCTTGATCCTTAAGAGCGTTAACACCTTACGGCATTTTATACAAATTTTCAAGTCCTTATTTTCTGAAATGACTGTTCGATTTTAATGAAACATAATACGCATAAGCAGGATACATAGGTGTAAAAAGATACTAAAAACATTTTCGAAATCTCTCATCTCAATCAGATTTTTAATATAATTTATTACTCCCATAAACATAATAATATTCATTAAAGCAATAAAAGAACACAGTGCTTACTATCTGAACTGTAAATCATATTCAAATGCACCGATAGTTTCTACCGGGTTTACGTAACTTCGTGCAATATCATATTTTTTATCGTAACAATCATAAATTGCGTGCACATTGTCTTTCGTTTTCACGACAATTCCTATGTGACTGTTTGGCTGCACACAATTTTGGAGAGCAGTAAAGTCGATTCCTTCCGTCTACGCGATTGAAAATATTATGTTGTTTTTCATAACGTCCAAAAATTTAAGGTATGAAACTAGCTGATACTAGTGTTGTTAATAATGGCGGAGTACAAGTTAGTTTAATTTTCAGCGCTTCAGCTGGAAGCATGGGATTACCCAAGTTAAAAGATAATTTCTAAAATCTATCTTCATCGGCCATCTTCATCCAATTTGCAGTCTACTCATCTGACTTATAACTAGTCTTATGTCAAGAAATTAAAACTAAACAGTCATTTCTCGTTTTGTTTCTCAATTTTGCTTAAATTCTTAGTAACAATAATGACGTAATTCTTACAAATTCAAACAGCTGACACGCAACAGTGTAGCGGTGTCAAAGCACTGCGATTAGAAACGAATTTGAATTCGAGCAGCAGGTATTTTTAGAAAGACATTCGCACTTTCCCTGCCGGTTATTTGGCTTTAAAAACATCAAAATTTCGAGGTCATGTTATAAGGAAGATGAGGACGGAAAAGTGCATGCAGGTAGAATATATTGACGTAATTGACATAATATAATAATACGTCTTACAGTAATATTATATTCGTCTTCGTAGATACTCAAAAGTCTAATCTTCCGCAGGAACTGTATACGGCTTTAACGTTACAATATGCTCAGGAACTCATGCATGATACAGGTGCTGAACGACAGTGCTAACAAAACCTGCATAAGCTGGTCTCTTATTCTTTTGAAACTCCATATATTCAGTGTCGCAATACCTTAGTCCTCTTTCTATCTTCTTTTTTGTAGTAGGGGTCAAATAATATAGGCACTACTTTGCTAGGCCATTTCAATGCCAAAATGGTACCAACGACGACATGTTCCCAATGTTACAATGGCCTACGGTATAGCAAACTGCAAAGCACGGAAATAGCGTTCAAAATTCTAGCTCTTTTTTTGCTCTAATATCTTACAAATTCTTCAGTGATCTATTTATGTTTGTGTATTGCAGAATCCTCACGGCCATCACTCAGCATACGCCGGTCACTCAGCGCACCCATCTACAGTCGTGGTCAGACCTCATAGCGCTGGTCCTCCGCCGTCCTCGGAAAATTATGATAACGAGAACTGGCCTCTTTCCGGCGCACCATTGGGCACTGAGTAAGTATGGGATTCGCTGAATGCTCAAAAAACTTCTTAATATTGTTAATAGGATTGTGTCGTTGGTTTAGTGGTCGCAACCGCCACTGCTGAACATGAGGTCTTGGGTGCGATTTCCAGGTCAAGCTAAATATTATTGGGTTTATTTCTTCAGGAATTTGTCTGTAGCAGCCGCGGAGTCTGGATTTATGTCCGATTTATGGCAATAGGCACGCCTAGGATTTAAACATAACTGGTGAAATGTGGGTGTGCTATCAGGAACATCTCTGCCTAACCCTTCCGTACAGGCAAAATGTTAATTATATTCATCATCATCATCTGCTTAGCCTTTTCCTAAACTATCTTGGGGTCGGCTTCCAGTCTAGCCGGTTGCAGCTGAGTACCAGTATTTTACATGAAGTGACTGCCTATCTGACCTCCACAACCCAGTTACTGGGTAATACGATACCCCTTGGTAAGACTGGATGTCAGACTTTTTGGCTTCTGACTACTCGTAACGACTGTCAAAGATGTACAAATGACAGCCGGAAGCAACAGCTTAACGTGTTTTCCGAGGCACGGAGGAAACTCGGTAAGTCGGTATGTAATTATGGTCATCCATCCACGGACCAACCTCGGCAAGAACGGCTTAAACTTAAAGATCGACCCGTGCGGCTATCTTTTAGCCACCAGCTCCTCTGTTAATATATTATAGATATATTAATTATAGATGTTAAATATATTATATATTTAATATTGTTAGTAAAATCATTCTGTCGTATCGATGGTAGTTCTTATCAAATCACTTGGGTCCAGAATGTGGTTACGTTAATCGTGGCAGTTGCTAAGCTAGTCTATATCATAAAAATAAAAGTAGACTTATGCTAGTTTCCAGTAGCACTAAGTGATACAATAAATAAGTACATATTTATAATTTCACTGGTGGAATTTCAACCCTCAATGTTGACCCGAGCGTGGGATACCCAACAGTGAGATTTCAAGCTATGCAAAAAAAATATACGCTGTTTTCTCATTTCACGGAAAGCTCATACAAAGCGAGGTCAGGTTACACGGGTCTGAGAGGACCGATGCCTGCCAGCACTGCGGGACTGTTCGAAAGAGATACCGTGGCCCTGGAAAACTAAGGGCTAAGAAGGAACTTGGATGAGTTTAAGTCAGTACAAGCCTGACACTCCCTTCTGCTCCGCCCAGAGCGGAGCGGTTGACTGATGACTCCTTCGTTTGATGATTTCCCAACCGTAAAAAAAGGGCAAAGTCATCAAATCTTAATTTAAGCAAATGTTCCTTGCTTCTCGCCGTGTGTGCCTATCGTTGATATTAGTGACTGGCTTCGCATTTGGAATTGAAGTATATTGAAACAATTGTAGTTTGTTTATCAGAACAATTTTAAAAATGTAGCTTCTACAGACTCGAATTTTAATTTAAAATTCAAGTAGAATAGAAAATTTTAGTCGATATATTTTTGCATAATATGCATAAGTAATAGTGCAAATTGGAAAGTAGTTTTTCACATGTTGCAAATCAAATTATTTAAATAGTAGAAATTGATTAACATTTCACCTTTATAGCGCCTGTCGCAGAAACGGCATAAAAATATAATCACTTGCCATCTCTTATAGTTATTATGGTTATTAAAACCACAATCACGAATCAATAAATCATAAAAATTGAGTGAAAGTTAAGAAAGATATGTGTGCCCTGAAAAAAGGTGACTGAGCTATGTTTTAATTGAGCAAACGTTAGTAATATATTAAACACATAATATTTTACAACCGATAAAAAAATTACTTCGTTCACTTGAAAAAAAAATAGCACATACAGCCCATAACGTTCCCATTGCTGGAACGCAGGGCTCCTTTCTGTGTGAAGGAATGGGTTGTAATCCACTACAAGGGCCTAGTGCGGGTTGGCCATGTCACACATATATAAACATACAAAACATCACGCCTATAATCCCTGAAGTGTTAGGCAGATGTGTTACTAATGCGGGCCTGTGGACGGTGAGTAATGGGCTAGCTCACCGTCCGTCCGTCTTATGACGACAGGCCGTGTCGACGGCGCGTTCGTGTTCCACGCGCGCCTCAAGGAGATGTCAGCAAATCGGAAGGGGTCGAGAGGGCCGATACCTGCCAGGGCTGCGGGCTGTTCGAAAGAGATACCGTAGCCCTGGAACACAAAGGGCTAAGAAGGAATATGGATGGGTTTTAGCATTTGGTGCAACCTTGAGACGCACACCGCACCTTGTATAACGTTATTTTATTTGATTTATGTCATGGTGTTACTATAACTGTTTCGTAAAAAAGTTATTTTCTTTTTTTCTTTTTGTATATTGGCACCTTGTTTTTATATAGGTATATTTATGTAATCTGTGTCATTAATTGTGCTTCTGTGTTTTGTGTTAAGTATGTCTTTTGTGTGCACTGAATTAATGATTTATCTACCTATCTATCTCTTTATCTATCTAGTCAGTCAAGTCTGACACTCCCTTCCGCTCCGCCCAGAGCGGGAGAAGTCATTTGATGATTTCCCATCCGAAAAAAAAAACATTTCCCAATGACTGAAATTACATTTCGCCGATACCCGGCGAAATGTGGGTGTACTATTAGTAACACATCGTTTTTTTTTTTTGTTGTTTTAAGTCCCATGTAAAAGAAAAGACTCCAGACTCCGTGACTGCTACTGAGAAACCTCTGATGGAAAAGCCCAATAACACTTTGACCGACCCTGGAATCAAACCCAGGACCTCATGCTCAGTTGACCAACGAGCCATACAATGAAATGTTATGTGTGACATAATATAAAAAACTAGCTGTACCCGGCATGCGTTGAAATGCACTTTTTCCTACCTACCTACCTACCCTACCCTACCCTGCTTACCTACCTACCCTACCCTACCCTGCTTACCTTATACCTACCCTACCCTACCCTGCTTACCTAGGTAGGTAAGCAGGGTAGGGTAAGTAGGTACTTACCCTACCCTGCCCTACCGTATCCTATGTCCGTCTCCTGGTTCTAAGCTGGGTCCCAACCAATTTTCAGCCAAATCGGTTCAGCCGTTCTTGAGTTATAAATAGTGTAACTAACACGACTTTCTTTTATATATATATATAGATTAATATAATCGTAAAATTTTTGTAACTATAAAATTTTAGTCCTTAAACATGTTGGTTGCCTCAACATGATTTCCTTCATAGTTTGGAGAGCAGTGCCTAATGATGATACAAAATACTCTACACAAAATACTCTTGAGATGCGAGTCCCTGGGTTCTTACACATAAACGTCTTATGCGATATCACCGGACCACATATTGCTCTTCTTTTCTACTATTCTAATCACTTAGCGTCAGCTCACACCGATACGCGACGCGACGCGACGCGCACACTTTTAAAGAGCGATTCAAAATATAACTTTATTTTCTACACGAAAAGATAAACACATTTCTTTACAGGGGTCACGCGGTGCAGCGCTGTGTGCCGCAAAGTATTCTGAATTCTCACAACGAAATGTGTATCTTTTCGTGTAGAAAATAAAGTTAAATTTTGAATCGCTCTTTAAAAGTGTGCGCGCAGCGTCGCGTCTCGGTGTGAGCTGACCCTTAAGCACAAACAAAATAAGATATTGTGTTAATAATTCGATGGTTTTCCACAGTTACATTATAGGAGACATCCATCGTAACGCGATATCAAACTTCAAGCCGACTTTGGGCGACGCTAACGACATCAACGCTTGGGGACTCGGCATGCCTCCAGGTAAAGATTGCATTATGAAGTATACATAGCTTCAGTGGTTGGTATCAACATCATTGGCAGCCTTATTCTACCTACAGCTTCTGACTCTAGCTTGGCCCAGTTTTATGCAATTTATTTTTGTTCTGTGCGAGTCTCATTCATACTCGCGATCTTCTGTAGGTGGTCCATCCATTAGCTTGCATGAATTTTAACTTATATCAGCAAGCCTACCATGACGTCATAAAGCAATATTGTTTTACTCTGATTCCAGTGTGGGAAAGAGACGGAGCTATATAGGATGTCTAGCGCCATCTCTTTCCCACACTGGAAAAGGAGCAAAACAATAATGTTAAAAAGCCTTGAAATTGTACCTACGCCACGGCTTCACATTCTTCTGAAACTTCGTACTACGCTAAGATTCAAGATCTAACACCTGTATCTATAGTTAAGTTAAAGTAATTCCTTGATTTTATAATAAACGAACGTTTATGAATGTAAACGAAGTGAGAATTTTCAAAGAAAGCAAAGCTAAGAATTTTAACTTTTGACAGTTCTAACTGACAGTTTTGACGGCACGGTTGGCGCAGTGGTTGAGCGATCAACTGCTGCGCTGCGTGTCGCGGGTTCGATCCCTCCACGGAACGAATATTAGTATGGCCTACAGATAGTTGTTCCGGGTCTGGCTGTTCGTGTACGTGAGTCTAAATGTTTTCAAACGCAACCACCATAAAGGAGAAGCAACGTTTAAAAAAAAAAAAAAAAAACTTCAAGCAATTAACAAAAGTACAGAATAAAAATCTTGTTTATAGATACGGGTGTAAGTGTAACCACTGACTTCCGGTTGATTTGACTAAAGTTTGTTAATGTTAATTAATCTCTAAAAATCTGTCATTGAGAATGAATAGTTTGGGCTGTAGTGAAATATAGAAGCAACACAGACAAAACAATATCAGTATCTCAAAATAAGAATCTGTGAAAACATTTTAAGAAAGAGATAGTGTTGTTAAAAAAATATTTGTTTTTCAGGACAATCAATGAACGTAGGAGAATATGCAGCAAGTAACATCGTACCCCAAAGTGTGGCAGCATCAGCAAATGTACCGCAGAGAGTAGCAGCTAATAATAATGCTGGGAGGTAAGCTTTGATTGTTGTATTTAATAGTAACACATTACAGGTCCCTTCAGAGCTACTTAGATTGCACGAAGTTTTTTTGAAGAAAAGTTTTAACTGAAAAGAGCGCGCTCGTCAATTCTCACATCTTGCATGAAATAATAGAATACCATGTTAGTATGCGTTTTAGCGTGTTAATCCAATTAGCTATTATGTAAAAACATAATCTCTTTGGACTCAGTAGAGCAAATCAAACGATTTTAATCCTTGCATTAGTGTTAACAAGAAATATAATTATCTAGTGAACTCAATCCCCTGAACTTGATCATCTAAATCCGATGTTTTACTGTGTGACTAAAGTCGTTAAAATCTTGAAAGGAAAATACAATGCCAAGTTTAAAACGTTTGTACTCAATGACTCACTGCGCTAGTAAACCTTATGGTATGTAGACCTAATTAAACCACAAAGGGAAAAACAATAAAATGCTTTTAAGGTGGAACCTCCTACGTAAATTTTGATCTAGGTTGACGATCAAGGCAATGATGAAAGTTGAGATATTTAGTTGCGCACGTATTGACATAATTAAAAGAACAGAGTTTCATCATCGTTTACTTTGTTTTTTTGGCCTATTTAAGGTAAGCTCCGTAAATTACTTGGGCTTGGGGAAATATAATGTATTTTTCACTTCAGTAGCTCAAACATGTAGGTTTTGCTGCCTTACAAGACAAAGTAACTTTTTAATTATTCTTTTCAGAAAGCCCCGAATATCTAATTCAGCCTTGGGTTAATCATACAATTTGAAACATTCACATTGTATCTCTTTCCCGCCCATTAGAAAGAGAGAGAGACAAAGACCAGCCCTTTCGAAGTTCCGTTTTTTTGTCTAAAGAGATTTTGCAAAAATGTCTTGAATTTTTAACTTATTGTTGTATTTAAACGAAAATAAGTATTTACTGCAAATAAAACTGATATTTAACCTGTAAATATTTATTTCTAGTTTCCATAATGTTACGTAATATATTTTGAATAATAAAATATCATGGGTGCTATTTCCGAACACGCCTAAATTTAAATAAAAGAGCGGGACAAAAATTCGTGGCTGGCGTAAAGAGTTGAATAAGTTAAAAATATTAAAATAATCGTAAAATATGAGTTAAACTAGCGACGAGAACAGTATTGTAACACCGGAAGAGTTAAAACAACAAGACAGTTATTAAGAGCGTTTACGCCTTACGACATTTCATACAAACTTTCAAGTCGTTATTTTCCGAAATGACTGAACTGATTTTGATGAAACTTCGTACACATAAGCAGGATACACAGATCTAAAAAGTTACTAAAAAACATTTTCGAAAAATAGTGTTACAGTTAAATTAGACCAAATTTTAATTTTCTATAGAAACAGAAAATTCCAATTATCTCTTGTTTTAAAACACATTTTGAAAATATTTTTTAGTAACTTTTTAGACCTATGTATCCTGCTTATGCGTATAAAGTTTCATTTAAATCGGTTCAGTCATTTCGGAAAAAAACTACTTGAAAGTTTGTATGAAAAGCGGTAAGGAATAAACGCTCTTAATGCAGAATTAAGTTTTCTACCTGAGAAGTCTCGCAAGAAATATCTGAAAGCATACCATGTCTTCAACGAGACTTACAAAGGGCGCAAGCAGTTTTTCGGAGACGGTGTTGCTATCTTATTTTTTAGATTTATCACAGACGAGGTGATCATCTATAATGTTAATTATTTTGATTCACAATAAATAGTTATTTCAATCAATTCCTGTTTATTATTTTATCTCGTAAAGTGTTCTCGCTGCTGAAGTGAAAAGTTATGTGTGTTACACGAGAGCAAAGTTTTTTGCATCTCGTGCCTTTGAATCCCTCGCCACGCTCAGGATTCAAAATCAGCACTCGCAGCAAAAAACGACTTTGCTCTCTTGTTGCACAAATAACTATTTCTTTCATTCTTCTCTGCCAAGCGTCACGTTTTAAGTTACTCCTTAGTCCATACGACCGTAATCCATACAAATTTTCTTGATCTGCCTGTCCCTTTCAATCCCTTCACATTCATACTCATCCCTCTTAATTACGAAGAAAGTTCACTTTTTTGTAGTGTAGAATTTAAATTAATTATTTAGTTTTAATGTATAGTCAAATGCGTTACTAAATAACAGAGTAAAAGAGGATCCATGCCTTTAAAATTAGTTAATGATGAGTCATTTGTGATGCAAACTCCAGCGATACACTAAACTGTGATTTTCTATGTTCTTTTCAGACCCGTGGGACCTCCAAATCTATACTATCGAAATAACAAAAAAACAACGCCAAAAGATCCACTGTCAGTTGAAAAGGAAGCACTGGTAAGTTTATCACAAAATTTTAAGAGCAATAGCGCACTAGCGTGCTAGAGATCAATTGCATTGTAGTTAAATCACCAGTGTGCGCGCACTAGCCTGCGGCCGCCGTCGCACGAAGAACTTGTCATCATATTGTTGAAGGTCGATGACATAAGTATGAAATAAGCCCTTTGTTCGCCTTTCACGTAGCAAGGGATGAACCCAATATCTTTTGCTTTTCTTTTTCCGCTTCTTACTTATAATATACAAAAGCACTGCTATTTCCTCTACGTCCATTTTGAAGCGCGCTGTATGTGCTACTGACGATCGTAGCCGCGGTTTTGGCCGCATTTCAAATTGCAACCCCTGCGGCCGGGCCGCGCGTCTTGGCCGCGCTGCCAGGTCGCTAGTGCGCTATTGCTCTTACTTATAAGTTTTTAAACTGACATTGTCACTAAGCTAACATTAACTGTCTTTTCTTTTTCGATACTGTTTTTTAATCCATAGCAAAAACTTCTGTTTTTACCATTATACTTATCGCTGATAGAATGTCACCTTGTCTGCTGCAATAATTAAAATTGTATGCATAGATCTTCTCAATAAAACTAGTTTTTGTTACTGCACTTTGGTAAATCAGCTTATTAAAATTACCAGTAATCCCATAAAAATACTAGTAGTATAATGTGAATGAGTTGAAAGGCTTGAATTCATTAACAGTCGGGAACCAACATAACAGGTTAACTTACTAAACATTCTAGGCCAGCTTTAACCATACCGGTTTCAGCGTAAACTGATTAACCGACCCACTGATTAATCTGTACCTTCACGCTCATCATTGTTTATTGGGTGAGCAGTGACGTTTAAAATGAACATCTTTTCAACAAGGGATTTTGCTTAGGTTATGTTTAGAAAGTAGTTGTTTTGATTATTAATATTGTTGATGAAGAGTTACGAAATGATACATTATAAATGCTATGCAGAAGAAAAGGCTTGCTTTCTATTCCTATAAGTGGCAATAGAAGCAACGTGGTGAATTTTTATTGCCGAATTTATCACATAAAGTTACAGTAGCACCTTCTTCACATACATAAATTCTTTAACTCTTGCCAGGGGGCTAATGGCCGCTTTAGTAGAATAATAATAATATATTGACGTTAAAAAACATTTAAAAAATAGTAGCCCACCGGCAAGGAACCTCCTAGTAATACGTGCCGTGTCCAGAATCAAGCCCTTGATCTAGCTGCCAAGCGAAAGACTCTTCAGATGTTGGTCGAAGCTTTTGCCGAGAACCTCCGACAAAAGCTAGCCAGCTTTTGTCCGAGGTTCTCGGCATGCGGGACCGTTATATCAACAATCATTGCGCGACGCTCCAATCGATCTATCGACTCAATGTCACTCTTAATGGCAACAATATTCCAGTCAGTGGTGATAGGTAGATCCCAATACAACGCGATATTACTATTATCGAGGACTGAGTCGGGCGCATACATATAGTATGGCACTTCTGATTCCACAAAGTTGTATTTCAAAGCACGTGGATAATCCTGGCAACATGGTTGTCTATGCAAGTACTCTCCGTTAGCCAGGCAAGAACACCCAGAAATAACTTTGAGTTCATTTTAGGAATTGTAACGTAAGAGTCAGCTCACACCGAGACGCGACGCGACGCGACGTTGCGCGCACTTGTGAGAATTCAGAATACGTTGCGCTACGTATTCTGAATTCTCACAACGAAATGTGTATTTTTTTGTGTAGAAAATTAAGTTATATTTTGAATCGCTCTTTAGAAGTGTGCGCGCAGCGTCGCGTCGCTTCGCGTGTTGGTGTGAGCTGACCCTTATTCATATTGTTATCATATTATGAAAATAAATAAAGCGGCCATGGGCCAAAATGCATCACAATGTTGATCTTTTTTATTCGTTTTGTTATTGGAAAGTCATCGTTTCCAATAAGACGTTTAGCCGGACCCCCACTGCATAACAAAACTTAATAGCCTGTCAAAATAACAGTGATGGTATCATTTTTTTTTTTTTTTTTTTTTTTTTTTTTTTTTTTTTCGATGCAATCTGTCCATTTTCTGACATTCAGCATCTTTTGTGAATTTGATTGATTTTAGTCATGCTTGGTATGCGCCCAGTGGTGCATCCACATCAATCCGTTTTATGGTGTGCCAGCTGTCATAGTATCAGGTCTTGTGGGGTTTGTCTTTTAAGCCTCTTGAATGTCTTGGTTTTCATCAAGTTTGAAGCTAGTTTATTAGGATGAGTAGTAATCCTATTTTTGTAGGCACTGACTGCTTGCGTGATTTCTTCTTTCACCTTTGGTATTTTTAAGTCCCGATGTAAGCTATCATTAGTCATGTACCATGGTGCATTAGTTATAATCCTAAGCATTTTTGACTGAAACCTTTGGAGTATGTCAATGTTTGAATTCGCTGCCGTACCCCACAGCTGTATTCCGTATGTCCAGATAGGCATTATGATACATTTATAAATCCTAAGCTTATTTTCCAGTGACAGCTTGGATTTTTTTGATAGTAGCCAATAGTGTTTTCTTAGTTGTAAGCTCAATGCTTTACGCTTCGTGAATATGTGTTTTCGCCAGGTTAGGCGCCGGTCTAAGTACATTCCAAGGTATTTGGCTTCTTCCGCTTGGGGAATCACAACATTATTTAGTCGTACAGGTGGGCATGTGTCTCTTCTTGTCGTGAACGTCACATGTACGGATTTGGTTTCATTTGCCTTTATTCTCCATTCTTTTAGCCAGTTCGAAATTTCATTTAGGCTTGTTTGTAATATATTTGATGCCTGGGCGGGATCTTCATGCACAGCTAGTATAGCAGTGTCATCGGCAAACGTGCCTAAGACTACTCCTTCTGACACAGGGAGATCAGCTGTATATAGTAGATAAAGGGTGGGACCCATTACACTGCCTTGAGGAACTCCTGCCCGAATTTCGTGCAGTCCAGTTATTTCATTGCCTTGTTTTACAAAGAAATACCTCTTTTCCAAGTAAGATTTAATAAAAATATAGTAATTTATTGGAAGTGTTTTTTTAATTTTATATAAAAGGCCCTCATGCCAAACTCGATCGAAAGCTTGTGATATGTCTAAAAAAGCAGCCGAGCAGTATTTTTTTTCTTCATATGTTACATGAATTTTTTCGACCAGCCGATGTATTTGTTCTATAGTTCCATGACTTTGTCTAAACCCAAATTGATGGTCAGGTAGCAATGAGTTTTGGTCTATCAGTGGTCTTAGCCTTTTCATGAACAATGTCTCGAGCAGTTTTGCAGGAATAGACAACAAGCTAATAGGCCGGTAGGACTTCACGTCCCCTGGGCATTTTCCAGGCTTGGCTATCATAATAATTTGAGCTACTTTCCATTGAGAGGGTACGTACCCCTTTAAGAGCGTTGCGTTGTATAAAGCGGTGAGGAAAGTAATGCCTGCTTCAGGAAGTTCCTTCAATGCTTTTGCTGTAATTAAATCATAACCAGGTGCTTTGTGTTCATTTAGTTTATTGATGGCAGTTCTTACTTCATTTTTCGTAACTTTTTCCAGAGGCAAGTCAAGTTGGTATGTTTGCTGTAAATATGATGTTATTTCACTATGCAGTGTTTGTGATCCTTGAGCATCGTTGGGTGTAAATACGTTGCTTAGGTGTTCGGCAAAGGTTTGTGCCTTTTCGAAGTCACTTTTGGCCCATGTGTTATCACTTTTGCGTATTGGTGCTTGGCTTGCTGCAGGTCTTTTAAGCGTTTTTGTTGCTCGCCAGAGAGAATAATTTGTACTTGCTGTTGCATCTAGGTTTTTGGTATATTCCTCCATATCTCGATTTTGATCTTCACTGAGTGCTAATTTAAGACGACTTGTTACATAGTTAAGATGTTTCTTGTCAGCAGGGTATCTCGTCGTTTGCCAGCGTTTTCTTGCTTTGCGCTTCTCATCTAGCAAGTCTCTGACTGTTTCAGACCACAGTATGTCTGTAGGTTTTGTTATTGATGGCGGTGTGGCGCTCCATGCTGATTGTTGAATGCAATAATTAAAATGTTCTACTGCCTGACAAATATCATCTTCAGTGTGCAGTGGGAGTCTATTGTTTATAGAAGACTCAACAAGCTGTCTAAATAGTGGCCACTTGGTTTTTCGGCTGTGTAGTTTGCAAGGCTTTGGTTTTTCTAGGATTTTGCGGCTCAGTTTGACAAATACTGGTGAGTGGTCTGATGACAAATCTTGACTGGAGGTGCAAGTAATATACTTTTTAGTGATTCCTTTTATAATACAAAAATCTATGAGATCCGGTACTTTGTTCACATCTGTTGGCCAGTATGTTGGTTCTCCTGTCGATATTATATCAAGATTCTGTGTTTGAAGTGCTTGATATAGTTGACGTCCTTTCGTTGTGATTATCCGGGATCCCCAGTGTGTGTGTTTGGCGTTATAGTCGCCCCCAGCCAGGAATCGATAACCCAATGTACTTAAGTATTTTTGATAGTCTTCTGACTTAATATTGTGTTTGGGTGGGCTATAAACAGCTGATATTACCAGTGGCCCCACCCAGTCTTCAATTGTGACACTAGTTGCCTGTATTTGTTGTGTGCAGTAAGGATTGTTTTCATAATGCTTGATGTTTGATTTTATCAGAATTGCTGATCCACCATGGGCTTTTCCATCTGGGTGCATAGTGTGGTAAAGTGTATATTGGGGTATTGAAAAATGGCTCTTTTCAGTAAAATGTGTTTCTGAGATAAGTAGTAAGTCTATCTTGTTAATTTCTAAGAATGGTTTCAGTTCTAGAATATGTTGTGACAAGCCGTTAGCATTCCATATGACCATGTTTAATTGGTCGAATTTTGAGTAATTTTAGTCATGAAATTGATAAGGAGGTTTGTCATTGTTGTCATTTGCTGCATTAGTTGTTTTAGCATGTTTAGCATGAGTTCTGTTTCGCTTGTATTTTGACTAGTTTGAGTTGTTGGGAGTAACTGTTCATTCGTGTTTATTTGAGCTGCTTGACTATAAGTCATACGGAACGGAGTATTGCTGGATGGTAAATTTTGATGTGACACAAGTTTGGGTGCTTTGGAATTTGGAGATATCTTTGTTTTTATAGGCGGGTATTTGACTTTCTGAAGTTCTTGGTACACAACACAACCTTTATAGTTTGCGGGGTGATTTCCCTCACACAGAACACATTTTACGTTATCCGATCTTCCCTTTCTTTCGCAGCTAATAGAGGAATGGTCTCCAGCACATTTAATGCATTTCGGTTTCCTATGGCAGTATCTCTTAGTGTGCCCATACTGTTGACAATTAGCACATTGTGGAATCTCACGTTTTGGCCGTGGAGGCTCGAAGGAACAACGGCAATGTAGTAAACTCACAACTTCATAGACTAACTTATTATTGCTTTTTGGTTGTAATTCCACAATAAATATTGGTAAAGGTTTTTTTGTTATTCTCTGCTTAATATTCCAAATATTTATTACTGTGTGACCTAGATTATGGAGTTCCTCTGATATTTCATTTTTATCGGTGGAAGGATGGATATTTTTTAATACCACTTTGAAACTCCTATCTTGCTTGGGTTTATAAGTGTAAAACTCTGTTTGTTTAATTTCCAATTGTTTTACGATTTGTGAATATGTCTCAGAAGACTTAGGTTGAATTTTTACCTGTTCATCACGGAGAACTTTTATTTCATAGCTACCATTGGCATGTTCATCAAGCAGTTTAATAAGAGGCTGGATATTGCTGACCTTATCAACGTAGATCGGTGGAGGCTTCGTTATTTCTTTCGGCTGGGTATTTGAAGTAAGGACATCTTCTTCAAGGTTGGCAAAGCTGTTTGACGTCTCAATTGGTTTGCTTAACCAATAGTTATTAAGTTTGGTTTGTTTTTCGTTCCTGTGTATCTCTGGACTTTCTCTCTGTCTCTTTTTTGAGTAAGAGACTTCTTTGAAACCATCTTCATTTTCTTCCGGTTTTGAGCTGCTTTCATCAGTGAGGTCTATGTTAGCAGTACTTTGCAGAGTTGTAGAAGTAAGGCTTTGTGAACGTGGTTTGCTGGTGAAGAGAGCTTTATGAAACACTTGCTGCGTCAAGTGTTTTTTTGACTGCTCTTGGTGCGGACCCGGAATCTCCCCTGATGGATCCATTATACGGGAGATTTTTTCCTAGGCCTGGCAACACTAACCCGTGACATACATGACGCTGACAGCAGCTGTCATTTGAAATGACAGAAACGGATGTATTTTACAGTTGACTTTTATTAATTTAATTGGGGGTAGAAGTTTTTCACTGTGAATTCGGAAGTTTTGATTGCAATTTTTAAGATGTTTAAACGATTTTTAGCACTAGATAACGATATCACATTAGCGTGAACACTTAAGCTACACTTTGCTTGTATTTTTAGCACTTAGTTCACTGTTTTTATAATTATTTTATGAAAAACTTGGAGAGCACGAAGTGCTTCTGACAGCAGTTTGACAGGCAAATGGTATCATAACAAATAATTGCTCTTAAATTACCGTAACAGGATTGCAAATCCATTGTAAAAGAAGACATCTTGAACAATCCATATTCTTATGTCCAGATACGAGCAGCATCAATAGCAGCTCGAGCGCCACCTTCTCCGGTTAGGGACGAGATACTCAGGGTATCAGCAGTCAAGCTGAAGGAGACCAACAGGATTAAGGCGGAAACTGAACTGGTGAAGCAGCAGCAGCAGATTCTGTCTGCGTCCGATCCGGTAAGTGATTTGCAAATTTTGGCGACGGTAAGTTTTCTTGTTCTTTCATATAGATGGTATGTACTTACGTCGTGTGGTGAGCGTGGTTTGACTGCCCCGTTGGTCTCGTGATCGCAAGCGCGACTGCTGCGCGTGGGGTCTTGGGTTCGATTCCCAGGTCGGGCAAAACGTGCTATTAGGTTTTTCTATTAGGAATTTCTGAGTAGTAGCCCGGAGTTTGGAAGTTGGCGTGTGATACCCCCGTGCCTTGGAAAGAACGTTAAGCCGTTGGTCCTGCGCCTGATCTTTCTCCGGTCGTGTCGGATTGCCGTCCCATCGGACTATGAGAGTAAAAGAACAGAGAGTACACCTGTGTCTGCACAGACACTTGTGCACTATAATATCTCCCTCGCCGATTGCTAGTCTCCACCAAGATTGGCCGCCCTGACCGAAAACGGTCAGGACGACTACATAACATTGTCATATATGTACATACGTCATGACAAATTACTTAGACTCGAATCTATAAACAAGTCAAAATGATTACTTGAGTAAAAGACATCATTTAGGATACGATTTCTAAATTCTTATCTATTGCATGAAAAAATTGTTGCTTTAACAACGAGTGTAAAGACTCAGTCAAAGTAGTTTTGAGGGTTAATTCTTGCGTAAAGTATGTTCATCAACAAACTTTCTTATGATTAGTTAAATTAATAGAACTCGTCATCAAAATTGATATCGTGAAGTGTGATCTGTGGCGGTAAATCATATGGTTAGGAAGATGATATTATTGTTACTATAGAGATGACTAGAGCTAATCGATTTGTAGAGGTTAGGTGGATTATGAGCGAATTTAAAGGACCTTTACATTTTATTTTAATCAATCAAGGTTATAATTATTTTCATTCATGAATCACCGTGGATGATTGAACTATCTCTAATATCTAGTTCTTTCTTGACTGTAGTTCTGATGTAAATTATATTATTGTTTTTCAAAAATAATTGTAACGATTCATTCAGACGTTTTAATTAAAACTTAATGATTAACATTTCAGGAAACGATAGCAGCAGAGAAGTTCTACGGGACGCTGGTTGAGACTGTCGATGGGCTTTTGAGTCAAATGGGTGCCAATGACCTTGGGTGCCGCGAGAGGGCCGTGTGCTCTCTGTACGGAGATCCGTTCAAGCATACGCCATACAGTAACCTGGTCTCAGGACATCTTAGCAAGTAAGGAGTGATAAACATTTGGCTTTCTTATCCTCTATCGAAGTTCTTCAGTCATTATTCAGTTGCAGTAAGCACTGTTTAAGCTTCCTCATTCAGACCTCTGTAACGAAAGAAACCTCGACCCTGTCATACAGGATGTCCTAGTCCAGTGGTCGAGACCACTTTGCTGTAATATTTATTGTAGTTTTGATATGAACGTACTATAGGAATGATGCCCTATTTCTTTACCCTGAATATAATAGTTCTTTATTTGCACAGAAAGTATTTAAAAGTTACAGTTTTTTAAAAGATGATCCTTATACTAACTAACTTAACTAAGGCATGTAAACAATTTTGGCTATAAAGAATCATTTAATACTAGCAGTGCCCGCGACTTCATCCGCGTGAAATTTGATAAAAAATATTTAGTATTTTTATTTTAATTAGTATTTATTTTTCTAAAATAGAAAAAGCCTTAGTTACTCATTATTATATCAGCTATCTGCCAGTGAAAGTCCCATCAAAATCGGTCCAGCTGTTCCAGAGATTAGCCGGAACAAACAGACAGACAGACAGAAAAAAATTGTAAAAAATGTTATTTTGGAATATGTACCGTATAGTGTTCACTAGTTACACTAGTTAGGGTTTAGAATAAAACCACCAAATTATCAGTAAGTAGATGAATGACTTTAGGCCCACGTGCTCTCGCTGCCCGAGTTAAGCATGGACTGGTTGGCACGCAACCCTAAAGGGCCAACCAGACCATGCTCCAAATTCATAATATGCATGCAGTAAAAAGCGGTTATTTTATTACTACAAACAGACACATACATTTTATTTATTTGTATTTAAATAGATAATATTATCAACGCATTCAATCAAATCAATATAAGTTTACAATGTCAAGATGAAATTCAGCAAATAATTTGAAATAGGCAAAAGAAAGAAAGAAAAAATATTTATTTGGCCGATGCCACAAGTACACACAATACAATGTAAAATCTTAAAAATATATCGAAATAGGTACACAAAAAAAATTTAATTGTGTCTCACGGCTGCGCTGCGCCAAAAAGGCTCAGTTCAGCAAATTGCCGAGCAACTAGTGCCCGACACTGATTTTCAGCTGGACCTGAGATAGTGATGATTGTGACGGACGTAAAGCAGTTTTAGCAAAACAATACGTAATGTCAAGTTTCATGTTTGTCTTTAGTCTAGTGCCTCGTTATGGACTATCTACCCATTCAGCCACTAAGGCGTCACAATGAAACAAATTAAACTTCGCGTCTTTACCATGGCATAGACACAAGAAAGAAGGTTTTACTGTCCTATTATGGTTGTTATTGATTGAATGTTATTTTATCTCAGTCCCTTAATATACATATATTATTTATATAACTTGAATGATTTCGCAACATACATGATTAACGTACCTAAGTGACACAAATCACCTATGTTCCACCCTATTTGCGTAGAATGAACGTCTTTGCGCAAAATGACGGTAATACACCCGGCACGCGTCATTACCATCCATCGTTTGTCACGGCTTGTAGTTTAGTGTCTTAGTCACAGTTAAGAAAGCTTTGATGCTAGATTTGTTCAAAAATCGAGCCTAAAGAAGCCGTTTCTTTAGGCTCAATTTTTGAACAAATTTAAACGAAATAAAGGGTGTAAAAACCCTTAACACAGCCGAAAGACACGTCATGTGTGTGCGTCACAGTGATATGTTTGTGTTCTACACCATACTTGGAAACCTTGGAAGTTACAGATTGAGGTCACAGGACATCCTAGTTTTTATTTATAACCGAATGCATCTTATAATGCTCTAACGATTCTTGAAATCCATGTTGTAAAGTAACCTTAAAAACTAAAATAAAGTAACTAGCATGACCGAAAACAGCGCGTGTATTATAAATGCATTATTCTAATTCGTCTTGACATAAATTCTTACTGATCTACAAATCAATGTTGTGTATCAAATGCGCGTTCTTCCATAAGACGAGTTCACGATCTTATGTGAAAATATCTAAATTGGCCATATTATTCAGTACCTAGTTACTGAATCTTCTAACAATCACATCTGTCTTCCGATAGTTCAAAATAGACATTTCAACGTAACAATAATTCACAACTGATGTAGGTACACTATTACTAAAATATCCAATATATATAAATACAATATATATAATATATATATATCCATAATCCACCACGCGGGCCCAGTGCGGGTTGGGAAACTTGTTGGACGAGCAGTTTTTAACCCACGACCAAAAAAGAGGGGTGTTATAAGTTTGACGTGTGTATCTGTGTGTCTGTCTGTGGTATCGTTGCTCCTAAACAGATGAACCGATTTTGATAAAATTGGTTTCGTTTGAAAGGTGTTTTAATCGAGACTGTTCTTAGCTATGTTTCGATAAAATCTGATCAACCGTTTGAAGGCCATCACCGCTTTTCTAGTTGAAGGTAAATTAGCAATTTCCACAGGTCTGGTGAAAGATTGTCACTTGTCACCATGGGCATTGCCAGGAGGGGTAGGTGCAAACCGCCCCCCCTCCCCCAGAAAGTTTTTTTTTTTAAATTATTGCTGTTTTCGTTAATTGGCGAGATGACACGCAACACCGAGAAAAGTGGAAGCAATGGGGGAGGCCTATGCCCAGTATTGGGACAGTCAAGGCTAAGATAAAACAATATAAGTTTAAAAAGCATGAAATAAAAATTAAATTAAAAATTTAAAAAACCCCCGACACAAAAATATGGATATCCATCTATGTGGATGGATGGATATTTATTACTGTTTCAGGTAAACAATAAAACTACGGAACGGATTTGTATGAATTTTAGTACAGAGATAGTTTATATCCTGGACTAACATATAGGATTTTTATACCGGTAGCTCGATCCCCTGTTACCATTATCAAAGTTAACGTGGTCGAAGCCGCGGTCATACGCGTAAGCTAGTAAGGCTTTGGAAATAACTCAAATTAAAATTTTTGTGAGATTTTAATGTTGACTGTCCGTCAAATCGAGAGCAGCCGGTTTATTTCGTCAAAAAATATGTCACAATAGATACATTCAAATTCAAAATTTAAAGTAATGTTGTTTTTTAGCACACCAGGCTATAAATATCGATGACTATTGCCGATAGGGTGTTAATATAATATATTATGTAAAAATAAACCGTCACTAAAAACTGACGAGTAACGCCATCTATAATACGGAATGTTAAACTGAATTTAAATAAAATTATAGTCGTAGTGCTCGCAAGAACAGTTGAACGTGTTTTTAAAGCTATTATAATGGTATTCATAAAATACAACTTGATTAAAATGACAGCCTTTAGAAAATGGGATGTCTAACTAGCAATTCATAGTTGCATATTTTTTAACTACAGTACTTTCCATAAAAAATATAATTATATTATAAAAATGACCTTTCAAATTGAAACAATTAAACTACATTATAATTATTATACATAGTCGTAAAAAATGAAACTAATTAACTACGCTATCTTTACAATGTTAAAAAAGATACAGTTGAAGAAATCGATAATTAATTTAAGTCAATACAATAAAAAGAAAAACATTGCAAAGAAAGAACTTTAACGTTTAGTGAAAATACACAAGTTCAGAACTTCAAATAAAAGATGGTAAAAGAGTAGGGACATTATTACGATCATACGATTGCCAAATTTAACGCATAAGAATTAATTTGGGCTCAAGTTTCAAAAAAATTCAATATTTTATTATTTAGAAAAATAATATTTTAATAGTTTAACTTTTTCATCTTAAGTCACCTTTTATATAAATTAGATCAAAGTCTACTAGTCACATGATCAGTCAAATCCATATCAGGTTAACAAGCTATATTTTATGGCCTTAAGTCAAATAATCCGAGAACGCTACTTTACTGACTGACTAATATTTACTCCTTTGGAATAAATTTTGCATGGAACCGAGAGAACAGAATAAATAATATTGTAATTTTTTTAATATATTTATTAATTAATAACTTTTGCTCGCGGCTTAACGCGCTTTTATTAGAATCTGATAATAACCGACTCTGACACGTGGCGCCATCTACTATCATGATAACGTTATTGTTGTTTTCTCGTTAATCTTTGACCACACTTGTCTTCTCAACTCATATTAATGACCGAGACTGACGATTCCGTTTTAACTTGTCTGTAACTAGCGCAAGTTTCAAACCTTCAATGTCAAATAAAATATTCACGATTTTCTTTTATTTCACAGGGATTCCAACGAGCTAGTTCCAGCTGCCGACAGCACGAAGGCTCTCCACTACTACAGATACGTCCAAGCAGCCCGCGATGGTCAAGAACAGAAGGACTGCCTCATAGCATACCCGAACTGCAATATAGATTTCAACAGAAATAGAAAATGAAACTCCCTTTATTGATTTCATTTTTTGCAAATGAATTATTATATTTCAGTTTTTGCAAATAATAATTTGTTTCAAGTTTTGCGAATTGTAACGCATTACTTGTTTTTGTAAATAACAACGTAATTTTGCAGTTCAGTTTATGCAAATAATGATACAATACATTTTAATGCAAAAAAACTGCTAAATGTAAAAAAAAAAAAAAAAATGAATGGCTTATATTGGTGATTGAATAGAATGTTTAATTGTTTACTGTCGGAAAATTCGGCGTCGCTGGGAGAGAGAATGCGGTCAAGTCCGAACAGCATTCTGAAGATGTTAGTGGATAAAGACTCGCCGATGGTTAATCACTTCGTGATTTTCTATGTAGACATAATTATGTATCTACAATTTGTTTGCCTATTTGCTTAGCCATAGTTACACTAACATAGTTTTTAAGCCTTTGTACACTAACCCATGGACCATTTGTTGTCTGAGCAAATAAATAAATATTACTTATAAGTTTTCAATCACTCAATTCGGAAATTGATCGGTAAATTACCATTAAGTTTAAATTATTTTGACTTTAATATTTAAACGAGCCATGTTTTAACCCTAGTTATGTTTTTTGTAAAATACTTTTATGGTTAAAAAAGCCAAGGACAACAACGGATTTTTTTTTCTGTATAGCAATCGCTGTCTTTGTCTTACACTACTATTTGGTAAAGGAAAGAAAATACCGAACGTTGACTAAAGCCGTTCGTTGATTCTCCTTAGCATATTTTGTACCTACAGCTAAGTACGTACTGTAACAGCGCATACCTGATTAAGTATCATATAACAAATATGATACTTGATATAAAACATTATTATGAACAATATTATGGAAACGTCTATAGTACATAACAATATCGATTTCTATAATTTAAAGATGTTGAACAATCATCTTTTATTTCATGTTATGTTTTATAGTGTAAACACACTCTAACAGACTGTTTTGTTGTTAGATACAAAGATTTGAATCGTTTGATTAACCCTCACCTTGCTGTAATTATGCGTAAATATGTGTTAACTGTAATACAGAAAGCTTGCACACTCCGCATGGTACGATTTTCAGTAGCAGTGAGCGAGGCAAATTTTTCAGTGCCAACGATACAAACGTTGTCATTTTTATGCAATATAGCCTTCTAGCTAACGACTTAAGTCTTGGGATAAATAGTTTTATTTCCTACAATTTGCATTTACTAAGAAGTTTAGTTATGACAGCTACGTCCAAAACATAGTTTTAGTAGCAAGACGTTATTTATTATTATTTTTAAGTATCTATTAACTGAAGACTGGTTTTGATTCGATTCATATGGAAATACATAATAATACATAATATCAAGCCTGGAATCTCCAAGAGGTTACGCAGTAATGTTATATTTAAAACCCATGAAATGGCGGACGAGCTCACAATGCAAAAGCTGAAAGGTTACATCACATGTTTTGATCTATACTAAAAAAAAACAACACTTTCTCTATATGAATCACTCGAAGTCAGTCAGTACGAATAAATAAATTTATTTCTATAGTTTTAGTACCACCAAGTCACTAGGACGTTAGTACCTATTTATTTATTATTCTAACTTAAAGAAAAATTGCTCAATGAATTTGAATTAATTTAATAAGAGAAAATTAACACAATGATTTATGTAATAATTTATTTTTTGTTTTTGTTAAATATATTATAACTTTTTTTTTGTCTTTTATTCATATAACTATTTCACTAAGTAATCAGACGAGTTATATAAACTATTATACCTGACAATCTTGTAATAGGGACAAAAGATGGATAATCCAACATAACCTTTTTTTCGCAACCCTGGCAGGCATCGGCCCTCTCGGACCCCTTCCGGTTTGCTGACATCTGATTGAGGCGCGCGTGGAACACGTACGCGCCGTCGACACGGCCTGTCGTCATGAGACGGACGGACGGTGAGCTAGCCCATTACTCACCGTCCACAGGCCCGCGCCTACGGCGGCCGGGGGCCACTGGTTGTCCACCGACGCCCGGGGCGTCTCCCGCGGCGGCTGGGACGTGAGGTTCTCTCCCTCTCATGTTCCGCCACCTCCTTTGCTAGCATGACTGTGAAGGAGGAGGAGGATGAAGGAGATAACCTATCATATTAAATTCTTCTATCAACCAATATTGATTTTGTTAAAAAAAAACTTACTAGCCATGGTCCAATAGATTTGGCGTAGCAGCAAACCCGAATAAGTGTCAGGCAATTATCATCGTTAGCCGTCTGGGTACCTTGCCTCCAATTTTATTTAACAGGGTCCGATCTTTCCATGTAGTACTAATATGAAAGCCTAGGTTTGCACATTGACAGTATCATAAGCTTATGCTTTTTCTTAATCATTCGCTATGCTCTTCTTCTGATTATTTTCGTTGCGGGATCCAACCACTCCGAAAATCTGCGTTCATCACATAACCGTCTTCTCGCCGCACTGACTATACACAGTTTTTCACAGACTTTCTTCGTTCAGTTTATCTCTCTGCCAAATACGCTCCCCCAGGAAATCAGGATGACAAGATGGCAACCTATCGTTTATTCTGTCTTTTAGTTTATCTACGTCTTTACAAGTAAATCTAAACCCAATCACCAGAAAATAAGGATATTTTTCGGGTTACCATAAGGCGTTTTAATTCGTTAAACTCCTGCTAAGTAGGTGGTGGGGTACCACGCATCATATTTTTAAGGTAGTTGAAAATGTAACCGGTATGGAATGATTCAAAAAGGTTTTTCATATCGGGTGGGTTTTTGATTAACTGCTTTGAAAACCTATATCCTAAGCCCTTTTAATGAGCTACCAAAATGATTCCAGGATAAAACTATATTTCACATTTACATAAATTCCTATCTTAGTAAAAACCGTTCATGGGCAAAATGTCCAATTCTCAAAATGTCCAACGGTGTCAAAATGTCCAAATCCCAAATGTCCAATTCCCAAATTGTCTAATTCTCAAAATGTCAATTTCTCAAAATGCCCAATTCCCTCTTCCTAACTTTAAAATGTATGTAGGTTCAACATAGCGGCAGCGACACCAAGGGGAGGGGGGACGCACATTATGTAAATTAGAACTTTTGACATATTATTTACTGATCTAGACCATCTGCGTCATAAGTTTTATTAACTCTTAATAAATTCAGGCATTCAAAATTCGCCTCAGTAAACCAAGGATTTTCTACGGTGACATAGACATAACAAATTAGTTTTAATGCGTTATTGGCTATTGGTACCGCTTTGTTAAATAACAAGGCGTGTCCTCCATTGGTTGGTTTAAAATGTACGGAATCTTGGGTATGGATTTTTTTTTTCACAGAATCTCTCTTCCAACTCTTAAATGATATAGTACAAAACAAGTACTGGCTGATCTGCTCACCCTACTAACCAATTTAATAGCAGTAGCACTTATTTTTAATCTCAGTAAAGAACCTGTATACTTTTTATTCATAAAATGTTTAAAACTGTGGTTTCCGCCCGATCGGCCATCCGTTCTGCGAGTAATGTACCCTGCCCACTGCCACTTAAGTTTGGCATTTCTTCTGGCAACGTCGGTAACGTTGGTTCTCTTGCAGATGTCCTCATTTCTGATTTAATCACACAAGGAAACTCCGAGCATAGTCCTCTCCATTGCCCTTTGGGTGACTTTAAGCCTTCTGATGAGGCCCATTGTGAGCGACCACATTTTGGTCTCGTATGTAATCACTGGCAACACACACTGGTCATAGATTTTCGTCTTGAGACATTGTGGTACGTTGGGCGAAAAGATACCACGCAACTTTCCGAACGCTGCCCAGCCGAGTCGGGTTCGACGATTGTCCGCTTCTCGAAGGTAGACCTACCCAACTGGACCATTTGTCCCAGGTAGACATAATCGTCTATTAGTTCGATTGTAGAGTCTCCGATTCTGATAGGAGTGGGTGTTACATGAGCATTCAACGTGACTTTGGTTTTGTCCATGTGCATTTTAAGACCCACTCTTTCGGAAACTCTACTGAGGTCATCGACCATTGAATCAAGGTCCTCCATGGCATCAGCCGTAATTCCATCATCACCCGGTGTCTTGTTGTTTTTAAGCTGTTTCAGAGCCATCCTAATCTCGTACAGGCCGATGTCCGAGATGTCTTTGGTATAATGTCGGGTCAGTCTAGCTCTTGGGTCATTCGCTAGATTTACAACGGGTTTACTGGTTTACGTGTACAACTGCCCATAAAATCTCTCGATCTCCCTATGTAGCTTCGGTTTAGCAGAAACGATCCTGCCACCGTCGGTCTTCGGTATTCTTACCAAGTATTCCCAGAGAAAATGTCATCAGAACATTTTAGCAAAGGGTTTGACCCGGGACGTTTCCTTGAGGAACGCCGTATGTGAAGTCAGTATCTAATCAGTTCATCGCTGAGCAGTTCTTCCCACCTAATTTTTCCATTTTCATCCTAATTTCCATCATAGTCGAGTAATAATTTTCAAGGAACTCCAGTACAGTTTTTTTTAAACTTACTTTTCACAGTTGTGGGTACACAAGGACATGGACATATACGTAGTCAAAAGCTTGTTTAAGGTCAAGGAAAACAATCAAGGATTTATTGCCAGTGTCATGTTGTTTAGTAACTTTCAGAGAACTCAGTGCATCCTTTATGGATAAGCATTGGCTCAAGCCAAATTGGTGATATCTTGAGTGGTAAGATATCTTTTATTGAAAAAATGTTTTTATACTATTGACGAATTCCTTAAAGATAAATTGTAAGTTATTTGACATTGATATTTATTTAATTTTGATATTGTATTATTACCTTTATTTCCAATTATTTAATTAACATATTAAATGTTGATTATTCATTTTGATATTGTATTATTATCTTTATTTCCAATTATTTAATTAACTTAATAAATAATAACATATTTAATGTTGATCATTCTTTTTTATAATAATTACTAATTATGTGAAAGAGTGTACACCTTTATAGTAGATTTTTGAGGATCTAATTATTTATTATTAAGATTTCATGTAAAATGTACCATTAATCACACCAATAAATGAATTAAATTGAATTGTAAAGTAACATTTCTAAAATATATTACCACACCATCATTAATATAATCCGTAACCGCTCACTAGCGCACCACAGACAGTAGGAAGGTTATAGGCTAATGTAGTTATGTTTTTTCTTTAATTTTTTCTCAAATTCTAATGCAGGTCGCATTAGAATTTACAAATTTTTGTATGATAACTATCTTACGCACATAAGAGTAATCTTTTTGTTGTTGCACGAGAACCCTAAAAAAATGCTTCAATTTTATTTTATATGTTAAGTAAAAGATTTTTTCATAAATTTAAACTTGCATTCAAGGTTCAATTCGTAATGTTTCTATAGTAGTAATTGTAATATTGTGTGCGGTGTTTGTATTATGGTGGCCCGTGAAACGGCGTCATGGCTCGCCTCCAGTATACCCTGGTGCATTGCCGGTCATAGGGCACGCGCATCAGCTGCTAGGAGACGCTATACGTAAGCCATTATGATGAAAGATATAAGTCAATTGTCGAAAGCATTATGTTTGAAATTTCGACTATTCTAAACATGTAAGATTCGTTATATCTTATAACAAATTTTTGTGCCGACGCAATTATGCATATAACATAAGATCACGCATGTAATCCCCGAAGAGTTAGCCAGAGATGCAACTAATTAGTACACCCACATTTCGTCAGTTATGTTCCATGTAATTGGAGCGAGCCTATTGCAATTAGGGTCGGGCGTTTTGGGGGACTGTCTTTTGTAATTTTGACGTTCAAAAAGTGCTGATTATAGGCCTAATTTGAATAAATGACTTTTGATTTTGATTTGTCTACCTGGGTACAAATCCAGACTACTGAGAAATTCCTAATGGAATAACCCAATAACACTTGCATGACCTAGGTATCGTACCCAGGACCTCGGACGCTTATTAGTTGCGCTCTTGTTACTTCATACATGAGACATTGCGTTAATTTAATATGCTTTTGTAGGTAAAGGTTTTAAGAAATTATTAGAAATATCTAAAATTAAAAAACTATAACAAAATAAAAGCATAAAAAAAAAAAATCTTAGAGATATCTCCTAAAATAGTGCGTGTGTGTGTGCATGTATGTATGTGTTTGTGTATGAGTGCGTGTGTGTATCTTTTCAACTCATATTGACAAATGCTTGCAGCCAGGGCATAAAAACTTACAAACTAAGCGACTACACGCTAAGGGCACCCCCTGTGGGGTACGAGCCTCGGCTTAGGGCGTCGCTGGGGGAGGACTGCATGGGGACAGGCTGGATCTGAATAGTATCATTATTTAGGGGCTGATTTAAAACTACTGGCACAGCATCGCGGGCTGGCTCGAGCGAGGGTCGGGGAGGGCATGGACCGGGACGTCGCGACGGACCTCGACTGCGAGGTCGGAAAGACGGCGGTTTGAGTCGGAACTTTTTAAGAGTGCTAGTCTCTTTGCTACTCTCCTAGAGGAGGGTGATAGCATCATCTAGAGTGACGAGGGTACGCCTAGGACGGCGTACTGTTTGTTTTGCGCGAGGGTTCGTAACGGGCGGCCGCTGCAATCAGGGGATTACGGTGTTTAATATAATACGCAATAGTATATTGTGTATTAAGGGCGGTAAGTAAGGAATTACGATCGAGGCTCTAGTAGAAGCCCGAAGTCGAAGACTGAGGGCTTTCTGAGTCGAGGTTCGTAATTCCCGTACCGCCCGTGAAACAAACAATGTTTTTCATCACACTTGCGAGTTAATAATTATGAATATACACAAGTCAGCACATATTATTACGAAATACGTGAACCAAAGAGTATAGTAAAGGCGGAAACACACTTACGTATCGTGGCGTGTCGTGTCGCGCCAGAAGCATATCGGTTTCATACATTTAATATGGTTAGGGACATATTTGCATGGCGTGTCGTGTCGCAACGCGTTCTGTCGTGGCGCCAACTGCTCGCCGCCGATTGCGCCAGAGCGGTGGAGGGGGTTAAACAATAAACATTTGCCTGTTCTGTCGTGTCGCGTTATGACGCGACGTGTTTCTTTACAGCGTGGCTCGTGGCGCGAAACTCTAGCGGACATTTTTTTAATATACACTTATTATATTTGCAGCATGTTTCTGATAAATGTCTGACGAGCTTATTTAACTTGTATGTCAACGAAAAGTTTTATATGAAGGGTACAGGGGCAAAACAAGGAATGTCACAAGAAATTCAAATAAAAGTTAAGTATGGCAGCACTTAGGTTTTAGCGCGTATTTTTAGTAGACTTGAGTAAAAAGCACAAAAACAATCATAGTCCCTCATATTTTCAATATATGAAGGGTACAGGGGCAAAACAAGGAATATCACTAAAACAGGATTTTGTGTAATTAACATTTTAATGTTTTAAAGTTTATAACTTATTCTTATATTTTATTTATTTAGAAATTGCTGATAGGAACTTAAGTTTACCTTACAGAGATCAGCATTAGGTACAAATAAACCTTTGGCAAATTTTAATAAATCTAAATAATTAGAAAAAAAAAAAAGTAATTAACTTTTATAAAGTACTAAAACATGGAATGTCTCATATAACCCATACAGGGAATGTCCAAATCTTGTACTATGTATGGGTGATGCCTTCAAAATAGGCTTGAGCTTCAGCAGAACAAAACCTTTTTAAATCCATAAGATCCTTGTGCTAGTCTGCACTAATTGGGAAGTAATCCTGGTAGGCAAACCCAGGCAATTCAGATTCATTGCCATGTTCCAGTTGATTCACTCTTTGCTTGTTCAATATTGGTGACTTTTCCCATGAACCATTATAGTTGCCTCGATGAAGAATGAACCTTCCTAACTGGTCATCTTCATTTATTCTTACTTTATAAATGAAATAGTTTTGGTGAAAATTGGCATCCATATATTTTTTTCTGGTGCGCCTTCTTTTTATTGAACATACATATATACATATACAATCCACATAAGAATATGTTTTGCTCATCTGTAGACTTAAGCTGTTAAATTCTCTTAACAATTTTACACGAGTTCTGATGAAATGTTCTTAAAACACTTTAGTCTTGAACACCTACAATCCTCGCCCGGAGAGACCCACGAGTCTCATTTTTTTCATGAAGTCTCGAATTCTACCTCTCATCTTTCGCTTTTTCATTTCTTTTACTAAATTCTGATTGATGATCGTTGTCGCTTTCATCCATTTTTTTTCACAAATCGACTGAAAAATGTATTAAAACTACACCGGCTCTAAGCAATCGCAACAACAAAACATAACATCTATGAAACTGACATTGACAGTTGGACATTCCTTTTTACGTTCCGTTACACTAGGGACATTCCCACTTTTACACCTGCACTGGGTTTTGATATGATACAAAGTGTAAAGAGTTTAAGGATCATTTAATCAGAAATATTATCCGAATTCGAAGAAAACATCATGTACGTTCAAACGCTGCAAAGGTTCGAAATGTACTGTTCAGAAAAAACGCCAGAGCACGCCACGACACGACACGTTAGTGTGCACACTCACCGTCACGACAGTAAGCATCACGACACGCCACGGCACGTACGTGTATTTCCGCCTTAATATAGATGACGTGAACTGATTTGCGGATGGTGGGCTGTTTGCCCACACCACAGATTATACAAATGTTTTGTTCAGAAACGTTAAAGGCAAATACTTACCTAGGTATACAGCCATGACGGAGTATAAAAAAAGAAAAAATCGACGTTTTGATACAAAAAACTATCGATTATTTAGATTTTAGAACATTAGTTGAGTAATTAAATAACATGTAGCGAGATTGAATGAAATTCCTGTTTAAATAACATTTCAAGACAATTTTTCAATTGCGTGTAAACTCCTTGCTTGAACTTGCATGACCTGTGTGCTGTCATACTGTGCTGTAAATTAAAAAAAAATACTTACCGCCCTAGGGTTTTATATGGGGCATTACAGCCAAGTTAACCTGTATGTTATGACACTGTTTACGTGCAAGTGTGATGAAAAATATATTTGCATTGTATAGATTCAATCTCTTAGTTTTATATAATTGCATAGCACATGTGTGAGTACTATGTACTGTAAAGCCACCATTTAATGAGTACCTACATCTTTCATTGACGCGAAATTACCCTGGTGGTTGAGTGAATGTCATGCTCACTTAAATGTCACGCTGATTGTGGCGGGTGTGTCGGGTCGTTTAGTTCCCTTCAAAATGGTTGAGTTGAATGATGGCTGATACATGCGTCATGTTCGTGAACGGGCGCTGTCAGTTGTGACTGGTCATCTCTTAGCTGCCACGGTTTATTTTAATTACTGATTTAATCTTTTACTCTGGACGCTCTTAACTTGCCCGTATTTCTAAATTGTTCTCACATATTTGTAATTCTTAACATGAATGATGTAACCAAGATTTTGTAACAATGTTTTGATTTAAAAGAGCGTCCATGGAGTTTCTTGCCCATTCTTCTCCATAGAGATCTACGCCACGGAATGGGCAACTACAGTACTTTCATAAGTTTTTATGCCTTGTGACTGGGACTGTAGCTTCGCGTTTTTTTTTTACTATCAAAAGTGCCTGTAATGGTCTAATGGAAATAAATGCTTTGACTTTGACTTTAATGGCGTTATCGAAGAAACGCTTCGAAAGACGTTTCATAAACTGAAGGACGGTGGGCATTCTAAGGTCTACGTGTAGACGGTCATTGCGGACATAAAAAAGGGCTCCCGTGACTCTACGTAAGAACCGGTTTTGTAAGGTTTGCATCCTATGGATGTACTAAGGCTTGGTGTGAGCGTACACGACACAAGCGTACGTCATAATGGGGCGGATCACCGCGGTATAAAGGCGCAACTTGCACTTGAGTGACAACTTGCTTTTTGCCGAAATCATGAAATGAAGCCTACCCATAGTAAAGGCAGCTCGGTCGCAAGCTGCTTTGATGTGCGCTGCTAAAGACAGGTGGTTGTCAAGTAAGACTCCTAAGTACTTGGCTTGCTTCTCCCAAGGGATAGGCTTACCGTACATAGTGATCGGGCTGAGCATGGGTGGCTTATTTTTACGCTGTTTTGAGAAAAGAACTGCCTGGCTCTTGTCGGGGTTCACCTCGATTCTCCATTTCCGGAACCAAGCGCCTAAGACGTTGGCTGAGGTTTGGAGGGTGCTATAGATAGCGTCGTGACTGTGGTCAGTGTAATAAATGGCCGTGTCGTCCGCGAACAGGGCTAACTGAGCCTTCTTGCTCTTGGGGATGTCACTGGTGAACAGAGTAAAGATAAGGGGAGAGACGACGGAGCCCTGAGAGACTCCGGCTCTAATGGGGTAGGGGAAGACAGTGCCTTCCCGATGCGATAGCGGAAGGTGCAGTCCGGCAAAAAGTCTCGTAAGATGATGTCCAAATCTTGAGCGGTTCACTCCGGAAGGCGGGTTTGGGTTGCAACGCAGAGTGGGTTGCCGGACATTGGGTGGCTAAAAGAAACTTTGATAAATTGAAAACTTCTGTATTTACGAACACTTTGAATTCCACAACGATCCCTGCGTTATTTAAATTTTCTTGAGACAACGATTATGATTTACATGATGACCTCCGTGATTCTATTGACGGGACCAAGTGAGCGAAGTGCCCAGTCCGGAAACGGAACTTGAATCGCAGTCATAGTTCTTTTCAACCACAGTTAACAAAATTGATCAAATTGTTGCAGTAATGTTGCAAGCAATGAATAATTTCGATATAAACCACAGATAAAATATTACAGCTATTAATGATCAAAATATAGACAAAAACATGTTTATTTGAACTAACAGATGAGCACGAGACGGTCCGGTTTGTACCGCTTATATAATAAGCCGTTGTGCCAGACTTTGTCGAAAGCCTTTGCTATGTCGAAGAACAACACACCCGTCATCGCTTCACACTGGAAGCCAGCGCTCAAGTGCTCTACGATGCGATGCCTGCCTACTACACACTCTTGCCTGTTGAATGCAAGAGTGTCAGGTCCTGAAGCCGAACTACTCGTTTTATATCGAATACTGAGGTCTATTGTCCCTTTGAGCTGTGGAAAAATCAAACTTCTAAGCCAACGCAATCAAAAGATACAACCGGTTATGCCGCAAATTTTCGACACTCGCAAGGGAATCTAAACCTACAGGGTACTTCCCGTAAACCGAATCTTGAAATTTGGTACGAAGCAACGTCTTATAGCACAGATAAGGGAAAAATTGCGAAAACCGTAAATTTTTAGTTACATCATATAATACAAATATTTTTAATAATTTTATGCTTACTACCCCTTTTCTCATGAACGCGTAGAAGTCTTAAATTGAAATTCATATTAAATACTCAAGTCTATAAACCTTTAAGCTGCAACAAAATCAAACTTCTATGTCAACGCAATCAAAAGAAACAGCAATTTAAGCCGCATATTTTTAAACTTGCAACTACTCGCAAGGGAATCAAAACCTAAAGGGTACTTCCAGTCGACCTAGAATCTTGAAATTTACCATAAAGCAATGTTTTATAGCACATATAAATGAAAAAATCCGAAAACCTTAAATAATTAGTTACAACACATATTTTATTTATTCTCTTCAGTAATTTTGGTTTGTACGGAACCCTCGATGCGCGAGTCCGACTCGCACTTGGCCGGTTTTTTTACATAATTTGTGCGCCTGGTTTTTAAATTTTAGCGTGACAATTGTGTTTCTTGGCATTGTCAGACTAAGCGATTTATCTGTGCAGAAGAGTCCGAGCACCTGATTCGCGTAGGTTACGGAACATACTATTTTGTTGACATTCTGATTAATTATTTCGTAATTGCCGTTTGGTAATAGTATCGTTTCGAGACGCTAATAAAGTAGTAATATAACAATGTATCATTTTGTTTTATTTTCTTAAACTCATAATTTATAACAACCTCGGCACCTCTGTCGCTGGTCGTCACCCGTCGGTCCTTCTACGGGTAACTGGAGGTCTCACCTGGCGGTGACAGACCGTCGCCATTTCATCCATTCTAACACTCCGATCTATTTCGCTATCGCTTTTCACGAGTGATCACCGAGAACCAATAGTAGAAATAAAAATACCAGATATTTTTCCATAATTATATTAAACGCTAAAAAGAAAAAAATATTGATGTAACTAATTCTACCTGTATTTGCTGTTGTATTTGTAGTTACATCAATATATTTTTTTCGCATTCGCTGGTGGTGCATTATACATATCATCTTGTAATTTCAGCCAGAAGTAGTTAGTTAACATTCAGGGGTAGTTGATATTCACACGTCGCCGCTTACGGCCGCGGGGAGGCGGTAAGCGCGCGTTTCCGAACGGATGAGCGTCTAGCGATGCGCCGCGCTTATATACGATGGGTGTCATGATTTCAATCAGTCGTCGTGCTGTCTGATCATAGACCCACAGTGATCCACCCTTTAATATGGTGTCTCGTGTCCGAAGCGTCACTCTTCCTTAGTGTCGGGCGGCGTATGTCTATTAGGGATCAATGGATTACATACAAGCCAATGTGAAATCCGCTTTACCGCCAGCGGCATCGGTGCGCGGTGACGTGTGAAAATCGCCGAAAACATTGGCTATTTTGTTTATTTACGTTTATGTCCTTTGTGTTAAACTAATATGGTGCCCTTCTACTGGTTTTAAAACAATATCATATTCATATACTACTTTGTTGATATCACTAGTTACATGGTATTGCCGTAAGATATGCGCCAACGCCACCTTCATCACCATCATGCCGTATAATTTACCTTTAAAATACAAAGCAATGGTATTATTTTGTATTGTATTCTGATTCCTTTATGAACAGACAATAAATGCTTATGCTGAGATTTTTCTATAATTATCAAGAAGACGAGCGAGAAGATTAGGTTTTCTGACAGAAAACCACAGTGCGATGTAATTTGTTCCACAAATGTTATAATTGAAACGGAGAATAAACAAGAGAAAAGGAGAATTGCCACCTGTTTTAGGAATGTTTGTTATCGGTTCGTCTCTGACAAAAAATGTATCTATTAATATGTTTACCTATGCAGTTTCGCTTGCCAATACCGAAGGCGGCATTAAGGCTCGGGTGATCTGGCAAGGTGGCAGAGTTCAGCCATCGCTCCGGTCTGAACTGGTCTGCGTCCGGGCCCCACATAGGGTGACGAAGGAGACCGTATACACCTATAATGCAAGTACTACCAGCACGCAACGTGCAGTTCTCTGAAAAAAAAAAACAAAATCTAATCAGTATCAGACTGAAGAAATTCTTAAGGCGAACGTTGTAAAGGTTCATACTCAGTTTAATATCTTGTTTAATTTTTCTTCCGATAACAGGAACGGATGGGTACATTCTCATTGACTCCTTAATCACCGCCTCCAGGTACACTAGTTTCGGTAGATCTTGTTTCGTGAAATTACCATCTGCATGGTCTAGTACACCTTGTAACCTGTAATAAATACAACAAAAAAAAAAACTTAATTCATCGTTCCAATATTTAGCCAACCTGGAGAGAGCCCGCATGTTTGATTATGGTTCACTTCGTCTTAAAGAGAGGAGGTTCAGCAGTGGGAAGCAATACTCCTACTGTGTCAAACTGAAACCCAAACTCAAAGCATTTATTTCAATTAGAACATTAGAAGCCCTTTTGAATATAAAAACAACAAGAAAAACGAAGCTACTGTCCCAGTCACAAGGCGTAATAACTTGTGAAAGTAAGTACTGTAGTTGCTCATTACAAAGCATAGCGTAGATCTCTATGGAGAATGATGGGCAAGAAACTCCATGGACGCTCTTTTAAATCAAAACATTGTTACAAAATTTTGGTTACATCATTCATGTTGAGAATTACAAATATGTGGTAGCAATGTAGAAATACGTGCAAGTTAAGAGCGTCCAGAGTAAAAGATAAAAAAAAGTAATTAAAATAAACCGTGGCAGCTAAGAGATGACCAGTCAGGACTGACAGCACCCGCTCACGAACATGACTCATATATCAGCTCCATTCAACTCAACCATATTCAAGGGACCTAAACCCGACACACCCGCCACCATCAAACAAACATGGATTTATTGAAGAAGTGCACAAGTTATTGTCCGAGATTCCAGCTGGCTGTGAGTTATTATTGATCGGTGACACGAACTTAGATCTATTGCGCAAAACCGGTTCCAGTGCGATTAGTCAGTACACAAACAATATGTGCGAGATTGGAATGGAATGTGCTATAAGTGACGTAACGCGGGAGGAGGTGTACGGTGACAAAGTGACACGGTCGTGCATCGATCATGTGTGGGTTCGAACTCAACGTATGATATCTGCGTATGTGTTAACATGTAAGTTGTCGGATCACTATGTTATCGGTGTGTGCGTGGCTAGTAATTTGGAATCAGACACTTATCCATCAAGCGGTGAGCACTCTCTTAGGACTATTATATGTGATAACAAAGTATTAGAAAAACTTGAAAATGTAGCATGGACAGAACTTTTGAATTGTAAATGCCCAATAGAATTATATAACAGACTTTGTACAGTATTCTCTGATGCTTATGATGATGCTAAAATCCAAGTATCTTTATGTAATAAGAGAAAAAGTAAACCTTGGATTACAAAAAAACTTAAAAACATGATTAGTACCAGGGACAAATTGTTCAGATATTGGAAAAGTATACCGAAGGATATGAACTTGCGGATTCAGTATACTAGATACAGGAACAGGGTAAATAAATGTATTAATAAAGCTAAAAATAAATATCGTCAGGAGGAAATAAAAAAGTGTAACAAAAATATTAGGAAAATTTGGGCTAAAATCAACTCATGGATAGGAAAAGAGAAAAATAGTGTAGATTCTGTTATTTTAAAATATCTAGGAAGAACGGGAAGTATAATTAATATCTGTAATCAATTCTCTCAAACATTTACCAGTGAAATTTTAGATTTAAAACATGTCTGTAGTCATAAGTTTTTAGACAGGTCTAGCTATATCAGTAGCAGTAGCATGTCATTACGGTTTCAAAAAGCTTACCCAAAGGATGTAGATAAAATAATAGATATTCTAAGTAGTGATAAGTCTGAAGGTATAGATAAAATTAGAGTAAAGGAAATAAAATTATTGAAATCAAAGCTGAGCCCTGTAATAGCTTTATTCATCAACTTATGTGTTGAAAATGGAGTATATCCTAGTCAGTTAAAAACAGCATTAATAAGACCGATATTTAAGCAAGGTGTGCACAGTGATTACTCAAACTATAGACCTATAGCTATACTGTCTGTAATAAACGAAATTGTGGAAAAGTTCATTATGAATCAAGTCAGTGCTTTCTTGGAAAACAACAATATATTGTCAAATGCGCAACATGGTTTCCGACGTGGACGGAGTACGGCGACGGCTCTGGCACAGTTTGCGGACGACGTCAATGAGGGTTTGGGTCAAAGGAAGCAGGTGGTGGTGGTCTACATTGATTTCAAAAAAGCGTTTGATACCCTTGAACACCACCAGCTGCTTCAAGCCATGGAGGAATGCGGCGTCGCGGGACCACTTAACAGGTGGTTCCGTGCCTACCTCACAGACCGGGCACTGCGAACTGTCATTGACGGCGTCGTTGGGGAACCCAGATACGTCACATGTGGTGTGCCAACCGGTTCCGTGTTTGGTCCTGTCGGATACATCATGCATGTTAACAGCATGTGCAATGTGGTTCGAAACTGTCACATATACATGTGTATGCCGATGATACTTGTTTAGTGTATGCAGATAAAGACTTAGATGTAATTGAAAGAAATATTCAGGAGGATTTCACTAATATAATTAAAAGGGCTCATGATAATGGGATTATAATAAATATAAATAAGACAAAGTGTATGCGTGTACGGTCTCCTTATCTTAAAAACTGTGAACGGGCGCCGCGTGTAGTGGGGCATAGCTATGAGTGCCTGCACGACGACGCGATGCAGTGTGCGTGTGCAGATATTGAGGTGGTGGAGGAATACAAGTACTTGGGTTTAGTTATAGATGACAGCTTCTCGTGGAAAACTCACATAACACACCTTTGTGACAAACTCCGATTAGTGCTTGTAAAATTCCACCACCTTAGTTTTGTACTGGATAGGGCCACTTTGTACACGGTCTACTTTGCGCTTGTGGACTCGCTACTTTCATATGGACTGGCATGTTATGGTAACACATTTAAAACATATTTAGATAAAATAAAATTATTACAAATCAGATTTATGAAACTTTTAGTTGATTAAAACACAAAAACACGTTGTAAAAGTAGTGATTATGAAGAATTATTCTTAGAATGTAAGATGTTGCCGGTTCATCAAAAGGTGGTATTGTTATTGGCTATAGAAAAGTATTGCAAGGATGAGTTTAAAATTGAGACGGTACGCGTAAGACCTCAAAGGAATAAATGCATCAGAAGATTTGTAGTACCCACTTCCACTAATTATTATGGACAAAGATGTAGAAAATGCTTAGTGCCAACAATTTTTAATGACATACCTTCCGATTTAGAAAATAGCTGTACCACGAAAAAGTCTTTTAAAAATAAAATGGGGAAGTTTCTTTTTGGCACCTTTTGTCAAAACCTCATAACTAGAGATGTGTAGATTCGATTTATGAGTATTTATATTTATTGTTGTTTGGGTATATTATTGTATTATTTATGTCACACTAGCTCATGTTTACGGCTCCACCGTTGTGAATTGAAATGCTGTCATGCAACTAAAAATGTTATTAGCATTACGTTATGGTCAGCCTTTGTTAAAAATGCTGACCATAAGGTAATGCTGTAAAATAAAAATAAAAGCTGTAAAAAAGTGTATTTTTAGTTATAGGTAAAAGTATCCTTGTTTTGGTTGAAAAGAAAAATACTAAGAAGTGGTTACATTAAAATATAAAATTGTATATGGGAGCTACATCTGCCAACAAACTGTTTTACGGTTTGGCAGAAGGAATTTATTATGTAACATTATGTAATCACGAATAAACGCTTTTTCATTTTTCATTTCATTCATAAGTGAAACAGTTGTGTGAGCATTACATTCACTCAACCGCCAGGGCAAATTCACATCAATAAAAGATGTAGGTACTCAGTAAATGGTAGCTTTACAGTACATTTTACCCACACATGTGCTATGCATTTATATAGCACTACTAGCTGTCCCCGGCATGCGTTGCAATGCACTGTTTACCTACCCTATCTACCTACCTACCTGCCCTACCTACCCTGCCCTACCCTACCTACGCTACCTTTCTAAAAAAAAAATACTACGAATAGTGGCATTGATTTTTATATACAAGGTGTTGTTTTGCATCCTCGTCAAATTTCAGGAGGTGGTCGCATAAGACATAAATAATCAATTAAAATTACGGTACCTAGTTAATTATTAATAAACGCAGATTTTTTTGATTGTTTAAGTTTGTAAGTATTTCAGAATAACCCCTTTAACGTGGTTTAGGGAATAAGAAATTATCAATTAAACGTTTGAGATTGTTTGTATGTGTGTAAGCGAGGTTATAGGGCAAGAACCAGAAGGGCCGCGTTTAAAACACGGGTGGTTCACACTTACCGATTTCCGTAAATAAGAAAAAAAAATACCTACCCACTACCAAATATATAAAAATCAAAAATTACCTACCTATTATTGATTCGGGACGAGAATCCTTAGCATAGTTACCTCCTTGAATTTGACGAGGATGCAAAACAACACTTTGTATAAAGATTGAAGAGAGAAGAAATTGAATCTATACAATGCAAATATATTTTTACAATCTTCTGCAGCTTTCACATTAACTCCACATGGTAATTTGATTGTCCCTATGGTTTTAGAGCAAGCCCAGCGTTTAATCAAGCATTTCTATCATCGATGCAATCTTCCAACTTATAATATGCTTGCCTACATACATTGGTGTGCGTTTTATACAAGATTTAAATTTCATCTCATTCGGTTGTGGAATAGGGGGAGATATTTTATTGTAACATTTTAAACAGTACCCCATGAAAGATGAGTCTACTTTAGCTAGCCTGAAACCTGGCTGAACCAGTTGACCACTATTTCTAGTATTTTATGGTGCCGGTCACCACTTTTACTAAATAAATGCAGATTTCTCACAACGTATATGATGTTTTCATAGATATATTGACAAGGTACTATCATGATGTTCATTTCCTTAAAAATTTCTCTTAGAAAATCACGCCTACGTAGATTTTACATGGCTCTAATATGATTGAGAACGTAAATCAATTTTATGAGGAATTATTTTCGGTTAGGCATATTAAATTGTTGGGTGTTATTTGTCTAGAGTTTACCCGAAATTTAGGGTTTCATCTGGCAATGTTATAGGCATCCATCAAAATTATTGTACAAGGCCAACGTTTTGGAATCTGCAGTTGGTTGCCAACAAGGTGACCCTCTCGGGCCTGTCATTTTCAGTTTGGCTATTCATCCCATAATCGAACAAGTAAATTCAAAATTTAACGTATTTTATTTAGATGATGGAACCCTAGGAACTGATGTTGACACCGTTTTGCATGACCTACAACTACTCAAACAGAAATTTTAATCTATTGGCCTGTAACTTAACCCCTCAAAGTGCGAACTTTACCTCTCTGACGTGACTGACAGACAATCGACTATAGATAAATTTAATGCAATATCCCACAAATCAAAATTTTACAAAAAGTACAAAAAGCATTTTTAAAAGCACCTCCTAGCTTCCCCTGTTTTAGAAGAAAGTTTTTTATCTTTCATCGAAGACAAAATCAAACATTTTATTAATATTTCGAATAGACTCTCCAAAATTAGTTTACATTGACTTTACATACATGGGCTTTCCTCCTTATCAGACATTGCTGTTTTGGTCCAAATTTTATGTATTTTCTCCGTTCTTCGCCTCTTTGGACGAAACCAGAACTTTTGGACAAAATTTACCAAATATGCGCAACACATTAACATGGACGACCGAGCGTGGCTGTAAGACACCCTACCAATTCGTTTTGGTGGCGTCGACGTCCGCAAAATTTCTAGTGCAAGCTTACCTTTGCCTAATTAATGAGCATTTCATAGCCTTGTAATCAGTGTTCTGAGAAACAAATAATTTAAAACTTTGTTAGTTTTTTTTTTTACTTCAAATAATTGAATCTCTAGTTGCTTTAATGAGAAACCTTGAACATTCTGATATACGGATAATTGCAAGGAATTCTGCTTAGCCTCTTTTTTCAGATTTAGCTATTTCATAGCAAGAAGGTACATTGTTGTTGGTTAGTATAACACTAATGTTACTGATATCTTCTGTAATTGTCTTACTAACTAGTTTAAATGAAATCAAAAAAATCAAAATCACAAGTGTTTTATTCAAACTAGGCTGATAATCAGCACTTTTTGAACGAACATCCGCAGTAAGCTCGGAGACTTCCGTGCCATCACCAGACAACAACAGCTTCTATCACTAGTAGTCCCTAATTGAGAATTTTCCATGGTGACACATGGTGCCTCCTCAGTATAGTAATTATAAATAGATAAAAATCTTACAACTAATAGTCGCAGTGTTAATAACATAATTAAACGCAAACATATGTGTCTGTGTGAATATTACAAGCTAATAGCCAAACTATTTAGTGTCTACATCCAATAGGTAGATACACATTGCCCCGTGTCGACCTAAGTTTATCAATAAAAGTGAATATCAAGATAAATAAGTTTGTCACTATAGTGACCTACTAAAAAATGCAAATGTTTATTTAACATGTGTATAATAATAATTCTTTCTATTACATAAATTTTTAAAATATGGAAAAACACACAAAATTATTTTACGACAATTCAACTTTAACAACTCAGTTACACTGTCTGTGATGTCTTCTTTTTTTATTTTTGAACTATTTCCTACAAATAGAGATAAATCAGTATTAATATTATAAACATTTCTAGTTACTGATGCCATGATCTGTTTGTATGATATTATTCAGGTTTAATAGGCAGCAACTATTAGTATTGTGATTTTAATGTGAATGATACTCACTCATTGAAAATTTGTTCTTGTATGTTTCGGTCTGAACCTATCACTAACATAATAATTGACAACGCCGAAGAAGTTGTGTCATAGGCAGCGGCCACAAATGTATCCAGGTGTTCTCTGATGTCACTATCTGTGAAAGCATCTTGATCTTCCGCTAATTGCAGCATTTGATCCAAGATTGGTTTGAATTTACCTGAAAAAATATGTGTTCTGTTTAGTTTTAAGCATAGGTTTATGCTTTTATTTCAGTAAATAAAACTGTTTTTTTCTGTTTACCTGGGGTCGAGTCACCGTGCGTATTCAGATCTTTGTTTGCCTTTAGCTCAGATTTTCTTTTATGTGTGATCTGAAATAGTGAATAGTAAAAATACACATTTGTCCAACAGTTACGTACCAAATAAACCCTACCCAACAAAACCTTATAAATACTATAAATTTATTGTTTTTAACTTTGGGTATGATGGAAAGTGGATCTGCGAACTAAAATTGACAAAAAAAAAATGATGCTTTATGTCGTTTTGTCGTGGATCCACGTTCCGGCGGTATAACGGGATGGCGCCGATCCATGTTTTTATCTCAGTTAATAGCAACGGGAACTTATGTTTAAATTTTACTGGATCTATAATGTTCTTCAGTTTCTTCAAAAGTATAGTTTGTTGCCGCTTCATTGCACTCCAGTCGAATATAAACGACACATGCAACCATACTCTTTGCATTTTAGCGCAATATAAAGCAAATAAATCTTCAATTGCTTCTGCATAATCTGTATCAATAATAATTTGATCTTGAGTATTCAGTCCTAGTGAAGTCCCTGTAAAGGCAATTTTTTTTTTTTATATAAACCAATTAATTATTTTGAAAACGGATGATTCTTCGCCAAAATGGCCTCAGAATCGTTGAGCCGTGAATTTACTAAGCTTAGGGTTTACTAAGCTAACAACCATTCCGACCACAGTTATACATACGAGTAACACTTGACAGTGTATAGTTTATGAAGAACTGTCGCACGTCAAACGGGCCTTTTTCCACTTTCAAAGATAATTGAGACACAAGACTTCGAGCTTGCACGTTAATTTCGTTCAAAAAGGTGTTCAGCACTTGTTGGTTGAAAGACGGATTTAATAGTTTGCGGTGAGATTTCCAAACAGACTCTGAAATAAAAATATTTATGAATTGACATGGGTTTGGCGGTCATGGGATCGTCCTTTTCTAGGAAACTACTATAGAACCTATCAAATGACCTTTAGCTGAGCCCATCGATCGGTGCATTACGTAAACTTTTACGCATTTGTGAGGCATACACGGAGGCCCATGGGCTCAGATACAATGCTAAAAAGAGTGAACTCATGATTTTTAAAGCCGGTAACAAATGCTACTCATCTGTACCTCCTGTCACTCTTTGCGGCTTTCCTTTAAAAAGGGTGCAGCATTTCAAGTACCTGGGCCACTGGGTCTCCGATGACTTGTGTGACAATCTGGACATTGAGAGGGAGCGCAGGGCGCTGTCTGTCCGGTGTAATATGTTGGCTCGCAGGTTTTCGTGTTGTACTAACCCTGTCAAAGTGACATTATTTAAGGCATATTGTCAGTCGTTTTACACCTGCAGCCTGTGGACCAACTTTACCCAGCGGGCGTACAGCGCACTGCGCGTGCAGTACAACAATGCTTTCAGGATACTGTTAGGGCTTCCGCGGTTTTGTAGTGCTTCGACTATGTTTGCTGAGGCGCGGACCGATGATTTTTTCGCGATCATAAGGAAGCGGAGCGCTTCACTATTAAGTCGCCTACGAAGCAGCTCGAACAGTCTCCTGAGGGTGTTGTCCGAGCGGTGGGACCTTTCCCTGATACAGAGGTGGATGCAGCTTCATGTTAGCGCCTCTCCTCGTTTTATTTGACATGCGATTATTATTGTATTGTGTATGTCTAATTTTGTTGTTGATTGTTTTTTATGTGTTATGTTTAAATTTAATTTATATATTTAATTTAAATGTGACATTGATTGTAATTATAATGTGTATGATTGGGTTTTTTTTTACTTTTGTGGATTGTGTTTTATTGAATTTTAATTTTTAACTAGTGAAATGTATGGACTTTGTCTGAAATAAATGAATTAATAAATAATAATAATAATAATTTATCAACAACTGATTTTTTTTTCAACGTTTCCGCTTTGTTTACAACATTGTTATTTAATCTGTTATGTTGTCGTGCCTTTTTTTCAATAATAACTAACTTTTTGGGGACAAGTACTCCACAATATTTCCAAACCACAGCAACTCCCGAAAGCCAGAATCAACAGTGGCAACCACCAGACGATGACACAATGTAGCTAGACGAATTCCTCCATCCTCGGTGCCATCCTGTATTTTCAATTTGACCTCGTTTTCATTGTCAGTGATCCGCAAAACCACGACAACGACACGCATGGAGGACAAACAGTAAATTTTCCTCGGCGCCGTCTTGGATTTTCATTTTATCCTCATTTCGTTATTAGCGAACCCGGGAACGACACCCATTAAGAAGAATCCGATTAAGAAGTTTTCCTCGACGCCATCATGGATTTCCATTAAGTCTCATTGCCCGAAAAAAACAAAAGGACTAACAGAATTTTTTTCTCGGCGCTATCTTGCATTATTATTTTGAAATCTTTTCATTATCAGCGAACCCGAAATCCCCGAAAACGACACCCATGAAGGAAAATACCGAAAGTTTTCCTTGGCGCCGTCTTGCATTTTAATTTTGACCCCATTTCGTTATCAGTGAACCCGAAATCCCCAAAAACGACACCCATAAAGGAAAATCAGATAGTTTTCCTCGGCGCCATCATGGATTATCATTAAGTCTCATTGCCAGTGACCTGGAAAACCTCGAAAACGACCCCCATAAAGGACAAACAGAAATTTTGTATCGGCGCCGTCTTGCATATCATTTTGACATCATTTCGTTATCAGCGAACCCGAAATTCCTGAAAACGTCACCACTGAAGGAAAATCCGAAAGTTTTCATGCGCTATCATGGATTTTCATTTTTCCCATTTTCGGGAACCGATTACTTTTCCGAATTTTGCTTTTTGTTTGGCTCCGGTGGCCCCACGCGAGTTTATCGTTGTAGATTTTTGTTTCAACTACTATTTACTTGAATGAAACATATTTTACAGTTTTTTTTTTTTTAAACTTGTTTTTTTTTTCAAGTAATTTTACAATTGCATTTTTTATTTGACAAACTTATCAAACAGCAAAATAATTTTTCCACGAATATTGTTTGTTCGATGTAAATGTTTCCATGATATTTTATTTCAACGAAATTATTAACCTTAAATTAAAATAGTGTCATAAAAAGTCAATATGTTGTACTACAAAAGCAAGCAGATCAGACAATTATTTTTTTCTACATAATAACCATCCCATTTATATCGTTTGGGGTAGAATTTTTAAAAACGACGAAATATGTATGCGTTATATTTCTGCTTACAAGTTTTAATATTATACTTTATTTTTACTTAAAAAATTACGGATATGAATTTTCAACCACCCTCTTAGGGGTAGATTTTCAAAAACACGTACATCATCATCATCATCATCATTTATTTATTTCTAACCAGATACTTGTATATCAAATTTCATGTATCTAACTTTAAAAATGACCGGTCACAATCGATCATCCCTTAACTAACCCCTTTAGGGGTGTAATTTCCTATATATCTACCAAAAACCTATCTTAGTAATACCTACTCTTCAATTGAATGTCCCTAGGACCAGCGGTTTTGGCTATGCGTTGCTATCTCAGTCAGTCAGTCAGGACTTTATACATAAACAAGCTGTTGTTTTGCATCCTCGTCAAATTCAAGGAGGTAACTATAATAAAATAGGTAGGTATTTTTTATATTCATTTACGGAAATCGGAAAGTGTGAACCACCCGTGATTTAAACGCGGCCCGTCTGATTCTCGCTCTATAACCACGTTTTCACACATACAAATAATATCAAACGTTTCTTCGATAATTTATTTTGGTAGTTTAAAAAAAAAACTTAAACTACCAAAAAAATCAGCTTTTATTAATAATTAACTAGGTACCGTAATTTTAATTGATTATTTATGTCTTCTGTGACACCCTCCAGAATTTTGACGAGCATGCAAAACAACACCTTGTATTGATATAAGTGGGTTCTAAATTGTGAGCTGCTTTATTCGATTCCAATAATAGATATGGCAAAAAAGGAAATCTGTCCTAGTTTCTAATAGGTTCGTATAGTAAGTAACCCCAAAAAAAACTCCTTAAAGTTACCATGACCAGCGAGAGAGTGGGCAATACTGTGGTCTTCCTCCAGCCGTGTCCTGTGGACCTGGCCAGCCGGTAACGAACGGTTTGAAAGAACTGGGGAGGTTTCACCCCTGATGGAGATGATGATAGATTAAGTATTAGTTTATTACCTCTGCGAGCAAGTTACTGCAGATTGTAAAAATGGTAATTCCTTGCTGGTCGAGAGAACAGATTAAGAGTATCCCAACCTCGGAGGCGGCGGTAATGCTCACCATAAATCTCATCATTGTTCTCGCGGGGAAAAAGCGAGCTGCAGATTCATGCTTTACTACGCTAAATGAGATCCAAAGTTTATAGATAAAATGTAATCGCGACGCTTTGCTTAAGCTAGACGCATATCTTTTCGCTACTCGAAAATAACTGTTTTTAATGAGAAATACATTGTTAAAAGAGGTTTTTGTCCACCGATCCCGAGATCAGATTAAATTGGAAACTGATACCGTCAATTTGTATCTACGGATCTCGAGATCCGTTTCAAAAATCATTTTTTTTTTCATTTTTGATCTCGGGATCCGTGGCTACAAGAAAGAAGAACATATTTTTTTAGAAACTGATCGCGGTTTACTGTGACACGAAGTAAAGTATTGGTACTTTTCTAAACCTGGTTTTATTTAAATGATTTCCCAGTGCTAGCAATCATTGATTGGTAAGAGTGTTCAGTGGTTTCTGCCTACCACCATGAGAAAAAGGCGTTACTTTATATAAGTATGTATTTATTAGTTTATCACTTACCTCCAGCTGTGATAAGTCCATTATTTAAATATTCCTTGGCAAAATCGTAGATGAAAGGTTTACTCAAACATGAATTAGCTACTGTTAGACTGTCTTCCGGATCGGTGATCACTGTAACATGAATAAAATAAATTCATATATTTTTTTTGTTTTTGTCAACATGACACTAGGAACAATGATTTAATTGATAGGTCTACGTGGAGTTGTCCTGCCATTTTTAACTGACTACAAATAAGGATTTCCGACGAGAAAATATAACTCGATCCGTGTTCATTATGTAATATTAGTAATAAATGTGGGCTTCTAAACCCGAGTGGCAAATCTCACATGTGTATGTTGGTATGTATGTTTGTACACGGAAACTAGAAATCGATTTGCATTTTTAGGGTTCCGTTGTAAAATACCAAAAAGCGATCCCTTATGAATTAGGTATGTCCGTTTATCTGTCAGTCCTTCCATATTTCACAGAACTTTTACTCCGAGACTATTGACACCACAAAAAACTTTCAAACAAAAATTTTAATAAGATATTTGATTTTTGAGATATGGGACTTTTTTAACCGATTTCAAAACAAGGATTGACAATTCGGATGTTTGTATATTTTTTTAAATATTTAATGCGCGTCACTCCGTCGCTTGCCAACCGATTTGAAAATTATTTTTTTGTTGGAAATACTTCCCAAATGTTTCCATAGTCAACAAGTCGGTTCATCTGGTAATGGAATTTTGGCGAAATCGAGGGAAGTCTTCAAATATTATAGGAAAACGTACAGCGATTCTGGTATTTTCTACAACAAGTAAAGCATTTGCGTTCAATAAGAACCATTCTACTAACATCAGGTCTGATGATGAATCCAAGAGACAGGTACCGGAACTCCATAATAAGAAAATGTAGCTTAGCTGTGTTTGGGCTTGTTGGAATTGTAACGGAATGCACTTTCCAGGTATACCAATAATAATTAAAAAAAACGAATTCCGATTAACCGATTTCTATAAGGAGGAGGTTATCAATTCGATTAGTATTTTTTTTATATATGTACACCGATTACGCCGAGATTTATGATCCGATTTGCATGATTTTTCTTTAGTTTGATGCGGAATAGTTGCCATTTGGTCCCATAAAAATTTAATATAGTTTGGCCATCTGGTTTTCATTTTATTAACATTTTATTTTATATGTAAATTTTTCACGTATGTACACCTATTTCTCCGTTATTACATGACTGATTTAGATGATTCTTCATTCATTTGGTAGAGAAAGCTTGGCCGGTGGGCTCATATGAATTTTATTATCTTTGCTTAGGTACTTTTTGAGTCATCCTCTTTATTATGCATTTTGTCTTTTGTCGTATGTATGGACGATGTGCTGGTGTCTAGTTACAATGTAAAAAATGATACTTGACTAGGATTTAAGTAAGGTACCACAACTGAAAAGGCTAAAATAAAAACTTTTTCCAAAAAAAAAAAACACAAAAAGTGGAAAATAATTTTAGTTTCGGAAGTCGGTGGCAAATAAGTAAATGAAACAAACAAGTCACCGACTGCCAAACGTAAAATTATTTTCAGAAGAAGTAGTGGGTAGGTAGTGGGTAGGTAGTGGGTAGGTAGTGGGTAGGTAGTGGGTAGGTAGTGGGTAGGTAGTGGGTAGGTAGTGGGTAGGTAGTGGGTAGGTAGTGGGTAGGTAGTGGGTAGGTAGTGGGTAGGTAGTGGGTAGGTAGTGGGTAGGTAGTGGGTAGGTAGTGGGTAGGTAGTGGGTAGGTAGTGGGTAGGTAGTGGGTAGGTAGTGGGTAGGTAGTGGGTAGGTAGTGGGTAGGTAGTGGGTAGGTAGTGGGTAGGTAGTGGGTAGGTAGTGGGTAGGTAGTGGGTAGGTAGTGGGTAGGTAGTGGGTAGGTAGTGGGTAGGTAGTGGGTAGGTAGTGGGTAGGTAGTGGGTAGGTAGTGGGTAGGTAGTGGGTAGGTAGTGGGTAGGTAGTGGGTAGGTAGTGGGTAGGTAGTGGGTAGGTAGTGGGTAGGTAGTGGGTAGGTAGTGGGTAGGTAGTGGGTAGGTAGTGGGTAGGTAGTGGGTAGGTAGTGGGTAGGTAGTGGGTAGGTAGTGGGTAGGTAGTGGGTAGGTAGTGGGTAGGTAGTGGGTAGGTAGTGGGTAGGTAGTGGGTAGGTAGTGGGTAGGTAGTGGGTAGGTAGTGGGTAGGTAGTGGGTAGGTAGTGGGTAGGTAGTGGGTAGGTAGTGGGTAGGTAGTGGGTAGGTAGTGGGTAGGTAGTGGGTAGGTAGTGGGTAGGTAGTGGGTAGGTAGTGGGTAGGTAGTGGGTAGGTAGTGGGTAGGTAGTGGGTAGGTAGTGGGTAGGTAGTGGGTAGGTAGTGGGTAGGTAGTGGGTAGGTAGTGGGTAGGTAGTGGGTAGGTAGTGGGTAGGTAGTGGGTAGGTAGTGGGTAGGTAGTGGGTAGGTAGTGGGTAGGTAGTGGGTAGGTAGTGGGTAGGTAGTGGGTAGGTAGTGGGTAGGTAGTGGGTAGGTAGTGGGTAGGTAGTGGGTAGGTAGTGGGTAGGTAGTGGGTAGGTAGTGGGTAGGTAGTGGGTAGGTAGTGGGTAGGTAGTGGGTAGGTAGTGGGTAGGTAGTGGGTAGGTAGTGGGTAGGTAGTGGGTAGGTAGTGGGTAGGTAGTGGGTAGGTAGTGGGTAGGTAGTGGGTAGGTAGTGGGTAGGTAGTGGGTAGGTAGTGGGTAGGTAGTGGGTAGGTAGTGGGTAGGTAGTGGGTAGGTAGTGGGTAGGTAGTGGGTAGGTAGTGGGTAGGTAGTGGGTAGGTAGTGGGTAGGTAGTGGGTAGGTAGTGGGTAGGTAGTGGGTAGGTAGTGGGTAGGTAGTGGGTAGGTAGTGGGTAGGTAGTGGGTAGGTAGTGGGTAGGTAGTGGGTAGGTAGTGGGTAGGTAGTGGGTAGGTAGTGGGTAGGTAGTGGGTAGGTAGTGGGTAGGTAGTGGGTAGGTAGTGGGTAGGTAGTGGGTAGGTAGTGGGTAGGTAGTGGGTAGGTAGTGGGTAGGTAGTGGGTAGGTAGTGGGTAGGTAGTGGGTAGGTAGTGGGTAGGTAGTGGGTAGGTAGTGGGTAGGTAGTGGGTAGGTAGTGGGTAGGTAGTGGGTAGGTAGTGGGTAGGTAGTGGGTAGGTAGTGGGTAGCAGGTAGGTAGCAGGTAGGTAGTAGGTAGGTAGTAGGTAGGTAGTAGGTAGGTAGTAGGTAGGTAGTAGGTAGGTAGTAGGTAGGTAGTAGGTAGGTAGTAGGTAGGTAGTAGGTAGGTAGTAGGTAGGTAGTAGGTAGGTAGTAGGTAGGTAGTAGGTAGGTAGTAGGTAGGTAGTAGGTAGGTAGTAGGTAGGTAGTAGGTAGGTAGTAGGTAGGTAGTAGGTAGGTAGTAGGTAGGTAGTAGGTAGGTAGTAGGTAGGTAGTAGGTAGGTAGTAGGTAGGTAGTAGGTAGGTAGTAGGTAGGTAGTAGGTAGGTAGTAGGTAGGTAGTAGGTAGGTAGTAGGTAGGTAGTAGGTAGGTAGTAGGTAGGTAGTAGGTAGGTAGTAGGTAGGTAGTAGGTAGGTAGTAGGTAGGTAGTAGGTAGGTAGTAGGTAGGTAGTAGGTAGGTAGTAGGTAGGTAGTAGGTAGGTAGTAGGTAGGTAGTAGGTAGGTAGTAGGTAGGTAGTAGGTAGGTAGTAGGTAGGTAGTAGGTAGGTAGTAGGTAGGTAGTAGGTAGGTAGTAGGTAGGTAGTAGGTAGGTAGTAGGTAGGTAGTAGGTAGGTAGTAGGTAGGTAGTAGGTAGGTAGTAGGTAGGTAGTAGGTAGGTAGTAGGTAGGTAGTAGGTAGGTAGTAGGTAGGTAGTAGGTAGGTAGTAGGTAGGTAGTAGGTAGGTAGTAGGTAGGTAGTAGGTAGGTAGTAGGTAGGTAGTAGGTAGGTAGTAGGTAGGTAGTAGGTAGGTAGTAGGTAGGTAGTAGGTAGGTAGTAGGTAGGTAGTAGGTAGGTAGTAGGTAGGTAGTAGGTAGGTAGTAGGTAGGTAGTAGGTAGGTAGTAGGTAGGTAGTAGGTAGGTAGTAGGTAGGTAGTAGGTAGGTAGTAAGTAGGCAGGTAGTATGCCGGATCAGCTAACAATAATAAAAATAGAATATTAAATTAAAATAAATCATAAGAATAAAAAACAAATGGTTGTAAAAAGGTTAGTGATAATATGTCATATAAATTATAAAAGATCAAATAAAAAATATGTAATGTCAAAGATAAAATTTATAACAATTATTACTAGAGATAAAACAACAATAATTATGTATAAACAATCAAAATAATGACAACATGCCAGTTAAAATTAATTCTAATCAATAACAATTACTGTTCTACTGGAGTACCTACGACTCGCACCTATTGAATTAAGTTTCTTTCCTTCTAATAAATGGCTTTACTTTGACTTTTACTTACTGTATAAGGAATGAGTGGGGAACCAGAACCCAATAACCCCTCCCTTTTCTGTTGAACTGATCTGGAGTCGCCTAATAAAATTCCATAGATCTGAAATATAAAGACAAATGATCTTACAATAGGGGTGCGGACTGGGTAAAGAGAACGACATTCTATTTTGTCCGTCAGACAGGTAATACAAAAATATTAGACACGTATTTTTTGTTTTATCAAAATATCAAAAAATTACTTAGTTAAAACTCATTAAAGTTGGAGAGTGGGGGCTTACTACGTCACAAGTAGGTATAAAACTTACCTACATGTGACGTCATGCGCCATTTCAACTCAATATATCTAATCGTAAATCGTAATTTTATGACCAAAAAAGAAAAAATACGTGTCCAATACTTTAACTACCCGACGGACAAAGAAAAAAAATTGGGTTATCCCCTATTATAGTTCTGTTTCAACTTAGTTGTTCGCTACGTAGGTAAACCACAGAAAACCTCCTCTAGATTCCGCATAGAAGGCAAATTTGCGCGCCTCACTTCAATGCATTTGTACTGATGGACCCTAATACTTGTTTTCGATCATTATGTTTATATCAATTATCTCTTCAGTGTCGACCAGATTATTATAAGATCCGTGATAAATCTAGCAATTTAGAGAATTAATGATATGAAAGTTTGATTTTACAGGTTTATTAAAAAAAGAAAATACCAATGCTGTCAAAATCGTGTGGAAAATCGAGTAGCTGGAGAATAGTTACCAAATGGGATATCCCATTTGGTAACTATTATCCAGAAACTAAAATTATAAAAATGATGGGCCAACGTTTAAATGTTTAGTAACTCGTTGATGTCATTCAAAAAAGGTCCTTTAACTTATTAGCAGAGGTCGGAATTAGGTAGAGCTATTTATGTACTTGCATCGAAATGTTGATATTGGTAAGGATCTTCCCAGGATTTCCCGAGATTTATAACACAATCCCGTGTGGCTAATAATATTACAAATAAATAATAATAAACACTTCAAACATAGATAAGACGAATAAAACAAAGATAATTAACTTACAATTTTGATTAGTATTTACATTAATTCATAATACATTTTTTTATTTACGTTCAGAAACGAAGGGTGATAAAATAAATTAATACCTGCCTATGTTCGAAACCACGACCAAATAACTCGTTGGTCAGTGCTGATTCCACTCTGTGACTACTGCTCTAATGCACTAAATCCATCCCAATACACAGTCATATTTAACAGAATAAAAAGCTGCAATTTATTCTATGCATTATTGGGGTCGACTTCCAGCTTAACCGGATACAGCTAAATACCAGTATTTTATATGGAGCGACTGCCTATCTGACCTCCACAATCCCGTTACTGGGTACCAATACCACTTGGCAAGACTGATTGTCAGACTTTCGCACTTTTGACAAAACATCTACAAATATCAACTGGGATCAGTGGGTCAAAAAGCTTTTCTAGGCACGGAGTGAACGTGAAATTTAGTGGTAGTCACCTATCCACGTTATTTGTGACTAGCTGTCCCCGGCATGCGTTGCAATGCACTTTTTACCAACCCTATCTACCTACCGTCCATACCCTACCCTACCTACCTACATACCTACCGTACCCTACCCAACTCTACCCTACCTACCTATCTACCCTACTGACCCAACCCTACTTACCTACCTACCCTACCCTACCTTTCCTACCTTTTAAACCTTCCTTGGACTACGACAAACGAACAGCAATTGATTTTTATTTATATAGATATTATATAGATATAGATTAACGTTAAAGATCGACTGTTGCGGCTGTTATTATCTTAGCCACAAGCCTGAGGTAATGAATGAATAAATTAAATTAAAGGAAACACAATATAAATAATTTTATGCTTGAAAGTTCACCTGCTGATACTGTCCTAGTTGCGTGGTAATGTGTAACTAGCTAGTGTTCCTTCCTCCCGAACTGCGAAAGCGAATAGACGTGTGCGCTTTTTGAATTTTTAATTAATATTCTTAATTCTCGTTAAACATACGTTTTAAATAAAAAAGTACCGGGAGCCCATATTACCACAGTGATTGTGTTGAACGCGGAGTCCGTGAACGACCTCTGTCAGCTTTCCCTTAACCATTGTGACATTTTTACCTACGCCGACGACACAGCACTATTAATATCAGACGTGACCTAGGATAGAACTAAACCAACCACTGAACTTACCCTGCGAACAATTATGGACGGGCTTTCCACTGATCTACTGACGCTCAATATCTCAAAGACTAAAGTAATCCAGTTTAAACCACTAAATTCAACTAAACCGTCAATGAACTCGGATAAAATGATAGCGCATATTTGTTACAGTTCCTCTCCTTTTAATTGCAATTGTCTTGACATGGTCTCAAATATTAAATATTTAGGTGTTTATATCGACGAAAGGCTAGATTAGCGCAACCATACGGATATTTTATGCTCGCGGCTTCGTAAACTTATTTATTTAAAGAGCTCAGATATGTGGCCGACATTGAATTTAATGGTATATCGTTCACTGTTTAAGTCGATCATTACTTACTGCATCCCGGTTTGGGGCGGGACCTTCAAAACAGTGGTGTTTAGAGAGGAATGAGCTCAGCGGGCAGTTCTCAAAGTTATGCATTTCCTTAAATGGGACTATCCCACATCCCAGTTGTACTCAGAAGTCAAAGTAGGTACTAACAGTGACAAAACTATACATCCTCCGCTCTATCTTGTGCCGACATTCCACGGTGCCATTTGATAGCAATCTATGCAATCGGCGGATTAGATTTCCAATCTGTGAGTCTGTTCAGTGTCGTACTGCACTTGCGCGACGACACTTCTGTGCTCAAAGCTCAGTAATGTTTATCCATTAAGATAAAAAAAAACTTTCAATTTATATACTAACCCTACAAGTCAAGCAGAGTCTTAAGCCATGGCTACTGTAGCTGAACAATGACGACACAGAGAAAGTTATCCTATCTATTTCGTAACGTTAAAAGTCGTAATCAAGCAATTCACACATATACACAAACACGGAGGTATACACACACACACGAACTTGCGGGATTACACATAAACACAAACATACATGTAAACACTCTCAAACCCGGTAAAGGCTTCTTTAAACCATTTTTCATTTATTTTTTTGTTGTTACCAGGCTTTTTATTATTGTTAATGATATTGCATAAGATTTTATAATTACTTTACTATTAGCACAGGAGTCAGGGACTTCCCACAATTTTTGTAACCACTTTCTTGTGTAATAAAAGTTTTTTTTTTTTTAGTGACGCTTCCAGCTAACATAATTGTTTACCAGAAGTAGGTAGGTAATTTAATATGGGGACAAGAAATTGTAAATAAAGGTACTTGTGAGTATTATTTGGTACCTTAACGTTTAGATGGTAGAATTTACCGAGTCATATTCTTAGTTTATCACACAAGCACTAATTAATGTGATTAATGACTAAGAAAAATTCTCGTCAACTTCTACTCCGTAAAATGTTTTTTTTAAGCTAATAGTTGTCACATTTATTACGTACTATAGATTTATGATGGCGTGGTTGGTATCAAATGACGGGCTTCAGAAGCACATTTCAAAAGTATGATAAATATTGGTAACTGTTGCTTGGGGCTTTGCTTGCATGCACCCGATAATCAGGAATAACTTCTAAACCAAAGTTAACGCAAAATCTTACCGTTTATCCTTATTACTTGGGCAATTACTGTGCACAAGTTGCAAGGGTGCACTCTAGCTAAAGCAGTAATAAATTGATTTAGGGAAGTCACTTTTCTCTAAGGGACAGGCCTATATGGCCCAAAGCAGACTCCGGTCTTTGGATGGATTATGTATTGGTTCCTTGGATCATAACAAATTACTGAAAAATCGTCATGACTCACGATCTTCCTAGGAATCGAAAAGATTAGAAAGTTTTTCAAAAGATACAAAATAAATGTATATGATAATTTTATTACTTTTGTACAATAAAACCTTAGCAAAATTATTACCCCAAAATAATTTATATTAAAAATAAGTATCATATTATTTCATACTTTTTAAAGCTTGGTTTAACATTAATTGAGTTTTAATTTTTGAAATTAAATTAAAACCGATATTTCAAAATTAATTTTGGGACAAGACTAGGCAGATGATGAGTAGGTTTACTAATTCAGCCAACGGCTTTCGAAACAACGATGTTCTTAAAAAAAAAATTTTACTCACGTTTTCGATCTCCTAACACCTGAAGTGAATGTCCAAGTATTGGTAGTGCTCCAGGATATTCAGGAGGCGCGTTTGGATCTTTCCTCAACCGGGACCACATAGCAATCAGTACGCATAGTAATATCACTGACACTACTAATACAGACATTCTAGAAATCTACCGACGCGCGACGATATGACGACATTGAAGTCCCAATCTTGTATTTATATACGAAAATTATTATTGGTGACCTATCTGCTACTTTCAAAAGGTTAAAATTTCCATTGTTGTCCGTCAATTTAAGGGGCGGGACGGGTGGGGAGGAAGGAGGGAGGGTGCTACCCCCCTGTACCATCCAAACACGGCGTAGCCCTATGGTTATGGAGATATTCATGGTTAAAGTTTTTAGATCAGAATAGCGCTATTTAGTCAAACTGGGGGGGAGCTGGCCCCAGTTTGTCTCCACCTTATCTCCGGCGCTGTTATTACTACTGTAGGCAATGTTACTTTTGCTGCCAGGAGAATTTAGATGATAACCCAACCTCAAAATATATTCGTCTATAAAGCGTAGTGAACGTAGCACCGCTACGCGGGGCTCCTATTTCTGTCTGCAGGGTCTACAGTAACCTAACACGAAGGGGATGGCGGGGCCTAGTGAGCGAGTGGAGCGAGCGAACTAAGAGCCCTTCGAACCAAACCTGTCCGAGTCGGGGTGCCCCAAGTCCAGAGCTCGCTTCGCTCGCTCTTGGATCCAAATTCTACTGGTAGCAAAAGTAACATTACCTATTGTACACATATACTTACAGATAAAAAAAGACGCTATAAAACCAAATGCCGTCACGTTCCGTTCACAGTGTAAACATTTTTTTTTTTTTTGTGTAAAAAAGTAAATGTAATTGCGTAATACAGCACGGTTATTGTGCACACTTATTACACACCAAATTTAATTTGTCAATTTGTGAAAATAAAATTATATTTAAGTAAAAAATATGACATAAAATTAAATAAAGGATTTACAGCGGAACGTGAAATGTCAACTTTGTCATCTACCATGACAATTTATCCAACCTAAAAATTGCGAATAGCGTGATGTTTTCCTATTTGTATGGACACTAAAACAATTATATATCGTAAACCGTGAAGTTTCGTCGTTTGATAATTTGTGAAAACCTTTTTATTTATGAGTACTATCTACAAAAAAAAAATATGAATGATGACAAACGTCAAACAATATGGCGGATAGTGCGGTACAGGGCAGGGTGGGGTAAATAATGCGGTGCCCTGCCAGCGCGCAGCGTGTTTGCTACGGTGGTGGCAGCGTAAAAAGGACACTATGGAGGGAAACCAAAAAATCTACGTAAATATCTTTGTGGGATTGTCGATCGATAGCTCCTTAAAAATTATTTCGACGTTCCTTGAATACTTTTTTCTTAAGTCAATTGTTATATTTGCTTCGAAAGTCGTAAAAGTTGTGTCCCTCTCTCTAATTTTCGAATTAAAATGTGAAATATTCTGAAAAAATGTAAGTTTGTAAAAAAACTTTCAACATAAGTTTGAATAAGATATGATATTTAGGTTTTGAGATATGAGACTTTTTCAAATCAAATCAAATCATTTATTTCTTTGCAAACATTGGTATATTTTTTTTCTTAAATAGATGTGTTTTTATTTATTATAGTCCTCCATATTCTACCGTCACATGGGCATCCAAATAATAATAGGGATTAAAGTATGAAATTGCCGTTTTATTGTAATTGGTACTTCGAATTGACATAAAACCTTCATAGTTTGAGATTTTTGAGTGAAACTTTTTTCACATGGTACCTATGAAGTTCTTCTTTTAAAAATGTGCAACATTCGATTATCGACTTTCAGTTGTTTTTTTTATTCAGCTTAGACAAGAAAGATAGATACTTTGAAAATTCGAGTGATTTTTAACCGACATCTAAAAAAGGAGGAGGTTCTCAATTCGGATGTTTGTATCCGAGCAAACTACCCAGGAATTAGCGGCATGGTTTAACGTTACCTTACCACCAATATTGACTCATTTGCGTCAAATCAATAAAATAAAAAAATATGAAAATATGGGTGCCTCATGATTTGACTGATCTGCATAAAGAAACACGTCTTAAAACTGTTGCCTTTTTGAATCGATACAGAAATGAAGGAATATTGGATCGAATTGTGACATGTGACGAAAAATGGATTTTTTACGATTATCGTAAGTGAAAAATGCAATGGCTGACCCCAGGTCAAACGCTGCAACAGTGTCCTAAAGCAAAGCTTATCAATAAAAAGATAATGGTAACTGTTTGGTGGTCTCAGCATGGTGTTATTCACTATAGCTTCTCCGATCTGGTCAAGTAATACCGGCAGGTGTCTACTGTGCCGAACTCCGAACAATGAGAGCAAAACTAGCAGTGAAACAGCCCCGACTCATGAATCGATCTTCACCATTATTGCTCCATGATAACGCGAGACCTCATGTAGCACGAGAAACCGTTTTACTTTACAGGAACTGCAATTAGAAACCATTCGTCACCCTCCGTATTCGCCAGACCTTGCTCCAACGGACTACCATTTTTTTTCGTGACTTGGACAATTTTCAACGTGATAAAAAGTTTTCTTCTCAGGAGGCAATAGTTTATTGTCACAAAAAATCATCGGAAATTTCATACTTTTACCCACCCATAATATAAAATTTAAAAATTAAATAGTAATGGTATAAAATTGTAATACACGATACATTTAAATTTCAAATCATTAGAATTACAAAAACATAAAAAAAAATGTGAGACTAAAAACGGTAGTAAAATTTTAACAGTGATGTGAAAAGAAATGTAAAAGTATGTCATTCAGGCAAAAAAAGTGTCAGAATAGGAACATTTATGTCAATCACATTGATAGTTAGTCAATCAGTGCAGAGATTTATCATCAAGGAAGTCGTCAATTGTGTATTAATAATAATATAATAATAAAGCCATTTATTCCAAATCTAATTTAGCTTATAAAGGGTGTAAAACACCTCTTAACGAAGCCGAAAGGCACTGGTTCTCCCTGTCATTGTGATCATTTTTTTGTTCTACACCATACCTGGGAACCTTCTAATTACGGAGATATTAGGGGTCAAAAATCCAACTTTTTGACAAGTATTTTTTTAAATACAAGTTTTTAATGTAAGATTTTTACTTTAAACACCTCCACGACCCCCGTACTATTCAATCCATCCATCAGCACAATGTTTTGAGAGCGTTACATTGAGTTCTACCACAAAACATGATTTTACACCCTCCAAAAAAAAGTCGTTTCCCAGCAATAATTTTTGCGTAAAGTTACTTAGTTTCATATACAGAATGCTTGGTTTACGGCTTCGTGATGAGGTGATTTACACGGTGTATATTACAATGATTGCTAGTACTCAAGCTTTATTCTTAAATCTAAAAAGGTTAGTATTATTTGTTAGTTAAATTATGTTAGTATTGTATGAGATTTGAACCCCTGTTTGGGTAAAGGCCTCCTCCATCCTTTTCCATGACTCTCTGTCCTTGCCTGACTTTATCCAGTCGTTTCCTGCGAGGTGTGTTATGTCATCAGCCCACCGTCTTAATTGTCGACCAACATTCCTTTTCCCCACTGGTCCTTTCCATCGAGTGGCTTCAATGGTCCATCTTCTGTCTTGGTATCGTGAGATCCATTTCCATTTAAGTAGGAGTGCGTGCCTGAGAGCATCGGTGAGCTTAGTTTTTTGAAGAATGTTTTCGTTCCTAATTTTATGTATTCTTCTAATTTTCAATATTCTCCTTTCCATTCTCCTTTGCTGTTTGACTGGATTTGACTTTTTGTTTTATTTTATTTTACTTGTAAATGTCCATGTTTGGCAGCCATACAGCAATCAGGGTAATAGGCATGTATCATATACATATTGTCCATTTCATGTGCAAGCTGTAGTTCCCTTTTAATATTTCTTTTAATGCCCAGTATTTCTTCCAAGTTGTATTCCTCCTCCTTGTTACTTCTTCTTCGTTACTTGACGTTTTAAATGATATTTGCTTAACCAAGTAAATGTATTTGTTGACATATTCTATATTGTTACCTTTTATCACTATCGGGAATTCGCGATTGTTGGTTAATATCTTGGTTTTATTTATATTCATTTCTAGGCCGATTTTGGAACTTTCGGAGTCCAGTGATTTCATCATTTCCTTTAAGTCTTTGGCAGTTTCAGCAATTATGACAATATCATCAGCGAACCTTAGATGGTTTAAATAGTGTCCGTTTATGTACACTCCCTTGTTTTTCCAGTCTAGTTTTTGAAAAATATATTCTAGTACTGCTATAAAGAGCTTCGGGGAGAGAGGATCTCCCTGTCTAACTCCACGCTCTAGGTTTATTTCGTCTCCTCTTGTTTCTAACTTACCTCTACTCGTACTTTTTGTATAGATATATTTCAAGATATTGATGTATCCATAGTTTATATTTGACTGTTGTAGTGCCTTCCAAATTGAACAGTGGCTGATGCTGTCAAAAGCTTTGCTATAGTCAATGAAAGCCACAGACAGAGGTCTATTGTATTCTCTGTATTTTTCTATGATCTGTTCTAGTGTCTGTATTTGGTCCATTGTATTAAAGCCTGATCTGAATCCCGCTTGTTCCTTTGGTTGCTGCCTATCGATGTCGTCGGATATTCTCTTTAGGATTATGGATGAAAAAGTTTATATGTACTTGCCAACAGACTTATGGGTCTATAATTTCCTGTATCCAAGGGGTTTCCTTTCTTAAAGAGTAGAATTATGTCTGATGTACACCATTGTTTTGGTACTTTCCCTTCTTTTAGTATCTTAATAAACAATTGCGTAAAATGGCGTGTTAAAATAGGTGCTCCTATTATAAGGGCTTCATTGCATAATCCATCAGGTCCTGGACTCTTATCATCCTTCAGCTTTTTTATCTTTTCGAAAACTAGGGAATCTTCAATTGATTTGGTGCAGTCTGTCGTGTGCATGTTAGTTTTTTGTGCTTCCATTTTAGTGTTATTTGATTTCTTGTATAAGTTTTTGTAGAAGTCTGTTGCTCGGTTTATTACGTCTTTTCTTGATTTTGTTTCTTGTGAGTTATGCTCGAGTTTTTGAATCCATGTCTTGAGTGTAGTTATAGTTCTTTGTACGCTTTTTTGGCACTTCTGAAATTCTTTATGTTTCTTGAAATGATCTCGTATCTGTGGTTGTTGTAGTCCTTACGGATTGACCTATTAGTCTCTTTGTAAATTCTGCTAAGTTCTTCTTTCAGATCTTTAATTTTATTCTTTGTGTGAAGTAGTTCCGTGCGCCTTTTTATAAGTTGGATTGTCTCTTTGGAGAAAATATTGTGTTGAGGAGGATTTGCACTGTTTAAATACACTATTTTAAGCTCTCTGTCATGCTTCTTTGCAGTGTGTTGTAGTATGTTTGAACATCAATAGAGTCTGATTCTATATTTTCTGTGTGTGTTTGGAGTTTTTCAATGTAGTCTTTGATTTCCCTTTCTGTCTTGGGAATGTTAGGTGGTGTTGTGTGGGTTTTTCTGCTCTTTACTGGCCGACTTAAAAGTAAAGTTGCTCTCACCAATCTGTGATCGGAAGACAATCCAAATTTGCTTAGTACCTCGATATTAGTTATAAGTTTATGATGATTTGTCATTGTAAAATCTATTTCATTTTTAGTTTTTTGATCAGATGATAACCATTGCCATCCGCGGCTCTTTTTTTTTTTGAAGAATATATTCTTTATTGATAATTTGTGTTGGTAAGCATAACTTAAGAGACGGTCCCCTCTTTCATTACACACTCCGTAACCATGTTTTCCCATTATTGGATAATACACACATCAAAAGTGTCTAGGGATCAAGCATTTTTATGCGGATTTCTTGAGATTGAGATGTGGCTTTGTAATAAATTTATGATTTTATAAATTTATATGGATCCTTTTTGGTGCATTTCATAATTTGAATCAGGAACTGTGAATCAAATTCGAGTAAAAGATGAAAATCAGCTGTCAATATTTTCCCTATAAAAACATACAACGCATTGAAGACATTATTAGTGCTACTGTTTCCCTACTACTGATTAAAACCAACGTTATTATGGAGCGGCGACGTCATTTAAGCAGGGAAGAAATGCTCAGAGCCGTGGGAATGATAGAAGCTGGTTCCCGGCAACGTACTGTGGCTTTAGCTCTGAATACAAGTCAGAGTGTTATCAGTCGACTTTGGACACGTTACCGAAGCACTGGTACCGTGGCTGAGCGCCATGGAGGACGGTATCGCTGCACCACACGGAGACAAGACCGATACATTCAAATCTTAACTCGAAGAGCTCCAACAATAACCGCCATGATGTTAGCCGTGAGGCTTCATCACTCTTCAGGGAACTTAATTAGCGACCAAACAGTCAGAAACCGCTTGCATGAAGTGAACCTTCATTCCCGAAGACCGCTACGGATACCACCTATAGCAATGCACAATCGTAGGATTCGATATCAATGGGCTCTTGAACACAGAAATTGGGCAGAAGTTCAATGGCGTTTCGTGTGCTTTTCTGATGAGTCTCGTTTTGGTATGAGACCGGATACAAGACGTATACGACACTGGAGAACCCCTGGACGCCAACAGCGATTAAAATCCTGCCAGGAAGTCCATCCTTATAGTGGTGGAACCATCATGGTATGGGCGGGTATTTGGATCGGCGGAAGAACTGAGTTGATTTGGATCAGAGGCAACCTCAACGCTCAAATTTATGCTGAGACGATTGTATCAGACGTCATCGTTCCTCTACAAGTGCAAATCGGTCCCTTATTTCAGTTAATGCATGATAATGCACGACCGCACACCGCAAGAGTTGTAAGACAGACTCTCGCCGCAGCTAACATCAATGTCCTGCCCTGGCCTGCTCAGTCGCCAGACTTGAACCCGATTGAGCATGCATGGGATATGCTACAGAGAAGAGCTCTGCCGAATATGGAGGGTATCCAGTCGCAAGAAGACCTTTTTTTGTTGTTGCAACGAACATGGGCGGCCATTCCACAGCGTGATTTGGATGAACTCATTTTGAGTATGCCAAACCGATGTTCTTGTGTTGTTAGTGTTCGCGGTAGAAACACGGATTATTAATTGTTTAAGTTACCCAATAAAATTTTAAAGAAAACTGTTATTTCAGTCTTTTTTTCGAACTTTAATGTTAGTGGTTCAAATGTCAAAAATCCCTTTATTAGAAAATGGCAAATTTCTTTATTAATGCAAAGGTGACTTGGTTTATCGTTACTGTGACAAACGAAAACACTTTATTTGATGAATCCTTAAAGAAAATTTTAATTAATATCAATCAGGAGAAAAGTTATTGCAAAAATATATGTTGATCCCTAGACACTTTTGATGTGTGTACTTTGTTTTTGGACAACCTATTTTTGCGGTGAAATCTCTCATGACTATGACCTTGCCTTCCGTCTTGGTGTGAGCATATTCAATATCTTTGTAAAAATTTTCGATTTCTTCTTCTGTTGATTTCTCTGTCGATGAATATGCATAGATGATTGATATAGAGAGCCAATCAAATTTTACCTTTAAAAGTGCTACTCTTTCAGAGATTCCTATAAAGTTGGTGATGTTGTTTTTATATTTTTTCTTAATTAAGAATCCCACTCCATGTAGTCCTTTAGTTTCGCCAATGAAGCAGTGGATAAGGTCGATGTGCTCTTCAATCTTGCATCCCAGTTTTCGGATTTCTGCGAGACCTACAATGTCCCACTTTATATTTTTACAGCATTATTTAATTCAAGGAATCGCTCAGTCGATGCAAGTGTTCTTACATTATAAGTGCATATTTTGAGGGTTTGTTTTATATCTTGATCTATTTCTATATTTGAATCAATTGTGTACTTTAGCTTCTGTCAATTAATATTTAGTTTCCCTTTTCAATTTTATTACAGTGATATTTTTTATTACATCAGGTACTTTATTATAAATGCTTTATAAGTAGTAGGTAGGCAGTAGGTAGGCAGTAGGTAGGCAGTAGGTAGGCAGTAGGTAGGCGGTAGGTAGGCAGTAGATGGACAGTAGGTAGGCGGTAGGTAGGCAGTAGGTAGGTGGAAGGTAGGCGTTAGGTAGCTGGAAGGTAGGTGGTAGGTAGGTGGTAGGTAGGTGGAAGGTAGGTGGTAGGTAGGTGGCAGGTAGGAGGTAAGGTAGGTGGTTGGTAGGTAGGTAGGTGGTAGGCAGGTAGGTGGTATACCTACCGGTAGGTGGTAGGTAGGTGGTAGGCGGGTGGCAGGTAGGTGATAGGTAGGTGGTAGGTAGGTGGCAGGTAGGTGGTAGGTAGGTGGCAGGTAGGTGGTAGGTAGGTGGTAGGTAGGTGGTAGGTAGGTGGCAGGTAGGTGGCATGTAGGTGGCAGGTAGGTGGCAGGTAGGTAGGTGGCAAGTAGGTGGTAGGTAGGTGGTAACATAACACTCGTGCATTAATAACTCACTTTGCGCTCGATGCAACAATATTAGACGAGACCGATCATTGTTAGCTTTGAAAAAAGGTTATTTTTTACATTTTCGAAATTTATTGGCGTGAGACCCCTATTTATTTAAACAGAGATTACATTTCAATCAATCATCATCTGTTTTCCTCAGAGCCTGAGCCTTTTCTCCGTAGAGCCTGACCAGAATCAAATATTGCACTCTTTACTTATTTTTTTATCCTACGGGTTTTTAAATGCTGATGTTAATATTTAAGTATCGTATTATTCTCGTAAATATTGTAAAAAAAAATATCCGTAAAGGACTTTGAATTTGGTTTTCCAATGAAACTATCATAGGGTCATCAATATCAGTTTTATTCAACTCAAGTGTTAGAAAATTACTCACCGTCTACAGGCCTGGCTATACAAAAATCCTTACATTATTTTGATGATACCTTAAAAGAATATGTGCAAAATTTGTAATAATAGATTTTCGAGCTGTGCTATTGGCTTTTTGTATCGGAAATTTCTTAATACGGAGCCAGGATTCTGTCCGGTTGATGGAAATAGACTCGACTCTTTTGCACTCAAACATTATTGCCGAAATATGGCTAGGTAGAGACGTCGTGTCGTTATGTTAATTTGGCATATGATTTTTAGTTGTTTTTTGATTGTTGTGTTTTATTTATTTGTATAATGAATAGATTAGAATGGAGCTTGTGTCTAAATGTTAACAGACGCTCGAGTCCATCTTCAAGGTAAGCCGCTCTTGTCTATTTTCGTCCGTGGATGGATTACCACTTTCTTCTTTATGGGGTTTTTGGTTTCCGCACTTAGTCCGTTATGTGGACCATTGTGCGTGAGCCATAGTGGCCGTTACTCCACAATGACCACCCATTACATCCCGAGTTTCCTTCGAGCCTCAGTAAGCATGTTGGCCGCGGCTGTGATTTGTAGATCTTTGACAGTTGTTACAGGTAGTCAGTGGCCTGAAAGTTCCAGTCTCTCACCGTGTGACATGATTCTTCATTGTTGGTAGATAGGTAGATGGGTAGGTGAAATCACACTCAAACCTTGACTCAAACTCCAAACGTTTATTGAAAAAAAAAACAAATTACAGGCACTTATAAACTTTCTATGAGTTGAGCTACCCATTCGCAAACATGGTTGGTTGTAAGGAGAAGGATGGGCAAAAAAACTTCTTACACACTCTTTTAAATCGTGCTACAGTTTTCACTTACAGAACATAATATTGTTGACTTCAAAAACCACTTTCAATTACTTGATACTTAAATTCAGTTATCGCGATCTAACGAGACTCCGGTGGAAGTACTACACAGTCAATACAGTAATTCATTACAATATAAAGGGTGTAAAACACCTCTTAACGAAGCCGAAAGGCACTGGTTCTACACCATACCTGGGAACATTCTAGTTACGGAGATATTAGAGGTCAAAGTTCCAACTTTTTGACAAGTATTTTTTTAAATACAAGTTTTTAATGTCAGATTTTTACTTTAAACTCCTCCACGACCCCCGTACTATTCAATTCGTCTATCAGCACAATGTTTTGAGTGCGTTACATTGAGTTCTACCACAAAACATGATTTTACACTCCCCAAAAAAATGTCGTTTCCCAGCAATAATTTTTGCGTAAAGTTACTTAGTTTCATGTGTGTAGAATGCTTGGTTGACGGCTTCGTGATGTGGTGATTTACACGGTGTATAGTCCGGGAGGTAGCGTTGCATTTTAGGTAGTGATTTTACGGCGATCGATCGATCAATAGATTTTCAATGATTAATAAGTGAACCAAGCCTCAGCTGACGCACCCGCGGTGGGTGTGGATGTTGGTGGTTACGGAAGTGGTAAAAAAAAATTAAGTCATAGTGAGCCTGCTGAAACTTTTTTTATAGATAGTAGTCAGCGGCTGCTGGCGCTGCTGCCTCTCATAATGGACGTTGGACACCGGCGTGGCAGCGCGAGCGTTAAACGTTCCTCCGATGCAAAAGTGGTCCTAAAGTTCAAGGTATATAATATTTTGTAATAAGGCGTAGTTGAGGTCCTCCTTAGTTTTTGTTGTTTTATTAATAATCTCCTCCATAATTAAGCCAACCCTATTTTCCACTTCTTTTTAGGGTTCCGTACCCAAAGGATCAAACGGGACTCTATTACTGAGACTTCGCTGTCCGTTCGTCCGTCCGTCCGTCCATCCGTCTGTCACCAGGCTGTATCTTATGAACCATGATAGGTAGCCAGTTGAAATTTTTACAGATTATGTATTTCTGTTGATGCTAGAACTGTTAATATTTAACCCGGCGGGAGTGTGGTGACAAAATATTTCATCGAGCATGTGGCGGGGTATGACATGCCCGTAAACTAAACTGCCTGTATATGATTATAATAATCAAAATTAGTTGAAATTTTAATTTTATTTATTAAAACACAATCCCTATACTTATATTTATATGAAAAACTTAGTCATATTATTATATTTTAATATTTTTTATTACCAAAGTTCAGGGACAAATTTTAAGTTTCAAATCAAAACAGTCTTCGATAAGAAGCATCAATCCTATTAAAAAAGACTAATATCACTAAATTAAACAAAATAAAACTCTAAAAGACATAAAGAACAAGAGATCTTGAATAAAAAAACATTAAAATAACTAAAGTTATCTAAGAACTAGATTCAGAATTAGCACCGTTTTTGCAGGAAAAAATAGCGTGTTCAAGACAAATGGCCTTGCTCGATTCATCTGAAGAATTTTCTAATAGATCGTATAACATAGACCTAAGTCTATTTTCCCTATTGTTTTCACCCATATTTGTCAAAAGCCTAAAAAAGACAAGAAATAATAAAATTAAATGTAAGAATGTTATGATTAAAAGCACACGTAAACTATGTGGCGGGGTGTCACATACCCCACGTACATATAATCGTGTGTATCTCGAACGCCGGCTGACGCCACACTTCGATCACGCCACTGTGCCTTCCTGCACAACCTCAGCTCCAGCTTTGCGAAGGCGCTAACACGTAACTTACAATAATAAAAATGTACGCCAGCAAAAAGAATTGGTGGGGTATGCTACACCCCGCCACACTCCCGCCGGGTTTGGGGGGCTCCCATACAAAAAAGATGATGACATGATTTTTTTGCTCGCTTTCATAAATAATGGTACGGAACCCTTTGTGCGCCAGTCTAACACGCACTTGGCCAGTTTTTTTAAAGTAAACCCCAACAGCCGATTCAGCGACCAGGGCTGCTAGCAGCTAATTTAGCAACTCATGATGGCAGTGTCAAATCGGGGCACGGCGCCGGCAGCTGATATTTTTCCATAATTATATTAAACAGGTAGTTTAAGTTATAAAAATAACATTTTCACGTGGTAGCGCCGGTGGAGCATTACATAATCATCATAATAACATTTTCATCTAGAAATCATTCAATGGTAGTTGGTATTCACACCACGCCGCTTACGCCGCGGGGAGGCGGTGAATGAGCGTCTAGCGGTGCGCCGCCGTGCGGATAGACGGCGGGTGCGCCTGTCCGCACGGATGGGTTTCAATCAGTCGTGCTGTCCAAACACCGACCCACAGTGATCCACCCTTTCATGTGGTATCTCATGTGCGAAGCGTCACTCGTCCGTACGGTCGAGTGGTGCAGTTAGGCATCAATGGATTACATTCGAGCCATTGCGATGTGAAATCCGTTTCACCGGCTGCCGCATCGGTGCGCGGTGTCGTGTGAGAATCGCCGTAAACATTGGCTACCTTGATAATTATAATACACATTTATGCCCTTTGTGTTAAACTAATATGATGTCCTTCTACTGGTTTTAAAACTACATCATATTCACATACTATTTTGTTAATGTCGCCGGTTATATGGTATCGCCGAAAAATATGCGCCAACGCTACCTTCATCACCATCATGCTGTATAGTTTACCTGTAAAATAGAAAGTTATTTATATAAATAAATTTAAATATAAATTATTTTTGTTCAGACAAGTACTGCTTATGAGACGGGGTAGCAAGGGACGCTTTAAGATATTTCTATTGACATTCACAAATTTGTATATTATATCAAGACGAGCCAGAAGATTAGGTTTTCTGACTGAAAACCACAGTGTGATTATATTACTGTTACGCATTTGGTGGGTTTATAAAATATTACAAAATGTTTGGTCCATAATAAATTATTTATTAAAAAAAAAATATGTATAATCTGTCCCACAAATGTATATTGTGTAATTGAAACGGAAAATAATTAATTGAAACGGATAATACAATTCCTACGTTTTGACGTGACAACGTCTTATAAATTGGTTTGCCGGGTGACACTTCAAGAAACTGCGTTACGCTCCGCTCACGTTATGCGCTCACAATGAGAGCGAGTGAGAGGCACGCGTCCCTTCCACTCGGGCATGGTTAGCCCGCCTAAGAGCGAAAGAGACAGACATAAAAAGTGAAAGGCACGCGCAAATAAATGTTTTAAATTGTTACTATTATTTCATCCTTCTTCCTACTATACGAATGAATATTCACATTAAAATTATTTTACCACTCAAAGTCGTTGTCACGTAAAACTTTCGCCCGTATACCGACTTTACAGGCAACCAATTTTTTTTAGGAATGTTTGTTATCGGTTGGGCTCTGACAAAAAATGTGTCTATTAATATGTTTACCTATGCAGTTTCGCTTCCCAATACCAAAGGTGGCATTAAGACTCGGGTGATCTGGCAAGGAAGCAGAGTTCAGCCATCGCTCCGGTCTGAACTGGTCCGCGTCTGGGCCCCACATGGGGTGACGTAGAAGACCGTACACTCCTAAAATGGAAGTACTACCAGCTCGCAATGTGCAGTTCTCTAAAAAGATACAACAATTATGAGTACACACTAAAACAGGTCTGAAGGATAACGTAGTAAAGATTCATACTTAAATAAATATCTTGGTTAATTTGTCTTGCGATAAGTGGAACGGATGGGTACATTCTCATCGACTCCTTAATAACCGCCTCCAAGTACACTAGTTTTGGTAGATCTTGTTTAGTCAAATCATCATCTTCATGGTGTAGTACACCTTGTAACCTGTAATGAATAAAAAACATCATTCATCGTTGCCAGTGTTAGCTAACCAGGACGGAGCCCACGTTTGATTATGGTTCACGACCTCCCATAGAGAGAAGGCGGCTGAGCCTGAATGATACAGTAGGAAAATTGCTTCCCACTGCTAAACAGGAAGCAATACTCTTACTGTATCATTCAGGTTTACTAGACTGCAACTATTAGTATTGTGATTGTGAATGTTACTCACTCATTGAAAATTCGTTCTTGTATGACTTGGTCTGACCCTATCACTAACAAAATTAATAACAGCGCCGAAGAAGTTGTGTCGTAAGCAGCGGCGACAAATGTATCCAGGTGTTCTCTGATGTCACTGTCTGTGAAAGCATCTTGTTCTTCAGCCAATTGCAGCATTTGATCCAAGACTGGTTTGAATTTGCCTAAAAAATAATGTGTGCTGTATAGTTTTAGGAATTTCGACCACCACCACACCTTTTTTGAGTGAACAGAAACTTTTGTCCATTCAAAAAAGTGGTTTAAATAATTTATGATTTTATTTCAGTAAATAAAACTTTTTTTAAGTGAAAACTTCTTTAGCGGTGTTTTGCACTAGGATGGGTAAAAAATTATAAATTCGCGTCAGGACACGTGACCGTCAGATTGATTAGGTTACGAAGGAATTTGAACTTTATGACATCTGTCATTGAGTTTGGGTTTCCAAAATTGGATAATTATCTTATGCACAAACAAAACCTTAGGTTTCTCCAAAGAGGTAAAATTCGTAAGACGGATTGATTGTAAAGTGATAAATTTTTAGTATAATCAAAATTGTCATGTTTGTGTACGATAGCGCAATAAATGAATATTGTATTTTACCACATAAATGATAGTACTTTTATACTGATAATTAAAGCAATTCGTTCAAAATGATTTTATTTGTTTACCTGGTGTCGAGTCATCGTACATATTCGCATCTTTGTTTGCCTTTAGCTCAGATTTTCTTTTATGTATGACCTGAAATAGCGAATAGTGAAAATACAAATTGGTCCCACGGTAATGTACCAAATGAACCCTACCAAATAATACCCTAACTAACAGTTATCTATTAATTAAGTAATAATTTAACTTTTTTTTTTAACTCTGTGAAGTAAGTTATTTCATACATCTTAATATGGTGACAGGCCGTGTCGATGGCGCGTTCGTGTTCCACGCGCGCCTCAAGAAGATATCAGCAAATCGGAAGGGGTCCGAGAGGACCGAGCAAGGGCTGCGGGACTGTTCGAAAGAGATACCGTGGCCTTGGATCACAAAGGGCCAAGAAGGAACATGGATGGGTTTTAGTCAGTACAAGTCTGACACTCCTTCCGCTCTGCCAACTGCTCTGCTCTGCTGCTGGGGTCATTTGATGATTTCCTATCCGTAAAAAAAGGTACTGGATCCGTGATCTAAATCGTAAGTTAACTAAAAAAAACGCGTGCTGAATGGCGTTTCGTCGTGGATCCGTGTTCCGGCAGTATAACGGGATGGCGCAGATCCACGTTCTTATCTAAGTTAACGGTAAGAAAAGTTAAAATATTACTGGATCTATAATGTTCTTCAGTTTCTTCAAAAGTATAGTTTGTTTGCGCTTCATTGCACTCAAGTCGAATATATACGACACATGCAACCACACTCTTTGAAACCTATCGCAATACATAGCAAATAAATCTTCAATTGCTTCTGCATAATCTGTATCAATTGTTGTTTGATCTTGAGAATTCAGTCCTAGTGAAGTCCCTGTGAAGGAAAAAGTATTTTTTAAACGAAGCAAGCAATAGTTTTGATATTGGAGCATTCTTCGTCAAAGTGGCCTCAGGATTGTCGAGCCGTGAAATCACTAAGCTAAGGGTAAACTTTTGATTTAACTTACAAAAAAAAAGTACTACAGCGCCGTCTATGAGAAAAAAATAGAAGTACTGAGATCTGCATCGCGCAAGCAAAGTTTACATCGACTTAAGAATATATAAAGAAACCCGACAACAACTGTCGGCAGTTGCCCACCAGACATAACACCTGTCTGGTCGGAAGATCCTCCCTTTTCTAAGGAGTACCTATCGAGGACCTTTACACTCTGTTCCTCGTCACCCTAAAACGTCAATGCTCACGATACTAACAACCATTCCGATCACAGTTATACTTACGAGTTACAGTTGACAGTGTATAGTTTATAAAGAAATGTCGCGCGTCGAACGGGCCTTTTCCCACTTTCAAAGATAGTCGAGAGACAAGACTTCGAGCTTGTACGTTCATTTCATACAAAAAGGTGTTCAGCACTTGTTGGTTGAACGAGGGATTCAATAGTTTGCGGTGAGGTTTCCAAACTGACTCTGAAACAAAAATATTGTATTGATACGTATTTAGTTATAAATAAACAGATTTGATCTCGCGAAACCACCAATAACAATACTAGATTATAGCAATGTTGGCAAAGCCGAAGGCGAGCTGTGAATGGTCAAAGTCTGCCAGATCTAAAGCATTTTATAAAAGCTGAAACTTTTTATTGTTTTAAATATGAATGGGTCCTAAATTGTGAGATAATTGATTCCAATAATAGATATGACAAAAACGTTTGAACGCATGGCTCTCGTTGTCATTTTAGTATTAATGTATTAATTTACGTATGTGGGTATTTTCATTTACCTCCAGCTGTGACAAGTCCATTATTTAAATATTCCTTTGCAAAATCGTAGTAAAATGGTTTACTCAAACACGAATTGGCTACTGTAAGGCTGTCTTCTGGATCGGTTATCACTGTAACATTAATAAAATAAACAACAGGTTTTTAATACAATTGTAACTTTAGTTTAAAATATACCTCCATGACCCATCCATCAGCAAAATGTTTTAGTGCTTATGTGCACATGTGTTTATGTTACATCGAGCACTGCCGTAAAAAAATCAATTCTTTTTTTTTTTAACTGAAGAAATTGTTCTTTTTCTTATTTTTAATTTCAAATATAAAGGGTGTAAAAACCTTTAACGAAGCCACAAGGCTCTCGTTTTCCCTAACATTGCTATAATTTTTAGGAGTATTGAGCACCTAGAGCACCTATTTTTTGGGCACTAATGCATTGAGCACTGAATATAAAGCTCAATATATAGCTCAATATATAGGTTCTCTAAAAATTGGTGCTCAAATGGGAATACTCCCATTTTTAGGGTTCCGTAACCAAAAGGTCAAACTGGACCCTATTACTGAGACTTCGCTGTCCGTCCGTCCGCCCGTCCCGTCCGTTCGTCAACATGCTGTATCTCATGAACTGTGATAGGTAGCCACTTGAATTTTTTACAGATTATGTATTTCTGTTGATGCTATAACAACAAATACTAAAAACAGAATAAAATAAATATTTAAGGGGGGCTCCCATACAAAAAAGTGTTTTTTTTGTTCATTTTTTATAAATAATGGTATATAGCCTTTCGGGCGGGAGTCCTACTTGCACTTGGCCGGTTTTTCTGTTACGGTCTATACCTGGGAACATTCTAATAACGGATGCTATTGGAAGTTAAAGGTCCAACTTTTTGACAGGTTTTTAATACAATATTGTAACTTTAGTTTAAAATATACCTCCATGACGGGTGCGTACCATTTGACATAATAACAAAAGTTCTAACGATCACATGACCTAATTTCATTTAATATAATTTTTCTTTAGTGTAACGATGAAATGATATAATGAATTATTGATATAATTTCAGTTTACCTAATTTTATATGGTTTAATAAACATTATCTATAATGCACATTAGAACTAATATTCAGTTAGTATAATATTTAGTTAGTATATTATTCCTCATATATTCCTGCGTTACAGCCACTATATGGTTGGTGGGTTAGGTTAGGTTAGAACCATGACCATTAGCGGAGCCAGATCCCCTCTGTTGTTGGTGAACCTGATGGACGCTGCAAAGAGCGCCAAACTAGTGGCTCAGTTCTGGGCCGATACAATTTAGATTGCCATCGACACGCTAAAAAGAAGAAGCGCGATGAGGTTATAACAGTATAATGTTTTCTAAAATTTACTTATTCACTACAGAATTTGGGCAGAAAATGAGTAAATATGAAAATTAGATCAAATGAAAATTAGGTCAACTGATCGTTATACTAAATGTTATTAGAGCAAAATAAGTTTATATGAAATGTAAGATCACATGAAATTAGGTTATTTGTTTTTATAGCATACTAGCTGTCCCGCGCAACTTCGTCTGCGCCAAATTTTCCCCGTTTTCGCAACATTTTTCATTGCTGCTCCGCTCCTATTGGTCGTAGCGTGATGATATATAGCTTATGTCCTTCCCCAGGTTGAAATTTATCTTCTTGCCAAATTTCATTAAGATCCGATCAGCCGTTTAGTCGTGAAAAGGTAACAAACAAACAAACAAACGAACAAACAAACAAACAAACAAACAGAGTGACATTCGCATTTATAATATTAGTATGGATGAAAATTATATCATGTGATCGTTATTTCAAGTGATAATATATTATCTGTTATTATGGCATATATTACACACCCCTCCATGACCCATCCATCAGCAAAATGTTTTAGTGCTTATGTGCACATTATGATTATGTTACATCGAGCACTGCCGTAAACTATGATATTTCACACCAAAAAAAAATGTCTTCAAGCAATCATTATTGTGCAATGTTGCTCAGTTTGATGTAGAGAATACTTCGTTGACGGCTTGTGAAGGGTCCTTTTACACTCTATGTCTGCTGCCTTAGACTGCTGTTTCACACAAGCGTTTGTCACACTTGAGTAGTGTCGAACAAATGTCGCACAGCATTTTAGCTAATACGGCTCCAGGGTATGGTGTTGAAGGCGTTGACAATGTCAAGAGACACCGCTAAGACGGCCCCACCCTGAGACACCGCATCCCCCGTCGTCAGAGCTCTCACGCGCATGATGGCGTCCACCGTCGAGCGCCCTCTGTGGAAACCAAATTGGTGTTCCGCAAGGTCCGGCCCCATCCCCACAAGGTGCCCACCTCGTTGACTAACACAATAGGCCGATATGCGGACGGAGATTCCGCAGGGTGCCCCGGCTTCTGGATGAGGACTAGCTTCCCTGTCTTCCAACGAAGCGGGAACTGGCCTCACTGCAAGCATGCGCTTAAGAAACCTTCCAGTCGGGGCGCGAAAGCCACCGAGGCCAGGACCCAGGCTTTGCCAGGCAAGCCATCAGGCCCGCGGCGGTATTATTGGCTTTAAACCTGCCTACCGCCACTCTCAGGTCTACCCTGGTCACCTCCAGAACGTCGTCATCGTCCACGATGTGTTTCGATTTCGGCACCGTGAGCAGCGGAGCCATAGGCGGGGGAGGATGTTGTCCTCGCGAAGGGAACAGAGAGCTCACCACGTCCTGCACAAGCTGAGGGCGGAGACTCTGCGTCAGCTATTTTATTTTTCAACATGTGACTAAGTAAATCATTTAGTTGTTTGGTGTTTATGTGGAGTGCTCCAGCCATTTTACAGACTGCTAAAAAGGGTTTTAAACGAGGATAAACAAGTCGACCCGTGTTCAAAAATTTAGTAGTCCATGTGGGCTTCTTAGCACGTGTGGCAAATCTTATATGTGTATTTGCGTGAACTACGAAACGAGAAATCGATTTGCATTTTTATTTATTGAAATAAGTATCTTTCCTACTCATAAATGTCTTAACTTTGACGTTTACTTACTGTATAAGGAGTAAGTGGGAAACCAGAACTCGAAAACACCTCCTTTTTCTGTTGTGCTGATCTGAAGTCGCCTTAAAAAGTTCCATAGATCTGAAATATAAGGATTTTACTTATAATTATAGTTTTGTTTCAACTTAGTTCTTTAGTACGTAGGAATACCTACAGAAAATCTCGTCTAAATTCCGCATAGAAGGAATAGAGAAAAGAAGGAAAGGAGGATTTGCACTGATGGAACTCGATGCTTGTATTAGATCATTATGTTTATATCGCTTGTGCATTGTTTCATATCTAATTATTTTATCGAATTTCGTTTCACATAAATTTGACGGGTCCTACGTATACTGGTGCAACCCGCAAAACAATAAAAACCGTTTATTTGCATCGAATGCCTTAAAATTACCTTTCAATTAAATCCTGTAAATGTTTTTTTTTTTTTTTTATTACCGATGAAAATTTTGTATGTGGGGTTCAGAATGATGTGCTGCACACGTGCTATCCGTTTAGCGTCGGTGCCCCTTCCACCTTACACTATATCGTTATGAGATTCCCCCTTAACTCAAAGTGCGGAATTGTTAAGAACAGAGAAGCTTAACGCTAAAGATATTTATTAATTCATTATTATAGGTTTACAAACAGCTTTAAATATTATGTTGTTGTTTAAAAAAATTTAACTTAATAAGCTTATAGGCGAACAGACTACTAATTAAAATGAGCCATTGAAAATGGCCAGCTATATTTTCAATTTTATTGGTATGAAGGTGGAACAGTCTCAAAACTTTAATTCGGACATTTTTGTTGATGCCAGAATTGAAATAGATTTTTACTTTATTTATTTATTTATTTATTAAAACTTTATGCACAAGTACAAAACACTGTACAAAGGCGGACTTAATGCCTTAGGCATTTTCTACCAGTCTACCTTAGGGTGATGCAGAGAGAAAACATAGTAGGTGCAGTATAACAGATGGTTAGAAAACATTTACAAAAATAAAATAAAGCGATACATACATAAATACATACATATATATATATATATACAAGAAGTAAAGAGAGAGACAAACTAACAACAATTTAATTATGAGATGAATCTGCCAGCTTCTTAAGTAAGTGTTCGCGAGCTTTAACTTTAAATGTGAACCGACTGTTGGCCAACCTGATGTTCAGAGGGAGCGCATTCCAAAGGAAGACAGCCTGGACAAAGAAAGACGACTTGAGAAAACCAGAGCGGTGAGAAGGACAACGCAGAAGGCGATTATTGGAAGAACGAAGATTTTTACTGTGCGCAGAGCATAAATATTGAAGATGAGTAGTCACATAGGAAGGCGAAGTAGGCTTATTAAGAAGAGAAAATAGGGTAGTCAAAGCTCTCAACGCTCTGCGCTGTCGTATGGGCAACCATTTTAATAGTGACCGATGTGCGGAGACATGGTCATACTTACGAAGATTAAATACGAATCGAATGCAGTTATTAAGAAGTCGGTCAAGTTTATTGAGGAGATCTGCATTCAGGTCGTAGTAGCACACATCACCATAGTCAATTATGGGGAAGATTAGGGACTGTACAAGCATTACCTTAATGTGTGATGGGAGAATATTTTTCAGCCGATAAAGCGACCGCAACGTTCCGGTGACTCTCTTGCTCACAATCGCAACCTGCTTACGCCAGTCAAGGCAAGTGTCAACATGCAAACCCAGATCCTTGACATCAGAGCTAAACGGAATGACTGTGCCGTCAAAGGTAACCGGTGGCACCGTTAAGCCATTCAGCCTTCTCAGGCTATAAGGGCTCCCTACACTAATAGCCTGGCACTTGGTTGGGTTAACCGCCACCCTGAAACGATAAGACCAGTTTTTGACGAAGCGTAAATCCCGGTTTAGCTCCTCGATCGCACCGGACAAGCTGTCAACACTTGCCTGACAGTAGAGCTGTAAGTCATCAGCATAAAGATGATACACACACTGAAGCTCGGTAGTTATGAGATCTATAAAAATAGAGAACAAAAGTGGAGATAAAATGCCGCCTTGAGGGACGCCAGAATCAAGATCACACCAGCTGGAGCCAGAGTCACCAGCGAGAACTGACTGCTGGCGCCCCCGAAGATAGGAAGAAAACCATTCCAATACCTCGGGAGAGACCATGAGATAGGAGAGGATGGATAAAAGGACTTCGTGACTGACGGTATTGAAGGCATTGGAAAAATCAATTAAAACTAAAACCGAAACTTTAGTGTCTTCCATTCCCCGCCTTATATCGTCAGTCACTTTAAGGAGGGCTGTTACGGTACTATGGTGGATGAAGTGGGAAAATTGCTTGTGAACACAGGCCTCGAGTACTTTAGATAAAAAGGGAAGGATGGAAATTGGTCAAAAGTGGCTGAGAAGAGTGGGATTAGAAATTTTAGGGAGTGGCCGAACGGCGTTTAGCGTTGCGTACCATCTGATTACAACGATTGCGAGCAGTTTTGAAAAGGGTCCAATTGTCCTCGGACCGATCCTTTTTATATTTCCGGAACGCGCGATCCCTTCGTCGCATTGCCATCCAAACTTTATTTATGTAATCATATGTATTGCGTTTGGAAATTTAACGTGCACATTGCCTATAGATTTCTTGTTGATGGCCGTACTCAAAATAAGGATGAGAGCACTCACTTAGAAAAGAAACCCAGAAATACCCCACAATAAATAGTGGAACCTAGCCTTCAAAACGGCGACAGCTTATAATGCAAATCTATACATTGTTAATGAAGTAACTCTATCTTTTGTCTTCGATTTTAAGTTTTGCCTTGCCTTTGTTTATATCTGAAAGAAAAATTGCATTGGCGAACTTGTTTTGTGGAGTGAGGTTGCCAAAGATTACTTTTATGCTTAATTATAAATAAGCGTTTAAAAAAAGAGGCTTACGAAACTATGTCTGAGAAGTAATGATAAGTGGCAGTATACAAAACGTTTCTCGGATTAGATGCAGCTTACAAAAGTTTGATACCAATAAATTGACAATAAAAAATTAAGGATCTCCAAGATCGCAAATCCAAGAAGATTCTTGAGCGGACCACACATTTAACTAATAATTTGAATATAACTCTGGAGATGTCTCTGAATAAGTAAAATTTTGAATAAGCCTAGTTTTCTTTTTTAAGAAGTTGTTTCCCTTTATACTTAAATGTCTTTGTCATTTTCTACCGTAACCTACTGTGATTATTGTTACGATAGACAACTACTAGTATGTGACTCGACGATATCTTGATAATGTCGGAAAGACTGATTAGTCATTCTCATTACACAGTTAATCAGCCTTGCCGACTTTATCACACATAAAGAATTAGAATAATTAATAGAGTTAACAACTTTTACTTCTTTCCTACTTAAATTAAGAAGAATATGTTATATTTTAGGATGGCAAGGCAAGTGATTTAAAATTTTTTTGAGCATAAAACAAGCATGGTTTCTGTCAAGACTCCGGCGCTGTAGGGCTCCGGCGGTAACACGCGGGGTTATCGTCGTAGATGGTGTTAACGCTCACCACCGCCGCTTCGGGTTGCTGGCCGGCAAACCGGCCAGCCTCAGCCGCGGCGAGCGTTACAAACCAGCTCAGCTTGCGAGCCACCTCGCCCTTCCGCGCCTTCGTGGGCTTAAATTACACTCTAGGGGTAGGGCAGACAGACTACGTGGAGTCAGTTTTGCAACGATTCGTTTCTGTCTCAAAATGTTGTAGCACAACATGTTGATTTTTAAAGACAATATTTAATTTTAGATTAATTATTCTGATAAAATAAAAGTCTATGAAAACATATCTACATCGAACAAAAAAAATATTTATAATTCTATTGTTTGATCAGTTTGTTAAATAAAAAAATGTGTTTATAAAATAAATTCATTGAATTGTGTTTCTTTAAAATATGTTTATTTCAAGTAAATAGTAGTTTAAACAAAAATCATCGAAATAAAAATACAATAAACAAATATTATGTCAAACATTTTCTGGGAAACAAGGTGACACTGTCTATATCGATTATTATCTCTTCAGCGTCGACCAGATTATTATAAGACCCGTGATAACTTTAGCAATTTAGAGAATTAGTTTTATGAAATAACGTCACAACTACATTTAAAAGCTTGTTTTTAAAAATGATTTTTCCCAAAAGTTTGTTCATCACTATGTATTATTTCACCGTTTTGTGAGTAAAGGTGATAAATAAAATTACACAAAGTAATACCTGCCTAGGTTCGAAGCCACAACCAAATAATTTGTAGGTCAGTGATGATTCCACTCTGTGACTACTGCTGTAATTGACTAAATCCTTCCCAATACACAGTCATATATATCAGAACAAAAAGCTGCAATTTATTCTATGCATGGTTAGAGTCGACTTCCAGTTTATTCAGAAACAGCTGAATACCAGTATTTTACATGAAGCGACTGCCTATCTAACCTCCACAATCCCATTACTGGGTATTACCAATACCCTTTGGCAAGACTGGTTGTCAGACTTTCGCGCTTCTGACAAAAGATCTACAAATATCAACAGGGATCAGTGGGTGAAAGTGCTTTCCTAGGCACGGAGTGAACTTGAAATGTATTGATAGTCACCTATCTACTGCATTACTGATTAACGTTGAACATCGAAGCTTGCGGCTGTTATTTTTAATAAAAAACAATTTAAATAACTTTATCTGTGAAAAGTTTACCTGCTGATACAGTCCTAGTTGCGGTTATGGGTAGCTAGTGACGCTCTCGGCTAACATGACTGTTAACCAGGAGTAGGTAGGTAACTTAACATGGGAACAAGTAACTGTAAAATAATAAAGGTACTTATGAGTATTTTTTGGTACCTGAAAGTTTAAATGGTACTTATTCTTAGTTTACCACACAAGCACTAAATGTGATTTGACCACGAAAAGTTCTCGTCAAATTTAACTCCGCAAAATGTTTATTCGAAGTTAATAGTTTGCACATTTATTACGTATTATAGATTTATGAAGGTGTGGTGGGTATCAAATGACGGGCTTCAGAATCACATTTCAAAAGTATAATAAATATTGGTAACTGTTGCTTGTGTCTTTGCTAGCATGCACCCGATAATCAGGAATAACTTCTTAACAAAAATTCAACGCAAAATATTACCGTTTATCCTTATATCCTGGGCAGTTACTGTGCACAAGTTGCAAGGGTGCACTCTAGATAAAGCAGTAATTGTTTTAAGGAAGTCACTTTTCTCTAAGGGAAAGGCCTATGTGGCCCATAGCAGACTCCGGTCTTTGGATGGATTATGTATTGGTTCCTTAGAACATAACAAATTACTGAAAAATCTGCATGACTCACTATCTCCTCAGGAATCGGAAAGATTAGAAAGTCTTTCAAAAGATAAAAAATGTTTGTATGATAATTATATTACTTTTGTGCAATAAAACCTTAACAATTATGTAAAGCGAATCCCACCAAAAACATTCTGTAAAAAACTAGCCAAGTATCGATGGAGCTGCTTGTTTATCTCCAAAAATTAATGAAATCTAGACAACGACTTTTTCTAGATTTCATTAATTTTGCCAAGTCTAAGGCTTACTGCGATTTCTTTGTTATTATAGTTAATGTTGCGTGACGTGGCCGTTGAACTTTCTTTATAAGTTAGTGGGTACAAGCCAATTTTGTTTACACGTAATGTTATATCAGTCTGTTGTAACTACCTATGTTTGTTAAGCGAGATAATAGCCCATTCTGGTATTGGTAATTGGACGCTAGTGTCTCATTTTAGGCTGTTGTTGATTGTGCAACTTATTATTGACTATAATAGTAATAAGTGGTGTCACCTTGTTTCGCAGACAGAAATTTGACTGAATTTCGTTTCCCAGAAAATGTTTTACATAACATTTAGTCCCCGTATTTTTATTTCGAATATTTTTGTTTCGACTACTATTTACTTGAATGAAAAATATTTTACAGAAACACAATTCAAAGAATTTTACAATGACATTTTTTTATTTGACCAACTCATCAAACAGCAGAATTATTTTTCAACGAATATTGTTTGTTCGATGTATGTTTCCATGGTATTTTATTTCAACGAAATTATTAACCTTAAATTAAAATATTGTCTTCAAAAGTCAATATGTTGTACTACTAAAGTTAGTGGCAGAAACGAATGGCTGCAAAACAGAATCCACGTAGTCTTGTTTGCCCTACCCCTAGAGTGTAATTTAAGCCCGCGTAGGCGCGGAGGGATGAGGCGGCCCGCGAGTTGAGGAGCAGGTGGTTTCTAAAGATCGCCGCCGCGGCTGAGGCTGGCCGGCTTGCCGGCCAGCAAGCCGAAGCTGCGGTGGTGAGCGTTAATACCATCTGCGACGATAAACTTGCGTGGGGCCGCCGGAGCCCCGCAGCGCCGGAGCCGTGACAGAAACCTTGCCTGTTGCATGTTACATGCTTGCATGCATGCTGCAAGTTGCATGCTTGCTTGCAGCTTGCATGCTTGCTGCATGCTGCATGCAACAGGCATGGACACCATGAGAGAGAATAACAAGATTGTTTTCCTGCTTGACAATAATTTACCCGCATTATTTTTGTGAACCCGGTGTTGTAATTTTGTAGGAGGGTATGCATTTTTCAAAGGTTTGAATTTTAGAAACTGTCAGTCGATTAAAATGTTATTCTTCGTAATAAGTTTTATGTGAAACAAACAATATGTGGAATAATAATATTTGATTTGTTATTCTATGATATGAATATTCTAACATTAAACTTTATTTGAAACAAAAATCGATGATTTAAATTTCTTCAAAGTAAGTATTCTGCGTATTGGTTATTCTATGAAATGATAATATGAGAAACAATTTATGTGAAACAAAATTCGATTAAACAATTAGCGATGAAACAACGCACAACCGTAATAAGTACTTATATTGTTTGTTTCAGGCACTCCTATACATAAGTATTATTGAAATACGCAGCTTTATCAAGCGTACAATTGACTGGTTATTGAATCGACGTTTTCCAAGTGGCAATTTTCCATCGTCAATGGGTAGCGGTTCTGGCGACAGAACCATTGGTGCAATGGTGTCATGGAGCACCTGGTTTTGTACCCTTGTGTACCCCTCAAAGGCCAAGTCACACAACATTAACTATAATAATAAAGAAATCGCAATAAGGAACCTTAGACTTGGCACGATTTTGTCTAGATTTCATTACTTTTTAAAGATAAACAAGCAGCTCCATCGAGACTTGGCTAGTTTTTTACAGAATATTTTTGGTGGGATTTCATTTATTTTTGTTGAAACGTGTAAACAACGTGTGACGTAAAACAGTATTACTTAACGCTCAGCAGTGGGACGCTATAGGCTAGATTAAATTAGATTAGAAGATGTGTTCCTCTACGCTGGATTATTGCAATGACAGTCGATGTTTTTATGTACCAATAGTAGAAGGGGCCATTACCATATCTCTAATACAGCTGAGACTAGCTGAGGGTTCTTAATCAGATACTTCAGACCTTCGATTTTTGACATCAAATGGAGCGGCCCACCAAGTTGAATATTTTTTGTAAAGGCGGTATGTCCATCTCTAATAGTTTGGTTGGGCTCTTGTGTTTTCTAATCAGGGTCACCAGGTACTCCAGATCTTCGATTATCCTAGCTTTTATAGTTTTCCCTTTATGGGGGCTATTAAACCCTAACTCTGTACCAAATTTCAGCTCTCTGAGTTTATGGGAAGTACTAGTTCTATTTTGATGATCATGAGTGAGTGTCATAAATGCGAAACTTTGCTTTCGCTTAACTTCGGAACTAAATGACCTACAGACTTAAAATTTTGGATTTTAAGTATGTGATTATAGCTTACTGGATGAAAAACATTTCTGCGTTATGGTCTTATCCAGAGGTTCTCAAATAGGGGCCTGAAAATGCGCCGAAATGGTTCCAGTTAAGGATGGTACGGCAGTGTTTGCTTCGCGCTCGACTTGGCGGGGGCACTACCGTGCCCCCCGATACTTTCCTACGAAATTATTACCCCAAAATAATTTATATTAAAAAATTAAGTATTTTGTTGTTTCATACTTTTTAAAGCTTGATTTTTCACTAATTGGTTTTCAATTTTTGAAATTAAATTCAAACCGATATTTCAAAATTAATTTTGGGACAAGACTAGGCAGATGATGAGTAGGTTTACTAATTCAGCCAACGGCTTTCGAAACAACGATGTTCTTAAAAAAACATTTTTACTCACGTTTTCGATCTCCTAACACCTGAAGTGAATGTCCAAGTATTGGTAGTGCTCCAGGATATTCAGGAGGCGCGTTCGGATCTTTCCTCAACCGGGACCACATAGCAATCAGTACGCATAGTAATATCACTGACACCACTAACACAGCCATTCTACAAATTAAGCAACGCGCGACGATATGACGATTTTGAAGCCGCAATCTTGTATTTATGTACGAAAATTATTGGTGGTGACCTATCTGCTACTTTCAAAAATCCCAAAGGTCTCGTATCAAAAGTTACCTCGAATTTTAACATGGATCTGTAATTGCTTTCATATTATGTTGTTGATGTATTGTACATTAGGCAGTCAATAAACGTGCCAAATAAAATGTGCGTCCTTGCGTAAGTCCCATTTTTAGGGCTCCGTTAAACACGGAACCCTTATGGATTCGGGCTGTCTGTCTGTCTATCTGTTTGTATGTCTGTCTGTCGATCCGATGTCACAGAAATTTTACTCCGAGACTATTGGCAGCACACAGTTGAAAGTGGTTCTGATATATTTTAATGCGAATACTTATGTAACGACCATTATGCAGTCAGTGATGAAAAAGTGTAAATCGATAGAGTAAGGAATCACAAAATCAAAAATATTCAGTAATGAATCTCGTAAGTAATATATTTTCCAAGATATTTGAGTTCAGAAACGTAAAAAATAAGCATTTTTTTATTTTATAGAAAGAATAAATATTTATTTGTCGCAGGGACATGACGTGCATACAATATTACAAAAATAAATAAAATAAAACAATAAACACAGGTACAACGCAAGAAAAAAAAAAAAAAGTACAAGCAGGACGGAACAAAAATGTTTACTGCTTGCACGTCGTGACTGCGACAAGCAGGTTACCACTCAGCATGATGCTGTGCCATGGGGGGACCCACAGCACAGCGCTGGTTTTCAGTGGTCACCTGTGAAATAACGGACGGAAGTCAAGACAACATTGTAGATATTAATTAAATAAAAGTCTAAGTCACTGAAAACGGTATATTCTAGAAGCGAGGTTTTTTGAAAGCGACCGTGACAGGCCAAGAAAACAAAGGGCCGCGACGCGCGCATTGCTACGGAGACAGCCGACGATCCCCGACCTGTGACTCGGGTCGCTTCGTAGTGTGGCGGCGATGCCGCTACAGTAACCCCCTGGCCAGACCGTGACTACGGTCGATAAAAATCTGGGAAGCGTACTCTTTTTCCGCTGCGTGTGCGTGTCTCTGGCTCATGGGAAGATGGTGATGACGAGTCACTTGGAGGCGCGCTGATTGGGTTTGTGGTCGAGTTATCCTCGTAACTCTCTTGAGTGACATAAGCTGGCTTCATTCTATCCAGCGATATGTTGTTGATCTTGCCTCGTATCTCAACTTCAAAGTACTTAGCTGTCCTTTTTAGTACTTTGTAGGGAGCTGCATACGGTGGCTCTAATGACTTTCGCACGTAATCTAGCCTCACGAAGACATGGGTACAGTGCTGCATGTCTTTGTGAATGTAGAAAGTGTTGTTTCTATGCCACTTAGTTGGCCTCGGAGATAAGCTAGCCATGTGTTTTGCTAGGCGTGTAGCAAAGCTGGTGATGTCTTCAACTGTGTGGTTGCCTGACGGCGATAGGAACTGTCCCGGCAAGCGTAGAGGCTCACCCTAAACCAACTCGGCTGAGGATGCTTGGACGTCATCTTTCCAGGAACTGCGTATGCCGAGCAGAACGATAGGTAATACCTCAGTCCATTGTGTGTTGTTGTGACACATGATACCTGCTTTGAGCTGTCGATGCATCCTCTCAACCATCCCATTTGATGCGGGATGATAGGCTGTCGTACGGTAGTGACGTGCGCCGAGTAGTGATGTCAGGGCCTTAAACAAGCTGGACTCGAACTGCCGACCGCGATCTGTGGTGATCTGCGAGGGGCAACCGAACCTCGATATCCACCCGGATACCAAAGCGGCCGCGCAGGTGTCGGCTGTGATGTCTTTGAGTGGTATCGCCTCAGGCCATCGTGTTAATCGGTCAACGATGGTGAGACAATATCTGTAATCAGAAGAAGGTATTAGAGGCCCTATGATGTCAAGATGGATGTGAAAGAATCTCGACGAGGTTGAAGCGAAATGCGAAAGAGGAGCAGATGTGTGTCGAGTACTTTTACAGCGCTGGCAGTGAAGACAGCTCCTGCACCACTCTCTACAGTCCTTACGAATGAAAAGTTTGAGCTGGATTCCTAAGGCCAAACGTCATAAAAGGAAACTCAAACAATCCGAATGGTGTTGTAATGGCCGTCTTTGGTATATCCGCTTCATTTACCGGTATCTGATTATATGCCTTAATTAAATCAATTTTTGTGAATATAGTAGAGCCAGAAAGCCGCTGTGAGAAGTCCTGGATATGGCGTATAGGGTAGCGGTCAGGCACAGTACGTGCATTTAGTGCACGGTAGTCGTCACACGGGCGCCACCCATCATCCTTTTTCCTCACCAGGTGCAGAGCTGAAGACTATGGGCTTTCAGAGCGCCTTGCAGTTCCGCTGGCTATCATATCATCAAACTCTCCCTTCGCAATTTTTAATCTCTCTGCATCCAAGCGCCTCGGTCTATTTGCAACGGGCGGTCCAGGTGTGGTCTTAATAAAGTGCACCGTATTATGCTTAGGTTTGCTTAGATTTACAATACCTGCCAGGCGGGTAACCTCTGGAAACTCACGCAACAACAGGTGAAACTCAGTATCTCCGGTAACAGTTTTGACAGATGCCACGTCATCAGGAACCCGTTACGAGGACGCTGCCACGAAGAGTGAAGTGGTGCCATCTATGAGCCTGTGGTTGCGACAATCTATAAGCAGATTATAATAACTTAGAAAATCTACACCTATAATTGGCTTTGACACGTCGGCTATGGTAAATTTCCAAGTAAATGAGCGGCGAGGACCTAGATTGAGAGTAAGTTGCACTGGTCCGTAGGTGTTAATGATACTTCCATTAGCTGCCGTTAAGCTAAATTTCGTGATATTGCAGGGCGTCTTGATTGCAGAACGTGGGTAAACGCACAAATCCGAACCAGTATCGGCAAGAAATAACATTTTCGAATAACAGTCAGTTACAAAAAGTCGGCCTGATGCTAATGGGCAGTCGTAGGCCGCTAGTTCGGGCTGCCTTTCGAGTTTCCGACCTCCATGTACAAGGCTGTGTGCATTTCTTTGCACGGACGCCGTATGTGAAATGATACCAACAATGCGGGTGGTTTTCAGGTGCCTGACGTGGCTTGGACTTGGATCTGCTTCGCCAGTTATCGCTTTTAGAGCGTGAACGAAAACGACCACGTACCTGTCTTCGATTATCCACACTAGTAGACAGTGAAATCACTTGCCTAGTTAATTCCGAAATCTGACACGCCATTTATTTTATAAGGACAGATGTACCTGCCTCTACAACGCTGGCAACTTGCATGGGCCTCGCCGGCGCAATATCATTAACCGTGTCCGCCAGTTCTGCCAATTTGTCCAACGGAAGGTCAGGTTGATCGCTACAACCGTTTGTAGGTTGGTCGGTAACCGATTCGCCCACAATGTCCTAAGAAAATCTTCCGGAACTGACGGCCCTGCTAGATGCCGTAAATGACGTAAAAACTGAGATGGCTTACGGTCACCTAGCTCCTCATGCATTAGTAATTGCTTAACCTTTAGTGCCCGAGAGGCTGACAGCCGCTTAATAAGTTCCGTTTTAATTTTTTCGTATCTGTTCACCGCTGGCGGGTTGGTGATAATATCCTTCACCGCAGTTGCGTAGCGGTGCTCCAGCGCCGATACGACCTGGTAGTATTTTGTTAGGTCGACGGTAACGTTCGCCAACGCGAACTGGCACTCCATCTGCGCGAACCACATTTCCGGGTCATCTGGCCAAAATGGTGGCGGACGAACGCCCACACGCGACGTTTCCGCAGCAAAAGCATTTTCTTTAGGCGTTTCCATGTCGGGGTCACCAATATGTAGATATTAATTAAATAAAAGTCTAAGTCACTGAAAACGGTATATTCTAGAAGCGAGGTTTTTTGACAGCGACCGTGACAGGCCAAGAAAACAAAGGGCCGCGACGCGCGCATTGCTACGGAGACAGCCGACGATCCCCGACCTGTGACTCGGGTCGCTTCGTAGTGTGGCGGCGATGCCGCTACAACATAAATATTTAAAAACTAAATGAGAATTTAAAAAAAAAACAGTACTAGGATTAAAAAAAAAACCTACTTCAAAAAACCTAAAAGCACTAAAAGGTTATAATAATACTATAACCTACCTATATTCATAAACCTTACCCCACCTACGATTGACCTAAAATAAAATTTAATAATTTTTTTATGGCGTTGTTCATTGAGGCTTCATTTCTGAATCACGCTATGGTTTTGTTACCGATATTTCTACAATTAGTGAGGTTGCTACACAATTCAACATCAGATCCCGACTTGGTGACTATGGGACCATTTGGGAAGTATACCCTTTCCAACAAAAAAATATTTGTTTAAATCGGTTGGCAAGCGACGGTGTTATGCGCGAACAAACATAAAAAAATACAAACATCCGAATTGAGACCCTCCTCCTTTTTAACCGACTTCTAAAAAAGGAGGAGGTTCTCAATTCGGATGTTTGTAAATTTCAGAACAAAAGAAAGCGTGTATTCTTTCGATCACTCACGGACCAGACGGCATCTTTTTCCTTCCAAGAAAGCAGGAGTCTTTTCGACCACTCGTGGACCGGACGGCACCTTTCTTCCAGCAAGAGAGCGTGTGTCCTTTCGACCACTCATGAACCGGACGGCACTTTTCCCCTAGGAAGAAAGCGTGTGTCCTTTCGACCACTCATGGACCGGGCGGCACCTTTCGCCTAGCATGAAAGCGTGTGTCCTATCGACCACTCATGACCGGACAACAGCGTCCCTTCGACCAACGTCATCGCAAAAACATCATAAACCGGCCAACGTCCCTTCGATCATAGTAAAGCATGAACCGGACAACAGTGACGAAATGTCACTGTTGTCCGGTTCATCCGTACTATACACAATTTCTTTTTGACTGAAACATGTGAACTTTATTGGCCGAAAACCTATTTTATCAAAATATCGCCTATCTTAATATAAGAAATCTTCATCGTGCATTTTAAATCATCATTTCCAATGCCAGTACGGTTTACTTGATTATGATGTCACCCATAAATCAATTAGATAAGCCATATTACATTAAGCAATAAGCACGATGACCCACTATCGAAAAGAAAAGAAACTTTTTCACCAGATGATGGTGTAAGAGTACCCTCCAGATGACTTGTGCTCGCAGGTTTGGACGCCTTGCTTGAGAAATTCATTGGCTATGTTCATCACTTGGCTTTACTTTCGTGGAGGGCGCGATTCATTATCCCAGTTCTTAAAGTATTATTTTCGTGCCCGTAAAGTATTATTTTCGCCAGGTATAGCAAAAGATATAGAAAATTATTATTATTATTTTAAATCTTTATTTATTAAAGGGGTTTTTATCCATGAGGATATGCCAACCCCATCGTACCTTATGAACTATTATTAAACACTTTGAATATAATCTACTTACTCTAAAGTTACTTACTCTATTTACTATGCCTTAGAAGGAGAATCATTGATTAGGCCTCTTCACCAAGCCACACAGTCTTTTAGCAATCATTGATCTGGGATTTGCTAAAATGTTTTGGATTAGCCCAACGTCCAGAATGTTTAATTTAAACTCTCTTATCAATGATTCCCTTTCATTCTTGCTCCTTATACACTCCATCAGCAAATGTTGCACATCTTCAATTTTGTTGCATATGTCACAATTAGGTGATGCGACCTTTCGCATTAGGAAAGCAAACTTTGCTGATGGATAGTGTCCAGACCGCAGCCTTAGTGCTAGCTTAACATAACTTCTACCCAAACTTGTATCCTCAAACCAGGGCACACGAGGAGGCTCGTTCTGAATTACTTTATACCAAATTCCTTTTGCTTTAGATATTTCATCGAAGTTGTTTCTCCATCTGTCAAAACATGTCAGCTTGAACTTGGAGCAATATTCCCAGTAATCTGGGATGTAGGTTATTTCGCTACCCGTCGTTACTGCAAGCCTTGACAGACGGTCAGCCTCCTCGTTGCCCCGTAAGCCTATGTGTGCTGGGCTACCCATTGCAATATTACCCTAGTCTCGTCTTTGTTAAGATGATATATCAGTTTGAGTATATCATAGGCTATCGATGCACCTCTGCAATCAGAGACGCATCGAGCCACATGTTGTATGGCACTCCTGCTATCAGTGAAAACAACTACTTTATTAAGTTTTTCACTTACTGCATAAGCCACTGCTTGATATATTGCAATGAGCTCCAGAGACATTATACAGACAGTTGCATTAATTTGAAAACTAGCTTTATGGCCTGTATTTTGAAAGAAAAAGGCAGTTCCGCACCCATTTAAACTTTTTTAACCATCTGTGAAAATTTTACACCAATCACTGTACTTGGCAATTAATTCTGATGTCACTTCATGAACCAATATATTGGGATTATAAATAGTTTTGATTGCTTGATACATTCTAAATCCGTTTTGATGACCATTTTAATTTGTATAGCGGATATCCAAGTATCTAATGTAAACATTTTAAGAATTTCCGCAGAATTAATTTGTAGTTGTCCCACTTCGTCAAAAGTAGTAGCAAGTAAAGTTTTCTTTTTATTTGACCAGTACCTATGATGACTAAAAGAGCTCAATTCTGAAATCGTGTTTAAACAATTACTACTAGACCATGATTGGGGTACTTCTAATGAATCCTCCTATTACTCTAAGGGCTTGATTTTGTAGCTTATCCAATTTGGAAAGATGTGTCTTTGTACTGGAATCATATAATTAACAGGCATAATCAATACGACTTCTTACCAACAAGATATATATTTTACGTATGTGTTTGGTATGGACACCCCAGGAGGACCCTGCTAATACTTTTAATATATTTAGGAATTTTGTACATTTACTGACTATTTCATTAATATGTTTGCGCCAGTGTATAAAAAAATGTAATGGGTGTCAGGAGAATTCAAACAAACCCAGTAAGGAGCCTATGATACCCGTGTCTATAACAGAGTTGCCGTGGAATAAAATTGAAACTGATATATTTGAGTATGGGAGGAAAAGTTATTATTATAATTGATTACTTTTCTGGTTTCATAGAAGTTTAGTAATATCAATCATATTTCATCAATTATAATAATAACTGTAATACTTTAATACTTTACGGGCACGCCTCTTACAACGATCAATCCCTATATGCCCTTCGTGAATTAGTTTTAACATTTCATTTTGCATTGATTGCGGTATCAATACTTGTTTAATTTTAAATATTACACTATCTACACAATACAGCTCATCTCTCATAGACCAGTAGTATTCTAAATTATTTAAAACATTGAACTTATCAGGCCAACCCTGATGTATAGATTTAAGTAATTGTTTTAAAAATGCATCCTTCATTGTTTCCTGCTTTACAAGAGTAAACTTGCTCTGTGACATCGGCACATTATTGACGATCATTTTAATTTGGCTCAGAATAGCCCTGCTAATACTATCATTATATAAGTCCGGAAATGGTGCTCGCGACAATGTGTCCGGTATATACATATACTTTCCTGGCTTATAAGTAACTACCAAATCATAACCTTGAATTTTTAACATCATACGCTGTAAGCGTGCTGGGGTTGCATCCAAGGATTTCTTAAAAATACTTTCAAATGGTTTGTGGTCTGTTTCGACAACTACACTGTTTTTGCCGTAAATGTATTGGTGAAACTTCTCACACGCGAAAACAATTGCCAACATCTCGTTTTCGATTTTTGCGTACCTTTGGGCGAGGCCACAACACTGCGTTGCGGCGTCGTATGTTGGTGGTGTCCTTCTGCGAAACTGTCATGTCGCAGAAGAAAGCTGCGGAGAGGGAGAGGGAGATTTCAAGTTCCTTCCCATCCCGCAGCAGACGCACCGGGCGTCGGCAGAGGGCGGATAACGCCCTCTTCCGGCCCCCCTAAACAGGTCCAGGGGCGACGGATTCGGGGACATACGTCGCCCCCCATCATAATGGACCCGAGACGGCGGCGCGTAGTGTTCCAAGCGCGCCTCTCACGCAACAAAAAAAAAAAAAAAAGGCACCAAGATGCTATCAGACGTCCTGCCCTCTTTTTAGACAGTACAATATGAGACATCGATGATAACGATGACGATTAAAAATATTTTTTAACCAACTTCAAAAAGAAGGAGGTTCTATGTTCGATTGTATGTATTTTTTATGTATATTCACCGATTATATTCTCCGCCAATTATGGACCGATTTTCAAAATTCCTTTTTCTAAAATAATTAATACATGCCTTTTCAGTTTTTTTTTTGTTATCCTATCTATCACTTCCAATACGGACGGAATAAATACTAAAACTGTCCATTTAGACAAAATGTCTTTAGTTGTGGTCATAAAAGGAGTAATAAAAACCTTAACAGTATGTCAAAGAAGACATGTTTACAAAATAATTTCATCAAAATAAAAAGTTAAATAAAATAGGAACCCCAGGATAGATTTTAAAAATATTTTGTATAAAGACATATTTTAGTGCCAGGTACCCAGCGCGGGTACTCCCATTCCTGGGCAGCGTTTGGACCAATTCTCATATGATGATGAGCAATGTCCTTTACCACCCTCTCCAACACCTTGGATAAACATGCCAATATGCTTATGGGCGAAGGTCTTTGTAACTTTGTAGGTTATTATTTTTTGGAAGCGGCTGTACAATTGCATTACGCCACAAAACAGGAAATACAATCGAGGTTATGAATCTGTTTATTATTTCGGTAACTGTATTTAATGATTGCGGAAGTGTGAGGGATAACATGTCTCTTAATATACCGTCAAACCCATTGCGCGTTTGTTGATATATTTTTTAATATCTTTAGAGCTATTTTTGGGTCTGTTGGCACTATTGAGAAATTTGAGGACCCAAAACGATTGAATTTAAAAAAGGTTTCTTGAGTGGTGTTAACATTGGGGTCACCTGAAACATCTAGAAATACTGGGTATAAAACCCACTGCATGCATGCACGATTTATAGGACAACAGACTTTTAAAACAATATTTAACATCTTAAAGTAATCTAATTAGAATCGGCTACATTTTGCTCGTAAATGCCCTCAGGACATCAGTATCACCCAAAGAGGTCGGCAGTCCTACGACATGATTCGCGGTTTGCACTTTTTGGGTTCATCGGCTGTAAGTCCAGATGTTGATAGGTGGACTGCTTGCTTTAGTTTATCAGCATCCTGTTTGGTTTCCGTGCTGATTATAACACCTCCATCTTTAGATTTGCGGACTCCACGTACATGCGGCTTCATTTGATCAGGACGTATAATTTGTTGTACGAGGTTTTTGGTTTCGTCACTTGACTTTAATTTATCGCTGGTATAAATGGCTCAAATTTTTTGGTCGAACGAAATCATTTGACCCCTTCTTTACCATGTCAACAAACGATGCACTTTCCTTCGTACCAGAGTCCTCAATTACCTGCTTCAGCTCCGAAATTTGATCCGTCAAGGTGCGTTTTTCTTTTAGTTCAAAGTTGAGTTTGCCATCCGTGGAAATAGAGCAAACCTCATTTAACTGCTGTTCAATGGATGACATCCATTTTTGGATATCGGGCGTGGAGACAACTGGTTTGGAGAAGTCCGGCTGGAGCTTTTTGCTGGAGAGGCATTGGTTTGCACTGGACTTCAGTTTTCCATTTTTCAACAGGTTCACTATGTAAATGATTTCATTATTTACTAAACTATAAACTAAGCAAAAATTAAAAGAAGATCACTTGTGTTAATGAAATATTGCTAACGAGCACGTCTGTACGTTGTGAGTGGTCGCAATGCCCCGCTACGCGGGGCTCCTATTTCTCTCTGCAGGGTTTAAAGTAACCTAACACGAAGGGAAGACCTAACCTGTCCAAGTCGGGGTGCCCAATATCCCGAGCTCGCTTTGCTCGCACTTGCTTCCTAAGTTCTTCTTGCCACAAAATTTGGTGATCATTTACTATATTTGGTCTTTGATAACAATTTTTTTGGTGTTTAGTATTTTTTTTTTGGTAACGTAGCTTAGGATCTCAAAGTATTTTTTGGTGCTCATTATATTTAATCCCTTTATTTTATTGACAACCCCACTCTTTCAAATGTGAAATGTCAACAGCAGAAAAAGACTAACGTCACTATTGAAAAAATTGCGCGTTTTTCAAGTAGTAGAGACATAATTCTGTTAAGTTTCTTCAAGAAAGATTCTGATAAGTAGAAATTAGATCCGTTATTGACTAACATATTATATTCTGTGTAACGTTGTTATGAAATTCAATGCAAAAATGATATATTTATGTGGATTTTATTCATTTGAAATATTGTCTTGCAAGTGGGAAAATAGTTGCCATTGCCCGTTCCTGAACTCCATATTGCGTCAATATATGTAAAATATAGGGATTTATTTCTTCGACTTTTTTATTTTTGTTTATGTAATTTTGTTTAATACCCGACTGCGGTGAAGCCAAAAAAGGAGGGTTATGTGTTTAATTATGCCCGCATGACTGTTTCAAACAATTTCATTTGGCTGAATATTTTTTTTCACATTGTTTTTATTTTTTATTGAATCTCTCGTTCATACACTGAGCCCCACCTCACTTCAAAGTAAACAACTCTGTGTACATTTATTTGAGGATTGAGGAACATAACTTTAAAAGTAAAGTCAGGGTAAGTTACTAGTCTATTAAAATTTATAGACATAATCGGGCAAAGGGAAATAATTTCCCACTGGGGTTATCCTTAAACGGGCAAAGGGAAATAATTTCCCATACGTAAAAAATCTTTTTATTTCAGTTTCAGTAATTTATATTGTATTTTATGTAAACTGCTATCTAACATGATACAAGAACTTACACTTAAACCATGAAAAGTTGTTTGATTTGTTCGGCCCGATTAAGGGTTATTATATCCGTACGTTGTTTCCTTTTCTCTAAAATTTTTTTATGTGGATAATCGTCTTTATAATATATGGTCCTATTTTTAATGTTTTTCTTACTTTGTAATAATTTTATTTTTTTTTCCCCATAGTTGTGAAGGTGACTGTAATCGGTCTTGGTTCTTCTGTTTTCTTTCCTAGTCGTTTTACTGAATCAATTTCGTTTCGCTCACAAGGTATATTAATTGTATTAATGAATGATAGGATTTTATTTTCTAGTTCATCATAATTATGACTTTTCTCCTTCATCAATTCCGAAAAATACCAAGTTTTTCTTCCTGATATGTCTCTCCATACGATCCAAAATATTTTCTTGATTTTGTACTTTTTCATTTAATTGATTATAGTTTTGTTCCATTTTTTTGAAAATTTCGCTGATGTTTTTGTTTATACTGTTCGTAATATTCGTTTCCATTTCTTTCATTTCTCTCTTTTGTGCTGCCAGATCGATTTGAATTGATTTTAAAATGTTTGTTATGTCTTCCATGTTTTCGCTGTTCACCGATAGATGGCGCTAGTTTTAAGCTCCAGTTGAATTGTTGTTGGATGATTTTTTGTTTATTTTTTCCACTTCTAGCATGTGTATACTTTTCAGTGTTTTTTTTTTTTTTATTGTTTTACTGGTTTTCCGCACTATACATTGATCGTAGCTTATTCTAATGATTTCTTTAGTTTTGCTAGTTCAATGCTTGTTGCTATTTCTAGTAGTTATTAGGTTTCTTGCGACGCTTTGGTAAAGTTAGAGATATCTATCGACAAATTTTTGAACTAAAAGTTATTTCTTTTCCTCGCTAGATGGCGTTAGTCGTGGGCGTATATTACGCGTAGCGGTGATGAGTCCTTGGGACTCGCCTTGGTTTATCCACTTGGCAGCTAGGTGGCGATAGCTACCACCTGCGTATGCGTTGTGTGTCAAGGCCTTGACACAAGCCTTGACTCGCCTACCCGCCGCTAAAGGCGTTACAATCGGAGTTATTAAAGTATAAAGCAGAAGGCATAAAAGCAATAATAAAGTACGACAAATTAATAATTTTAAAGGAGCACAAATCTAACACGCCTCGGAGCGACCAACAACAACCAAAGAAACGAAATTTGCATACTTCTCCAGACCAAGATGGAACAATTCATGAGAGCCAAGGTTTGAAGAAAAACAAAATCACAGCTTTTATGAGACCAAGACAAGCCTCCGAGCATCCCACAAAAAATGTCACTCCATCATCCAGTTTCTAGCAATCAACAGAGACCCCTCTACCACCTCAAAACCCAACACGGCTAGTCACCGCGGGAGAGAAAAACATAATCAACTTTTCTCTTGACTACAACCCTCCAAGAAAACAAGAAAATATTATTTACGACAAGAGAAATAAATACAACCTCTATATTGGCACATACAACGTGAGAACGTTAGCAAGCCCAGAGAAACTCATGGAACTTACGAACGCGCTTAAGAATATTAATTATGATATAATCGGACTGTCAGAAATGAGAAGACTGGGCTACGGAGTGGACGAATACGACGATTTCATATTGTGCTACAACGGGCAGACAAAAGGGAGATAAGGAGTTGGATTTATTATTATGAAACATCTAAAACCCTGCATCAAGAGCTTTAAAGGTTTATCCGACCGCGTAGCACTTTTGGATGTCGATATAAATGATCTACAAATCACTATTATCCAAGTATATGCACCTACTGAAACGTCTGAAGAATCAGAAATTAAAAATTTTTACAATACCATGCAAAATGCCCATGCAGTTTCAAGAAAATATTTAATAGTTATGGGCGATTTCAATGCAAAAGTAGGGAAGAAAAACTCCGAAGAAAATAAAGTTTTTGGAAAATTTGGTTCTGGAAAAAGGAGCCCTAGAGGGCAACAATTAATACACTACGCCCAAGAAAACAACCTATCCATAATGAACACCTTTTTTAAGAAAAAGTTTAGTCGAAAATGGACATGGAAATCTCCTGACCAGACAACCAAGAATGAAATTGATTATATACTCACAAACTTTCCTAACCGATTTCAAGATGTGCATGTTTTAAATAATATCATGTTGCCATCAGACCACAGAATGGTTAGATCAAAAATATCATTCACACTAATGAAGAAGAGTCGTCTAACTAAAAAACCAAAAGGAAGCAAGTTATTACCTAGAGAAATTAAAGAAAAATTTAAAATCTATACAACCAACAGAAACATACACAGTTCAAGCCCTATACAATAAAATAGAAAAATGTTTAGTGGAAAGTATGGAAACAGATAAACAATCAGAAAAACAAAAATTGCATAAAATCCTTTCTGAGGAAACACTAAGCCTAATCAAACAACGTCACACACTACAAAATCTCAAACCTAAAAGCCGCGAAGACAGGAAGCAACTTAGCTATATCTATAAAATAACAAACAAAAACATTAGAAAAGACTATAACAACCATAGATCAAAAACAATCGAAAAATATTTAATGACTAGTGGAAGCTGCAAACGCGCATACAAAGAACTCCGTTCACACAAAACTTGGATACCAAGCCTACTAGAAAACTCTATTCCATCAACTAACAGAGAAAACATCATAAAAATAGCAACAAAGTTCTACGCAAACCTCTACGACCATAAAGACCTTGGAAACTTCGAGAGCATAACTTTCCAGTCTCAAAACCAAACAAATATCGATTGGAACGAAGCCGAAATAGATCGAGAAATAAAGAGGCTAAAATCATGCAAGAGCCCAGGACCAGACGGTGTTCCAAATGAGGCATTAATATTGGCAAGAACACTGCTAACACCCATGATAACTTACTTATTTAATATGATAAACAAAGAGCAGTCAGTCCCGGAGCAATGGACCAAATCTAACATCATATTACTGTACAAGAAAGGCGACCCAAAAGACATTGGAAATTATCGACCCATCAGCTTACTACCTAGCCTCTACAAACTATTCTCACAATGTATCTTATAGTATCTGCCTACTACAGACACTCTATACTCACACTTATCATCCATATTCATACTTTTATTGGTTTTACATTAGCATATTACCAATCATTTCGTTTTTATAAATATTTTCTTTATATCCTTTGTTGTGACATGTTTACTTCAAATTTGTCAGATGTCATTTACTTTTATTTTTGATTCTTACCAGCCAAACTCTCTATGAAGGTTTCATTTAGATTATATATTACTAAAAATTATTATCATCAATTCGTTAGTTCAATTGTTGTATTTTATAATTAATTGCGAATATTTGCTGTGTAAAGATATTCTGAGTTATATTTATAAAAATATTATGCGCAAGGTTTTTGACCAATTGCTACTGGCTGCTTTGAATACTGGCAGGTTGCGTCTTACTAGAGCGCAGCAGTTTTGAATCTGAAAAAGAAAATTGGAAGAAAAGAAACGGAAGATCAGGGTATAAAAGGGATTTCTGACAGATGCCCTGGTTCTAGTCTGGAGTTAAGAGTCGGTTCAGTCTGGACACGAGAAATCAGTATAGTCTAAAATCAAGAAAACAGCTAAGTCTAGTTTGGAGTCAAGATCTGTCATATCTTGAGTTTTGAGCACAGCCTGGTGGAGTCAAAGAGCGGCCTTCGTTTAGTGCTGCCGTGGCTGTTGCTAACTGTCGGCTGGAAGCTGCTTTGCGAACTGACGAGCCTGGCACTGGGGCTCATTACCTGTCTGCTGGAAGCTGCTCTTCGAGCTGACGAGCCTGGCATTGGGCGGTACGTGTCTGCTGGTGGGTCCTACCAAATCGCCCTGCATCAAGTTCGTCGTGGTCAAGCTCATCTTAATCAAGCCAGCTTTCTACGACTGCAAGTTTGTCTTCAGTTACTATCACGCTCAGAGATTTGCGGAGATATTTAAAACGTTCTCGGTTAACCTGCCCTTCACTTTTGTACTAATTTATTGTATTTTTCATTTCATCATTTATTAAATTCATTTTCCCCTAATTACTTTTTTAATGTATAAATCTGTTTACTCCTTTCATCAAGGAATAAGCAAGTTTGTTACATTTTGGCGCCTAACGCAAAATCAAGTCTTGATCTTAAACATATTCCCTAAATTCTAAAACAACTTCCACAAGAGATTATATTTGGTAACTATTTTCATCATATTTTTATTATATTACATCACTTAATCTACTTATAATCTTAAACACTTATCATTTATTTATCTATATCATCTATGAATCTCATCAAAATAGGTTTAGTGTCGTGGGCTCGAACTGTTATCTGCGCTGGTTCAGCGCAAAAGTATAGACTACTACACATGACAGTCCTTCAACGCTCTTGAATATTTCAAGTCGGCTATTTTAGAATCCTTCTTAATAATAAAACTCAGACTTTCTTGACTCTCTCTCCCTTTTAATTTTATACACTTTATTTTTAACTTTTTATCTTATACTTACTCATGACTCATCTCTATCTTCTTCCCTTCTTCTAACTGTAGAGTTTTATTCGGTCTATTTAAACTCTATAGTTTTTATTTTGTTTGTTCTTTCATTGGTTTTTAAACCATTAAAAGATTATTTTTAATATTCTTCTATATCTGTTCTTATCAGATAACTCTTTGAAGTGCTTTTAGGTACAAGTTATCTAACCTTCTATTATACCTAACTATACTATAAGTTGGTATAACTATTTTTTTTTAATCTTCAACTCTAAAAGTTGACTGAAGCGGGTTGCGACTTCCTTAAAATAAGCCTTCGCTAATCTTCAACTCTAAAAGTTGACTGAAGCGGGTTGCGACTTCCTTAAAATAAGCCTTCGCTAATCTTCAACTCTAAAGGTTGATTGGGGTGGATCCCTTATTAAAAGTCTTTATATTTCATCTTATTATGGGTTTTAGACGCGAGCGGATTACAACTCCAAAAATAAGCCTACTGTTATTGATTTATCAGGTGGAGTAGTGATCATTGAATGTGAATCCTACCTGGCCTAACTTCGTAAGATGTCGGTGTGTTTGAATGAGTTATGAAAGTTTTGTGAATGTTGTAATACTTTAACCTTACCAAAATTTTTGTTCTAGGCCAAAAATTTTCTCGGGGTCGTTGGGGAAATATAGTATCTGCCTACTACAGACACTCTATACTCACACTTATCATCCATATTCATACTTTTATTGGTTTTACATTAGCATATTACCAATCATTTCGTTTTTATAAATATTTTCTTTATATCCTTTGTTGTGACATGTTTACTTCAAATTTGTCAGATGTCATTTACTTTTATTTTTGATTCTTACCAGCCAAACTCTCTATGAAGGTTTCATTTAGATTATATATTACTAAAAATTATTATCATCAATTCGTTAGTTCAATTGTTGTATTTTATAATTAATTGCGAATATTTGCTGTGTAAAGATATTCTGAGTTATATTTATAAAAATATTATGCGCAAGGTTTTTGACCAATTGCTACTGGCTGCTTTGAATACTGGCAGGTTGCGTCTTACTAGAGCGCAGCAGTTTTGAATCTGAAAAAGAAAATTGGAAGAAAAGAAACGGAAGATCAGGGTATAAAAGGGATTTCTGACAGATGCCCTGGTTCTAGTCTGGAGTTAAGAGTCGGTTCAGTCTGGACACGAGAAATCAGTATAGTCTAAAATCAAGAAAACAGCTAAGTCTAGTTTGGAGTCAAGATCTGTCATATCTTGAGTTTTGAGCACAGCCTGGTGGAGTCAAAGAGCGGCCTTCGTTTAGTGCTGCCGTGGCTGTTGCTAACTGTCGGCTGGAAGCTGCTTTGCGAACTGACGAGCCTGGCACTGGGGCTCATTACCTGTCTGCTGGAAGCTGCTCTTCGAGCTGACGAGCCTGGCATTGGGCGGTACGTGTCTGCTGGTGGGTCCTACCAAATCGCCCTGCATCAAGTTCGTCGTGGTCAAGCTCATCTTAATCAAGCCAGCTTTCTACGACTGCAAGTTTGTCTTCAGTTACTATCACGCTCAGAGATTTGCGGAGATATTTAAAACGTTCTCGGTTAACCTGCCCTTCACTTTTGTACTAATTTATTGTATTTTTCATTTCATCATTTATTAAATTCATTTTCCCCTAATTACTTTTTTAATGTATAAATCTGTTTACTCCTTTCATCAAGGAATAAGCAAGTTTGTTACAATCTGAAGCAGAATATCTGCAAAAATTTACGAAAATCAACCAATAGAACAAGCGGGTTTTCGTAGGGGATATTCGACCGTAGACCACATTCAAACCTTAGAGACCATAATAAAGAAATACAAGGAATTCCGAAGGCCTCTCTACTTGGCCTTTATTGATTACCAAAAAGTATTTGACTCTATCTCGCACAATTCAATATGGGAGGCGCTGAAGGCAAATAATATAGACGACACCTATTGTAAAATAATGAAAAACATTTACGAGAGAAGCACAAGCAAAATTAGCCTGGAAACAAGTGGCCCAGAAATAAGAATCAAAAGAGGCGTAAAACAGGGCGACCCCTTATCCCCAAAGCTCTTTATCGCCGTACTAGAGATGATATTTAAAAAACTCAACTGGGAAAATCTTGGTATTGCAATAAATAAAGAATTTCTCAACCATTTACGTTTTGCTGACGATATTATTTTATTCTCAGAATCAAGTTCGCAACTGGAACAAATGGTACAAAATCTGCAGGCAGAAAGCGCTCGAGTAGGGTTACAAATGAACTTGCAGAAAACTAATCTAATGACCAACTCTTCAAAATCACAAATAAAGATTGGAAACCAAAATCTCGAATATGTAGAGACTTACACGTACCTGGGAAAACAAGTTTCATTCCACCAGAATAACAACCTAGAAGAAATAACTAGAAGAATAAATATATCATGGCAAAAGTACTGGGCTCACAGAGAAATAATGAAAGGAGACATGCCACTTTCTATCAAAAAGAAAGTAATGGATAGTTGTATACTTCCTTGCCTAACTTACGGCTCACAAACTTGGACATACACTAAACAGATAAAAGAAAAAATACGAATATGTCAAGCCGCCATGGAACGATCCATCCTAGGGCTCCGAAAAAGAGATAAAGTACGCCACACTAAAATAAGAGCGAGAACAAAACAAATTGATTTCCTACACCACTCAATGAAACTAAAATGGAAATGGGCAGGACATCTAGCCAGAATAAAAGGCGCTCGGTGGACGAATCGTGTCGTGGTATGGAAAGGACCCAAAGGACAAAGGAAACGAGGGAGGCCATCTAGAAGATGGGTCGACGACATCACAGAAATAGCAGGAGACGCTTGGCAAACAAAGGCGAGAGATAGAAAACTGTGGACAAAAATGGAGGAGGCCTTTACCCTTCAGAGGGGTTCTCATTCAAATAATTGAAATTAATTTAGTTATAAAGTATAATATAATATAATTACATAATAATAAGAATTATAAATTAAATTTAAATAAAATCAAATCAAATTGAAATGGAATTAAGGAATGTAATAAACAAATCATTTTAAAAATAATTATTATGATTACTACTTACTGTTGCATGAAATAAATTATTATGAAAATTGTAAAACTGCATGTAAATGAGAAATAATAAAAGGCTTATTTATTTATTTATTTATATCCGTACGTTATATTGGTATAAGTTGCGCACCTGCTACTCCCACAGTCAAGGCATGCGGTGAGAAACATTCCACGACAATACAAAACAAAGAAAACGTAACTTGACCATTTTACAAACATAACAGAACTTAGCACAATAATGAGACCAAACAAGATAATAATATCCAGAAAACTTGTTTTGAGGGGGATTATTTGCGTCCGATCCAAAAACTTTCCGAAGGTCTGACTCATTTCGCACAAGCTTAGCTTTATCACCGGGCTTCCGGCGGGTAAGGATAAGACCATGCTTCGTCCATGCGAATTGCCAACCGAGGCGTTGGCCTGCCTCCCGTGCTCGCCAAGATAACTGCCGGTTCTGCATTATTAGGCATTCGATGAGATAGTACCTACTTGGCGATGGCGGTCCGGTTATCTCGAGATCTGCAGTGTTAGACCCACGCTGTACTCTCGCGGCGCGCAGCAGCTGGTCGCGCAGGTAGCGGCGTACGAGGCTCCTCTTCGACCGCTTCGTAACCATTCATGCAAGAGCAACCGTTACACTGCCCATTTTTTCCATACGCTACTCGATTTGTTCGCACGCCCCCCTCATCTAGTCTCTGTCCGCCTGCAGCTGAGACAGGTCTGTGCGAAGACTCTGGAACTCGTAGTGGAATTGCTTCTGCATTTCCTGCAATTTCTCCTTAAACATCTGATGCAATGCAACTCAGTCTGCAACTCTTCTTTAGCAAGCCAGCTGACGCACCCGCGGCGCTGCTGCCTCTTATAATGGACGTTAAACGTTCTTGCGGTGCAAAAGTGGTTTAAGGTATATAAATATTTTGAAATAAAGCGTAGTCGACGAAGCCCCGCTCTAGAGCTCCTACTCTGTATGAATGATTTCAAGTAACCTAACACGAACTCAACCTTTCCGAGATGCGGTGCTCCATGTCCTGAGGTTGCTTCGCTCGGTCTTGCCTCCTTAATTTTTGTTGCTTTATTAATAATCTCCTCCATAATTACGCTAACCCCATTTTCCACTTTTTTTTGCACCAACAGCCGATTCAGCGACCATTGCTGCTAGCAGCTAACTTAGCAACCCACGATGGCAGCCAATTTGGGACCCGGCGACGGCAGCTGAGGAACTTCCTAATATTTAACCTTTGACATATGAATCTATTGTAAAATATATTATTACAAAGTATGGAGTCCACACCATAAGAGTTGCGCGTCATCTAACAACACGACATCCCAGTTTTCCATGCTCCTCTTCTGTCGCTCAGAAACATCTTTTGCTAGAGTGAGAACAGAGCGGGAGTTGTTCGTTGTTGTTTTCCCTAATTTATTTGCGTATCTCGTTGTTTTTTAAAACATCTCCGCTTCTTCTAACTAATTAGTAGAGTAACCCGGGAGTATTGCAGCGCTTGAGTCTGTGTGTGCCGGACCGCTACGTGTGGAGGCGGCGCAGCCCGACACTGCTACTAGTACCTACAGCCAGGACTAACCTTCTTGGCAAGGCACCCCTTACCAGAGCATTACGTACCATCAACGACCTTCAAACACAGATAGATGTGTTTTCATGTTGTTGGAGTGAATTCGCAAGGGTATTACTATTTGTACTATGCTACAAGTGAAATAATACTTAATTTTTATAAAACGTAAGTAAAGTATGTTTGTGTTTATATATGTAATTTTTTTTTTGTTTTTAGTTTTATTGATCATTATAATAATAAATTGTGACGTAATAATTTAATAATGCTGTATTTTGTATTGTTCTATTTTTTTTTTATTTAAGTATAAAGTGTAATTAGTTTAAGTTCTGAACAGTCGCATTAGGGTAAACCCTGTAAGGATAGTTTAAGGTGTTATAAATAAATAAAAAAATATTGTACATAGAAAAGTAGAATAGAAAAATATAATAGAATACTTAATAAATTATATAAAGACACTAATAGGCTTCAAATTACTCATCTGTATTGCTGTTATCCGTAAACGTGCCCAGAATTCTGGCAGCATAGCCGTTAAACGCAAATGCAAATTTTTAGTCCAACACTTTAACACTTCGCATGACCTGGCTGGCTGGCTCCTTCTATAAGAGCCAATCCTCTGGTCACGCAAATTGTAAACGAATCGGCGTGCAATGTCCTTAAAATGAGACGTAAACTTGGGCTCCATGCCTCAAGCGTTTCTTCCACAAACGGCTCGCAACTGTAGCTTAACGCCACTTGATATTATAGATTTTGAATAATTTGGCATTCATTAAATCCATGAAATTCAACCAAAGGACCATGGGCACTTTTGTATGAACACTGGGCCCGCTTTTCAAAGTGTTGCAACAGTGATTAAACCTATGTCATATGAAAGCTCTTGGCGTGTAATTTATTGCATTCTATGGCAGCTTAGTTCAAATCCAGCGTGAAATTGGTGTTTTAGTACGTTTTGTAAATTAAAAATATGCATGACATGTGTTTTGTTATGCACATTTTATAATTGAATTAAAAATAGTAGGTAACTCATTAATTAAAGAATGATAAATATAGACTTGGTCTTGTGCAATTTTTAAAGTGTAATTGTGAAGTGGGTGTTCTTTTCAAATAAATAACGAGTTATTTTTGTTCGATTTTATTACAACATTAATCTTGATATAACAGGCAGTTCTTAAACTGCATCTATAATTATTTCGTCTAAATGTAATGCAGGTCAATGAAAACCATCCCGATGCCTACTTAGTCCCAAATACCATATTATGGATATGACATGGGCACAACTTCCGATAGTGCGTCTACCCGTGAGACATGTACAATAAATAGTATTGTATAATGGCGTCTTTGCCTACTTGGTCACGGTCAATTAAGACGTAGTTATTATATATCCTCGATCTAACGTGTCGTGACTGCATACGTCCCCTAAGCAGCCATACATTATTTTGCTGAATGTTGCATTGCTGTAAGTCATTTAAATTGTTTTCTATCGTGTACACACCACCATCCCGTAAGTTTTCACAAGCGTATGACCTGGCAAGTTTCATTTGATAAGAGCCCAAGGAAATCATTAATATATCATCTTCCGTTAGCTGATAAAAATCTTCTTAATGAGGCAGATTAGCTTCCATCCTTATGAAAGCTACCCTTTGTCTGTTTAGGGTTTTCAGTGTAACATAGTTAAACAAAAGATTTGGCTAGTTTATTTTCTCATTTATAATATTCCAAATATTACGACTAAGCGGGTGGTCTGTGGCTACTTTGTAAAGAACATTTATAGGAGAAGCCGCAATTTTAAAATCATCGAACATATGTGGCAATGCTCTATTAAAAATATAATCTTGGCGTAATAGTTTAAACCTATTTTAAACTTGCCATTCACCGCTTCCACCACCCAACGACATATTATTACTAATTTTGCTTTGTTAGCTTCTTCGGTCGTCAACTGACTTTCGTTTCTATCTTTTGTTGGAGGAATATGTGGTTCAAATCCGAATGATTGAAGATCTACACTAAAACCCCTGAAACCCCTATCTAAAATGAATACATCGTTTTGATGAAACATCAAATGAAAATAATTATCTTCATTAGCACATAAGCTTGTCATAATCGACGCATCACTTGTTGTTGCAGCGTATGGACCAAGAACATCTATTATATAACCGTCACTGCATACCATTAAGAATGGTTTCAATAGATTTTGAAACTTGTGATGGCTTTAGGTCAAACGCTGAAAGAGAAAGTTACTACTTTTCTCTATATAGATATAATATATGTTCCATAACATATTTCTATAGCTTTTGCGTTTTCTTCATTACCATATATCATCTTTGGTAAAAACAAGTTCTTTTGAAGCATGTTTTGCCTGGAAATATTATCCATACCTAATTAATGTTTACGAAATCGTTCATTAAATGGTATCTATCTAATGCCAATTTTCTCTCCAAGGTCCTGCGTGACATATAAAACAGAGTAGCTAACCTTTCGTTACACTCTCCTGTTCTATGTTTTGATAAATATACCCCGATCACGGTGCGCGAACGATTAACAGTTTGTGGCAGCGAAGGAGTTTCTTCCAATACTAGACAGTAATAGACTGCCTATGTGTTGATCTTTTTAGCGTATTTTAGTCAAACAAGAGCTATTTATAATCCTAGCTATTGACATACACTAATTATAAGATAATATCAAAACAGAACAGATTTAAAAAAAAAAAACGCATCAAAACCATTTTCGCGCTGGATTTGAACTTAGCTGCCATAGAATGAAATAAAGTATATGAAATGAGCTTTCATATGACATATAATTAATCACTGTTGAACAATATTGAAAAAGTGGGCCCAAAATGACGCATGGTCCTTTGGTCCGACTAAGTTTGAAATTTGTGCAATTCCGTGATTGCCATGGTCAAACCAGTAAGCAGGGTAGGCAGGGTCGGAAGTAGGTAACAAAAAGTGCATTGCAAATCATGCCGGGACAGCTAGTTTAAAAGCTAGCTTATTTTTTTATTATTTTTTTTGGTTAGCCAACAATTGTTTACACAGTACATTTATAATATCATTTCACCTGAATTTATAAGTGTAACAATTAATTAAAGGCTAACACCACATGCACAATTTGTGGTTATACACATTGTTATCACTCGGTTAAAGTTTGCTTTAACATAAAATTCAAAAATTAGGGTAACAACAAAAATTAACAATAACAATACAGCAGCATAAAATTAGTATTGAAATTTTGATTAAGTAGTAAATACAAATTTTATATAAATTTCAAAAACAAAATAGCATTTACCATAAACGTTAAATTAAAATCAAACAGTATCAGATATTAAAATTTAAAAACAGCACACAACATAATTATACAATTAAAAACATTGGAATAAAATAAAACAATTGACACAAAATTAATAAATTAAATTAAATATAAAAAGGTCATCATTAATAAATTATAGTTACTTAACTTTCGAGTGGATGACAAAATACCTCAATTTAAAATTCTTACACATTTATTAATATTCAGCCACTATTTATATTCTATACTAGAGTAGTGCTCTCTAATTATTTTGTGAAATTTGCTCAACTTGTGGTGGTTCATATTTATTAGATCACTGAAACTGTTAAGGATTTTACACAAGCGTGTAATCGGAGAGTTAGCACCCAGAACCGTTCTGCGTAAGGGTGGGTGTAACGGCGTGATGGGGTTTCGCGGATATCGGGATGGGGCACGAAACTTAAAAAGACTTAGAAGATTAGGGCAGTCGATTCTATTTCTGAGCAGTTTATAAAGAAACGAGGCATCAATGAGATCTCTTCGAGTTGACAACAAGTTCATCTTGAAGTATTTCAAACGAGTGCTGTAGGAGGGCAGCAGTTTGCTTTTTCCTTTCGAAAAAGCAAGATTCCAAAGAAAGCGCTTTTGTACCCTTTCTAAAAGTAATTTATGCATGGCGTAGTGTGGTCTCCATACAACACTGCAATACTCCACGACGCTCCGTACAAGACTATTGTATAGCATTATTTTAGTGCTAACCAGTTTGAAACTTTTTGTGTTTCTTTGTACAAAACCTAACATTTTGGAGGCTTTTTTTATAATGTTCTCAATGTGAAGGATAAAAGTATTTTTTTAAATCAAAAACTACGCCTAGGTCCGTGAGGTTATCGACTCGTTGTATTTTAGAGTTGTCTATTAGGTACTCAAAGTCTATGGGATGAGCCTTCCTTGAAAATGAAAGGTGGTAACATTTTTTTTAAATTTAATTTTAGGTCAGTCGGCGTACAAAAAGCAATCAGAGAAGAAAAAGCAGCTAGGTAGGTCATTGACAAATATAAAAAACAATATGGGAGCAAGATGTGAACCTTGCGGAGCTCCGGAAGAAATACGATAATTGCTGGCTGATCGAAAACCGTTCACCGCAACATAGAATTCCCAATCTAATTGGTAAGACTTCAACCATTCCAGCCAGGGCCCAGTAATACCATACGTTGCTAGTTTATGTATTAGTATGGAGTGAGGAATTTTATCGAAAGCTTTGCTTAAATCGGTGTACAACACGTCAAATTGTTTATTTGAATCAACAGATTCTATGAGAGACTCAGAGAAAGACAACAAATTAGTGGTGGTCGACCTAGACGCAACAAAACCGTGCTGGGCTACTGAGATAAAGTCTGAAATGACGTTGATACTATCGACTCAAATATTTTGGCAAAGGTGGAGAGAATTGCAATAGGCCTATAGTTGGATATGGTATCTTTTTTGTCCGACTTGTACACAGGAACCACTTTAGCTTTTTTCCATGCCTCGGGAAAGGTTCCAGTAGCTAACGACACACTATATATTTTTAAAAGTGGGGTAACCAAAGCAGTAGCGCAGGCCGAAATGAATAATGGTGGGATTCCGTCCGGACCAGCACCTTTCCTGATATTAACAGATTGAAGTTTTTTAAGGACGGATTCACTGTCTAGTTGAGGGACTGTTAGGCACTGGCTATTAACGTCTGTTGCTTGCAGATAATTTGAGTCGCTTTTAAACTCTGTGTCAAGATCAGGGGTATACACCGACGCGAAATAGCTGCCGAATAGATCGCAGACTGTTGTACCAATTGATGAATTAGTCTGCCCGTCAGTCATCATTAGAGGATAGGCACTAGATCCACCACGTTTAGCCTTTACATGAGTCCAGAATAGTTTGGGATTGTCTTTAATTTCAGATTCTAGGTTTTCCAAATAGCTATTGTACAAATTTTTAGCTTGGTTTTGACAACGTTTTGTAACTTATTTTAGCTCTAATTTATCCAACGCATTTTTATATTTTTTAAACCGCAACCTTAACTTATTTTTCTCTTTTAAAGTCCTGATGATTTCTTTATTAAACCACGGGGGATAGCTGAAAGTCGCTGACTTGCAGTTTGGGACAAAATTATCGATAGCAGAGTTTAATATTTTATAGAACTCTTTTACCATGACGTCTACATCATTACTATCCGCAAAAGTTTGCTGCCAGTCGTGTTCAGCCAGTTGTCGTGATTTATGGGTAGTCGAAACATCAATAGTGACCCACAGATCCTCACATCTACTTTGCCAAGAATCAATGCGTTTAGAGTTGATTTTAGTTGATACAGCAATAAGAACCTTTGTTAGGGTGAAAGCCTGTTGTTTCCCTATCTCGTCAGTAGACAACATACCTATCATCAAATAGTTCACAACTCAGTACACTACTATGATGTACTTATTTTAACTGAAACATGTTCAGTTAAAATAAGTGCATCATAATCCATACAACTAAGGTTACTGTAAAAAGCGTTGGTTTTGGTTCTCAGACCTCTACAATTCTGATAATAGATTGATAAATTGCTGAATTTTTACTAAATATAAGTACATGATTTTACTTAAACTATTCTTGTTTTTTATGAGTATGTATTCACCGTCGTCAACGTTCCTCACAAATATTTTGCCGTTCCTCACCCATACGTATTTGTAGTGCATTTCCTTAGCCTTGATCCTAGCCGCAGCATGGAGAGCCTTGTTGGTGGGAGAAAGATGTTCGGCAACATAGACTGGAGAATTCTGACCAGCAAATCCAAGATGGCCACTGTTTAGTTTATTATCTCGGTTATCTTGATTATATTTGAAAACAGACGCCAGGAGTAGATCGCGCAGCCTAGGTGATGCCAACTGAACGACTATGGATTTAGGGCGGGTGCTAGATGGGTTGGTTTTGGCAATTCTAGTACAAGTACGTCTTTTTCTTGAACATCACAGTTTACCACTTTCCCGAGCTGCTTGACGATAGTATACACATTTTCGTTTTTTGTTTCATGGAACACATTGCACCTCAAGATTATTTGATCGGGATTGTTACTCTAAGTTATTCATTCGCACACCAAGATTCGCAATTTCTGTCTTCAGTTCCGCATTTTCCAATAACGCTCAAAATCTTCATATTGCTTGTTAATGAATTGCATGGATTTAACCATCTCCCTCATTTCAGCGTTGACCTTTTCAAGTTCTCTGTTCATCGTGCAGATCAAGTTTTTATTCAGTTCCGTCGACATATCGCTGAATTCAGCCTTAATTATCTCTTGGATAATACAACGAATATCCTCTTTACTACACAAAGGAGAAGGCGGTGATGGAGGTGATGGAGATCCAGTAGCGTGTCTTTTATTACCTCTATTTTTAGAAACATTACGAGTAGGTGTTGAGTCAACGTTACCATCCATATTAAATAAAAAGATCAGGCGGAAAAAAACTTGTCAGTTTTCGTTCTCTCAGAGGCAGTGTAAATTAGGTAGGAAGTAATGCACCGTCTTCGTTACTTAGTCTTTGGTGCGAGCGCTCGCATACGTCACAGAATGTAGACGCACGCAGATATGACACCTAAGCGCGCCGCGCAACCGCGACAGTAGCGTGAGTTAAGGCGCAGATATACGACTTTTAATGATTTGAAATTGAACATCACGTCTAAACTTTTAGTCTTATTTCTTTGAAATAAATGTATGTTATACTAGACAATTTTCTTTATAAATTGATCTGTGAAAATGTGAAATTATATTTTTATAACATAGTGTAATTAATTTGTAAATTCATGTCTAACGCAGACAAAAAACCTATAATAACGCAAAAACTATCGGACGTATTTTCATGAAACTTTGACCATCTGAAAGACAATTTAACAACTCATATTTTAGTATACGGCTTTTATTTGTATTGTGTTTGATTAATCAAGGTGGCTTGTTTTTTCGAATAATCTTGGTGCGTGTTGAAGCGTTACGCATGCACTTTTACTCGCTCAAGGTCGCGGTCACTTATTGTCGCCTTAAGTGTGACGACCCCAACTCTATTCGCTTTATCAGCAAATCCCCCTCCACCTCAAAGTAGCAAATAAGTAGTGTATAAGTATATTGTTAACTTAGCAATAATTAAATATAAATACATCTCTCCATATTAGAATAAACATTACTATTTTAATTACTGTAACGCTGCTCGTCTAAATAAAGTTTTATTTTTAACTACCCAAGTGTCGATCACTTAATTAGCGCAGCCGGTAGGATCTCTGTAGTCAGTTTGCGACGTATACAACTCTACAAGCACAGCTGGACGTCTGTTTCTACAGTTCAACAGAGATTCCCGAACAAACAAATCTATTAAGTACCAGGCACAATGGCTGGCGCAGTATTTGATAGTAGTCACAAGGAGGAGATGGGAGTAACTACAGGACTGTGAGTAAAACTTTTTCGCTATCCTCTCTGTTTTCCTTTATCATTTTCCTCTTTGTTTTAATTGTATGTGTTGTGTTATTAGGGGTTGAGCAATACCGTGATAACATTATTTTATTTTATTACGATATAACTGGCGTAATAAGGTATTTAGTGTTTTAATTTTTATCCACTTTCTGTGTGTTCGGTTCTTTCAAACTGGATCAAATCGTGCAGGTTCCGTCAACAATGGCAAAAATCATTCCAGAATTTAGTGGCGATTCTAGACAGCTCCCACTTTTTATAAAGAAATGTGAATATATCATAAATACATTCCAGGGGGGGCGAAGTACAAAACGAATATCTATTTCACGTTCTTACTAGTAGACTAACAGGGGACGCCGCGAATTTAGTAGGGGAACGGGATAATATTCGTACTTGGCTAGAGTTGAAAACATTATTAGCACAACATTTTGGTGACCCTAGAACCGAAGATTGTCTAGTATTAGAGTTAGAGTCTATGAAACTAAATTATAACGAAAGTTACTTAGATTTCTGTCATAGGATTCAAAACTTGCGTAGTGTCTTGATTGCAAAAATAATTGAAAGCATAGACGATGCGAATTTACGTCAAGCCAAACAGCATATTTATACTAATTCGTCATTGAATGTTTTTCTATATAATTTACCACCTTATTTAGTTAGATTGGTACGATTAAGGAATGTAACGACACTAGAAGATGCCTTGAAAGTAGTGTTAGAAGAACAAAACTTTCAGACGGTTTATGAATCTAGAAATAAAAGTAGTTCAAACCCGCCAGGAAAATCTTCCAACAATAATGGCAATTCCCAACGTTCGCCCAATCCACAAAACCAACCTAGTACACTAGTACAAACTAGTTCAACAAGAAATATTACTCAAACGAATTCTCCAAATAAATCAATTCAAAATAGAAATTCTTTTAGAAACCAAAATAATTCGCAAAATCAGTCGCCACAACAAAGTAGGTCAACGCCGTGGTTGAATCAGCAGGCACCGCCGCGGACGTCATCGGTGCATAATGCAACGCTGGCAAATTCGGGTTCAAAAACCGATGTTACCATGCGAACTGCAAACTCTAGACGCGTAAATTATACAAATAATGACTCACTTATGACATACGATAATAATGAACAAAATACTTGCGATTACGAACCGCAAGCAAGCACGTCCAATGAAACTGAACAAATTGAGAATTTTTACCTGAGAGCCTCATACAGAGAGAAAAGAAAGTTTTAAATTGTACTAATTATCGTTCTTTACCTTATATTGTAATTCCGGAGCTAGGTAATGCAGTTTTTATGTTAGACTCCGGCAGTTCTAGATCATTTATAGGTCGGCGTGTCGCTTACCATTATTTTAAAAATGCTATCTACAAAGAACCTTTCGAAGTAGTCAGTACTCATGGTGTTAGTATGCATACAGAAGTTGTTTTAACTCCCTTGCCCAAAATATTTAAAAGTTCCGAAGGTCATAAGTTTTACGTTTACGATGTTGACAATAACTATGACGGTTTATTAGGCAGTAATTTATTAAAGCAATTAGAGGCAAAAATTGATTACCAAACACTAACTTTATGTACAAGGAATACTGACATACCTTTTGTTTATTCTTCAGCGCTAAAAGATTCATATTCATATTCAATTTATTTGCATTCTATAGTGTGTATAGGGTGTTACAAAAATGCTTAGAGCTAAGTACAATATAGACCCTGTTAGGGCACAGCAATATACATATTAAAATTAAAATAATATAATTAAATGGTAAGTAACCGTTTCTAATTATAATTAACATTATAGAAATAATAGTGACATTCTTACTTAGTTATTCATGCAATTACACAAAAACAACGTCATATATGTCTACACTGTAGTAACATAAGGCAACATGCCAATTTAAAAATATTCTATTTTAAAATTGAGATCAAAAGCATTACAGTTATTTATTTACAATTATTAAGATCAACAGTATTATATTAACTAAAGTAGATATTTATTTATAATTATTGAGATCAAATTTTTAGTTACACCATTATCTTATATAATAACATACTTTAGGGCACATATTTCGTGGACAGGTAAAATGATAAGTTGCAATAATTTCAAAGTATAAAATGGTTATTTCAAAGAATTAAAAGTATTTAAAATTATTGCAATGCATTCATATTTTATCATTTAGGTATTCATTTATATTATAATATCTTTTTTCTATTAGAAAAAGTTTTAATTTATTCATAAAAGTGCTGTATCTAGTTATGTTCCTAATTTCTTCAGGTAATTTATTATATAATTTTATTGACATGACGTAGGTACTTGAGGAATGCATTTTAAGTCGTGAAGTAGGTATGTTTAGTCTATGTTTGTGTCTTAGTGTAATTTTAGTTTGTATTTCTTCTCTTTTGGTGAAGAATTCCGGATATCTGCGTACAAACTTACACATTTCGAATATATAGAGGCATGGTAGTGTGAGGATTTTGAGTTCTTGAAAGTGTGGTTTACAACTCTCGGTCTCCTCAATATTAACTAAAATTCGAACCAACTTTTTCTGTAGGGTCAGTAATGTGGGCGCGTCTGGACTATTGCCCCATAATGTGACACCATATTTCAGCCATGCGTAGGCATACGCGTAATACGTGACTAGCGCAGTTTTGAGGTCCGTTGTTTTTTTGATCTCACGGAGTGCTTAGGAAAACCTAGATAATTTCGATCTTAATTTCTTAATATGAGCCAACTAATATGTGTGTCTATATCTAAGCCTAATAGGGTGAATTTATCGACTACTTCTAACTTGGAATCTTTGAAGCTAAAGTTTACTTTAATAGGTATTTTTTGGCGGGGGTGAAATGCCATTATTTTGGTTTTATTAAAATTAATTTCAAGATTATGTTCTGTCATCCAGTTTGTTGTGGCATTAAGTATTGAGTCTAATTTATTGTTTAGGTTGTTACTGTTTTCGCATGAGGTAAGAATTGATATATCATCCGCAAAAAGGACGCAATGTTCATTAATATGGTTTGGAAGGTCATTTATGTATACTAGGAATAGAAAACAGCCTACTACGCTTCCTTGAGGGATTGAAGCATTGATAGGTATGTTGTCGGACCGGAATAATTTTATTTCTTTAGTTTTGTGATTAAAAAACTCTATTTCCACTAATTGTTCTCTATTATGTAGATAAGACGTGAACCATTCATGGCATTTACCACGAATCCCTATGCTATGTAACTTCTTTAGTAATATGTCGAATTGTACTTTATCGTAGGCTTTTGTCATATCAAGTAGTAAGCCTATGGCATATTTTTTATTATTTATAATATTGAGTGCTTCCTGCATATATTTATAGATTGCCAATATTGTCGACCTGTTTTTCCGAAAACCATTTTGGCAATCGTTAAATATCTTATATTTTTCACAGAAAGCGTAGACTCGATTGCACATGGCTTTTTCAAATATTTTTGATGCCGTAGGTAAAAGGGCAATGGGACGGTAATTATTTGGATCAGTTTTTGCATTTTTCTTGTGTATTGGTTTAATAAGGCTCTTTTTTAGAAGATTAGGGAAAACACCTTCTTCAAAGGATTGGTTAATTAACTTGTAGAATGGCAGAGTTAGCTCATCTGCGCATTTCCTAAATAAGGTAGGTGGTAGCTCATCAATACCATAGCTCGATTTATTTTTTAGGTTTTTTATTAAAGCGTTTACCTCATAAGGATCTACTGGACTTAGAAAGATGCTATTCTCTGTTGTAGTGGTCAATGGGGTTCCTTTCGGCTGGTCAGATGTGCTTTTGCTAGTTTCTCCGATAGAAGCAAAGAAATGGTTAAAAATATTAGCTACTTCCTTGGGCTCTGAAGTTGTTTGTTTGTTCAAGTTATTTGTTTGTTGACTTATATTATTTTTGTCGCTTTTTATTTTTTTGTTCGTTCGTTCGTTGATAATTCCCCACATTGTTTTTACTTTGTTATTTGATTTCATCATTTTATTTTTATAGTATTGTTTTTTTGCTGTTACTACAGTCTTTTTTAATATTTTTTCATATTGTTTGTAATATTTGGTTAATATGGGATTTTGTGTTTTGGTTATTAGAATCTTCAATAATCTTTTGTTTTTGCAAGAGTTTTTTATACCTTTAGAGAGCCAGTAGCTATTAAATTTCGACTTTAGTTTAACTTTTTGTAATGGCATACATTGGTTTAGAATATTAATTAGTGTGATATTAAACGCTTCATAATTTTCGTTAATATGGTTTTCAGATTTTATTATATCGTTCCAGTTAATTTCCTGCAATTTAGATTTAAATCGTAACATATTTTTATAGTTATACCGTCTTTTCTTTGTGTACCAAGTACTTTGTTTTGTTTGTTGTAGGTTAAGGTGTAGAATAGTACTATTGTGATCAGAAAAACCGTTTTCTTCCACTGTTGTATACATATCTTTATGTTCAAAGTTTGTAAATATAAGATCTAAACATGTCGTGGTAGTAGGTGTGATGTGTGTTGGGGTTTTAATGTGCTGTGATAATTTATATTCCTGCATGAAATTCAAAAGTTGGTTTGATTTTGGATTATCTGAAAGTATATTGATATTGAAATCGCCTCCTATAATTATATTTAGTTTAGAATATTTTACATTAACATATGATAGAATTAGTTTTAATTGTTGATAGAAAGTTTCTTCTTCTCTTCTATTCCAATAAATAGTTATTATTAATAGTTTTTCTTTAGGCAGTTCAGTAGCACATACCTCTATTACATACTCTATAGACATGTCTGTGATATCGTTCCTCTGTATGTAGTTTATGTGGTCTTGAAGTAGGAGACAGACACCTCCGCCTGTTCGAGTGCTGCGACAGTAAGATGCTGCGAATTTATATCCACTAATTTGAATAATATCCAGCTTTTCTTGTGAGAGCCAGGTCTCCGAAATACCTATTGCTTGATATGATGTGTTTTGGGTGGTAAAAGCTTCAAGTATCTCCTGTTTATTGTTTAGACTTTGAATATTCTGAAATAGTACTTTAAATGGTAGGTCTTTGTTTCCGAAATGTATAGTTCTCAGTCTCATCCAGTGTGTTTGTGTGAGAAGGTTGGTCAGCATCTTTCATAGCTGTTATAATATTATCTGTTTCCGGGTAGGTAGAAGTAATTTGTGGAGAGTTGTAGCTGTTTTCTTTGATATTAACTGGTTTTCCGTCTATGTATAATATGTTATTTCTAATAATGGCATGGAGGCCATTTTTCCTGGCTTTTATTAGTTTTTCCCGCATTTGTGCTCTCTCCTTCCTTGCATTTGCGTCCAAAAATTCGGATATAAACAATCCTGTTCCTTGGAAGCATAGGTTGCTATTTATTATATAATTAGTCATCCTTTTACTGAGCAACTCGATAACTAGCGGCCGATTTTTTGCACCTTTTCTTCCAACTCTGTACATGTCTTCGATGTATCCTGACAGATCTACGTTGACAAGATCTCGAAATAATTCTATAAGACGATTATGAAGCTCGCCTGCAGGTTCCTTGTAGTAGTCTGCTAGACCATATAGAACAAGTTTTTTGTGGTTGTTTTCAGGAATGCTTTGTGTGCGGGCTGTATGTAGCGAGAGCGCCTTTATTTGTTTATTTAAGTTTTCATTTTCAGTACGGAGTTCTTCTAGTTTATTGTTAATACTTTCTATTTCATGTTTTCTTTCATTGTTTTGTTCTATTAAGTTATTTATTTTGAGATTAAAATCCTGCCTTAATGCTGTAATGGCTCTTTTTATTTCAGTTTGAATGGTATCTTGCAGTTGTTCTATGATAGACTTATTGTTTTCTTTTAGACGTAGTATTATTAATTCGCTTAAATTTTCCATGGTTAATTGAGCTTGTGTATCTTTAAAGATTTGTACATTTTCTTGAGTATGTAAGGTGTCTCCGAAGAAGCTCAGGTCTTCAGAGCAAGCAGTGTCTACATTCGAAAGTATTGTTGCCTTTCTCATGGTAACGTTATTTCCCTCTGTTGTTGTAGTTAGGTTTTGGGTACAGTCAGGAACTCTTGGAGACCGTATAGGGGTATCAATATTTCCCATTTTTGGTATTTTACAAATACAAGCCTGGCATTTCCATGACTTCTTGTGTTCTGGGGTCATTGTTTTGCTATAACAGTCTTTTGAGACACCGGCGCATTCCAGATCATATCTGCATTTGCACAAAGAACAGGTAAGATTTTCACTTATAGGTACTTTTTGTTGGCATCCTGGGCAAAAGGGTGTAGGAGCCATCTCGTAAGTTATTAAAATTGTATGTTGTGTATGTCCAAAACAAACTGGTAGCGACCTCTAGTATGCAGTAGCGAGAACAGTTTACGTAATCGATTTTGCTTGTGATTCGGCTTGTTTTCGGTAGATGGCGTTAAATGCTCGAAGTAAGACCAAGGTTTACTGAATTTTAAGTTTCTTACCATTTAATTATATAATTGGCATTAATCATGTACCTTTTGGACCTTTTCCTTCCTTGTTGTTATAGTATGTTGCAGGTTTTTAAGAAATCTTATCGCTAAGTGCACTATATTTTGAATTTTATGGTCGTTATTCTTCTGGCACTTTTGAACAATTTTCTTCTGTGTTTTTAGATATTTCACAAGTTCTTCAATAACACACACTATAATGTCACTTATGTATTCACTTAAACATTTAATCGCTATTATTTATTCGTTTAAACTATTTTTTATGAATTTAATATACGGAGCTGTTTGTTTACATGCGCACTGCAGCGCCCTCTCTTATAGATACTTATATTTTACCGCCACGTAGTGAGTTGATGGTGAAACTGCCCGTAAATTTGACTAATGGCGAAGCTATTTTAGATTTTAAAGAATTGACTCAAGGAATTCGAATGCCCTGTGCGTTAGTTAACTGTGTAAATGGTTATGCATATACGGTTATTCAGAACTGCAAGGACATAGAAATGACCCTCAAGGTCACTAACCCCTTTCAAGTAGAACCTTACAATCACCAAAATATCTTAGTTAACAATTTGAGCGACAGAGACAGAATGGATGAGTTATTATTAAACAACTTAAACAAATTAAGGTTAGATCATATGAATAAGGAGGAAAGAACAATGATTAAGAATATTTGTGAGGAATATGAAGATATTTTTTATTGCGAGGACATACCGTTGTCTTTCACTAACGAAGTGAAACATAAAATTAGAACGGTAAACGAGGATCCCATTAATGTAAAAGCGTATAGGTTGCCGCCCGCTCAAACAGACGAGATTAGGCGCCAAGTGGATAAAATGTTAAAGGACGATGTAATCTGAGAATCAAATTCTCCTTGGAGTGCACCGGTCCACCTTGTTCCAAAAAAATTAGATGCCTCTGGACAACAAAAGTGGAGGATGGTAGTAGATTATAGACGTTTGAATGAGATTACTGTGGACGATAAGTACCCTTTGCCAAACATCAATGATCTTTTTGATAAACTAGGAAAGAGTATGTATTTTTCCACCTTAGATCTTGCGTCTGGCTATCATCAATTACAAATCCAGAAGGAAGACAGAAAAAAAACTGCGTTTTCAACACCATTCGGCTTATACGAATTCAATAGAATGCCTTTTGGTTTGAAAACAGCGCCTGCCACATTTCAACGTGCAATGGATAACGTCCTCAGAGGTCTGCAAGGTTTACATTGCCTTGTGTATCTTGATGACGTCATCATATTCTCTACCAGTTTACAAGAACACATAGAGAAACTACGAGCTATTTTCGAGCGATTTCGAAAAACTAACTTAAAAGTCCAGCTTGATAAATCCGAATTTTTGAGAAAGGAAGTAATGTACTTAGGTCATACAATAACTAGGGATGGCCTTAAGCCTAACAACGACAATATAGAGGCTATTCTGAAATACCCTTTGCCTAAAACAATTACAGAGATTAAGAGCTTCTTATGGTTAATTGGTTATTATAGAAAGTTTATTAAAGATTTTTCTGAAATAACCGCACCTCTCACAGCATGCCTGAAGAAGGGAACAAAGATTGAGATAAATGATGAATATAAAAAAAGTTTTGAAACATGTAAAGAGTTGCTGACACATGCACCTTTTCTACAATTCCCCGATTTCACAAAACCATTTATTCTTACAACAGACGCTTCAAATGTTGCAGTAGGTGCTGTACTTTCTCAAGCAATATAGGATCAGACCGATCAACCGATTGCATTTGCCAGTAGAAAACTAAGCGATACAGAATCTAGGTATAGTACGATAGAAAAGGAGTTATTGGCAATAGTATGGGCAGTTAAACACTTCAGGCCCTATTTATATGGCAGAAAGTTTACAATATATACCGATCATAGACCTTTGGCATGGTTGAATTCATTAAAAGAACCTAACAGCAAGTTAACTCGATGGCGTTTAAGCTTAGAAGACTATAATTTCGATATATATTATAAGAAAGGTAAACAAAATACAAATGCAGATGCCTTATCTCGTATTAAAATTAATATAACAAAAGATGATTCGGAATCAATGATAGTTAACGTTGATGAGAAGGAAGAGAGATTACAGCAGCATTTGAAAGAAGTGACAGACGAAATCGTAAAACTTAGCGTTAAAGAACCAGAAATAGAGACGATAGAATTATCTGATTCTGAAAGCGACGCCGCGACAGCAAATTCAATATCTAATAGGGAACATGAAGGTATTCCTATTCTTAATGAAGCGGTAGATACCAAAGCTAGGCAAATCCATGTTTTCACCTGGTACAAGGACGATATCTGTGTAAAAGATATTTCTAATAACAAACAAAAAATTTTTGAAGTCCATCTACCCCCTAGTAACAGCGAAAACTTGGTCAAAAATTTTCTTAAAGAATATATAGATTACAAAAATAAGTACTTCATTTACTTTGAGGACCATTGCCATAGAAAAACATTTGTTAACCTCTCAATACTCTCTAGCCTGCGTTACGTCATCGCGCGGGCCCCTTAGTTACGTCAGAAAAAAACGCGGGAAATTCATAGCGAAAGGGCGCCTTTTTTAAAACGATTTTTTAAATAATTATTTTATTCATTAATAAGTCCACTTGCTTGCTTTTCTCATGATGGGGAAGAAAGGGAATCCGAAAAAAAGGAAAAAAGAAGATAATTCGTCTTCTGCTCCACCGTTGGTGTCCTCTGAAGACGACGGTGGAGCCTCAAGCTCTTCAGAGGAAGCTGTAACTGAAGAAAAGGATAAGTACAGGGAATTCAGGATTCCTGACTACATTAGGTCATATCCTGAAAACGGAGGCAATTTCGAATATGTCGTATTTCTTGAAAGCATTGATTCAGTCCCGATTGGTGATAGAGATATGATGTCTCTCTCAACCAGCATCAAAAAATATAACAAGGGTGTAAAACAATTATTACGGATGAATCGTTACAAAATTGGTGTCATTTTTGAACGTCCTGGTTTGGTTTATGCAGCGTTAACTAATAGAAAATTTCTGGATACCTATAAATTGAAAGCCAGTATTCCTGCAGCCGCTACGGAAAATACAGGTTTTATCATGCATGTTCCCATTGACCTTAGCAACGAACACATATACAACGCTATAACTAGCACAAAGAATATTATTTCTATTAGAAGATTTATGCGTCGCACTATTTCAGAAGGAGGGGGGGTGTCCTTTCAGCCGACGAAGATGGTGTCCATCACATTCTCGTGTGCAGCGATACCCGATAGTCTAGACCTGAACAGTTGGCGGTTCGAAGTGCGTCCGTACATTCCGCCGGTAAAACAATGCTTGAAGTGTCTAAGGTATGGCCATATAGCTAAATTCTGTAAGAACTCCCAAAGATGTTCCATATGTTCAAAGGACCATAATTATAAAGAATGCCAAGTACCATCAACGGAAGCAACATGTTGCCACTGTCAAGGTAAACATGTAGCTATTTCGTCACAATGCCCAGTCAAACAACAAAAAGTGGAAGAAAACAAAAACAAGATTAATAAAAAATCATATGCAGATTTATTCAATGAAAAGTCATTTCCATCTCTTTCAAAGGCCAGTCCTGCTAAACAATTACAATCATTAGTTGAAACAGAACCAATTTTAAATATTTTAATACACACAATAGTAACATTAATTTCTCAAAATAAAAATAATGAAAAGAGTATTTGCACTCAAAGCATAAAAGATGTTCTATTATCAAAAAATCAGAATAATATAAGTAGACCTTAATTTTATGGATCAGCTAAATATAGTACAGTGGAATGCCCAGAGCATCAATAGTAACAAACATGCTTTTTCGTATTTTTTATATGAGTATAACATACATATAGCTTTATTGTGTGAGACTTGGCTCAAGCCTCACATGAGATTTAGTATTAAAGGATATAATATAGTAAGATTAGACTCAGGTAATACACACAATGGTGTAGCTATTTTAGTACATAACAGTTTACAATTTAGTAAAATAGATACTTTATATGATGATTCCATACAAAATATAGCTATTCGTTTAAAATATGGCAATAGTAAAGAAATTTCACTAGTCAGTTTTTATAGTCCCGGAAACGCTCCATTTACTAAGTATAAGTTTGATAATTTAATTCGCAGTATTCCTGGTCCTCTCTTGATGGGTGGAGATTTCAATGCACTTCATTCGGCTTGGGGATGTAACAGTGTGAACATTCGGGGCCGAGAAGTGCTTGAAATGATTAATGATTATAATTTGGTTTTATTAAATGATGGAGAAATGACTACTGTAGGCTCTGATAGGTGGCAAAGAAATGCACTTGATTTAACTGTAGTATCAGCTTCAATATCATTGTCTTGTAACTGGTCTGTTCATGATGATCCATTAGGTAGTTACCATTTGCCTGTAATTACAAGGGTACATATAAATAACAGTTATAATATCTCACATGATGCAGAAACTTCAAATTTACCAAAACATTTTAATTTTAACTTGGTTGATTGGGTATTATATAGGAAGAATGTTGATAGTTTGATAGTAGATTTTAAAATTAATCAAGATAACCCATTACAGTCATACAATGACTTGATAAAGTTGTTAAATTTAGCTATTATTAAATCATCACCCACAAATTTAAGACCAGCTACATCTTTTGATGCAACATTAGTAAATAATAATCGTAAAAAACGCATCCCATTACCATGGTGGAATTTGAATTGCACCAAAGCAGTAGAAGAATCTAGGAATGCCTATAAAGAATTCAAGTACAATCCCACATTAGAAAAATATATTGAGTTTAAAAAATTACAAGCACTGAAAAAGTTAGTGTTAAAAAGAGAAAGACAATTGAGCTGGATTTCTCTATGTGAGTCATTTAATAGAACTACTCTATTATCTAGAGTTTGGCAAATTTCAAAGAGATTTAATAAAACATATAAACCTCCAAGTAATAATATTTCAGCTTGGGTATTCGATTTTCTTAAAAAATATACTCCAGATACAGTTGAAATGGCCCCATTTCAATCAATTTCTTATGAAGCTTCAGGACATTATGAGTATCTACTTAATCCATTTTCTCTTCAGGAATTAAAATCTGCAATATCATCTAGACGTGATTCAGCATTTGGCCTTGATGGAATACCCTATAAAATGTTGAAAAATGTATCAATTAAGGCACTTTCTGACATACCAAGTATTTTTAATCTACTCTGGCAGGAAATGATCATCCCTAATGAATGGAAAATAGATTGTCTCATCCCAGTACTTAAACCTAACAAAGAAAGACATAAAGCAGAATCATATAGGCCAGTAGCATTAACTTCATGCATGGGAAAAACCTTTGAACAATTAATTAAACAAAGGCTAGAATTTTATATAGAAAGTAATAGTCTATTACCATCCAATCAATTTGGCTTTCGACGTGGTTACTCCACTCGAGATAGCATTTCTCATTTGCAATTAGATATATATAATTCTAATAAAATGGACAATCATTTTGTTGGTGTCTTCTTTATATAGTGGGTGCATTCAACAACATCAATCTGCACATTTTGTGTGGTCAACTTCGTGCCCTTGGTATTCCTGAAAAAATTATAATATGGATCTTCAACTTTTTACATGGTAGAGAAGTATATGTCAAAGTAAATAAACATTTAATAGGGCCACGTTTTTCATACAAAGGAGTATGTCAAGGTGGCATCCTCAGTCCATTGATTTACCTTCTTTATTTACATAGACTAAACATTGTACTTGGTCTTGAAGTGGCAAATTTGCAGTTTGCAGATGATTTGGTAATCTATGCTTCAGGTTCAGATATAAGTTCTGTTGAAAGCATTTTAAACACAGCTTTAACTCGGCTAAAGAACTATTTTCATTATCTAAACTTGGATATCAGTCCAGAAAAATCTAAAGTTATAGTGTTTGGAGAGTGTGAAATATTTATTACAATAATAGTGTTCTTCCAATAGTGAATGAAGTGAAGTTTCTGGGTATAATATTTACAAGCAGCCTCTCATGGTCTAAGTATGTTGACTATCTGTTAGGTAGAGCTAATAAAGCGTTTAACTTTATAAAGTCACTGTCATTTGCAGCTGATCCTAAAATTTTACTTATGCTATACAAATCTTTAGTTCGTAGTCATTTTGAATATGGATTTTTATGCTTTGGGTCTGATCAGAGATTGGTTCACAAATTAGAGATTCTTCAAAACCACAATCTTAGATGTGTAACTGGTGCAATGAAAACAACTCCAATTAATTCACTTCAAATTGAGTGTAACACTCCTCCTATGAATATAAGATTTCAGTTTTTAAAATCCAAATACATTCTCAAACTTTTATCTTTCGAAAATCATCCTCTATTAAAGAAAATATTATTTTATCATAGAGTATACAGTCCCTCAAATTCCATAAATGTCCCCTATATATTTCATGACTTTTCTAATATAATCAGTATTGATGATCAATATCAAATTGAGAAATATAAAGACAGAATATGGCCATGTTACTCTGGTAATTATATCAGCAAATTTTGGCCCATGGACATTTACATTAACCGTGACCTACGGAATAAAGAAGAGGTGTATCAGTTAATTGCAGAGTTCACTGGATACAGGCATATATTTACTGATGGATCCAAAAACAATAGAAATGTTTCGCTAGCCATTTATATACCTCATATTACTGTTGGACACGGAGTTCGGTTACCTGGAGCCATGTCTATATTTACAGCAGAATCTCTAGCCATTTTATCAGCTTTGCAGTATATACGTGAAAAGAATCTTGGGCACACAGACTGGCTTATAGCGACAGACTGCATGAGTGTTCTCATGGCCTTACAAAATCCGAAACTGGACGCAAATACTGGAAATATTTTATATGAGATTCGGACTTTATACGCTGATCTCTGTTCTAGAGGATTTACGATATGTTTATTATGGGTGTCCATACTACATCCCACATAGGAGTAGCAGGAAACGAAAACGCAGATTATCTTGCAAAAGTTATTGTTAACGTTGACATCCCAGACACGAGAAATGTTGCCATACCAAGTTCCGACTTGCTTACCAAATTACATGAACAATACACCTTTACTTGGCATGAGAACTGGCAAGAAACACTAAGAAATAAAGGAAAATGGTATGCGAAAATAAATCGAACCATTGGTTCTATGCCCTGGTTCACCAGATCTGTTATTCCTAAGCGCAGAAAATTTTATACAGTTTTAAATCGTCTTAGATTTGGACATGGAAGATTCAATGCACATTTAGCCAGAATGAAAATTATAACATCGCCTGTTTGTACTAATTGTGACATAGGAAGTGATCAGACCCTAGATCATATAATTTTTGAATGCCCTGCTTACGACTTACAAATGAAATGAAATGAAATGAAATGAAATGAAATGAAATAATTTATTTGCTAAGAATGTAGGTACAAACAAAGAATTAATTTAGTTGATAATTTATTGGAAATATATAAAATGCCAGCAAGCATCCCGCGCGACACTCAAGGTTTGCTGGAAAATTACAGTACATACATAGCACTGTATAAATTTATTGACAGCACTGAATGGGCAATTTGACCGTTCGGGGCGACTAGAAGGATATGACCTTACTTCACAACATGATTATGACGAATACACGGATAAGACCTTACTAATACTCGGATATGACAACTTATAATGATTTTGACTATATAATTAATACTGAAGACGTGGCTCAGGCCTTAAATAAATATTAAACAAGGAATAAACTACTGAGGACGAGGCTTTGGCCTTACTTAAAAATCAAGAAAGATAACACTGAAGACGAGGTGGTATGGTCCAAGTACTTAGCCTGCCCGAGAAGGGCGAAAGAAAAAAAAAAAAAAAAAAAATTAGTTACGTCATCGCGGGTGTCAAGTGGCCTGCGCTCACAAAAATGCTTATCGCTCGAGTTCTGTTAGCTCTTATCTTAAGCGGTAAACAGTTTCGGGTTCTTGAAAAACGAGACCATGTATTACAATATAAACAACTCTTTTATAACTACTTGAGAATTATAAACATCGTATAGAAATCAGAGAGCTCGCCGCAAACATAATGTTGTCGTTGTTTGTTTTTTTTTGGTAAAACTACTGAATCAATTTACACGAAACTTTAGATCTAACATAAAAAATATACAAGTAATCTAATGACAGTGTTTTTTAGGAGTCCTACATAAATTATTCTTGCAAGATTCCAACTCAAACGTCTTATTAGAATCGGCCATTTTCTAACTGCGCAGTTCAATGCATGAAAATACTTGAAATATCAATAAATATGAATAAATATGCCTCGAATGCAAGAAATAATGAATTATCACTATTTTTTCGCTTATTACTAATGTTTCCTAGACCATATTTCATTGTAAAAGAGTCAAATTCATATTTTCAATTTCGACCGACGAACTTCACAACAAAGGAATTTTTGGAGAAATTTTAGGGTCAAAAACATAATTTTTAGATATTTTTTCCAGCAAATGACTATCTAAAAAGTTACATTATAGACTTATAACATACTATACATTTACTTACCAAAGTTTAACAACACAAAACACAAAAATTTCACTGCATTCCAAAACAAAACAACACCGTTCCACACTGGCCGCCATGACGCATTTTGACAGTCCACAAAGACGCGTTTCTTTATTTTTTTAATAATTTTGTGCAGTTGTTAGGTTGGTATGTTTGGTTTCATTTTAATCGAACTCTAGTTGGCCAGAGAGGTAAATTTTTACAAACGAATTAGGACCTTACTGTACGTACGATAAGGGTTTAAGTTTGCTGGTACGAGGCGTTCCGAAAACGGAACAGCGGGCCGATAGGAAAAATCGTTTTGTTCCGAAAACGGAACGGAAGGGTTCAAGCGGTGTAGTTACGTCACTTTACAAAAAGCGAACGCAAAACTTTGTCGAATGTACTGAATGAATTGTGAATGTTACGGATGAAAGCGACCAGAAAGACTTAGTTGTCAAATATCATCAAGGGAAGACTTGTCATAGAGGTATTAGAGAGACTCTAATGAAGTTAAAAAGAACATATTGGTGGAGCAATATGAAAGAAACAGTTACAGCTATTATTAATGCATGTGAGGAATGTAAGAAAATGAAGTATGACAGAAAACCCCTAAAACCTATTCGCTGAATACTAGCTGCAAAGAAGTTTGTCAGTTTTTTTTTGTTTAATAGACAACCATCTCCTGAATGGTAGCCATTTATTATGGCTGCTGCTAGCCCACCGGTAGCCGAAGGTATACTTTCGACGCCCAGGCTGTCCCATTCATCTAGTAAAATAGTTTTTAACCGTATCATCCTTAGTAACTTACGTCTTGATTGTTATAGATCTCCCCGCCATCGCCGACATAGAGTTTGTGCCATAATAAGACTTTGTAAGAATGAGGTTATAATACAAGTTTGTTTCTTACAGCTGATGAAGCTGGAGCTCCAGTTACAGTAGATGAGCCAGCCCCAGGCTGCTCTCACTGGCCTAGCCAGGTGTCTCAAAGCGGTCAAGTCTCAACCTACCATACCCTACCTACCTATCCTACCCTACCTACCCTACCTACCTACCTACCTACACTACCCTACCATACCATACCCTACCTTACCCTACATACCAATTGAAATTCAATCTTTGGCTACCTGGACGTTTCAGTGAAAAAATTATTGGGTAGCCGTGGTTACCTGGACGTTTAAGCGGAAAAATGGGTAGCCGTGGCTACCCGGACATTACAGCATTCCATTTTCAATACCTACGTTGTTGTAAAATTATTGGGTAGCCGTGGTTACCTGGACGTTTAAGCGGAAAAATTATTGGGTAGCCGTGGCTACCCGGACATTACAGCATTCCATTTTCAATACCTACGTTGTTGTAAAATATTAAATAAATACAATATGCCATCAGTGTCTCATTTCAACACAAATCACAACATGAAATTCAATCCCTTTGTAAACCAGCCTTAGGCGGCCATCTTGTCGTATTTTCACGCACACATACACACGCTCACGCACACATTCGCAGGCCGCCGCCGGCATCGAATCTATGAGGGAAAGGGTTGATTGTTTTGGTTAATTGTGCTACTCAGAACATTCCAAGTAAGGACATATGGGTATCAAAAAAAGGTTATATAGTCTAGTTTCATTATAAATAGGTTTTATTGATACAAACTACTAAATTATTGGTAAAAACTTAGTAAGAACAAATATTTTACTGATATTCAACACGTATTCTCAAGTTTACATTTTTTTCTAAGTAATTCTCTCAAGTTGTTGGATATAGTTTTAGCATATGTAGATTACGTATAGTTTCAGCTATACACCGTATTTTTATATTGGTGTAGCTGCAGTAGTTAACGAGATAATAAGCTTTAAATGGGAAGCGGCACGGGGCGCTTACGCGGCAAAAATTTCGTGTCCGTTTCGACCGCGCGGCCATGACGTTTTTTTTAAAAAAAAAAACTATATCAAGATTTTGTAATAATTTGTAAAAGTTGATTCCCAAAACCATAAATTTGTCAAAGATAAGGTTAAAAAGTTATAAGGGTTTGAACGTGGCCGCGCCATCGAAACGCGGAGAACCGCGCGGCCACGGAGATCTTTAAAACTACGCGTTGCAGAGACCTGAAATTCAGGTAAACAACAGATTGAATTTGTAAAAAATTTGTAAAAATGTAGAAAACATACCTAGGTTTATATTTTAGGAGCTGTAAGACTAAAACCCCATGGCCGCGCCATCGAAACGGTGACAAACGCATTATTGCCGATTTCTCACTGAAAAAGCATCGCCGACGTCTGAAGTTTTTTGTAGAAACCAGATTTGAATTTGTCAGAATTTGTAAAAATACAATGAAAAATCCTCGGTTTATATTTTAGGAGCTATAAGAATAAAACCCCATGGCCGCGCCATCGAAACGGTGAAAAACACGTTATCGCCGATATCTCGCTGAAAAAGCATCGCAGAGGTCTAATTTTTTTTTGTAAAACCTAGATTTGAATTTGTCAAACAATGTAAAATACACAAAAAAATCCTAGGTTTATACTTTAGATGCTGTAGTACGGATTCGCGTAAAAATTTGTCGTGATTATCTATCGAAGAAAGTAAGTAATAGCGAGTGTTTTTTTGTAAACAACACCTATTAATATGTAGAACTACCGATAAAAGGCAAAAAACTTTTTTTTTTTCAGAATATCAAACCTCCAATACGTTTTGAAAGTTTCGATAGGGTGACCATGGCTTAGTGTTAACAGAAAACACCTGTTGTATTAGCTATTATATCTCAAAGATTCTAAATCGCACAAAGATAATGTTTTTTTTAAGTATCTTTCAGATCCAAAGAACTTATTAATTATTTTTTTAACACAACATCTTTTTTTCTGGCGTTTGTCATGATATATTGATGTTGGGATACATGAGTTAATTACAGGGGTTATTTCTGGCGTAACATATATTTTTTTTAATTTCAAATGCTTAGGAAGGGTTCAAAACAATGACTTTTTTTATTTAGATGCTATGTGTACGATTCACAGTTACATCAAGTTACACAAGGATAGCTCTTATCGTGCGCGGCGTAAGTGGGTGTTTCAAATAATAATCGGCCAATTCAAATCAAAATCATTTATTTAAGTCGTACCATTTATTCCATTATTTTTGAATTGGAAACTGCTATTGCTTTTAGTAAAATGCACATATTACATCCATCCATTGTAAATACCACAGAATTATTTAATATTCTTAATGTCATAAGAAAACATCATAACTTAATTTATCCATTAAGATTAGATAACTTAGTAAAATTAGAAGGAAATATAGAAATTAAGGGATATATAGACAATAGTAAAATTATATTTGTATTAGAAGTTCCATTAGTAGATAAAAACACATACAGTTATTATAAAGTTACTCCTAAACCAATCTATAACCAGATAACCCAAAAATCTAATATCATTATACCCCAATATCCCTACCTTATAGTGAACAAGTCGAAATACAGATCCGTAGTCGATGGCTGTAAGGCAATAGAAGATCAGACATATCTCTGTTCCGATGAAAACGTGGTACAGTACGCGGAGGAAACATGTATCCAACAGCTCATGTTATTACAACATAACTTCAGTAATTGCAAGCAACACCAGGTGCAGATAGAAGAAACCAAGGTGCAACCTATATCCAACATCCACTGGTTGATATACACGGAAAAGGAAACTGTTGCAACGGAACACTGCGAAGAGGAGACCCGCAGACACAATCTACGAGGCACATACATACTAGTGCCAAGTCAACATTGTACTTTACAGATTGCTGATATCTCAATCACAACACCCATGAACATCAGTTTAGTCTCCTTCAGATTGCCACCAGTAGAGATGCCCGAACTACGTAGAGATGTCACCCCGTCAGCCAAGCAGATGGATCTCCGAGGAGTAGATCTAGGCGACGTCAAGGAACCACTGAACCAAGCCAAATATAGTGATAGTGTCAGTGATGGTGAAACTATTATAGTCAGTGACAAAATTAGTGTATGGACCATAAGTATTTACTTACGCCATTATAATTGTATTCATCATTGGGTTTCTGTTTCAAAGAAGAGAGTTATTGACTAAGAAACTTAGACGAAATTCTCTAAAGACCACAGAGTTGCCTTTAGATAATTTCTCTCTTAGGGAGGGAGGAGTTAAGTGTGACGACCCCAACTCTATTCGCTTTTCAGCAAATCCCCCTCCACCTCAAAGTAGCAAATAAGTAGTGTATAAGAATATTGTTAACTTAGCAATAATTAAATATAAATACATGTCTCCATATTAGAATAAACATTACTATTTTAATTACTGTAACGCTGCTCGTCTAAATAAAGTTTTATTTTTAACTACTCAAGTGTCGATCACTTAATTCGTGCATTGAGCGTAAAAAGTCTTATCACTCACTCACCGTATGGCCAGCCGAGATTTAAAATTTAAAACGGTTCACAACAATTATCGTTCCAATTACACACTTTTTGCAACTATTTTACAGAATTACGCTTGTTAGATGAATAATAAATCACTTGAGGCAGTTCTATTTGCGAATTAGATCCAGTTTTAAATAATTTTATTATTATAGCAAAGAGCAAAAATATACGTAATGTTAACCGTTCAACCGCTAGGGCAAAGATGTATTGAATGATATATTTCGTGCTCTTACTGATGTTACTCTGATATTGTTTACTTACATTGGTATTGCATAACGACATTATATGGTTGACGCAACCTTTGGTATCTGTTAAGCCTTTCCAATAGGTCGTCATGTTGTAGTAGACAACTAGACGCCATTCGTCCTGGATATACTGAAGATTTGATATTCTGTTGGAGTTAATAGCTTGCTTCTCGTCTAATGACGTCACATTATACGATTCATGATTAGGTATATTTTGCGAATAAGTTGGTGATAACGATGACATATAAATTAATAGTAAGAAAATAGTTAACAGGCTTGGTCCTTGGGTTCTTCGTCACTCAAATATGGTTTTAAGACCAGTTCTTGTTTTGACAAGAAAAATCATAGATTTCTTTATAGCGTTAATTTGCACACATTTATTCAAGTTCTCAAATCGAAGCGTTTGTTAATTCTGTGGGCCATTAAGAATTTACAAATTGAACAAATACAAATACCAGATATTTTTCCATAATTATATTAAACAGGTAGTTCGAGTTATATAAATAACATTTTCACGTGGTAGCGCAGGTGGTGCATTACATTTCATCATATATTTTCATCTAGACATCATTCATTGGTAGTTGGTATTTACTCGACACCGCTTACCGCCGCGGGGAGGCGGTGAATGAGCGTCTAGCGGTGCGCCGCTGCCGCGGCGCACCGCCGCCGTGCGGTTAGACGGCGGGTGCGCCTGTCCGCACGGATGGGGTTCAATCAGTCGTGCTGTCCGGTCACTTACAGTGACCCGCCCTTTAATGTGGTGTCTAATGTGCGAAGCGTCACTCGTCCGTACGGTCGGGAGGTGTACGTTTATTAGGCATCAATGGATAACATTTGAGCCTCTTAACCTTCACCAGCAGAAATCTTCACCAGCTGCCGCATCGGTGCGCGGTGTCGTGTAAGACGTAAACTGTCACTACCTTGATAATGCACATTTATGTACTTTGTGTTAAACTTATATGATGACCTTCTACTGGCTTTAAAATTGCATCAAATTCAAATACTGTTTTGTTGATGTCGCCAGTTACATGGTATTGCCGTAAAATATGCGCCAACGCTACCTTCATCACCATCATGCTGTATAGTTTACCTGTAAAATACAAAGTAATTTATTAAATTATATGATTGATTTTTGTACAGACAATTACTGCTTATGAGACGGGGTAGCAAGGTACGCTTTGAGATATATTTCTATTGACATTCTTACATTTTATATATCAAGACGAGCCAGAAGGTTTGGTTTTCTGACAGAAAACCACAGTGCGATATAATCTGTCCCGCAAATGTTATAATTGAAACAGAAAATAAACAAGAGAAAAGGATAATTGCCACCTGTTTAAGGAATGTTTGTTATCGGTTAGTCACTGACAAAAAATGTGTTTATTAATATGTTTACCTATGCAGTTTCGCTTCCCAACACCGAAGGTGGCATTAAGACTCGGGTGATCTGGCAAGGTAGCAGAGTTCAGCCATCGCTCCGGTCTGAACTGGTCCGCGTCTGGGCCCCACAAGGGGTGACGTAGAAGACCGTACACTCCTATCATGCAAGTACTACCAGCTCGCAATGTGCAGTTCTCTAAAAATATACAACATTTTTGAGTACACTCTAAATTAGGCCTTAAGAATAACGTAGTAAAGATTCATACTTAAATAAATATCTTGGTTAATTTGTCTTGCGAAAACTGGAACGGATGGGTACATTCTCATCGACTCCTTAATTACCGCCTCCAAGTACACTAGTTTTGGTAGATCTTGTTTAGTCAAATCATTATCTTCATGGTGTAGTACACCTTGTAACCTTTAATGAATAAAAAAAACATCATTCATCGTAGCCAGTGTTAACTAACTTGGATGGAGCCTACGTTTGATAATAGTTCACGACCTCCCATAGAGAGAAGGCTGCTGAGCCTGAATGATACAGTAAGAAAATTGCTTGCCACTGCTGAGTGGGAAGCAGTACTCCTATACTGTATCATTCAGGTTTACTAGACAGCATCTATTAGTATTGTGATTGTGAATGTTACTCACTCATTGAAAATTCGTTCTTGTATGTCTCGGTCTGACGCTATCATTAACAAAATAAATGACAACGTTGAAGAAGTTGTGTCGAAAGCAGCGGCGACAAAAGTATCCAGGTGTTCTCTGATGTCACTGTCTGTGAAAGCATCTTGTTCTTCAGCCAATTGCAGCATTTGATCCAAGACTGGTTTGAATTTGCCTGAAAAATAATGTATGCTGTATAGTTTTAGGCATTCCGACCACCACCACTTCTTTGAGTGGACAGAAACTACTGTCCACTCAAAAAAGTGGTTTAAATAATTTATGATTTTATTTCAGTAAACAAAATTGTTTTTTTTTTGGTTACCTGGTGTTGAGTCATCGTGCATGTTCAGATCTTTGTTTGCTTTTAGCTCAGATTTTCTTTTACGTATGACCTGAAATAACAAACAGTGAAAATACAGGTTGATCCCACAGTGATGGTCATAATAAATCCTACCAAACAATACCCTAACTACTCCGTCCGTCTTATGCCGACAGGCCGTGTCGACGGCCCGTTCGTGTTCCACGCGCGTCTCAAGAAGATGTCAGCAAATCGGAAGGGGTCCGAGACGACCGAGCCAGGGCTGCGGGACTGTTCGAATCAGATACCGCGGCCTTGGATCGCAAAGGGCTAAGAAGGAACATGGATGGGTTTTAGTCAGTACAAGTCTGACACTCCCTTCCGTTCCGCCCAGAACGGGAGGGGTCATTCGATGATTCCCCACCCGCTAAAAAAAGGCAGGTACTGGGTTCGTGATTTAAATCGTAAGTAATGTAAAAAACGCGTGCTATATGGCGTTTCGTTGCGGATGCACGTTCGTGAGTTAATAGCAACGGTAACAAAAGTTAAAATATTACTGGATCTATAATGTTCTTCAGTTTCTTCAAAAGTATGTTTTGTTTGCGCTTCATTGCACTCAAGTCGAATATATACGACACATGCAACCACACTCTTTGAAATCTATCGCAATATAAAGAAAATAAATCTTCAATTGCTTCTGCATAATCTGTATCAATTGTTGTTTGATCTTGAGTATTCAGTCCTAGTGAAGTCCCTGTGAAGCAAAAAGTATTTATTTTAACAAACCAAGCAATAATTTTGATATTGGAGAATTCTTCGTCACAGTGGCCTCAGGATTGTCGAGCCGTAAAATCTCTAAGCTAAGAGTAGCCTATATTATGTATGTGATTTAATGTCAATGCTCAAGCAACTAACGACCATTCCGATTTCATTTATACTTACGAGTTACAGTTGACAGTGTATACTTTATAAAGAACTGTCGCACGTCAAACGGGCCTTTTCCCACTTTCAAAGATAATCGAGAGACAAGACTTCGAGCTTGCACGTTCATTTCATTCAAAAAGGTGTTCAGCACGTGTTGGTTGAACGACGGATTTAATAGTTTACGGTGAATTTTCCAAACTGACTCTAAAACAAAAATATTGCATGGATGCGTATTTAGTTATAAATAAACAGATTTGATCTCGCGAACTCACCAATAACAAATAAGAATACTAATACTAGATTTTAGCAAAGTTTGCAGAGCCGAATTCTAGGGAGGAATGGACAAAGACTGCCAGCCCTACAGCATTTTGTAGAAATGAATGAAAGAATGGGTTCCAAATTGCAAGATGTTTAATTCCAATAAGAGATATGACAAAAACGCTTGAATGCTAGCTCTAGTTGTTATTCTAGAATTAATGTTTTAGTTTATGTATATGGTTAGTTTCAGTTACCTCCAGCTGTGACAAGTCCATTATTTAAAAATTCCTTTGCAAAATCATAGAGGAATGGTTTATCCAAACACGAATTGGCTAATGTAAGGCAGTCCTCTGGATCCGTTATCACTGTAACGTTAATAAAATAAATTCTTATAGGTATGTTATTGGAATGTTGTAAATAACGTGAGGTCGACTAGCGTAAGGGCAATTAACGCTTGTGTGACAAACTGTAGCTCGTCACCACGCTAGTGCGACAAACTGAATCTCGACGTCACGGTACTGCGACATGAATCAAGTGTTAACAAAATCAAAATAAGTTTTTTTGAGAAAGGACTTAATAACAAGTTCTCGCTCAAAATTTGGTGAGATCTGGCAATCCAGGAATCGACCTTTATGGATTTAGTAAAAGGGAGATTTTATAATGATAAATTAAGTCATTGTCATCTTCAGTTCAATTAATTTTATTTTAAATCGCTATGTCATTAGAAAGTAGCATGACATTCACATTTTTTTAATACTTACTCTCTGTGAAATTATTAATTTTAATTATCTTGTAGTTTTTTTTTTTAAACTGAAGGTATTGGTCTTTGTCTTATTTTTTTAAATATAAAGGGTATATAAACCCTTTACGAAGCCGCGAGGCACTGATTTTCCCTTTCATTGCGATATTTTTTCTGTTCTGGTCTATACCTGGGATCATTCTAATACCGGATGATATTGGAATTTATAGGTCCAACTTTTTGACAGGTTTTTAGTAATATTGTAACTTTAGTTTAAATAACTCCATGACCCATCCATCAGCAAAATGTTTTAGTGGTTATGTGCTAATGTTTATGTTACATCGAGCGCTGCCGTAAACTGTGATATTGCAACCAAAAAAAAAAAAAAAACTTCCAGCAATAATTATTGCACAATGTTGCTCAGTTTGATGTAGAGAAAACTTCGTTGACGGCTTGTGAAGGCTCCTTTTACACCCTATGTAGACGGCTGAGTAGCATTAGCTTTTGTCGCACTTGAGTAGTGACGAACAAATGTCGCACAAGCATTTTTCGCAGTACCGTGATGTCGAACTTCAGTTTGTCGCACAAGCGTGCATTTCGAACTATAGTAAGTCGCAGTACAGTTTCGTCGCACAGGCTTTAATCGCACTCCCGTTTGTCAACCTCACGTTGTACAGTCTATTTGTCATCAAGTGACTAGTTTTTACAGACTGTTAAAAATGGTTTCAAACGGGAAAAAACAAGTCGACCCGTGTTCATTTTCTAAAATTAGTAGTCCATGTGGGCTTCAAAACACGTGTGGCAAATCTTATAAATGTGTATTTGTGTGAACTACGAAACGAGAAATCGATTTTCTTTTTTTATTTGTTGAATCAAGTATATTTCCTACTCATTACTGTCTTTACTTTGACGTTTACTTACTGTATAAGGAATAAGTGGGAAACCAGAACCCAATAACACCTCCTTTTTCTGTTGAACTGATCTGAAGTCGCCTCATAAAGTTCCATAGATCTGAAATATCAAGATAAATTACTTTTAATTATAGTTCTGTTTCAATTTAATTGTTCGGTACATAGGTATAGCCGGTTGTGCGTTGTTTCATCGCTAATTGTTTAGTTGAATTTCGTTTCACATAAATAGTTTATCATATTATCATTTCATAGAATAATCAATACGCAGAATACTTACTTTGAAGAAATTTAAATAATAGATTTTTGTTTCAAATAAAGTTTAATGTTAGAATATTCATATCATAGAATAACAAATCAAATATTCTTTATCCACATATTATTTGTTTCACATAAAACTTACTACGAAAAATAACATTAGTTTCTAAAATTCATACCTATAAAATTACAACACCGCATTCACAAAAATGATGCGGTTAAAGTCAAGACTAGACAAGTCAAGCAGGAAAAAAATCTTGTTATTCTTACTAATGGTGTCCATGCCTGTTGCATGCAGCATACAAGCAAGCATGTAGCATGCAACAAGCATGGTTTCTGTCACGGCTCCGGCGCTGCGGGGCTCCGGCGGGCCCACGCGAATTTATCGTCGCAGATCGTAGTAACGCCCAGCCTCAGCCACGGCGGCGAGCGTTAGATACCACCTGCTAATCAGCTCGCGGGCCGTCTCATCCCTCTGCGCCTACGCGGGCTTAAATTACACTCTAGGGTTAGGGCAGACAAGACTACGTGGAGTCTGGTTTGTAGCTATTCGTTTTTGTCACTAACTTTTGTAGTTGACTTCTAAAGACAATAATTTAATTTAAAGGTAATAATTTCGTTGAAATAAAATACCATGGAATCATCGAACAAACAATATTAGTTAAATAGTAATTCTACTGTTTGATAAATTTGTTAAATAAAAAAATGTGATTAAAAAAATTTATTGAAATGTGTTTCTGTAAAATTGAAAAATGTAAACGTTGTAAACTTGAATGAAACATTTCAAGTAAATAGAAGTTGAAACAAAAATATTCAAAATAAAATACGAGGGCCAAAATATTATGTGAAACATTTTCTGCGAAACGAAATTCTGTGAAATTTCTGTCTGCAAAACAAGGTGACACCCGTCGTAACCACAACTGTTGATATTTTTAAGAGCAGTAATAATTTTATACATATCATGAAGAACAGTTGGTGCCAAGAATTTTAATTAGGATTGGAATTAATTAATGAAGATGTATAATCGGTGTTGTGGTGTTTGTTAATTGGTTGAATTTGGTCAATGAAATAGTTATTTAAAGATTCGGCTATCCCATTTGGTTCTGTGATATATTCATTATTATATGTAAGTATTTTAATAGGTTTTTTTTTGGGTAATTAGTTTTAGTTGAGTTTATGACTCTCCAAGTTGCTTTAACCTTGTTGTCAGCATTATTTATACGTAGTAGCTGTTTTGTGTCTTTTAAGTTAGTGTGATGATTTACTTTAGACGTTCAGAGTAATAAATGTTTTTATTCGTTTTGTTTGGTTGGCGTCTTAATTGCCATATCATTTCACGTTAACGTTTACAATATAGTCTAATACCTTTCGTTATCCATTTTGGAGTTTTGGAGCAATCATTTTTAATTCTAATAATGGAGAAGCAGAGATCGTAGAACAATTGAATACACAAGAAATGCATTATCTGGGTCTTTACAATTGTAAACATTACTAAAACTAAGGCTTTGAAGAGCATTCCTAAATTTAAGCATATTTTCTTGACAAAAATCACGTTTAAAAGAATACCAATGTGTAATGGTACATGTTTTTTTAACAGGCCATCTCGTGATTTGAGCTGTATGGTCGGATACAGCTCATTCCAATACCTCGCTAGTGCTGCCTCTAATGTTGTGTATTATGTTGTCGATACAGGTACCACTATCTAATCGGGTTGGTTGACGAACACTCAACTTCAAACGATAGTTATAAAGAAGATTTTCAAGTTGTGTAGATGATTTCGTACTTTTTAAAACATCAATATTATTATATTTTCTGAACATTTTATGATAAAGTGAAAAAACTTTGCAATTGAAATACCTACAAAAAGTGATGCGTGTTCATGGACAATACAATATTGATCTCAAGTGTTTGCAGCTAAAATAATTTATACTTTGTACTTTTATATTTTGTACTTTTATAGTTGCCGGGATGTACGAGCATCGCCACATGATATAACTTGTTTTAGTTTTTACCTGAACAAGCAGTCGCTAATTCACCGATTATTTATGTACATTCGCTGACTAGGGTATTACGCCCGCCACAACTCACCTACTTTAGGTATTATATATTTTAATGTTTTACCTAATAAACTGTCAATTTATTTCCTGTACACATCCCGTGTGATTCATCCATCTACATCCTACATCTCAGTGTGCGGAGCTATTGCCCGTACATTTTTGGTTGGGATTGCCCATACTTATGTACTTAAGTACATAAGTTATACATATTTATTGGATCGGAAATATGAATTTCTTCGAGAATATGACGATGCGAACTCGCTAAACTCGTTCACAGTCAAAAACAAAAGCTGAAATAGACCCATGCACGTCCAATGACTCAACGTTAAACAGCACCACCAATAACTAACCGACAATATCAGATGATGAGAACGAAGAGATCCTAGAGCTTAAAAAATAAGTTGAACAGCTTAACCTCTCGGTACTCAAGCGGCCTGAGTTACGTCATCGCGCGGACCCCTTTCGGCCCCATAATTACGTCATCGCGCGTGTCAAGTGGCCGGCGCTCACAAAAATGCTTATCGCGCGAGTTCTGTTAGCTCTTATCTCAAACGGTAAACAGTTTCGGGTTCATGATTAACGAGACCATGTATTACAATATAAACAACTGTTTCATAACTACTTGAGAATTATAAACATCGCATAGAAATCAGAGAGCTCGCCGCAAACATACTGTTGTCGTAGTTTGTTTTTTTTTGGTAAAACTACTGAATGAATTTACACGAAACTTTAGATTTAGCATAACAAATATACAAGTAATCTAATGACAGTGTTTTTTAGGAGTCCTACATAAATTATTCTTGCAAGATTCCAATTCAAACGTCTTATTAGAATCGGCCATTTTCTAACTGCGCAGTTCAATGCATGAAAATACTTGAAATATCAATAAATATGCCTCGAATGCATTAAATAATGAATTATCACTATTTTTTCGCTTTTTGCTAATGTTTCCAAGACCATATTTCATTGTAAAAGAGTCAAATTCATATTTTCAATTTCGACTGACGAACTTCACAACAAAGGAATTTTTGGAGGAATTTTTGGGTCAAAAACATAATTTTTAGATAATTTTTCCAGCAAATGACTATCTAAAAAGTTACATTATACACTTATAACATACTATACATTTACTTACCAAAGTTTAACAACACAAAACACAAAAATTTCACTGCATTCCAAAACAAAACATCACCGTTCCACACTGGCCGCCATGACGCATTTTGACAGTCGACAAAGACGCGTTTCTTTTTTTTTTTAATAATTTTGTGCAGTTGTAAGGTTGGTATGATGGTTTCATTTTAATCGAACTCTAGTTGGCCATAGACGTAAATTTTTACAAACGAATTAGAACCTTACTTTACGTACGATAAGGGTTTAAAGTTGCTCGTACGAGGTTGTTCCACCAGAGGAACAGCGGGCCGATAAGCAAAAAAGTGATGTTCCTCTGGAGGAACAAAAAGGATCTAGCGGACTCCGATTTATTGAAGGCTCAGTAAGGGATTTAGCCAGTTATCGTCCGAGAACACAAACTTAAAAAATACCATCACGTCTATGAATGAGAACAAACACAAATGAATCTCAAAATTTTCGAACGACTTAGAGACCCACAAAAATTTCAAGCAGTCTACTCCTAACAGAAAAACGCGTTCATCCAACCTCTCCAGCCCCGTGGTTCCCATATGGGAACGCCGAACAATTCGGTTGAGCCCCGAGGTTCCCATATGGGAACGCCTCGTACAAGCAAACTTAAACCCTTATCGTACGTACAGTAAGGGTCTAATTCGCTTGTAAAAATTTACGTCTCTGGCCAACTAGAGTTCGATTAAAATGAAACCAAACATACCAACCTAACAACTGCACAAAATTATTAAAAAAATAAAGAAACGCGTCTTTGTCGACTGTCAAAATGAGTCATGGCGGCCAGTGTCGAACGGTGGTGTTTTGTTTTGGAATGCAGTGAATTTTTTGTGTTTTGTGTTGTTAAACTTTGGTAAGTAAATGTATAGTATGTTATTAGTGTATAATGTAACTTTTTAGATAGTCATTTGCTGGAAAAAATATCTAAAAATTATGTTTTTGACCCAAAAATTTCTCCAACAATTCCTTTGTTGTGAAGTTCGTCAGTCGAAATTGAAAATATGAATTTGACTCTTTTACAATGAAATATGGTCTTGGAAACATTAGTAATAAGCGAAAAAATAGTGATAATTCATAATTTCATGCATTCGAGGCATATTTATTCATATTTATTGATATTTCAAGTATTTTCATGCATTGAACTGCGCAGTTAGAAAATGGCCGATTCTAATAGGACGTTTGAATTGGAATCTTGCAAGAATAATTTATGTAGGACTCCTAAAAAACACTGTCATTAGATTACTTGTATATTTGTTATGTTAGATCTAAAGTTTCGTGTAAATTGATTCAGTAGTTTTACCAAAAAAAAACAAACTACGACAACAGTATGTTTGCGGCGAGCTCTCTGAATTCTATGCGATGTTTATAATTCTCAAGTAGTTATAAAACAGTTGTTTATATTGTAATACATGGTCTCGTTAATCAAGAACCCGAAACTGTTTACCGCTTGAGATAAGAGCTAATAGAACTCGCGCGATAAGCTTTTTATGAGCGCAGGACACTTGACACGCTCGATGACGTCATTGTGAGGCCGGCTGGGTGTTTTACCGTTTAGCCGCAAGGTTGGAGAGGTTAATAAAAAAAGAATTGAGCAGCGGTGGCCCAGTAGAGCAGCGGTGGCCCAGTGGTGGCAGCCCTGACTTACGAGCAGTAAGCCGTGGGTTCGAACCCAGGCAGGCGCATTACTTTGTGTAATTTATTTCATCACCGCTGCTCTCAAAACGGTGAAGGAAAACATCGTGACGAAACCGGCATGTCCTAGAACTAAAAATTCGAAGACATGTGACATCTACCAACCCGCACTGGGCCCGCGTGGTGGATTACAGCCCATTCCCTATCATAGAGAGGAGGCCTGTGTCCCAGCAGTGGGAACAATATAGGCTGATGATGATGATGATGAAACAAATCTTGACAAATCCAAAAACTAATTTAGTTCGAGCTGAGCACAGCATCACTAGCAGTCCAACTTAATCGTTATACGCCATCTATACAACTACTGACTACTGACGTTAACGAAATTAGTGCATGTATTGTACTATTAGATTTAAGAGTATAAAAAATCGTTTCGCTTTGTTGCGATTGGTTGAAAAGTTGGCGACATGCGTCGTTCACTTTTGAAAAATGCTAACGGTAAAGTATTAGCTAAAGTATTAGAGAAAAATTTCGAATTCACTTTGTTTATGAAATGTAAATACATATATGTTATTGTATCACTGGATTCACGTTTTATGAGTGATAATACACTTTTTTGTTCAAGCGTTGTATACTTATCTGAATGCACTGATTGTTTGTAAACACTTTTTTTGATGCTTTAGCACACTTTTATTTACACATCACTTATGATATTGTTTTGCAAACGATAGACGTTGGTTATTAGACATAAACTGACTGAAAAATTACACTATTAGACTTTAAAACGAGTGTTGAGTATTTTTTACGAATATTTAATATTTACGGAGCTGATGTTAACGCGACAACTAGCGCCCTTCAGTCCTAAAATATGTGTATGATAATTATATTACTGTTGTACAATAAAACCTTAACAAAAATGTAAAGCGTATACTTTCCCACGAAATTATTACCCCAAAATAATTTATATTAAAAATTGTTTCATACTTTTTAAAGCTTGATTTTTCACTAATTGGGTTTATTAGTAATTTTTATAATTAAATTAAAACCGATATTTCAAAATTAATTACACTCATTATAACACTTTTTTGGGCAAAGGATATACAATGGATATATCTTTCAGAATAATTGGACGAACTTATGGGAAAAAATATAAATATTGTATACGGTTAAAAAAACTAGACGCCACGCCGACCCCAACAGAGTTGGGACACTAGGCGGATGATGAATAGGTCCACCAATTGCTTTCGAAACAACGATGTTCTTAAAAAACATTTTGACTCACGTTTTCGATCTCCCAACACCTGAAATGAATGTCCAAGTATTGGTAGTGCTCCAGGATATTCAGGAGGCGCGTTCGGATGTTTCCTCAACCGGGACCACATAGCCATCAGTACGCATAGTAATATAACTGACACCACTAACACAGACATTCTACAAATCTAATGACGCGCGACCCTATAACGACATTGAAGTCGCATTCTTGTATTTATATACGAAAACTTGGTGTTGAATAATCAGCTAATCTAATATGTCGGATAGTGGGGCACAAGGAAGGGCAGGGTGAAGCAAATAATACGGTGCGCTGTCAGCGCGTAACGTGTTTGCTACGGTGCACGGTGTGCCGAAATGAAATCCTAGAATACTTAAGAACCAACAAAAACTGTTTTTTTTTAAAACATAACATGTTTATTCAGTAACATCGTACAAAAACTGATTGAGTTATTATAAAAAAAAATTACGAAAGTGAAATTTACTATCAAATACAATTTAATAATGTTTTATGACTTTTACATTTTGACCATTTATTTTCAATGTTATGAATATTTAAAGATTTTTTTTTGTATAGAAAACAACATAACTTCCTGAAAATCTCGTAACTCTCAAGTTATCTCAGGAAACGGTTTAGAGATTTGGATAGTACAAATCGACGCCCCCAAGGAATAAACCTGTATTATACTATTACTGACTTTTTACTGTTATATCATTTTCGGTATCTATGGGTCGGGATACACCAACGCAATTTTTTTCAAATTTTTTCTGCGGTAATTTCCAACGGTTTTCCTTATAACACTTTTGTTCTTTGGAAATTTTCCATTTTTTATTTACTAGAAAAATAACGAAATACATTATTACAAATTAAATTCTATGGCTACATTTCGGTAAATACTACAACAACCAGAAATTTTGCTGAAATATTTTACAGTAATATTACTATTACTGTAAAATATTTCAGCAAAATTTCTGGTTAACGCGATTACAGGTTTATTATCGTGAATTTTGTGGTAGACATTTTCGGTAATGCACTATTACAGTTATCATCCAGGACATAAATTTATACCTACTATACGTATTGGCGATAACATGCTCGCGCTCGGCGACTCAAGAACGCGTTTCTACTTGTAACGCACATTACGCACACTAATACCACAGTATAAATATGGACAGTATGGAAACTAGGCCTAGTTGTAGAAATAAATACCTACGCTCCACTACAGCATTAGGGTTGTCACTCATAAGGTTTTCGAAATTGAACTGTATTTACTGTGTTCTGAAGTGATCAAACAATCGAGTTAAAATAACTAGTTTACAAATAAAATTTAAATAGGTAATCTCATGGCTTCGGTTAATACTAGTAAAAGAAGATCGTTTAAAACACGGAACAGTTTAATATTAATACACAACAACTTGTGAGCTTTGTCAATATCGCGTAACCTTTAACAAGTTATGGCGTGAGCCGCGGAAAGACGAAAACGTTTCGTTCGGTCCTTGTCGGAAGGGCGCGCGGAGGACGCCGCCGGCCGCCGCAAGCGGCGCGCGGCATAGCGCATATGTGGCGGCGATGCTTGATCAACCCGGGGGCTGCGCACCGTACTATGCGTTTCAACTAAGGATGGGATGACCTTGGCACCATATTGTGACGACAATTAAGTTTAACAAAAAAATATTTAGTGCAAATTACTTTTCAATATTTATCTTGTTCATATTATTTTCATATGATTATTGTTTATTTAAGAGCGTGTAAGTATTAAAAAAGCACGCATGAGGCATGCGAGAATTCTAATATAGGGCCAAGGTCATCCTTTTCTAAGTTGAAACGCATAGTACTGAGTTTTAAACCGAAAATGCGTGTGACGATAGAAAAAACCACTAGGTACATAAAAAAATATCTTTAGTTTACACAAATTTTATAGTATAAAAAATTCTCATTATAATGAATAGCTTCTTTAAATAAACTATTGGGAAACAAGGACAGGGTACTATAAAAACGATTTTTTCTAATACTTTGTAAATTAATACAGCTATTTTGCAGTTTATATGTTCTCTTTTAAAGCAACAACGAAAAATTTCATCCTATTCCCGACATATTGTAATGATAAGCGCAACCACTCGTCTTGACGCGGCACTCACGACTGACAGTACCGCGATGTCCGCTTAGCGGTCTCGTCGATTCGCGTGTTTGTGTGAGTGTGCCGTTTCGAACGTTAGTACGTAGTTTCCGTACTGTCCATATTTATACTGTGCTAATACTAATATGCGGCGTCCGCGATGGTCAGTGCATCTCTTTCTTAACACGGAAATAAACTGCGACAGATTATTGCGCATGCACTAATTGTTTGTTTACGTGAATCACAGCAGTTTTGATGTTTAAAGTGACATGACGTTATTAATGTAATAGCTATTGTGCGTGATTTTTGTTGCAAAGTTTATTTAGCGTCTTAAATCGTGTTGATATTATATTTTATTATCTAAAGAAAATAAGTGTTATGGCATGGAAACAAGATCGTACTTTGAAAAACCCTCGAGTAAGAAGAATGTTGTTGATGATTGATGATACTGACGATCAGATTGCAACAAATAAGTATCAAAATATTATGTAATTACAAGACATTAACAAGAACAAAGTTTATAATTATGTACATTCGTTGGTATTAGTAGCGGTATTAATTTTGATTAAAGGATAGATAGGTATCTATTATATTTTGATGGACATTTTAGCCCACTGACTCAGTGATTTAACTGCTGCCCTGCGTGTTGCGTGTTCAAATCTCGCACACAGCAAGATTGCAGAAAGCAGTTGTACTAGCAATTTGTACTACTTTGTGCAAGAGGTCTCGAGTTCAATTCCTTGGTCGGATAAAACGATATTAGACTTTTTTTTAAATTCTCAGTATTTGCCCGAAGCCAGGAATTGTACTCGTTATTATGACAATAGGCTCGCCCCCTAACCGTAACATACCTGGCGAGAATTTGGTGTGATACAGTGCTACTTTACCCTTTCAGGGAAAAACGGGATGCTATCACGTAGTTAAGTTTATATCTTTTTTTTTAAACGTTGCCCCTCACTTGGAATTTCATTTGTATCATGGGTGCGTTTTCAAACTGACATACACAAACAGCCAGACCCGGAACAACTATCTGTCGGTCATACAAATATTTGTTCCGTGCGGGAATCGAACCCGCGACAGAAGCCAATTGCTTAACCACTGCGCCAGCTGTGCCGTCAAACTAACTTATAGTTTATGTGTTTTCAGGTTCTGGACTTACTTCAAATAGGGACTGTGCTAATATCGTGCAAGAGAACGAATCTGTAGAATCACTGTCCATCAAAACAACAACTGATTACAACTTACGAGGTATGTACGAATATTATTCTTACTAATTTCTGTACATGGGTATAAAAGTATTATACATGAATTTTAATTACATCACACCGGCGTGGCGGCGTATTGTATTCTTATCATTATCGCGACGCCAATTTAAAGGGTTTACTATTTTATATAGGTATTTAAAATATCTGCTGTTCGCTCCCAAGTTCCAAACTCTTTCATAGCATATTTTTTTTTCCAAAAACTTAGGAGTTCAGAATGTTTGGCAATTTTTTTGTTCAATAATATTATTTCGATTTCAGATCTACCGAAGAAAAAATACGCTGATTGTGATAGAGATGTGAGTGATGCTGATTTTTCTCCAGATTGTTCAGAATATGTTCCAAGTCCAGAAAGGATTGCAGTTAATAGCCCATCAAGTACGTTTTCGGGTCATAGCGGAGATTCCCAATGCATAGATAGTATTTTGAACACCTCAAAAGTAATTGATACTCCCTCTACTATTTCTAATTTATCGCTACTTTTAACAAACAGCGATTTCATCGCTTCTTCTACGACAATTTATAAAATAAATAATGAAGTCTGTCCAGTGCAATAAAGAAAAGCAATTTGTAAATTTAAGTTTAGTACCTAGTTATCCTTTAGCCGATAATCTGTCAAGTGGAGAATTCGAGGAAACATTGCAACCTGAAAGCTCCCCCGAAGTTAATAAAACTGACGTCAACATGTCTGTTGATATCACACTGACCGACAGTTCTCAAAATGAACACCCCAATTTTAGAACTGAATTAACACTACATCATCTGCCTAGCCTTTTCCCAAACTCTCTTGGGGTCGGCTTCCAGTCTAACCGGATGCAGCTGAGTACCAGTATTTTACATGAAGCGACTGCCTATCTGATCTCCACAACCCAGTAACTGGGTAATACGATACCCCTTGGTAAGACTGGATGTCAGACTTTTTTTGGCTTCTGACTACTCGTAACGACTGTCAAAGATCTACAAATGACAGCCGGGACCAACGGCTTAACGTGCTTTCCGAGGCACGGAGGAAACTCGGTATGTAATGATGGTCACCCATCCACGGACCAACCTCGGCAAGCACGGCTTGACCTTAAAGATCGACCCGGGCGGCTGTTATTATTTAGCCACGAGCTCCTCTAACTGAATTAACACTACATTCGTTAGAATTAGAGGCAACTAATTCGGACGAACCTTCCACTTCACAAAATGAAAAAAAAAGAACCAGGAAACGTGCAGTTAATGAAGAATAATGGTCTAGCAAAAAAAATAAAGTACTTAAAAATGCTGGTCAGGCTTACGAAGGTTGTCATAATAAGAATATGTATCCACAAAAGTTCATGGGTCCTGTGTGTTCATGTAAAATGAACTGTGGCAGCAAATTTACCTCTTCAGAGAGGCAAGACTTATTTGATAAATTTTATAAACTTTCTGATCGACAACGCCAATGGATATATATTATTAAACATACTAAAACAGAAAATATCAAACGAATGACTCTAGAACGGAAAAATAATCGCACACAGACTATAAAATATTTTTTTTCTTTAAATAATGTAGAGATTCTTGTTTGTAAGAAGTTTTTCCTAAACACTTTAAAAATTAATGAACAAATGGTATATACGGCAATAGAAAAATTTAAATTAGACGAAGGTATTACAGACTTAAGAGGTAAGCACACCAATAGACCTCGAAAAATGAGCTCCAGCACGGAATCGAGCGTTGAGAAGCATATTTCATTATTTCCTAAAGTAGAGTCTCATTACACAAGAAAAAGCTCAACTCGAGAATATTTGTCACAAGACCTCAACATATCAAAAATGTATCGTTTGTACACTGAGTGGTTTCCACAGCAAAATTATGTTGAAGTTACGATGGCGACAAAACGTCAATATGAAACCATTTTTAACACAAAATTTAACTACTCATTTTTTAAGCCTAAAAAAGATCAATGTTCTACATGTTTTGTATATGAGCAAGCAAGACCATTAGAGAAAGAGTCTTTAGAAGAAAGCTATAGACGTCATTTAAATAGAAAAGAGAGAATTCGGCAACTTAAAAATGAAGAAAAAAATACTATTGACAAAAACGATAGCACGATTGCTATCTTTGACCTGCAAAAAGTGTTAAGTATTCCACAATCTGCTGTAGGCATTTTCCACTATAAACGCAAGTACCCTGTGTACAATTTTACTATTTTCGACGCCGTGCGTAAAAAAGGGTATTGCTACGTGTAGCATTACCAAATTGTAAAACGAGGCTGCATAGAAATTGGGAGTTGTTTGTTGCAATTTTTAAAGAGTGAACAGGAGCGAGGGGTTAATAAAATATATTTTTATTCGGATGGTTGTTACGGCCAAAATAAGAACAGGTTCATTTTAGCCTTATATGCGTATGCAGCAAAATCTTTAAATGTATCTATAACGCACAGATTTTTCGAGACTGGACATAGCCAGAACGAGGGAGACTCGATGCATGCCTGTATTGAAAGGAACATGAGAAATAAGTCTATTTACACACCTGATCAAATATATAATATAATTCAAAACTCCAAAGTCACGGGAGAAAAATATACTATGAAAGAATTGGAGCAAACAGATATTTTAGACATAAAAAAATTGGTAAATCCTTTGAATTGGCGTAGCGATATAGATGGGAATACGATACGCTGGTCTGATGTTATGGAAATTCATGTATCATCATCCCAACAGGACAAGGTTTTCTTTAAATATGATTTTGATGAGGCATATTCTGAATTAAATATTTCAAATTCATTTCAAACCAAACGACGAGGGCGAAAACCTAAGACAGACGCTTTGATAGAAGATACTGTATTGGCACGTGCTTATCATCAGCCTCTTCCTATAAGCAAGGCGTTGCATACAGATTTACTGTCTTAGTGCAATAGTGGAGCGATTCCACGGTTTTACCACGCATTTTATGAATCCTTAACTTCTGTAGAAGAAAATAGTGATGATCGCGATGATAATGATGATGCCAATGATAATACCGATTAGTTTTTAATGTTTTTACTTGGCTACTTTTTTATACTTTTACTGATTATCTTGTTTGATTTGTGTGTGTTATTGATATTTGTGATCTCTATGAAAACTTTGTTTCCAATAAACGTTGTGATTTTAATAAATTTTGTGAGTTTTTTTTAATTATTCCCTCGAAGATTCCGATGACAAATTTATTTTACATTATCGGTTTTCAATGATTACGATAGTATAACTACCAAAAATTTTCTATAAAATACGGGTTACTCTACTTTACCCGTTTATGGTTATTAAAAATTTTACCATAATAAGTCGGTAACTGAACATTACAATCTCTCTCTGTAACAAAAAAACACGTTAAATAATCCAGTAAAGCAATATTATGCCTATGATTTTTAAGAAATTTACAAGAATAATTCGGTAAGTAAACATTACAGGAATAATATTGATAAATCACGATCCTAAGATTATGAATACCCTAAAAATTTTATGAAACTATTTTCGGTAATGTGTATTTTGGTGAATAACTAATTCTATGTATATTTAATAGTTACACTTAATACTATAAACTTTTCGGGTAAAAATTAGCTTTTCCATAACATAACAATGTTGTCATAATTACGTTTTGTTGAAGAGATATATACTAAAAAAACACTAAATCATTTTTCCTGTAAAATTTGATTTTTGCGATTACTGGTTTATTCCCCGGGGACGTCGAAATTATTAGCCTATTTTAGCATATAATCTGGTACTCCGATATTTTGCGATATTGGGGATAAATATTTTTTTAATTTGACTGCTTTTTTTTTTAAATAGTGGTTTCGTCAATAAGGAATAATCCACTACAGAAAACGTTTTTATTGCTTAGACGAAGGCATAATTAAATAATCAATCAGAAAAGTCAGATTCAGGTTCATTGTACAGTGGGTCTGAACTTAAATATATGTTTTCCTGATGATTATCGTCAACAAATGTATCCATAACAATCAACAAAGCCTTTGCCTCTTCTGAGAGGGCTTTGTGTTTTCGCAACAGTTTGTGACGTATTTTTGAAATAACTGGGTCAGAACTAATTAATTAATTATTCTTAATATCTTCATTGGTAGCCTTTCTACAGAATTTTCTCGAATGATGTTCACAATATTTTCTGAAATCTTTATTTCGAGCTTCAGCAGATTCTTCGGGTAATTTTCCAGTTGGCACTACACCCAAATTTTCAATTATAGCTGCTCCGTGAGCAAGAACTTTATGTACACTTGCAGGCATGTAATACCAATTATACAAATGAGCATACAATTTCATGGTAGCTTCGGTATAGTCTTTGAACTAAATTACATCTATAGGGTGACCTAAAGAAATTACCTCTAGTATGGTTTTAAAACGTTTTATTAAATTATCATCGACTCCTGTGACCGAAGCCGCAATTTCGGAGTTTTCAACAAATACTCTAGCGGTATTTCCGTCATTGGTCGTACCGTGACCCTGCTGTTTTACGACATGCATCAATTAAAAGTCCTGTTTGAGATTTGAACGCTTCCTGAATATCTTTCTTTCTACTCTGCATATATATCCTTTTTTTTTTTTTTTTTTTTTTTTTCCGGATGGGAAATCATCAAATGACTTCTCCCGCTTTGGGCGGAGCGGGAGGGAGTGTCAGACTTGTACTGACTAAAACCCACCCATGTTCCTTCTTCGCCCTTTTTGTTCCAGGGCCGCGGTATCTCTTTCGAACAACCCGCAGCCCTGGCAGGTATCGGCCCTCTCGGGCCCCTTCCTGTTTGCTGACATCTCCTTGAGGCGCGCGTGGAACACGTACGCGCCGTCGACACGGCCTCTCGTCATGAGACGGACGGACGGTGAGCTAGCCCATTACTCACCGTCCACAGGCTCGCGCCTACGGTGGCCGGGGGCCACTGGTTGCCCCCCGACGCCCGGGGCGTCTCCCGCGGCGGCTGGGACGTGAGGTTCTCTCCCTCTCACGTTCCGCCACCTCCTTCGCTAGCATGACTGCTTCGCAGAAGGAGGCGACGGCTTCCCATTCCCTCTCGCTCCGGACCATGGATTGAACCAGGGCCGGACGCGAGAGGTCACCGCCGCCAATCGCCGCTACGAGGACACGGCGGTGCTCAGCCCAAGCGGGGCAGAGCTCCATTGTGTGCTCCACCGTGTCCTCCGGCCGATCCTCACAATGGTGCATATATATCCTTGCTGTCACCCTTAACAATCCACGTCTTCAAATCTTATCTATATGCTATATGAAGAATGCATTTCATGAATCGTATCCAAATGTGTAAAGACAGTTTATAGACCATAATTATAATAATAATAAGTTTAAAAATAAGTTTATTGTTCATAAAAGAAACATCGGTTGTGGCATCCAAATCGGTGAGCCACAAACTAAGCATCGCTTGTGTCTTGTGGGAAAGGAGTGCGAAATTATACAAATTAAAGCATTTAAATACATCAGTTTCTAATAAAACATTAGCATTATGTGGTAAGGACGTTTGAGTGATTTTATAATGTGCTCTGAACGCAATATGTACATTAAGTAATAAAAATAAAATTAAAACATAAACAGTGTTTGCATATATTGGGCTTGTGTTATGGTGTGTGTGAGTGTGTGTGTGTGTGTGTTCTTGTGAATGTGCGAGTGTGGATGTGTGTGAGTGTGAGTGTGTGTGGCTGTTATATGCTATAAAAAATTATAAAAGTCGATATCAACTTTCTTTGTCAATATCAAGGGCAAGTCATTCATCTCCTTTGTAGTAGCTTTACATAATTATGTCGCATCTTTGAGATGATGTATCGCAAAGAATAGATGTTGCTGTTGTATCTTGGTTAATACTAAGTTGTGTGAGATTTTCATTTCTCCAATCTCTCTCTCTCTACCAAATGACCCTTCTCTGCCTCGATTGCATTTTTCTCCTGTAGAATACCATTTTTTCTTCAAAAAATTGAAAAAAGAGTGGACGACACCAATGAGCAAAATCAAAATCATTTATTTCAAGTAGGCCAGTTACAGGCACTTTTGAATAGTCGAAAAACAATAAAAATGAAGCTACAGTCCCAGTCACAAGACATAATAACTGTGAAAGTACTGTAGTTGCCCATTCCAAAGCGTAGATCTCTATGGAGAAGAATGGGCAAGAAACTCCATGGACACTCTTTTAAATCGGAATCTTGTTACAAAACCTTGGTTACATCATTCATTTAGAGATGGTACATTATGTGAGAACGATGTAGCAAGACGTGCTAGTTAAAAGTGTCCATAGTAAAAACGAAAAGAACAATTAAAAAACTTTTTTACAAAAAAAAAATGACCGACTTCCATAAAACACTAAAAAGTGGCAAATAATTTTAGTTTCGGCAGTCAGTGACTTAATTGTTTCATTTACTTTTTTGCCACCGACTTCCGAAACTAAAATTGTTTGCCACTTTTTAGTGTTTTATGGAAGTCGGTTTTTTTGTTTGTAAAAAAGTTTTTATTTTAGCCTTTTCAGTTGTGGTATCTCACTGTAATCCTAGTCAAGTATAATTTTTACATTGTAACTAGACACCAGCACATCGTCCATACATACGACAAAGGACAAAATGCATAATAAAGAAGATGACTCAAAAAGTACCTAAGCAAAGATAATAAAATTCATATGGCTCCACCGGGCAATCTTCTCTACCAAATGAATGAAAAATCATCTAAATCGGTCCAGTAATCACGGAGAAATCGGTATTTTAATAAAATGAAAACTATATGGTCAAACTATATTAATTTTTTATGGGACCAAATGGCAGGTACCTATTCCACATCAAACTAAAGAAGAATCACGCAAATTGGATCATAAATCTCAGCGTAATCGGTGTAAATACATAAAAAAAACTAATCGAATTGATAAGCTCCTCCTTATAGAAGTCGGTTAAAACAGTTTTTTTTTTTTTTTAAACTTATTATTGGTACACCTGGAAAGTGCATACCGTTACGATTCCAACAAGCCCAAACACAGCTAAGATTCATTGCCTTGTAATGAGTTCCGAAGCCTGTCTCTTGGATTCATCATCAGATCTGATGGTAGAATGGTTCTTATTGGACGCAAATGCTTCACTTGTTGTAGAAAATACCAAAATCGCTGTATGTTTTCCTATAAATTTTGAAGAGTTCCCTCGATTTCGCCAAGATTCCATCATCAGACCCTGACTTGGTGACTGTGGGACCATTTGGGAAGTATACCCTTTCCAACAAAAAAAGAATTTTCCAAATCGGTTGGCAAGCGACGGAGTAATGCGCGAACAAACATAAAAAAAAAGAAAATACAAACATCCGAATTGAGAACCTCCTCCTTTTTTAGAAGTCGGTTAAAAAGATGAAATAATTAGTTCGAAATGAGCCGTGGCAGCTAAGAGACGACCAGGCACAACTGACAGCGCCCGTTCACGAACATGACGCATGGATCAGCAATCATTCAACTCAACCATTTTGAAGGGAACTAAATGACCCGACACACGCGCCACCATCAGCGTGACATTTGAGTGAGCATGACATACTCTCAACCGCCAGGGCACATTCAAGTCAATAAAAGACGTAGGTTTCCAGTAAATGATAGCTAGTACATAGTACTCACACAATATGGGTTTATATGTATAATAACATCCATTGAATACTGGAAAAATACTGTTATTTCTGAGGTTTCTAATGTGATGTCGTAAATAATTAAATTTTTTCCGCTTACATTGCAAACGCAAGCTGAACCCTACGAGATTTATTAAAATAATGTACTAAGTATTGTACACATTGAAAAGGTTTACAGAAAACTCCGCGATGGTATATGTCTATCTCTTATGGATATCCCACAATAACATTTTTTTGTCATTTACTTTTTACGACAAATACTGGCTAATTTTCGAAGCGATTTTAACCAATACAGCATTAATCCTTATCCAATTAAATACCTTAAATACATTGTTGATTTAATATAGATCTATATGGTTATTTACAGCATATGATTTAAATGAATATTTTCGAAGACATTTCAGATTAAAAAATTGCGAGACGTAGCGTTTGCGGCGGTACCGGCCGTTCGGGGCGGGATGTTTGTATTGTTTAATGACAAGAAAGCTGTGAACGTTTTATATAAAGGCATTCTGTAATATATTAATTGTTGTAAAAATAAAATAAATAGGTAAAAATGTAAAAAGTAAATAAGTAAAAATGTAGTGCATTAATTTAGATAATTATTCCAAAGACAGCAGGAAATCTTCATGGTGTAGGGAAAGGGGAATTGTTTTACTTCAAATTTAACGCGTGCGGGCCACGGGCAGTAATGAATAAATCAAAACTACTGGATCGATTTTAATCATTTTTTCAGTGACTGACATAGGCTATATATTTTATACCCGTGCAAAGCCAGAGCGGGCTGCTATGTTTTTATTATTATTAAAAGCTTTTATTTAACTTGCAATGTATGTATGTATGTTTGTATGTTTGTTACGGTGGATTCTTGGAATCTAAATTAGAACCACTTCTCGATGTCCGATTGAGCTGAAATTTTGCACACACCTTTGGTTTTGATGACAATACACGTTTATGACAGACATAGCTTAATCCTGCAGCCAGGATCGTCTCCTCACGAGAGAACTCCTCAACGTTTAATAGCACAGACACAAAACTTTGCATGCAAGTTCATATGTGGTGGATGAACATGAATTCTATCATGATCTCATCCTGCAGCCAGGATCGTCTTCTCACGAGGGAACTCCTCAACGGTTAATAGCACCGATACGAAAAGTATGCACGTTCATATTTGATGAATAAACATGAATTCTATAATGATCTCATCCTGCAGCCAAGATGGTCTTCTCACGAGGGAATTCTTCAACGGTTAATAGCACAGACACGAAACTTTGCGTACGAGTTCATACTTGATGCATAATCACGATTTGTATCATGAACTTATCCTGCAGCCGGGATCGTCTTCTCACCAGGGAACTCCTCAACGGTTAATAGCACAGATACGAAAATTTGTATGCATGTTTAAATTTGATGGGTAAACATGAACTCTATCATGATCTCATCCTGCAGCCAGGATAGTCTTCCCACGAGGGAATTCTTCAACGGTTAATAGCAGAGACATGAAAATTTGTATACACGTTCATATTTGATGGATAAACTTGAATTCTTTCATGATCTCATCCTGCAGCCAGGATCGTCTTCTCACGATGGAACTGCTAAACGTTTAATAGCACAGACACGAAACCGTGCGTACGAGTTTGTATTTGATGGATAAACTTGGATTCTATTATGATCTCATCCTACAGCCAGGATCGTCTTCTCACGAGGGAACTCTTTAACGGTAAATAAATAGCATGGAATGAAAAAAGTGTTGAGATTGTGATAATGATGTGTGGTCAGAAAAGATTACGGCAAAACTAAAAATGTAAAAATAAAATAAAGTTAAAAAACCTTTTAAAAAAAGCTTTTATTTAAATGCTCAAAAAGAAGAAAATAAAATTTTCTTTTAAAATTTTAACTATCAACTTATAACCTCATTATACACAATTTATATGATCATAAAAGCTTGTCGCGAGGTTTGCGTAAGTACTTATAAGTATTTAATTAAACTGAAATTAAAAAAAAAAAAAAAACTTAGCAGATTAAGTTACTCAGATAAATAGGTACTAGTTTATTTACACAAGTAAACCTCGCAACAAGCTTTTATGATCATATAAATTGTGTATAATGAGGTTATAAGTTGATAGTTAAAATTTTAAAAGAAAATTTTATTTTCTTCTTTTTGAGCATTGAAATAAAAGCTTTTTTTAAAAAGGTTTTTTATATACAACGTTCACAGTTTTTCTATAGTGTATTTATTTAGTATCAGCATTGCACCCGTGCGAAGCCGGGGCGGGTCGCTAGTTTATAACTAAATATGCATCAATGCAATATTTTTCTTTCAGAATCAGTTTGAAAAATTTACCGCAAACTATTAAATCCGTCGTTCAACCAACAAATGCTGAACACCTTTTTGAATTAAATGAACGTGCAATCTCGAAGTCTTGTCCCTCGATTATCTTTGAAAGTGGGAAAAGGCCCGTTCGACGCGCGACAGTTCTTCATAAACTATACACTGTCAAGTGTTACTTGTAAGTATAACTGTGATCGGAATGGTTGTTAGTATCTTTTAAAATCAGCCCTGGTGTTTTGTATCTAGAGTGCCACAAAGAAACAAACATACCAAATTAGGCTGATAATATACCTTACTTTCCCTCAGCCGGGTAAAAAGCTTTGTTACTCTCGCTCAAAAACTACAGATCCGATTTGAATGTGGCACACAGAAATAATAATAGGATACATATACTTAAGAGTTTTAATTTTTGGAATATTTTAAAATGTAGCAAATTTGTAGGAATATAGAAATGAATAAAAAATAGGATACTGAAACCTGGTATTACGATCCGTGGGACAATTATTGAATGTCGAATCTAATCAAATCGTATTTTTTGTTTAATTATAATGTCTTTATACTTTGACCTGGTAGAATATTAATTTCACCATGGGGCCGAATTTTATTATTGAGTACCAAAATTTGGCTTTATGCAATCCTTGCTTGTGTGTTACATAAAGTTGGAGGCTAGGCAAGAATATGATAGGTGGGTGCAATATTCTTGCCTAGCCTCCAACGATACGATAGACGATTTCCGTTTGAAAAACAATCCAAGTGTTATAATAATACTAGTCTTAATGGTAATTAATAAGTATTCAGGTGCTGGAAGGATTTTACTAGAATTCAGGCACCGGACGCATTTATTACTACGATTAGTTTGACTGAAGTCAAACCACGAAACCAAACAAGATTGTCCGAAAAAGATTCGGCCCCATTCTTTATCCGAACAAAAATAGCGTATTCAGTACAGCATTATGAATGCAACTTTGTTTCAACCAAGTTGCGGTTAAGGAGGAAGTTCTCTTGATTCGCAACTAGTTGCGAACAAGAAATAAACATTCTTAATTCGCAACTGGTTGCGAATCACAGTTGTGAAACGGCCGGAGGGATTCTAAAACGTCCCACATAGAAATTTTGCTGTTTCTTGCAAAATTTTAATACCTACACGTTCAAAATGTATGGAACAGCTGTTGTTTTTTTAATTTGCCGATGAAACATTTCGAAACGATATACTGAATACGCGATATTGGTTTGTGCATTCAGGGAGTCCAGCCTGTAACTTAGTAGGTACAGTAATCCACAGATTGCAGCGTGTGTACCTGCAACGCTAGACCAGCTCAAGGTTAAAGTACAAACTCTCAATAGAACATCAGGTTTGTCAATATCGGTTTGTAACTAGTGACTATAGCGTGCGGTTAACACGAAATAAATGATTAGGTTTTTTCAACAAAAACTTGTTTAATTTCATAACCAGTTTTGGGGGTCACAGGCTTCAAATAACAGTAGGTCCCTAAACATAATATATATTAATTATATCAAGAATTTACATATATGTCGCCGCAAGAGCGACTATCTCTAAGACTATTCATTAATCTGATTAAGAACCAACTCATAATTAGCATTTGTGAAAATATTGATGAACCTGCCATGCCATCTGTGAGTAGAATCTAGAAATGTATGGATCGATTTTGAAGATACTAAGCGCCATCTATTGGCGTGTGTGTTAACTAGGTACTGCTTAGATCGTTAATCTTTGTGACAACTGAAAGAGTAATTTATTTAACAAAAGCCACTAGCTAGAACTATAGTTAAAATTAAGATTAGCAACTATTTTATGACTTTAACAATGGCAATTTGACAATCTTTATGAGGCGACAATGGCGCCGAATAATCAATTATTCAATTTATAATTTGTAACAACAACTAAATCATTTTTAAAACTAATTACAAACTAAAAATTAATAAGATTATTTTACAGAGTAGTTTATTAGTGCAAAACCTGTTCTTTGTATTAAATCTCTTGATCTGCCGAAAATGGTTTTAAGCAAGCAATTGTTGTAAAAAGTAATGAAGCTACTAATTTACCATAAACTTAATAACCCCTTTGCATTTGTGAATATTAGTATTGTTTAATTACTAAAGTAATTAATAATGAATTATTAGTATTGTTTTACTGAACTTACTATGTAATGAATAACTGTACTGAACTATGAGTGTGTGTGTGTAGTACCGCCCACTCAGAACCGCAGGCGCAGCAAGATGTCTCGTTCGAGTTAGCTCGCGATTAGAGAATTGAAATATTAATTAATTGAAAGTAGTTTTTGAAGTGAGCAATATTAAGTTGTGTTAATAAGAACTGTAACAATTGAAAGACAGATCCACAAGAGTGTGTAAGGAGTTTCTTGGCCCATTCTCCTTCTTACATCAACCATGTTTGTGAATGGGTGGCTCAACCTATGGAAAGTTTATAAGTGCCTGTAACTGGTTTATTGGAAATAAACTTATGCAGTTTGAGTCAAGTGTTGTGTGTGATTTCAACTACCCATCTACCTATATAACAACAATGAAGAATAATGTCACAGTTATCGACTGAAAGCCAATATGGCGTCGATATTCTGTTATGGGTTCCACCTCGTGGAATCCCCGCCGTGTTATATACAACATCAAACACATTTATTTTTTTACATTATTGGCAAAAATTATCAAAAAAGTTTTAAACTAAACAAAGCCTTTTTCTTGCGCACCAATACAGATCAAGGGATATTGGAAAAAATTGAAATATATTCGGTTGCGAAACCATAGATTCAAATGAAGTAAATATGATTTTCATTACTAATACTCTGAAAATAGGTCTGAAGTTGCCTGAGGAGCGGGTTTAAAGTAATACTTTTCATCCCTAGGGAGAATCGCTTTCAACTGACAGATGCCAAATTATTAAAAAAAAAACTAGTTCTATTTGCACATTTTTATTGAACCATGTTCCAACTTTCTATGCAGCCACGATGTAAAATTGAAATAACTTAAAGTTAAGTATTGATTAAAGAATCTATATTTTTTAAATAACTTTATTCTAATTTAGTTTAAAAAATTTCTTTAAAATAACATAGTTTTGGGCAAAATGCCATTTTTTCAATGCTGAAAATGAAAAATAATGGCTGAATAGCTGGCTGGCCACAGAAAAAAAAACAAAATAGACGGGAAAACAATATTATGTCTACCTACTACTGTCAAATTATATCTACCTGGGACGAACGGTCCAGATGGGTAGGTCTAACTTCGAGAAAGAGGTCAATCGTCGAATCCGACTCGGCTGGGCAGCGTTCGGGAAGTTGCGTAGTATCTTCTCGTCCAACTTACCACAGTGTCTCAAGACGAAAGTCTATGACCAGTGTGTATTGCCAGTGATTACATACGGGACCGAGACGTGGTCGCTCACAATGGGCCTCATCAGAAGGCTTAAAGTCACCCAAAGGGCAATGGAGAGGGCTATGCTCGGAGTTTCCTTGCGTGATCGAATCAGAAATGAGGACATCCACAAGAGAACCAAGGTTACCGACGTAGCCCGAAGAATTGCCAAACTTAAGTGGCAGTGGGCAGGGCACATTGCTCGCAGAACGGATGGGCGATGGGGCCGAAAAGTTCGGGAATGGCGACCGCGAACCGGAAGACGAAGCGTTGGAAGGCCTCCCACTAGGTACACCGATGACCTGGTGAAGATTGCGAGAATCCGCTGGATGCGAGGCGCACGGGACCGGTCAATGTGGCGTCACTTGGTCCCCCAAGCCTATGTCCAGCAGTAAACGTCTTTCGGCTGAAATTATGATTAATTTAATTACTTAGACATAACTAACTATAATTTTATTCGACAGCAACTGTTTTTTTTTTTTATAAAAAATATTTAGGAATGACACAATAGCGCGATAAAACTAACGCTTAGAGCCATCTATCGATATTCCTATGTAGTTGTTCGAAATTTTCGAGTCAAATACAATTGGTCGACTATTACTCGTAAACTTGTAAAGCCCACTTACGTGTGATAGTTTTCCTTTAAACTTCGTTATATATAAGTACTACTGCCGTGACATTTGAATTTGTAACTACAACCGTTTAGTCGGTAGAGGGGGAGGACACTTGACTCTAACGAAAATTGCTACTTTAAAGCTTGATAAGTTACAAACGGTTTACTTAATCAAAAAACGGTCTTCTCAAACCCCTAATATTTTTGAAAGACCTATTTAATGATATCCCACACTATGGGAAGAACGAAAAAAAAATATCATCCCCACTTTACATGTAGGGGAGGTACCTCCCCTACATGTAAAGTGGGGATGATATAGTACCCTAAATAATTGTTTTTTTTTCACAATTATATTTTACCACTTTTTTAGCGTCATTAACGTGTATACTTATCACACTTTCTAGTAGCAATAGTTTTTGAGCTAAACCGCGGACAGACAGACAGACAGACATACCGAAACTATAAGGGTTCCTTGTTGACTACGGAACCCTAAAAACTGGATATTTACCATGTTTACTATTTATTCCAAATACCCGTGTTCATCCGTGATCAATGAACATAGTGCTTGCAACAGCGCCGAATCATCGGGAACACAAAATAAATAGTAAGCTTGGTAAATGTGCTGTTTTAAGTGTTAATATAGTTTTTTTTTTTTTCAACTACCGGTAGTAACAGTTCTAACTTTCGAGTTGTAGGTAATGCCTTCATAACCAGATAGGTGCGTAAGTTGGAGTAACACTTTATTTCATCACCGTTGATCTCAAAACTGGCCAAGTGCTATACAGAACCCTAAAAATGGTACAGGAAACCAGCATATTATCACCAACATGGAGGATTATGACCCCCGTCGTCTCATAGAAAAGCGATTTCCCCCCCATAGCGTGACCGTGCGTCGCTGCTTAAATTAAACTATAAAAAGTTTAATCGAGACCTTGACCACGGGTTCAAATAAAACCAAGGTTAATGTCGTATAAACGTGAATAAAGATAACTGGATTTGTAACATTTAGTAATTTTTTTTAATGCGCAGTTACCTATTAGTTAACTGTTTACATAACTGAGGCCCGCCGCTGGTTGCGACGAGACTATTGACTCTCAGAGTAAAACGTGCAACTTAAGACTTTATAGTTATCGATTTGAGGTTTAAACTACTAATGATAAAAAAAAAACTTGAGAGGTGTCAAGGGACACCCGGATGGAACGAAGTTCCTTTCACGTACATAATATGAATAAATTTTAGATTTAAGTTAGTGTGCGAAAAATAAAATATTTAATTTAAGGAAGATTAATCCTTAATTCGAAGCAATACGTCTTACTTAACTGCACAACCGAATTTATACTTTGTAGTTCGGTCACTCAAAATAATAATCATATCTATCTTTAAGGAAATTTCAACTTTATTTTAAAGAAATAAAGCTTACAATAGCTTACTATAGCAAAAAGTGTCGTGACAACTTTTCGTAAGATTTTTTTCCGTCTAGCCCCCTTTCACAACGCGCGATAAGGAACTTCGTTCCAATAAAAAAAATTGAAAAGTGAGTAATGACTTTGACTTTGAATCTCAACGCATAAGTATTATATGGCAAGAAAGGTGTCTCATGAGATGACAAGCAATAGAAAAGTGTGGAAGAAGAAGACATGCTGCGCCGACCCCAAGTAAATTGGGACAAGGGCAAGAGAATGATGATGACCGATAGGGAAGTGATACGAAGATTCAAATGACATTAATGTGACGCACGCTATTTCGAAAAACTTTACGAGTGGTACGGAAATTCAAAAATACACTGTTTCGAAAACCGCTATATTGAATGACGTTGTCGCGAACACGCTTATTCGAAAAACTGTTTGAATGGTACGCTAGTACGAAAGTCTTGCACTAGTACCTATTCTTAGTCATGAACTTAACTAAAGTTAAAAATAAACAAAAAATAAACTAAAGTTAATAATAGCTAAAGTTATAAATTGACATACAGGCTGACTTTGAATAAATGCGACAAAAAGAAATGGGAGCTTCAGTTACAGTAACATAGTAATTATAAACTGTTTTTTCTATAAAATAAATCGTTCAAAAAAAATTACGTGATTATCGCTTTACAATGGTCCATTGATGTTATTATTTTTATTTAAGTACGAATTATCGGTACTCCAGCAAAATAAATTAATATGCAAAATAAATAAGAAAAATTAAAGTATCAAAAAATCTCGTCCTACTCATCGCAGTGCACAATAATCCCGTTGCCGTTCATAGCGGTCATTTACCTAATTTTGCCTATTTTCTAGTGTAAGTATCGCGTGACGTTGCCAAACATCGCATGAGCGCCAGCGCCGACATCCCTTCCCGGCGACCGCCCCGCCGCACCCTTCTTAGTTCATTAGTCGTCCTAAAACGTTTGTAGGTCATGGTCGCGCGCGCATTCCACAAATCCTACTTTACGTATTGCGAATAATTTGTATTTTTGTCTTGTGTTTGTCATAACAATGCCTAGGACGAGACGAAATAGTTGTGAACCGTTAACTAACCTACAGTATCTTGATATTCTCGTGTGGTACAACACCGTAAGAAATCTACGTGCAACGCAGCGAAGATTTCGGCTAAAATATCCTAATGTCCCACCTTCATTGGGAAGAATTCTAAGAATCACTCAAAACATGCTGGACAGAAAAGCTAAAAAACAAAAAATCAGGAGTGCATTCGAAACTGTAAAATCAAAAACTTTAATTAATAAAACTTAAGGACAATTTGCGGCGCCCTGCTCAATTGTGTTTACAAAACTGAGGTGGACATTTTGGACAATTATTAAAATACACGTAAGTGTACTACTGATTTGATTTAGTGTAAATACTTAATAATTATTGTAAATACTGTAATTCCAACTTTTTAAATACGCCAAAAATACAATAATTGATTTGTTGTTGTAACAAACATTATTCAGGTTATACCTCTTACTAAAACATTGTTTTACTATTAATTTTATTGTATTTTTGATCGTCCTCAGCCGACAAAAGTATGAAGGGAAATTTGGTTTCGCAAAATTTTTATTTATCGTGCGCGCGGGAAAGAGATGCGCGGGCGGCCGGGCGGACGGGGGCGGCGCGATTCATTCATAGCGAGAATGTACCTAATTCGTGCCCACTACGCGAAAACGGTAGTACGTGAAATTCTTTGATACTTTAATTATTTTAACGTTTTTCGTAACACTGTTAGATTCTTTTTTAATTTTACATTTGATATGTTCTAAATTTTGTTGACAACACGTATTATTGTATATTTAAATTTGTCGCATCTGTTCAATTTCACCCTGTATAAACGCCTACTTTTCATCTGTCAAATTTGAAGTACCTTGGGGGAGGGTTTGTATGTATGCTTTTGCGGTTGCACAACGACACGCTTTGCTTACGCTTTGCTTGGTAGTATAGATGTAAGCCTACCTTACTGCTTCCCTTAGAGGCAGTAAGATGGCGGGGTTTTGAGGGAGAGCGCTACAGTCGTGTAAATCCTTAAGGCAAGTCTGGTGGATTTACCTTCACGAAATTTTCGCCCTATTCTTGGTCTAATTTCATAAGCAATAGACGCAATAAAAACCACCAGGCACCAACCCAGAATAGCCGACTCGTAACGGCGCGTAACCACATCCAGGCCCGCATAGCCTTGGGGAACCAAATTCCCCCAAAAAGTTGCACCTTAATAAATCTCTAGGAGATTTTCTTTATGCCTTTTCAACGTTGAATTATTATTAATTAAGTGCGCAGCTAGTATGTTTGGATGACTGTCTAGTCTGTTCCTGTCCGATTTCACTAATTGATTAAGGTTGGAATCACCGTCAGAGACGTCAAAATCATCTCAGACAGTGCATCAGCGCTCCACATCTCACTGCTGCCCATACCGAAAACCCAAATAAAATCATGGCAGCGTAAGAAAACCGATGAAACACACCAAATGAAATGGAGAAACATTGTAACCTGCAGGCAAACAAGAGAGCAGTTCGGGAACGGGACAAAATTCGCAAGATTATAGGTATTATAACCGGCCACTGTCCCCTAAACAAACACCTATTTATCATAGGTGTGACGGACAACCCTCTGTGTAGAGGATGCATGGGGGCGGAAGAAACACCACAGCACGTCCTCATGGAGTGCAGAAGCGTGACAGATCAACGGGCAAGGACTCATCAATCGCCGGCATCGCTCCTAGAAGCCTGCACTGCTGCTGCAATGGCCTAATAAAGGGGCTAAGTGCGGAAACAGCCCGGCCAACTTTACCTAACATCGTTGACCTGATAGTCTTCTTCTAGTTTGTCTAAAGGTTCTACTACAAGTAAAATCCACACGCCAATAAATACAGCGTCCTGGTAAACACCAGACACAACAGGACCATTGACAACAGTGACTCCATCGATCAACTTAGCCAATACAGTCCACTGATGGACATATGCCTCTAATAAACAACGCCGCAACACCCGATGACCTTCCGCACTGAGTCTGTTCCAGCCACCGTAACAACTATGCAACAAGGCAACAAAGACGACCATAGAGCACAGATACGTCTCGGTGACTGCTGCTAGAGGGGACACTAGTAACATTTTCCATACAACCTAACACACTTATCTGTAAACAAGTCAAAATCATTACTTGAGTAAAAGTAATTACTTAAGATACGATTTTTATTCTGAGTTTAGTAATTACTTGAAGTAAGAACTATTAAAAGTTTCAATTCTTAGCTTTGATGTCTTTGACGATTATTACTTCGTTCAAATTCTTATCTATTGCATAAAAATGCGTATGTCATTATTTAAACTAAGTAATTGCTTTAACTTGACTATAGACACAAGTGTCACCGCAGTGGGAATATTATAGCTTGATTATGTATTGAACATAATCAAGCTATATTCCCACTGCTGGGACACAGGCCTCCTCTATATGAGAGAAAGTGGGCAAGAACCCACATGTTCCATGAATTTTTGGTGGTAAGACATGACAGTTTGTGAATGATGTTGTCTTTCACCGTAAAATCGATGAAATCAACACCTTTGAAGGCAGTGCGGGATAAAAATTGCGCGCTTAAGGCAAATTCAAAGTCACTAACAAATTTTATTAGTCTTGCAGTGCAATTACACCACGACGATTATATTAAGGTGAGAAGAAAAACTAGAATAAGCTACACAGAATTTTCTTTATAACACACCAATTAAAAAAAACAACAACATACCTAGATAGAATAGATTATTGTGATAATTTCCTTTTTCAATTCAATTCATTTATTTTGTCAGATAGAAAATCCATAAAAACTTCAACAAAACATAAAAATATTAAATACCATAAATAATAAAATATCACAATATGTACATACAGCAAATTAAAATAATAATTTAAAATAACGAATTTAATTTATACATAACATTCAAATTATGGAAATTAATTTTAAAAACATAATCATTTAAAATAACATAATCTCAATCATCTCCCCCATGCCCTAAATATGGGCGCATGTAGGGCCAACCAATGCCTCATGAATGGCCCGTCTAACCTGTCGGCGACGACGGCGAGGAGACTGTTGCCGCTGCCCCTCACTCTGCCCGCTATCGAGGCTGCCCTCCTGCGCATCGTGGCATAGAAACAGTCTACGCGCACATTGGCGAACATCCCCGACGCGCTGCAGAAGCGAGGCAGCCGCAGCAATGCCCTCAGCGCGTTATTATATTGAACTCGGAGGGCACCATAGGCTTTCTGCGAGTACGACACCCACAGGCTGCTCGTATAAAATGCAGTACAGTAGGCTCGAAACAAGGTGACTTTGACTTCCTTGGAGCTACGAGCAAACCTGCGACCTATCATGTTCGCCCTCACCGACATCGCCCTCCGCTCCCGTTCAATATCTGCGTCATCCTTCAAGTCAGGCGTCACAATATGGCCTAAGTATTTAAAACTTTGCACGCGCTCCAAGGGCACGCCGCACAACTTGACTGGCGGAACCTCTGTCAAACCCTTGGCCCCAGCTCGGAAGACCATAAGCACACTCTTCGCGACGTTATATTTAAGGCCATGTGAGTGAGCGTTCGTCTCGCATATGCTCATGAGCTCCCTGAGACCACCCACAGACGCACTCAGCAGCACCATGTCGTCAGCATAGCTGATGTTATTAAAACAGACATCATCGACATGGCATCCAACATGGCGGCTGCTGAGCGCGACAATAAGCTCATTCATGTACAGATTGAAGAGCGTAGGTGAGCTCAGGCCACCCTGCCTCACCCCGCACTCCAACCTGTACGAGTCCGACAGAGCTCCCGCCCATTTTACGTTGTTGACCTGGTTTCCGTACCAGTGCTGGAAGATGTTAACGATTTCAGGTGCAATTTTATGGTCACGTAGCTTTTGCCACAGCACTTCATACGAAACCAGGTCAAACGCCCTGGACAAATCAAGGAAACTGGCATATATAGCAGTATTACGGTCTGTGTAATACTTGACAGCATGCTTTAAACTCAGTATTGCACTCTCAGTGGACAGCTTGGGCCTGAACCCAAACTCGTTGTCGTGCAGAGTTACGACCTTGTTCAAATGAGAATTAAGCATGCTGTCAAATACCTTCGCGGTGACTGTAGCTAATGAGATCGGCCTGTAGTTATTTTTATCTGAGATGTCACCTGTTTTGTTCTTGACTATCGGTACTACGACCGTCCTCATCAGCTCCTCTGGCAAATACGAATGCCTAAGGCAGAAATTGAATAGCATCGCAAGAACACGCGGCAGATGGGGACCAGCATATTGAAGGTGTTCGATGCTGAGTCCGTCATGCCCAGGGGACTTACCTCTAGTCATGCTCTCAATAGCTTTTGCTATCTGTGCTGCAGAAAAATTTGTGCTAGGTTTTAAGACACATTCAGGTTCAGCATCGATCACTGGCGGATTATGGACAGGCTTCACACAGAATTGGCTTTTAAAGATATTTGCAATGTCCATATCATCAGACACGCTATCGACGCTCACCGGCAGGCCAGTTTAAAGATTGAGTTTTTGTGTACCTTTCCAGAAGCCACAAAAATCTTTTCTTACATGCTCCTCCGCAAGTATATCCATCTGGATTTGGTCTTTGGTCTTAATTGCTAGAATGAATACATGCAATGCAATAGCAATTCTACTGCTTATACAAGGTGTTGTTTTGCATCCTCGTCAAAATTCAGGAAGTTTGTCACAAAAGAAATAAATAATCAATCTTAATTACGGTACCTAGTTAATTATTAAAAACGTATTTTTTGGTTCTTTAAGTTTAACAGTATTTCAGAATAATCCCCTTAACGTGGTTTAGGGAATAAAAAAAAATTGTGCGTGGAGTCCCTCCGCGCGGAAGAAGTGAAACTTCGTAATACTACACGCATGCGTTCGAATGTCACGCATTCACTCTCGTTATTTTATTGAGCTTCTAAATAATATTTTATTGTTTTATTGTTGTATACTTTTTATTACATAAGTTTATTCTTATTCTACTCATGGAAATTGAGCGAAGGCTGGTCACACCGAAGAGTGGAATGCATGACTGTTTGCACGCCATCTTGCGTACCTAGTAGAACTACGTAGTCACAAATCTTGTAATAGCGCCATCTCTTAGTGGGTAATAGAAAATATTCCCCCTCCATTAGGTGTACAATGTGTAAACAGACTTTTTACGAAGTATTTTTATAGGTTCCCTATCCATTTGCATACAATTTTAAGACCTAATATAACTTAGCATAATTTTGTTTGGCATAATTATATTTTCGCATAATACAGGGTGTTTGGTGCATCGTTTGCCAAATCGAATAGGCCGAAAGGAGAGGTCATTTGCTATCTCTTTACGCCCTTTAACTCATTCCTTGCCACACCAGTTTTTTTTATAAGAACTCTTTAATTTAAATTTATAAAAATTCCAAAATTCAACATTTTAGGTCAAATAAAAAAATAAAACATTTGTTTAAGCTTAAAATTTTGATTTAATTTTGATGTCTACTGTTTTATGATTCTATCAAATACAAAATTACTTGCTAGGAACAATTACTTTCTTTTTTAATAGCTCGTAAAGTTTTTGTAAAAGAAAAATAAACTTAAAACTCAAAGATAAATGGCTATAAAAAAAAAACTAAAAACGATCGGGATCTTCGAATACCTTTTAAAAAGTTCTCTAGTCTGTCCCCTTTCTAACGGTATGCAATATGCCCAAAAAAACGTTTAATATCTTTTAATTTTTAACTAAATGTGTAATCGAGACACTAGGCTGATATTCGAAATTACAGTAAGAACAGTAGTTTTAGCATAAATAACATGCCTCAAGTAAGTAGATAGATACTGTTATGTCACTAGTGCGTAGTGTCCTATCTCTTTCTTAAACAGGAACCAAAGTTTCAAGAACTTTTTAAAGGTATCCGAAGATCCCGATCGCTTTTAGTTTTTTTTTTATAGCTATTTAAAGTTGAGTTTTAAGTTTAATTTTCTTTTACAAAAACATTACGAGCTATTAAAAAATAAACTAATTGTAACTAGCAAGTAACTTTGAATTTGATAGAATCATACAAGAGTACACATCAAAATTAAATCGAAATTTTAAGTCTAAACAATATTTTTATTTTTTTATTTGACCTAAAATGTTGAATTTTGGAATTTTTCAAAATTTAAATTAAAAAGTTATTATAAAAAACCCGGTGAGGCAAGGAATGAGTTATAGGGCGTGAAGAGTTAGCAAATGACCTCTCCTTTCGACCTATTCGATTTGGCAAACGATGCACCAAACACCCTGTATAACAGCTTACGCATAATTTTTAAGCATAATTTCTCTAACCATAATAATGATTAAGCATAATATCCTAAAGCATAAATTGATTAAGCATAAAGGTCTGAAGCAAAACATTTTTATAAGCAAGCATACAGCATGCCAGCAAGCATGCAAGCAAGCATGCAGCTAATAAGCAAGCATGCAGCATACAAGCAAGCATGCAGCATGCAGCATTCAAGCAAGCATGCAGCATGCAGCAGGCAGGGTTTCTGTCACGGCTCCGGCGCCGAGGGCCGCCTCGCCCCTACGCGCCTCCGCGATTTTAAATTACACTCTAGGGGTAGCACAAACAAGACTACGTGGAGTCGGTTTTGCAGCAATTCGGTTCTGTCACTAACTTTTGTTGCACAGAATATTAAATTTTTAACCTAGTTAGTTTCATTTTTATCAAATTTATGCCAAAACAAATTAGTCTTTAAGATGATTATGCCAACATAAAATGTATGCCTAAAAAAATTATGCCGAAATATCATTATGCCAAAACAAATTGTGCCACAATCGTTATGCCGAAGTATATAAGGACAAAGAACATTATGCGAAAAAAAGGGATCCCATTTTTATATCAAACTAAATAACTCTACGCAAACATTATTGCTTGGAAACTTTTTTTTGGGATGAAAAATCACGGTTTACGGTAGGATCCATGGTAACGCACTCAAAGCATTTAACCTAATTCTAATTAACGAACACCCCTCAATTGATTTGTTTGCAAGCTCCCTAACGACAATTAGTACAGCCTTGTCTAAAAACTCTGTACATGATGAATTGTAATAGTGATTGGACCTGCCTGTGCAGGCACTTAATTTAGTATCGTAGGTACCTAATTTAATGTTAAGTTTATTCTTATATTCTGTTTCCTAAAATTATGCGTAGTGTTTATTATGTTAATATATTGTGCAACAAAATTGTTTACTTCTATTTGTGGAGGCTTGTAAATGGCTTGTTGTTGTAACATCACTATAAGTTCTGTATTGTTAGCTGTAAGCCACCCAAACACAATAAAATAAAATAAAATAAAATAAAACATTGTGGGCATCGATCCCTTAAATAGTGGCCCACGGAGGTATTTAAGATAAAGTTGTTACATTTAAAGTAGAGATTGTTGACGCCCTTTTATAGTATATTGTTATTTAAGTTATTTAATTTACTAGTTTTTAATCGTTGTTATGTAAACAAGGTGTTGTTTTGCATCCTCGTCAAATTCAAGGAGGTGATGAAGGATGCTAGTGTTTCTCGACCCGAATCAGTAATAAAATGGGTAGGTAATTTTTATTTATTTATTTACGGAAATCGAGAGAGGGAGAGGAAGACCAAAGAAAAGATGGATGGAATGTGTGAAAAATGATATGAGGGAAAAAGGAGTAAATGATAACATGACGAATGACAGAGGAGTATGGAGAAAAGAGACGTGTTGCGCCGACCCCAAATGAAATGGGACAAGGGCAGGAAGATGATTTATTTACGGAAATTGGTAAGTGTGAACCACCTGTGTTTTAAACGCGGCCCGTCTTATCCTCGCCCTATAAACGCGTTTTCACACATACAAACATCTCAAAAGTTTACTCGATATTTTTTTATTCCCTAAGCCACATTAAGGGGGTTTTATGAAATACTGATAAATTTAAATTACAAAAAAACAGCGTTTATTAATGAAAAAAACTTGAGAGGTGTCAAGGGACACCCGGATGGAACGAAATTCCTTTCACGTACATAATATCAATACATTTTAGATTTAAATTAGTGTGCGAAAAATAAAATATTTAATTTAAGGAAGATTAATCCTTAATTCGAAGCAATACGTCTTACTTAACTGCACAACCGAATTTGTACTTTGTAGTTCGGTCACTCAAAATAATAATCACATCTATCCTTACTCACATACACACCCCAATTGTACGTAATTTAAGGAAATTTCAACTTTATTTTAAAGAAATAAAGCTTACAATAGCTTACTATAGCAAAAAATGTCGTGACAACTTTTCGTAAGAATTTTTTCCGTCTAGCCCCCTTTCACAACGCGCGATAAGGAACTTCGTTCCAATTAATTAGGTATTGCAATTTATATTGATTAATTACGTCTTTTCTGACGACCTCCTGAATTTTGACGAGGATGCAAAACAACACCTTGTATAGTAGTTACTTAAAATTTTGAATTAATTAAGGAAGATTATTAATAATTAGTATCTTATCAATAATAATTACGAAAATAATTCGATATTTTTATATATTATTTAGTACCCTATCACAATGTCGTCCTATTTAACCCAACATGTAGAGAATGCCTTGTGGCATTAACTCCGCCCACTCAAACTGATGAATCATACCTTAGTGATCGTAAACAGTACACGGAAATACGAAAGAAAATACCGATCCGAAAAACGAACAATAAAATAGGGTGTACCACAGGGCAGCGCCCTTGGGCCACCCCTTTTCTTAACTTATATCCGATACCTAGGGTACTCAAAGGGAAGGCAATTCAAATATCTCTCTTACCTTGATAAACTAGGCCGCTACAAAATGAGTACCCTGAAAGCTCGAAAGGAGCTCCTGGATTTGAGATTCGCATATAAACCTCCATTACACCATTTACTACCCACAATTGCCATGTAAATTCAATTTCAGAGTACCCCGTAGACTACCTCGCAAACCTATAACACCCTTAGCTCCACCTCTTCGCCGTACAGTGTTTGGTGCTAATTCACCTATACCCCGCATGTGCAAACTCATGAACGAACGCAGCGACCTGGTTGACGTCCACGCAGACTCAATGTCAACGTTTGTCAGACGTAATTAGTATAAATAGCTAGAATTTAAGTACAAAGTCTTTAAAATTAAATTTATATAATTACAAAGAGCATATTGCATGTGGTGTTTGCCTGTAATTGGTTGTGCAGTTAGATTTAAGACTCAATTACTTATATGTTCTTATCTTTGTATTATCTGTAACAACTGTTGGTGAACCTGAAATAAATAAATAAAAATAAATAAACTTACAGTCGTTTTGCCGTTGGATGGTGCGGCTGACATTAGATGAACCGTTAACCGTAACGTTCAAGATTGAAAAGGAACGATACCATACATGTATGCGATCCTCTTCTTTCGGTCGGTGTGTGATATGAAATAAATGAGTACGTTAATTGGTGGATTCTGTTTACAAGAGACAGAAAGATTGATAAAGATAAAGTGTATAGTGCTATTCGTGCAGATTGCGCAATATCAATATTTAAGTGCTGGTTTGGTCAAAACTTTATTCGTTTTTATTGCCTGCTTATGATGTGAACAAAAAGAATTTAATTATTATACTTATGAACCTTTCATCATCATTGATAAGTATGAAAATCATTAGAATGTTTTATCCAGATAAAAAATGTATGAAACAAGTATGAATGTCTTCGTTGTTTCATAAATTGTTAATCTGCATAACAAAATTCTAATGATTTTGGCATACCCTTGACACTAATAAATAATGAATTAATTAAATATTGCGTGTGAGTGACGCACAACATTAAAAACTAGTTTTCGCGTGGTTTTGTCTTTGTGGCGAGGTTCTTTTGCTATACAAGGTGTTGTTTTTCATCCTCGTCAAATTCAAGGAGGTAAATAGTTACCTCCTTGAATTTTTATTTATTGACTAAAATCGGCAAGTGTAAACCACCCGTGTTTTAAACGCGGCCCATCTGATCCTCGCCCTAAAACCACGCTTTCACACATACAAACAGTCTCAAATGTTTATTCAATTTTTTTTTTATTTCCCTATAGAAAGCAGCATCTAAACGGAAGGTTTAAAAATGTAATGAACGCTGATTTTTTTGGTTGTTTAAGCTTGTCAGTATTTCAAAATAACCCTTAACGTGGTTTTTGTGCGCAGGTTGTCAACAAGATTTATCAAACAACAAACATGCGATTTGATCTTTGTGCAAATGTGCCAACATCACGACCGACCGTTTTAAAGAAATGACGGCATTAAAGGGCATTAATACCTGGCAGTGTCAAGCATTTTATGTAAAATACCCAAAAAAGGGAACATAGAAATCCCAATTTGTCAACGAGAACGCGACCTCCAATCAGTAACTTCATCACCAAAAGTAAATAACGTCACGTTTAGAAAAACTACAAGCAACACTATGAATGACACTACAGGCTCTGCAGACCTTAGTATGTTGGGTAATTCAATTTACACACAGAACGAAGCAAAACCAGTTCAATCCGCTACACAAAACGAACTGACACTGCAAAAATTTAGTGAAATGATGATGTTACGCCTACGGGAAAACAACAAATCTAAAATCACCGAATTACAAAATACAATCCAAATTGAAATAAATAAAGTCATTTCAAAATTAAGAGAAGATGTTGAGCGCGAAACGAATGAATTTATGAGGCAAAACGAACAAGTGACATCCATGAAACAAACACTGCTCTAGAAAACCTAAGAATCGAAAACGAGAAACTAAAAACTGAAATAGAAAACCTAAAAACAATAACCGTTAAGGTTCAGTCAAACCAAAGTTCTTGCACAGAAAGTCATTTCAAAAAGATTGTTCTGTATGGTCTTGATGAATACTACAAGGAACCAGTCAACAATCTACACATGAGACTAATTGATTTGTTTCGTGAGATTAATAATAATAACGATTTATTTATTTTTAATCTCACGAATAACGATTATGAATGTCGACCTAATGGGCTACATAGAGAATACTCACAGAATAGGCAGATATAATACTCAAAATCGCCCACTAGTGATTGAATTAATGAGCAAATCAATGGCTTCGTATGTAAAAGAAAACAGACACCTCTTCCAGGGCACCGGACTATTTTATCTGAATTTTTGGATGATAATGCGCGAAGAGAAAGGAAACCAATGCGCGAAAAAATGCTGAAAGCAAGAAGTAAAGTAATAAATTCGTAACAACCAATTGATGATAGAAGGAAAAATCATAACTATAGAAAACGAGACACCCAAAAACCGAATTAGCATAAATAGGAGCGAAGACAAGGAAGACCAAGTAACTTCACAAGATAAAAACAATTACTTTCATAGCTACAATAACACAGAACACCAAAACAAGTCATTTCTTAAACAAAGACCAACAATTTAAAATTTCTATTTCAAAACATCCAAAGCCTCTTTAATAAACAACACATACTTGAAGCCTTCATGGAACAAACACCTAAGTACATGCTATATGTTTGACAGAATCGTGGTTATCTTATCACTAGAAAAAATGGATACAATACAATTCAGCGGCTACAATTTTGCATCCTCTTACTGCCGGACAACTCGAACAGGCGGTGGAGTTTGCATCCTTTTACTGGAACACATTGAATGCCTGGATAGAAGTGATATCACAGAATTTTCAATTGAACATGTTATAGAAGTATGTGCAACAGAATTAGTAAAAGAAAAACTATTATTGATAACTATTTAATGGAATAAAAAACAAGAAGATATATTTTATAAACAATTACAGCAGATATTAACTTAAATGAATAAAAAATACTTTATACTAAATATATAATTATAGGAGGGGACTTTAATATAAACATTTTAGAAATTATAATTATGTTGAAAACAAATAATTTTTTAGATCTCATGCTATAATATAAGTTCAAACAACAAATAAAATCACCAACACGAATTAATCAAACTTCATCAATAAGCATAAACTATATTTTTATTAATATTACATATGTACATTATTTACTAAAGGATTATTGGTGGTGCAATTAAAGAACGAGAAGACTGTTGATTTTATAAAAGTATATTGTAAGTTTTTAAGAGAAACGGTTACAAGATTAGCGTTACAAGAGAGTGACAGAACAGAGCCCTCTGTGACAAAAATATGTACTACTAGAGGTTGCGTTCAATGCATTCACAAATATTCAACACCCACCCCTGAACGCAAGCCCCATTTTTGCTGAACAATACAAATGTTTCTCAGAGGTAGTACCTTTGGTTAAAATATCTGCTATCATTTCACTACCCTTACAGTATCTAAATTTAATGTCACAATTATATACATGTTGTTTGAGAAAATGATGTCTTATATCTATTTTTTATTTATTTATTTATTTTACTATTTATGTACACACAATAGAGAACATAGGAAAATACATAAAATATTAGAGTACAAAGGTACTGCTTATTTCATATGAAATTTCTGCCAGCAGACCTGCGAAAGGAGAGATGAAAAAGAAATGTAGACGATAGTGTGTGAGAGAAGGAAGAGAAAAAATGAGTTATTGTGCCTTACCTAACTTACTATACTATTACCTAAATATAAATATACTTATAACTAAATATAAATACATAATGCTAAGATATATAAACAAATAAGATTTTATATACATATATATATAAATCACAATTGAGAGGAAAAGTAATGCTCTTTCACTCTGTTTTTGAACAGTGAAATAGTCTTTAAATCACGAATGCTAGGCGGAAGTGAGTTCCACAACCTTACAGCATGAACAGAGAAGGAATAGGAGTAATAGCTGGATTTATGAGGATGAGATTTAAGGATTGATCTAAGATGCGATCTACACGGTACATCACTCGGGCGTGCGTAAGAAAAACGCTCGCGCAGGTAAGAAGGGTAGGATGGGTTGTGTAGTATATTGAAGAGGAGACATAGGATCCTAGTGTTCCTGCGAAGGCGGATTGGGAGCCACTTGAGTTCCTTGCGAAGGTGAGAAACGTGGTCATATTTACGGAGACCAAAAATAAAGCGAATACATAAATTTTGCAAGCGCTCAAGCTTATTTAATAGCTCCTCAGTAGCATCCAGGTAACAGGCGTCGGCATAATCTATTATCGGCTGAATAAGTGTTTGTGCCATGGAAATTTTAGTCTTCAAAGGCAGGAGACTCTGAAGGCATTTCAGCGAATGCAGAGAGAAGTGTACCTTTCGGCTGACCTCGTTAACTTGAGCTCGCCACGACAGAGTCGAATCGACAGTGACACCCAGATCTTTGGCGGTATCTGTATACTCGATGCGTACACCATCGAGGTACAAGGGCATCAAGGATGCAACAACAGCTGCAGTGCGAACAAATCGGCTGCCTATGATCATGGCCTGAGATTTTGTTGGATTAATTTGCAAACCAAATGATTTAGCCCAGGCGCTGATACAAGCCAGGTCATGATTCATAGCAGCAATGGCGGAATCCGCATCAGCTATATTAAAATGCCGGTATAGCTGCAAGTCATCTGCATAAAGATGGTAATGAGAAGAGATTACACTGGTAACCATGTTGATGAAAATTGAAAAAAGAAGAGGAGAGAGAACGCTACCCTGAGGAACACCCTCGGTGAGGTTACACCAATCAGAGAAAGTCTCATCAAGGCGAACACACTGAGAACGTCCCCGAAGATAGGAATTAAACCAGGCTAAAGTAGAACAAGAAAAATTTAAAGATTTGAGGATACCTAGCAGAATGTCGAAATCCACTGAGTTGAAAGCACTACTGAAATCCAACAAAACAAGAACAGTAAGTGACTTACTTTCCATTGCCCAGCGGATATCGTCTGTTACTTTCAGAAGTGCAGTGACAGTACTATGACCTGGACGGAAACCCGATTGGAAAGGGGATATTAAAGTGTTTGACGTCAAGAAAAATGACAATTGTTTATGCACTAAGTGCTCAAAAACTTTAGAAAGAAATGGGAGAATCGAAATAGGTCTAAAGTGGGATAGCGAGGATGGATTGTTAGTTTTGGGTAAAGGTATGATGTGAGCCTGCTTCCAAACTAAAGGAAAAGAGCAACAAGAAAAAGAATGATTAAAGATGTGAGTCAGAACCGGAAGTAAAGAGGGAAGAATAAGGGTAACCATTCTAGAACACAACTTATCGTTACCGACTGCTGAAGAATTAATCGCAAGGATAGATTTCTTAACGTCATCCTCAGAAACATCACTAAGGTTAAAAGGAGAACATTGTGGCAAAGGCAGTCTGGAAAGGTTCTCCAAGGTCACAGCTTTGGCAGATGAATCGAGAGAAAAGGGAAGGAAAGAGAAATGTTTATTGAGATCGTTGAGGTTCACATCCTTGCACTGATTGGTAGGTGATTTGCCTATGCCTACAGACTTTAGGAATTTCCAAACATCGGAAGAACTACGGTTGTTGACTTGGTCGTGGAAATACCGTCTCTTGGCATCTTGACACAAATGACTGCAGCGATTACGTAGCGATTTATAATAAGAGAGATTCAGCTCTGAAGGTCTGCGCTTATACCTGCTCTTAGCTTTATCCCTACGCGCCATGAGCTCTTTAATTTGTGCGGTAATCCATGGTGCGGGGTTATATTTAACTTTAACACGTCGGATGGGCGTATGCTGGTCATACAACTCGAGAACTGTTTTGTTAAAATAGCACACCTTCTCTTCAATACTGTCCTTCTCGAGCAGAGGTGACCAGTCGAGATTGTTGGCATCACGCTGCAATGCCTCCAAATCTATGCTTTTGTAGTTCCGGAGATATAATAGCTGGGGCTTACGCTTAGGAACACGGATGCGATACGACATATAAATAAGATCGTGGTAGGAAAAAGTAGCAGTAAGTTGACCATGGTATTTAACATTATTAGGAGAAGAAACAATCATGAGATGAAGAAAAGAAGGTGTACAATTAGGAAAATGGTGAGTTGCAGAGAGAGGCAATACTTGAAGATTAAAGGATGACAAGACGGAAAGGAGTTTGAGAGAGCGGGCGTCGTTTTTAATCAAGCAAGTATTAAAATCACCCATTAAAATAACGTGCTCATACAAAGGACAAAGATCACTAAAAGTAGAGTCAAGAGAATCGAAATAGTCAATATGTAAATTAGGACTATAGAGCACTGCGAGCAAAACTTTAGTATTATGAAAAGAAATTTCCAAAAACAAGTATTCAGCCGATCCAGAATACTGTGAGGGAGATGAGGTGACCACCCTATAGGGTAGATCGGCACGCAAGTATATAGCAACACCTCCACCACCCTTGCCAGTCCTATCATTGCGGATCAGTACGAAGCCAGGGAGAGAATATTGAGTAGAAAGGAGAGAAGGCTTCAAAAAAGTTTCCGAAATCAATAGAGCGTCCAGGTGAGCACTGTTAAAGGATGCCAGAAGATCAGAGTAGTGACCAGGAACACTCTGAGCATTGATGTGTGCTATATGTAGATTCTTAACGTCATTGGAGAAAAGAGAAGAAAGTTTGTCATTTAAAGTAAGTGGTAAGGAATAATCACTGTTCGCACTAACAAAACTAGCAGAGGAAGAGCATGAGAAGAAGCTGTCGTTAAGATCAGCTATATCATCCATAATATAAATATAATAAATAATATAATACCTAACTAATTAACCTACTAATAACCTAACTATACTAAAATATTTTAAATACAAAAAATATAGGTTTCCTACCGTGAGAAAACCACCCCAACTTGCTGGTTTATTGGCAGAAATTTTACAACATAATTTTAAAAGAAACACTTGAATTAGTTTAATGTTAATACAAGAAAAAGGAAAAATAATAAAGAATAAAAAAAACTAACAAGATTGAACAAATTAATCAACAATAGATTTACCGATTTCATTGACGTATAATGAAACGTAGCGAGTGAGTGACAGAAGGACACAGACTACTGACAGCTGTCTTCAACTGACCTATCGTCAACATTCCGTCACAGCAACATGAACGAAATATCAAAACACCGACACAATTATATTAAAAAGTGAAAAAGTTTGGCCGTGAACAAATAAAGTTACTTATTTAATCACCCTCACATGAAATAAAACGATTGCGTCGTACAAAGCGGCCAAATTGCGACGCGTTGAAGTAAATAGACAGATTGAGATTGCACACGGTATTAACAGCGGAGGAGTTACTTGCGCAGACGCGTCTTCCTAGATCTCTTGGCTGGTGTAGCAGATGTAGCTACAGTTGGTGACCCAGGATCTTCCGACTGTACAGAATCCTCGGTGTCGGCTGCAGTGGACGGGAATTTGACAATCAGATCGTGAAGTTCGCTTGCCGTCTCGATCTTGCGGCGGGATTTGTCTGGGCAAATAATAACAATCTTGCCCTCCATGGACCAGCAGTTTGGCATACCGAAATGTTTACGAGCGGACGTAAACACACGATGCCTAGCTTGAGTCAAAAACTCGGAGATAATGATTCCAGTACCCTTGAGAGTTTTCTTGCTATCCCATACAAGTTGCCGGTGCTCCATCTTGAAGAATCGTACTAGTATGGGACGGGCCTTCTGCTGAGAGTATCCGAGTCGATGACAAACATGGATAGTATTCTTGTCGCTGTTAACCTCAGTAAATTTAATTTGGGTGGTTAATATGTCACTGACCACACCAAGTAGATTTTCATTATTCTGCTCTGGAACACCATGGAATAGCAGGACCTTTCTACGCATGGCAGTTTCATGCCTGTCGTACCCAGCAGCGAGCAGCTCAATTTGAGATTTCAAGGCAGAGAGAGCTTTACAGACAAAAAGCTTAAATTCTGAGAACTCACGTGCGATGGATGCTAGGTCAGGTGAAGCTGGTGTAGTGTTAGTGACAGCCTGCTGCAGTTTTTCTTCATATTCCTGCATTCGGGAACCAAACTTCGGGAACCAATCTATATGCTTTGTTCTGGGTAAATAACAATCACTTGTAGAAAGTTTTATAGCACTTTGGCTATCACTATAGATGGTGAGAGGTTCATTCAGCTCACAGCCAAGCTCCCCGCTAAGCTGGCGCAACCATAGCGCCTCCTGCGTGGCTAAGGACATAGCCATATACTCTGCCTCTGCCGTTGACAAGGCCACAGTTTGCTGTTTGCGTGATGAACATGAAATAGCACCTCCCTGTAACAAAAATATATAACCACTGCACGACTTGCGGTCGAGCACATCACCAGCCCAGTCTGCATCACAGTATCCCATGATGCTTGCATTACCATCTTTGGTATATATTAGTTTGAGATCCTTAGTTCCCTGTAGGTACCTTAGCACTCTTTTTACTGCAGCTACATGTTCAGTCTTCGGTTCGTTGTTGTATCTACTTAATGTGTTGACTGCGAATGCAATATCTGGCCTTGTGCCTTGAGCTATGTATAGTAAACAGCCAATGATCTGTCGATAAGGATAATCAGTTCTTGTGTCAGTCTTCATATCATGGCTGAATTTAAGTGCAACTTCAATAGGTGTTTTTACAGCATTGCATTCCAACATTCCAAATCTATCCAAAACATCACATATGTATTTCTTCTGCTCCAACATAATTGAGTTTTCATTTCTAGTTATATTGAACCCCAAACATTGACTTACTTTTCCCAAGTCTTTCATCTCAAAGTGTTGCATTAGTTTATCCTTTAACATCTCCATCATACTTTGTTGAGAAGTAAATATGAGTAGGTCATCAACCCACACAGCAATGTAAGTATTCTTTTCTGTATTGTAATATACACATGGGTCGTCCTTACATTGCTGCATTCCTATGGTTTGCAGTACATTGTTCAATTTTATGTTCCATAGTCGACTAGCTTGCTTCAAGCCATATATGGATTTATTTAAATGACATACTTTGGATCCTTGCGCATATAGTTCCGGCTGTACCATGTAAATGTCAGTGTCTATTTCCCCTTGCAGGAATGCGGAGACAGAATCCATCTGCTCAATCTCTAAGTCATGCTTAGCTGCTAAACTAAATAAAAGGCGTATGTTCTGATACCTTACTACAGGAGAGTAGATTTCATCGTAGTCGATGCCTTTCCTCTGGGCAAATCCTTTTATGACTAGTCTTGCCTTGTAGCGAACAATTTTTCCAGCCTGGTCAGTTTTTGTTTTAAATACCCACTTTGATGGTAAAGCCCTTTTATTGAAAGGAAGATCTGTCAGGTTCCATGTGTTGTTCTTCATTAAGGAACTGTACTCTTCATCCATAGCTTTCTTCCATTGCACAGCATGTGAGGATGACAGGGCTTCTTCTATTGACTGTGGGTCAGACAGATTAGTGTAAAGGCAATACAAACTATTCTCATTCTTTTGTTTGTCTGTTTTATTGCGTGGCCTCAGGGTAATATTACTGACATAATCCTGTGATTTACATGCTTGTCTAGGAGGTTGATAAGTCTCGTCTAGATCATCTGTGCCTGATTGATATTCACTAGAGTCTTCATCTGTTGAATCAATTTTATATTTATTACCTGTGCCTGTTGAACTTCCTAATTTTATAGAATTTGATTGGCTTGGGCTGTCTCCCATGAGGCTGTCATGACTGATCTCATTTTTACCTGATGAACTGGTGCTTTCTGAAGGCATGCTCTTGCCACAAATATCAACTGTAACATTGTTATCACACGACATGTTGTTATCAAATTTTTCATGAAAAATCACATCTCTGCTTTTAACTATTTTGTTACTTTTAGTGTCTAGTAAGCGATACCCTTTACTATTATCACAGTATCCTACCAGTATCATTTTTAATGACTTTTTATCCCACTTTTGCCTCTTAACCTTTGGGATGTGGACCATGGCATCAGAACCGAATATTCTAATATGTGACAGATTAGGTTTATGCCCATGCCACATTTCATATGGAGTTTTACTTTCCAGGCTCTTTGTGGGACAACGATTTGTGACATAAGCAGTAGTAGCTATAGCCTCCGCCCAGTATTTCTTATCTAAATTGGCATAGAATAACATACACCTCGCACGCTCAACTAGAGTGCGGTTCATCCTTTCTGCTAAGCCATTGTGCTGTGGAGTATAGGGAGTTGACGTCTGATGAGTTATTCCCTGATTAGACAAATAATTCTGAAAATGATAATTGCAGTACTCCTTACCATTATCTGTTTGGAGGGTTTTTATTTTCCTTTCAAGCTTAACTTCAACTTTTGCCTTAAAATCTTTGAAAATCCCCATTACATTAAGTTTGTCTTTCATCAGATCAGATAAGATAAGATAAGATAAGATAAAGATTTATTTTCTCTCCACAATACATAATTACATTATCAGTTTTCGTGAACAATACATGGCTTTTATAATACTGTGGGAGACTGGTGCCTAAGCTAGACGAAAAGCCTGTATTTCAGGACACCAGGTCTCCACCCCTTCGGAAGCACATTTAAACATTAAATTATGCACTCGTACACAAATGCGGTAACAGATATTGAGAAAACAATTACAAAATATTATGTGTTTATAACTAATTCATGGGTTAGTATGAGTGTGTATGTGTGTGGTGTGTGTGTGCGTGTATGTGTGTGGTGTGTGTGAATAATTGTATAAGTGGCTGGAAGCACAGAACTATGATATATATTTACATGTTTGGTGAATTCCACGACAAGCAAGTTATTTTGGGGCAGCAAGAAGTTTTTCCGTAGCATCATAACTCAATTCCAGAAGCCAGGTCCTAATTTTTGTTCTACACTTAGTTTTTGTAAGATCATAGATAGAGAGCGTCCTATTAATTTTATTGTAGAGAAAACGACCAAGGTAACAGAAGAATCGTTTGGAGAACACCGTTGTTAGTCGTAAACCATGACGATCTACTGGGTCATAACGTCTTTTACTTAGCAGTGAGGAGTTGAATGTAAGTAGTTGATGCTGTTTTAGGGCCGTTTGTAAAACAAACAGTTGACGGACAGTTAGGACATTAGCCTCTTTATATAGGTTTGCAGTAGGATATCTAAATGGTAAAAAGGAAGATACCTTCAAAATAGCTCTCTGCGCTCTTTCGAGCTGCAGGATTGTGTATTTAGGTGCACCGCCCCAGGACGTTATACAGTAAGTTAATAAGGACTGGGCGAGGGCAAGATAGATTGATTTCATCAGCCTGGCGTCAGCCACATGTCTGAGGGTCTTAAAGACAAATATGAGTTTACGTAGTCTATTGCTGAGGATGTTGATGTGGTCGTTAAATCTCAAGCTGCAATCTATTATAATTTCTAGGTACTTTAGACTGGTTGTTTTTTCTAGGCGGGTGCAGTTACAAGTGTTTTCGTGAGGATTGGAGCAGGAATGGGCTATTATAGAACATAATGGCGTCGTATTTGACATATGTGCGTGGGACTTTAGGGAAAAAGCAATATACTTTGTTTTATCCGTATTTAGTGTAAGTACATTGCTATGAAGCCACCTCATTACCACATCAAAACCTGCCTGAGCATGAGCGTAAACTTCATGCCAAGATTTTGCGCTAAAGAGAAGGGCAGTGTCATCTGCAAACGTTATAATTTTACCATTGGGGACAGTGAGCATACCCAGCTCATTAATATATATGAGAAAGAGAGTCGGCCCGAGGACGCTACCTTGTGGCACACCATAGGTGACGGTGCGCTCTTCACTGACGATATCATCGATCTTAACGAACTGTGTACGCTCACTCAGGTAGTCCTCAAAAAGTTTGAGTTGAGCACCCCTTATGCCTATGTTTTCCATCCTGTGAATGAGCATGGGCACAGAAACAGTGTCAAACGCTTTAGCAAGGTCTAGGAAGATACCCAAGACCTTTTGTCCTCCATCCATATTTGTGACAACAAAGTTGGTGAGAAAAAAAGAAAGATATACATGAACCATCCGAGTGTAATCGTCAACAAATGTTATAAAGTATTTCATACCTGAACACGACTCGTATTCCATTGGTCCACATAAATCAGAGTGAATGAGCTCCAGCGGCTGTGTGGCTCTAGATCCCACATTGTTAAATGGAAGTCTCGTCTGCTTACCCTCCGAACAATGAGAGCATCTGAAGGTGTCACTTTTCTCTTTATTCAGAGTCACTCCCTCAGCACAGGCAGACAGCTTATTTATATCTGAAACATTTAGGTGAGCCATCCGCAGATGCCATAAATAGGTGTTCTTGACTTTCTCATTATAAGATGATAAGTGAGCAGTTTCAGAATTATTTACTGTGTTTAGTACATAAAGTTTATTATAGATTGTGGCTGAACAAATATATTTTTTATTTCCATCATAAATATAGCAACCTTTGTCATTGAATGTTATATTGTAGCCACTTTTAACTATACTGCTAACAGACAGTAAATTGGCTGCTAAACCAGGGACATAAAGAACATTTTTCACCTGAATAATCCCTTCGGGTAGACTAATGTTGATACATCCAACACCATCTGAAAAAACTGGTAGCGGCTCTCTGTTGGCTACCGTTATACTCTTCACTGGTGGTTTGGTGACGTTGTACATCCATTCTCGTTTTCCAGACATGTGCATAGATGCACCTGAGTCTACAAACCACCTGTCACTTAGTCCATCCAATGTAGCTGAAAACGCTGCAACAAAATTTGTACTGTCTCCATTTTTATGCTGTTTGTTTGTCGTTTTCTTGGAACTTCTGCAGAACTTTGCATAGTGGCCATGCTTGTTGCAATTGTAACACCTCGGTCCCTTTGGTTTGTCGGGATGTTCATTATTCTTCGTCTTCTTAGAGTTTGTGTATAGGGCTGCACTTGAATCTGTCGACTTTACTTCTTGTAGCAGCTTCGTTTTAACTAAGTCAGCGCTAATCTTACACCTGAACTCTCTAACCCCATAATCATAGGCGCATAAACATCAGGAAGACCTGCAAGCATTAGCGTCCCGAGCCACTCTTCATTGACTTCGAATTTTATATTTCTAAGTTTATGCGCGGTAGACATTATTTTGTTCACGTAGTCCTCGACACTGTTGCTTGCTTCGAGTGATGTGTTAACTAAATCCTTCAACAGACCTACTTTTCTCGTCAGTCCATTATCGTCGAAGGCCCTGTTTAGGTTATTCCATACCTCTCGTGCGGTCTTGCAATCTTGCACGTGAACGTAGTTTTGGGGATCAATCAGTAGAATCAATTTTGATTTCGCTTTAATATCCTTTTTATGATCAACCGCGCCATCTGAACTAGGCTCCACGCACTCCCAAAGGTCCTCGTGCTCCAGATATGTTCTTACACTAAATTTCCAAGTCGCGAAGTTCTCACGACCTGCGAGTTTCTCCAACTTAAACATATATGAGCCCATCTTGTTTTCTTTCTGAGCAGGTCCTGAGAGTATTTGCCGGCTTTAGCACGTGTAAAAAGAAAATTCTTAACCTCTCAACTATTTCACCGGTACACTTTTATTTCCTGATTTCTTCACGATCCGTATAACTGATTGCAAACCACGCTCTGCTACCATAAAGGATTATTGGTGGTGCAATTAAAGAACGAGAAGACTGTTGATTTTATAAAAGTATATTGTAAGTTTTTAAGAGAAACGGTTACAAGATTAGCGTTACAAGAGAGTGACAGAACAGAGCCCTCTGTGACAAAAATATGTACTACTAGAGGTTGCGTTCAATGCATTCACAAATATTCAACATTTACAGACTACAAATAAATATAAAATAAAAATAAAATATGTACAGGTATCAAAATTACAGGGCGTCAAAAAATTCGTCGACATCGCTGTCGACAGGAAAAGTGCCCAGAAGGCTGGCCGCATTGCCACGTTGGATGGCAATGCTGATTCTTTGACCAAAAAAGAGGCCAGCCATCTGGTCCCGTGAAGCATCGACCAACCGCTTGGCGATATCCCGAAACACAAGATGGGCACTCGGGCCCCATGGCCCTAGTGTTTCAACCCCAAACGGCTCAAATACATAATTACCAATTAAATTATTGTATTTGCGCCGTTTAAGGTTTTCAGCACCTGCAGCAGCCGCACCAGCGCAGCTCACCGTGCTAGGAAGATGGGATGGCGCAAGGGTGTCGACGCAAGTCGCATCCCACACCAAAGGCCTACCCAACTTCCATGGCATTATGGTCATACCATCTGGTCTCTTCCCATCGACACGTGCCAAGCCATTGGGTTCTAAGACAGCTGGCACCCCGGCGGTGGCAAGAGCACGACGAATGAGATCATTAATGCTAGCGTGCCGCGCTATCCGCCCTGCGCTCTTACTGCAGGAAAGGCCATGGTGTCCGAGGCCGTCGACTGCTTCACCACATCGACAGCGATGTGGAGCCCCGCTAGGAGCGCCCAATCGCAGACATGTAGCGAGCCGGAATGTTGTGTCACCTAGCTTAGTGCCTATGTTAGGTGACGGTAGTGCCTGAAGCCAGAGACCCGACTCCCACTCACCCACAGCCAGCAGGCGGGCACGCTCAGCAGTATTGGTAGACGTATTAATAAGGTTATTCCGTACCAACCTGCAGAGCGGCTCATCCCACTGACTCTGGGAGAATGGGTTCTCGGGCCGATCCGTGTCCGGGCAAGCCACTTTCCAGGCGTCCTCTGCGTCCGTCAAGCACGGCACTTCCGAATCAACCAGGGAGAGAGTTAAAATCTTCCTGGTTAGCTTTTCAGTGCTGTGGACAGAAGACAGGAACGCCGGTAAACTTATACTAGAAATTTTGCGGACGCCGAGGCCACCAAAACGAATTGGTAGGGTGGCTTGCAGCCACGCTCGGTCGTCCAAGGCCACATTAAGAATAGATGTTAATGTGTTGCGTATAATTTGATCAATTTTGTCCAAAAGTTCTGGTTTCGTCCAAAGAGAAGAAGAACGAAGAACATACATAAAATTTGGACCAAAACAACAATATCTGATAAGGGTGAAAGCCGAATATAAATTAATTTTGGAGAGTCTATCCGAAATATCAATAAAATGTTTGATTTTGTCTTCGATGAAAGATGAAAAACTTTCTTCTAAAACAGGGGAACCTAGGAGGTGCAGGGAACTTTTTTCTAAAATTTGGATGTGTGGGGCTATTGCATTAAATTTATCTATAGTTGATTGTCTGCCAGTCACGTCAGAGAGGTAAATTTCGCACTTTGAGGGGTTAAGGTCCAGGCCAATAGATTAAAATTTCTGTTTGAGGAGTTGTAGGTCATGAAAAACGGTGTCAACATCACCTCCTAGGGTTCCATCATCTAAATACCATACGTTAAATTTTGAATTTAGTTGTTCGATTATGGGATGAATAGCCAAACTGAAAATGACAGGCCCGAGAGGGTCACCTTGTTGGCAACCAACTGCAGATTCCAAAACATTTTCCTTGTATAATAATTTTGATGGATGCCTATAACATTGCCAGATAAAACCATAAATTTCGGGTAGATTTTTTTTTAACTTCAGCCAACAAAGTGTCCCTATTTACGGAGTTGAATGCATTTTTGACGTCAACCTTGAGAATGACCTCACCTTTTTTTGCGTTGATAAAAGATGATAAGGCATGTACGGCATCCTCACAGCCCCCTCTGGAACCAAAACCAAGTTGAAGGGGCTGGAATTTAGTTGCAAGCGATTCGCTGTATAGCTTGCAACAAATTTTGGCTGCCATACGCCTGTAGGTGCAACCCACGGCAATGGGACGAATGCCGCCGTCCTTCTTGCGCAGGGCACATAGGTTAGCCCCATACAAGACATCGACGACGGCATCGTTTACACCACCGGAGAGCATTAAGTTGATCAGAACCGTAAGCTCCTTCAAGAGCGACTCACCAGCTTCCCCGGCGCCTGAGCTCAACAGATCTTTCAAATGTTGTGGAGTCAGACCGTCGAGGCCGCCGGCAGAACCACTCCGGAAAGAGCCCACGGCTGCGATCAACTGCGGAGCTGTAATTTGGATAAAAGGTGAATCCTGAAGGGGGTTGGGGTGGGCCGGTGTGTCGGGAAAGGTGAGACCATCCGCAGGCGCTGGATGTTTGCTCTCCAGAGCTGACAGAGTCTCTGGAGAGTAAGGCTTCACCACATCACTGCTGAACAGTATTCTGGCCGCCCCCCTAATGTCACCCTCACTTAGCTTGGATTCCACATGAGCACAAATGCCTTTCTGTGAATGGTTATTGAAAAAAGGTAATTTAGAATCTAAAATAAGGGCCGAATTGTTGCAATTTTCTTTAATTTGTGTTGTTAATGATTTTTGAGTAGCCAAATTTTTTTGGACATGCAGAATCCTGTAAGGGAAGGTGAGTAATTGCTCCCAAGCATGTTGTGAGTTCTCCTGGGTCGCGAGACGGACACATCGCGCTAAACTCAGTGCAACAGAGTGTCTCGCGCCCCGCGGTACTCTTTTTAGGACCGGGGTGGAATTTTTGAATTTGGATAATGTTTTCCACAAAGTTTGTTCTGAAGGTGTTGATGACTGGGATGTGGCTGGGGGGCACAAATGTACACTATGAGGTTTGTGGACCTTGCCATAGTGTATCTTAAGCCATGAGGGCATCTTACCAGCTGTACATCCAGTGATGGGGCAGGTTGACTAGCACTAATTATTCCGGTGTCGCTACAGCCAGCGCTTAACAAAAAATAAAAAAAGGGAATAAAAATTAACTTACCAACTAACAGAAACGTAACTTTAAAAAACCCTAACTATAAAATACACTTCAAAAACAAATATTTACAAATAAACATTTCAACTGTGATGTTGCCTGGCAACGCGACGACGGAGAGCGGCGCAGTCGCGTTGGCGATGGCGGCCTAGGGCGCCGCGCTGACCACGCCAACCTTTTAGGTGTCGCGTTGCATCCAAACCTCAAAATTGGAAATTCACCACAGAATCAGCTGTTCCACAGCTGACTTTTTTTAAATCCTATAGCACAAGCACATCACCAAAATTATAACTAGAATAACAATGCAGGCTTTTCACTTGTATTTTATATACAATCACAACGAAATGAGAACGAAATTAGCTCGCACAAATGCACAGAAATTCGAAGAAAAATATATCTTTATCTGTCAAGCTGTCACCGACATTTGGTTTTTACGTTTTTTTTGTGACCCTTTTTTAAAAAATCGTTTTGTAGTATTAGGGATGATGACTGGGTAAAGAAAACGAAAACTTCGTCCGTTAAATTTGTCTAATAATACTTGTTATGTTTTTAAAAAAAATATTATTTGAGATGTGTTTGCTCTAGATTTATGACATTGACGTTTTTTTTTTTTTTCATAGCATAAACTTAATTTTTTTTAAAATTTTAATGTGAAACTGCATGCAATAGTAGAGGAGTTAGGTTTCTCAGATCACAGTGGTACTATCATACTATAGCTTTGCCTCAACAAACTAAACAAACTATCTGGTATGTCAAAAAACGGTTATACAATTACAAAAACACCCAACTAGGTATTTAAATCTAAACTAAATGAATTGAATTGGAACGAAATAATAAAAACAACTAAAAACATAAACGAAAACCATACCGCATTTAATAACCGCATTTATGACACATTAATTAAAATATTAAACCAATGTATACCTAAAGTGAAAATAAAATTAAAAACAAATTATAAAAAGTACTGACTAACCCCAGGCATCAAACTTTCATGTAAAAATAAAAGGCTTGAAAAGTTACTTACAATCAAAACTAATAATCCTCTAATAAAAAATAATTATAAAAAAATACGAAAAAACACTAAAAAAACCGTTTTAGCTGCAAAGAAATTGCAATATATAAATCAAATAAAAAAATTAAATAACAAAGTTAAAACTATGTGGAGTATTAGAAATGAAAAAACTAAATTAAATAAATTACAAATAAATAATATAAACATCACCAAACCAAAAGAAATAGCTAACTTTTTTAATAATTTCTTTGCGTCCATTGGTAGCAGTAAAATATCTGGCAATGAGCCGATAGGCGCCCCAGTGCTGGACCCCACTGAAAACACCATGTTTCTCAGCCCAGTTCACCCCGGCGAAATAAACACACTATTAAAAAGCTTAAAAAACAAAAAAGTTATGGATTGGAAGAGTTGCCGCCAATGTTAATACGTCAGTGTGCAAACGAACTTACGTTACCGTTCTACTTGCTAGTACAACAGTCTTTCAAAGAAGCCACTTTCCCGGATTATCTATATACAAATATATATATATATGACGGAGAAACTGTCTCCGTTCTGTTTTTTAAAAAGCGTGACGTCAGCATAGCTGACGTCACTGACACTATCTTCATGGTGATCACTCATCTTCAATCTTTCAAGTAAAACACCACAAGTATACTGTATGCCTCGTTTATTCAAACCGACAGCGTAACGACTTATTTACATAGATCCGTACAGTACGGCGGCTCAAGCAAGACTGCCTTAGCGCGCTCTGTGCGGCCGTATTTATAACGTGGCAAGCACGTGTACATAATTTTAGGTTAAGTATTGCATTATTTGAATCACAAGATTTTTACATTACAATAATCAAACAATTATTAATTCATGGCTTGTGAACTAGTTTTGACTTAATCAAATTATTAAACTCATTTATTAATTATTGTTGTTGCGCCAATACGGCCATACTGACAGGCGGTGCGAGCTCTGCACCAGCCTCGTTGAATGTTGTTCTTATTTGTACAATGCCTTTCATGGTTGGTGATATTAGTGTAGTTGAAGTTAGTAGTTAGTAGTGTCTCGGAGTGTCTCGGAGATTCTCGAAGGTTCTCGAAGGTTCTCGTAGGTTTTCGTGGGTTCTCGTAGACCTGAAAGAATAGAAATTTCCTCTGAGTAGTATTACTGTAAACAACTTGCGTTGTTTTGAGGTTAGGTTCTCGGAGATTTTATTGAAGGGTTCTCGGAGGTTCTCGTAGAGTTCTCGGAGGTTCTCGTAGAGTTCTCGGAGGTTCTCGTAGAGTTCTCGGAGGTTCTCGGAGGTTCTCGTAGAGTTCTCGGAGGTTCTCGTAGAGTTCTCGGAGGTTCTCGTAGAGTTCTCGGAGGTTCTCGTAGAGTTCTCGAGGGTTATTTGTGTCTTTGAATTAAGTTACTTACGGTTTATTCTTTGTATTAATTGTTTTGCTGACTCACAGATGGCATGGCTGGTTCATCCATATTATCAAAAACGCTAATTATGAGTTGGTCCTTAATTAGATTAATGAATAGTCTTAGAGATAGACGCTCTTGCGGCGACACGGCCATTCTGATCGGCGGTGCGCGCCCTGCACCTGCCGTCACTCTCAGTATGTGGAGTTTTGTTATCTGAAATAATGGAGATAAATTTTGTCGGCAGATTAATGTTGTTTTTATTATCCTACAATGTTTATTGAATTGTAGGATTTGGTAAAAGAAAGTTTCAGTCAACATGGAAAGCTTGTAAATTATCCAACATTTATTGAGTTTATTAATATTGTATGGTCAGCTAATGAAATAGAATAATGTTGCGTCATTTATACAGCGACAGCAATATGAATTGAGTTTATTGACATTGAATGATCAGCTACTAGATGAGTAGGATATTGTCGCTTGAACCATCTAACAATATTCTTTGGTTAACATTCAAAAGCTGTGTTTGAGTTAGGTTTTTAGTTAACCTTGGAACCTTGTAACAGATCAACTGTCTACTAGATGTCATTTTGTAGTTTGTATTTGGTAAGTTTGGTGTAAGTAGCATGTTTTTATTTGTTCATTCTCACGGGAAGGTAATGCTCTGTGATAGACACAAAGTCTTGGATTTGACAGGATTAAAGGATAGGATCAGGAACACCGCTCTGTGATAGACACAAAGTCTTTGATTTGACAGGATTAAGGATAAGGAGTTTAGGACCATTGCTCCGTGACAGGCACGAAGTCTTTGATTTGACAGGATGTAAGGAACCAGGCTCTAGGCGGTATGTACGCCGTGGACCCAGCAGGATAACATGAGAGTATTGTTTAATAGAAGCCTCCACGGCCACTAATAGTTTGTTATCATCATTATAAACAGCCTCCACGACTCTTTATAGATTGTTTGTCATTTGGTGTGTTCATTATCAGTGGCCTCCACGGCTCCTGATAGTATTAGTGTGATTTGTTGTATTACTCATTAAGCTAGTTGTTTCCTCCACGGATAGCAATAGCTTGATGTTTCTGTTATTGTTTTTAACTTTATTAGTTGTAGTTAGGAGTACTAATACTTTGCTATTATTATTGTAGATGAGCAACTGGCGAGATTGCGAAAACATAAAAATAATGAAAATTGAACATGACTCATCACACATGAGCATCATGTAGGTAGGTTGATTTGGCTATTGTATTCAGCCTTTGATGTAACACTATGTAGAGATCAGTGGTAAAGTGTAGGAAGTAGTTTGAAAACTCCTCACCTTTTATACTAGCTTATGGTGAGTGGACACTCGAAACAGTCATCCCTGGTTGGCACTCCTCGTGCTGTTCCTCATTTGATAGCTGGCGACACGATCATCTATTCACCAGGCTGCAGTCCACATTTTTAAGTGAACTTGCTCTACTATCATTTGCTGAGGTAGCAGTCAACAGTTGGAATGTTGGCACTTTCTTTATAGTTGCTCTTTAATTTTGTTTCATTTTCTTTGATAGTTGGTTATCATTTCCTTCCTCTATGAAGAAAATTGCCTGGAACCTGGAATGTGAGAAGTCATGCTGGTAAATAATAGTGCAAGAAACAAAACATCACACCTGCAGTCCCTGAAGGGTTAGGCAGGGGTGTAGATAATACATCCACACCATGCCAATCACGCCTAAGTCTCATTTAGGAGCAAGGCTATTTGCCATTAATATTATTGTCTGGTTTGATACTGGCAAATTCCTGATAGAAAAACACTCAATGACACTTTGCTAGACCTCAAAATCGAATCCAGGCCCTCATACTTTAATGGTACGGCTCATGACCATCAAGCACAAAGCAGTCCTACTAATGTTTAAATTAGTTGGGAGTGATAGGCTATAAAATAGGTAATCAATTGTTTTGAAATAGTTTTCGTATTAGATTAAGTTAATTAAACGATGTGAAAGTTAAACGTAAGTGCACTGACAAAACATTCACATTTTAACTAATTGAAAGCTTTGCTTTCAGTTCATTTATTGCACTAAGATTTCATCGTCACAACTCGTTGAACTGAAATTTGTTTGGCACTTCATTACTTGTCTTGTTTTACAAATCAGTTTCATGGCGAAGTGTAAGGTGTAGTATGAATTATGAAACATATTGTCAAATACAAATGCTTTCATGTTTGCATAATTGGTTTGAAAAGCCCTAAATGCAACCAATAGACACCAATAAGAATGTTAGTGTCAAATGAATGTGACTAATTTCTAATAAGAATATTCTGTATTCAATGTTTCTAGTCACTACAATCATCAAATACCATGAGTATTCTAATAAAATTTGCTGCCCAGTTAATTAATTCATTTCTTCTAATGTTTACACAAAATCAAGTAACTAATCTTTGTAACCCAAAATGTTTCTTAGAGAATTTTCCTCGTTACTGTGAATAAAAAGTCAGTAACAATGTCTTTTGCTATTACTGTAAACAACTTGCGTTGTTTTGAGGTTAGGTTCTCGGAGATTTTATTGAAGGGTTCTCGGAGGTTCTCGTAGAGTTCTCGGAGGTTCTCGTAGAGTTCTCGGAGGTTCTCGTAGAGTTCTCGGAGGTTCTCGGAGGTTCTCGTAGAGTTCTCGGAGGTTCTCGTAGAGTTCTCGGAGGTTCTCGTAGAGTTCTCGGAGGTTCTCGTAGAGTTCTCGGAGGTTCTCGTAGAGTTCTCGGAGGTTCTCGTAGAGTTCTCGGAGGTTCTCGTAGAGTTCTCGAGGGTTATTTGGAGTCTTTGAATTAAGTTACTTACGGTTTATTCTTTGTATTAATTGTTTTGCTGACTCACAGATGGCATGGCTGGTTCATTCATATTATCAAAAACGCTAATTATGAGTTGGTCCTTAATTAGATTAATGAATAGTCTTAGAGATAGACGCTCTTGCGGCGACATATATAATAAAACCTATCTACAAAAAAAAAAACGAAAACAGATCCAAGCAATTACAGCCCAATAGCTCTTTTACCAACTGTCTCCAAAATTTTTGAGAAAGCAATGTTCAATCGTGTATACTCCTTCTGCGAAAAATACAAAATTTTTAACGAATGCCAAAACGGCTTTTGTAGAAACCGATCCACTATCTTAGCAATTTATAAATACATACAGGAACCTTTAAATATAATAAATGACAAAAAATACGCCGTAGGTATACTGATAAATGACCAAAGCTTACGATAAAGTGCAATATGACATCTTACTGACAAAATTACATGGCATAAGGATCCGCGGAAAAACTCACGAATGGTTTAAATCCCATCTAACGAATAGAAAACACCATGTTGAAATAGATTTTTATAACGAAAATACCAAAGAAGTACAGAATGTTCGGTTTGACAGTATAACAATTAACGCATCTATTCCCCAAGGGAGTGTAGTTGGATGTCTCCTATTTCTTCTACATAAAATGATCTTCCGAAAACCGTAGAAGGACCATGCGTCTTGTTTACTGACAATATTTCACTTCTTACTTCATGCCGTAACAATGATGGCTTGAGCGCGGACCTAACCACTACATTAAATAAAACCATATCCTGGATGAACAACCATAACCTCGAAATCAATTTGTCTAAAACTAAAATAATGTCCTTCCATCCCCGACAACAAACTCCTCTAGTAATAAAAGCTACAAAGGCACCACAATAGAAGTCGTTCAAGAATTTACTCTACTTGGCCTTTCCATAGATAAAAACATCAATTGGAAATCTCACATTAAAAAAATTAGATCGAAGCTGTCCAAATTTACAAACGCCCTTCGTGAAGTCAAAAAGAGTACCAACATTAAAACCGCACTTGTTACTTATTATGCCTATGCATATAAGTGGCTCAGTTACGGCGTGATATTGTGGGGAAACAGCACAGACGCACCGACACTTTTCCCTAAAAAAGACTAATAAGAATATTAATAAATATAGAAGACACCGACAGTCTGCTGTAAACCTTATTTTCAAGAACATAAAATATTAACCCTCCCTTGCCTATACATACTAGGAATTTGCAAATTCGTCCGAAAGTACCCACACTTTTACACTACACGAGAAAATATACAGTCAAGATACACATTACGCCATTACAGGGTCCATATTTATGTACCTAACTACCTAGCTTTAAGCCTTGTAACATGTTTTGAAGTGAAACTTCTTATGCGACTTCCAACAAGTTTAACGTTCTAATGGAGGGGGAATATTTTCTATTACCCACTCAGAGATGGCGCAATTACAAGATTTGTGACTCTAGTAGTTCTACTAGGTACGCAAAATAGCGTGCAAACAGTAATGCATTCGACTCTTCGGTGTGACCAGCCTTCGCTCAATTGCCATGAGTAGAATAACCTCGATAAACTTATGTAAAAAAGTGTACAACAATAAAACAATAAAATATTATTTAGAAGCTCAATAAAATAACGAGAGTGAATGCGTGACACTCGAACGCATGCGTGTAGTATTACGAAGTTTCACTTCTTCCGCGCGGAGGGACTCCACGCACAATTTTTTTACAATATTGAATGCAAAATAAATGAATATGAAATTATCGAATTAATGTTTGAGATTGTTTGTATGTGTGAAAGCGCGGTTATAGGGCGAGGATCAGACTAACAGATTTCCGTTAAAGAGAAAAAAAAACAATTAATTTATTTCTAACAATACTAGTAATGGTTTCTAAGTACTTACGTCTATTTTCAAGTGTTACGAGCTTTATACTTTGCAAGCAAATATTGGTATGGCAAATAATATCCATAGCATCTATAATGCATGGTACGAAGGAATTTATATTGAACACACTCAATAATTTCAACGTACTTTTTGTAATAAGGTCTCCAGACGGACACGGCATACTCTAGTTGAGAGCGAACTAGAGACTTATACAAGGTGTTGTTTTGCATCCTCGTCAAAATTCAGGAGGTTGTAACACAAGACATAAATAATCAATTAAAGTTACGATACCTTGTTAATTATTAATAAACCCTGATTTTTAGGGTTCCGTAGTCACAAGGAAACCATAAAGTTTCGGTATGTCCAGACGGACATAAGTGGGCTTTACAAGTAAACGTGTAATAGTCGACCAATTGTATTTGACTCGAAAATTTCGAAAAACTACATAGAGATATCGATAGATGGCGCTAAGCGTCAGTTGTACTAGAACGAGTCTCATTTGCAGATCATAAATATGGTGGTTTTTATAAATATTGGTACGGAACCCTTCGTGCGCGAGTCCGACTCGCACTTGGCCGATTTTTTAAACGGTGTGACACTGGTTAACATTCTAAGGAAAGACTAAAGCGAGAAAGTGTTTCCCTTTCCTACCCATTTGTGCCATATATGCCTAATATATGCCATGCTATATATAGATAATTATATGAAGAAGGCTTTTCTTAAAATCGACTGTTGATTGCATTACAAATCCATATAACTAGTACGTTTTATTAACAATCTTTCCTATGTGTAGGTCTAAGTAAAGAATTTAGAATCAAGGATAACATCGAGATCACGAATAGAGTTCACTTTAATTATTGCACAACGTGTATGAATATTTTATTTTTGTTTTATTTTTTGTAAAGTTTAAGAAGTTACATTTGGGTAAACTTAGGTGCAACTTATTTTTCTGGCAATAATGGGATAGTCGGCAGTGCAGCAGAAGGCAGTCATTTGTTTGTCGTATGGGTCTGTATACGTTGAGTTCGTCGGCATACAGTGAAATCTTGGTTTTCTATGTGAATAATTAAGTGGAGGTAGAACCGGTATACGGACTATTATTCCCTTTATTCATTTATATACAAATTTAATATATTTTATAATATTCCTTTTAGATAATAAAAAAAAAACATTTAAAAATATAAAAAATTGTAGCCCACCGGTATCGGGAACAGGGTCCAAGCTACCGGCGGTCAGGGCTACAGAGAAAGGAACCTCCTAACAATACGAGCCGTGTCCAGGAGTACCGCTTGCTGAATCAAGCCCTTGATCCAGCTGCCTAACGAGAGCCTCATCAGATGTTGGTCGAGGCTCTTGGCAATTAGGCCATTGGCTGATACGACTATCGGCACAATGATCGCTGAGTCAACATCATTATAATACTAAATTAACAATTACGCTTGCACATGATTCTCACCTTCTAGAATTTAATGGGTGTAAAAAACTCTGAACGACGCCGAAAAGAAATTGTTTTCCCCGTCATTGTGACATTTTTTTAGTTCTTGATTCTAGACCTACCTTCTAGTTACATTGGGGTTCAAAGATCCAACTTTTTGAAAAGTTTATTTTTATTATAAGTTTTTAATGATCACACTTTACTTTAAATACCTCTACGACCCCCGTACTATTCAATGGGAACCCTTGTTTTCGCATAATGTTCTTTTTCCTAATATTCTTTTGGATAACTATTTTGGTATAATTTATTTGGCCATAAATTTAACTCGCTTAATATTACTAGGCATAATAACTACTAGCAATATAATAGTATTTAAGCGTACAATTAATAGAAATAATGGAAACAAATTTAAGTTATTTTTACTATTTATTTTGAATTTTTTATGCAAATGATTTATATATACACATAAATTTATTTTCAGGCAACTAAGGCCAAAAGGAGAGGGCGCTGCTGTCAGTAAAACAAAGTCAGCTCCGTATTGTTATCGTATTTAAAATTAATCTAGCGAAGAAAACCAAGTGAAAACTGAACACAAGTGTTGATAATAAAGTTATACAAAGACTAAACTAATAAGTGTTATCTGGTGCTAAGTGGAAAACAAGAAATTACGTGAAATATATCAGTGACAGTTCCAAATCTGTTTATGAAGATTGGCCCGTTGTTAAGAAAAATACTCATCTGTGGACTAATAATTCATCAAGAAACTGATGTTGGCATTAAAAAGTGTTCGTATAAAAGTCTCAAACAGTGCATCTGTGGAAAACGTTATAAATATAACCTTACCTTAGATTGTCAACAAATAATAAATCGCTGTGTCATACAAAGAAATTGCCAGATTTGGACCAAAAACGCCATCTGTTGCACACCGTCGGGAACTCTAAATTCAAATTCAAATTCAAATTCAAATATGTTTATTTGTGACACATAGGTAAAAGTATGTACATGGTGTTATCAAAAAAAGTTGTCTCACTATGTGCTGCCATGCATGGCGTACAAAATTACAATATATGTTTACACATTAACTAATGTAGGTTGTAGTTTTTTGACTAGAGAAACTACTGATATTGCAGCTAATTACCTAATATTAAATCTTTAATAAAATATGCAATAAACAAAAACAAATTTAAAACAATACAAAATAAGTAAACAATAAAAGTAGTAACAATCTTACGAACTAAAGCTAATAATCAGGGAATAAAATTATCTATTAAAAATACAAGTTTAAAATAAAACAGTTTTCATTTTTCTTCCAGGTATTCATTTATAGAATAATATGCTTTTTGAATTAAGAATTTATGGAGGGTTTTTTTAAATGTATTGCAATCTTTTGTTGTTTTTATTGACTTAGGAAGTTTGTTAAACATTTTTGGTGCCATTCCTAGGAAACTTTTTGAGTAAAGGGCGGTTTGATGGGATTTAGACTGAAGTGCACCTTGGTGGCGTTTAGATGATACGGTTTCGAATTGGTTAGGGTTATTTTTGATAAATATGGCAACTTCATAAATGTACGTGTATGTATGTATGTGTAAAGGGATGGGACTGTTAATAATTTTAGATTAATAAAAAATGGTTTGCAACTGTCAGTGTTTTGGATCATGCATACTGCACGAACGCATTTTTTTTTGGGCTTTAAAGACAGCCTCCCTTTCCGTAGAATTACCCCAGAATATTACTCCATAACGCAGTGTTGTGGAGACGTATGCGTGGTATGCGGTAAGAACGGTGCTGCGATTCGCGACTTTATTTAAATTGTGTAGGGCATAGCAATATTGGTTAAGTTTTTTTATTAAATGCTCAATGTGTGTTTTCCATGTCATGTGTTGATCTAACCAAAGCCCTAGAAATTTTGTGTTGTCAATTTTAACAATATTGTTATGTTCGTATTTAACAGTTGGATTTATAGAAGTCGTGCGCTGGTTAAAATGCATGACATGTGTTTTTCCGAAATTAATCTTTAGGTTGTTCTCGGTTAACCATTTAATAATTAAAGTTAAACTATTATTTATATCATTTGCATATTGTTCTGAGTTTTTTCCTATAAATATTGTGGTACAGTCATCAGCAAATAGAGTCATGGGTTGTTCTATAGTTAGGGGTATATCATTTATATAGCATAAGAATAACAATGGACCTAGTACACTGCCTTGGGGCACGCCGAAATTTATAAACCTTTGTTTTGACAGGTAGGTTTTTTCTGTTTTTGTTCTTGGGCATACTTTTGCTATTTTAGTCATTTGTTTCCTATCGACTAGGTACGACTTAATTAACTCTAGGACATTACCCCTAATTCCAAGCTTATTTAATTTAATAAGTAGGATTCTGTGATCCACAAGATCGAACGCCTTCGTCATATCCATGAATAACGCTGAGACCGGAATTTTGCTGTCCATGTTTGTGATAATTTTATTTATAAGTTCATAGATGGCCATATTAATATTTTTGTGCTTTCTGAAACCATACTGTTCTTTAGTTAGAAGATTGTTTTTTTCTAGGAATGAATAAAGACTGTTATATATCACTTTTTCAATTATTTTGGAAAATACTGGTACGAGAGCAATAGGTCTATAATTTTTCATATTTTGTGGATTTTCTTTTTTGTGAAGAGGTTTTATAACAGATAATTTTAAATCTTCAGGGAATTTTCCACTATCTATACACACGTTTACAATATAGCTAAGAACTGGAGAGATTTCTGTAACTACGTTTTTTATTACATGTGTAACAATTTCGTCGTAACCACAACTGTTGGTATTTTTAAGAGCAGTAATAATTTTATGCATATCATGAGGAACAGTTGGTGCTAAGAATATTGAATTAGGATTGGAATTAATTAATGAAGATGTGTAATCGGTGTTGTGGTTATGTTTGTTAATTGGTTGAATTTGGTCAATGAAATAGTCATTAAAAGATTCGGCTATTCTATTTGGTTCTGTGATATATTCATTATTATCTGTAAGTATTTTATAAGGATTTTCTTTTGGGTAATTAGTTTTAGTTGAGTTTATGACCTTCCAAGTTGCTTTAACCTTGTTGTCAGCATTATTGATGTAGTAGCTGTTTTGTGTCTTTTGAGTTAGTTTGATGATTAATTTTTGACGTTTAGAGTAAGAGTTATAAATGTTTTTATTCGTTTTGTTTGGTTGACGTCTTAACTGCCATAGCATTTCACGTTTACGTTTACAACATAGTTTAATACCTTTCGTTATCCATTTTGGAGTTTTGGAGCATTCATTTTTAATTCTAATAATGGGGAAGCAAAGATCGTAGAACAATTTAAACAAGCTGTTAAATTCACGAAATGCATTATCTGGGTCTGTACAATTGTAAACATTACTAAAACTAAGGCTTTGAAGAGCATTCCTAAATTTAAGCATATTTTCTTGACAAAAATCACGTTTAAAAGTATACCAATGTGTAATGGTACATGTTTTTTTAACAGGACATCTTGTGATTTGAGCTGTATGGTCGGATATAGCTTATTCCAACACCTCGCTAGTGCTGCCTCTAATGTTGTGGATTATGTTATCGATACAGGAACCACTATCTAATCGGGTTGGTTGACGAACACTCAATTTCAAACGATAGTTATAAAGGAGATTTTCAAGTTGTGTAGCTGATTTCGTACTTTTTAAAACATCAATATTAAAGTCCCCACAGATAATAACTTTCTTTTTGGAATTATAACCTAATATCTTTTTTAGAATACCTTCGAATTGGTAGAAAAAGGAATTTAAACTATCAATTTTGAATTTTGGAGATCTATAAATACATACAATTGTTATACTATGTTCAGGTAATTCTATAGCGCAGCATTCAAAATCGTTAGTGCAACAATATTCTTTTAAATTGATTATTTTATATTTGTGTTTGTTGTTTACCAGAATACATGAACCTCCTCTTCTATTGTTTCGAACGTAACAGGTTGCAAGTGTGTAATTTGGAATAAGTAAGTGTACATCATCTCTCTCTTTCATATTATGTTCTGTTACACAAAGCACATCCACCAATTTGTTATTACAAGCAAATTCATGTAGGTGTAGGCTCAGTAGATCCGATTTACTTATCAAGCCATTCACATTTTGATGAAGTACGTTTATATGATTATATACGAAAAAAATTACTATTATTTTCAACACTAGGCGACATAATAATATGGTTGATACCTGACAAATTATTGATATCAGAGTTCGAGACAGTGTCAGAGTTTAAAGGAATATCAAGAGAATTGACGTGGACAAAACATTGAAGGTTTTTAAACATATTAGTTATTCCATTATTGTTAATTGCACCACTATTATTTGAAAACATGGTACTGTCGTATTTTATGTCAAAATTGGAATCAAACAATAATGCGTATTTGTGACTTTCTATGTCTAGATACAGTAAATTATTAAACAGTTCTAACCTTGTATTAAACATCGTAGTAGAATAATAGCTGAATTTAAAAGTAGGTAAACATAAAATTATATTAGTGTGATGCAGAGGCATTAATGTCTCGCGCATTAATGTCTAACTTATAGCCATCTAGCTATACCAACACAAACACAAGAAAGCAAACTCAATCGATAGCTAAGTCATCTACAACGCACTAGAGGGCGCTTAATCAAAATCAAAATGGAAGAAATAACAACATTGTTGAAGAAGCTGCAAAATGATTTATTACAACAAAGTACAGAAATGATAAAAAAGTAAGCTTGAAAAGCGTAAAGAATTACAAAAAGAAGTGGACATAGCTAGAAGCCAGGGCACAAATGCTGTACTGAGATACGATAAAATTGTTTACTTAGAGCAAAGAAAAACATATCAAAACAAGCAATACAACTCTAAAAGAAAAACATCGAAATCGCCTGAGAACCAAATAACTTTCACACCATATCTAGATAACAGAGCGTCACTACCGCAACGCACAACAAAAAAAACTAAAGTAGATATGAGAAACTATTTCTTATCAAAAGGAACAGACATAAGTTCTTCTCCTACTCCTAGTTCAACCCAAACCAGGTGTGGTACCCAAATTGAACAATAGCAATCAGCAGACCTTCCTCCTAAATACAACGAAAACCCCGAAACTAGCCTTACTACCCTTCACTCTCCCGGCACGGCTGGTTCCCGTGGGAGCAGTAGACCAAAACCCTCCACCGAAAACAAAGACAACTTAAACAATAGAAAAAGCAAATACCTCTACATTGTCACATTGAATGTGAGATCACTGATTGAACCGTCGAGATTTACCGAATTAATATACGCTATAGCTAAACTAAACTGGAATGTAATTGGAATATCTGAAATAAAACTTGCAGGCAAAGAAATTATAGAACACCAAGATTTTGTCTTCATGTACTACGGACAAACCCATACAAACAGGAACGGTATAGGATTTCTTATAAAAAAATAATTGAAAAATAACATAAAAGACACAGGGTAGCAAAGTTAAGTATTTACATCGAAGACAAAACAATTCATATTATCCAAGTGTATGCGCCAACAGAACAATCACGATGGGAGGACATAGATCGTTTCTACGAAGATCTCAGAAAAGAAATGTTGATATAAGAATTATTTAGATCAGTTTAGTTTTGAAGAAGAAAACAGTGGAATACAAAATGTCTTTTGGTCAACATTTTTGTAGGTAAAATCAGCCTGAGCTGCAATTGTCCCTTTCGTACTTTACGGGAGCTTGGACGGGCGCAGCGCGACGGCAATAATTTCTTCAAATACCTATTCTTCAAATTCCTCGGGGCTAGAGTCCCCTCTTAAGTGGAAGAGCGGAGTCACCTCACACAACCATCTCCTTACTTAAGAGGTGATCTTCAAATCAAGTCTGTTAAAGCATCATGTACTTACTTGAAATAACGATTTTTATTTCTATTTACATAAAATAACTTTTTTCCTAGCTGCAACGCAACGTTCTGAACAAACTTGTTGGCTTTAACGTAAAAGTTTATCTAAAGGTAATAACGAGATCTTTTTATTTTTATTATTTGAGATGGGTTTGCCCTTTTTTTTTTTTTTTGCGGATGGGAAATCATCAAATGACTTCTCCCGCTCTGGGCGGAGCGGGAGGGAGTGTCAGACTTGTACTGACTAAAACCCACCCATGTTCCTTCTTCGCCCTTTGTGTTCCAGGGCCGCGGTATCTCTTTCGAACAACCCGCAGCGATGGGTTTGCCCTTGACTCAAGTCGATGAAGGAGATAGTTATGTTTTATCTAAAGCCACATACTGTAGTAAAGTATGAAGTGGTTCGCCGTTACGTATATTTTTTTGTATACTAAAAACACAAATTATAAAAAAAAAAACTAAAAAGGTAATTCTCTTAAGAGCGTTTATGCTTTACGACATTTCATACAAACTTTCAAGTCCTCATGTTCCGAAATGAATGAACCGATTTGAATGAAACTATCCGCATATGCAGGATACATAGTTCTAAAATGTTTTTCACCTATTTAGACCGATTATATTAATAATCTATAGAAACAGAAATTTTCAATTTGTTTTTTTTTAAAGAGGTTTGGAAAATGTTTTTAGTAACTTTTAAGACTGATATATCCTGCTTATGCGCATTAAGTTTCATTAAAATCGGTTCAGTCATTTCGGAAAATAAGGGGCTGTCAATGGACACGTGATTAATGACTCACGTGTTGTTTTTGTAGCATTTTTTAATCCCCCCCTCCCCCTTGGTGATATGTGGTGAGGTTTAAGATTGACCACCCCGCAACCCCCCACCCAAAATCACGTGTATTTTTTACCTACAAAGAATCTTAAAAGTTTTAGAATACTATACAGGTAATTCGGTCGCTGCTTCGCAACGACAAGTCAAGGTCACACTACACGCTGCTTTTCGGTTTAGAAACCGCGCGGTTGACGAAAAAATAAATACACGTGATGTACGGTTCACGTACAGGCAAATTGCTAACGCCGCAACCTACTTTTCGCTACTCATTTTAATTACTTTTATACTTATAATTATTTAGTTGACCAATAGCTGCCGTAGCGCGATAACCGCGGATTAGCATCCAACGGAACTTTCATGTAACTCTTACTATTAAACTAAATTATCGTGAAGTCTGTGGTTTTCGTCAACTCACATCCAACAACTCAACTGTAAGCAACTTGCTAACTCTGAGCCATACATAAAGTGGTCCTTCGAGCCGGATATAAAGTGTGCAGAGTGTCTCTATTACTATAACGTTAGCGAATCGGTCTAGTTGGTCTCCCACAAGCGGGTCGCCCCAGCTGGATTGAGAAGGCGCACATAGCGTTAGTAGAGTGCGAACACACTTTTCCACAACTATCTGCGAACTAGTACCATTGGTGACACAACTCTACTCTACCAACGGTCGAAACTATAACTAACAACAATGGTTCAGAGTGGTGCAGAACTTATAAGCCGTCAAGAAACTGTCTTCAGAGACTTGAAGCTTATTTGCACTAGCTACAAGAAGGACAGTGTCACCAGGAAGAACTTGGCGTACCTGGAGGAGCGTCTATCTCGGCTGAACAATAACTGGGAGAAGTTTGCTCACAACCATCAACTACTGGAAGAGTCTGGAGCAACAGACCTTCAATATTTTAACGTCGACATTTTCAACAGTACAAAGAAGATGTATGAAGAAGTGCTGCAAGACATGTTGAAACGTAAATCGGAATTGCCGTCTGCATCTACTAGTAAGACGGACCAACCACCTGCAACGCCTAAGCAAGGTAAGGAGCAATCGAAATTTACTTTCGACGATATAAAATTCCACATCCCTCCTCGGGGAACAAGCGAGTCGACGGAAAAGCAACAAGATCTTTTGCGTCAACAATACTGCAACTTTAGAGCGTTCAAACGCACTGTGGAGAAGATAAACATAGCATTGGCAGTACCAATGGAAAAATGGGAATTAGAAGACAAGACAAGAATTACAAATCAAAATGCTTACTGCAGAAAAAAGACGCCACAATATTTACACACAATCAGCTGGGAAGTAGTTTTAACATGGAACTAGAGATAGAAATACCAACTATAAATTCAACAATTAACAACATCTTTAACCTCGGCTGGAAGAATGCAAAATTAAACATAACAGAAACGCCAACTGCAGTAGAAATAAGAAAAATAGATCAACAGTTGGACTTCCAGAAAAACAGAGAATTATTACCGAAGGTGTCTCACATGTCAAGTCACGACATCTATCTCTACTCGGTTACTTCTTTGTTGTTGGGAGGAATCGCTGTGCTTTCCCTCTATATTATCATTAAACGATGGGGCAAAACAAAGGAAGGCGTCAAAACAATCTCTGACACAGGAGTGACACCTAGAGGAAGGGATAACTTTGGAGGGGACATCGAGCTACAAGAGATACATTCGTCAGCAGCGGAGCCCGTTTACAGCGAAGCAAGACAGCCGAAGAAAGCTTTTCACTTTGACGAATTAAATTGAGGGTTACACCTTTACTTCTACATCTATACTTTTACACATTTACGGTTGTTTACTATTTAACTTTACTTATTTACTTTACACTTATCTTATATTATTATTTGCTTTGTAATGGATGCTCATCCCACTTTTCACTCGGGAGCATGTACGGTTCACGTACAGGCAAATTGCTAACGCCGCAACCTACTTTTCGCTACTCGTTTTAATTACTTTTATACTTATAATTATTTAGTTGACCAATAGCTGCCGTAGCGCTATAACCGCGGATCAGCATCCAACGGAACTTTCATGTAACTCTTACTATTAAACTAAATTATCGTGAAGTCTGTGGTTTTCGTCAACTCACATCCAACAACTCAACTGTAAGGAACTTGCTACCTCTGAGCCATACACGTGATACCTTACTACAACCCCTCCGGGTTGTAGTAAGGTATCACGTATTCCCTCCCCCTTTGTGATATTTCGTGATTTTTTCTAAACCCCCTCCCCCCCTTTCAAGCCTCACGTGATTAATGGACGGTCCCTAAGGCCTTGAAAGTTTGTATGAAATGCCGTAAGGTGTAAACGCCCTTGACCTTCAAATAATAATGTTATAAGTTTTGTCGTCGCGGAATTAATTATTCAATTTAGTTATGTAGAACCTGTTGCCCGTGAACTTCGTCCGTGTGTAATTAATATAAAAATATTACTTCCCTATCTTAATCGGATTTTGTTTACAATTTTAAGGGTTTTATTTGTATTCACGGAACTCTAATCCTTATTTCCAAAATAGCGACATTCTTAGCTGACATTGTCTATGTAATTTACTTTTTAAGTTCAATACGAAGTGAATAATATTGTAATACTAACATATTATTATGCACGTCACCGCACTATATTACAAGTGCTCGGTTGCTCGATCACAGTGGTGACGAAAGTAACAGGTGCTTAAAGCACAGTTATCTTCCTAGTTTAAGCTCAGTTGCACAATTTTGTATACAGGGTGTGAGGGATACCGATGCGAATAAGTTTAACACATACTCAGTACATAATTCTGTACCACATAAAAATTTTACGTCGGTAAAAAAAAAGGCTAGTTTCCTACAGAAGTGCAATTTCTACACTGTCAAAATGTATGGAACAGCTGTTTTTTTTTTAAATTACCTATAAAAAAAATATGCCGGTTTTAGAATGATATACTGAGTACGTGGTAAGCGTTTTCTTGTCGGTGTCCCTTACACCCCATATTGGGACTTAAACTTAATTCCAATATAAGGTATATTTATTGTAAAATTATCAATCAATCAAAACATTTATTTCAGACTTTTTGGTCAATAGAGTGTTAGTAGTACATCAAGATAACTTAAAACTATGTTAGTAATTCACAGATACAACAAATAAGAAATATAATGAAAAGACGCCAGTCAGCCTACAAAACGTGCAGCCCAATCCAATGCCTCCAAATAGGACTATGGATGTAGTCTGCAATTACCCTCAGGTAGCTGTTGGGACTGCCCCTCACCGTTTTGCCCTTTTGATGCTGCTCTCTTACGAATAATGGCATGAAAACCGTCCACATGAGCTTCAGCAAACATCGCCGACGCACTGCTGCAGTAGCGAGGCAATCCCATCAGCAACCTGAAAGCATTGTTATATTGGACGCGCAGGGCACCGACGGTTCGCTGTGTGTAGCTAGTCCACAAACTACACGTATAAAAAACCGGCAGTATGCCCTAAACAATGTTTTCTTTACCGCAAAAGAACATCGGGAAAATCTCTCTATGGAAATAATTAAAAAATAACTATAAACTATTATAAAATTGGTTTAGTCTTGAATCCATAAATATTATTTGTTGTACAGAAGCACATGAAGCAGCATACAACAATCTAGCAAATTTCTGTAATTGATTTAGGATAATAGTTTAAGGTTAATTGGGAAAATTTTACTGTTTCAGGTAGCTTGACTTGCAGTTTGGCGTCTTTACCTACATTATAATTTTAACACAGACTGACAGAAATGGAACGATGTTATTTTTTAATACGTATAGCGTCTAATTTATGGTTTCGCAACAGAACATCTTTTAATTTTTTCCAATATCCCTTTTTTTTTTACTGATGTGAAATCGGAGCGGGAGGGAGTGTCAGACTTGTACTAACTAAAACTCATCAGTCTTACAAATTCCTTTAAAATTAACTACAAAAAAAGGACCGTAATAATAATACTATTTTAATCTTCAATCAATTTTTTGTATCAAAAGAAGCTCCGAAATAATCTTCTCTCCATTTGTTAATCGTTAATAATTAGGCAGTTTAAAATCTAACGATAAGACACTGACTATGTCTTTTTTTGATTCCTCTGAAAGTAAGACCTTAGAAAACAAGTTTTATCTATAGTCTTATCTCCCAACCTGCTTCGCACAGAACTGCATATGTAGCCGGCTGCTGAGAATGCCCTTTCGGCCTCTACACTGGTCGATTTTAGGGTCATTAAATACTCATAAACCATAGATAAATGTTCACCTCGCACTCCTTCGGTCTCATAAAAGCTAATTTCTTTTTTAGGACCTTTTCGTAATCTAATGGACCACTTGGCTTTTGTTTATTAAAGTTCTCCTTCTCTCTTTTAAGTTCCATCTCAAGCTCTTGCTCTAAAGTCATTTTCACTGGTTCTGCGTCATCATCTAGACCATCCTCTTCTAACTCCATGATATCTTCTTGCACCGGCTCTACAATATGTTGTTTATTTACTCGTTCTAACAAAGTTTTCATCCCCTGCCGCATCGCTTTCTTTTTTGGCAAAGGAAAATAGCCATGTTTTTTTACTGCTTCTTCATACTTTTTTGATTTTTCAAGTACACTAACGCACCAATAACTTCGGAGAGGCACATGTGGCACGTGCTATGGTGACACACGGTTTCGGATCCGCATCGGATCGAACTGGATCCAGCATGTTTAAAAAGGCGCTGGATCCAGCTGGATTGCTGTATGCTGGATCCAGCAATTGCAATCCCTAACAGCAATCGAATGACATTAGGATTGCAGAAATCACGAGCATTTCGCATGACAAAGCCCAGGCGCCTGAAAGATTCCTTCGCAAGGATAACAATGTGGTCTTTAAATGTCAGACAGCGATCGAAAGTCACTCCCAAATCCTTTACGTTGGTGACTCGAGAAATGAAGTCACCACCCAGGCTGTATTTGTAATGGATCGGTCGCAACCCTCTACCGAACGTCATGACGTGGCACTTGCTAGTATTGAAAGGCAGCTTGTTCAGAATACTCCACTCATAAATGGCATCGATATCGCTTTGAAGGAGTTTGCAATCCTCGTCCGTTCTGATTTGTGCAACCAGTTTAAGGTCATCGGCGTATAGCAGGCATTTATCTGTTATAGGCATTTGGCAAACTTGACCCTTGTGACCAGGTCATTAATCATGATCAGGAACAAAGGCGGCCTCAACACGGATCCCTGACTCACGCCCGAGCGGGTGTTGTAAGGCTTAGACTCAAAGCAACCATGTCTGACAAATTGCTTGCGATCTCGCAGGTAGTCAGAAAAGAAGCTAACAAATTCGAACGAGAAACCTATGGCCTCCAGCTTTGATAAGAGTACATCGTTGTCAACTCTGTCGAAGGCTTTTCGGAAATTAAAATATAAAACGTCGACCTGTCTCCCGAAGTCCAAGCTACTGGATATGTAGTCTACATGAATCAACAAATTTGAATTGACGGAGCGACCCGGTCAAAAACCGTGCTGGGCATCCGACAGAAGCATATTTACGCGTTTGTAAATGAAGGTGTCGAGTATATATGCTCGAAAACTTTGGTAATGGTTGGGAGGATAGCAATGAGTCTGTGTTCCTCTAACAATATTTTATCGGAGGTTTTAGGGATGGGAGTGACTCGCGAAGGTTTCCAATGCTCAGGGTATACGCCAGAGCGAAGGGCTAGGTTAAAAATATGACACAGAGGGGCTGCCAGGGTGTCATTACATCCCTTAAGAATGAAGGCTGGATTGTTATCTAGGCCAACCGAGCTACAGGCTCTAAGCTTAGCAATCCCCTTCACTACGTCCGATGAGGTTATGAAGGGGAGTGGGATATTATTTCCAACACTACTCAGATGGGAGTTCTTTGGATCTAATTTAGCTGAATCGGGCTGAAACACACTAGCAAAATACTGCGCAAATGCCTCAGCCGCTTTGATACCCGAACAAGTCTCACCATTCAGTACAACATTAGGCTCAAAACCACTCTTAGACCGCAGGCTAGAGAAGTGCTGCTAAAAAAGTCGTGGATTTTTGCGTATGCTATTTTCCACGCTGGTGCAGTGCAACCTGTAGGCGACTTGTGTTCTTAACTTTAGGTTCGATCTCAGTTCACTAAATTCTGCATATGTGACTTGACATCGTGAGTATTTCTAATCATTATGAAGTTTAGTTAATCATTATGAAGTTACGACGAGTGTCGATCACAATATCTCGTGTAAACCAGACGGGAAATCTCCTATTACCAGCAATCATTCTCCTCTTCTTTGGAATTGTGGAATCGAATAAGTCATAAATAATTGAATAAAACTTACCAGCAGCAGAGGGTGCATCATCGCAACCAAGTACGTCTTGCCATGGAGCAGAAATAATTAGATCACTTAAAAGAGCATAGTCCCCTTTGACAAAGTACCAATCCCTGCTACGATCAATGTTGCTGGGATCCAAAGTTTTTCTATCTTTTTGCGTTTTTAGGGTAAACGCAATATCTAACGGAGGGTGATACAGGTCGATTGGGACTAGCTCTGTACCCTCTACCTACATGATCGCAGTTTACTTCGGTGCCCTTCCGAGCCTACACTACGTCCAACTTACTTCCACGCATATTCCGCACTTCATTCATTTCAGTCATAGAACAGAAGCTTAAGAAGTAACAATAATAATTGTTGACATTTACAGAAGCACTTTTCAAATTCAAGTCACCTAATATTAAAACAGTTCCTTTCAAATAAGGGATAATGCTCTCAACTTTGCAAAACCAAGACATGTAGTCGTCATCAGTTGCAGTGGGCTTTATATAGACAACACATACAGATATTTTTTGGCCACAAATTGTAATCGTAGCCCATAAATCTTCGCCACTCTCAGTCTCAAGATCAAGCCGCCTCTTCATGATAACGCCGGCGCGCGCAGCAAGCAACACTGCGCCGCCCGGGGTCACTCTGTCTCTGCGCAGAATACGCCAATCTCCTATTGATGTTTCCGAGTCCTCTACAGAATTGTCTTGATTTGTCTCTGTTACGGCTATTAGGTCGTGCTCGCAAAGCAACAAGCTAGATCGCCATGTTGGGAACTTGGTTTTTGAGCCCACGTACATTCTGGTACAATATGCGCAGAAAGTCGTTGTGATCCGTAGAGGAAGGAAAAGCAGGAATGTTATGGCGCTTTTTGGGTGTCGTTAATTGGGCCCCGAAAGTTGCGACGCCATGGTTTGACGCAAATATCCCCAGCCCAGCTTCGAGCTGCCATTACTAGTTCAGCCAGCTTCGAGGGCACACCCAATTTGAAGGAGGCGTATTTGCCACGGGGTTTAAGTACTTCTACTTTATGTACTTTTTTTTTTTTTTACTGGCAACACTCCGGGTGACAAGTCAAATTTTGCTCCGTAGTCTAAAATTAAATTTTATTAATATTTAAGTTAAATTAAGGTTTAATCTAATGTGTAATCATATTATAAACGCATAAATACTTAGTGAAAGTGTTTTCCTGTTAATTGAACTGTAAATAAAGTTTTCGGTAACACACGTTACCGGTAACCTTGAAACATCAGCTGACATTCGAACTACGGAATCATACGGGCAGTATTATTACGGGGAGTATTGTTTTCTTTAATTAAATAGCACACAAACATCAATTCTAACTCTGTGACACGTTTATACCTATGTTAAGTTTTTTTTTTTTCTGAATATTGTACTAGTTCAAAATCCCTTTGTTTACAAAGTGTCATCGTAAAAAACAAAACTTATTAAAGATCAATTCCACAATTATTTGGGTTTATTCTATCTTTTTATTATAAAGAAGTGTAACGTTCACGATAGTTTTTTTTTCGTGATGTCTTGAAGTACCTAAGACATTTTTATTCAAGCAACCTACCCACTTTAGAAAAACTAAATCCTAATACAATAAAAGCAATAAGAATTTAATATTGAGCTGTATAATATCAATCTATTCCAGCTAATATAGCAGCCTACCTCATCTCTTTGAGTCAAAATCTTTTGCCCTGTTTTTCTCGTTTTCATCTGTAGCCTTTTTTCATTGGTCTATCCTATTAGTTCTCACCGTTTCCTTATTTCCAATTTTCAGTAACCAATCCGGAAACCATGCCTGTGATGACCCGTAAAGCTACAGCCCAAGATTTGGAGCTAAAACTCAGAACGGCCCTTCAAGAACTAAAGGACTCAAAACTCCAATGCCAACATCTTTTACAGGAGAGAGAAGACAGTGAGGAGGAGGTCAATAATATTAATAACAAAAACTCGAGCTTGAAACGAGAGCTTGTTGACCTTCACCAGGAATACTTGAATGTAGTGAATGAACGGGATGAACTAAGGGTGGTCACGGATGGGTTCAACACCTGTAGTAACTTGTATGAGGAGGCTTTATGTAAAATTAGGGACTTAGAGGATGAATTAATCCACGCCAACATTAAACTTTTAAATTTAAATAAGGAAAAGGCTCGTACTCAGGCTGTAGAAACAGACCATTTGTACAATGAACTGGTAAACACAAATTGTAACCCTCATTCAATTGTAACAATAGACCTTACAGAGGACTCTTTATTGAACCATAACTTCTGCCATAAAATTAGCAAAAATAAAATTAAGAAATATGCAAGACTAAATAGAATCTCTCAGTTGAACATTGCGTCGAACTGTCCTGTGTTGTGGTACCAGGAGCCGCTGTCCCGCGAAGAATATTACCGAGCGAACGGTGGGAGCGCCTGTGTCGAACTTCTATCCAACCATCCCTCGATTGTTCGTCCTTGTCTGGGTTGCTCATATCGTCCGTAGCGTCCGCAGTAGCAGCAAGCAGTGGCAAGACGACACGGGGTTTAGGAGCTTGGCGGGTAGCTGTCACTGCCGGATAGCCTGGAAAGTTTATCTCTCGCGGATTACTCTGCCAACAAAGTGTCCCCTGATTTGACCAAAGTCGTGCAACCCTGTACGGCAGCCTCACAGCCCCCTCTAGAACCAAAACCAAGTTGAAGGGGCTGAAACTTAGTTGCAAGCGTTTCGCTGTACAGCTTGCAACAAATTTTGGCTGCCATACCTACAGGCGTAGGTGCAACCGACGGCAATGGGACGGATGCCGCCGTCCTTCTTGCGCAGTGCACATAAGTTTGCCCCATACAAGGCATCGACGACGGCATCGTTCACACCGCCGGAGAGCATTAAATTGATTAGAACCACAAGCTCCTTCAAGAGCGACGCACCAGCTGCCCCGGTGCCCGAATTCAACAAATCTTTTAAATGTTGTGGAGTCAGTCCGTCGAGACCGCCGGCAGAACCACTCCGGAAAGAACTTACGGCTGCGATCAACTGCGGGCTATAATTTCGACAAAAGGTGAATCCTGAAGGGGGTCGGGGTGGACGGGTGTGTCGGGAAAGGTGAGACCAACTGCAGGCGCTAGATGTTTGCTCTTCAGGGCTAAAAGAGTCTCTGGAGAGTAAGGCGCCACCACATCACTGCCCCTCTAATATCACCCTCACTTAGCTTGGATTCCACATGAGCACAAACGCCTTTCTGTGAAAGGTTATTGAAGAAAAGTCATTTGGAATCTAAAATAGTCATAGTCATAGTCATAGTCATCATTTATTGCATTCATGTAGTTTACAAGTTGTTACAAGTACAATTATATAGGTTCCATACATGAACCCTGCTAGGGCACAGCAATATAAATAATTAGAGTGCTACAGTGTCACAATAATAAAACAAACCACTGTGCTTGAAAAAACATAAATCATTTGTTGTTTAAATAAGTAACTGTCATATAATATAAGATAGGGTAAGAACAATTAATTAGTCATAATTTCCATTCATAAATTAAATTAAGATAAAATATACGGACCGAATTGTTACAATTTTCTTTAATTTGTGTTGTCAATGATTTTTGAGTAGGCATTTTTTTTTTGTACATGCAGAATCCTGTAAGGGAAGGTGAGTAATTGCTCCCAAGCGTGTTTTGAGTTCTCCTGGGTCGCGAGACGAACACATCGCGCTAAACTCAGTGCAACAGAGTGTCTCCGGGGTGGAATTTTTGAATTTGGATAGTGTTTTCCACAAAGTTTGTTCCAAAGGTGTGGATGTCGGGCATGTAGCTGGGGGGCACAAAGGTACACTATGAGGTTTGTGGACCTTGCCATAGTGTATCTTAAGCCCCCGTTCGCCTTTAAAAAACGAGTCTGGGCCTTCTGCGCACTTTTCCTGTTTATTTATTTATTCATTGGATTTATCAGGCAGGCACATTACTTTTTGTAATTTATTTCATCACCGTTGCTCTCAAAAACGGTGAAGCCAAACATCGTGAGGAAACCGGCATATCCTAGAACTAAAAATTCGAAGACATGTGACATCTACCAACCCGCACTGGGCCTGCGTGGTGGATTACAGCCCACTCTCTCTCATAGAGAGGAGGCCTGTGTACCTGCAGGGAGAACATTATAGGCGGATGATGATGATGATGAAGTGTATGGAGCAAACGGCGAAATAAGGAACGTTTTTAAGAATATATTTTTATAATGTAATTAACTCCACACACACAGTCACAGTCGTCTTAACGTTACAAAACATACACAACGACGAAAAATAATTTGACTAACGTGGACAATATATATGAAGACGCTACGGTGTCTATTAGCGGGATCTAGGCCCCAAAGCAAGTCTAGATTTCGTCAGGAGATTTAGCGTGTACTGGCCAGGAAGCAAAAACGAGTACTGGCTCGCAATGACTACGCTAATTACTTTATAGCAAGTCATATGCTCCGATGGAGCCCGAGCTTAGCCGAACGCACCCGAGGGAGCGTTCGGAAAGGTAGTGACCAGTTACATTACAATGTATGCTTATATTTTGTACAGTGTAGATATTTATTAATATTGTTAAATTTGTAAATAGATATTATGTGTATTATAAATATGGCATTTAAATAAATGTGTAGATGTATTTCTGTTAATAAATGTTAGTTTTAATCCAAAGACAACGATCGTGTTTGATGTCTATGATTTGAATTATGTTGTGGAGTGTTCACAATTTTGATTTTAAATTTCTTTAGGAAACAATACCGTTTAAATGCCGGTGTAGCGATGACCGCTACAATGATAATTATCTTGGAGATTCCGGGGTTTTCAAGAAGATCCTCTAGTAGAGTTATAAAAATAGTGAAAATTATATCAATCAATTAAACAAGGAGTCAGGATTGCCCTTTGAACTCAATCACTACATCCACATTGGCCTTCGGCAAACATTATTGCCGAAATGTGGCAACTACATCACTAGGAAGAGACGTCGTGGTCTGTATGTTAATTTGGCATAATGATTAGTAGTTTAAAAAAATAATACGACTTATACGATAATTTTTCTTTGTCTTGACGTATTCCATTAGGGTTCAATAAGTTTCAAACAGAACTCTGTCTACTCAATAAGCCTGAAGACTGTGTCTGGTAAGCCTATCCCTTGGGCCTTGCAAGCCAAGTACTTCGAAGTCCTACTCGTCAACCACCTGTCCTTTGCGGCGCACATCAAAGCAAATCGCGGCCGAGCTGCCTTTGCTATGGGTATGCCATTTCATGATTTCGGCAAAAAGCAAGTTGTCACTAAAGTGCAAGTTGCGCCTCTACACCGAGCTGATCCGACCCATTATGAAGTAGTGTAGTGAAGTCGTGTACGCACATACCAAGCCTAAGTACATCCATAGGATTCAAACTTTACAGAACCGGTTCTTACGTAGAGTCACGGGAGTCCCTTTTTATGGCCGTAATGACCATCTACACGTAGAGCTTAGAATGCCCACCGTCCTTCAGTTTATGAAACTTCTCTCGAAACGTTTCTTCGGAAATGCCATTAAGCACCGTACTCCTCTGATGACACCGGCCGCCCGTTACGAAACCTCGCGCATTAGTTCAGTTCGCTGTCCGAGGCCCTCCATCTAGGCATCACCCTCCTCTAGGTGAGAAGCAAAGACATTAGCACTCTTCAGAAATTCAGACGCTAACCGCCGTCTTTCCGATCTCACCGTGGAGTACCGTCGCGACGTCCCGCTCCTTGCCCTCCCCGACCCTCGCTCGAGCCAGCCCGCAATGCTCTGCCAGTAGTTTTAAATCAGCCCCTAAATAATGGTATCATTCAGATCCAGCCTGCCCCCTTGCTGTCCTGCCCCAGCGACGCCCTAAGCCGAGGCTCATACCCCACAGGGGTTGCCCTTAGCATGTAGTCACTTAGTTTGTAAGTTAATTTATGCCCTGGCTGGAGGCCTTACTCTCAAGGCACCCACAGGATAGTCCGGTTAAGCAGACGACAACCTCTTAGGTCGAAATGCGAGAAGAAATACATAAAAAAAATATGTTAACTCGATAGCGTTAGTAGTGGCCTCAGACAGGTCCCTCAAGGTGCAGTTGGAGTTGCTCAAACAGCAGGACAGGAGATGGGTGATCGTCTGCGATATGGCTCCAATGATATTGAGTTGCAGTCTATCAGGTGTGTTCAGAATTACTTGTACTCCATTCCATTAACCAAAGAGTTTAAAAGTAGGCAAGAAGCAAAGTCTCACAATTCAAAAAATGTTATTTACCATAGAAATATCATCTATATACGAGTATATAAAAATTAATCCCCATTTCAATTGGTCACGGCATCACACGTGAACGGCAGGACCGATTTCGCTAATTCTTTTTTTGTTGTGTTTTTTATTGTCAGAAGAAAGTTCTTAGGTAGGTAGGTAGTAGGTAGGTAGTAGGTAGGTAGTAGGTAGGTAGTAGGTAGGTAGTAGGTAGGTAGTAGGTAGGTAGTAGGTAGGTAGTAGGTAGGTAGTAGGTAGGTAGTAGGTAGGTAGTAGGTAGGTAGTAGGTAGGTAGTAGGTAGGTAGTAGGTAGGTAGTAGGTAGGTAGTAGGTAGGTAGTAGGTAGGTAGTAGGTAGGTAGTAGGTAGGTAGTAGGTAGGTAGTAGGTAGGTAGTAGGTAGGTAGTAGGTAGGTAGTAGGTAGGTAGTAGGTAGGTAGTAGGTAGGTAGTAGGTAGGTAGTAGGTAGGTAGTAGGTAGGTAGTAGGTAGGTAGTAGGTAGGTAGTAGGTAGGTAGTAGGTAGGTAGTAGGTAGGTAGTAGGTAGGTAGTAGGTAGGTAGTAGGTAGGTAGTAGGTAGGTAGTAGGTAGGTAGTAGGTAGGTAGTAGGTAGGTAGTAGGTAGGTAGTAGGTAGGTAGTAGGTAGGTAGTAGGTAGGTAGTAGGTAGGTAGTAGGTAGGTAGTAGGTAGGTAGTAGGTAGGTAGTAGGTAGGTAGTAGGTAGGTAGTAGGTAGGTAGTAGGTAGGTAGTAGGTAGGTAGTAGGTAGGTAGTAGGTAGGTAGTAGGTAGGTAGTAGGTAGGTAGTAGGTAGGTAGTAGGTAGGTAGTAGGTAGGTAGTAGGTAGGTAGTAGGTAGGTAGTAGGTAGGTAGTAGGTAGGTAGTAGGTAGGTAGTAGGTAGGTAGTAGGTAGGTAGTAGGTAGGTAGTAGGTAGGTAGTAGGTAGGTAGTAGGTAGGTAGTAGGTAGGTAGTAGGTAGGTAGTAGGTAGGTAGTAGGTAGGTAGTAGGTAGGTAGTAGGTAGGTAGTAGGTAGGTAGTAGGTAGGTAGTAGGTAGGTAGTAGGTAGGTAGTAGGTAGGTAGTAGGTAGGTAGTAGGTAGGTAGTAGGTAGGTAGTAGGTAGGTAGTAGGTAGGTAGTAGGTAGGTAGTAGGTAGGTAGTAGGTAGGTAGTAGGTAGGTAGTAGGTAGGTAGTAGGTAGGTAGTAGGTAGGTAGTAGGTAGGTAGTAGGTAGGTAGTAGGTAGGTAGGTAGGAACAAGTGCATTGCAACGCATGGAATCAGCTAGTATACGTTATTTTACCAATAAAACTAACAAGGTCACTTCTGTCAAACACTTTTGACAGAGTGTAGAAGGCTACACTCTGTCAAAACAGTTTTTTCATAAAACCAGGAATTGAAAATTCATAGGCCATGTTGAGCGAAATAAAGAATACTGCTTCAAAAAGGAACCTTCAGGACACCAGTCCTAGTCACACTTGTCCGCTTTTTTTTGTCAGTAGAAAACCAACCATAATTAATATGAATATACACACATCAAAAGTGTCTAGGGATCAAGCATTTTTATGCGGATTTCTTGAGATTGAGATGTGGCTTTGTAATAAATTTATGATTTTATAAATTTATATGGATCCTTTTTGGTGCATTTCATAATTTGCATCAGGAACTGTGAATCAAATTCGAGTAAAAGATGAAAATCAGCTGTCAATATTTTCCCTATAAAAACATACAACGCATTGAAGACATTATTAGTGCTACTGTTTCCCTACTACTGATTAAAACCAACGTTATTATGGAGCGGCGACGTCATTTAAGCAGGGAAGAAATGCTCAGAGCCGTGGGAATGATAGAAGCTGGTTCCCGGCAACGTACTGTGGCTTTAGCTCTGAATACAAGTCAGAGTGTTATCAGTCGACTTTGGACACGTTACCGAAGCACTGGTACCGTGGCTGAGCGCCATGGAGGACGGTATCGCTGCACCACACGGAGACAAGACCGATACATTCAAATCTTAACTCGAAGAGCTCCAACAATAACCGCCATGATGTTAGCCGTGAGGCTTCATCACTCTTCAGGGAACTTAATTAGCGACCAAACAGTCAGAAACCGCTTGCATGAAGTGAACCTTCATTCCCGAAGACCGCTACGGGTACCACCTATAGCAATGCACAATCGTAGGATTCGATATCAATGGGCTCTTGAACACAGAAATTGGGCAGAAGAACAATGGCGTTTCGTGTGCTTTTCTGATGAGTCTCGTTTTGGTATGAGACCGGATACAAGACGTATACGACACTGGAGAACCCCTGGACGCCAACAGCGATTAAAATCCTGCCAGGAAGTCCATCCTTATAGTGGTGGAACCATCATGGTATGGGCGGGTATTTGGATCGGCGGAAGAACTGAGTTGATTTGGATCAGAGGCAACCTCAACGCTCAAATTTATGCTGAGACGATTGTATCAGACGTCATCGTTCCTCTACAAGTGCAAATCGGTCCCTTATTTCAGTTAATGCATGATAATGCACGACCGCACACCGCAAGAGTTGTAAGACAGACTCTCGCCGCAGCTAACATCAATGTCCTGCCCTGGCCTGCTCAGTCGCCAGACTTGAACCCGATTGAGCATGCATGGGATATGCTACAGAGAAGAGCTCTGCCGAATATGGAGGGTATCCAGTCGCAAGAAGACCTTTTTTTGTTGTTGCAACGAACATGGGCGGCCATTCCACAGCGTGATTTGGATGAACTCATTTTGAGTATGCCAAACCGATGTTCTTGTGTTGTTAGTGTTCGCGGTAGAAACACGGATTATTAATTGTTTAAGTTACCCAATAAAATTTTAAAGAAAACTGTTATTTCAGTCTTTTTTTCGAACTTTAATGTTAGTGGTTCAAATGTCAAAAATCCCTTTATTAGAAAATGGCAAATTTCTTTATTAATGCAAAGGTGACTTGGTTTATCGTTACTGTGACAAACGAAAACACTTTATTTGATGAATCCTTAAAGAAAATTTTAATTAATATCAATCAGGAGAAAAGTTATTGCAAAAATATATGTTGATCCCTAGACACTTTTGATGTGTGTATTATAGTACCTAGAATTTAATGTTGCGACACAAGGTTGCTGAATGAAGATGCTTGCCATTCTCACAGTTTTTTTTTTCTTACCGAAACATGTTTTACCGATTTACAAAATAACTTTTTGCTATTGGCCGAAGACTCTTTTGAACTTTTTTTCATTTGGCATATTTTCACCACACCGAAATGACATTTTACGGAATATTATTTGGTCACAAAAATATAGCCAGGTACTTGGTAGCATTATCATAATTAAATTAAATTAGTGTCATAAAAAGTCAATATTTTGTGCTACAAAATGTTGGTACGGAAACGAATCGCTGCAAAACCGACTTCACGCAGTCTTGTCTGCCCTACCCCTAGACTCCTAGAGTGTAATTTAAACCTTTGTAGACGCGAAGGTGTGGGGCGGCCCGCGAGCTGAGGAGCAGGTGGTTTGTAGGCCCGCCACCACAGCTGAGGCTGGCCGTCACAGATCGTCAACCGATACAGTGGCAAACGTGACTTCGATGAAGTAAAAAATACGAAACGAAAATCGTTGAAAAGTTTTAGGTGACATGAAATTTGGTCAAACGTATTTCAAGCTTATGATAGGTAACCTTCTTGGGGTTATTACCTATCGTAACGACTGTCAAGGAAATAACAGCAGGGACCAGCAACTTAACGTGTTTTGAGAAACTAAGAAAACTCGGTACATAATGATGGTCACCCATCTACGGGCCGACGTAGCCAAGCACTGCTTAACTTTAGAGATCGACATGTGTGGCTGTTATTATTTAGCCACGAACTCCCTTTTTCAGCAGAATTTTATTTTTTCTAGCCCACACTTGCAAAAGCATCAACTACTGGGCAATTGTCTTCTTGTAAGTATTGTTTTCAGGAAATCTTTTCCCGCGCCACATCGAATTCTTCGCTGTGGGCGTCCAAATAATCTCTGCACCTCTGTGGGATCTTAAAGGGAAAACGAGACTTTTAGTATCTCGCCTTTTATATTTTTTCTTCAAACAACAGTTTGTTTTTATATTTATCATTCATTGCAAAAAGGAAACAATTAGTCATGCCCATAAATTATGTAAATAAGGTCAGGCTATTTTATGGCATCCACAATTTTAGTAACTGCTGTAGTAGAGCAAAACTACTAAATGTCCAAATGTATACAGAGCGTATGCGAAACGCGAGGTCGAGAAAAAGCGAGCACCAAATTTTTGCACTTTGGCACGCATAGGTTGGGTTCAAAGGGGATGGTTAGACTTAGGTAGCGATAATGCGAAAGTTTATAAAGAGGGATCGGATGTATCGAAGAATGTTTGTTACTCTTGCAAAACGCAAGAAACCAGAACGGATTAGTATGAAAGGCACACAAACAGCTAGTTCAACTATCTCCGTGTTAACATATGATAATGTAAATCCTTTTAGTACGTTTCCTTGGGAAATACACCATATCCGTAATTCCCACCCGCGCGAATTTCGTGAAACTAAATAATTAACCCGTACGGCCCAAACTTCTGTTATTAAAAGACGTACAAAGTGAGTCAGATCGACGTGAACTCATTAATTATTATTGTCCGATTACCGGACCTACTACAAGGTAAGAATTTTGATTTACGTTACTATTATCATTTGCATAAATAACAATTATGTCAAGGCAAAATAAGAGCCGCACGAGTCGATCTTCAAGGTTAAGCAGTGCTTGCTAACGTTGGGGGATCATTACGTACCGAGTTTCATTCGTATAATCTTTTTTTATTCTTCTTCTTCACAGCCCAACATTCCGATCCATACAAATACTACAGGTCTAATCACGGACTTGTATATTTTAACCTATAACTTGAGGGGCATCCGTGGGTCGTAAGTTATACGACTGTCAAAGATCTACAAATGACAGCCGGGACCAACGGCTTAGCGTGCTTTCCGTGGTAAAATGAAAACTCGGTACGTGATCGGTGGTATCCATCCACGGACCAACCAAAGCCATTACAGACAATTCCCTTTTAACTTTTCTGTAACTGGCGCAACTTTAAACTTCCTCTACTATACTCATTCCTCACTTTTTATCCATTCTTGTCACACCACACATCCGCTTCAACATTTTCATCTCCGCTACGTGCATTATTTTTTCATCCTTCTTCTTAACATCCCAGCCGATACAATTATGGATTTGTATATTTTTCCCTTTAACTTAAGGGGCATACGTGGGTCGCAAGATGTTCCAGTGACCTGTCACCATTTCATCCATCCTGAGTTGATCCGGTGTGTTACGCCTCGGTCTATTTCGCCATCCCCTTGAGAAAGTGAGCCGAGGTACCGGAAATCTGATCATATCGATATGGGCGTTCCGGCAAGGTTATGGGCTTCAAACTGGAGAGAACGCCGAAATCATAGAATAAATATTCTGTTTTGGTCTTACTTAATTTCTAGCCAACATTCCCTAGTTTTATCCACCACACTTCGATCTTCTTTGGACCTCCAGGCCACTCTCGGTAACTAACACAATGTCGTCGGCAAACAGCATACGCCAAGGAGATTTTTCCTGGACGTCCGACGTAAGTGCGTCCATTATCACCAGGAAGAGGTAAAGGGCTTAGAGCCGACCCTTGGTGCAAGCCAACAGCCACATTGAAGGTTCCGATAGTGCCCGTTGTAGACCGGACTCACTTTCTCGCAAACTTTCATAATATTGCCATTAGCTTTATTCATCTATAGTTATTGCACTCCAGCACATAACCTTTGTTTTTAGAGATGGGCACCAGCGAATTATTGCACCATTGGTCAGGTATGGCTTCTTCTAGCAACAACTTATTGAAGAATAAAGCTAACCACGTCCATTCCTCCACCCGTAATACCTCCAAACTGCAACTGGTATATCGTCAGGTCCTAATGCTTTACCATACTACATTCCATTTACTGCTATTCTCACTTCATCCATACTAACCTTTTTCACCAACCCCTGATTCATTGGTTTATTGTCCAGAACACCGTTCCAGTCATTTGAACCAATAATGTCATTCATTTTCAGGGTAATTGTAAACGTTTTAAAAAAATACCTTTTGAAACAATAATGTTTTGGCTTTGTTAAAAAAATATTGGCTGTTAGAAAAGGGGAGTTAAATACTTTCATTGTATAGTAATTTATCTAAAAACTGCAACATTAGCCATTTACACTGTGTCGTTAGCGGTTCTGAAAATGAAGTGTTTACATTTTACCTTGACTTTAAAACAAAAAATTGTATTTTGGGGTAAATGTGAACACCTAAGTTAAGTCTACGTGATTAGCATTATAATTCCGCTAACTCTTTTTCATTAATTAGAGTCTCATAAATACATAGGATTTTGATCTAAACGTCTACCAATACACAGGGGTGAATGTAAACAATTGAACTCGCTTCGATATTTTGTATTGACTAAATTACGAGGTGATTGGGAACATTCTATTGTTTTACGGGAAAATGGAAACTAATTAAGAAAACCTATACATTTTCAAACGGGGTAAAAGAAAACAAAATTTTAAGAAGTGCTATCTTGTATCAGTTTTTAAATAAACTCAATCTCTTAATCTCAATCTTATGCATAATAAGAATGAGATTGACTGTTTATTTTGATTAGTAGGTTTTGAATGATCTACTAATCAAAATAAACAGTCCTCATCTTCCAGGAATACAAATTCAGTTTCGTTCTCATTCAAACTAAGCAAATTAAAGTTTTTCACAATCATATTACCGGGTATAGTGTCGATATCTTTAGTGGTAGCAATAAATCCCGTGTTATCATTTTTCCATTTTTATTAAAAAACGAGACAGTGTACACTTGATTAAACTGCCTCGTTTTTTGGTCTGCGACTTTACTGTAGACTGTAGTTTTTGACCACTATCTCACCTGATGGTAAGCGATGATTTGGTCGACGGTGAAGCACGCTTGCCTAGAAGAAACCTATTCACTCTTGACTTGAAGACCCCGATTGTAGCTATCGGGAAACACAGACTACGGCAGGGAATTCCACTCCTTAGCGGTACGCATAATAAAAGTATTCCCAAAGCGCTTAGTGCGTATAGGTGGGATGTCCACCATGTACCGATGGCGCATCGCCGTACGTCTGGTAGTCCGATGATGAAACGGGCTAGCTGGAATTAGGTCATGCAATTCCATCGCACACTCCCCGAAATGTAACCAGTAAAAAACCGACAGGCTGGCAACTCGGCGACGATGTTCAAGGCTCTGGAGCTTAGATTTGACCAGTGCTTCATTGCCAATGAGCCTCTTGGCCCGCTTTTCAACCGACTCAAGTGCATCAAGCTGGTATTTTGCAGATCCGTCCCAGAGATGAGAACAGTACTCCATGCATGAACGAACTTGCGCTTGATACAAGCTGAGCAGCTGTTCTGGCGTGAAGTGCCTTCTCACCTTTGCAAGGACCCCCAACTTTTTGGCAGCCAGCTGTGCCTTTGCCTCAATATATGAGCCAAAATTGAGGGCTGATGTTAAAGTTATGCCAAGAAGCTCAAGATGGTCTGCTATTGGCACGGTGACATCTCGGAAAGTTGGAGCAGGGTGAAATTGGCTCTTTTTTGCGGAAAAAAGACACGCCTGGGTTTTGGTAGCATTAAACCTGACCAGATTGGCATCGCCCCATTCGGAGACTGCTTGCAAGGACAGGTTCAAACGCTCCACCATAGCCTCACGGAGAGACCGGATCTGGGGCCCGGTAGCCCGTGCGTTAGACAAGTATCTCTCAGCAACAGTGCTGTCGTCTGCATACCCAAAGGTGCCGGGTTTTAGCAGATCGTCAATGTGCAGCAAGAATAATGTTGCTGAGAGTACGGACCCCTGAGGGACCCCAGCATTAATATGCAGTTGGTCCGACGAGCAGCCATCGATAACCACTCGAATGGACCGATCTCTCAGGAAGTCTGCAATCCAATCACACAGACCACCGGGCAGACCGAATGAAGGAAGTTTACCGATAAGGCTTTCATGCCAGACCCTATCAAAAGCCTTCGAGATGTCGAGGGAGACGGCAATCGCTTCCCCGTGCCTCTCGATGGCCTCACTCCATATGTGAACGGCATACGCTAGAAGATCCCCAGTAGACCGATTACGTCGGAAGCCGTATTAGCGGTCACTTAGGATATCGTTAGTTTCTAGGTATGCTAGGAGCTTACAATTGAGTACACGTTCCATACTCTTACAGAGTATGGCACGTATCTTACGAGCACTGTATCATATTCTTGATACTCTGCAAATGCAGCAACAGCAATCTCGTATAATCTATTGCACCCGGCTATATACACTGAATGTACATGCGACGCTCGTGCATCCCCACACGAGCGTTGCATGTACATTCAATGTATTATCATTTTCGGCGGGAACAAGAGTGAGCTGTGACTCAAAAATTATAAATGTTCTTGGGTTTTTCTTCCAAATTGTTATCTTTTACAACAGCCTTTAGCTTTTCATAAAAATCAAACACAATAAATGGTTTCCTGGCATCCATCCGCAGTTTTTGTAGATGTTGAGGCTTTTTTAGAGTCAGTTCTGGGTGGCGTTTCATGAAACTTATGTACCAATCACTATCCAGCCAGGTTTACTGTCTTTGAAATTATTCACAATGCTATTACTATCAACATACTCGTTCACAAGATTTTTTAATACTTCCTTTATTACTGGAAAGCCCATTTGTGCTCGAGTTTTAAGGCAAGAAGCTATGTGATCTTCCACGCGAGCTGGCAATACTGTTGAAACACCAGCACCTATTCTGTAAATGTCTACTTTTCTGCCCTTTATTCGGTGATAAATAACTGAGATAGGGACGTTATAGGCTTTCTCGGCTTGTCTATAAGTGTTCTTATTTTCTTCTACATCCTTAACAGCCTGTTGTAAGTCCGTTAAGGTATATTTTGTCCCTCTCTTTCGGATGTAAACGCGCGGCATTTTGAAAATGTACCTGAATAGAAGTGTTTACCATTACCCATCATCATGTTAGTAGCAGAAATTATAATCATCTCCTGTATTTCACACACTGCACGCTAGTGGGACTAAGTAGCCCTACTAACATATACAAACTAACAGGTTATGTAAAGCACTTGAGATGTCCTATGATAACAAGAGTTCTCATAGAGAGCAGAACTCAACAATGGCACAAAATATGGAGTCTTCAGGTAGTAGTGGGTTGCCCTCCATAGAGAAATTAGATGGTAACAGCAATTATGCCACCTGGAAGTTTTTTTTTTGCTTTGCGTACATGCACTAAGCAATGAGGTCTAATCATCAAGCAAATCTTTAAGAGTTCACAATTACCGCCACCCAGTATATCGTATGGGAAAATGTAAACACCACTTCGCTGCTTGTTAGCTTGATTTTATTGATGGAAAGTTAGAAAAATGCAAAGCTAATTCTATGAAATCACAGTTAAAAAACAATCAACAACTTACTTATCAACTTTTCTTACAAAATGTTTTAATAACAACTTTGTGCAAAAACTTGAAAACGAAATTTCTGCAGACAACTTTTCGTCACACTAAAAGTGAAGTTATTTTTCAGACAGGTGAAAAAGATGACATTTGTAGTCATAGACAACAGATTAAAGTAACGTTTCCTTTCATGTCCGTCAACCTAAGTGCATTATTAAAAGTTTATTGAAAGTCGTTTCCAATCACCCCAGCTTACAATTACCCTGATTGACCCTAAATTTTCTCATCATCCGAAAGAACCATTCCACTTCATCTTTTACGCATTTTATCTGGCATACATCCCTCGAATTTCTTTCTCAAGACGAAGACGTTCTGAAGACGGCTCCATCGTCCAGGAACTCGCCAAACACGCGTCCTTCGTGAATCTGGATGGAAGCCGAACCTGGATTCATCCGTGAACAGCACATTGGACCATTGCTCACGGCCCCAGTCCACGTGGTTCCGAACCCATTCTAATCGTCGTCCACGATTACCTCTCCGTAAAGGTGGGACCCGGAGTGGTCTACGAGAGCGTAGATTGCTTTCATGCAGTCGCCTTCTTACAGTTTGGTCACTCACAAGCACTTGGTGTTCCACTCGCAGCCTTTGGACCAATTGAGTCGCCGTTGCATTTGGTTGAGCTCGCGCAGTAATTTGCAAAAATCGGTCTTGTCTGGGGGTAGTGATGCGACTTGGCCCCCGGTGCCTCTCCGCTACTTCACCTGTGGCACGATAGCGTGTCCACAATCTTGAAATTACATTTTGGTGGGTCCCTATGGCCTCAGCAACATTACACTGAACAGACCCAGCTTCCAGCATTCCCACAGCTCGTAACATCTCCGCCCTCGTCAAATGTTGGCGTTGCATGGCTACAATACCTCAATTTTAACTTTATCTTTGGTTTAAAAATGAAAAAAAAAACTGTAACTAAACGGAATTCGTATTGTTTTCTAAATTTCGCACAAATGAAAATTCCCTCTCCTACACATCAAGACATTTTTATGCCACCGAAACAAAAGAATTTTCAAAAATTTGAATTTGGAATTAGTCTGAGATAAATTACAAACAAATCGGTGTATAAAAGATTCCAATGCGGCCAGTACTTTTCGAGTTATTTAATTGAGTATGAAATATCCCTAGATCGTGTTGATGTGTGTAGTTAGGTGTCTATCGACCGTGCTCTTAAAAATGACATTGAAGTCCTGGTGTGACTACGAGTCGGCAAGGAAAATAACAGCATCCCTTCTAAAGCCGTAACAAATTTGTGTCTTTGAAGAAAGAGGACTTCTAATAATATTGACCTAAGAATGAGCGTTAAAATATTGTATTTATATTTTTCAGCGCTATGGAATCTTTGACTCAACTCACAATTGGCCAGTTTTTAACTAACTAAGCGAATAGCAAAGATTTTGTTAACAAAAAATAATAATTATAGATGTCATCAAAGGCTTCGTTTCGATTTATTCCTTAACGAATTATACATTCATTAAGGTTCTAAGTAAATTGGCTTAAATATGAAATAATTATTGAAGACGTCCTTAAGAAACCGAGATTCACTCGAATTAGAATAATAATCGGGAAACAGAGAAGCCGGCAGTGAATTCCATAGACTAGTTAAAATGCTATATTAATGTCTTATATAAAATAAACCGGTAAATTAATAAAGATAAATTAATTCACCACAATAAATTAACCAGAGCCTTTTTCTTCTTTTAATTATTTTTTTAATTAGTTGTGCCCCACGACCTTCATCCGCGTAAAATTATTTAACGATTGTAAACAGATTTTGCTAACAATTTTAACGGTTTTAACTTTTTAGCACGAAACCCTAATCCTTTTTTTGAAAATAAAGTAGCGTAAGTTATTACTTATAGCATCAGCTGTCTACCAGTCGGAACGTGAGAGGGAGAAGGCCTCACGTCCCAACCGCCGCGGGAATAAAGAAAAGTTATCAAAAAAATCTGTTTCGCAGAGCCTTTAAAACAAAGTGATTTAACTGATATAGAGAACAACCGGTAAAACCACTTTTTACTTCATTATGATTTATGGGATAAACAGTTGACGTCCGAAATCGAATAACCAATTATATTATTACTACCTGATGCCTGCAACTTCGTTTGCATGGAAATTTTGGGGTAAAATGTGTTTGTATGTGGTGATAATGTTTGGAACTGTAGATCCGATTACGAAAACTCTTTCACTGACAAATTTAAGTAAGGAAGTAACATTATCCCCGAGGGCTATTGGCTACATTTGAAACGTTCCTGTGGGTTAATTTCAGTACATAACGGGATTGAAGCGCGAGCAATAGTTAGTACCACGTAAAGAAGATACCAAACAGCAAGTTCAACATGACCTGATCGATGTCATTGTTAGCAATAAATTATGAAAGATAAATGCTTTCAGCACAATTAACACTATATCATCAGCGTTACGTATACATGACACCGCAAACGCATAAAGTAATTATACACAACTAGCTTTTGCCCACAGCTTCGCTCACATTAATTTAGAATTTGACCGGCTAAGACACGTGGCGCCATCTATTATTATGAGAACGTTATTTTTGTTTTCCTCGTGAACAGTACCTTTTTTCAGGATGATCGGTTCAGTGGTTTATGCGTGAAAAGGTAACAAACAAACAAATTACTTTCGCATTTACAACATGAGTTAGGATAAGGATAGTAAAAAAAAGTTCAAATAAGCTCTGCCTGGTGATGGTGATGCTTAACTAAAAACATTGTATGTCGTTAAACGTGTATTAACTTTTCGCAGCGTTTATGAATAAACCTCTTTATGATTAACATATAAATGACATTCCTAAGTAGCATAATAGGGCCGTGAGACGTCTGTTAAAGGAATTCCGTGTTTCTTAAACAACCTTCAATGGCATTGACATAAGCTTGTCAGAAGACACTTGTATAAAAACAATGTCCTGGTAAACACCACACGCAACAGGACCATTGTCTACAGCGACTACATCAATCAACTCAGCCCACAGCAGTCCACTGCTAGACATGTCTCTAACAAACAACGCCGCAACACCCGATGACCTTTCACACCGAGTCTGTTCCAGCCACCGTAACAACTTTGCAACAAGGCAACAACGACGATCATAGAGCACAGGCACAGATACGTCTCGGCGACTGCTGCTAGAGGGGGCACTAGTAACATTTTTTTAATAACGGTTTTAATCAGCTAAATAGATGTGTCATAATGACAGATAAAATAACAACAGTATTTTTAATACTATAGAAACTCCAAGGAGTTTCTATATTACTACATACATACCCTTATTTATAAACAAGTCAAAATCATTACTTGAGTAATTGTAATTACTTATGATACGATTATTATTCTGTAGTTTAGTAATTACTTGAAGTTAGAACTCTTTGACGGTTTCTTACTTCGTTCAAATTCTTTTCTTTTGCACAGAAATAGTTGCATAAGTAATTATACTTAAACTCAGGTTATAATTTTTACTTGACTGTAGATACAAGTGTTAGAGTGTCACCGTGTATAATAATATGTATAACGAAGCTATAATGTTTCCACTGCTGGGACACAGGCCTGCTCTCTATGAGAAGGAATGGGCAATGATCCACATGTTACATGAACTTTGTTCTAGGACATGCTGGTTTGCTCATCATGTTGTCTTTCATCGTCTTGAGATCAGTGGTTAGCTCAACTTCAACGTCAACGTCGCGTTGCGATACACTTGTTCCTACCCACCATCAACCTACCACCTACCTACCGAAGACATATTGTCTTTTTTTTCTATTAAAATAAGTTAAGCTTTGATGGTTTTCCTTTCATTTAATTTATCATGTTTGTTTGAGAGATTTGATCCTTATAATTGACCCTATCGATCGATAGCGTAAAAGTAGGTAAAGAGCAAGATTATTATTCGATTGTTTTTTCTGATTTTATTTGGTGCGAGTCCCGAGTGTGGCAAGCAAATTTACGAAAATCTTTGAATGCAGATTTATGTTTCTTTTTAAAAATAAAGGAATGATTACAGGTGGCGTTGAAAAATTCCATCCTGCATGTAAGATAAGACGCAGTGCAATTACACCATGACGATTATAATATCAAGTAAAAAGAAAAACTATAATAAATTACACAGTTTTTTTTAATACACACCAATTATTTTAACAACGTAAATAGAATAAGTAATTTTTATAATTCACTTTTTTAATTGGTAATAAAGATATGTACTAGCGATCTACTGCTTATATAGAAGATAGCAAACATAAAGAGCGCAGATCGTCGATTGATACGCAAAATGCCTGTGCTAGTGCTCATAGTGGCATTATTATGCCTAGTGATAGCTGCGTGGTCGAGGATGAAGCCGGATCCACGTTCACCCCCTACTTTGCCTGGGGCGCTACCTTTCATAGGACATTCGCTTCAGGTTTTTGGAAATCGAAAACGTAAGTAGAACACGCCCTAGAAATAACTAAAGACTATAGTTTTGTATTCATAATTATCGCTGATGAGGAACAAGTGGGTTAACTTAGGAATTTATTTGTTTGGATCATTATACAAAGTGGTGGTGACTATAAATACACTGTTAATACTATGTAGTCCATTGGAATATTTTTAAACTTTGCCCCACATTAAGAATTTCTCCTGTATCGTAGGTGCGTTAATAAACATTTAAACCGACAAACACAAACAGCCAGACCTGGAACAACTATCTGTAGGCCTTGTAAAGCCTACAGATAGTTGTTTCGTGCGGGGATCGAACCAGCGACACGCAGCACAGCAGTCGATCGCTCAACCACTACGCCAACCGTGCCGATAAAATACCGCCTGTTAAAATTGAGTAAAGCCTACCTTTCATTTACATTGGCTTTTTTTTTGTGATTGGCATCTCACAGTTCAACCTATGTGGTCGTCGTCTGCTTAACCGGACTATCATGTGGGTGCCTTTAGAGTAAGGCCTCCAGCAATGGCATAAAAACTTACAAACTAAGCGACTGCACGCTAAGGGCACCCCCTGTGGGGTACGAACCTCGGCTTAGGGCGTCGCTGGGGGAGGACTGAATGGGGACAGGCTGGATCTGAATGGTAGTGGAATGGTGGTGGAATTTAAAACTACAGGCATAGCATCACGGGCTGGCTTGAGCGAGAGTCGGGGAGGGCATGGACCGGGACGTCGCGACAGACCTCGACGGCAAAAAAATGTTATTGTGGGATATCCACCATCGCGAAGATTTCTGTAGACCTTTTCAATGTGTACAATACTTAATACATTATTTTGATAAATCTCGTAGGGTTCAGCCTGCGTTTGCAATGTAAGCGGAAAACATGTAATTATTTACGACATCACATTAAAAACCTCAAAAATAACAGTATTTCTCCACTATTCAATGGATGTTATTATACATGTCATATAAACCTTCCTCTTGAATCACTCTATCTATTAAAAAAAACCAAATCAAAATCCGTTGCATAGTTTTAAAGATTTAAGCATACATAGGGACATAGGGATATAGGGACAGAAAAAGCGACTTTGTTTTATACCATGTAGTGATTACACACCCAGGGCAGTAAAGTAAAAAATGCACCCCACGCTTATATATCCGTAGGAGAAACTGTTTCGCTGAGGGCACGTTTTTAACGTTTTCGGGACGTCGTCGTGCATAGTCGTAACGCCGGTGTGACAACCACAACAATGCGTTGATTTATTGGGTTGCGTTGCGTCGTCACTGAATCAACGCTACGTTGGTTTACATAAACGAAACACATAATTTGCTATTACAACTTAAAAATGTTGTCCATTGCCAAAAAATAATACAACGCCTGATGTACAAATTACTAGGAAAGTATCCTTGTCTTGTCAGCTATCTACAAAGGTATGAATCTTAAGAGCGTTTACGACTTACGAGATTTCATACCAACCTTAAGTCCTTATTTTCCGAAATGAATGAACTTATTTTAATTAAACTTCATACGCATAAGCAGAATACATAGGTCTAAAAAGTTTTTTTTTTTTTTTTTTTCTAAATTATTGTTTTTAATAATTTAAAAAAATGTTTTCGAAAAATAGTGACACAGCTAAATTAGACCGATAATTAATCATCCATAAAAACAGAAATTTCTGATAACCTTTTTTTTTAAAGACATTTCTAAAATGTTTTTAGTAATTTTTTAGACCTATGTATTCTGCTTGCGCGTATGACGTTTCAAATGATTTAATCTAGGAGTTTTCAGGCAAAAAATAAAAATCGAATAAACTCAAAAACTACAGAATTTCGGTAGATCATTTAATGTCTTAATTTGTTGCATTTTAAACCTACTATGACGTCCTGCAAGGAATTCGTCAAGTTACCAGTAACTTGCCAGTAACCCTGTATACATATTATAATACGTTGATAAACTAAACTTAGAAGCTTGACCTTTGTGGGGGTCACGACGATCGTGTTGATTCGGAAGATGATCATGGTCATATGACCCAGTAGGTACTAACTTATTGTGGAGGTCACATAGGCAGTCGCTCCATGTAAAATACTGGTATACAGCTGCATCAGGCAGCTGCATCATCTTCTCCACATAGTTGGGAAAAGCTATGCAGTCAATGACTACACACAAAAATCAAGCGGAGCATTGGAAACTTGTATAAGTCGACTCTTGAATAAATAAACTTATGGTTTTTTTTTATGTAACCGATTTCATCACTACCAATATTCCACACATAAATACACGATGGTGACTTCAATGTCCGCATATCGTCGATCGTGGCTGGATTTGTAGAATGTCTGTGTTAGTGGTGTCAGTGTTATTACTATGCGTAGTGGTCGCTGTATGGTCGTGGTTAAAGAAACAACCTAACGCGCCCCCTGAATATCCTGGGGCACTACCAATCCTTGGACATTCACTTCAGGTCTTAGGAGATCGAAAACGTGAGTAAGACTGTTATTGCACGGTTTTAACCAAACAATTTTATCCATAGAAAGATTATTACCTTGCAAGACATATATCTTGCGAACAAGGTCGCCGATAGATGAGTGCAATTAGACAAAAAAAAAACAAAGGTGGAAAGAAGTTTATAGTGGTCGGATTTTCATGAGAGTTTATTTTCTCGTTCCTAGAGTATAAAGAAGCAAATTAAATAATTGCTGCTGCTGCGGTTGCTGAAAGCCTCAAACGGCGTAAATACTAATATAATATATTAATATATTTATTCAAAAATTAGATTTGGCACAATTAATACAATATAAATCTTAGAAATTACAAAGTTCAATGCCTGTACTAGGATAAACCTGTATCACAGGCGACATGGTTGTAATAATTACTACTTGGACAACAGATTTCCTTAACAATATTTAACACTAAAATTATGAAATGGGTTATTAAAAGTTAATATATTATGATAAACCTAATGTTCTTGAAACGCTAATAAAACATACACGCAAAAATAATGTAGGTCAATAAATTCTAAGGAAAACTATTTGTGGCACATAGTTGCTAATATAAATATGATAGTCAGCAGTACGAAACAAGTAACTATTGCAAAAAGAACGCCGTCAAGGCATTTTTGTTGTGGGCGACAATTTGCTTAGGCAGCGCGATATCAACGGAAGTTTGGCCATGAGTATGAATATACCTTAATGGCAGTTACAGTTTTGAGCCGTTTGGGGTCGAAACGCTCGGCTCATGGGGCCCAAGCGCGCATTCTCTTTTTAAGGAAATATCTCGTCGACTGGTTGACACTTCACGAGACCAGAGGGCTGGCTATTTCTTTGGGCAAAGAATTAAAGCGGAAACACATTATTAAAACGCGACGCGACCCGATTAAACGTGATGCTTGTTGAGTCGAATCAAATGTATTATTTTCTTATGACCAGAATCACACTATGAACATCCGACGCGATGCCATGCGCGCACACGCCACCCGATCCAGACGTGCCAGGTTAGTGTGTTGCCCATGGTGGTAGTAAACACGCCATCCGACGCGGCGCCCGCAGTATGTTTCTAGAAAACACCCAACGCCACGCGTCAGTCGATCGAGAACTGTCACAGAGCATACATGCATTCTTTGACTTCCCCTATTCTTCAAACTGTCAAACGGAATTTATGCCTATTTAATATTATTTTTTGCATTTATTTAGCGAAATGACTGACGAACAATTAATTGAGTTGGTAAAACGATATCCTGTTCTATATGACATGAATTAAGCTATATCTTAATGTAAGAAAAGCCTAGTTATTCTCTTTTTCTTGAGTCCTTTATCATATATGTACTCATAATTTGCATCAAATCTTCTTCAAAATCTTCATCTGACTCGTTATTTATTAAATCCATAGTAAATACCCATACACTTCCACTGCTGGTATTCAGAAATTGCTAGTATGTCGTGGCGTCGCGTGTTGGTAATGTGCACGGTGCACGTCGGGTGTTTGGTTTTTGGTGTTTCCGCCTTTAGCATTGCCATTCAACGTGGCAATGCCGCCAGTCTTCTGGGCACGTTTCCGGATGACAACGATGTGGAGGAGTATTTTGACGCCTTAACGTCCTGTTGTTTTTGATTTAGTTTATATTTAGTTAGTTAGTTTATGTAAATACTGTTATTTTTATTTTATTTTAAAATTAAACCTGATCAATAATTGAAGAAAACAGGATTTTTAAAGTAAAACTTGAAATAGGTCCGCATTTCATCGATAACAATGAACAAATTGGCGTTTAGTGGATGCACGCAGGTCTTACTATAATGCCACAATATAAATTCGGCGAATTTCAAGTTAATCATAAACGAAAAAAAAATTCCAAAGGAAATTTTAGAGAAAAAAAAAACAGTCGCGATTAGCGAATTTTTGTTTAACTTTCTTACCACATCTCTAGAAACGGTTGTGCGTTGTTTCGTCGCTAATTATTTCATCGAATTTCATTTCACATAAATTGTTTCTCATATTATCATTTCATAGAATAATCAATACGCAGAATACTTACTTTGAAGAATTTTAAATCATCAATTTTTGTTTCAAATAAAGTTTAATGTTACAATATTCATATCATAGAATAACAAATCAAATATTCTTTATCCACATATTGTTTGTTTCACATAAAACTTATTACGAAGAATTACATTTTATCGAGTGACAGTTTCTAAAACTCATACCTTTGAAAAATACACACCGTCCTATAAAATTACAACACCGCATTCACAAAAATAATGCGGTTAAATTCTTGTCAAGCAGGAAAACAGTCTTTTTATTCTCACTAATGGTGTTCATGCCTGTTGCACGCAGCATGCAAGCAAGCATGTAGCATGCAAGCAAGCATGCAACATGCAGCGTGCAAGCAAGCATGCAGCATGCAACAAGCATGGTTTCTGTCACGGCTCCGGCGCTGCGGGGCTTCGGCGGCCCCACGTGAGTTCATCGTCGCAGATGGTATTAACGCTCACCACCGCAGCTTCGGCTTGCTGGCCGGCAAGCCGGCCAGCCTCAGCCGCGGCGGCAACCGATAGATACCACCTGCTCCTCAGCTCGCGGGCCGCCTCATCCCTCCGCGCCTAGGCGGGCTTAAATTACACTCTAGGAGTAGGGCAGATAAGACTACGTGGAGTCTGGTTTGCAGCCATTCGTTTTTGTCACTAACTTTTGTAGTACAACATATTGACTTTTAAGGACAATATTTTAATTTAAGGTTAATAATTTCGTTGAAATAAAATACCATGGAAACATACATCGAACAAACAATATTCGTTGCCAGGTTTGTGAGGTCTAATCTTGATTTATTTGAACGGAAAAATAACACAAATAAAAGGAAACCTACACATTTAGATTTTGAAATCCCGCCCGTTCCAAAGCTACAACTTTTTCGGCGAAGCTGCGTTTACATGGCCCCCCTAATCCAGAATGCTTTGCCTAGATCAATTACTCAACTGCCCTTCACTAAGTTCTGTGTTGCGTTGCGGAAGTGGTTGTTACAAGAGTGTTTTTATTCGATAGATGAGTACTTTCAAAAATGTCCCTGTAAATTTTATACGTTTAAGCACAGATATATTTAACTAGATAGTGGAGGATCTAACATTGTTAATATATTGAGTGTAAAACTTGTAGTATTGCATGCTATATATTGGCCAAATGTGTGATACTAAATAAATTATATAAGATCTTCATGTACCTACCATATTTGATGCAATAAATGAATTGAATTGAATTGAATTTAAAAAGTAATTCTACTGTTTGATAAATTTGTTAAATAAAAAAAATGTGATTATAAAATTAATTGAAGTGTGTTTCTGTAAAATATGTTTCATTCAAGTAAATAGTTGTTGAAACAAAAATATTCGAAATAAAAATACGAGGACCAAATATTATGTGAAACATTTTCTGGGAAACAAAATTCTGTGAAACTTCTGTCTGCGAAACAAGGTGACACCCTCTAGAAACTCAATTAAAAACGTCTCGATCACGATTTTTTTAAGTTTTGTAATACGAAGAAAGGAGGCTGGCGAAAATGGACCCAAAGAATCTAAAAATTAACTAAACTCCGTTCCAGTGTAAATATAAAATAATTATAACTACAGTTTTATGAGATATTTATTTTTAAAATATTGAATTTTTAGGACTCGGGAATCAAAAGTTATAAATATTTTCAATTTACTAAAATTAAGTAATCGAGCAATTACAAAACGCAACTTTTTTCCGATTACGTTCCAATCCAATGACATGTGTTTTTGCTCAAGGGTTTATTACTACAAATGGCTTTTTCTCTTAGTTTTTATACATTCTATTATGTCAATAATTCATAAAAAATAACATGCGAACCTGATATAAAAACGCCAATTAACAATGCAAAAGCATTTAATAAAAATGGAACAATGGCGATTTTATAGTATTTCTTATAAAGGAACGGTATCAATGATGATCGATTGAGTCCCGTCACTACTGTCATTGTCAGATCTGTGATGATCTAGTCCATCGTTATGTTTGTATTTTTGTCTGGGATTTTATGTTTATCATTGCGATTTTGTAGATTCTCGACGACTTGGCCTTTACATCTTGAACTGAAGATAATGCACCCTGTCATAGACTACCTACCGCATTCTTCTCTGGATATTGGACAATGAGTTGTTTTTGATTTGGACTTTGATTTTAACCACAAACATGCGTTGCGTTAATTTCTTCTTCTCTTACGACTTACGCTCTTACGGAGGTGTCGTCTCTTTGATGAAGGTGCTCAGAGCTTTGAAAAAGTTCAGAGATGGGTGTATCCACGTGATGTAAGTATATTTGTAAAAAAACATGTATTTATATCATAAGTTAAGAACTTATTTAAGATATCTATCTGAACAACAAACTGAGATTTGTTTAGCTTGTATATGTATAAATATATACTGTTGTAATCTTATATTAGGCTCATTCTTACTGTTGCCCTATACTTTATCGGACTAAAACAGTATGCAGTAAAAGACTGGCCGAGGTAGCAGTAGTGTATTTTACTGAGATCTTTCAGTCATCAAAATAGAAGATGGGTGGCTGTCGCATTTTGTCATGAAATATTTATACCTAATATTTATATACCCCTCCACAGGTATCAGAGGTCTTCGACCTCTATATTATCTTTCGACATTTCTGTTTTTCTTTTGTTACGTATGGAACTCTTTATGTTTATTACACTAAAGGTGAATTTATTTATTTTAACATAATTAATTAATTCCAGATAACAGGAGACGACTACCTTTGTCACTCATGCTGGGGGCTGATAAGCTGCGACCCTGAAAATGAAACCCGACAGCAACTTGGCCATCGTAACGTCTGTGTTGCATAAAAAAAAAACTATGTAAAAATACCAAAAAATAAGATTTATTGCTCATACTTTTTTTATTCAACAAACCCTGCTTTTCAATAGCTGTACATAGCTAGTCAGCTCTGGCTGTTATAATTTATGTAAAACAATATTATCTTGTCTCAGCGTAATAAGAATCGTTTTACTTGACTATAATTCGCTTATAGATCAAAATCGTAACGACATAGTTTTAATAGTGATTGAACTAATTACTGGGTTGGTAATCAGTTTAGTCTCTAGCTGCAGTCTAGCAGTTTTATGATTCATCAATTAGGTACAGGCAATGAAGTAAAAATTCTAGTTTTGGCTTATGACAAAAAGCAAAACACGTAAAGTCAGAACTAAAACTGCGAGGGAAATACAGTAGTTCGAATCTTCCTTTATGAGTCGTCTTAAGTATTATTATATTTTGATTAATCTTAATTACGGAGACATTCCACTGTTAAAAACCTTAGTCATAAGATTTGTAGGTTATCTTGTAAATAGACGTATATCTCTTCTCTCCCAACTTTTCCGTCTTACTTTCCATTTACTTTTCTGATAGTCTTTAGTCGTTTTACAACTATGTATAAGTTGAAGATAAAGATAAAGATAAAGATAATTTTATTTGTCTAAACATGCGTATACATACCAATGAAGCATGCAGGATGTCACAATATTAATAGTACGTACATGTTTCACCCGCAAGGCGTACAAATTTATAAAATTTACAAAATAAAAAATACAATAATAAATTACAAAATTAAAACGAAATAACAAAGTCGCTTCAAAACCCACATAGTAGTCAGTCATACATTGATAGGTCATAATTATAAAATAAATTATTCGAAAATGTGTGAAAAAACAAGATTAATAAAATATGAAAAAGAAAAAAAAAATGTCAAACAGTGTCATTCAAAAAGTCATTTATATTATAATAATTTATATAAGGCGTACGCAGCGGAGCTCAGCCGTTTACTTAGGTATTCAATGTGTGCCTTCCAGTTCAATTTAGAGTCAATCATAATTCCTAAAAATTTTGTTGCGTCAACTTTATTAAGTACAGTGTCCTCGTAAATTGCGTTAGGATCAAATACAGCCTTCGTCCGTTGTCTAAAATGCATGACAGTTGTTTTATCTAGATTTATTTTTAAGTTGTTCCTGTTTAACCACGAAATAATTGATGTCAAAGATTTATTTATGTCACTTTCATATATGTCTTTATTTTTACATGCTATAGTCATAGTGCTGTCGTCGGCAAAGAGAGTCATAGGGTGTTCAATAGCACTCGGCAGGTCATTGATGTATATTATGAATAATAAAGATCCGAGTACGCTGCCTTGAGGAACCCCGTATATAGGTGTGCGTTCACTTGATACATAAATTTCCTCTTTCTTTGTCTTAAGATTAATTCTCTCAATTTCTGTGTATTGTTTTCTATTAGTTAGGTATGACTGGATAAGATTTAGTATGTTTCCCCTTATGCCGTAAGCTTCTAATTTCTGTAGCAAGATCCTATGGTCAACGTAGTCGAAAGCTTGCGTCATGTCGCAGTATATAGCACATACCGGGATTCTCCTGTCCATATTCTTCATAACGGTATATAAAAAGTCATAAATGGCCATCCTGGTTGACATATTTTGCCTAAATCCCCTTTGCTCTTTACTTAAGATTTGTTTCTTTTCGAGATATGAGTACAATACTTTAAAAACATATTTTTCAAAAATTTTAGATATTATAGGAATTAAGGCAATTGGCCTATAGTTAGCCATGTGTTCTTTATTGTTTTTTTTAAACAATGGTTTCATTCTTGACACTTTTAGGGCATCCGGAAATACACCTGAGCTGATGCACAGATTCATTAGATAGCTTAAGTGGGTACAAATGGTTTCAGAAACATACTTTACAACCTTTGTTGAAATACCATCATAACCTGTACTATTTGTGGCATTTAACGATTTAATTATGTTAAATATGTCTGCAGGTATACTGGGTGCAACAAAGATGGAGTCTTTCCGTTTTATGATATTCGTCGTTACTTTGGTTCCTGACTCTTGACTTGGTTGAATTTTATCTACAAAAAAATTGTTAAACGCGTTAGCTATTTCAAGAGGGTCATTTACTATTTTGTCATCGACCTTTATATAGCTAATGGATTCTTTAGGTAAAAACGGTTTCGATTTATTTATTATGTTCCATGTCGTTTTAGATTTATTTGTTGCAGTTTTAATCGAGTAATTGTTTTGAGCACGTCGAGTCAATCTCATAACTTTTTTAAACCTTTTTGTGTAATTATTAAAAATGTTTTTATTCGCCATATTTGGTTTTAATCTGTAATGCCAGAGCAGTTGACGTTTCTTTTTGCTGCATAGTTTAATGCCATGTGAGATCCATTTTGATTTTTTAATTACATTTATCGTTGTCAGCTTATATGGAAAATAAAGGTCATAAAATAGTTTAAAATTGTCAATAAATTTGTTAAAAGCGATATTTGGATCGTCCGTTTCATATATATCCGAAAAAGTCAAATGTTTCAAGCAGTCCTTAAATTTTACCATATTCTCTAAGCTAAAGTCCCGTTGTTTTCTGCGCCAGTATTTTAACATAAAAGTTTTTTTTACCGGGCATTTTATTATTTGCGCTGTGTGGTCTGACAGCGCAAATTCAATTACGTCTGTTTTACATTTGGCTCTAAAATTATGTGCGAAATTGTCAATGCAAGTTTTGCTATGAATTCTGGTGGGTTCCTTTAAAGCTAACTTAAGATTAAAATTTAGAAACAGACATATAAAATCTAACACAACATTATTTTTCTTCATTATATCAATGTTAAAGTCTCCCGCAATAATAATATGTTCATACTTTTTTTTACATATGTTTTGTAATAATTTTTCAATTGTTTCATAGAATACATTTAGGTTATTTCGTTTCGGTACTCTGTAGACACATATGATAATCATATTGTATTGTATGAGCTCCACACCGCAGCATTCAACGACACCAGTTATAGATGCCCCAGCTATGTGTGGAACTTCTTTCCATTGATGTCCGTTTTTAATCAATATACAAGTCCCACCTCGTTTACTTTCTTTCCTACAGAAAAATGATGCTAAAGAATAATTGGGTATATTTAAATGGCTTTCGTACCCTGACATCATGAAGTGCTCAGTAATACATAACACGTCAACACTAATGTCCTTTTCTGACAATAATTCATCTAGGCAAACATTTAGATCATCGACCTTATTTAAAAGCCCCGCTATGTTTTGATGCATCACGTAAAGGCTTTTAGTAACGAAAAAACTGCTTTTCTGTTTCTAATACATGTGTGGGATGGTGAGAAGTTAATGTTATTAGAGGATTATCGACAGTCTTATTATTATAAATGTTGATGTATTGAATGTCATTAATAAGCGCTAGGAGATCAACAAAAATGGAATGGAACCCAAAATTATTTAGTTGGCCAGACTTCCTGAAGAATGTATTATAATCATAGTCGACATTTGCATTTGAATCTAATACATGAGCATATTTGTGTATCCAAATATCTTGACATAAGGAATAGTTAAAGTTCATGACTCGCCAATTATACATGTTTGAGTTTATGTTATATTTATATGTGGGTAGACAGATAATAATATTAGTATGCGTTATTTCACTTAGAGTATTCCTTATGTCTAAAATGAGTTCTGAGTAATTTTTAGCTATTTTAAAGTCTTGTTCACCTATTAAAATTACACAGTAGTCATTCATCGTGAAATCGGTCAGTTTTGTGTTTATCCCCTGCAGGAGGTCACATGTAGCTCCATCTGTTGTTATATAATGACAAAATTGAAATTGTTTATCAAAAGTTTCTTCTACTATGGATAGGATCCTGTTTTGTTTATTAGTACTGAGAATACACATTTTGTTTTGTTTAGGTTGTTGTGGTGGATGAATCTCGGGCTGGGTTTTAGTTCCTATATTATTCCTTGTTTCTTTTGTGTCTGAGTTATTCCTATGTGTTTTTGTCTCCTGTTCATTTTTGGTAGTATTTAGTTGATTTTCCGTGTTAGTCGTTATATCAGTTCTAGAATATCCGTTTGTGTCTGTTTTGTTTGACAGTTCCTTCGAGTTTTTTTTCTTGGCGTGTTTTGGCTTGATTTAATTGGACTATTTGTGGCTACTTTTTTATACACGTTATTTTTTCTTATCAAATTATCATTTTCACGCTTTAGTGTACTATTTTCAACCGACAATAGTTCTATTTCTTTATGAGCGCTCTCCAACTGTTTTGCAAGATTTTGTATCTCCTCTCTTAATAACTTGACTTGGTCGTCGTCATCATCATCAGACATGTCTGGCATACTGCTGGTGGTACACTCCAGTGTGTTAGGAATAACATTATCGCTGTCGTTAATCGTTGGAGATTCCGATTGTGTTCGAGGCCTGGGACGCCTAAATGTTACATTTAAACTATCTAAGAAATTCATCTCAGTAATAATGCTGTGTCAAAAAGTGAACACAAAGTATTGCAGTATCGGGGATCCGAACGCTAGCCCTGTCGCACCACAGGTCAGATCTTATACCGCCGGACCACGTGAGCTTTAGTCAGTCACGTCGTATTTGTCGCCTATATACCATGTGATGTAATGATTTTAATTTCTACTCATTAGATGGCAGTTTTCTACAGTTTTAATACGATCCTTGTTTATTTTTCTGGTAACACCTGATTGTTCGTTTATTATCGGCCTAATAGATGGCTCTTATTAACATTATTCAATTTCTTTGTCTTGTAACACTGGGAATTCGTTCACCGCTGACAGCTGATTCAAAAACCAATGTAAACAAACGACATAATTATGAGTATTCCTTGCTTACTTCTCAGTATTCTATGCGTCCAAATTGTGAATTGTGTTATCTCCACTGCTGCGATGATTATAATGTGAAACGTTAATCTCGTCCCAGTGTATCAATCACACATTGCACTTTTTGTTCACTTGTCACTGATGATTAGGCATTTTTTTTTCACTTAGCTCGTATATGTATTGATGTATCTTTCTACCAACATTAGTCACTAATATATGCACTACGGTCTATCCGTTAAAGTTAGTTTTGTCACTTATTTCTGTTTCTTTAAATTTTAAACAACACATTTACACGGCGTTATTATTTACGTGACGGCAGCGCCATCTTATTATCACAGTTGCTATAGTGAATGCTACCTCTAAGAGTGGGTCCCAAAATATATGTAGTCTCGCCCGTTTCCTTTAGACCATGGTTCTGCAGATAAGGCTGGACTTAATAGTACAGGTTTAAACCAAGGTTTATACCTGTTCTTGTAAGTTTATAAAGAAAAGGTCCTAAAAACATAAACAATATCTTGAATAATTTCCTTTCCAGCACTGAAATAATTGCTTATGCAGAAGATACAGCGATCATATTTCATGGTAAAAATGGAGACCAGCCCTCCCAAACGATCGGATTCGATTTCGATTCGGAAAGTGGTATGTCTATCTCGCTCGCTTTCGTAACGCCAAAACAAGATAGACATACGACTTATCGAATTGTAATCGAATCCGAGCGGGCGGGTGTACAGCATTGCCGAAGAGGGACTACTCATAATTAGTAACGTTCTTGATAGGAATTTACTAACCTTAAACGTTCAAAAGACTAAGTTTTGTAATCGTTTTGTTTTACAATATTTCTATGTTACAGCGTTAGCACTTAAATATGGGAGGACATCGTAGGCGCGACAATAAGTTGTTACTTACTACAAAACGTTAAACAAGATAAAAAGTTACCAATAATCTAAGAATCTATAAGACCTACAATGTCCACACATTCACAAACAATCGGTAAATAAATAAAAAGCGTCAACAACAAAAAAGAAGAAAATATTATCAAAAAACTAAATTAAACAAGTGACATAAATGTTGTCATCGGTTCTGAAACTATTCTAGTGTAATGAGCAACTCTGTAAGTTTACAAAGTCCTTATACTTTGTTCGCAACCAAGTTACGTTTACGCTCAAAGTTGCGAAAACGGTCGGAGGGGATTTAAAAACTATTGTTAAACGCCTGATTAAAAATAATGGAAAAAAAAATAAGATTGAGAATAGTTAGACACACTACACATTTGTGCCGTTTATGAGCTACCAGGAAAGCCGCATGCGCGCAGGGGCTCAGGCCAAACTTGTCTATCTTCAACGTACTGCCGTCCTATCACTAAAAAGCCGTTAAGCCCAAAAAGTAGTTTTCGAGATAATGCCAAAAAAGATGCGAATCGTTGCTTCTTAAAAACTATGATACTTAGGTTATTGATTGTTGGACACATCGATTGGTATTTCTTTCTGCTTGTCGTTAAGAATTATGTCTGTCCAGAAACTATTATAACATACTTTTAAAATTAATTTTAGCTTTTTAGTTAAGGATAAAATTTAGTTATTGCAGCTTATTTCTGTACTAAAAGGCCGTTAACTATACTTTAGCGGCTTTTTAGTGAAGTAATTTATTTAAAATTTTAACGTTCATAGTATTTGTTAATATTTTTGCAGAAATACTTAACAAAAAAGTTGTTAGGTGATCTTAACTGCTTTATAGCCACGCTCATATTAAAGTAACAATAACTTTCCTTAAGAGGGGTTACGGGGTTTTAGCTGCTTTTAAGCTAATTATTCCAATTTTATATGGAAGTTTTGTAAAATCTTAACAACTTTACTTAACTAAAAGGTGGCTAAAAGTATTTCGTTTGTAGGTTAACGACTTTTTAGTTTAGCAATAATAAGGAAATGTGGGATTTATTGACAAGTTCTTGTTAAAATCTAAAATATGAATCAAAATTTTAAAGGTAAATGAAAAGTTAGTTCAAATAAATTTCTCTCTAATGTTTGTTTTTTTTATTTTAATTCATTAACTTTACTTTTAGTATGATTTTGTTAATAATCACCGTGTAACGACTTTTTGGATATAAGGAATATGTACAACTCTGATCCACAAGATACAGACTTACGTCTAGTTTTGGGATCACCGTTCAAACAGTTATGTCTGATATACTTGATTATTAATAAAGGGATATTAAAAGAGATATCTCAAAGACTAAAAATGACATTCTGCCGGTGCTGCGACCTTTTGTGGTTGACCAACAACTATTATTCTTACCCCGGAACGTGTGTTGAGATAATTTTATTATCCGGTTTGAAGTTATCATGTCTTCCGTTTCATGATCTAACACTGCTCTTTGGGTTTTCTCGATAGGAGAAGTGTCTAACATAAAATAACAATACCCATGACAGATGCACACGTCACATTGACGTACAACATTAACGTTAACGTTAACTGTTGACTAAAAGCTGTCAAAAACTGTTAATTGTTAACTGTTTACGTTGTTACTAAACAGTTGAATGTTATCACATCTTTCACACCATTTGGCAGCATAGGCAGTCTTTTTTTTTAAGTAAAGCGTTCATACATTACTCATTCTCTTAATTGCTAGCGGTATCACGGTTCTCATAATAATCTAGTTGACACTGAAGGGATAGTTGATAATGTCATGGCGACATGGAGAGAGCGACTGTCGCAACCCCGTGCAGGGTACGCCACAATAGTGGCAATAAGTCCCCTCTTTGAGGAGTGGCTGGACAGGTGTCACGGCGCCCGTACATTCCTCCTGACGCAGGTCCTCACCGGACACGGTTGTTTTGGGAGGTTCCTGCGCAGAATCGGGCGAGAGGAATCGCCTGGCTGTCACCACTGCGAGGATCGTCCGAAGGACATGGTGGAGCACAACGTGGAGGTCTGCTCCAATAGGTCTGAGCTCCGCCGTGTCCTCGTAGCGGTGATTGGCGGCGGCTACCTTTCGCGTCCGGCCCTGGTTCAATCCATGTTCCGGAGTGAGAGTGAATGGGACACCATCGCCTCCTTCTGCGAAGCAGTCATTCTAGCGAAGGAGGTGGCGGAACGTGAGAGGACGAGAACCTCACGTCCCAGCCTCCGCGGAAGACGCCCCGGGCGTCGGGGGCCACCCACTGGCCCCCGGCCACCGTAGGCGCGGGATTGTGGATGGTGAGTAATGGGCTAGCTCATCATCCATCCGTCTCATGACGACAGGCCGTGTGGACGGCGTGTTCGTGTTCCCCGCACGCCTCAAGGAGATGTCAGCAAATCGGAAGGGGTCCGAGAGGGCCGATGCCTGACAGAGCAGCGAGACTGTTCGGAAGAGATACCTTGGCCCTGAAACACAAAGGGCTAAGAAGGAACATGGATGGGTTTTAGTCAATACAAGTCTGACACTCCCTTCCGCTCCGCCCATTGCAAGAGGAGTCATTTAATGATTTCCCATCCGAAAATATAAAATAAAAAATGGGATAATCGATAGTCATAACAATCGAATTGCATCGTGATACATCAGTTCAAATGCATGCAAGTGTGGCGCGCATAAATTGCCTTCTACGCGGAATCTAGAGGAGCTTTTCTGTGGCTAACCTACGGACCGAATAACTACGTTGAATCAGAACTATAATTATAAGTAATTTATCTTTATATTTCAGATCTATGGAACTTTTTAAGGCGACTTCAGATCAGTACAACAGAAAAAGGAGGTGTTTTAAGGTTCTGGTTCCCCACTTATTCCTTATACAGTAAGTAAACGTCAAAGTAAAGCCATTTATGAGTAGTAACGATACTTAAGGTTCAACTAGTCGCGGGCTCGAACTCACTGATGGCCGTGGCCGAAAAGCACGCTGTCTCACTTGGCATCGTGCCCGACAGAGATAGTATCAGATAGTATCAGTGATGAGCAGTTAGACGCTAGCCTGCACAAACATCTAGTTCGTACGCACACACACAGCGTTCCGAAACGTAAGGCGCGTGTAAAAAGATACGAAAGGGCCTTTGGAAAATGAAAAAACCACTGCGTGTATCAATTACAGATAAAATGTATTGAATTCCTTGATAATTTTGCTGTGTCGGTACCGATTTTGTTTTGGAAATTTGACACTTCTTTTATTACTAATTTACGACCAAAGTTGCGTTAAAATTTGCAATAAAAACGAATCTTTGATAGCTTGCAAAATTAATAATGAGACAAAACCATATCATGTTTTACTTTGGCTGTGCAGTGTCAAACAGTGGAGTAAAACCTCCCCGAAGTTTCTATGAAAAAAATGTCGAAAAGTGTCACCTTAACGAGCGTTTAAAAGTGATATTTTGTTCAGTGTGTCAAGTTTTCCCAGTAAAAGAAGTGGTGTGTTCATAAATAAAATATGGAATGGGAAGATATTGACATATTATTATTAAAAGAAAACTTATTTTTAAGTAAAACAATCGAACAAAGAAATTCTTTAGGACAATTTGCAACATTATATGAAACATTACGACAATCCGAATCGGATTTTTTTGATTATACAAGAATGTCTACAAAGTGCTTAGATTTATGCTGGATTGGATGAGTTGAAAGCCAAAACTCCGGCCGAGATTGCACTTCGCTAATTATCATTTCGAATGACATAATATTGACATTAATACTATGTCCGAAGGATCGCATTCGTAGATTAAACAAAACAAACAGCAACAATTAAGTGTACGGCCTGAGTGCACGCTCTATCCGAGCGTCGGGCGGGGAGGGGCGTGCAGCGTTCATGTTAAACACGTGCTACCCGTAGTGGCTGTCCTGAGTGCCGGCCGAGCGGAGCGTGGGCAGCAGCGGGCTTGTTTGCGTCGAGCGGGGCGTCGCGTGCAAGTTCAAACCAGTTTGTGTTTTGCAGCGGTGATACGAGCGTTCTTGAAGGATGTCGTTTGAAGAAATAATTTCAGAAATATAAAATAAACCTGAAATATGGTTATCTTCGCATTCTTTATACAAGAACAGAATAGTTAATCTTCATTCACACTTAATGTTTCAAATAACGTAGAAAACTCCCCAAATTGTTTTCTTTGCTTCACAATGTTACTAGGACCTTGTCTTGACTCATAATTAAATTTTAGCCACAAATTTTCTTCTAAATACATATCAATTATATCATACGACGCAGACGCCATGATCGACACAAACGACCGCCCACCACAAACGCTGAGCGTGCACTGAGGCCACTTAAAGAACGCGCTTTCGACCGCTCTTCCCCGCTCCGCCCGACGCTCGGATAGAGCGTGCACTCAGGCCGTACACTTACACGAATGTCTCGTAATATCGTTCCTTTGACGTAATGACACTTGAATGGCGGCCTCCGATTGGTCAACGTACTTGGAGGCCCCGCTCGCACGAATGCTCTAGCGAAAACTAGTTGCGTGCACGCTGAACGCGACGCTGCACGCGACAATACACGCTGGAACGCTCCGCTGCACGCCACGCCGTTCCGAATTTGCGGCCTTAATTTTGCATCCCTTTTTAATAAATCCATATAGGTCGATTCCTGGATTGTCAGTTAACAACAAATTTTCAGTGAGAACTTGTTATTATTTCCTGTCTGAAAAAAAATATTTTGATTTTGTTAACACTAGATTCATGTCGCAGTACCGTGACGTCAAGCTTCATTTTGTCGCACTAACGTGGTGGCGAGCTACAGTTTGTCGCACAAGCGTTAATCGCCCTTCCGCTAGTCGACCTCATGTTTCCTCGTTATTTATACAGTCCAATAACATGCCATATGATATTATTTTATTAATATTACAGTGATAACCGATCCAGAAGATAGCCTTACAGCAGCCAATTCATGTTTAAGTAAACCATTTTTCTACGATTTTGCAAAGGAACATTTAAATAATGGACTCATCACAGCTGGAGGTAACTGAAACTATCCACATAGATAAACTAAAACACTAATTCTAGAATTACAACTAGGGCCATGCGTTCAAGTGTTTTGCCATATTTATTATTGGAATCGAACATTTCACAATTTAGGACGATCATTTTTATAACAATAAAAAGTTTCAGCTTTTATAAAATGCTATAAGGTCTAACAGCCTTGTTCCATTCCTCCCTTGCCTTCAGCTTTACAAACTTTGCTAAAATCTAGTATTGTTATTGGCGAGTTTGCGAGATCAAATCTATTTATTTATAACTTAATATGCATCAATACAATATTTTTGTTTCAGAGTCAGTTTGGAAACCTCACCGCAAACTATTAAATCCATCGTTCAACCAACAAGTGCTAAACACCTTTTTGTATGAAATGAACGTGCAAGCTCAAAGTCTTGTCTCTCGATTATCTTTGAAAGTGGGAAAAGGCCCGTTTGACGTGCGACAGTTCTTCGTAGACTATACACTGTCAACTGTAACTCGTAAGTATAACTGTGATCGGAATGGTTTTTAGTATCGTGAGCATTGACGTTAAATCACAAGGCTACCCTTAGCTTAGTGATTTCACGGCTCGATAATCCTGAGACAACTTTGACGAAGGATTCCGTAATAGCAAAATTATTTCTTGTTTTGTTTAAAAATATATACTTTTTCCTTCACAGGCACTTCACTAGGACTGAATACTCAAGATCAAACAACAATTGATACAGATTATGCAGAAGCAATTGGAGATTTATTGGCTTCATATTGCGATAGATTTCAAAGAGTTTGGTTGCATTTTTCGTTTATATTCGACTTGAGTGCAATGAAGCGCAAACAAACTATACTTTTGAAGAAACTGAAGAACATTATAGATCCAGTAATATTTTAACACCTGTAACCGTTGCTATTAACTTAGATAAGAAAGTGGATCCGCGCCATCCCGTTATGCTGCCGGATCCATGACGAAACGCCATTCAACAAGCGTTTTTTTTTTTAGATAACTTACGATTTAGATCACGGAACCAGTAACTTTATTTACGGATAGAAATCATCAAATTTTAATGATCACTCCCGCTCTGTGTGAAGCGGAAGGGAGTGTCAAACTTGTACTGACTAAAACCCATACATGTTCCTACTTAGTTAGCCCTTTGTGGTCCAAACCACGGTATCTCTTTCGACCAGTCTCGTAGCCCTGGCAGGCATCGGCCCTCTCGGACCCCTGCCGACTTGCTGACATCTCCTTGAGGCGGGCGTGGAACACAAACGCGCCGTCGACACGGCCTATCGTCATAAAACGGACGGAGTACCTTCCCTAAAGTTAAAGAAAATAAATTAATATTTAAATTATTTGTTAATTAATAGTTAACTGTTGAACATTATTTGGTACATTACTGACATGTGGGACCAACTTGTATTTTCACTATTTGCTATTTCAGGCCATACATAAAAGAAAATCTGAGCTAAAGGCAAGCAAGGATGCGAATATGTACGATGACTCGACACCAGGTAAACAAAAGAAAACGGTTTTATTAACTGACATAAAATCATAAATTATTTTGCAACTTTTTTGAGTGTACAGTTGTTTTATGTCTACTCAAAAAGTGGTGGTGGTAGTTGGAACCTCTAAAACTAAACAGAATACATAATTTTTCAGGCAAATTCAAACCAGTCTTGGATCAAATGCTGCAATTGGCTGAAGAACAAGATGCTTTCACAGACAGTGACATCAGAGAACACCTGGATACTTTTGTGGCCGCTGCTTATGACACAACTTCTTCAACGTTGTCATTAATTTTGTTAGTGATAGGTTCAGACCGAAATATACAAGAACGAATTTTTAATGAGTGAGTATTATTCAAAATCACAATACTAATAGTTGCCGCTAGTAAACTTGAATGATAAAATACAAATAAATTATTGCATCAGTAACTAGAAATGTTTGTTATCTATAAATATGTGTAGGAAATAGTTCAAAAATAAAAAAGAAGACATCAATTGACTGACAGTGTAACGGAGTTGTTAAATAAGTTAAATAGGGGATCGGACTGGGTAAATAAAACGACATTCTATTTTGTCCGTCAGACAGGTAATACAAAAATATTAGACACGTATTTTGTGTTTTATCTAAATATCAAAAAATTACTTAGTTAGAACTCATTAAAGTTGGAGAGTGGGGGCTTACTACGTCACAAGTAGGTATAAAACTTACCTACATGTGACGTCATGCGCCATTTCAACTCGATATATCTCCGTAATTTTATAACCACGCGAAAAAAGAAAAAATACGTGTCCAATACTTTTCAATAAACTACCCGACGGACAAAGAAAAAAAAAAATAGGATTATCCCCTATTGTCGTAAAATAATATTATCTGCTTTTCCATATTTTAAAAATGTATGTAATTTAGAATTCTAAATTAGGGACTATTAGTGATAGAAGCTTGTTGTCTGGTGATGGCACGGGAGTATCTGTTACTCCGGATGCTCATTTGAACTAGTTAGTGAGACAAAGAAGATACCAGTAACACTAGTGTTATATTATCCAACAACAATGCCTTCTTGCTATCAAATAGCTAAATGTAAAAAAGCAATTGCAAGTAAATCAATTTTATCAGGAATTATTTTCGGTAGTTCAGGCAGAGTTCAATAATAATACATTAAAAATTAAAACTAAATCTATTTACCCAAAATTTATGTTCAGTGACTGGGCATTACTGGGCAACGAAGGGCATTAGGAAAAGCAGGTAAAGATTGTTTGTGTTGTATGGCCTTAAGCCTTACATCAACTCAGAAACTTTTAATAAATATGTTGCTACCTAGGTACTATTTTTTTAAACTCTTCCAATGTTGCTAAAGCCTTATTCATTAGCAACAAGATTAAGTCCGCAGATAATAAAATAAAGACGGTTTAGAAAATTATCAACAGTGAAACTATTCGAAATAAAAAATATAATAATGATATCAGCCTAGAGATTTCTCGTGGTCTTCTAAACTCTAAAAACGAAGTAGCTCAAGTATTTGTAGTTGTTGTTTGTTCATTAGTATCCCATTTAAAACTAATGAAACCTGAAATACCTAACCCTTTTTTTTCGGATGGGAAATCATTAAAAGACTCCTCCCGCTCTGGGCGGAGCGGAAGGGAGTATCAGACTTGTACTGACTAAAACCCATCCATGTTCCTTCTTAGACCTTTGTGTTCCTGGGCCACTGGGTGGCCCCCAATGCCCGGGGAGTCTCCCGCAGCGGCTGGGATGTGTAAACTTTCGCTGTAACCGTTGCCAAGGGTATCGGTCTGTAATAATTAACATCAGACATATCACCGGTCTTATTCTTAAGAACGGGCACCACAACTGTTTCCACTAATTCAGCTGGCAGATAAGAATGACGGACACATTAGGTTGAATAGTACGGCAAGAACCCTTGGGAGATGAACACCTGCGTTCTGTAAATCCTCAATCATACTTAAACTATCGTGACCAGGTGACTTACCCCTGGACACGTTTTTGATGACAGGAGACACGTTCCCTCCGACCTCCCTAGCGGTGTCAGCGTAGTTTGCTACGCTGACGACACGCTGGTGCTGGCACAGGGGAGGTCGCACGAGGCGGCGGCCGAACTTATGACACGCGGGGTTGCGATAGTTCTGGAGAGAATCCGGCAACTGGGTCTCGAGGTGGCATTGCACAAGTCTGAGGCCATGTGCTTTCATGGGCCTCGGAATGCGCCACCGTCGGGATCCACACTGACGGTAGGAGGGGTTCCCATCGGCGTCGAGTCGACGCTTAAGTACCTAGGGCTTGTCCTCGACAGCCGGTGGAACTTCGTTGAGCACTTCCGACGTTTGGCCCCAAAACTGGAACAGGCAGGGGCTGCATTCAAGCGGCTCTTGCCCAACCTGGGGGGTCCAAACGCCTCCTGCCGGAGGCTCTACGCGGGGGTCGTGCGGTCCATGGCCCTTTATGGGGCCCCGGTGTGGGCGCGTTCTTTGAGGCGGCGAGCCGCCCATTACCTGAACGCGCCCCAGAAGGTGGTAGCCGTAAGGCTGATCCGGGGGTACCGCACAATCTCCGGCGAGGCGGCGAGCCTCTTGGCCGGATTGCCGCCATGGGATCTGGAGGCGATAGTCTTCGCGCGCCTGCACGAATGGCGCGCGGAGGCACTACGCTGGGGGGAAACTCCGCTGCCGCGGCAAATTGTCGCTCAGCGGACAGACCTCCGGCACGATCTCATGGCGACATGGAGACAGCGACTGCCGCAACCACGTGCAGGGCACGCCACAATAGTGGCGATAAGTCCCCTCTTTGAAGAGTGGCTAGAGAGGCGGCACGGCGATCTCACCTTCCGCCTGACGCAGGTCCTCACCGGACACGGTTGTTTCAGGAGGTTCCTGCACCGAATCGGGCGGGAGGAAACGCCTGGGTGTTACCATTGCTCTGCCCCGCTTGGGCTGAGCACCGCCGTGTCCTCGTAGCGGCGATTGGCGTCGGTGACCTCTCGCGTCCGGCCCTGGTTCAATCCATGGTCCGGAGCGAGAGGGAATGGGAAGCCGTCGCCTCCTTCTGCGGCCAGTGGCCCCCGGCCACCGTAGGCGCGAGCCTGTGGACGGTGAGTAATGGGCTAGCTCACCGTCCGTCCGTCTCATGACGACAGGCCGTGTCGACGGCGCGTACGTGTTCCACGCGCGCCTCAAGGAGATGTCAGCAAACAGGAAGGGGCCCGAGAGGGCCGATGCCTGCCAGGGCTGCGGGTTGTTCGAAAGAGATACCGTGGCCCTGGAACACAAAGGGCTTAGAAGGAACATGGGTGGGTTTTAGTCAGTCAAGTCTGACACTCCCTCCCGCTCCGCCCAGAGCGGGAGAAGTCATTTGATGATTTCCCATCAGCAAAAAAAAAAAAAAAAAAAAGGAGACACGTTTCGGGCAGTGAAATGTACACTTCGGTCATTGCAGCTCATATTCAATGTTTGCGTTGCTGTACCCAGAGGTGGATTAATTTTGAAACGCTGTAGTAATAAGCACTTTTGCCCCCAACACTCGAAGGGTTATGTAGTCTGTGCTCCCAGTTGTGGCACATATTATTACAGCTTTCATGAAAAACAATCGGAAAGTCAACTTCTCTCAACATCTCATGACACAACTCATGGTACCTATTTATATAGCTAGCTTCTCTAATCTCCCATTATATCATACGGTATTTTACTAAGGGGACAAGCTGCAGATATGGAGTCTTTATTTAATCTGCAGAAAAGAGCCATGTATCTAGGTAGGCGCAATTCTCTAAGAGAACTGTTTAAGGAAATTAACATCATGACGGAAACATGTCAATATATATATGAAAACATCAAGTACGTTAAGAAAAATCTGCATTTATTTAGTAAATGAGTTTACTGGCACCACTGTTATACTAGAAATTGGGAACAACTAGTTCTGCCAGATTTCTGGCTAGCTAAAGTTTTCTATATATCTTTCATGGGGTTCTGTTAAAGATGATACAATAAAATTCCACGCTCCCTTCTACAACTGAATGAGACGAAATTTAAATTTTGTGTAAAACGCACACTATGTAGGCAAGCATATTATAAGTTGGGGGATTACATTGATGATAAAAATGCTTGATTCAACGCTGGGCTTGCTCCTTAACCAGAGGGGCGATCAAATTACTATGTAAAGTTATTGTGACAGCTGCAGGAGATAGTAAAAATATCTTTGCATTGTATAGATTCAATCTCATAGTATAATAATTGCATAGCATATGTGTGAGTAATTTGTACTGTAAAGCCACAATTAACTGAGTACCTACATCTTTCAATGACGTGAATTTCCCTTGGCTGTTGAGTGAATGTCATGCTCACACAAATATCTCGCTGATGATGGCGGGTGAGTCGGGTCATTTGAGTCATATTCGTGAGCGGGTACTGTTAGTTGTTACTGGTCACCTCCTAGCTGTCACGGTTTATTTTTATTACTTCTTTTTTTATTTAATATCGCTGGACGCTCTTCACTTGCACGTGCTTCTGTATCGTTTTCACATATTTGTAATTCTCAACATGAATTATGTTACCAACATTTTGTAACAATATTTTGATTTGAAAGAGCGTCCATGGAGTTTCTTGCCCATTATTCTCTATATCTACCCAATGCTTTGGAATGGGCAACTACAGTACTTTCACAAGTTATTATACAAGGTGTTGTTTTGCATCCTCGTCAAAATTCAAGAGGATGTCACAAAAGACATAAATAATCAATTAAAATAACGGTACTTAGTTAATTATTAATAAACGCTGATTTTTTGGGTTGATTAAGTTTGTTAGTATTTCAGAATAACCCCTTAACGTTGTTTAGTGAATAAGAAATTATCGAATAAACATTTGAGATTGTTTGTATTCATGAAAGCGCGGTTATAGGGTGAGGATCAGACGGGCTGCGTTTAAAACACGGTTGGCTCACACTTACCGATTTTCGTAAATAAGCACAAAAATAAAAATTATCTACCCATTTTATTATTGATTCGGGACGAGAATCATTAGCATAGTTACATCCTTGAATTTGACGAGGATGCAAAACAACACCTTGTATATTTATTTACAGACTAATAACAATCATAAGCATCATGCATAAGTAATGACATATGCTAATTACAAGCTTCCACATTATATATATATATATATATACAGGGTGTGGCGTAAGTAGTAGTGGTCCACCGTTCAGGATTCGATGAACCAGATAATTAACTATAACGCGTATTGTATTATTCGCGTTGACCAGTTACAGCAGTAAACAGATTACAATGTAAGCATATTAGGCATGTCGAGTCATGCACGACTCGTCATGCCTAATATGTGCCTATCAAAATCAGTGCCAACAACAACCAAAATATTCCTCCTTTTTATATCTTTCTAATTTTATGTGCGCTGGTGCAAAATAAATCGATTTCTAGATGTTACGGTAAACTATTGAAAGCAATAAGACTACGCAAGCAGAAGGTGTTGCGCCTGTACTTCGTCGATACGAATGGTATATGAAGTAGCGGCCGTTTTCTTAGATTCTTGACATTAGTGCGAAGAAGTATTTTGCTGAGTAATTCGTCAACCGAGCCGTTTGCGGTGTTCATTTAAAAACAAATATCATTGATGTTATGTCTTACTTCCAACGGTAAGAAATGATATCGCTTACAACGGTGTTCATAGTCGACTGAGAATTGCCCAGCCTTGTAGTCCAAGTAACGCAAAAATTTCCTCTGAACAGACTCACTACGAGATTTCTAGATCTCATATTGAGGGTTCCATACTTGAGAAACGTACTCAAGTTGGCTGTATAGGTACTAGAGAACAATAAAGAACCTTTAATGGTTTTATAGAAGCCATTAAAGAACGAAAACCAGAACAAGCTTTAATAATGAAGCCCAAGGCCTTGAACGCCTATTGACAATCGTTTTCACATGATCATCAAAAAGCAGCTTGCTATCGTGTTCCAAGATCCCTGATACTGGTTTCTTTACTTATTTATGCCTTGTGACTGGGACTGTAGCTTCGTCTTTTTGACTTTCAAAAGTGCCAGTAATGGTCTAATTGAAATAAATGCTTTGAGTTTGAGTTTGATACAGTAGGAATATTGCTTCACACTGCTGAGCCTCCTCTTTTTGAGACAAAGTGAACCTTAATCAAACACGCGGGCTCTGCCCAGGTCAGCTTAAAATGGCAACGATGAATTAAGTTTTTTTTTTTTGTATTTATAACAGGTTACAAGGTGTACTAGACCATGCATATGGTCATTTCACAAAACAAGATCTACCGAAACTAGTGTACCTGGAGGCGGTTATTAAGGAGTCAATGAGAATGTACCCATCCGTTCCTTTTATCGGAAGAAAAATTAAACAAGATATTAAACTGAGTATGAACCTTTACAACGTTCGCCTTAAGAATTTCTTCAGTCTGATACTGATTAGATTTTGTTTTTTTTTCAGAGAACTGCACGTTGCGTGCTGGTAGTACTTGCGTTATAGGGGTATACGGTCTCCTTCGTCACCCTATGTGGGGCCCGGACGCGGAACAGTTTAGACCGGAGCGATGGCTGAACTCTGCCACCTTGCCAAATCACCCGAGCATTAATGCCGCCTTCGGTATTGGCAAGCGAACCTGCATAGGTAAACATATTAATAGAAAGACACATTTTTTGTCAGAGACCGACCGGAAATAGTAATTCCTAAAACGTGTGGCAATTATTCTATTCCTGTGTTTATTTTTCGTTGCAATTATTACATTCGTAGTACAGATTGTATCGCACTGTGGTCAGAATACCTAATCTTCTGGATCGTCATAATAATTATATTCAAATGTATAAATGCCAACAAATTTCTCATAATGTTCCTTACTGCCCCATCTCTGCATAAGAAGTAATTGACTGTTCAAAAAGGAATCAGAATACAACACATAATAATACCATTGCTCTGTATTTTAAAGGTAAATTATACGCCATGATGGTGATGAAGGTGGCGTTGGCGCATATCTTACTGCGGTACCATGTAACTGGCGACATCAACAAAGTAGTATGTGAATTAGATGTAGTTTTAAAACCAGTAGAAGGACACCATATTAGTTTGACACAAAGAACATAAACAAGTATAGCCAATGTTTATGTCAATTTTCACACGACACCGCGCACCGATGCGGCAGGCGATGAAGCGGATTTCACATCGAATTGGCTTGTATGTAATCCATTGATACCTAATAGATACGTCTATTCGTCGCTGCCTGACCGTACGGACGAGTACGCTTTGCAGACGAGAAACCACATCAAAGGGCGGATCACTGTGGGTCTGTAATCGGACAGCACGACTGATCGAAACCAGGCGCATCCGCCGTCTATTCGCGCGGCGCACCGCTAGGCTATCATCCGCGCGGAAACCTGAGCTTACCGCTTCCCCGCGGCAGTAAGCGGCGTCGTGTGAATATCAACTATCCCTGAACGTTTTCTGGCAGAATATATAATTATGATATTGGAAAGCATACACTACCTGTTTAATAAAATTATGGAAAAATATCTGGTATTTTTATTTCTACTGTTGGTTCTCGGTGATCACTCGTGCAAAGCGATAACGAAATAGATTGGAGTGTTAAGATCAGAATTAACATTGAATGGATGAAATGGTGACGCTCACAGGAATAATATGCGACTCCCGCATTCCCCTTAAACTCAAAGGGATGATTTATAAAACTTTGCTTAGACCTGCTGTCCAGTATGAATGATTTTCTTGTTTTGTTTGAAGAAGACTTGCTGCGTCGACCCCAAATAAATTGCGATCATTATTCATCATCATTTCAGCCGAGAGATGTCCACCGCTAGACATAGGCCTCCCCAAGTGTGACCAAATTGACCGGTCTCGTGCGACTCTTATCCAGCGGATCCCACAACCTTCACCAGGTCATCTGTCCACCAAGTAGTAGGCGTTCCAATGCAATCGGTTTGCAGTCGCCACTCCAGAACATTTCGGCCCCATGGGCTATCCGTTCTGCTATTTTGTGAAGAATATTCGTTCGAATATTTTGTGATGTCTTAGATGAATTGTGTCTCCTATGTATTTTTATTTAATTTTAACATCCGAAATTAATGAGCCTAAAAAGTTGAGTTCTTTTCTTAAAGATTACTGGAAAAATAATTGATGTCTTTGTTCTTAAACTCATACAAGGTGAAAACAGACCCTTCACGAAGCCGTCAACCAAGCATTCTGTACATCCAACTACGTAACTCTTCCCAAAAACTATTGCCAGGAAATAACTTTGTTTTTGGGGTGAAGATTCACGTTTTAGGATAAAACTCAATGTAACGCACTCATAACATTATGCTGATGGATACATTGAAAGTAGTAAACAGGCCATGAAGTAATAAGTAAAGTCCATAACCTAAATCTTCTGGCTGTCAACTGTTGTCAGAAGCACTAGTCATCATCATCATCATCAACAACCTACCGCAGTCCACTGCTGGACATAGGCCTCTTCAATCGCTCGACACTTAACCCGATTCTCGGCAACTCTCATCCAGTTGCTACCAGCTACCCTGCGAAGATCATCGCTCCACCGAGCCTGAGGGCGTCCCACCTTACGCTTGCCGATTCGCGGTCTCCACTCAAGAACACGTCGACCCCAACGGTCATCGGTTCTACGGCTAATATGGCCGGCCCATTGCCACTTCAGCTTACTTATGCTGTGGGCTATGTCGACTACTCTGGTTCTCTGTCGGATCACCTCGTTCCGGATGCGATCCCTCAAAGAGACTCCAAGCATAGCCCGCTCCATAGCTCGCTGAGTGACCTTGAGTTTATGGACCAACCGTACCGTGAGTGTCCACGTTTCGGCCCCGTAAGTCATTACTGGCAGGACGCACTGATTTAAGACCTTAGTCTTTAGGCTCTGTGGAATACGCGACGAGAAGACCCGACCAAGCTTCCCAAACGCTGCCCAGCCCAGCTAAATTCTTCTGTTAGCCTCTCTCTCAAAGTTGTTCTTACCAAACTGCAGAGTTTGCCCGAGGTAAACATATTCTTGAATAACCTTGAGAGGAGCGCCATTGACAACAATAGGTCCTGGGGTGACGTGTTCGTTAAACATAACCTGCGTTTTGTCCAAGTTCACCCTGAGACCAATGCGTAGTGAAGAATCAACTAGGCCATCCAGCATCTGCTGCAAGTCGTGCAGCGATTCAGCCAGTATGACGATGTCATCTGCAAATCTCAAGTGTGAGATGTACTCGCCGTTGATGTTAATGCCACGTCCTTCCCAGTTCAGCGTTTTAAACACATCCTCCAGTGCGTTGACGAACAATTTCGGGGAGATTACGTCCCGTTGCCTCACTCCCCGACCCAATGGGATACCCCCTGTTAGCTGGTTCTAAGTTTGGACGGTCATTGTGGCGTTTTCTTACAGACTTCTCAGCACTTGGATATATCGCCAGTCTACTTGGCATCGCTGCAGAGACTCCAGAATTGACCAAGTCTCGATAGAGTCAAAAGCCTTCTCATAGTCCACAAATGCAAGACACAGAGGCCGATTATACTCTTCGGACTTCTGTATAATCTGCCGCATTGTGTGAATGTGGTCTATGGTGCTGAATCCTCCTCGAAACCCGGCCTGCTCCGGTGGCTGAAAATCTTCGAGTCTTCGCGCTAGACGATTTGTGACGACTCTTGAAAACAGCTTATATACGTGGCTAAGGAGCGAAATGGGTCGGTAATTCTTTAATAGGGTCTTATTCCCCTTTTTAAAGAAAAGAACGACCACGATCTTTCTCCACGCTTCTGGAGTTCTCCCAGAGAATAGGACCGAGTTGAAAAGCTTCCGAAGCTCTCTTAATATTGGACTTCCTCCCGCTTTCAAAAGCTCAGTCGTTATCCCATCCTCACCAGGGGCTTTTCCATTTTTAAGCTGTCTAAGAGCCGCGTCGATTTCATCTAGGCTGACTTCAGGCAGGTCTTCTGTGAAATGGCGGGTTAAGGTGGCTCTGGAATCCTCATTTTCGGGATCAGGTCGAGATGTATGCGATGCGTACAGCTGGCCGTAGAAGTTTTCAACTTCCGTAAGAATCTCCGGCTTCAAAACGACGATATCCCCACTAGGTTTTGTCAACTTCGTCAGGTGGCTCCTCCCCAGTGATTGGAAGAACACCTTCGATCCCCGGTTCTGCTCTATCGTTTTTTCTATTGAACGTGTGCTGGAGCATCGAAGGTTGCGTCTTACCAATTTCCTAATGATTTTATTTAGTGACTGTAGTTCTGCCGAAGTGATGGGTGGGTTTTCACGTCGTTCCGTCATAAGCTCCAGAGTCTCCTCCGAGAGTTTAGACTTCTTGCCCATACGCCGCATCTTGCAAAAACGCGTTCCTTCCTCCCTGAGGATTTCCACCATAAGGTCGAGCGCCTGGTCAATGTCATTTGTAGTTTCCATGGCCGTGAATCGGTTCTCCAGGTCTGACTGGAACGCTTCAGATCCTAACATAGTTTGGAGCATATTTGGACGTAGCCGAGACTTCATCAAACGGGTTCGCTCCAGCTTGAAGTTGATATTTAGAGAGCCACGAACAAGTCTGTGATCGCTACCGGTATTGAACCTATTGATCACCGAGACATCTCTAAATATATGCTTTTTATCCGTCATGATGAAGTCTATCTCATTTTTCGTCACACCGTCGGGGCTTCGCCACGTCCACTTCCTTTGAGGCTGTTTCTTAAAGAAAGTATTCATCACGAAAAGCCCCTCCCTCTCGAGGAAGTTGACAAGCATTTGCCCCCTATGATTTCTGCTGCCAAACCCGTAGGATCCTACTACCGATTCACCGCAATTCTGTACTCCCACTTTAGCGTTGAAATCTCCCATGAGAACGTTGTAGTGGGCCTTAGTGGTAGAGTGTAAGGCCTTAGAGATATCCTCAAACATTTCCTCCACTACGTCGTCCGAGTGTCCCGAGGTCGGTGCGTAGACCTGTATAACCTTGAGGCTATACCTCTCGGTTAGCTTCACTATTAGGTATGCTACCCTGTTCGAGACACTGGAGACTTCTACTACGTTGTCACAGAGAGATTTGTGTACCAGGAACACGACTCCGCCTTGGGATAGCTGATCTTCCTCTCGAAAATAAAAAAGGTGGCCTGATTCGAGGGTAATTGTGTCCTCCCCCTCTCTTCGGACTTCGCTCAAGCCAAGAATATGCCACCTTACGTTTCCGAGTTCTTCCTCAAGCTGCACTAAGTGTTCGTCGAGCCGTAACGTGCGTCCATTATACGTCGCCAAGGTCAGTTGTTTTTGGCGGCCATTCGTAACTCGGGGATTTTTCGCACCCCCTACCTTGCCGTTACCGTGACCGCCGCCAAGATCAGGAATAGCAAGGGGGTAGGAAACAAAACCATAATAAAAATAGGTAAAAAAACTTTTTAAGTTAAACGGTTTTATGTTAAACATACATTGCAATGTTTATGAAAATGTACTAAAAACCAAAAAATAATAAAATAGATACAGGCGTGGGAATTATAAACATATGCATAGACTAGACTAAAATAAAACCATGGGGCACGTCAATTGTCTACAATCGTTGATTAAAATGTTTGTTTTGTAATGTTACACTATAATTAGGCAGTTGTTCAACCGACAACGATGGACGTGTGATAAGTAGGGCTAGAATGTGGAAACAAGCTAGCCAGCTCGATTATAAGCGAGTTTTAGGGTTTCATAGTGGTGAGCGAGTAGTACTTTTATCATATGTTTTGTCGATTAAAGACAAACTACGAGCAGTGAAACGATTCCTCGCCAGCCAGCAGTGTGAATGTCCAACGATAAACTAGTTGAAACATCTCTTTTATTTACATGGAGTGTATAACTATTGGAATTTCCATGAGCAAGAAAATAGTAAGTAATTTCCTCACCGTCTGCGGGCCAACTGCCTATTTTAACGACGAATTAAATGATTCTTCTATCGCACATTAAGTCGATAATTTGTAGACAATTGACGTGCCCCACGGTTTTATTTTAGTCTAGTCTATCGAGCGGCGTGACCGATGGGACACTACTATTATAATGTGAAAGTTTGTGGGAATTTTTGTTACGGTGGCTGTACACTTTTTTTTTTTTTTTTTTTCCGGATGGGAAATCATCATATGACTTCTCCCGCTCTGGGCGGAGCGGGAGGGAGTGTCAGACTTGTACTGACTAAAACCCACCCATGTTCCTTCTTCGCCCTTTGTGTTCCAGGGCCGCGGTATCTCTTTCGAACAACCCGCAGCCCTGGCAGGTGGCTGTACACTTAACAGGGGACTCTAGTGGGCCTTTCTCCATACAAACGTATTCCGCTGTTTTCTTCGTGGATAATGCGTCTAGAGCAATGATATTTTTCCGGAAAATCTAGGTCTTATTAATACATGCCCCTATTATTTCCTTTTTTTCAAAACATAATCACTAAAATAATTATGACAATCCAAAAACCCGAAAAAAGTCGATAATTAGATAAGTTTTTATCAAAAAAAAAATAGAAACATAGATATACTTTTCCTCTAAATTTTGATATAAAAATTATTAAGATCAGTTTAGTTTTGAAGAAGAAAACAGCGGATTACAAAACGTCTTATGGTCAAGATTTTTGTAGGTAAAATCAGCCTGAGCTGCAGTTGTCCCTTTTGCACTTTACGGGGGCTAGGTCGGGTGCAGCGCGACGGCAATGGTTTCTTCAAATACCTATTCTTCAAATTCCTCGGGGCTAGAGTCCCCTCTTAAGCGAAGACACTTCGAGGCAGGTCAAGTGTGAGTGTGTACACTGTACAGTCACCAAAAATTGAAAACTGAAACTGACCACCGTAACGACGATTCATGCTTGCAGAACCAGGCCGCTAAAACGCCTATGCATATGTTTATAATTCCCACGACTGTATCTATTTTATTATTTTTTGGTTTTTAGTACATTTATCTTAAACATTGCAATGTATGTTTAACATAAAACCGTTTAACTTAAAAAGTTTTTTACCTATTTTTATTTTCTAGTTTTTAGTTTTTATTTCGCATTCTGTTTAATTCATTTAGTGCTTCATTATTGCAAGGTTTCTTGCCCGTTAGTTTATGTACCGCTAACGACGTATCATTTTTAGCCACCCTAACGCCACACAGTCCTCAACACGATACAAAATCTTGACTTGGGTGGTGGATTCAGGCTGGATTAATCAGATACCTAAATTACAGATTCAATTTCTAAATTTAAATCTTATTATTATACGCCATTTGGTGGCTGCGCCCATCTTAAATATTGAGGTTGTATAGTGCACTGTATTCTTCTTGTCAAGCCTTTTTATTTGATACCCATATTGGTGGGATTGATAAAAAATTGTTATCAGCCATTTGGTAGCGGCGGCCATCTTAGATTTCAATTTTGCATAGTAAATTGTATTCTACTTGTTGAGACCTTTCATTTGATACCCATGTTGATGGGATTGATAAAACCTAAGTTATCCGCCATTTTGTAGAGGCCGCCATCTTGGATTTTAATTTTATATACTTAGTACATTGTATTATACTGGTTGAGCACTTTCATTTGATACCCATATTGATGGGATCGATAAAACCTACGTTATCCGCCATTTTGTAGCGGCAGCCATCTTGTATTTCAATTTTTTTTTATAGTATATTGTATTCTGCTTGTTGAGTCATTTCATTTGTAACCCATATTGATGGGATTGATAAAACCTACGTTATCCACCATTTTGTAGCGGCTGCCATCTTGGATTTCAATTTTTTATAGTATATTGTATTTTGCTTGTTGAGCCCTTTCATTTGATACCCATATTGATGGGATTAATAAAACATAAATTATCCGCCATTTTGTAGCGGCGGCCATCTTGAATTTATAATGATAATGAATAAACATAATTGTATTGTCACCAAAATCCAAAGTGTATACAAAATTTCAGATTAATCGGTTGACAGAAAGAGGGTGAAATTTGAATTACTAAATTTGACCCAAGAATAATAAATAAAACAAACGGGGTGAGCTAAATAAAACCGTTTAAAAAGAAAGAAAAAGAGACGAGATAAAAAACGTTACAACATTTGTCATTTTTGATTGTCAGTTTTTCGTAAATATTGTCTCAGAGTGTTTGGTCCGCTGTTGTGATTGATGAAATTTTAATGTCGTTTACAAAACCAGAGTATTTTAACATGTTATTGTGACTGCAATTATGCAAAGGCTCGTAGAGATTACGAGATACGTTTTGCGGTTCCGCGAGGTAGCCCAGTGCCGAGCGTACGTTTCAACGTTTGTGCAACCTTGTGTACGCATAACGCTGATGCAGGAAGACCGCGAATGACTGATATAAACATTGAAGAGCAGCTGTATAAATTAGACACAAATGTGCTACAAAGCGTCAGTGCTCACCATGTGCGACGCCTGCCAGACCTGTATCACTATTGTAGGCAGAAACATGGACAGAATCTCCGTCACAGCCATCGCATTGGCGTCCTCATCGAATAATTTAACACACACGATCCAAACTCCAATCACATATCAAAAAAATATTTTCAGAGCCAATGATAGACGTCATCAGTTTATGAATTTATGACGTCACTACCCCACCGCTACACTCTAACCCCTGTATTGCTACGTAAGTTTCCTCGTTTTAAAATATTTTCAGTGATAGCTAGCCAGTTGAAATTTCTACATATTATGTATCTCTGTTGATGCTATAACAACAAATACTAAAAACAGAATAAAATAAATATTTAAGGGGGCACCCATACAAAAAAGTAAAATTGGGTAAAACCTTGTAAACAGCGCCATCTAGCAGTTATAAAGAGAACTTGCTTCTGATAAAAAACAATAAAGCATGTCGATGTGGCCGTATGGCAACAAACGCCATTTAATTATTTTATTTTATTAATAATATCTGCGGATGTATCTACTGCAGACTTCCCCGTGTATTCAAAGTCGTTATGTATGGTATTGAAAATGTGTACATCATGGGGAAGGAGCCAAGTCTCTTGAAGCGCTAGAACATCCGCAAGCTTACACAAATCTCTAACGCTGTCTAATAATAATAATAAATCATTTTATTTCGGACAACTATGTGATCCATAAATTGTTAGTAACAGATTTGAACTTAAACACTATTGTTAGTAACTTAACTACAGACAAATTAATGAGAGAAACATCTGCTTTAACGAGATACTAAGGAGAAAATAAAATGTAGTGTACGTTAGAAATCTGGCAACGTGCGAAACAGGTTTCTAGATCCTTAGTCTGTTGTCATGCGTTCATCCCATTTGTTTACCTTCTTATTTTACTCGGCACTTTACTTTGTATTATTATTGCGTAGTTTTATTTTTTATTATTATTGCTGTACACAATCTTATTTTATATAAGCACCCGTCTCACACACACATACACTCTGACACAACATATAAAACTGTTTTACGTCCGTCACATCACATTCGCAGGTCCAGTTGAAAACCAGCGTCAGGCAGCCTAGCTGCCTGGCATTTTGCTGAACTGGCCCTATTTGGCGCTGCCGTGAGGCACACAATAATTATTTTTCTTTACTGTTGTATTTTTTATTGTTATTAGTTCGATACACAATAATTTCCCCTTTTTACTTTTGTTTAAATTTATGAAGTTCTGGTTAATTTTTGTTTAATGTTGTGTGTACTTGTGGCATGAGCCAAATAAACTTATTTTCTTTCTTTCTTTCTTTCTTTCTAAGGTATATGTCTTCTCACCAATTGCCTTACTATGGTGGAGGAAGTATCAGCCGCCACAGCTTTCAGGATGCTATTGTGACTGCCTCTTATTCTACTCAGGAGCGAGGCTGTTTTCTTGCGGATGATAGCATGAAAGCCATCAGTATGGGCTACCGCAAATATTTCTGAGGCACTGCAAAAACGAGGCAATCGCAACAGCATCCTAAAAACATTATTGTATTGGACGCGCAGAACATCCAGCGATCTTTTCGAATAGTTGACCCAAAGATTACCGGTGTAAAAACTCTGACAATATGCTTTAAAAAGCGTTATCTTTACTTGGTCAGTACACCGGGCAAATCTTCGTGCCAACATATTACCCCTGACCGCCAGAGCTCTACGCTCCCGTTCAATGTCAGCATGGTCACTGAGGTCGTCGGTAAGAAAATGCCCAAGATATTTTAACTTTTTCACTCTACGTATTGGTGTTCCGTTTATGGCAAGTTCGAGTGTACTATCCCTGCACTTACCAGCGACCCCAAAGACCATGTATTCACACTTTTTGGCATTATATATCAGTCCATGCGCAGCAGCGAAGGTCTCACATACCTTAAGCAACTCTAGGATCGCTCCCGGCGACGGCCCCAGCAGCACCATGTCATCCGCATAGCTGATGTTGTTGCAACTAACACCATTAACCCTGCATCCGACACGCATGCTGCTAAGCTCGACAATGAGGTCATTATCATATGATTGAAGAGCCGGGGAGACGACAGACCAATGTCTAATGACCTCTTTAAAGATTTACAATTAAATGTAACAAAACTGTTTGTACATACTTGTTTCAAGTAACTATCCATTACGGTTGTTTCTGAACGACACCCGACTCAGAGCTTACATTAACTCTGTCTATACTTTTAAACTGCACAAACTGTCGAAAGTAAATACCTTCCGGCCAGAGAGTATCATTCAAAAACAACGCCAATTTGCTTTTTTCAACACTGAATTTATAAGAATTATAATTACGCTCCTTCTTTGGTACAATTCTTTCCAACTTAACCGTTATTTGCGTCTTATCACGAATATAGTTTACAATGTCATCATCACTAGTTTCCTTACATATATTAGATATATAAAGAGGTACCTGTGTCCACGCTGCCCTAAACTTCGCATTAAAATCATACGTAGCCTTTCCCGTGTTACTAATAAACTTATTTTGTAGTCTCTTTCTATTTGTTACCGTAATCCATTCGTCACTTTTGTCCCTAACTATCTTACTCGAATTCACAACTTGTAAAGTATCTCGATCAACACTCATCGCCACCGCCGACGCATACCCATACACAGCCGTCTTATTCACACTCGCGTTCGACTCGGGCGCACACGTAGTAGCGATCACTGCTCATTCGAAACCGTTGTAGGGGCCTCCACGCGTGGCTTGTTTTCTAACGATGTCTTAGCGCGCTTGCTCGGTGCTACCGAAAACGGGGTTCGGGCCTCCACGTGGATAACATCCTGACCTTGTACGTTCATGACCGCACTATTTTTTTGTGTGTTTACGGTAGACTTATCTAATGTAGAGGTAATTGTCCTATCAGGTACATATTCTAAACCGATAGGACCACTGTTACACTCAAAACTATTCACTATGCACGCTCCACGTCGTTTATTAACAGAATCGAAATGCATTTCATTTGACTGCTTCAACTTTAATATATATATATCAGAACTTTATTTCAGATCAAAAACATGTAAAATACACAGATCCATAATTGTGTTAGTAAGCACTTAAGAACTATGTTAGTAAACCTAAAACTAAAAAAGTACAAAAATCAAACAACAATCAGACTGACACGTGGAGTGCAATCCAGTGTCTAACAAACGGACCATCTAGCCTGTCCGCTATTACTCCCAAGATTGTGTTGGAGCTTGCCCGTATACGGTGCAACAATGAGGCCGATCTTTTTCTCATGATGGCTTGAAAGCCATCAATCCGAGCTTTCAAAAACATGCCCGATGCACTGCAATATCTCGGAAGACCCAACAACATCCTAAAAATATTATTGTATTGTACCCGTAGGGCATTGAGTGCCCGCTGAGTACAACTGATCCACAGGGTGCACGAGTAAAACGATAGACAGTATGCACGGAACATAGTGCACTTCACCTCACTCGTGCACCTTTTAAACCTGCGAGCCAGCATGTTCCCACGGACAGCCAACGCCCTACGCTCCCTCTCAACGTCCATGTCATCCGCGAGGTCTTCCGTAACCCAGTGACCCAGGTACTTAACCTGCGTCACTCTGTTCAGTGGTACACTATTTAGTAAAACAGATGGGACAGTGTCAACTTTTAGATGCCGTGGTTGGAACACTAGCAGTTCACTTTTCTTCGCATTGTACCTGAGCCCATGAGCCACGGCGTACTCCTCACATCTCATAATGAGTTTCCGCAATCCGCCGATTGAAGGACTCAGCAGCACCATATCATCAGCATAGCTTAAATTGTTAATACGAGTGCCATCAATAGTACAGCCGACTGCAGTGCTGCTGAGACCCTCAATCAACTCATTGATGTACAAGTTGAAGAGTCGAGGGGATGTTAAACCACCCTGTCTCACACCACACTCCAACCTGTACTCATCGGACAAAACATTAGCCCACCTAACAACATTGACTTGATTGCTGTACCAGTAATCAAAAACATTAATGATCTCCACGGGGAGTGTGGTGGACCTCAGTTTCTCCCATAGAAGTTCATAAGACACCATATCAAAAGCCTTTGATAAATCAAGGAAGCATCCATAAACCGGAGTCTTCCTGTCCGTGTAGTACCGGACGGTATGTTTAAGACATAAGATTGCCGTTTCTGTAGACAGTCCGGCTTTGAAACCGAACTGTGCGTCATTTATTTTGAGGTGATTACATAATTGTTGATCTAGCATACTGTCCAGTACCTTAGCTACAGTGGTGGCTAGCGAGATGGGTCTATAGTTGGAACCATCCGAGGGGTCACCAGTCTTATTCTTGATCACTGGTACAACAATAGCTTTCGTGCACTCGTCCGGTATATACGAGTGTCTTATACAAAAAGTGAAAAACATAGATAACACTCTAGGCAAATGTATACCCGCATGCCTCAGGTGCTCAATGCTAATTCCATCATGTCCAGGGGACTTACCCCTCGCCATCTTACTGATAGTGAAAGCTACTTCCTTAGCAGAGAAGCTAACAGATGGTAAAGTATTTAACTTTTGAGAATCAGCCTTGAGCACCGGCGGCAACATACGCGGACGATCAGATGGCACCACTTTAAATTTATTAACAAACATATTAGCAATATTCAGCGACTCACCAAACCCATCCACGCTGAGAGGGGTGTACGGTTGTGGATTGAGCTTACTGGTCTCTTTCCAAAAGCTTTTGAAACTTTTCTTTGCATGCTGTGTAGCCAGAACATCCATTTTTACCTGCTCCGCGTTATTTTGACACCATTTCAGTTTCGATTTAAAAATACGACGAGTCTCTGTCATTTTATTGTAAACTGGTCCACTACGCGGACGACCCAGTGACAACCACAACTGAAACTGTATACGCGCTTCCTTATGTGCTGGATAAACATGTCTATTCCAGCCCACAACACACTTTTTATGTGAACACACTTTTAATGAATCATTCAATTCTTGCCGTGTAACAAATTCATTTCTTAGTCCACCCATCTCTGCTTGTAAGCTTGACAACTGACCTTGCAATTTTAAAATATCTCTCAGCAGACGTGTCGCGCCTAAGTGATCAAAGGTTACGGGAGGTAATTTGTGTAGCTCCCTCGCCACAAATATAGGTAGTCGCTCAGGGTCTGTAGCATCTATATGTTTCAGCATATCGATGATGTCCTCTAAGTCCTTTCGTGATTTGTCATCCTTCTTTCTATTAATCATTTTCTTCATCGGAACAGCTTCAAATAATAGCTTCTTTGCTATCAATATATCCTCAGCCGTAAACGCCGTTACACATGTCATATCCTCGATAAACTGGTATCATCCATAACAGATATTTTGTTAAACACGAACGTTAGCACTTCATTAATAACAATATTGCACGAACTACATTTTACAATACTCGAGGTCATTGCCCCGACAACAGCTGTTAACGCGCGCACGATAAAAAGAAGCGTAGGTCTGTCCTTGACAGGCGCGAGCGCAGGACTGGATTATTTTATTTATGGTTTTTTAGAGGTTTTTTGTGTCGGGGGTTTTTAAAATTTTTAATTTAATTTTTATTTCATGCTTTTTAAACTTATATTGTTTTATCTTAGCCTTGACTGTCCCAATACTGGGCATAGGCCTCCCCCATTGCTTCCACTTTTCTCGGTGTTGCGTGTCATCTCGCCAATTAACGAAAACAGCAAAAATTAAAAAATAAACTTTCTGGGGGGAGGGGGTTGTTAGCACCCCACTACACACTACACACGTCAAACTTATAACACCCCTCTTTTTTGGTCGGGGGTTAAAAAGAGGGGTGGTATAAGTTTGATGTGTGTATCTGTGTCTGTCTGTGGCATTGTAGCTCCTAAACGGATGAACTGATTTTGATAAAATTAGTTTTGTTTAAAAGGTGTTTTGATCGAGAGTGTTCTTAGCTATGTTTCGAGAATATTTACTCAGCCGTTTGAAGATCATCACCTCTTTTCTAGTTGATGAAGGGATATAAACAACTTCCCCAGATCATCTCGATTTGAAATTTGAAATCTTTTTACTTGGGGAGGGGTGGTGTACCGCCCCATGGCGATGCCCTTGGTGACGTACACCACCCCTGCCCCTAAAAGCTCGGGTTTTTTCGAGATTTTAAATTTCCTTGTTTTCTTTAATTATCAAGAAGTGGAGCAACACCGCGAAAAGTGGAAAACCTATGCCCAGGAGTGGGACAGTCAAGGCTTAGACAAAATAATACAAGTTTAAAAAGCATGATTAAATTAAAAATTTATAAAACTCCGACACAAAAAGTTAAACGTAGCGTCGGGGGACCGCTTAGCACAATCACAAAACAAAGCTGACCCCCGACGCTACGACGCTTGAATTAATTTATTGTAGGTTTTTAGAGGTTGGGGGTTTTTCAATTAAAAATAAATTTTGAATCATTCTTTCTACGATGTATACCGCCTCATAATCAGTTGCGTAGTTTAAAAGATCTAGGTACACAGACGGCGGCGCCGTGGCGGGAAGCGACTTTGTTTTATCTATACTAATATTATAAAGAGTTAAAAAGTATTTATATGTGGTGGTAATGTTCGGAACTATAGATCCGACTACGAAAATTCTTTCACTGACGAAGTTAAGTAAGGAAGTTACATTATCCCCGAGGGCTATAGGCTACATTTGAAATGTTCCTGTGGGTTAATTTCAGTACATAATGGGATTGAAGCGCTAGCAAAAGCTAGTACCACGTAAAGAAGATACCAAACCGCAAGTTCAACACGACCTGTTCGATGTCATTGTTAGCAATAAAATATGAAAGATAAATGCTTTCAGCACAATTAACACCATATCATCAGCGTTACGTATACATGACACCGCAAACGCATAGCTAGCTTTTGCCCGCAGCTTCGCTCGCGTTAATTTAGAATTTGACCAGACACGTGGCGCCATCTATTATTATAAGAACGTTATTTTTGTTTTCCTCGTGAACAGTACTTTTTTCAGCATGATCGGCTCAGTGGTTTAGGCGTGAAAAGGTAACAAACAAACAAACTTACTTCCTCATTTACAACATTAGTTAGGATTAGGATAGTAAAAAAAAAGTTTTGCCTGGTGATGGTGATGCTTAACTATAAACATTTTATGTCGTTAAACGTGTGTTAACTTTTCGCAGCGTTTATGAATAGACTTCTTTAAGATTAACATATTAATGACATTCCTAAGTAGCATAATAAGGCCGTAAGAGCCGTCTGTTAAAGGAATTCCGTATTTCTTAAACGACCTTCATTGGCATTGATATAAGCTTGTCAGAAGACACTTTTAACATTTTTAACATTTTCGACCTGATATAATGTACCTTTGTTTAAAAGTTCTACTACGTACACACTATACACCAGTAAAAATAAATGTCCTGGTAAACACCACATGCAACAGGACCATTGTCATGACTAAATCGATCGACATCGATCAACTCAGCCGATAGCAGTTCACTGCTGGACATATGCCTCTAACAAACAACGCCGCGACACCCGATGACCTTCCACTCTGTTCAGTTACCGTAACAACTATGCAACAAGGACGATCATAGAGCACAGATACGTATCGACGTAGCGACTGCTGCTAGAGGACATTTACCATACAACCTAACACCCTTATCTATAAACAAGTCATTACTTGACTTTATTCTGTAAAGGTTAGAATTCTTAGCTTTGCTTTCTTTGACGGTTTCTTACTTCGATCAAATTATTTTCTATTGCACAGAAATGGTTGCATAAGTAATTATACTTAAACTCAGGTTATAATTTTTACGTGACTGTAGAAACAAGTGTTAGAGTGTCACCGTTTAGATGTATAACGAAGCTATAATGTTCCCACTGCTGGGACATAGGACTGCTCTCTATGAGAGGGAATGGGCAATGATCCACATGTTACATGCATTTTGTTCTAGGACGTGCTGGTTTGCTAATCATGTTGTCTTTCATCGTCTTGAGATCTGCGGTTAGCTCAACTTCAACGTCAACGTCGCGTTGCTATACACTGGTTCCTACCCACCATCTACCTACCACCTAACTACCGAAGACATAATTGTCTTTTTTTTCTATTAAAATCAGTTAAGATTGTTTTGATGGTTTTCCTTTCATTTAATTTATTATGTTTGTTAGAGAGATTTGATCCTTATAATTGACCCTATTGATCGATAGCGTAATAGCGTAAAGCGTAAAGGTACAAAGTATTATTCAAGATTATTATTTCAGTGTTTTTTTCAGATTTTATTTGGTTCGATTACCATGTGGTTGATTGGTTTCCCATTTATAGTCGTTAATAGATTGGGCTAGATTTTCTTCTTTTTTTTTCCTTAAAAAAAAACATACATGGAACAACTATCTGTAGGCTTTGTAAGGCCTACAGATAGTTGTCCCGTGCGGGGATCGAACCCACGATACGCAGCGTAGCAGTCGATCGCTCAACCACTGCGCCAACCGTGCCGTCAAAATACCGTAAGTTACCTGTTAAAATTGAGTAAAGACAACCTTACATTTACATTGGCATAATTAACTTATTAGTTAACCAAATGAAGTACCTATAGAATCAAAGTTCAAGGGTGTGTAATATATGCCATAATAACAGATAATATATTATCACTTTAAATAACGTTCACAGGATATAATTTTCACTATAAAAACAAATAACCTAATTTCATGTGATGTAATATTACATTTCATATAAACTTCTTTTGCTCTAATAACACTTAGTATAACGTTCAGTTGACCTAATTTTCATATTTACACATTTTCTGCCCAAATTCTGTAGTGAATAATTAAATATTAGAAAACATCATACTGTTATAACCTCATCTAACCCAAATGATTCACCAACAATAGAATGGATCTGGCGCTAATGGTCATGGTTCTAACCTAACCTAACCCACATGATTCACCAACCATAATGCGGCTCTAACGCAGGAATATATGAGGAATAATATACCAACTAAATATTATACTAACTGAATATTAGTTCAAATGTGTATTATAGAAAATGTTTATTAAACCATATAAAATTAGGTAAACTGAAATTATATCAATAATTCATTATATCATTTCATCGTTATACTAAAGAAAAATTATATTTAATATAATTAGTTCATGTGATCGTTAGAACTTTTGTTATTATGTCAAATGGTACGCACCCAAAGTTCAAAGCCGAAATAAGAATATGTTAAGTTGTAGATTTTTTTGTCTCTAACACAGGGTTGTCTGGTAAAATGGGTGAGTTGATACTATAATGTACTGCTACTGTATGCATCTGTTTTATTATCGGAATACATGCATATTAAAAAAAAACAGATGGTGATGGATGATAAACACGAAGGTTATAAGGTTGTCAAAGTTTAATCGGTCAAAATTCACGATTTTCGTTATTTTAAAAAGTCTTGACTTCATTTTGTAATATAATATTTATATTACAACTACTAATATTATTATGTTTTTAATTTAAAGTTATCGCAACTCCGGCTCCCAAGATACAGGTGCAGCCTAGTTTGGCGACCACTGGTATATAATTTTGTCAAAATAAAACTTGTAAGCGATATCCTTAATGATGTTAGACTTAGAAAATGACAGTAACTATGGTTTAGTAAATTTATTCATATTCTTCTAGAAATAAAATAAAATTTTATCAGGTGAATAATCCATTCATTAAACGTTTGTTGATAAACTAAAATTGCTTAAAAATATATTGTCCCTCGTTAAACACATGAGTGAAAGTCGATCTTAGACTACACGTATGTAGGAGCCAAATGTTTAGAACAAGTCGAGAGGAGGGTTACAAGTTACAAATACATTCTTTTTCTTGATAAGTATTAAGTTCCACAGTTATTGTCTGACTCGATGTGTTTTGCTTACAACGCGTTAGAATTATGGTAAAATGTTTGTGACGCATGACATCCAAATAGGTCGCTGCGTTCGCAAAGTGAATGAAGGTATGGTAGATGACATCGTACAGACCATTAGCTATTTATTCAGTACTATAGTCTCCGCCAAATAAGAAAGAAATAAAAGTTATTGGCCCGACTTGTACCAAAAAGTCCACAAAATTGCTATAGAGATCGCTCGTCATTCATAACAGTCGCTAATTCTGCTACGGTCGAGTTTCATAATACCAAGAATGATTATGGTATTACTTAAGCTTCAAAAATACATAATCGAACAACGAAATATGTAATTGCTATTGTTAATGTATTTAAAAAATAGTTTTCGTGGTATTTTAATTGGTTTCGTGGTAGGTTAATTGTTTTTGTGTTTTGTTTTGTTAGTTTGATACTGATTTGTTTTATTTTTGTTATTATTGTTAATAGGGATGGTGACTCATTTTTTTTTATTTGTTATCGGGTAGATTATTAAAAAGTATTTGACACGTATTTTTTCTTTTTTCACGTAATCGTAAAATTACGGAGATATTTTGAGTTGAAATGGCGCATGACGTCACGGCTTAGTACATTTTATACCTAGTTCTGACGTAGTTAGCCCCCACTCTCCAACTTTAATGCGTTTTAACTAAGTATTTTTTTGTTATCTTGATAAAACAAAAAATACGTATCTAATATTTTTGTATTACCTGATTGACGGACAAAATAGAATTTCGTTTTCTTTACCCAGTCATCATCCCTATTGACTCGATCATCAGATCGATAAAACAGCCGATCGCTTTATCATAAACATAGCAAAAAAGTTAATAAAATACATCGGCCACTGATTCCCCTTCTGAATGAAGACATTTTGTAATTTTGTATTTTTTTAATTAATATTACATATGTACATTATTTACAGACTACAAATAAATATAAAATAAAAATAAAATATGTACAAGTATCAAAATTACAGGGCGTCAAAAAATTCGTCGACATCGCTGTCGACAGGAAAAGTGCCCAGAAGGCTGGCCGCATTGCCACGTTGGATGGCAATGCTGATTCTTTGACCAAAAAAGAGGCCAGCCCTCTGGTCCCGTGAAGCATCGACTAACCGCTTGGCGATATCCCGAAACACAAGATGGGCACTCGGGCCCCATGGCCCTAGTGTTTCAACCCCAAACGGCTCAAATACATAATTACCAATTAAATTATGGTATTTGCGCCGTTTAAGGTTTTCAGCACCTGCAGCAGCCGCACCAGCGCAGCTCACCGTGCTAGGAAGATGGGATGGCGCAAGGGTGTCGACACAAGTCGCATCCCACACCAAAGGCCTACCCAACTTCCATGGCATTATGGTCATACCATCTGGTCTCTTCCCATCGACACGTGCCAAGCCATTGGGTTCTAAGACAGCTGGCACCCCGGCGGTGGCAAGAGCACGACGAATGAGATCATTAATGCTAGCGTGCCGCGCTATGCGACCTGCGCTCTTACTGCAGGAAAGGCCATGGTGTCCGAGGCCGTCGACTGCTTCACCACATCGACAGCGATGTGGAGCCCCGCTAGGAGTGCCCAATCGCAGACATGTAGCGAGCCGGAATGTTGTGTCACCTAGCATAGTGCCTATGTTAGGTGACGGTAGTGCCTGAAGCCAGAGACCCGACTCCCACTCACCCACAGCCAGCAGGCGGGCACGCTCAGCAGTATTGGTAGACGTATTAATAAGGTTATTCCGTACCAACCTGCAGAGCGGCTCATCCCACTGACTCTGGGAGAATGGGTTCTCGGGCCGATCCGTGTCCGGGCAAGCCACTTTCCAGGCGTCCTCTGCGTCCGTCAAGCACGGCACTTCCGAATCAACCAGGGAGAGAGTTAAAATCTTCCTGGTTAGCTTTTCAGTGCTATGGACAGAAGACAGGAACGCCGGTAAACTTATACTAGAAATTTAGCGGACGCCGAGGCCACCAAAACGAATTGGTAGGGTGGCTTGCAGCCACGCTCGGTCGTCCAAGGCCACATTAAGAATAGATGTTAATGTGTTGCGTATAATTTGATCAATTTTGTCCAAAAGTTCTGGTTTCGTCCAAAGAGAAGAAGAACGAAGAACATACATAAAATTTGGACCAAAACAACAATATCTGATAAGGGTGAAAGCCGAATGTAAATTAATTTTGGAGAGTCTATCCGAAATATCAATAAAATGTTTGATTTTGTCTTCGATGAAAGATGAAAAACTTTCTTCTAAAACAGGGGAACCTAGGAGGTGCAGGGAACTTTTTTCTAATATTTGGATGTGTGGGGCTATTGCATTAAATTTATCTATAGTTGATTGTCTGTCAGTCACGTCAGAGAGGTAAATTACGCACTTTGAGGGGTTAAGGTCCAGGCCAATAGATTTAAATTTCTGTTTGAGGAGTTCTAGGTCATGCAAAACGGTGTCAACATCACCTCCTAGGGTTCCATCATCTAAATACCATACGTTAAATTTTGAATTTAGTTGTTCGATTATGGGATGAATAGCCAAACTGAAAATGACAGGCCCGAGAGGGTCACCTTGTTGGCAACCAACTGCAGATTCCAAAACATTTTCCTTGTATAATAATTTTGATGGATGCCTATAACATTGCCAGATAAAACCATAAATTTCGGGTAGATTTTTTTAACTTCAGCCAACAAAGTGTCCCTATTTACGGAGTTGAATGCATTTTTGACGTCAACCTTGAGAATGACCTCACCTTTTTTTGCGTTGATAAAAGACGATAAGGCATGTATGGCAGCCTCACAGCCCCCTCTGGAACCAAAACCAAGTTGAAGGGGCTGGAATTTAGTTGCAAGCGATTCGCTGTATAGCTTGCAACAAATTTTGGCTGCCATACGCCTGTAGGTGCAACCCACGGCAAAGGGACGAATGCCGCCGTCCTTCTTGCGCAGGGCACATAGGTTAGCCCCATACAAGACATCGACGACGGCATCGTTTACACCACCGGAGAGCATTAAGTTGATCAGAACCGTAAGCTCCTTCAAGAGCGACTCACCAGCTTCCCCGGCGCCTGAGCTCAACAGATCTTTCAAATGTTGTGGAGTCAGACCGTCGAGGCCGCCGGCAGAACCACTCCGGAAAGAGCCCACGGCTGCGATCAACTGCGGGGCTGTAATTTGGATAAAAGGTGAATCCTGAAGGGGGTTGGGGTGGGCCGGTGTGTCGGGAAAGGTGAGACCATCCGCAGGCGCTGGATGTTTGCTCTGCAGAGCTGAAAGAGTCTCTGGAGAGTAAGGCGCCACCACATCACTGCTGAACAGTATTCTGGCCGCCCCCCTAATGTCACCCTCACTTAGCTTGGATTCCACATGAGCACAAATGCCTTTCTGTGAATGGTTATTGAAAAAAGGTAATTTAGAATCTAAAATAAGGGCCGAATTGTTGCAATTTTCTTTAATTTGTGTTGTTAATGATTTTTGAGTAGCCAAATTTTTTTGGACATGCAGAATCCTGTAAGGGAAGGTGAGTAATTGCTCCCAAGCATGTTGTGAGTTCTCCTGGGTCGCGAGACGGACACATCGCGCTAAACTCAGTGCAACAGAGTGTCTCGCGCCCCGCGGAACTCTTTTTAGGACCGGGGTGGAATTTTTGAATTTGGATAATGTTTTCCACAAAGTTTGTTCTAAAGGTGTTGATGACTGGGATGTGGCTGGGGGGCACAAATGTACACTATGAGGTTTGTGGACCTTGCCATAGTGTATCTTAAGCCCCCGTTCGCCTTTAAAAAAACGTGCCTGGGAGCAATGAGGGCATCTTACCAGCTGTACATCCAGTGATGGGGCAGGTTGACTGGCACTAATTATTCCGGTGTCGCTACAGCCAGCGCTTAACATAAAATAAAAAAGGGAATAAAAATTAACTTACCAACTAACACAAACGTAACTTTAAAAAACCCTAACTATAAAATACACTTAAAAAACAAATATTTACAAATAAATATTTCAACTATTGATGTTGCCTAGCAACGCGACGACGGAGAGCGGCGCAGTCGCGCTGGCGGCCTGGGGCGCCGCGCTGACCACGCCAACCTTTTAGGTGTCGCGTTGCATCCAAACTTCAAAATTGGAAATTCACCACAGAATCAGCTGTTCCACAGCTGACTTTTTTTAAATCCTATAGCACAAGCACATCACCAAAATTATTCGAATAACAATGTAGGCTTTTCACTTGTATTTTATATACAATCACAACGAAATGAGAACGAAATTAGCTCGCACAAATGCACAGAAATTCGAAGAAAAATATATCTTTATCTGTCAAGCTGTCACCGACATTTTGGTTTTTACGTTTTTTTTGTGTCCCTTTTTAAAATATCGTTTTGTAATATTAGGGATGATGACTGGGTAAATAAAACGAAAACTTCGTCCGTTAAATTTGTCTAATAATACTTGTTATGTTTTTAAAAAAAATATTTTTTTTTTTTTTTTTTTTTGTATTAAATGATTTCACTTTGAATTTGGTTTAATAGTTTCATTGAGAACCTACCTAAAAAATAAGATCCTTCCAAAATAAATACGACTGAATATGGTTCTGGCCAAAAGGTTTGTAAACTCATGCCCAGTGAACGCGTCAAGGACGCCCCTTACCCCGATAAGTTTGTTGCATGCCGTGGCAGCCTTTAATTAAGGCTACACTATAAATTGTAAAAATAGTATGAGTACCATAACATGTATTTTTGGTGTAAGCTTTGTTGGTTGTCCTTAAATAAATAAATAATGACCGTGTTAGCGACGTTTTCTGTACATTTTTTTCGTATCGTTTTGACATATTGGAATACATTGGTAGAAGGGGGTTAACGACTTTTATTTTTTTCTTAGCTGGCGGCAACTATAAACGCGGTTAATTTACAAATTATTGTTTAGTTACCCCAGAGTAAGAAAGAAATAATTATATCCGTGAGAGAAACTGTTTCACTCAGGGCACGTTTTCAACGTTTTCGGGACGTTGTCGTGTATCGTCGCAACGCAGGTGTAACAACCACAGCAATGCGTTGATTTGTTGCGTTTCGTTGCGTCACGGAATCAACGCTGCATCGTTTTACATAAACGACATAATTTGCTATTACAACTTAAAAAATGTTGTTAATAGCCAAAAAATAATACTACGCCTGATGTACAAATCACTAGGAAAATATCCTTGTCTTGTCAGCTATTTAAAAAGGTATAACCACAACCCCGAACCTCAGTATGTGGATCACATCTACTGGTACACTACGGGTGAATCTTAAGAGCGTTTACGCCTTACGGGATTCGAACATACTTTCAAGTCCTTATTTTCCGAAATGACGGAACCGATTTTGATGAAACTTCATACGCATAAGCAGAATACATAGGTCTAAAAGTTGAGTAAAATCTATGAAAAAAACATGCTGGACCAGATGCTGTCTCACTTCAACTCTTATGGGATACTGCATGGTCAGCAGTTTGGTTTCAAGAAAGGTAGGTGGTTGACAACGGACGGGGGAGTTAAACTCATCAGTCACATTCTAGTATCCTGGGAGAAGTCCATTTTTTGTGATCTCTCAAAAGCGTTCGATTGCGTCGACCACAACACACTGATCTGTAAATTACATCACTACGGAATTCGTGGACAAGCTGCTGATCTTGTTCTTTCCTATTTATCAAACAGGCAGCAAAAAGTAAATGTAAATGGGGCGACATCCACCGGGTCTATAGTCAAGATGGGCGTGCCCCAAGGTTTAATTCTCGGCCCTTTCCTATTTCTTGTTTATATTAATGATCTCCCTTATATGATGGCCAAATTATTGGATATTATTCTATTTGCTGATGAAACCTAGCTATTTTTTAAAATTAATAGAAAAGATACGGATTTCATTCATGTCAACAAAAGTCTAACTGTTCTCTCGAAATGGTTCTCAGCCAACAATCTTTTACTGAATACGAACAAAACAAAATGTCTAAAGTTCTCTTTACCAAATGTAACAGAACGTGACCTAAATTTAAATCTTGACTGATGTAGCCACAGCTAGGTTAGTATTAGTATACTAACCTAGCTGTGGCTACATCAGTTAACTGCCTTATTTTACACTTACTTATTTTTCTGCGCTTATTTCCACAGTATGTCTTATGGCATTCTACTGTGGGGATCGGCAGCAGACGTTGATGCAATTTTCATATTGCAAAAGAGGCCGCGCCATTTATAAAATGGGTCCTCGCGAGTCCCTCAGAGAAAAATTTAAAGAGATCGATATACTGACACTGCCTTCACTTTATATCCTAGAATGTGTTTTGTACGTCCGCAAAAACCGAGGGCTTTTCAAAATTAGAAGCGACTTTCATAATATAAACACGCGCAGTAAACACGAAATTGTAATACCCAAATTTAGATTAAGGCCCCTGTAGCAGTGAAACGGCCTTGAGTATCTGGACGTTCTCCCCGCGCTCACCGCGCACCCCCGCTTCATTTTTACGTGCGCAGAGCGCGATCCGCGCTCATCGCAACTAGCCGCCCGCGCCGTGTTCCGCAGCTCGGTCATGCGCGGATCTTTTTATTGCATTTTTGTTATTGTACCTATGTTTGGGTGCGCTCGCGCTGTCCTGACGTACTTACCTATAAATAGGTTCCTAGGACGAGACTAGACGTCCGCCTTCACTAATTGAGAGATAATGTTATTCAGCGTAGTTTTATTCAGTCAGATTCCTAGTCAGACTCGGAGTCAGACTCGGAGTTAGATTCAGACTCGTGGTCGAACTCTGAGTTGGAGTCAGACTCAGAGTCAGGCTCGTAGTCAGACTCGGAGTTAGATTCAGACTAGTGGTCGAACTCTGAGTTGGAGTCAGACTCAGAGTCAGACTCGTAGTCAGAGTAAGATTCGGATTAGGACTTGTTGTCAGACTCGAAGTCTGACTCGTAGACAGACTTGGAGTCTGAGTCAGACTCGGAGTCAGAGTCAGACTCGGAGTCAGAGTCAGACTCGGCGTTCCGAGTCTGATTTTCTTGCCAAACAAGATCTCTACTAAAAGGGTTATTTCATGATCCTATTTTTAGAATCCTAACTAGGAAATAGGAACGTGTAATCGCAGTTAGAGATTGCATCCGATTTAGTGACCTAACTAGGAAGTAAGAAGGTTCCGACCGCTCTGTAAGACTCTACGACGAGCGATTGTGAACTTTATATTCTTTTACATAAAGTTGAAAATCTATTAAAACAAACTGTCTCAACGACAAAGACCGAAACAGTTCGTCTTTAATAAACAGTTCGTCTTTAATAAACAGTTCGATTTTCAACTTTATGCTCTAGTGCATAAAGTTGAAAATCTACGAAGCTAGTCTCTGCCTGTCCTAGTTAGGATCCGATTTAGAATCCTGTTTAGTAGTGTAGTAATATCACTAGCTGACTATTTAGGTTCCTAGTTAGAATTTTTATAAATAGGGTCGTGAAATAGCTCCTTTACCTAGACAGGTAACTATGTAGAGCACACTGTATTTTCACTGTATTTATTAAACCTCTGGTAATATAAACAAACTATAAATAATAGTAAAAAATTGACTAATTATTTGTATGTTTTTAGTAAAGGCAAATAATTAGAATATACAGGTAGTTATATGACTTTATGCATTTTAGCAGCTTTTAGAGCTCTCTGTTTCCTAATATTACTTTTCTTCAGCATTTTGATAGCACTACACAAAACAACACTTTTACACTTTTCTAAAATAAAAAGTTTTTTTTTTATTTTTTTAATAAAACGTTGCCCCACACTAGGAATCTCTCCAGTTTCATGGGTGCGTTTACAAACATTTAAATTCACATACACAAACAGCCTGCATACAAATATTTGTTCCGTGCGGGGATCGAACCCGCGACACGCAGCGCAGCAGTCAATCACTCAACCACTGCGCCAACCGTGCCGATGCCGTCGAGTTATCCTACTTACTGACTAAACAAGCGTCCAAATCGCGAAAACAAACAAACTAAGTACTAATGGTAAATTGTCCTTGCGCGAATCAGGCAAAATACAATTTTAGAGAACGAGCAGCACAACCTCCACGTCCGACAGTTCGAGCTACACTGCCGCCCATCGCCCGCGCACGAACCCGCTCATTTCATTTCATTTAGAAAACAGTGATTAATTAATTGTAGCTAAATAAGAACTTGCCTTGTCTCGCCAATTGTACAATTTGTGACAAAAACCTTTTAAATATTATTGTGAAAGAAAAATACTAAAACTCCATGCCGTTCAGACGTAGTTACAAAATTTCAAACAAGAAAATGCTCTATTTTGGATATTTTTTTCACACACTATTTTTATAAATAGAGTCATTTCAAATGTACAAATTAAAGTTTGAGGTCTAATGAGTAACATATATTATTTTTTTGGACATTTATATTCACTTATCGAAGAGTAGTTAGACGAAGAAAACAGCTCATTGGCAATAAGTAGCCCCTTAACAAAAACTAGCAAGTCATTTCTTATAAACAGTATACGTTTTTATAATAAGTTGCCAAAGTCAGTTTCAGAACTGACCGATGGAAAGTTTAAAAATTGCATCAAACGTGTCCTTATTAAAAAAGCATATTACAAAATTAAGGACTACGTTGAAGATAAAGAAGTTTGGCTCTAGTTCCTTCTGCTCATGCGGCTTCCCTGGTAGCTCATAAACGACACAAATGTGTGGATGTCTCTAACTATTCCCAATATTACTTTCTCCATTCTTTTTATTCAGATGTTTTACAATAGCTTTCATATCATTGCACCATTCGTTTATTGTTCAGAATAGTTACAGCACTGATGATAACATCTATGTCAACTGTTTAATTACTGCTCTTATATTGTTTTATTTTTACTTTTGTATAGATTCTTTTTATTTACCTATTTTTTGTGAATGTGTGGACGTTGTAGGCTTTGTAATTGTTTTTTTTTCCTATACTACCTTCTGTAGTAAGCAATCGACTTATTGTCGGGCCTACGCTGTCCTCCCATACTTAAGTACTAACGCTGTAACTTCAAATATTGTAAAACCAAATGATTTTAAAAGAGTAACGATGGAGTTTCTTGCCGGTTCTTCTCCATAGGAAACGACCAAACCGAACCGTGCACCTTTTTGACGTTTTATAAGTGCCCATGTAGGCTTATGTAAAATAAAATATTTTGATTTTGATTTTGAAAAAAAAAAGTTATTAAAATTATTTTGATTTCAAAAAAACATTTCGAAATGTTTTTTTAGTCACTTTTTAGACATACGTATTCTGCTTGCGCTTATGAAGTTTCAAATGATGTAATTTAGGATTTTTCATACAAAAACTAAAAATCGAATTAACTCAAAAACTACAGAATTTCGGTAGATCATTTGATGGCTTAATTTGTTGCATTTTAACCCTACTATGACGTCCTGCAAGGAATTCTTCGAGTTACCAGTAACCCTGTTTACAAATTATAATACGTTGATAAACCAAACTTAGGAGCTTGGCCTTTGTCTGGGTCACGACGTTCGTGTTGATTCGGAAAGATGCTTATGATCATATGACCCAGTACGTACTAACTCATTGTGGAGGTCACATAGGCAGTCGCTCCATGTTAAATACTGGTATACAGCTCCATCAGGCAGCTGCATCATCTTCCAGTTCTAACTTTGTTGGGAAAAGGCTATGCAGATGATGACTAATTACATAAAAACCGGACAAGTTCGACTCGGACTCGCGCACGAAGTGTTCCGTACCATTATTTATAAAAACGAGCAAAAAATCATTTTTTGGGATCCCCCTTAAATATTTATTTTATTCTGTTTTTATTATTTGTTGTTATAGCATCAACAGAAATACATAATCTGTAGAAATTTCAACTGGCTAATTATCACGGTTCATGAGATACAAACCGGCGACAGACGGACGGACGGACAGCGAAGTCTCAGTAATAGGGTCCCGTTTGACCCTTTGGGTACGGAGCCCTAAAAATCAAGCGGAGCATTGGAAACTTGTTTTAGTCGACTCTTGAATAAAAATTAACTTATGAGTTTTTTATGTAGCAGATTGCATCACTACCAATATTCCACACATAAATACACGATGGCGACTTCAATGTCCGCATATCGTCGATCGTGGCTGGATTTGTAGAATGTCTGTGTTAGTGGTGTCAGTGTTATTACTATGCGTAGTGGTCGCTGTATGGTCGTGGTTAAAGAAACAACCTAACGCGCCCCCTGAATATCCTGGGGCACTACCAATCCTTGGACATTCACTTCAGGTCTTAGGAGATCGAAAACGTGAGTAAGACTGTTTTTGCACGGTTTTAACCAAACAATTTTATGTATAGAAAGATCATTATCTTGCAAGACTGCGAACAAGGTAGCCGAAAAGCGAGTGCAAATAGACAAAAATACTCAAAAGGTGGAACGAAGTTTATAGTGGTCGGATTTTCACGGGAGTTTATTTTCCATTTCCTAGATGTATAAAGAAGCAAATTAAATAATTGAAGAAAATTGTATTTTTAAAGTAAAACTTGAAGTAGGTACGCATTGCATCGATAACAATGAACAAATTGGCGTTTAATGGATGCACACAGGTTTCACTATAATGCCACAATAAGAATTCGGCGAATTTAAAGTTATTCAAAAACAAAAAGAAAATCCAAAGGAAATTTTAGAATTAAACAGTCGCGATCAGCGAATTTTTTTTTTTTTCTTCGCCTCAACTCTAGAAACATAATTAAAAAAGTCTCCTAAAAATGCGTTGTTGCACTTTATTGTCTAATTGCACTCGACTATTAGTGCCCGAATTTTGTCTTCATTTGTCTCTCTTTAAATTGCCGACATGTTTTCAACCGTTTGGCGTTTGGTAATTATCTCAATGTTCGTCCGTTTCACTAGTTCGGAATATATAATATTTCTTCAGTAATAAACAGACCAAAGTACTATAAAGGATCATCAATATTTCTGCACATTCTTGATGGTCCTGATGTTAAGAATAAGAATCATTTATTTAAAAAACGGTATTACTAAAAGTGTGCATTTCAGCACACTACGGTTATTATTTCTCATACAATGGTATAAAGTTCTTATAAGTAAACAATAACTAAAGTATATTCAACTGTTGCAAGTAACGATAGTTCAATTCAGATGTTTGTTAGCGACCTGCCCGATCTTCCGTGTCATCGTGATCACTTATTAATCTATTACCAGCTATGAGTATAATCAAATTAGTACAAAATAAAAACACTAAAACTAGCTTAAGTACATATGTATAAATAGATACGAGGTGATAACATATTCAAACCTCAACTTCTACAAGTTTTCCGTGTCTGTGTAATTAAGTATCGCTAAATAATATATTACATAACTAAATTTTTTATAACTTAAACCTTAGAAAGTTTTAGTATCTTGTTAAGTCTATTATAAAGAAAAAGTCCTAAAAACATAAAATTGATTCGCAAACGCATGTCTGATTTGAATTTCTTGAATACTTCTCTTTCCAGCGCTGAAATAATAGCTTATGCACATGATACAGCGATCATATTTCATAGTGAAAATTGCCGAAGAGGGACTACTCACAATTACAAACGTTCTTGATAGGAATTTACTAAATTTAAACGTTCAAAAGACTAACTTTTAAAATCGTTTGGTTTTACAATATTAATTTCTATGTATGCGTTAGTACTTAAGTATGGGAGGACATCGTAGGCCCGACAATAAGTCGATACTTACTACAAAACGTAAAACAAGATAAAAGTTACCAAGGATCTAGAAATCTACAAGGCCCACAATGTCCACACATTCAAAAACAATCGGCAAATAAAAAAAAGTAAACCACCAAAAAAAAAAGAAAACATTATAAAATAAACTAAATTAAACAAGTGACACAAATGTTGCCATCCGTTCTGTAACTATTCTAAACAAAAGTTGTAATGAGCAACTATGTAAGTTCTTATTCTTTGTTCGCAACTAAATTGCGTTTAAGGAAACCAACCTAGTTGCGAATCAAAGTTACGAAAAGTGCCGGAGGGGATTTAAAAACTATTGTTAAACATTTGATTAAAAAGAACGGAAAAAATAAATCAAAAATAAGATTGAGAATAGGTACATCTTATTGTATTTGTGCCTTTTACGAGCTACCAGGAAAGCCGCATGCGCGCAGAGGCTAAGGCCAATCTTCTCTATCTTGAACGTAGTCCTTAATTTTGTAAAATACTTTTTTAATAAGGACACGTTTGATTTAATTTTTAAACTGTCCATCGGTCAATTCTGCAACTTATTAAAATCAAAATCAAAAGTCATTTATTCAAATTAAGCTGATAAACAGCACTTTTTGAACGTCAAAATTACAAGAGACAGTTCCCCAAAACGCCCGCCCTTCGCCACTTCCTAGTGTTTTAGCTGGGAATTATAAAAGCATATTATTATACTGTTTATAAGATATGACTTGCTAGAATTAGTTAATATGAATTTGGGTATTACAATTTCGTATTTACAGCGTGTATTTATATTATGGAAGTCGCTTCTCATTTTGAAAAGCTTTCAGTTTGAAGTGAAGGCAGAGTCGGAATATCGATTTCTTTCATTTTTAATCTGCGAGACTCGCAAAGAACCATTTTATAGATGGCGCGGACTGCCCTCTTTCGTAGTATAAAAATTGAATCCGCGTAGTATATCCCCACACCGTCCACACGTCCGGAGTGAGAGGGAATGGGAAGCCATCGCCTCCTTCTGCGAAACAGTCATGCTAGCGAAGGAGGTGGCGGAACGTGAGAGGGAGAGAACCTCACGTCTCAGCCGCCACGGCGGAGACGCCCCAGGCGTCGGGGGCCACCCACTGGCCCCCGGCCACCGTACGCGCGGGCCTGTGGACGGTGAGTAATGGGCTAGCTCACCGTCTGTCCGTCTTATGACGACAGGCCGTGTCGACGGCGCGTTCGTGTTCCACGCGCGCCTCAAGGAGATGTCAGCAAACCGGAAGGGGTCCGAGAGGGCCGCTGCCTGTCAAGGATGCGGGACTGTTCGAAAGAGATACCGTGGCCCTGGAACACAAAGGGCTTAGAAGGAACATGGATGGATTTTAGTCAGTACAAGCCTGACACTCGCTACCGCTCCACCCAGAGTGGGAGAAGTCATTTGATGATTTCCAATCCGAAAAAAAAACAAAAAGGGACAATTTTTAATCATAACAATCGAAAAATATCAAGTTAAATCAGTAAAAATGCATTGAAGTGTGGCGCGCATAAATCGCCTTCTATGCGCAATCTAGAGAAGGTTTTCTGTGGCTATACGTACATATCGAACGACTAAGTAGAAATATAACTATGATTTAAGTAATTTATCTTTATATTTCAGATCTATGGAACTTTTTAAGGCGACTTCAGATCAGTACAACAGAAAAAGGAGGTGTTTTCGGGTTCTGGTTCCCCACTTATTCCTTATATAGTAAGTAAACGTCTCGTCAGCCATCTATGAGTAGCAAAGATACTTAATTAAATTTGTAAATCGATTTCTAGTATTGTAGTAGAAAATTGCATTTGGAATTTCGTAAAAACTTAAATACCAACACACACAAATACACATGTGAGATTTGCCACACGTGTTTAGAAGCCCACGTGGACTACTAATTTTTGATAATGAACATGGGTTGACTTGCTTTTTTATCGATTGAAACCCTTTTTAGCAGTCAGTTAAAACTGGCCCGAGCACTCCACGTAGCCACCTAATAAGGAAATTATTTAGCGAGTGACATGTTGAAAAAAAAATAGACTGTATAATGTGAGGTTGATAAACGGGAGTGCGACTTACGCTTGTGCGACAAACTGTAGCTCGTCACCACTCTAGTGCGACAAACTGAAGCCCGACGTCACGGTACTGCGACATAAATCTAGTGTTAACAAAAACAAAATAAGACTTTTTGAGAGAGAACATAATAACAAGTTCTCGCTGAAAATTTGGTGAGATCTGGCAATCCAGGAATCGACCTATATGGATTTAGTAAAAGGGAGAATTTAGTTCAGTATCAGTTTAATTTGAAATGGCATAATGTATTATATATTTTTTATTAATGTTGCAGTGATAACCGATCCAGAAGACAGCCTTACAGTAGCCAATTCATGTTTGAGTAAACCATTTTTCTACGATTTTGCAAAGGAATATTTAAATAATGGACTCATCACAGCTGCAGGTAACTGAAACTACCCACATACATAAACTTATACATTAATTCTAGAATAACAACTAGAGCCACGCGTTCAAGCGTTTTTGCCAAATCTATAATTGGAATCAAACATCTCACAATTTAGGACCCATTCATCAAGTTACAGATTTTATAAAATGCTGTAGGTCTAGCATCCATTCCTCCCTCCCTTCGGCTCTGCAAACTTTGCTAAAATCTAGTAGTGTTATTGGGTTCGCGAGTTTGCGAAATCAAATCTGTTTACTAAATACGCATCAATGCAATATTTTTGTTTCAGAGTCAGTTTGGAAACCTCACCGCAAACTATTAAATCCATCGTTCAACCAACAAGTGCTGAACACCTTTTTGAATGAAATGAACGTGCAAGCTCGAAGTCTTGTCTCTCGATTATCTTTGAAAGTGGGAAAAAGCCCGTTTGACGCAAGGCAGTTCTTCATAAAGTATACACTGTCAAGTGTTACTAGTAAGTATAACTGTGATCGGAATGGTGGTATCGTGAGCGTTGACGTTTAATCAAAAGGCTACCCTTAGCTTAGTGATTTCACGGCTTAACAATCGTGAGGCCACCTTGACGAAGAATTCCCCAATATCAAAATTATTGCTTGTATTGTTTACAAAAATACTTTTTCCTTCACAGGGACTTCACTAGGACTGAATACTCAAGATCAAACAACAATTGATACAGATTACGCAGAAGCAATTGAAGATTTATTTGCTTTATATTGCGATAGATTTCAAAGAGTGTGGTTGCACGTGTCGTATATATTCGACTTCAGTGCAATGAAGCGCAAGCAAACAATACTTTTAAAGAAATTGAAGAACATTATAGATCCAGTAATATTTTGTTACCGTTGCTTGCTATTAACTTAGATAAGAACGTGGATCCGCGCCATCTTTGTTTTAAATAACTTACGATTTAGATCACGGATCTTTTTTTTTCTCTACCGTGGGACCAACTTGTATTTTCACTCTTTGCTATTTCAGGTCATACATAAAAGAAAATCTGAGCTAAAGGCAAACAGAGATCCGAATATGTACGAGGACTCGACACCAGGTAAACAAATAAAAAACAGTTTTATTTACTGAAATAAAATCATAAGTTATTTAAACCACTTTTTTGATTGTGTAGTGTGTAAGTTACTTTACATTATATTCATGTCTATTGTATCCTATTTAAAAGGTGTGTTTATTGAATTATAGTCAGTATTATCCCAACCTTCGGTGCTTCATTTATCTCTCCAATAACCCGCCTTACATGGCGACCCTGCCAAAGTTCGGTGGCAGTGACAAGTCTGCGCGTTTGTTTTAAATTCCATGCCTATATTCGGATTAGGACTTAAATTGCAAGATGTTCGGTGCAAAGATTAGGCACAATTATCGTTCGAGTGCTTTGGTACTGTGTACTGTGGAATATATCGAAAATTATGGGTACTACTAAGTCAAAAGAAGAGGTCATCATCGCCCAAAACGCGGCCGGAGGTACCAATCAGGCGTCGGTCGAAGAAATCAGGACGCATATTGGCACAACGAATATTATTTTACTGGTCATTCTCACCGTAATGTTGTTGGGTATGCTGTATGCCGTATACCGAGTCTACAAAAGATGTCATATGCAGTGGATTGATCAACAGTTTCACCACCATACACTTCGGCGATCGTTTCTTCGTGCTATTCCGAAACATCCTACAGTCGGCGATGAAGTTTAGCCAGTGAAAATTACGGAAAAAAAAAGTGTTATGAGCAGTGTTATAAAATACAAGTGACGGCAAAAATAAAATTCACATATATCCGATGTCCGTGTTAATAAAATTAGTGCGAGTATTTCACCCTATTTCGGTCAGTTACATCAAATAAGACAAAGTGCAGTGGACTATGAAAGACAGTAAATTATGTTTTAAACTACGGTGTGAACAGGTACCTAGAGATATAATAAAATGTATTTGATAGGAGTAAACTGCGTACATTATAATGTTATAGTAAGTTATGGCAACTATTTTAGAGGAGTTATGTAACGAAATTAAAGAAATCAGAGTATACTTGATTAAAGTTGGCCCGAGTCGTAGAACAGAAAATGTATTAAGTAAAAAATTAAGCGAAGCGAATGAGATTTTTATAAGATATACTAATTACGTGTCTCAAGTTTCAAATGATATAAAGAAGGGTAACGTTTCAAGTAGTGACTCTGAATTATTTTATAAGTACATTGAGAGATTCCAGAGTATTTACGCTGAGGTAATTGATTTGTGTAAATCCTGTAAGAGTACAGATATTGTAACAATGGCTAAGTTTGACATAAAGGTTGCGTTGAATTTATTGCCACTCATGACTGATGAGGAGGCTAACACCAGACAGTTAATCGATAGTATCGAATATTACAGTTCTATTATTTCAACAACTGAATGTAAAAAACAGTTGGTCAACTTTGTGCTTAAGAGCAGATTATCCCAAGCCGCAAAAATGCAATTATCACCTGATTATCCTAGCGTAGATGAATTAGTTAACGATATGAGAAGAGTTTTATTGCCTCAAAAGTCTGCAACAGCAATCCAAACTAAATTAAATTCCATTAGACAGAACGATCTATCCATTCAGGATTTTGGAAAACAAATAACTGAGCTTTTCGTAAATCTCACGGTTTCGCAGGCCAAAGGAAATGTGGAAAGTTACAATCTTTTTAAACCCGTAAATGAACAACATGCGGTTAAAAAATTTGCCGACGGCTTGCGGAACCGCAGACTTAGTACAATAATAGCTTCCAGAAATCTTGGTTCTCTCAAGGACGCGATCCAGGCAGCACTAGATGAGGAGGTTTCGTCGTCTGCAAGTACCGGCGAAGTTCTCGGTATGTACAATAATAATAGAGGTTTCAAGAGTTTCAGGCCGAATTCTTCGAGAGGTTTTCGAGGAAACACGAATCATACATACTCGCAGCGTAGGCCACAGCGTGGGGGTAACAACTACAGGGGCCAGCGCGGTGGATGGAATGGGCCACATGAGCGTGACCCACACCAACAGCAGGTTTCTTCCCGCAGCAGACCTCACGGAGGTAGGTCTTATTACAATAATAATGAACGGAATCAGAGGATGAACAACAACAATATTAACGTTATATCAGAATCGGAAGAAGTTGCGGAACTAACTAATAGGGAAAATATTTTTTTTCGAGACTAAAATCCTGTCATGTAATTGTTCAATTAATTTATCTGTAAACAATCACTCGTTTAATTGGTTACTTGATACGGGAGCTTCAATCTCGGCCGTAAAGTATAAACATATTCTAGAACATCAGATTTGATATTACAAAGAAAGCATATCCATAACGGGTGTAGGAGGCAAGATTACAACAATTGGATACTGTTATTTAAATTTAAATGTAAATGGGCATCAGCTGAGACATAAATTTTATATATTTGACTTCTTACCAATTAGGGCGAATGGCATCATCGGACAAGACTTTCTGACTAAGCACAAGGCGGTGTTAAATTTTAATGATAATATAATAACACTGTCTAATTTTAATATTAAAATTGATGTGCCAATTTATACATGCGGTAATAATCGATTAGAGATACCACCGAGATGTGAGACGATTCATTATATACCGACAGACATTGCGGATGAATGCTTAGTATGCGCGTCAGAAATCAGTGATGGTATATACTTAGCCAGTTCGTTAGTTAAGCCGACATGCGGCAGAATACCAATAAAAATACTAAATACGACGGAGCAACATTTTACACTTAATGAAATTAAACCGAAAATGCATAATGCTAGTGATTATGAGATATGTACTTTTACAAATAGTGAATCAAATGCTAATCGTGTTAAGAAGTTGTTTTCAATGTTGCAATTAAAACATTTAAATAGTGAGGAACGGGTTTCTGTGGAGAAATTATGCGCGAAGTATAATGACGTATTTTATTTACCGGGAGACCGATTAACCACGACTAGTATTTATAAACACTCGATAAACTTAAAACCAAATCTGACACCGGTATTTTCTAAGCCATATAGGTTACCACACGCTCAGAAGAAGGAAATTGATAGACAGATAGAAAAAATGTTACAGGAAGGAATTATAGAAGAATGTACTAGTGAATGGAGCAGTCCCGTATTATTGGTTCCGAAAAAGCTGGATTCTAGCGGTGAGAAAAAATGGAGATTCGTAATAGACTATCGAAAATTAAACAACTGTATCGAAGATGATAAATTCCCACTCCCAAACATATCCGAAATACTAGATTCTTTATCAGGTTGCATATACTTTAGCCATCTAGATTTGTATCAGGGTTTTCATAATGTTGAACTCGATAAAAACAGCCGGAAATATACAGGATTTTGTTCAGGTCGTTATCAGTTGACAAGAATGCCTATGGGATTGAAAACTAGCCCGTCATCCTTTTCCCGAATGATGACGATGGCTATGGCCGGTCTTACATATGAAAAATGCTTAGTTTATCAGGACGACTTAATAGTTATTGGAAGAAATTTGGTCGAAAAGTTAAGAAATTTACAAGATGTTTTTGAGAGATTGCGAAAGGTGAATTTGAAACTTAACCCTGCAAAATGTGATTTTTTCAAAAAAGAACTGCTTTATTTAGGACATGTAGTATCAAGTGACGGCGTTCTACCAGATCCAGGGAAAATTGAAGTCGTTAAAAATTATCCTTGCCCAAAATCTGTTGATGAGGTCAAGCGATTTACAGCCTTTGTTAACTACTATAGAAAATTCATACCAAATTTTGCAGAAAAGGCTTACCCGTTAAATAATTTATGTAGGAAAAATGTACCTTTCGTTTGGGATCAGGAATGTCAAAAATCATTCGAAACTTTAAAGCACAGTGTAATTTCTCCCCCAGTACTGCAATATCCAGACTTTTCGGACACCAACCAGTTTCTAGTTCAGACGGATGCCTCAGGGTACGCAATTGGCGCTATCTTGAGTAACAGTAATAATAAGCCTATAGCATACGCAAGTAGGGGTTTGAATAGTGCTGAACGGCGCTATCCAACCATCGAAAAGGAATTATTAGCAATAGTTTGGGCTGTAAAATATTTTCGCCCATACCTTTATGGTCGGAAATTCAAAATCATTACAGACCATCGGCCATTAATCTATTTATTTAATATGCGAGATCCATCAAGTAGGTTGATGAAATTTAGGTTAATCCTAGAAGAGTACGATTTTACTGTAGAATACGTAAAGGGTTCTGACAATGCAGCTGCAGATGCTTTGTCTCGAATTTCTTTAACGTCAGAGGAATTGAAAAATATGAGTGAGTCTCAGATAAATGTAACCACTAGGGCACAGGCAAGGAAAATGCAAGGCTCTCCATGCGTTATGGATTCTAATCACAGTAGGCCTGATCACCCTAATGTGATTGGAAGTCATACAAAACCGAGAGAGGCCGTGGAACTTAGGTTTATCGAGAAAAAAGAGTTAGATTCTTTAAGAAGACAAAATAAAATTACTAGGGAAATAAACGCGTTTGGCTACGTAGAAAGTAAATTGACAATTTATATTAATCCCAATTTCCAATCACAATTGACGCGAGCCGCATTTGTGAGGGAATTGGATAAATTTTGTAAACAAATAAACGTCGACGAAATATATATTATTAAAAATAAGAATAATGAAATGTTTATTGATAAATTGTTAAATGAAGTTAAATCGTTAGGAAATAGGTGCGCACCGCGATTTTATATTTTGAATGATGTACGACGAATAGACGATAAAGATGATAGAAAGGTCATCTTGAATGACTTCCATCTCTTGCCCACAAGTGGCCACGCGGGCATGAGAAGGATGTTCAATAATATCAAAAAGTATTTTTATTGGCCCGGATTAGAGAAAGACATTCGAGAATACGTTGGGAAATGTGAAAAATGTCAAAAGGAAAAACACGCGGTACACGTTAAGGAGCCGATGGTTATCACTTCCACGGCGACAACGGCATTCGAGAAAATATATTTAGATTTAGTTGGACCACTAGATAGGGATTGTTATAGCTATTCGTATATTTTTACCTTGCAATGCGAGTTAAGTAAGTATGTTGTGGCCCATCCTTTGATTTCTAAAAAGTCAGAAGAAGTTGCTCAAGCCTTGGTTAACAATTTCATTCTTCGCTACGGGTTACCACGTGAAATAGCGACGGACAGAGGATCTGAGTTTATGTCGTCAGTGTTTCAGGAGGTTTGTAAGCTTTTGAATATAAATCATTTAAGTTCCACAGCTTACCACCACCAAAGCATCGGGGCCTTGGAAAATTCCCATAAACATTTAAGCTCATTCTTACGCATTCAAACAGACAACCACCCAGAAGCATGGAGCCAATGGCTACCATATTGGTGTTTTTCCTACAATACTTCCGTACACTCTGAAACTAAATTTACACCATACGAATTAGTCTTTGGGAAAATCTGTTCGCTACCTAGTAATCTAAACAACAACATAGTAGAACCACTGTATAACCATGAAAATTACCCATGTGAATTAAAATATCGTTTACAGTTATCTCAAAAAGAGGCAAGGGATAATCTAATCAAAAGCAAAGTATTAAGAAAATGTATTTATGATAAATCGATTAATCCTGTAGTGTACAAACCTAAAGACTTAATTTTAATAAAAAATGAAAATTGTAATAAGATGGATAGTCTATATTCAGGTCCTTACATTGTAGTCAAAGATATGTCACCTAATGTCCAAATAAATAAGAATGGAAAATTAGATATTGTACACAAAAATCGCACAAAACTGTTTAGACCAAATGTATAAAATAATGTATCTAAGCCACAACGACCTCGCTTGTATTATTTTATAGGTATAACAAAAACTAGTAATAATTACTATTATGTTATAAAATGTGTATCTTTTACAATGTATTAATGAACTAACATGTTTAATCATTATAATATCCTGTTTATTGTTTACGAAAAAAAAAAATGTATCCTATTTTTTTTTTCTTTCTTGGGGAGGAGGTGTAGTGTGTAAGTTACTTTACATTATATTCATGTCTATTGTATCCTATTTAAAAGGTGTGTTTATTGAATTATAGTCAGTATTATCCCAACCTTCGGTGCTTCATTTATCTCTCCAATAACCCGCCTTACAATTGGACAGTAGTTTCTGTCCACACTAAAAAGTGGTGGTTGGAATGCCTAAAACTATACAGCACACATTATTTTTAGGCAAATTCAAACCAGTCTTGAATCAAATGCTGCAATTGGCTGAAGAACAAGATGCTTTCACAGACAGTGACATCAGAGAACACCTGGATACTTTTGTCGCCGCTGCTTACGATACAACTTCTTCGGCGCTGTCATTTATTTTGTTAGTGATAGGGTCAGACCAAGTCATACAAGAACGAATTTTCAATGAGTGAGTAACATTCACAATCACAATACTAATAGTTGCTGTCTAGTAAACCTGAATGATACAGTAAGAGTATTGCTTCCTTTTCAGCAGTGGGAAGCAATTTTCCTTCTGTATCATTCAGGCTCAGCCGCCTTCCCTCTATGGAAGGTCGTGAACCATAATCAAACGTGGGCTCCGTCCTGGTAAGCTAACACTGGCAACGATGAATTATGTTTTTTTATTCATTACAGGTTAAAAGGAGTACTACACCATGAAGATGATGATTTGACTAAACAAGATCTACCAAAACTAGTGTACTTGGAGGCGGTAATTAAGGAGTCGATGAGAATGTACCCATCCGTCCCACTTATCGCAAGACAAATTAACCAAGATATTTATTTAAGTATGAACCTTTACTACCTTATCCTTAAGACCTGCTTTAGTTTGTACTTAAAAATGTTGTATATTTTTAGAGAACTGCACATTGCGAGCTGGTAGTACTTGCATGATAGGGGTGTATGGGCTTCTACGTCACCCCATGTGGGGCCCAGACGCGGACCAGTTCAGACCGGAGCGATGGCTGAACTCAGCTACCTTGCCAGATCACCCGAGTCTTAATGCCACCTTCGGTATCGGGAAGCGAAACTGCATAGGTAAACATATTAATAGACACATTTTTTGTCAGAGACCAAGCGACATTCTTAAAACAGGTGGCAGTAATCCTTTTCTCTTGTTTATTTTCCGCTACACTTATAACATTTGTGGGACAGATTATATCCCACTGTTATTTTCTGTCAGAAAACCCTATATTCTGGCTCGTCTTGATAAATAAAAATTCGTGAATGTCAATAGAAATATCTCAAAGCGACCCTTGCTACCCCATCTCATAAGTACAAAAATCAATCATAAATTTATATAAATAACTTTATATTTTACAGGTAAACTTTATAGCATGATGGTGATGAAGGTAGCGTTGGCGCATATTTTACGGCGATACCATGTAACTGGCGACATCAACAAAGTAGTGTGTGAATTTGATGTAGTTTTAAAGCCAGTAGAAGGACATCATGTAAGTTTAACACAAAGGACATCAAAGTAGCCAATGTTTACGTCGCACACGACAACGCGCACCGATGCGGCTGCTGGTGAAGATTTCACATCGCATTGGCTTAAATGTAATCCATTGATGCCTAATAGACGTACCTTCACCTCCCAACCGTAGGGACTTGTGACGCTTCGCACATAAGACACCACATTAAAGAGTGGATCATTGTAGGTCGGACAGCACGACTGATTGAAACACATCCGTGCGGACAGGCGCACCCGCCGTCTATCCGCATGGCGGCGGCGCACCGTTAGTGCTCAATTCAATTCAATTCAATTCAATCATTTATTGCATATCACATGTGTTTAACAAGATCTTCAATAATGAAGACGTTTTACCTGAAAATAAAACGTTTATTAAAATACTTACCTGATCCGAAGTCTAATATATAATGAGATAAGCTATCGCTTCCGCTTCCGTTTTTCTGTCTCTTTTCCTCCTTTTACGCATATATCGCCGTCCGTTTCGGTCATCCCACCACCACAGGCAGCGACTTTTCACCGAGAAGTTAGTTTATTTCACCCGGCATTAAAGTTGTTGTTTTTGCATTACCACAGGCAGTATTTAAAAGTATTAGACTTCAGATCAGGTAAGTATTTTAATAAACGTTTTATTTTCAGGTAAAACGTCTTCATTAAAAGACTGTACCGTGATCCGAAGTCTAATATATAATGAGAGATGTTTGTTATCGCCTGGTGGTGGTGGCGTCAATGTGACTATGCATAAAGATAGTTAAAGTCTGTATCAGCTGAATGTATTTCTAGCAATAATTATAGAGTTATAATAAAATAAAATCTTATATTAAATAAATGAATTTTTATTTCAATTTCAACTCAACATAAATTTCAATATTTATTCAACAGATTAATTGAACCTTATTCATTTTATTAAACGAATGCACTATTGTATGAGAATCAAATGAATCGTATTATAATTTTACAGCTTGAAAAATCGGCATTACAGTCTGATTATTGTCTCCACCTGATTGTTCTATCTGGCGACAGTAGAACTTTTTAAAAGTTTTATGTTACCTCCAGTTTCCCCTGGAAAGAATGTCTTCTAGCGGCGTATTCTCGATCCAACTTTGAGAGGCCACTACAGCTCTAAAGCTACCAGCTGATGCTTCTACTCCCGCGTCCTTTTACAATTTTTTAATCCAACCAGAAATCACACATCTGGAGGCAGATTTTGGCGAACCGCATACGTAGTTATAAAAAGGTTTGTACAATCAGCAGATTCCTTTCTGTTTCGACCAACCTCAATTAGCCTGTTTATCCAATGAACTGGATCCAAACTTTTGCTTTTAATGTTAACATTAAGCCTCCAACCAGACTGACGATAATTTGCCGAATCAGTCTTAGATCCGAAAATTGGCCATAAGATGACGTAATCGCTATGGATAATACCGTTTTCAGGATTAATTCTAAGAAGGGTTAAATCGTGCACCCTTCTTCCAGAATAGAGTAGTAAAATAGCGGCAGCACTTCTAGATATTTGGTAAAGGCTGTTTACATTTGGATCTATCTTAGACAAATAATTAAAAACTAAATCAACGTCCCACACCGGGGCTTTAGTTGGAGTTGGTTTCGATAAAGCGATCGAGTTCAATATCCGCCTTACAAAGGGATGGTTAGTAAGACTCTGACTGTTCTGGATCGCAAAGAGTAGAAACTACCGACTTATGGACTAGGATTGTATTGTAAGAAAGATTTTCATTGTAGAATAAATCAGTCAAAAATCTCGCTAGCTCTGAACCCGTAGGCTTATATGTAGATACATTGCTCTGTTCTGACCACTTTATCCACCTAGACCATGCGGGTTTGTAAGTTTTAATTGTAGAAGGACGCCAACTCTTAAAAAGCAGGAATTATAGACAAGTAAAACGATTCTTATTACGCTGAGAGAAGATAATATTGTTTTACATAAATTATAACAGCCAGAGCTGACTAGCTATGTACAGCTATTGAAAGACAGGGTTTGTTGAATAAAAAAAGTATAAGTAATAAATGTTATTTATTGGTAATTGGAAAATCAGCGTCGGGCACTAGCTGTTCGGCAGTTTGCTGAACTGGGCCTTTTTGGCGCAGCCGTGAGACACACAATATTATTTATTTCTTTCTGTTTAGTTTTAAGTTTTAACATTTTTTTTTTGTTGTGTGCGCTTGTGGCATGTGCCAAATAAATATGTTTTCTTTCTTTCTTTCAGTCAAGATGTAGTAGAACATAGTTAGAAAATAAAAACTATAGAGTTTAAATAGGCCGAATAAAACTCCAGTTAGAAGAAGGGAATAGGATAGAGATGAGTCATTATTAAGAAGAATTCAAAAATAAGCCTACTGTTATTGATTTATCAGGTGGAGTAGTGATCATTGAATGTGAATCCTACCTGACCTAACTTCGTAAGATGTCGGTGTGTTTGAATGAGTTATGAAAGTTTTGTGAATGCTGTAATACTTTAACCTTATCAAAATTTTTGTTCTAGGCCAAAAATTTTCTCGGGGTCGTTGGGGAAATATAGTATCTGCCTACTACAGACACTTTATACTCACACTTATCATCCATATTCATACTTTTATTGGTTTTCCATTAGCATATTACGATTTGTTTCATTTTTATAAATATTTTCTTAGTTTTCTTTGTTGTGACATTGTTTACATCGAACTATTATCTGCGCTGGTTCAGCGCAAAAGTATAGACTACCACACATGACAGTCCTTCAACGCTCTTGAATATTTCAAGTAGGCTAGTAATCAGCGTTGTTCTTAAAGAAAAGTGCAACCATAAATGCGTCTATTTGAGGCAAGTTGCTGTTATCAGCTCTTACATAATTTGTCTCCATTTTTAGATTAGAATCCAATATTATGAAAATAGTTAAAACAATAATCAAAATCTATCAGAAAAAATCTTCAAAAATAGCCCAAAGAACGATTAAAACACTTAATAAACGAAACGCGCGTACTTTATTCAGTGATCGAAGCCGAGTTTACATGCGTGTGACGTCACCAGGGTTGTGTCCAATCACAAGGCGTTCTCGTTACAGATAAAAGTTCAGAAATTATTACATGTTTATCGGTGAAATTTTCAAAAAATATACGTATTTCAGTTTAAATTATAGTTTAATATGTTTTTTTATGCTATTATCTGATAGGATGACCACAATTTGTAGTATTTTTTCAATGTTGTCAAATAGCCTATTATGATAAAATTGATAAAATGACACGTTAATTAAAGTAAAAGTAACCAAAAAATACGAATAAAATAATAATGTCACTAATTCAATAATACAATAGAAGCGTTTTACCTACCAATAAAACGCATATTAATTTACTTACCTTATTCGAAGCTTATTTAATTGAGATAGGCACTACGTTTCCCGCCTTCGCATTTCTATAAATATCTATCTCTTTCTAGCACGTCACTTCCGCTTGGCAGTGGTAGGGAGGCTCGTTAAACGAGCCCCGCCATTTTGATTTCATTGAGTCTAATTACCAGGCAGAACTTGTTCATAAGCTTCGAATAAGGTAAGTAAATTAATATGCGTTTTATTGGTAGGTAAAACGCTTCTATTAATTTGACTTGACCGTTATTCGAAGCTTATTTAATTGAGACGTGTTTGTTATCGCCTGGTGGAAGTGACGAAGACGCCAATGTGAGATTCTAAAATGTATTTTTTACATGTAGGATTAGACACTAAAGTGTGGATATTTTTCGATCACATATGAAATATCGAAATCGAAGTAAACATTAAATAAGGAAGGCATAATTAATAGAAATCTATTTGATGATCCAAACAAAAAAAAAAAATCTTAGATTTATAATCAGGTAAATAATAATTACATAATTTCTAATCAACTGGATTAAATAATGCTGTTACAGATACATTGTTACTGGTGGGTCTAACCGCACGCTTATAAAATTTGCAAAAAGTATTTTGCGATCGCCAGTTACCCCTAGCAAGAATCTCCTCGAGGGGGTAATTATCGACCCAATTTTTTGAGGCCACAGCTGACCTAAAACTTCCTGGAGATGCCTTAATACCAGCTTCTACTAATAGGGACTTGATCCAGCCCGCAATTAGGGTTTTCGATGCAGGTTTAGGTTCACCTCTAATGTTAATAAACAAATTACTACAATTTGCATCATTTCTACGATTCTCAAGAAGCGAGATCGTATGCTTAGCCCAGTAGACCGGGTCTAAGTTTTTGTTGGCTTTATTAGAAATTAATCTCCAACCAGATTGTCTGTAATCTACCGAATCAGTTTTCGATCCGAAAACTGGCCAAAACACTAATAAATTATCTTGATTAGAATAATTATTAGAATCAACTCTGAGCAAAGTTAAATCATGAATTCTTCTCCCGGAGCATAGGAGAAGTAGAGCAGCTGTATGTCTCTGCACTTGAAAAATATTATTTTCATCAATGTGTTTACTCTCTAGGAAACTAGCGAGGTCGTTTATGTTCCAAATCGGGGGCTTGACATGGGGGACTGGTTTATGTAACGCTATAGATTTTAGAACATGTTTTACTAGGCTATTTGAACTTAACTGGCCGGATGATTCTGGGTTACAAAGGGTTGAAACCACAGATTTGTGTAATAAAATAGAATTGTACGATAAATTATTGATTAAATGGAGATCAGATAGAAATCTAGCCAAATCGCTTGCTATTGGAGTTGAGGGGTTAATTTGGTGCGTTTCGCACCAAACTAGCCATCTCTTCCAGGCCACGCTATACACCTTACGTGTTGAGGGACGCCATGACTTCTCAAGAAGTTCTAATTGACTACTATTCCAGGTTGTTAGCATCCCAGACCACCCCCACATTTCCACACTTCCAGAGTCATGTCGTGGACATTCGGTGGTGGCAGTCCTGTTGTCGTGTCGATCAGGACTTTGTCTAGGTGATATATCGTGAATGGGGCTGCTAGGGCACGCGATTTGATGTCGGGTCGCCAAAAAACTCGCTCCCATCGTGGAACTACCAGAAGGTACGTCCCCTGTGCTTGGTTCAGATAACCTAAGACCTTGGGAATCAGAAATGGTGGAGGGAACACCCATGCTAGATTGTAATTCCACATTTGGGAGAACGCGTCGTAAAACAGGGCTTGGTTGTCGTTCTGGTCTAAGGAAACGTAATTCGTCACTATATGTGCCCGGTTGGACGCAAATAGGTCGATCAATGGGACTCCCCATTTGGAGAATATTTTGTTCGTGCATTCTGCAGACAGATGCCACTCTGGAGTTATGCGAAACCTTGACAGGTGATCTGCGTGGGCATTGTATAGACCTGGTATGTAAAAGATGTTCATATGAATATGATAGTGCTCTGTTATTTGGAAAACCTTGTAGGTTAAGTCCAGGAGAGGAGCCGACTTGGTGCCGCCCTCGTGACGTAGATAAGCAACTACAGACTTGTTGTCGCTCTGAATCAAAACCGTCTTGTGTCTCAGGAGCTGGCAATGATCTTCCAAAACTCTTAGGATTGCTATCATTTCCTTTTGGTTGCAATGAAGATGTTTCTCGGCTTCTGACCACAGACCCGAGAGTGAGAAATTGTCCAGGCGAGCTCCCCATGCGATGTCCGACGCATCTGTTGTGAGGAAATGAGAAGGAGGCGGCATGTGTATGGCCGACGGATGCTGACAATTTTGGCGCCACCATATCAGATTGTCTATGGCAGCACGAGGTAAGGTGTGTAGCATCCTGTGATCCGACTTCAAGATTTCGTTCAGTAGATTCAGAAGCGCTCGAAAATTGAGTCTTCCTTTCGGAACTGTAAAGCTGGCAAAATTGAGTAGACCAACGACGCTTTGGAGCTCCCTGAGCGTTGTGCGCTGCTTCCACAGCAACTGACAGATCTTGCCTACAAGTCCAGGATTTTTTTCGTCGGGTAGGCGCTTGCGATTCGTCCATGGATCCCAATGAATTCCTAGGAACACTAGGCTTTTCGACGGTGTAATGATCGACTTTTTGTAATTGATCAGCCAACCTAACGTTTCCAGAGTACCGAGGACAATCTTCACATGACTCCGAAGCTTGTCTTCGTCCTGGTGAGCGATCAAGAAGTCGTCGAGAAAAACAATTATCCTGACACCTCGTTGCCTGAGTGTCTGGGCTATCCAATTGGTAAGCGCAGCAAAGGTCTTGGGCGCTGTGCTCAGGCCAAAGGGTAAGCAGGTCATTTCTAGCAACTCTTTGCGATACATTAGGCGCAGAAACCTCCTGTGGCTGCGAGACACCGATACATGAAAATACGCCTGAGAGAGGTCGATTTTGCATAGCCAGTCCTGTGGTTGTAGAAAATCGGGGATGCGATACGCATTTATCAGCTTGAATCGATCTGTTATGATGTAAGAATTGAGGGTTTTCAGATTGAATATTGGCCGAGTTGAGCCATCGCCTTTGGGGACAAGAAACATCGATGACAGGAAGCTTGGTGAAGCAACCGCCCGCTCTAGAATTCCCTGTTCTAACATTTTGTCCATGGCAGATGTCATTACGGCAGATTCTGGAACGTTCAAGTTGGTTCCGACAACGCTTGGGTGAACTAGCGGTGGCTTTTGGCAAAAGGGTATGCGATACCCGGTTATGATTTTTAGAATGTAATTTGGTGCATTCATTTGTTCCCATTGTTCCCGAAACTGTAGGAGACGGCCCGCTCTGAACGAGTCAATACTTACGTCGTTTGTTGTCGTTATTCCGCTGGGGAGGCGATGTCGCGCGTTTTCGCCCGTACTTTGGTTGATTATTTTGCCGAGCATTCTGTCGGCCTCGAAAGCTATTACGATTATTCGGTGCGACCGAATCATATTGAGCAGCATAACCACGAGCATTACAATCACCTTGCGGAGGTGGATTACTGCGACTGCAAACTCCTTGCGTAGGTGGGTTACTGCTAACACATTGTGAATGTGCGTTACTGTGTTGGCACGCCTGAGCTGTGCGAGCAAAGCCCTGCGAGGACTTATTGTAAGGCTTTGGCCCCTGCGAGGGACCACGAAACTTATTTGCATCCACCTGCGAGGCAGAAGATGTATTAGCCTTTTGCAACGGCCAAAAACATTTTCTTACGCCGCCAGCTTTTTCCACAGCAGCAGTAAACTTCTCTGCGTTGAAAAGGTTGGTGCATGTCGGTGGAATTTTCTTTAAGCTGGCCTTCATCAAGGGGTCCTTTGCCTGTTTAATGACACAGTCTCGCCGCATTTGGAGAATCTCAGCACGATGTCCACAAACGATCTGTAATAAGTCTGAGGAACACCTACTGAAGTCCCCTGCGGAAAAAAGGTCATTAACTTTTTGAAGCAAAGTGTCATAATTTAGTGAGTCACTATTCCTTGCCCATTGTAATAGTTCTTGAAGGGTTCCTTGTAAAAACTCCCTTTGTTTGAGCACACACATGGTCAAGGCTGCGAAAGCCTTATCAGCATACACGAGGTGACGAGGAGACTCATATGCTTTTACTTCCTCGTTCGTTTCAATGTCTGTATAACCCGGCGAGTGATTGTACAATTTTTGGGTGTCAGAATACCTAATTTCGTTCCAATCACTTTTGTCTAAATGTTGCAAATCGCACAACATTTTCAAATAATTCTCGGAAGTCTTAGGCATTGTAGGCTCCTTTAGCTTAGTTTCAAGAGAGAAAGTGAATTCTTAATCACCACGTGCACTAAAATTACTAGGTTCAACATCAAGCATTTGTTCGTAACGATTTTCGCTAATGCCGGACATAAGTGAGATGGCATCATAATTCAAATTGGTACTCACGTGTTGACCGGAATCCTTGCAAGCCATTTGCCGTCGAAGGTTACGTACCTCTTTAGCTAATTTCCGAACCTTACGTTTGGAGCGACGCTTGCGTTGGCCCCGCTTTTTCTTGTTGCGGCGACTTCTCTTCGAGTTTCCTCCGCTAGATGAGGAGCTACCGGAACTTGAGCTACTAGAACTCGAGCTACTAGAACTACTTGACCGAGCGCGCCGCTTCTGCGGCGAAGAAGTTCCTGGAAGAAGATCACTAGCTGCCCTATCGGCATTAACACCCGAATTTTCCATACTGAAAATGGAAAGATCAAACTTTGTTCACTTTTAAATTCGAATAAAAAACCGTTAGGAATATTTTCACTTGTACTTTTTAAATAACAAAATAATTTGCTAAGTGTCGGCAAAGTACGACCGATCACGGCGGGAAAAGAGACGCCAATGAAATCAAAATGGCGGGGCTCGTTTAACGAGCCTCCCTACCACTGCCAAGCGGAAGTGACGTGCTAGAAAGAGATAGATATTTATAGAAATGCGAAGGCGGGAAACGTAGTGCCTATCTCAATTAAATAAGCTTCGAATAACGGTCAAGTCAAATTAATAATCAAAATTAAAAAATCATTAGTATGTCATAAAAAAATAATAAAAACAGATTCGATTTAAATAGGAATTAAAATTAAAATTTATCATTTAAATATTCGTCAACAGAATAATAAACCTTGTTATTTAACAATTTGAACAGATTTCTTTTAAATTCATTAATGTTCGTACTTGAAATGACTTGTTCTGGTAACTTATTATATAGTTTTTGAGCCATTGCATAAAAGCTTTTGCTATGAAATTTTGTTTTTGTTGCTAACACCTGCAACTTTTTTGAGCGCCGTTTACTTTCTACAAATCTATATAAATTTAAGTTGTGTTTTATAAAAATACAGGCTTCATAAATATAGAGTGACGGTAAAGTTAATATTTTAAGTTCATGAAAATGTAGCTTGCATGATTCTTTTTGTTTTATTTTACAAATAGCACGGATACATTTTTTCTGAGCTATAAGTACCTCTTGAATCTTAGGGGCATTACCCCAGAATATGAGGCCATACCTCAGAGTCGAGGCGACATAACCATGATATGCTGCTAGTAGGGCGGTCTTATTCGTAATTTTATCCAGCATATAAAGAGCATATGAGAAGCTACTAAGCTTTCCACAAACACTTTCAATTTGAGTCCTCCATGTCATGTCATTGTCAATATGTAGTCCAAGAAATTTCGTTACACTAGCTTCAAGTATATTATTCCCTTTGTGTTGTATTTGAAACTGTGATTGTTCGTTGTGTCTAATTTTAAAATTCATTACCTTAGTTTTAGTTAGATTTATTTTTAAGTTATTAGCATTTAACCAGTCGATAATATGGATAAGGCTATTGTTTACATGCTCTTCTATTTCTTTTGTAGTGCCAGAATCATAAATAACGGTGCTGTCGTCGGCAAATAGTGACATTTGATGTTCGATTACTTGGGGAAAGTCATTAATATAGCAAATAAAAAGTAATGGTCCCAACACAGAACCCTGCGGCACACCACATGTCAGTATTCTAGAGCTAGAGGAGTAAACCTCTTCAGTTTTGGTCTTTATATTTACTTTTTTAATTTGTGTAATTTGACTTCTATTCTCCAAATAAGATTTTATCAGATTAAGCACGCTTCCTCTGATCCCATATCTTTCCAGCTTAGTTAACAGAATTGTATGGTCTACATAGTCAAATGCCCTGGTCAGATCCATAAACATCGCCATCACTGGTTTTCCTTTATCCATATTATGATGTATTTTTTCCAGAAAGTTGTAAATAGCCATATTAATGGTCCTTTGTTTTCTAAAGCCCATTTGTTCTTTGCAAAAAATATGTTTTTTTCTAAGTAACTGTTAATGCTGTTATAAAGAACTTTTTAAAAATTTTTAGGAAAAATTGGTGTCAGTGCAACTGGCCTATAATTGGTATCTTTTGTTTTGTCGTCTTTCTTGTGTAATGGCTTTACTATTGAAATCTTTAACTTATCGGGAAAAGTGCCTTTCTGAATACTATTGTTTATAATTTCACTTAATATGGGCGCTATAATATGAGCAACTGATTTGACTACGCCGGTGTTAATATCATCATAGCCTGTACTGTTGGTGTTTTTAAGGGTATTTATTATTGTAATTATGTCTTTTGGTACGGTTGGTGACATAAACATGGATTTGTGCGATCCTGGTGTGCTAAAAATATTTGACTTTGGATAGTTAGTATTCGGTTGAGCTGAGGATACGAAATAGTCGTTAAATTGTTGTGCTATTTCTTTAGGTTTTGTTATATAATTGCCATTTACATTAATAGCATTTATATTATTTTTAGGAATGTGAGGTTTTAAAGATTTGATAACTTTCCAAGTTGCCTTCGACTTGTTGGTGCTTGTTCCAATAAAATAAGTATTCTAAGTTCGTACGTTCTGAGGAGGGTAACCCGTAGATACATCTACCAGAACCCGGTGAAGGTTGTTAATTGTCCAAGGAGGTCCTATTGCCCGGCTCCGTAGATCTGGACGCCAAAAGACTTTCTCCCATCGTGGTGCTACTATGAGGTAAATTCCCCGACAAAAATTTAGATGTTGAAGGACCTTCGGTATTAGAAACGGAGGGGGGAAGACCCATGCGAGTGAATAGTTCCAGGTTTGTGACAGGGCGTCGTAAAATTCCGCTCCAGGGTCGTTGAAATCTAGAGTGCAATACCTGGATACCACGCGAGTGAATCGAGTCGCAAACAAGTCTATGATCAGGGTTCCCCATTTCGTAAATTAGAGTAGTGGCTTGGGGTAAAAGGTGCCACTCTGGTGCTGGGCGATAGCGAGAGAGCCGATCGGCTTCGACGTTGTATAGACCAGGAATATGGAATGCTGTTAAATCTATGTGATACAAGTCCAATAGTTGGAAAATCTTGTACGTCAAATCCAATAGATCTTATGACATTGTCCCCCCTTCGTGGCGCAGGTAAGAAACAGCCGTTTTGTTGTCGCATTGCAAGTGTATGGCAGTTGATTGGAGGCTCAGACCGTGCTCTTCCAAAACTTTGTAAATGACGAGAAGTTCCTTCACATTCGAGTGCATATCTTTTTCCGCAGGAAGCCAATCTCCTGAAAACTTCATGTTGTGTATCCGAGCGCCCCAAGCTATAGCCGAGGCAGCTGTTACCATATACAGCGTGGGTTGGGGAACGCATATCCAGGAGCTCTCTTCTAGATGATCGAGCCACCATATTAGATCTAATTTCGATTCCTCGTTGAAAGTCACAAGTGGACTGTGATTGTGGATAGTTAGCTTTTGAAGCTGACGATAATTGAGCCTGCCCCGAAGAATCACGAAGCTCGCAAAATTCAACATGCCTACGAGACTTTGAAGATCTACGAGCTTTATCATGCGACTTTCCAATAATTTTGAAATTATCTTTCGTATTTTGAGGCATTTTGATTTTGGGAGAAACTTGCGATTGTACCACGGATCCCACACAATACCCAGGTATTCTAGACTTTTTCTTGGCGTGAGCACGGACTTTCCGAAGTTTACTTTCCAGCCTAGATATTGCAGCATATGCAGAGCAATATTTATGTGCTCCCTGAGCATAAAAGGGATGGTGTTTGCAAGCAAGAAATCGTCTAAATATACCAGCACCCTGATTCCTTTTTGGCGGAGTATCTGGGCCACCCAATTGGTCACGGAGGCAAATGTTTTTGGAGCCGAGCTCAGTCCGAAAGGCAGGCAAGTCATCTCCAGTAATTCCTGGCGATACAACAACAGTAGGAATCGCCTGTGCGTTTTCCTGGTTGGAAGATAAAAATACGCTTGTGAAATGTCTATCTTCGCCAGCCAGTCGTTTGACTGAATAAAAGCTGGAATTTTTTGAACATTTAGATTTTAGATCGAATATCGGTCTCATAGTTCCGTCTGTTTTCGGAACGAGAAACATGCGGAATAGAAAACTCTGGGATACTGGAACAGGAACTAGCACGCCTTCTATCTTCATCTTTTTTATCACTGCTGTAATTTCTGGGGTTTCGCGTGTGGCCTGCCGACTGGTGTAAATTTCGGGCAAATAAAGCGGAGGTCGTTTCGAAAATGGGATACGGTAACCTGAAATTATCTTGAGTTCGTATGTGGGTGCACCCATTTCCTTCCATCTTTCTCGGTAATGCCTCAGCTGGCCGGCACGGAAAAGACTCGGTGAGTCAGTATTTCCGATTTCCTCTCCTATCCCGGTGGGATGAGGGAGAGTTTTGTCTAACTTGTGAGTTTTTGTTCCCTGCTGGCCGATAGTCATTCCTTCTATTGCCTGATACTCCACCTCTACCTCGAAAGGATTTATTAGAGCTAAAGGCACCACACGGCTTAGTATGAGAGGGCTGAGCGTTGCTCGCCCTATAAGCAGATTGATTATTGTATCTGCTAGATGTACTAGCGGTTGGACCCGTAGTATTTGGACCGGTCTGCGTAGCAGGAGCGCGGTCTTTAAATCGAGGCCAAAATATTTTTCGAAAATCTCCCATTTTTTCCAAGGTGGACGAGAACTTCTCCGCGTTGAAAAGATTACTACATGAAGGGGGTATCTTGCGCAATATGCTTTTATGTAAAGGATCTTTAACCGAGGCCAAGACTGCTTCCCTTCTATGTTGAATAATCTCAGCTCTGTGGCCGCAGACCAGCTGAAGAGCATCATTAGAAATCTTTGAAAATTCACCCACAACAAAAATTTCCTCAATCTTTTTATGAACTGCATCATAGTGCGGCCGGTTAAAAAATCTTTGCCAAAACCCATGCAGTATGACTCGTATCAATGAAATTAACGTTAGGGCTAGGGCGTACCCCACAGGCGATGCGCAGAGGCAGCACCCGGCCACTGCGGAAAGTGGACAAGGGTTGTCGCACCAGAACGGGCAGGTGCGACGTAAGACGCAAGCTCGGAGTGTAAAAGGAATAAGAATGAGGTGTGCGAGCTGGAATGTAGGTACGATGACTGGAAGAGGAAGAGAGTTAGCAGATGTTCCAAAAAGGCGACGGATAAAAATAGCGTGTCTGCAAGAGACTAAGTGGAAGGGTGAGAGGGCAAGAGAGATAGGAGAAGGATATAAGTTTTACTACTGTGGCAGCGATGGAAAGCGGAATGGAGTGGGAATAGTTTTGGATAATGAGTTAAAAGAATGTGTGGTGGATTTTAAAAGAGTGAGCGATAGAGTGATAGCTGTAAAAGTAATTGTAGATAGTTTGGTGTTAAATATAGTTAGTGTGTATGCACCCCAGTCGGGGAGAGTGAGGTTAGCCAAAATCAGTTTGGTTTTATGCCAGGTCGAGTAACAATGGACGCCACTTTTGCACTCCGCCAATTAGGTAAGAAGTCACTTAAATTCTTGTCTAGTATCATTTTTGCATTGTAACTAGACACCAGCACATCGTTCATACATACGACAAAGGACAAAATGCATAATAAAGAGGATGATTCAAAAAGTACATAAGCAAAGATAATAAAATTCATATGGGCCCACCGGGCAAGCTTTCTCTACCAAATGAATGAAGAATCATGTAAATCGGTCCAGTAATCACTGAGAAATAGGTGTACCTGATAAATTTACATATAAAGTAAAATAAAATAACATATAAAATGAAAACTACAGGGCCAAACTATATATTTTTATGGGACCAAATAGCAACTATTCCGCATCAAACTAAAGAAGAATTACGCAAATTGGATCATAAATCTCAGCGTAATCGGTGTACGTTCAACAAAAACTAATCGAATTGATAACCTCCTCCTTTAAGAAGTCGGCTAAAAAAAGAAAAAGATTTCTATTTTTTTTTAATTATTACTTGTACCTACACCTGAAAAGTGCATACCGTTACAATTCCAACAAGCCCAAACACAGTTAAGATACATTGTGTTATTATTGAGTTCCGGTGCCTGTCTCTGGGATTCATCATCAGATCTGATAATAGAATGGTTCTTATTGAACGCAAATGCTTCACTTGTTGTAGAAAATACCAAAATCGCTGTACGTTTTCCTATAAAATTTGAATAGTTCCCTCGATTTTGCAAAGATTCCATCATCAGATCCCGATTTGGTGACTATGGGACCATTTTACAAGAAAGTATCTCCTTTCGAACCAAAAAAGAATTTTGGAAATCAGTCCACAATTGGCGGAGTAATCACGTAAAAAACACACAAAAAAAAAACACCGTCTAATTGACAACCTCCTCCTTTTAGAAGTCCGTTAAAAATAGTGAACAGGCTTGATCCTTCGATTGTAAAAGGTACTCGGGTACCTCGTCACTCAAATATGGTTTTAAGACCAGTTTTTGTTTTGACAAGAAGAATCATAGATTTCCTTAAAGCGTTAATTTGCACACACTTATTCAATTTTTCAAATCGTAGGGGTTGGGAATTTTGTAGGCGATTGGAAAGTTTACAACTTGAACAAATACAAATACCAGATATTTTTCCATAATTTTATTAAGTAGGTTAATTTATATAAATAACATTTTCACGTGATAGCGCTGGTGGTGCAATTATCATCATATATTTTCATCTAGAAATCATTAAATGATAGTTGGTATTCACACGACGCCGCTTACCGCGCGGGGAGGTGTTGAATGAGCGTCTAGCGGTGCGCCGCCGCCGTGCGGATAGACGGCGGGTGCGCCTGTCCGCACGGATGTGTTTCAATCAGTCGTGCTGTCCGACCTACAGTGATCCACCCTTTAATGTGGTGTCTTATGTGCGAAGCGTCACAAGTCCCTACGGTTGGGAGTGGTGTAGGTACGTCTATTAGGCATCAATGGATTACATTTAAGCCAATGCGATGTGAAATCTTCACCAGCAGCCGCATCGGTGCGCGTTGTCGTGTGCGACGTAAACATTGGCTACTTTGATGTCCTTTGTGTTAAACTTACATGATGTCCTTCTACTGGCTTTAAAACTACATCAAATTCACACACTACTTTGTTGATGTCGCCAGTTACATGGTATCGCCGTAAAATATGTGCCAACGCTACCTTCATCACCATCATGCTATAAAGTTTACCTGTAAAATATAAAGTTATTTATATAAATTTATGATTGATTTTTGTACTTGAGATGGGGTAGCAAGGGACGCTTTGAGATATTTCTATTGACATTCACGAATTTTTATTTATCAAGACGAGCCAGAAGATAGGGTTTTCTGACAGAAAATCACAGTGGGATATAATCTGTCCCACAAATGTTATAATTGTAGCGGAAAATAAACAAGAGAAAAGGATTACTGCCACCTGTTTTAAGAATGTCGCTTGGTCTCTGACAAAAAATGTGTCAGTTAATATGTTTACCTATGCAGTTTCGCTTCCCGATACCGAAGGTGGCATTAAGACTCGGGTGATCTGGCAAGGTAGCTGAGTTCAGCCATCGCTCCGGTCTGAACTGGTCCGCGTCTGGGCCCCACATGGGGTGACGCAGAAGACCATACACCCCTATTATGCAAGTACTACCAGCTCGCAATGTGCAGTTCTCTAAAAATATACAACATTTTTGAGTACACACTAAAGCAGGTCTTAAGGATAAGGTAGTACAGGTTCATACTTAAATAAATATCTTGGTTAATTTGTCTTGCGAAAAGTGGGACGGATGGGTACATTCTCATCGACTCCTTAATTACCGCCTCCAAGTACACTAGTTTTGGTAGATCTTGTTTAGTCAAATCATCATCTTCATGGTGTAGTACACCTCGTAACCTGTAATGAATAAAAAAACATCTTTCATCGTTGCCAGTGTTAGCTTACCAGGACGGAGCCCACGTTTGATTATGGTTCATGACCTCCCATAGAGAGAAGGCGGCTGAGCCTGAAGGATACAGTAGGAAAATTGCTTCCCACTGCTGAACAGGAAGCAATACTCTTAATGTATCATTCAGGTTTACTAGACAGCAACTATTAGTATTGTGATTGTGAATGTTACTCACTCATTGAAAATTCGTTCTTGTATGTCTTGGTCTGACCCTATCACTAACAAAATAAATGACAGCGCCGAAGAAGTTGTGTCGTAAGCAGCGGCGACAAAAGTATCCAGGTGTTCTCTGATGTCACTGTCTGTGAAAGCATCTTGTTCTTCAGCCAATTGCAGCATTTGATCCAAGACTGGTTTGAATTTGCCTAGAAATAATGTGTGCTGTATAGTTTTAGGCATTCCAACCACCACTTTTTAGTGTTGACAGAAACTACTGTCCACTCAAAAAAGTGGTTTAAATAACTTATGATTTTATTTCAGTAAATAAAACTGTTTTTTATTTGTTTACCTGGTGTCGAGTCCTCGTACATATTCGGATCTCTGTTTGCCTTTAGCTCAGATTTTCTTTTATGTATGACCTAAAATAGCAAATAGTGATAATACAAGTTAGTCCCACGGTAATGTACCAAATAAACCCTACCAAGCAATACCCTAACCACTCCCTTCCGCTCCGACTCCGTATAAAAGATATTGGATCCGTGATCTAAATCGTAAGTTATTTAAAAAAAGGATGGCGCGGATCCACGTTCTTATCTAAGTTAATAGCAAGCAACGGTAACAAAATATTACTGGATCTATAATGTTCTTCAATTTCTTCAAAAGTATTGTTTGCTTGCGCTTCATTGCACTGAAGTCGAATATATACGACACGTGCAACCACACTCTTTGAAATCTATCGCAATATAAAGCAAATAAATCTTCAATTGCTTCTGCATAATCTGTATCAATTGTTGTTTGATCTTTAGTATTCAGTCCTAGTGAAGTCCCTGTAAAGGAAAAAGTATTTTTGTAAACAATACAAGCAATAATTTTGATATTGGGGAATTCTTCGTCAAGGTGGCCTCACGATTGTTAAGCCGTGAAATCACTAAGCTAAGGGTAGCCTTTTGATTAAACGTCAACGCTCACGATACCACCATTCCGATCACAGTTATACTTACTAGTAACACTTGACAGTGTATACTTTATGAAGAACTGCCTTGCGTCAAACGGGCTTTTTCCCACTTTAAAAGATAATTGAGAGACAAGACTTCGAGCTTGCACGTTCATTTCATTCAAAAAGGTGTTCAGCACTTGTTGGTTGAACGATGGATTTAATAGTTTGCGGTGAGGTTTCCAAACTGACTCTGAAACAAAAATATTGCATTGATGCGTATTTAGTAAACAGATTTGATTTCGCAAACTCGCGAACCCAATAACACTACTAGATTTTAGCAAAGTTTGCAGAGCCGAAGGGAGGGAGGAATGGATGCTAGACCTACAGCATTTTATAAAATCTGTAACTTGATGAATGGGTCCTAAATTGTGAGATGTTTGATTCCAATTATAGATTTGGCAAAAACGCTTGAACGCGTGGCTCTAGTTGTTATTCTAGAATTAATGTATAAGTTTATGTATGTGGGTAGTTTCAGTTACCTGCAGCTGTGATGAGTCCATTATTTAAATATTCCTTTGCAAAATCGTAGAAAAATGGTTTACTCAAACATGAATTGGCTACTGTAAGGCTGTCTTCTGGATCGGTTATCACTGCAACATTAATAAAAAATATATAATATATTATGCCATTTCAAATTAAACTGATTGAACTGAATATAAAAATGACTTAATTTTATATTATAAATTCTCCCTTTTACTGAATCCATATACATCGATTCCTGGATTGCCAGATCTCACCAAATTTTCAGCGAGAACTTGTTATAATAATAATAAAGTCAAGACGTCTTCCAATTTCATTCCATAGTTTTAATCAATTAAAATTTTTAAACATTTTATTTTTCTTGTCTTATACCCTATTTTATTTCTACAATCAATTATGTCTGTATCAACTCAAAATTACACCAAAAAATCTATGAAATATATTTAAAATACAGAAAATAGAAACTGGACCTAAAAGTGACATGTATGTCAAATACATACATGTCATGTGTGAAAATAAGAAATAAAATGTAAAGAAGACGATGTTGAGCAGCAGCTCGAAGAGCACAAATACCGCCTCCGGACTCGTCGCCCCGCTCCCTTGCCGCCGCCGGAACCCAGCCTCAACGTGAGTGCTGTGACGCCGGTCGTGGAAGTTGCGTCGAGCGACAGCGACGAGTACTTCTCTCCTCCCACGACGCCACCACCTGTTCGTCGACGGGGAGGACGCCGGCCACCGGACGGCTTAGAACCTCGAGGCCCACCGGCTTCTGATAGGGTCCCAGCTTCCGGCGGAAGTGTGCAGCGCATGCGATGGATGCGACCCATCAACGAAAATGTCATGCGCTCATACTATAGGGCTACAGAGGGAGGCAACAACCTGACCGCGTACCGTGTTCGGATGCTCTCTCTGTTTCAGGTGCTTGAGCCAGCTGTCAACGTGTCGGCGCAACGACTGTCGGATCAGGTGCGGGTCATCCAACGTAATTATATGTTGGATGACACCGTACTTGATCGCTTGCGAATTGAAATGCAGAGTAGTCACGTCATTATCCCTTCGTCGCAGGCTGTGGTTCCACCACAGTCTAGTCAAATAGTCGATCACGTGGACGAGGTGAGTAATGACATGGCTACTAATGTAAGTACCCAATGCAGTGAGGAAATGAGAAGTGCTTTGGAAGGTGCGATTCGAGAATATCGGTACATGTCGTCTGAACTTAGACCACGTTTACCTCGTTTGCCCATGCATAACAGAAATAGGGCGCTGGTGGCTGTTCTGGATTCGCAGTTATCAAACTATTTTGATAACTGCGAAGACCTCACTGATGCTCACTCAATCCTGTATTGTGCGGCTGTAGCGGCATGTCGTGTAGCTCATGTCAATTTTTTTGATGACAGAGCTACACGACCTAAACCTGCCATACCGGCATGGCAATGCAGGATTGAGCGACGTATTGGTGGGGCCAGAACACTCATCGGCAAACTAATCTGCTTCAAGGAGGGCAACAATCGCCCTCGAGTGATGCGTTTTGTGAAGCGGGCATTTGCGGGTACTGATATTAGTCCTCGAGACTATATGTTCCGTATCACAGAACGCATCGACTTCCTGAAGCAGAAAGTGTATGCATGGGCAAACCGTATTCGTAGGTATAAGCGGCGGGTGGCACGATACACTCTGAATCGCACATTCCAAAGAGATGAAAGGTGGGTTTATAGGAGTTGGGAGCGACCGGACCAAGGTGTGGCTGACACGCGCTTGCCGGATGATGACGCCATGTCCTTATTTTGGCGCAGCATCTGGTCGGTGCCTGTCAGCCACACTGAGGGTGAATGGACTCGGGTGATCAAGCGAGTATGCGATCCAGTTCCAGAAACGGGGGCTATCACTATCAGCCCCCAAGACGTAGCTCGTGCAGTCCGTCCCTTGCCTAACTGGAAATCTCCAGGGCCGGACGGATTGCACAACTTCTGGATTAAGTGGATCCAAAGGTCGCACGCTCGCTTGGCGGCCCTATTCCAATCAGCTTTAGAATCAGGGTCGCTGCCCAAGTTCTTAACTACTGGAATCACCCACCTGCTCTATAAATCGGGTAGTACTGCGGAGCCCAAAAATTATAGACCTATTACCTGTCTTCCGACATTGTATAATGTTCTTACATCCATTTTGAGAGCTAAAATTTGCAAACACATTGATGACAATTCGATCATGTCCGCTTCTCAAAATGGATGTAGGAACGGGTCCCGCGGTACTAAGGAGCTGCTTCTCATTGATATGGCCATTAACCAACAGGTTCGCCGTTCCCGAAGGGATCTGTCGACATGTTGGATAGATTATAAGAAAGCCTATGACTCGGTGCCACATACATGGCTCATGAGGGTGCTAGAGTTGTATAAAATAAATGCAACTCTGCGCACCTTCCTGATGTCGTGTATGAGGCAATGGAGGACAGTCCTTAGCTATCCAGGATGTCGGCATATCGAAAGGAACAGCGAACCGATTAGGATAGAGCGTGGTATTTTTCAGGGCGATAGTTTGAGCCCACTTTGGTTTTGCTTAGCCTTGAATCCTCTAAGCACGCTGCTGGAGGATTCAGGTCTGGGATTTCGGTTGAGGAGAGGTGGTCAGGTTATATCTCACCTTCTTTACATGGATGACCTGAAACTCTTTGCCCCCAACAATTTGCAACTGATGGACCTACTGAAGGTAACAGAAACTTTCAGTAGCGCCATCAGGATGGAATTTGGTGTGGACAAATGTGCGGTCATGCACGTAAAGCGAGGGGGATTGTGGAATCTGTGGGAACCCAGCTCTCAGATTCCATAAATCTTAGATCCCTCTCAGCGACCGAAACCTACAAGTATTTGGGTATGTCGGAAGCGCTGGGCATCAATTCTGTTGACATGAAGCAATCGTTGAAGGAGCGCTTCTTTGGCCGCCTGAGAAAAGTATTTAATAGTCTTTTATCAGGTGGAAATAAGGTGCGTGCCTTCAATGGTTGGGTCATGCCGGTTTTGATGTACACTTTCGGCGTACTTAAATGGACTCAAACAGAACTAAACGCCCTGGATAGGAAGGTTCGTACATTGTTGACGGCATATCGAATGCATCACCCACGTTCTTCGGTTATGAGACTGTATATCCCGCGGAGTTGTGGAGGTCGAGGCTTTTTAAACGCCAAGACTCTCCACAATCGCGAGATATACAATCTTAGGGAATATTTCCTAGAAACCGACGTGGGGATGCATCGAGATGTGGTCGCGATGGACAAGGCCCTCACCCCGCTCTCCTTGGCTAAAGAGAACTGGCGCAAACCTGCAGTGCTTGACACTAATGACCGCAGGGAAGTATGGCAGAGTAAGGAGCTTCACGGACGCTACTTCAGTGCCCTGCATGGACCTGATGTAGACCATGCAGCGTCCGTAGCCTGGCTACGTTCTGGGGAACTCTTTGGAGAAACCGAAGGTTTTGTTTGTGCAATTATGGATGAAGTTATGATGACGAATAACTACCGGAAATTTATTGTGAAGGATGGCACGGTTGACATATGTCGGGCATGCCACCGTCCGGGCGAATCGATCCGTCACATTATCTCCGGGTGTTCTCGTCTAGCTAACGGAGAATACTTGCATAGACACAACCTTGTAGCCAGGATTATCCATCAGCAACTTGCTCTAAAATACAGCCTTGTGGAATCGGAAGTGCCGTATGGTATGGTAAGGTATGTGCCCGACCCAGTTCTCGAAAATGGCAATATCACACTGTATTGGGATCAATCCATCATCACTGACAGGACTATTGTAGCCAATAAGCCTGATATAGTGGTGGTGGATCGATCAGAGCGGCGCGCAATGATTGTTGACATAACAGTTCCACATGACGAGAACCTCGTGAAAGCCGGGAAAGATAAGCAAATCAAGTATCTTGACTTGGCTCGTGAGTTTGTCGACATGTGGGATGTTGACTCAGCGATCATTGTGCCGATAGTCGTATCAGCCAATGGCCTAATTGCCAAGAGCCTCGACCAATATCTGATGAGGATCTCACTAGGCAGCTGGATCAAGGGCTTGATTCAGAAAGCGGTACTCCTGGACACGGCTCGTATTGTTAGGAGGTTCCTTTCTCTGGAGCCCTGACTGTCGGTAGCTTGGACCCTGTTCCCGATACCGGTGGGCTACTATTTTTATATTTTTAAATGTTTTTTTATTACTAATGATTTTGTAAAAATATTTAAAAATGTATTAATATGTTAGAAAATAAATAAAGGAAATAATAATAATAAACGTTTATTTCAGATAACTGGGATCCAATTTGTTAGTAGTACAATAACTTATAACTAGTGTTAGTAATACAAAATTAATCAACTCGCCCCCTGCCTGACCCACGAGTCGACGTATCAATACTCATGCGAACATTAATACATCGACCAATGTACAGACAGTCAAGTCTACTGGCTATCATACATAAAACGCTGTTGCGACTAGCCCGTACTCTGCTCAGCATTGACGCGCACCGCTTGCGCAGAGTAGCGTAGAAGCAATCGATGCGCGCCTCCGCAAACATACGTGATGCACTACAGTGACGGCCGACAGCCGCAACATCGTTCTAAGCGCATTATTATATTGTACCCGTAGGGCACTGTAAGCTTTTTGAGTATAGACTGCCCACAGGTCGCAGGTGTAAAAAGATGTACAGAAGGCTCCGAAGAGAGTGATTTTTACCTCATTTGTACACCTGGCAAACCTGCGAGCAATCATGTTTGCTCTCACGGACAGTGCCCTTTTTTTTTTTTTTTTTTTTCGGATGGGAAATCATCAAATGACTTCTCCCGCTCTGGGCGGAGCGGGAGGGAGTGTCAGACTTGTACTGGCTAAAACCCACCCATGTTCCTTCTTCGCCCTTTTTTTTCCAGGGCCGCGGTATCTCTTTCGAACAACCCGCAACCCTGGCAGGCATCGGCCCTCTCGGGCCCCTTCCGGTTTGCTGACATCTCCTTGAGGCGCGCGTGGAACACGTACGCGCCGTCGACACGGCCTGTCGTCATAAGACGGACGGACGGTGAGCTAGCCCATTACTCACCGTCCACAGGCTCGCGCCTACGGTGGCCGGGGGCCACTGGTTTTCCCCCGACGCCCGGGGCGTCTCTCGCGGCGGCTGGGACGTGAGGTTCTCTCCCTCTCACGTTCCGCCACCTCCTTCGCTAGCATGACTGCTTCGCAGAAGGAGGCGACGGCTTCCCATTCCCTCTCGCTCCGGACCATGGACGGACAGTGCCCTACGTTCACGTTCAATGTCCATGTCGTCCTTAAGGTCCTCGGTAATTAGATGACCCAGGTATCTGAACTGACGTACCCTAGCCAAGTCATCTCCATTCAGCTTTATAGCACACTAGTGGGGCACCTAGTACCAGCCTTAAAGACAACATACTCGCTTTTCTTCACATTATACATCAAGCCATGAACATTTGCATAAGTTTCACAGATGCGCAACAGTTTCCTAATGCCACAAACCGAGGCGCTCAGCAACACCATGTCGTCCGCATAGCTAAGATTATTGACACATACATCATCTATGCGACAAACAAACCCGCTGGCCGCTGAGCTCCTCGATTAGGGCATTTATATACAAATTAAAAAGATGGGGCGAGCTCAAGCCACCCTGTCTCACGCCACATTCCAATTTATATGGATCCGAGAGGGTGCCCGCCCACCGCACATTATTACTTTGATTGCTATACCAGTACTTTAAGATATTCACATGTTCAGACGGTAGCCCTACTTCTTGTAACTTTTTCCATAGAATATCATAACTGACTAAGTCAAAAGCTTTGCTCAAATCGAGGAAACAGGCATACACAGGTGTGCCCCTGTTGGTAGAGTACCTGACAGTATGCTTCATGCACAATATGGCACTATCCGTCGACAGCTGAGGTCTAAAACCAAATTGGTTGTCATGCAGAACTATAGATTCAGACAATTATGCATCCAGCAAGCCATCCAGCACCTTAGCCACAACAGTCGCTAAAGATATTGGCCTATAATTGTTTTTGTCGGAGATGTCTCCCGTTCTATATTTAACTATGGGCACTACAATAGTTTTCATTAACTGTTCAGGCAAGTAAGAGTGACTTATGCATAACGAGTAAAACATAGCTAGTACTCGTGCAATGTGAGGTCCGGCATGTTGCAGATGCTCAACACTAAGACCATCATGGCCAGGGGACTTTCCTCTTCTCATTTCTCGAATAGCTTGGGCCACAACACTTGCAGAAATCTTTAGGTTCAAACCCACACCTTGGGACCCAGTATTGAGCATCGACACCGACGGACCTAGTGGTGACCTAACAAAGAAGTGCTCCTTAAATCTATTAGCTATGTGCCTAGGATCTGAAAGACCCTCAACACTCACGGGAAGGCCAGGCTTGCAGTTCAATTTTCTAGCGTCTTTCCAAAAGCTAGAGAAATTCCTATCTGTACACAGTGTCGCTAACCTGTCCATATTGATTTGTTCTTTGTGATCTTGACACCACTTTAAGCGTGATTTAAAAATCTTTCTACTTTCGCACATCGCATCATATATTATTCCCGTTTTCGGTTTGCTATGATCAACCCAGTCCTGGAACATCAACTTGGACGTCCCGTGAGCTTCACTCACATGCCTGTTCCACCCCAATACACATTGACCTCTATGTTGCCTATTTCCCCGATAAGTAGCTTTCGCAGATTCACGGAGGGCGGTCACTATATTACAATACATTTCATCCAGTAAACGTTTATGATTCTGATTACAACATATTTTGTCCCCGCACTGAATACAATCATGAGGAAAATCAATTAATCTCAATCGCTCATGACAATATTCCCTGTATTCCTGTATTTGATTAGAGTTCCTAATGCCCCACCTTGCTTCACAATTTACATCTTGTTTATTTGCATAATGCAAGCTAGATACAGGAACAATGGCGTCAAATTTACATTCCAGGTGTAGAGGAAAGTGATCAGACCACAGTGTATCATAATTTATACTAACATCAATGACAGTATCAAATGCAGATTTTGTGACTAAGCAATGGTCTAACCAGCTTGACGTCCCATGAGCGTCACTTATAAAAGTATAGGAGCCTGAGTCCACACCCAACCTGTCCCAAACATCTACACAAACCAGTTCATGTTCGGCACAAAAATGAGTCAACTCGCCAAAAAATAGTCCACTTGGGTGAGAGTTAAAGTCACCTAGGACAAACACAGATTCAACATCCTCAATATTCATTATAGCACTCACCAGTCCCAGGCATTCCGTAAAGTCCACTATATTTTCAGCCCTTTCAGTAGGCATGTAAACACTCATCACTATTATGGTCCTATCATTAGATACAATTTTGATAGCACATACCCTTGGATTATCGCTATGTATCACTGACACCTCACTGAAAACACTTTTCCGCCACAAAATTGCCACTCCTCCATATGGCCTACCGACCAGCATTCCCGCCGAGGTGTCCATTGCAGATTTTCCAGTGCTGCCAAATTCTGTATCTATATTGCCCAGGTACGAGATCTCAATCAATCAATCAATCAATCAATAGTCTTTATTTGTAAACATAGGTTACAACAGTGTGCAGGATGTTACAGTTATACATATAGTTTCTCCATGCTTTGCCATTTGGCGTACAAATATACATTTTATTTAAAGGAGGCTTTTGGCCATTAAGTAAATTAGTCTATCGGTACTAGTATTATAATCTCCTCGGGCAATAGCCATGTTTCCTGTAAGGCTATAATGTCACAACTTTTGCACAGATCCTTAATACTTTCGTTTGACCGCTTCACATTTTTGCAGTTGAAACTAACCATATTATATGTATTATCATTATCCATTAGTTGGTTGTTTATGTTCGTTATCCACAAAAGTATTGGGCTTAAAACTTACAAAACGCCGGAATAAAATACCTTGCGGCCACAGTTTATCTTCCAAAAATACTTGTAATTTATATTTGGGAACAAGCACCTTGTAGGCATTATATTCTGTGTCGCTTCTTTTATTTATTTTATGCAGGGAAACAGTCTCCCGCGTTTTCTGTCGAATATACTCAACAATATCCTTCTCGGTGGTGTCTTTGTGTACATGACTGATAAATACGGGTACTTTTAAATCAGCCACTCTAAATCGCCCGTCAATATCACTAGACGAGCCCAACATACTAACTAATCGTTTCTTAAATTTTGTTTTACGACTTTCTACCGTTTACCACAGCCCGTCATCATTATGCTGACCCCCACTATTACAAGGAAGCGACGATAACTTCTCCGACATCGTTATTTCATTTTGTTTACTACAAGTAATAAACTTCTCGGCGCTTTGCCCAATTATGTTCTCTCTCAAAAAGTCTTATTTTGTTTTTGTTAACACTAGATTTATGTCGCAGTACCGTGTCGTCGGGCTTCAGTTTGTCGCACTAGAGTGGTGACGAGCTACAGTTTGTCGCACAAGCGTTAGTCGCACAAGCGTTAGTCGCACAAGCGTTAGTCGCACTCCCGTTTGTCAACCTCACATTATAACGGTGTATTTTTTTTTCAACATGACACTAGCTAAATAATTTCCATAATAGGTGGCAACGTGGAGTGCTCGGGCCATTTTTAACTAACTGCTAAAAAGGGTTCCAATCGAAAAAAAGCAAGTCAACCCATGTTCACTATCTAAAAAACTTTTTTACGAAAAAAAAATAACCGACTTCCAAAAAAATTTTTTTTTTGTAAAAAAGTTTTATTTTAGCCTTTTCAGTTGTGGTCTTGTGGTATCTCACTTTAATCCCAGTCTAGGATAATTTTTACATTGTAACTAGACACCAGCACATCGTACATACATACGACAAAGGACAAAATGCATAGTAAAGAGGATGACTCAAAAAGTACCTAACCAAAGATAGTAAAATTTATATGTCTCCACTGGGCAAGCTTTCTTTACCAAATGAATGAAAAATCATCTAAATCGGTCCAGTAATCACGGAGAAATAGGTGTACATACGTGAAAAATTTACATGAAAAAAAAAAATGTTAATAAAATGAAAACTACATGGCCAAACTATATTAATTTTTTGTGGGACCAAATGGCAACTATTCCACATCAAACTAAAGAAGAATCACGCAAATCGGATCATAAATCTCAGCGTAATCGGTGTATACACCTGGAGAGGGCATACCGTTACAATTCCAACAAGCCCAAACACAGCTAAGATTCATTGCCTTGTTATGGAGTTCCGAAGCTTGTCTCTTGGATTCATCGTCAGATCTGATGGTAGAATGGTTCTTATTGGACGCAAATGCTTCACTTGTTGTAGAAAATACCAAAATCACTGTACGTTTTCCTATAAAATTTGAAGAGTTCCCTCGATTTCGCCAAGATTCCATCATCAGATCCCGACTTGGTGACTATGGGACCATTTGGAAAGTATACCCTTTCCAACAAAAAAAGAATTTTCCAAATCGGTTGGCAAGCGACGGAGTAATGCGCGAACAAACATAAAAAAAAAAAAAAAAAAAAAAAATACAAACATCCGAATTGAGAACCTCCTCCTTTTTTAGAAGTCGGTTAAAAATTAGTAGTCCACGTGGGCTTCTAAACATGTGTGGCAAATCTCACATGTGTATTTGTGTGTGTTGGTATGTATGTTTTTACGAAATTTCAAATGCCTAATACAAAACTAGAAATTAATTTACAAATTTAATTAAGTATCTTTGCTACTCATAGATGGCTGACGAGACGTTTACTTACTATATAAGGAATAAGTGGGGAACCAGAACCTGAAAACACCTCCTTTTTCTGTTGTACTGATCTGAAGTCGCCTTAAAAAGTTCCATAGATCTGAAATATAAAGATAAATTACTTAAAATCATAGTTATATTTCAACTTAGTCGTTCGGTATGTACGTATAGCCACAGAAACAGGATTGGAAATCATCAATGACTTCTCCCACTCTGGGCGGAGCGGTAGCGAGTGTCAGGCTTGTACTGACTATCTATCCATCCATGTTGCTTCTTAGCACTTTGTGTTCCAGGGCTACAGTATCTCTTTCGAACAGTCCAGCATCCCTGACAGGCATCGACCTTCTCGGACCCCTTCCGGTCTGCTGACATCTCCTTGAGGTGCGCGTGGAACACGAACGCGCCGTCGACACGGCCTGTCGTCATGAGACGGACAGACGGTGAGCTAGCCCATTACTCACCGTCCACAGGCCCGCGCCTACGGTGACCGGGGGCCAGTGGGTGGTCCCCGACGCCTGGGGCGTCTCCACCGTGGAGGCTGGGACGTGAGGTTCTCTCCCTCTCACGTTCCGCCACCTTCTTCGCTAGCATGACTGCTTCGCAGAAGGAGGCGATGGCTTCCCATTCCCTCTCACTCCAGACCATTGATTGAACCAGGGCCGGACGCAAGAGGTCGCCGCCGCCAATCGCCGCTACGAGGACACGGCGGTGCTCAGACCAAGCGAAGCAGACCTCCACGGTGTATCGATTATCCCTTCAGTATCAACTAGATAGAACTATTAGACCCATGATAACGCTAGCAATTAAGAGAATGAGTTACGTTTGAAAGCTCCATTAAAAAATGAAGACTGCCTGTGCTGCCAAATGGTGTGGATATACTACGCGGATTTCCATAGTATTATTTCTTATGGCATTCTGCTGTGGGGATCGGCAGTAGACGTTGATTCAATTTTCATACTACAGAAGAGGGTAGTCCGCGCCATCTATAAAATGGTTCTTTGCGAGTCTCCCAGAATAAAAATTAAAAAAATCGATTTACCGACTCTGCTTTCACTTCAAACCGAAGGCTTTTCAAAATTAGAAGCGACTTCCGTAATATAAATACACGCTGTAAATACGAAATTGTAATATGCAAATTCAGATTAACTAATTCTAGCGAGTCATATCTTATAAACAGTATATGCTTTTATAATAAGTTGCAGAATTGACCGATGGAAAGTTTAAAAGTTACATCAAACGTGTCCTTATTAAAAAGCATTTTACAAAATTAAGGACTACGTTCAAGATAGAGAAGTTTGGCCTTAGCCTCTGCGCGCATGCGGCTTTCCTGGTAGCTCATAAAAGGCACAAATATAATAAAATGTACCTATTCTCAATCTTATTTTTGATTTATTTTTTCCGTTTTTTTTTAATCAGATTTTAACAATAGTTTTTAAATCCCCTCCGGCCGTTTTCGTAACTTTGATTCGCAACTAGGTTGGTTTCCTTAAACGCAATTTAGTTGCGAACAAAGAATAAGAACTTACATAGTTGCTCATCACAACTTTTGTTTAGAATAGTTACAGCACAGATGGCAACATTTGTGTCACTTGTTTAATTTAGTTTATTTTATAATGTTTTCTTTTTTTTTTTGGTGGTTAACTTTTTTTTTTTTTTTACCGATTGTTTTTGAATGTGTGGACATTGCGGGCCTTGTAGATTTCTAGATCCTTGGTAACTTTTATCTTGTTTTACGTTTTGTAGTAAGTATCGACTTATTGTCGGGCCTACGATGTCCTCCCATACTTAAATACTAACGCAGTAACATAGTTTGGAAGACCAAACGATTTTAAAAGTTAGTCTTTTGAACGTTTAAATTTAGTAAATTCCTATCAAGAACGTTTGTAATTGTGAGTAGTCCCTCTTCGGCAATTTTCACTATTAAATATGATCGCTGTATCATGTGCATAAGCTATTATTTCAGCGCTGGAAAGAGAAGTATTCAAGAAATTCAAATCAGACATGCGTTTGCGAATCAATTTTATGTAATTTAGGACTTTTTCTTTATAATAGACTTAACAAGATACTAAAACTTTCTAAGGTTTAAGTTATAAAAAATGTAGTTATGTAATATATTATTTAGCGATACTTAATTACACAGACACGGAAAACTTGTAGAAGTTGAGGTTTGACTATGTTATCACCTCGTATCTATTTGTACATATAGTACTTAAGTTAGTTTTAGTGTTTTTATTTTGTACTAAAATGATTATACTCATAGCTGTTAATAGATTAACACGCTACCGCTAACAAACATCCGAATCGAACTATCATTACTTGCAACTGTTGAATATATTTAAGTTATAGTTTACTTATAAGAACTTTATACCATTGTATGAGAAATAATAATCGTAGTGTGCCGAAATGCACACTTTTAGTAATACCATTTTTTAAATAAATGATTCTTATTCTTAACATCAGGACCATCAAGAATGTGCAGAAATATTGATGATCCTTTATAGTACTTTGGTCTGTTTATTACTGAAGAAATATTATATATTCCGAACTAGTGAAACGGACGAACATTGAGATAATCCTGTATTCCCGTTGTCCCTGTAGGCCATGTCCCCGTTAACGGGGACAAAGGGAATTTAATAAAATAATTAATATTACTTACCGTTGTCCCCGTACGCTGTCCCCGTTAATTTCTTGTAATATATGCTTTTTAAATTATGCCCGTTGTCCCCGTTGAGTTAAAATTAGAAGTGAAAGTGCCTTAATAGAGAGAATATTGTCCCTATACAAATGCAATGGAACAACAAAACACAAATAATATACTACAAAAAAATAACTAACAAACTAAATAATAGCTACACCATGTGATTGCAACAAAAGTATTTATATTTTACGAATGTATTTACCAAACGCCAAACGGTTGAAAACATGCTGTCGGCAATTTGTAGAGAGACAAATGAAGACAAAATTCGGGCACTAATAGTCGAGTGCAATTAGACAATAAGGTGCAACAACGCATTTTTAGGAGACTTTTTTAATTATGTTTCTAGAGTTGTGGCGAAGAAAGTTAAAAAAAAATTCGCCGATCGCGACTGTTTTATTCTATTTCCTTTGGTTTTTTTTTTCGTTTTTGAATAACTTGAAATTCGCCGAATTCATATTGTGGCATTACAGTGAGACCTGTGTGCATCCATTAAACGCCAATTTGTTCATTGTTATCGATGAAATGCGTACCTATTTCAAGTTGTACTTTAAAAAATACAATTTTCTTCAATTATTTAATTTGCTTCTCTATACCTCTAGGAACTAGAAAATAAAGTTCCATGAAAATCCAACCACTATAAACTACCTTTTGAGTATTTTTTGTCTTATTGCACTCGTCTATAGGCTACCACCTTGTTCGCAGTCTTGCAAGATAATCATCTTTCTATACATAAAATTGTTTGGTTAAAACCGTGCAAAAACAGTCTTACTCACGTTTTCGATCTCCTAAGATCTGAAGTGAATGTCCAAGGATTGGTAGTGCCCCAGGATATTCAGGGGGCGCGTTAGGTTGTTTCTTTAACCACGACCACACAGCGATCACTACGCTTAGTAATAACACTGACACCACTAACACAGACATTCTACAAATCCAGCCACGATCGACGATATGCGGGCATTGAAGTCGCCATCGTGTATTTATGTGTGGAGTATTGGTAGTGATGAAATCTGCTACATAAAAAACTCATAAGTTTATTTATTCAAGAGTCGACTAAAACAAGGTTTCAATGCTCCGCTTGATTTTTAGGGTTCCGTACCCAAAGGGTGAAACGGGACCCTATTACTGAGACTTCGCTGTCCGTCCGTCCGTCTGTCGCCGGTTTGTATCTCATGAACCGTGATAATTAGCCAGTTGAAATTTCTACAGATTATGTATTTCTGTTGATGCTATAACAACAAATACTAAAAACAGAATAAAATTAATATTTAAGGGGGCTCCCATACAAAAAATGATTTTTTTGCTCGTTTTTACAAATAATGGTACGGTTTTTTTTTAATTTAATCATTCTTTTTAAACTTGTATTATTTTGTCTTAGCCTTGACTGTCCCACTCCTGGGCATAGGCCTTTCACTTTTCTCGGTGGTGCTCCACTTCTCGCTAATTAACGAAAACAAGGAAATTTAAAATCCCGAAAAAATCCCGAGCTTTTAGGGGTGGGGGGGTGTACCGCCCCATGGCCATGCCCATGGTGACAAGTAAAAGATTTCAAATTGACATGATCTGGGGAAGTTCTTTATATCCCTTCATCAACTAGAAAAGATGTGATAATCTTTAAACGGCTGAGCAGATATTCTCGAAACATAGCTAAGAACACTCTCGATTAAAACACCTTTCAAACAAAAGTGCCACAGACAGACACACAGATACACACGTCACACTTTTAACACCCCTCTTTTTAACCCCCGACCAAAAAAGAGGGGTGTTATAAGTTTGACGTGTGTATCTGTGTATCTGTGTGTCTGTGTATCTGTGTATCTGTGTGTCTGTCTGTGGCATCGTAGCTCCTAAACGGATGAACCGATTTTGATAAAATTGGTTTCGTTTGAAAGGTGTTTTAATCGAGAGTGTTCTTAGCTATGTTTCGAGAAAATCTGCCCAGCCGTTTGAAGGTGATCACCACTTTTCTAGTTGATGGGAAATAAACAACTTTCCCAGGTCTGGTCGATTCAAAATTTAAAATCTTGTTACTTGTCACTATGGGCATCGCTGGGGGGGCTGCACCCCCCCGCACCCCCCTAAAAGCTCGGTTTTTTTAAATTGACAAGTTATCTTGTTTTCTTTAAGTTTAAAAAGCATGAAATAAAAATTAAATTAAAAATTTAAAAAACCCCCGACACGAAAAACCTCTAAAAAACCTAAAATAAAATAATCCAAGCGTCTTAGCGTCGGGGGACCGCTAAGTAGACCGCTTAGTACATACACTAAACAAAGCGGACCCCCGACGCTACGACGACGGGAGGTTTTGTCTGTCGGGGGTTTTTTAATTTTTTTTTTTTTTGATTCATGGGATAAACAGTTGACGTCAGAAATCGAATAATCAATTGAATACATGGCTAGAGGTGGGTCAACTAAAATGGCTGTCTTAGCCTTGGGGTTAACGTACTCTTTTACGGCACTGATGACATCTTCTTCTAAGTTAGGTTCGGATAGCTGGATACTTATACGCGTATGGGTGTCAAACGGCCTAGTAACTACAGGTCGTTTTTTAACGTCATTTACAATGGTGAAACATATCTGTCTGTTAAACTTATTTAATGGCTCGTCAGTTATGGGAATTTCTAGGATGGGGTTCTCAACGCTTGTATGTAGGTACCGTTTCAGTTGAGGAGTTTGGTTTGCCAAGATGGTTTCTGATGGATTTCGCATTAAGGAGTTGAGTTCATCAATTTCCTCTATTAAGGACATGGCTTCTTTAGTGTGAATTTCAATGCGAGAAAGGGCGTCAGCATTTGTATTAGATTTCCCTTTTTTAAATAACTGAAAAGTCGTATTCGGTAAGTCTAGGTCTCCACCTTGTCAGTCAGGAATTTGGTTCTTTCATTTTCATCATCCATTGTAACAGCTTATGGTCAGTGAAAATTTTAAATATACGTCCAAATAGGTAGGGTCTAAAATATTTCGTAGCCTAAACTAAAGCAAGTAATTCCTTCTCTATACATAGTACTGTAGTTCATCTCGCTTTCATTTAAAGTTCGGGATGCATAACAGATAGGTTTGTCCGAATTTATTGGTCCTTGGGATAAAACAGCGCCGATGGCTACATTCGAAGCGTCTGACGTCAAGTTAAAGTCTTTACTGAAGTCTGGATACTGTAGGATGGGGTCATTAGTCAGGAGGTCTTGCACTTTTCGAAACAATTTACGTATTCGGAGTCAAGGGTGATTTTTCGTCCTTTTTTCAAGCATTGAGTAAGTGGTTTTGTAGTTCGGGCAAAGTCGGGAATAAATTTTCGATAGTAACCAAGGAGGCCCAGAAATTGTTTGATTTTTTTTGGTGTTTTTGGTATCGGATACTTCTTAATTGCAGATATTTTATCGGGATTTGGCTTAATACCGTCTTTACTGATGATATGATCTAAATAAACTAGTTTAAGGAATTCTGTTTTGTCCACCTGGATTTTAAAGTTAGACCGCCGGAGTCTCTGGAATACTTTTTCGAGATTAATTATATGTTCCTGAAGGGATGTGCTGAAAACAATGATTTCGTCCAAATAGACAAGACATATCTCGTTTTGGAGTCCTCTAAGGACATTATCCATCACACGTTGAAACGTGGACGGCGAATTTTTTAGTCCCATCGGCATTCTGAGAAATTCAAAATGACCGTGTTCTACATTAAATGCGGTCTTTTCTACATCCTGGGGGTGCATCTCCACTTGGTAGAATCCACTTGCCAAATCCAGGGTCTTAAAGTAGTGGCATTTACCTAACTTGTCGAGAACGTCATTGATATTAGGTATAGGGTGCTTATCGTCTAGTGTCTTTTCGTTTAGCTTACGGAAGTCAACAACGAGACGCGTTTTTTGCTTTCCTGAGCTCCATGCGGATTTTGATGGTCGTATGATACCTTGATCAAGCATTTTAGTTATTCGGTTCCTAACTTCTTGGCGTTGTATGAAAGGATACCGGTAGCTTTTAGCGTGCACTGGAACATCATCGGTAGTTCTTATTCGATGCTTTATCTTATTTGTAAGAGTTAGTCCCTCACCTTCAATATAAAAAAACATCCGAGTAACGAGAACAAAGAGCTATAAGGTTAGCCCTTTCCTCTGGGTTTAGGTGATCAGTTCTTATACGCGATACTACTTCCTGAGCGCGTGTCGATGTTTGTTGAATACTACTGCACTCGATATTAAATAATTCCGCGTGCACTAGGCGATCGATGGAAAATATTACGTCGTTTAGTGTCGGATTTTCGATTTCCAAGTAGCCACGATTATTGTTTACGGTGGTAATACATTCATGAATTATGCAATTGCAAAGAATTTGCTCCCGAATAATAACGTCGAAAAATATGGACATGTGCATTCTTCCCATTTTGACTTATGGATCCCGAACTTGGTCTTTGACAAACATTCATAAGTCTAAACTCAAGGTCTGCCCACGTGCAAGGGAGGGCAGCATTCTAGGCGTCAAATTAACCAACCGTGTACGCAACACCACATTGCGCTTTAAAACACAAATTATTGACGTTTCTCAAAAAGCCGCTAAGCTGTAGTGGGACTAGACTGGCCACGTCTGCCGGATGCCAATGAGTAAAAATTACCACTTTCTCGAGCCCTGACACAGCCAGAAGGCGTCGCGACAGACCTCGTAGAAGATGGCAAGACTAGCGACTAGTGGTCGATATTGGCCCTGGATAGAAAAAAACTGGAAGTGATGGGGAGAGGCCTTTGCCCAGCAGTGGGATGACGCAGGCTAACAAAATCAGAAATTACATCATTACAACAAAAATTGCTCATTGGCATCAATAAAATGTTAAAACTCATTGCATTTTCTTCTTTGAAATCAGCATTGCATCTGCTTAGAATATACTCACACATAGTTGGGAAAAGGCGGCTGAATTGGTAATCAGAAACACCGACTGGACCTTTTTACTCCATGGGTAAAAAACTCATCGGATTGATGTCTACAGAAAAAGATATCTTGGATACATCAATGAGTCCCACAGGGTTCAATACTTGGTCCTTGCTTGTTTCTGACCGACCGATTTAAATAGTGTGATCTCATAAGTATACTGGGTAACTGTCGAATATATTACTATTCTTCTAAATAAAAAAAGGATTGTGTGGTTTTATGAAACCACGGTAAAAGTGAAACTTTTTTTTACACTGTAGACATTTAACTAAAAATTTTTGGAATAATATTCCACTAAGGGTATAAAACGTATAAAACGCAGAGTAGGGATAAAGTGAAAGGCGCTCTGACGAGAACACGTCATCATCACCTATCTTCTTTTCCCAACTATGTTGGGGTCCAGTCTCACCGGATACAGCAGAATGCCAGCATTTTACATAAGGCAAATGAAGATTTAAAAAAAAATCTACGAGATTTAGATCAGACACCTCCGTTCTTGTCACATCGTCCTTCGCTTTTAGAAATATCTCGGATCACTCCACCCCGGCAGATGACATCTACTTCCCTAATCCCCCATCCAACAACCAACGGTATAGAAATTCCAGCTCACCAAGTATGTGCGGCCGTTTGCTCGTTTCGAAGTAGATCCGCCGGCGGCCTCGACAGCCTGACTCCACAACATCTAAAGTATTCAGCTGATGAGTCCCTCTTGCTGGAGCTGGCGGTGGCTGATCTCATGCTCTCCGACAGTGTGAACAAAGCTGTCATGTAATATAAGGAGAACTCCGCGGCCGAGCGTTACGCGACATGCAACACACAGACGAAAAAGTTTGACACGATGTAATAAAAGTTTCACTTTAAAAAAAAAACCGAGAAAATGCTAGTCGTACTCGCGCCAAAAAAAAATCCGTACCACTTAACAATATTTTTAACTCTGAGTTTTATTTACCATTACTTATCAACGTAATCGGATGGAAAACATCGACCTAATTTTGATTTAAATCATAGTTTATTATTGGCATATTAGTTTAGTTATGTGGTTTAAATGCCAAACGGTTAATGTATCAGACGGGTTTTCCTTTCTTCTTAGAGTGTCGATGACAATTTAAATTGAGTCTGCCCAAAATTTGGCGACGAGTTTGGCACTTTCAGTAGCGTCCATCACCTCCTGTGAAGTGAAAACAACAGGACAGGCAGGACACGATATCAAATTTCCCATCGTTTGTGGGGCATTAGCTCATTTACACTCCAGGGCAGTGTCATCTATGGTTTCCCTTTGATACATACATTTTCATTTTGATTAAAAAATTCATAAACCTCGCGCTCTATAATTTTTTTAAATTTATTTGATGATAATGCTAAGTGAAATCATTCTAAATCCAATATGGCGGACTCCCAAAGGTGGCGGACTACTGCTATCAAATGAGACGAGAAACAAAATGACGTCACTGTAAGACGTTATATTTTTTTTATTGTAATTTTATTTTGTATCATTTTAACAAGTTTTAAACCGAAACATTGATTTGGTTCCAATATACAAAATTATATTGAAACGGCTTACTGATTATGTTGCTGCTGAATAAATAATTAAGTCTCTTTTATTTGACTGATTTTGTGTCCCACTGAATTTTTTTTGTACTGGAACACCTACATATAATAGAAGGCAAACCAATTCCCATAAACCAAGCAGCTTGGTAGCAGCCCGGATAAAAGCTCTCTGTTTTGAGTAAGTTATGTAATAGTTTTGAAAACGATACCAGTACTAGTATTGAAAACGATACCAGTAATAGTTTTGAAAACGATACCATTAATAGTTTTGAAAACGATACCTACCGATTTTTCTAGCAACGCTTTGATTGATCAAAGCGTTACTAGAAAAACTGGTAGCGTTTCACGTGACGTTGAGTGTTATTGAAGTAGGAGTTCGAAGACAAAGTCAACGTTCATCCTAAAGATTAGGCCTTGTCTAGGTCTTTATTAGAACATAAAGTACTTACATGAGTCAAAAAAAAATAGTTAGGAAAACAAAATGAGTTTTATGTTGGGTATGTACCCAAAAAAACTTTGCAAGCTATTTTGTCAAATCTCCCATTTTTCTTCTTTTTCACGTGGTTAGTGCGTAACCTGGTGTCTGAGGTTATATCCGGTCCGCCCATGGACTTGGTTAGTTTCGTCACGATGTCATCTCCCATTAAGTATTGGAAAATAGCATTACCTGTATATTCAAGGATTACTGGCGACTACAATTAACCATATGTGATTCGAAGACGTGATATTTTCAGTTCAGCTAATTCAATGTACTATGGCTGTCCTTATCAAATATTGACAAGACACGTGCAGAATTGTTGACACCGGCACTGATTACTATAAAGAAAAAAGAAACGCTCCGAATAGGTACATAACCTCGTCATTATGGTTCTGTAGCCAAATGGCTAAAACGCAACCCATGTAGATCCGCCTTGTCTGTCTGTCCGTCGCGCGTCGGTCCGTATGTCACAGCCATTTTATTCCAAGACTGTTAGCACCACACAGATTAAATTTGAAGAGTAGCTGTCTACTATAAACAGCTACGCAAAAGTGAAACTATGAAAAAAAAAATGGGGTGGCTCTTTATGTCTCCACAGGTTGGAAAAAACTATCAATGTATATAACTGTGTCGGATGTTTATTGACAGCTCTTAAAAAAATATTAATAATTTCCTACTTCACTTTCATTGTTTAAATCAACGGTTGATGAGATATTTGCATCTAAAAACATAAAATTGATTCTAAATTTAGGGAAAAAAAAGGGTTTGTAATTTTTCATTTGGTTTGAATAAGATTTGATATTTAGTTTTTGAGTTATGGAACTTTTGCGTCAAACTGCAGCAGTAACTTTGTTTTTTAATAAACATTTAATATGAAAAACAAAACTACTGATTCCGTATTTTACGACTATGGTATTTAGGGTGCAGCTAAAATATTCAGTCATAATTGTAAATCAAGGTAACGTTCAAGATTGAAAAGGAACGATACGATACATGTATGTGATCCTCTTCTTTCGGTCAGTGTGTGATGTGAAATAAATGAGTTCGTATATTGGTGAAGTCTGTAAGTTTACAAGAGACAGAAAGATTTTTTTATTTTATTAATTTGGGAAAATAAACAGTTATACATTAAAATCTTATACTAAGTTATAAATATACAAGGTTTATAAATGTATAACCTACGACATTTCCACAACATATTAAATGTTATATCAAACAGTGCGCTATTCTAAGATTCAAATCAGAAAAGTAATTAAAAGTGTACTTAAACATGGACAGGCATGCAAACAACAGAAAAAGAGAAAGAGAATGAGCAAATATTAAACTAAACTAACTATTATATTATTATTCTAAAATTATTTTGTTGGTTAGTTTTCTAAATTTTAGAGCAGAGACAAAGAAGAAGTCAATGTTTTCAAAGATATTATTGTTTTGGTTGGTAAGGCGGCGTATGGGTGCTCGCAAGCCCGCGTTTGTGCGACAGGAACTTACTGCAAATAAAGGTCTTGCACGCACCCCACGGCATATCGTTGTTATGGGTACTACGTAGCTGATTTTGTTGCGAATATCAATATAGTCATAAGTATTACACAGATCAAACAAGAACATTGTTTCCAACATAATTCGTCTTGATTTTAAATTTTGCAGGTTATACTTCTGCAAAAGGTCGTTGTAGGATGCATAGGTACGATGGCAACGAAAATGCATGGCGTTTAAAATTTTTCTCTGTACTTTTTCGATCATATTGGAATATTTACAATAGTGGGGATTCCATACCAAAACAGCATACTCTAGCTGAGAGCGAACTAACGACCGATACAAATACAAATAGTTAGAGGACCGGGTAAATACTGTAGCCGTTCTCATGATAAAACGAAAAAAGGCATAATTAACAATTTTGTTAATATGGGAATCTAAATGGAGTTTGTCATCCAACAGAATTCCAAGATCACGGACCAGGGTTTCTTTTTTTAGATTTTCGCATTTTAAGGTGTAGGAATATAATATTTTATGTTTATTTTTGGTGAAACTAATTACATAGCACTTGGATACACTAAGTTGAAGCTAATGTACGTGTGTAAGCCGAAAACGCATCCAAGTCCTCCTGTAAAAGTGAGCAATCACGGTGGCTTTTAATAGACCTAAATATCTTAATGTCGTCAGCGAACAACAGTTAGTAATAAAATAAATAGGAGAGGTCCCAAAATTGAACCCTGCGGTACTCCAGAAGTAACATCTACAGTGGTAGAGCAAAAACCATTTAAAACTACTCTCTGTATTCTGTTGCAAACATATGAATAAAACCATCTAAGCAGGTCCGCACGTAACCCATTAAAAGCAATTTTATGCAAAAGCAGTTCATGGTCAACGTTGTCAAAGGCTTTCTTGAAATCAGTATATATGGTATCAGTTTGAACACGGGCATCCATATTGTTAAATAAATAATCTGCGAAAGTCACTAAGTTCGTCGCGGTTGATCTCCTTTTGACAAAACCATGTTGTTGTGGTAATAAAACGCTGTGAAGTAGAGGGTACACTTTATCGTGTACTAAACTCTCGAAAACCTTTGACAAAGCTGACAATATAGAAATAGGTCGATAGTTCTCGACGTCATGCCTAGGTACTGACTTGTAGACAGGGGTTATGTTAGGAGGTTCCAAGCTTGTGGAAATATCCCCTTTGAGATGGATAAATTAAAAATGGTATGCACTAGTGTACAGATATTAGTGGCAGTCTTCTTAATAAAGATTACTGGCAAACAATCTAGTCCAGGTCCTTTTGGAGGGTCTAACAACTCGAGCCCTCTCAGCACATCAGCCATTGAAAATTCAATATCACTTATAAGCGAGCAGGTAGGAGAGCAGTCGGTATGCGAGGACGGTACATTTGTTTAGGTAGATGTTTCATATACCGAATGAAAAAAGTCAGAAAATAAATAAAGATTGATTTAAATAAAGTGCATAAAAAATGCAAAACTACAATGAAAAAGCAAAACAATCAGATGTCATGCTAATATTGGCACGAAAAATAAAATTCCATCAGATTGCGTAATTTCAATATTTAAGCGCTGTTTTGATCAAAACTTCTTTATTCTTTATTGCCTGCTTAAGATGTAAAAAAAAAACTTAATTATTATACTTAGTAACCTTTCATCATCATTGATATGAAAATCTTTAAATAATTTATGGAACAAACTGTATTATTTGTTTCATAAATTGGTAATCTAGATAACAACATTCTAATGATTTTGGCAAAACCTTGACACTAATAAACAATGAATTAATTTAATATTGCGAGTGAGTGACGCACAACATTAAAAACTAGTTTTCGCGTGGTTTCGTGTTTCGTTTTTTGGGGCGAAGGACATCCGGTTCTAGAATTATTTCCCTGTGTGGTTAGGTTTCAATATTATAGTATTTTTAAGTTTTCTTGCTTTGGCTAGCACCGACACCAAAAAAAAAAGATTAATGTTAAATTTTTCAATAATATTTGATACAATTTTTTATAATTATTCACAACTTTTTAGTGTAAATAAATAAGTAAGTTTTTGAAGGCGGTTTTGTTCTCACGTTTTCGATCTCCTAATAGCAGAAGTGAATGTCCTGTGATTGGTAGTGCGCCTGGTAATTCATGGGCTGCGTTGGGGCGACGTCTCAACTGGGACCACACAGCAATCACTGCGCACAGTAATACTACTTACACCACTAACACAGACATTTTACGATCTAACGAGGATATGAGGGCAATCTTGTAGCAATCTTGTATTTATGAGCGAAGAACTTAGCGTGCGAAAGATTAATTGTGTTGTTTTATATTTATTTATTTCTTAGCCTAAGTAGATAGGAATAGACACGATTTTGAAGAAGTAAACAGCGCTCTATCAATAGTCACGGATTGGTTCACAACAAATAACCTTGTTCGTAATGCCAAGAAAACTAAAAGTATTAAATTCGCCTTACCTAATTTTAAAAATCTAGGTCCCAACATTATTCTCGGCAATGACGAGCTTAAAACGGTTGACTCAGCTATGTTTATGGGTATAACAGTAGATTCAAAATTACAATGGGGTCCTCACATATCAAGCCTAGCAGGGAGACTTAGTTCGGCCGCATACGCCGTCATAAAAATTAGACAATATACTGACGTTGATACAGCACGGTTAGTCTATTTTAGTTATTTTCACAGTGTTATGACCTATGGTATTCTGCTGTGGGGCAAAGCCGCTGATATCCAAAATATATTCGTTCTTCAAAAACGAGCGGTTCGTGCAATTTACCAGCTGGGTGCACGAGTATCTCTGAGAGATTTTTTTAAAGAGATTGGTATTCTCACGGTGGTTTCACAATTCATTTTAGCTAACATTTTATATATTAGACAAAATATCCATGTGTACTGTAAAAACAGTGATATTCACAACATAAACACTCGAAATAAGCATAAACTACGTGCTCCCTTTCACCGGCTTCATAAGGTTAATAATTCATTCGTAGGGCTTGCTATAACATTTTTTACAACAAGCTACCATCTTCTTTTTTAGACTTGCCATTTAATGTGTTTAAAGTGAAATCTAACCTTTGTTCAAAGGCCTACTAATCCATTAACGACTACTTAAACGATAAGAATAGTTGGTCGCTGGATTGAACTCAAGACAATGTTTATGTTCTTTCTTTCTCCAAATTAGCTTACTGGTACTATATAACCTCACGCGTAGTTTTTTTTTTAAGTTTATTTTTTATTTACTTTTACTTTATTTTTATTTTATTCGTCTGTATGCACGTGTAAGCGGGCACACCCTTTATGTCTGGAGGCTTTATTTATTCTTGAGTATATTTTTTAATATTTTTTTTTATTATTGGTGTGTGCTAGCTGACATGTGACATTAATTTGATATAATGGATTCCTTGTTTATATAAACTTGAATACTTTTGTATAGAATCTGGTTCTTCTAACCTAACAGACAGATGTGTTGCTGGGGAGTTTGTTCCGCCACTTCTTCTTCCCAGCTAAAACACTAGAAAGTGGCGAAGGTCGGGCGTTTTGGGGGACTGTCTCTTGTAATTTTGACGTTCAAAAAGTGCTGATTATCAGTCTAGTTTGAATAAATGAGTTTTGATTTTGATTTTTGATTTTGAGTCTATGGTATATTGAGATGTTACATTAAACTTTGTTTGACACAATATTACCATTGCTGGTGTAGACATATTAAATTATAAGCTAGGTACATGCAAAACAAAACTACATACATTTCAAGAATATTATATAAAGATATGAAATTGTAATTGATAATTTTAGACTGTTGATGATTAATTAAAATGCATTATTTATGATAACAAAAAATTTATGCTTAATTCAAGAATATAAAAAAAATACAAATAATTTACAATGTCAAAAAATTCATAATAATGCTATGAATTTTTTGTTATTGTTATTTGAGTACTAATGTCATTATTCGATCTTAATTACAATATCAAAATGTAAGATTTAAAAATTCATTGACGAAGTAAAAACACATGTCTAACAGCCAAGCAAACATTTTACATTTAAACTTATTAATTGGTAACATTCTCAGGGTTGGTGGTAATTTATTACACACTTTATTAGTCACACAACTGGCATTTCTACTGTATAATTGCAATCTCCGAGTAGGTAGGTACTAATAATTTCCCGGCATTTCTTTTGTTCAGTCTTTCAGAGACTTGTTCATTTATTAGAAATAAATGAGTGTATTTTTATACAAACAGGCAAATTAAAAAAATATATTTTAGACATGGCAGTGGGAGAATTTTTAATTCCTTAAATAATGGCCTGCAATGTTCAAAATATTCTAGTCCACTCACTCTTTGCGCTATTAATGCTCTTTCTACATCCACTGAATTATCCCATATCACTAGACCGTAACGCAATACTGATGAAACGAAATCATAGGCATTAAGGACTGTTTTTTACTGGACACTAGTTTTAACTTGCGAAGAGCATATGCATGTTCCTTCCAGTTTAATTTATTGTCAATTACTAAACCTAATACCTAATAAAGCTGATGGTCCTGGTTGCAGAATTGTATAATTATGTTTAATTGCTGTTGGTATTACTGACAAGGTACATGTCTGAAATTGAACTATCTTGGTTTTGTCAATATGAGCATGAAAGTTATTGTCCGACAGCCATTTTTGTTACTATGCCAAATAAAATTCAGCCATCGTAAAAGTATACCATTGTCAATTCGGACATACATTATAAACATTCGGCCAAACAGTGATTATATTTAAAGGCTAAAGTCCGCCACATCGGAATTACTTATGATATGTGGCACCAGATTTAATTAGATTAGGAAAACAGACGTCGGCGATCCGTCAACGCCTTGTTACCGGCCACCTTCTTTGACAACCTCACAAGTCAATATGGCTGCCCGCAACAACTTGACGTTCCGCCAGAGAGAATTGTAGACCGCTTCTCTCTCGTCTGTGGTCACAGTTTAGTTTGCAACGTGAATCATATGAAGCCTTTTTGCAAAGGCGCCGACATATATAATATACATATACATATATAATATATAAGTAGTTTCTAAGATTTATTGATTGTTAAGTAATATTAGTTTAACATTTTTTTTTTAATATCGTTCCGTTCCCACAGACAAACTGTGAAAACGGTTTTGTGGGGCTTAGTTTTTAAATGAAAGTTTGTATTAAAATTGTTTAATAAATAAATATAATAATATATTAAATATTTTTATGCCTTAAAAATATTTATTAAAAGAAAATTATGCCAAGTGTGTTAAGCCAAATAAATTTCGGAGCATCAAGATTCTGCCAGATAGAGGAAACCCTTTTGGATGCTCTATTAACGGTCAATTTATTATTATCCTACTAATATTACAAATGCGAAAGTTTGTGAGGATGGAGGTTTGTTACTCTTTCACGCAAAAACTACTGAATGGATTTGGATGAAATTTGGCACACAAAAAGTATCCTACGTGTTAATCAAGGTTATAAGCTACCCAACTTATAACCTGGATTAACACATAGGATACTTTTTATCCCGATAGTATGTTCTCGTGGGACAATTAACTCGAACTCCACGCGGGCGACGCCGCGGGCATAAGCTAGTAATAAATAAAACGTATAGTTCTTTTTTTGTAGTTTTAATTTCAAGATTAAAAAAAAAACTGTGGCTTATTTGGGTATCCACGGTAGTATTTATAACTATAAAATTAATGCTAGTCTTCTAGAACTAAGTGGCAGCGTATTAGGTTTTATGACCAGTTGCGAGCCGGTAAAAAAAATGTGTTTACGGATAAATTAATTTTAATATGGCTTGGAGGGAGTCCAACTCGCACTTGGCCAGTTTTTTTTATACTTACGTAGGTACTTTTATATTGTAGAAATTAAATCAGATGAAATGTAGCAGAAAAAACGGGGCGAAGTGCGAGTGAGAGAGAAAACGGGAGATGGACTCGCACACACACAGGGTTCCATAGCCCCAAACAATATAATAACAATATTTTGAACGGTCATTCATTAGTAAACTTCCACTCAACCGCAAAACTAAATTTGTTTTCCAAATTTAGTTTTGCAGTTGAGTAATATATCATCATAATATATCATTATCATCGAATTAAGTTGTTTTTTGGCGCAGAATATGGTTAAACATTTGATATTAGTTATTGATGTTGTAGAAAGAAAGAAAAGATCTTCTTTCGTCAAAATTTTTGTGTTGTCACAAATAATCTTAAGCGGTAATTTCGTCGACAATATTTAATTTGTAGAAATCTTTACTGTTACGGATTGAAAATATTTTAGAAATATCAGTTCGGCGTACCAGAATCTTGGAATGCTTGACCCAGCAGTGCTTAAACTTGTGCTTATTGGCCTCCAGGCGACAATCACGAAAGAACAACTTTTTCTTCAGAGTCAAGTGCCAATTTACATATATTGTGTACGAAGAACCAGCTATGACCCAACCTGATCCGATTTCAGACCCTTTGCCAAGCGATAGGCACTCACTACGTGGTCACAGTACGGCACTGAGGAGTACCTTACCACAATAGTTTTGGGTCTGGCTTTATTAACAATTTTCTGTGGAACGCGATGTATAAAAATAATATCATTTTGTGTGATCGGAAATTTAATTTGGTCCCCAATCGTGATCAAGTTCTCTCCACGCCTAAAAAAATACTTAATATAATTATGTGAATGGAGAGCGCATTCCTAATTTTGAAATAGAAAAAAAACGGCGCGAATGAAGCTACAGATCAGCCTGTGCTGTTTGTTGTTGGGTCGATTTCAGTACCTACAATGTACGAAAAACTATTAAGATTACCAATAAAGAAGCTGAAAAAATATTAAAATAAATACTTATTGTATTTTACGCTTAAAACCAAATTATTTTTATTTTATTAGCGGCCGTAAAACGTATGTATTTACAGAATTGTAGTCATTAAATTTATCAATACAAACCTGTTTAGGTTCGTTCAATCCAATTCAAACTATTTCATGAAAAATTCATTCAATGGGGTTAAATGAACTTAGAGGATTTTATTAATGATTTTGATGATTATGAATCTGTAAAGGCATATTTGTAACGGTCGCAAATCATATTTTAATCAACTTACAACCAGTAACCCCACACTGACCTGAAATTAATTTCGCGGGCTTCTATTGCGCTTCAACCTTAATTTAATTACTCGGGTAATACTAGAATAATGAGGATGACGTATGACTTAAATACTTTGCCCTTTTCACGCCATCGCGCAGTGGAGGTTCGAGTCTTGCGTCCCTTAATGAGACTGTATAGTTAAGAAAATTTGACCAGTTTTTTTTTACAGGTTCACCTTACCCTCTCCAAAAATTTTCAGACTCATCGGCTATCGTTGTTTTTACTTCTCTACCGTTACACATGGCAAAGGCACATCCCTCGACCCAACAACAAACAGCACAGGCTGATCTGTAGCTTCATTCGCGCCGTTTTTTTTCTATTTCAAAATTAGGAATGCGCTCTCCATTCACATAATTATATTAAGTATTTTTTTAGGCGTGGAGAGAACTTGATCACGATTGGGGACCAAATTAAATTTCCGATCACACAAAATGATATTATTTTTATACATCGCGTTCCACAGAAAATTGTTAATAAAGCCAGACCCAAAACTATTGTGGTAAGGTACTCCTCAGTGCCGTACTGTGACCACGTAGTGAGTGCCTATCGCTTGGCAAAGGGTCTGAAATCGGATCAGGTTGGGTCATAGCTGGTTCTTCGTACACAATATATGTAAATTGGCACTTGACTCTGAAGAAAAAGTTGTTCTTTCGTGATTGTCGCCTGGAGGCCAATAAGCACAAGTTTAAGCACTGCTGGGTCAAGCATTCCAAGATTCTGGTACGCCGAACTGATATTTCTAAAATATTTTCAATCCGTAACAGTAAAGATTTCTACAAATTAAATATTGTCGACGAAATTACCGCTTAAGATTATTTGTGACAACACAAAAATTTTGACGAAAGAAGATCTTTTCTTTCTTTCTACAACATCAATAACTAATATCAAATGTTTAACCATATTCTGCGCCAAAAAACAACTTAATTCGATGATAATGATATATTATGATGATATATTACTCAACTGCAAAACTAAATTTGGAAAACAAATTTAGTTTTGCGGTTGAGTGGAAGTTTACTAATGAATGACCGTTCAAAATATTGTTATTATATTGTTTGGGGCTATGGAACCCTGTGTGTGTGCGAGTCCATCTCCCGTTTTCTCTCTCACTCGCACTTCGCCCCGTTTTTTCTGCTACATTTCATCTGATTTAATTTCTACAATATAAAAGTACCTACGTAAGTATAAAAAAAACTGGCCAAGTGCGAGTTGGACTCGCGCACGAAGGGTTCCGTACCATTATTTATAAAAAACCGGCCAAGTGCGAGCCGGACTCGCGCACCGAGGGTTCCGTACAAACCAAAATTACTGAAGAGAATAAATAAAAATATGTGAAATAACTAAAACTTTAAGGTTTTCGGAATTTTTCCTTTATATGTGCTATAAAACATTGCTTCATGCCAAATTTCAAGATTCTAGGTCAACTGGAAGTACCCTTTAAGTTTCGATTCCCTTGAGAGTAGTTGCGAGTTTGAAAATATGCGGCTTAAATTGCTGTTTCTTTTCATTGCGTTGACATAGAAGTTTGATTTTGTTACAGCTTAAAGGTATTATAGACTTGAGTATTTGATTTGAATTTCAATTTAATATCTCTACGCGTTCATGAGGAAAGGGGTAGTAAGTTTAAAATTATTTAAATATTTTTATTACATGACGTAATTAAAAATTTACGGTTTTCGCAATTTTTCATTTATCTGTGCTATAAGATGTTGCTTCGTACCAAATTTCAAGATTCTGAGTTCACGGGAACTACCCCGTAGGTTTTGATTGCCTTGCGAGTGTCGAAAATTTGCGGTATAAACGGCTATATCTTTTGATTGCGTTGGCTAAGAAGTTTGATTTTTTCACAGCTTCAAGAGACAGTAGACTTGAGTATTTGATATAAATTCCAGTTTGATACCTCCACGCGTTCCTGAGAAAAGGGGTATTGACAGACGGACAAAAAAGTGATCCTATAAGGGTTCCGTTTTTTCCTTTGGAGGTACGGAACCCTAAAACGAGCAAAAAAAAACACTTTTTTGTATGGGAGCCCCCTTTTTTTTCTGATGGGAAATCATCAAATGACTCCGCCCACTCTGGGTGGAGCGGAAGGGAGTGTCAGACTTGTACTGACTAAAACCCATCCATGTTCCTTCTCAACCCTTTGTGTTCCAGGGCCACGGTATCTCTTTCGAACAGTCCCGCAGCCCTGGCAGGCATCGGCCTTCTCCGACCCTTTCCAATTTGCTGACATCTCCTTAAGGCGCACGTGGAACACGAACGCGCCGTCGACACGGCCTGTCGTCATGAGACGGACGGATGGTAAGCTAGCCCATTACTCACCGTCCACAGTCCCGTGCCTACGGTGGCCGGGGGCCAGTCGGTGGCCCCCGACGCCCGGGGCGTCAGACTCCCGCGGTGGCTGGGACGTGAAGTTCTCTCCCTCTCAAGTTCCGCCTTCCCTTTGCTAGCAGGACTGCTTCGTAGAAGGAAGCGACGGCTTCCCATTCCCTCTCACTCCGAACCATGGATTGAACCAGGGCCGGATGCGAGAGGTCGCCACCGCCAATCGCCGCTACGAATGGGAGCCCCCTTAAATATTTATTTTATTCTGGTTTTTATTATTTGTTGTTATGTTGCAGAGATACATAATCTGTAGAAATTTCAACTGGCTACCTATAACGGTTCATGAGATACAGCCTGAGACATCATCTGTCAGATGATGTCTCAGTTATAGGGTCCAATTTGACCCTCTGGGTACGGAACCCTAAAAACAATCCGGGTCGTATGGATAACCACCTCCTTTTTAAGAAGTCGGTTAAAAATAGTTCAGTCAAAATAAGTTCTACTGTATCTGTATCTACTGGGGATCTTCTAGCGTATGTCGTTCACATATGGAGTGAGGCCATCGAGAGGCACGGGGAAGCGATTGCCGTCTCCCTCGACATCTCGAAGGCTTTTGATAGGGTCTGGCATGAAAGCCTTATCGGTAAACTTCCTTCATTCGGTCTGCCCGGTGGTCTGTGTCATTGGATTGCAGACTTCCTGAGAGATCGGTCCATTCGAGTGGTTATCGATGGCTGCTCGTCGGACCAACTGCATATTAATGCTGGGGTCCCTCAGGGGTCCGTACTCTCAGCAACATTATTCTTGCTGCACATTGACAATCTGCTAAGACCCAGCACCTTTGGGTATGCAGACGACAGCACTGTTGCTGAGAGATACTTGTCTGACGCACGGGCTACCGGGCCTCAGATCCGGTCCGTGATCCGTGAGGCTATGGTGGAGCGTTTGAACCTGTCCTTGCAAGCAGTCTCTGAATGGGGCGATGCCAATCTGGTCAGGTTTAATGCTACCAAAACCCAGGCGTGTCTTTTTTCCGCAAAAAAGAGCCAATTTTACCCTGCTCCAACTTTCCGAGATGTCACCGTGCCAATAGCAGCCCATCTTGAGCTTCTTGGCATAACTTTAACATCAACCCTCAATTTTGGCTTATATATTGAGGCAAAGGCACAGCTGGCTGCCAAAAAGTTGGGGGTCCTTGCAAAGGTGAGAAGGTACTTTACGCCAGAACAGCTGCTCAGCTTGTATCAAGCGCAAGTTCGTTCGTGCATGGAGTACTGTTCTCATCTCTGGGACGGATCTGCCAAATACCAGCTTGATGCACTTGAGTCGGTTGAAAAGCGGGCCAAGAGGCTCATTGGCAATGAGGCACTGGTCAAATCTAAGCTCCAGAGCCTTGAACATCGTCGCCGAGTTGCCAGCCTATCGGTTTTTTACCGGTTACATTTCGGGGAGTGTGCGATGGAATTGCATGACCTAATTCCAGCTAGCCCGTTTCATCATCGGACTACAAGACGTACGGCGATGCGCCATCGGTACATGGTGGACATCCCACCTATACGCACTAAGCGCTTTGGGAATACTTTTATTATGCGTACCGCTAAGGAGTGGAATTCCCTGCCGTAGTCTGTGTTTCCCGATAGCTACAATCTGGGGGTCTTCAAGTCAAGAGTGAATAGGTTTCTTCTAGGCAAGCGTGCTTCACCGTCGACCACATCATCGCTTACCATCAGGTGAGATAGTGGTCAAACGCGAGCCTATTTATAATAAAAAAAAAAAAAAAAAAGTTATTATAAAAAGTAAAAAATGAATAAATTCGAGAACAGTAACTTAATGTGCAATCTTAAAACAACAGATGTCTGCTGTCTTCCCTATTTTCAGTCTTTAAAATCTTTAACTTTTCCGTCTTTGTTCATTTTGGAAACAGTTCTGTTTGTAAAAAATAATTCACAATTATTTGAAAAAGTGTCAGCAGTCAGAAAAAATCCGATACGGACTCAATATGTTAACAAACTGTGTCAAGTCAAATGTAAAACCCTTTTTTGATATTGCCCCACGGATTTATAATAAAGTACCTGCTGTAATAAAAAATTTGACTGTGATAAAATATGAAAGGACACTAAACCAAATATTAATTGACAAAACCTAGTACACAATTGACGACTTCCTTAATGATAAATCTCTGCACTGATTGACTAACTATCAATGTGATTGACATAAATGTTCCTATTCTGACACTTTTTTTTTTTTTTCCTGATTGACATATACTTGATTATTCCTTTTCACATCACTATTAAAATTTTACTACTGTTATTAGTCTATAATTTTAGAGTTTTTGTAATTATATTTTAAATTTCAAATCATTAGTGATTTGAAATTTTTAAATGTATCTGGTATTATAATTTTATACCATTACTATTTAATTTATGAATTTTATATTATTTGCATGTCCATTTGACGGTAGAATATGGAGGACTATAGTAAATAATAACACATCTATGCACAAATAAAGAAATAAATGATTTGATTTGATTGAATGATAATTAAGATCTCTCCAAAACTCACTCACTTATTAATAGTTCAAATTGCAAAATGTACCCATGTACCTCTTCACTCACATAAAGGGTATAAATAGACCCTTGACGAAGCTGAAAGGCACTTGTTCTCCCCATCATTGCGAAATTTTTTTTCGTTCTGGACCATACCTGGGAACCTTATAGTTACGGAGATCTTGGGGGTCAAAATTCCTACTATTCTACAAGTATTTAAAAAAAAATACTAGTTTTAAGCTTATGATTTTATTTTAAATAACTTTATGAGTGGTTTACTATTCAATGCATCCATCAGCACAATGTTTTGAGTGCGTTACATTGAGTTTTATCGTAAACGTTAAGCCGTATACAGACATTGCGAGGCATACGCCGCGAACAATGCACAGCAAATGCCTCGCAAGGTGTGTACCTTTGTATTCGTGGCAAGGCATGTGCTACGCACGTGCAAGGGCGAGCCAACGTATGGCCGGGGCATTCGTTGTGCGCCGTTTGTGGCGCATGCCTCGTAAAGTCTGTATCCACCTTATTACTTCACCCCAATAAAAATTCGTTAACCGGCAATAATTTTTGAGAAGAGTTATACTTAGTTTGATGGACAAAATCCTTGGTTGGCGGCTTCGTAAAGGGTGTTTTTACACATTGTATGGGTTTAAGAACACAGTCATCTAATTATTTTTCTAGTAATCTTTAAGAAAAGAACTCAAATTTTTAGCCTCATTAATTTCGGATGTCAAAATTAAATAAAAATACATAGGCGACACAAATAACGTAAGGAATCACAAAGTATTCACAGAACGGATAGCCGACGCGGGCGTAATGTTCTGGAGTGGCGACCACGAACCAGTTGCGTTGGAAGGCCTCCTACTTGGTGGTTCGATGACCTGTGAAGGTTGTGCGATCCGCTGTATAAGAGTCGCACGAGGCCTATATCCAGCGGTGGACGTCTTTCGGCTGAAATGATGATGAATAATGATCGCAATTTGTTTTGGGGTCGGCGCATCATGTCTTCTTTAAACAAACAAAAAACGATTCATACTAGACAACAGGTCTAAGCAAGATTTTATAAAACTTCCCTTTAAGTTTAAGGGGAATGCAGGAGTCGCATATTATTTCCGTGACCGTCGCCATTTCATCCGTTCAATGTTGATTCTGATCACAACACTCCGATCTATTTCGCTATCGCTTTGCACGAGTGATCACCGAGAACCAACAGTAGAAATAAAAATACCAGATATTTTTCCATAGTTATATTAAACAGGTTATTTTTTCGCATAGTCTGGTGGTGCATTACATTATTATCTTATATTTTCAGCCAGAAAACATTCACGGGTAGTTGATATTCACACGACGCCGCTTACCGCCGCGGGCAGACGGTAAGCTCGCTTTTCCTTGCGGATGAGAGTCTAGCGGTGCGCCGTACGGATAGACGGCGGGTGCGCCTGTCTTGGCTTCAATCAGTCGTAATGTCCGATCATAGACTCACAGTGATCCACCCTTTAATGTGGTGTCTCGTCTGCGAAGCGACACTCATCCGTACGGTCGGGCGGCGTACGTCTATTAGATAGGTATCAATGGATTACATACAAGCCAATGCGATGTGAAATCTGCTTCACCGCCAGCCGCATCGGTGCGCGGTGTCGTGTGAGACGTAAACTTTGGCTACCTTGATAATACACATTTATGTTCTTTGTATTAAACTTATATGATGTCCTTCTACTGGTTTTAAAACTACATCATATTCACAAACTACTTTGTTGATGTCGCCAGTTACATGGAAGCGCCGTATGATATGAGCCAACGCCACCTTCATCACCATCATGCCGTATAATTTACCTGTAAAATACAGATCAATGGTATTATTATGTATTGCATTCTGATTCATTTTTTTACAGACAATTACTGCTTATGCAGAGACGGGGCAGTAAAGAACTTTTTAAGAAATTTGTGGGCATTTACACATTTTTATCTAACATGTGTAAATGCCTATCTAATAATTATCAAGATGAGACAGAAGGTTAAGTATTCTGACCACAGTGCAATATAATTTGTACTACGAATGTAATAATTGCAATAAAAAATTAACACAGGCATAGAATAATTGCCACCTGTTTTAGGAATGTCTTTCTATTAATATGTTTACCTATGCAGTTTCGCTTGCCAATACCGAAGGCGGCATTAAGGCTCGGGTGATCTGGCAAGGTGGCAGAGTTAAGCCATCGCTCTGGTCTGAATTGGTCTGCGTCCGGGCCCCACATAGGGTGACGAAGGAGACCGTATACCCCTAAAATGCAAGTACTACCAGCACGCAACGTGCAGTTCTCTGAAAAAAAAAACAAAATCTAATCAGTATCAGACTGAAGAAATTCTTAAGGCTAACGTTGTTAAGGTTCATACTCAGTTTAATATCTTGGTTAATTTGTCTTCCGATAACAGGAACGGATGGGTACATTCTCATTGACTCCTTAATCACTGCCTCCAGGTACACCAGTTTCGGTAGATCTTGTTTTGTGAAATCACTATCTTCATGGTCTAGTACATCTTGTAACCTGTAATAAATACAACAAAAAAACTTAATTCATCGTTGCCAGTTTTAGCCAACCTGGACGAAGCCCGCATGTTTCACTACGGTTCACTTTGTCTCAAAAAGAGTTAGTGTATGAAACTCAAACCCAAACTCAAAGAATTTATACAAGTTGATCATTACAAGCCTTTTTTAGGGTTCCGTAGTCAACAAGGAACCCTTATAGTTTCGGTATGTCCGTCTGTCTGTCCGCGGATTAGCTCAAAAACTGTTGGTAAATGAAAGTTGTAACTTGGCATGAGTATACACGTTAATGACGCCAAAAAAGTCCCCTACATTTAAAGAAGGGATGATAATTTTTTTTTTTCGTCCTTCCCATATTGTGGGATGTCATTGAATAGGTCTTTTAAAAATATTAGGGGTTTGCGAAGATCGTTTTTTGATTAAGTAAACCGTTCGTGACTTATCAAGCTTTAAAGTACCAATTTTTGTTAGAGTCAAGTGTCCCCCCCCTCTACCAACGAAACGGTTGTAGTTAGAAATTCAAATGTCACGGCAGTAGTACCTATATATAACGAAGTTTAAAGGAAAACTATCACACTTAAGTGGGCTTTATAAGTTTGCGAGTAATAGTCGACCAATTGTATTTGACTAGAAAATTTCGAACAACTCCATAGAAATGTCACGTCATAGAAATGTATAGTGGCGCTAAGCGTCACTTGTACTCAAAACAAGTCCCATTTGCAGATCAAATATGGTGGTTTTTATAAATATTAGTACGGAACCCTTCGTGCGCGAGTCCGACTCGCACTTGGCCAGTTTTTTTTAATATAAAAAAACGTATCTACAGACCCAGTCACAAGGCATAATAACTTGTGAAAGTATTGTAGTTGCCCATTCCAAAGCGTAGCGTAGATCTCTTTGGAGAATAATGGACAAGAAACTCCATGGACGCTATTTGGACGCGGGGGGGGTCCCTGGTTTGAAAAGTGCCATTTCTTTGCTGTATTTTATAAGGTCGGAGAAGACTGCATAGTAGACTATGCAATTTTCTCACACATATAAATACAAAGCGTGTAAAAATTAAGGTTATGTACGGTGCTATAGTGTCAATAGCTTGACAAATTTTAATAGATATTCCCCGTAGATCTCGTTATAGTAGGCTGTGCGCTAATCATCTAGGCCTTAAGACAGACACCCCCATTTACGTCTCGGAACAACTTACTGCCAAAGGGGAACGATTATACATTCTAGCACGGGATCTTGTTAAGTCGAAAGGATACAAATATTGCTGGACTGCGTACGGTAAAAAGCAGGAAGAATCGCCGACCTACATAATTAAAACGGAATCCCAAATAAAAGCTTTGATGCAAAAGATATTTCAATCATTTTATTATCGGACAACTAAGGCCCATACATAAAATACACAAAATAGTCTTATACAATAAAAATAAACTAATACATATTAAAAACCTTATTAAACTATAACTAAACACGTAATGTTGTCGGCGTCGTGTTTGGCTGCGTGGTGTCGCGTAACCGTCCTCGAAAACGTCGATATACGAAACCGTTCGGCCAAAAGTCCTCTCTCAAGCAGGTCTGCAGATGTTGGGTTGGAACTCGAACCACGAACGACTTAAAGTTGTTGTTGTGGCGCGATTCTAACCTTTCAACCCTCAGAGTCCAGTTGGTCTTTACTTTCAAATACTGCACCACTTCTTCAATCGTCGTGGAAAGATGCAGACGTGAAACATACAGCTGCGTCGTAGGCACAGCAGGGCGCAGCAGCATGTTGGTCTACTCGGTGCGGTACCGCACTGGTTTCGCGAACAGGGCTTCCTCTTCTTCCTTTCTACTTTCGTAAAGCCCTCTTCATCAACGTGGCCCGTTCTCGCAAAGGAGCTACGGACCACAGTCAGGGCAGGTTGAGCACCCTTTTTCACGTTTTTCTCATCTTCGATTTGCCGCTTAGGCTGCTGCGCATCTGATTTGCTGGTGACAATAGCAGCGTAGGCACGTTTAGGGATTGACGTACCTACGCGTGACGTTTCCGCAGCCGGTGTTGTGGCGCGAGCGACGGCGGCGGCCGGCGACGCTTGCTCAGCATTATTGGCAGCTGGTGACGTACTTGTGTTCGCCGACTGAAAACTGCCAATGGAAGCATTTTGCGTCTCTCGCCGCGTGTTCACCTTTGAGGCCTCAGGTGATCCAATTACTGAACCAACGTTGCGCAATAATGTTATTTCCGCACGTAGCTCAGTATTGGTTTTTTCTGCTACCTCCATTCTGGACTGCATCTTGGTCATCTCCGCTTTCAAAGTAGTGATGTCCTTTAACAGCCTTGTAACGTCGACGTGATCGAACGTGACGGGGGGCAGTTTACTCAGCTCCCTCGCCACGAAATTAGGCACGTCGCCCGGGTCAATCTTCTTCAACATATCGATGATATCTTGAAGGCTCTTCTCTGTTCCATCCCTGCGGTGAGATGGCATCTGGTCTAGTTTCCAAGCGACTGGAACAGTAACTTCTTTCTGCTGCTGATCTCGTCCTCCTTGAAATTCGACCGGCATATCTGCAGGATGCTTACCTCGTCCATGTAGTCGATAGCATGGACTAGGAATGCCAGCAATTCGTTGACTATAAGTTGTTTGGAACTCATAGCGTTAACAGGCAGCGGCTATGGCCGCGCAAAACGCGAATAAAATTCGTACCGTGCACAGTGGACACACGTCCGTGTTCGAGCGCGAATCGCACTGCACTGTCACTGTCACTGTGAGATATGTCTTTCGCGCGCCTGTGGACTGTTCAAAATTATCCTTCTCCGCTACTAATCACATAAATTTTCCATGGTGACACATGGAACCTCCTCAGTATTGTAAATAGATAAAAAATCTTTTTACTAATAGTCACAGTGTTAATAATATAATTAAACTAAGACATAAAACTGTGTGAATATTAAAAACTAGTTGCCTAAATATTTTGTGTTTACATCCAATAGATAGATACAAATTGCCCCGTGTCGACCTAAAGGAGATGTTTCATTTTTGTATGGGACTCCGGCCATGACCTGTACCTTTCAGGAAAGGTGGGAAACAATCCCCTGAATAGAATAAAGTAACATTTTTTAAATAGTAATAGATGGTTTTTATGCACATAATAAAAATTAAAAATGTTTGACGTTTGTCGCGAGAGTTATGACAGCCATGACAGGTTGTAGAGATGACGTTTACATAACCTAGAAATTGTTATTTGATAATAATTGTTTATCAGAACTGATTTTTTTCGATGCTTTCATATTTGTTTTGTTCTCCGTTTTCATAAAACGTTAGACAATACGAGACGAACGAGACTGACTGACTGACACTGATGGGTTTTGTCACTTGTCAAAACAAAATCTCATTTTGAATTTTTCGTTCAGAAGTACACTCCAAAAAAGTAGTACCTATTATATAGTTTTTAACGATGAAATCACCATACTTGCTTATAATTAGTTGACAATTATGTCTAAGAGACCAATAATAATAATGAATTAGAAAAACACATATTTTTCATAATTTAACGTCGATGTGATATTATGTTTTTGTGTGACATGATTTCAGAACGAAAGCAAACTGCAAACTGGAAGACGCCATGTTGAATAGAATGGGGCAATAATTGAAAAACTATTACTTTTTGTGCACAGTAAATCAGGCTTAAATTCACGAAAGAATATTTTTCCTAATTTCGTGGTATTTTTTCCTCTTTTTCAATAAATGTACATGTTATGGCCGAAAATGAAACATCTCCTTTATCAATAAAAGTGAATATCAAGATAAATAAGTTTCTCACTATGGTGACCTACTTACTAAAAAATGCAAATGTTTATTTAACATGTGGATACAATTGTTCTATCTATTACATACATTTTCAAAATATGGAAAAGCACACAATTCTATTTTACGACAATTTTAACAATTCAGTTACACTGTGCTGTCTTCTTATTTTTTATTTTTGAACTATTTTCTACAAGTATAAATAAATCAGTATTAATATTATAAACATTTCTAGTTACTGATGCCATAATCTATTTGTTTGTTATCATTCAGGTTTACAAGACAGTAACTATTAGTATTGTGATTTAGAATAATACTCACTCATTGAAAATTCGTTCTTGTATATTTCGGTCGGAACCTATCACTAACAAAATAAATGACAACGCTGAAGAAGTTGTGTCATAAGCAGCGGCCACAAATGTATCCAGGTGTTCTCTGATGTCACTATCTGTGAAAGCATCTTGATCTTCCGCTAATTGCAGCATTTGATCTAAGACTGGTTTGAATTTGCCTGAAAAATCATGTGTTCTGTTTAGTTTTAGGCATAGGTTTACGTTTTGATTTCAGTAAATAAAACTGTTTTTCTTTTGTTTACCTGGGGACGAGTCATCGTACGTGTTCAGATCTTTGTTTGCCTTTAGCTCAGATTTTCTTTTATATATGACCTGAAATAGTGAATAGTGAAAATATAAGTTGGTACAACAGTTATGTACCAAATAAAACCAACCCAACAAAACCCTATAAATACTATTAATTTATTTTCTTTAAATTCACTTTCCAACATTGGGTATGTTGGTAAGTGAATCCGTGAACAAAACTAAAGTTAACAAAAATAAAACGCATGCTGTATGGCGTTTCGTCGTAGATCCACGTTTTTGTCTGAGTTAGTAACAACGATAACTTATGTAAAAATATTACTGAATCCATAATGTTCTTCAGTTTCTTCAAAAGTATAGTTTGTTGTAGCTTCATTGCACTCAAGTCAAATATGTACGACGCATGCAACCACACTCTTTGAAATCTATTACAATATAAAGCAAATAAATCTTCAATTGCTTCTGCATAATCTGTATCAATTGTTATTTGATCTTGTGTATTTAGTCCTAGCGAAGTCCCTGTGGAGGAAAAAACCGTTTTTAATAAACTAAGAAATCGTTTTGATAGTAGGTGATTCTACTTCAAATTGGCCTTAGGATCGTTGAGCCGCGAAATGACTCGGCTAAGGGTTTGTCTTTTGATTAATCGTCGATGCTTATGATACTTACAAGTATTCCGATCACAGTTATACTTACGAGTAACACTTGACAGTGTATAGTTTATGAAGAACTGTCGCACGTCAAACGGGTTTTTTCCCATTTTCAAAGCTAATCGAGAGACAAGACTTTGAGCTTGCGCGTTAATTTCGTTCAAAAAGGTGTTCAACACTTGTTGATTGAACGACGGATTTAATAGTTTGCGGTGAGGTTTCCAAACTGACTCTGAAACAAATATTTATGAATTGACATGAATTTGGCTGTCACGGGGTCGGTCTTTTCTAGGAAACTACTATAGAACCTATCAAATGACCTGTTAGGTTAGGTTAGGTTATTTTATATATATATTTTATATTTTAGGGTAACTTTTTTTTTTTTCAACGCCGATCCTGTATTTGCAATATTATTTTTAAATCCGTTATATTGTCGTGCCTTCTTTTCAATTATAAATAAGAGGAATTCCTTTTTTTTTTTGGCGACAAGTACTCAAAAAAAATCCAAACCACAGCTACTCTTGAAAGATAGAATCAACAGTGGCGGCCACTAGAAAGCCGCTGACACAATGTAGCTAGATGAAGTCACAAAGAAACTGTCTTAGATCCCACAACGTCATTATTCAGAAAATAAAAGCGGAGGAGTAGGAATTACATCATTTTCACTTCTTTCAAAATCAGCAGGAGGCAGAACAAAACAAGGCCAATAGAAACAAAGGAACGTTTTCTACTGGAATAAGCCTAGATTGCCTAACATCACGAACAAATATTATCAATAACTAGCTTCTGGGCAAAAGTTCGGCAATTGTCACTTTGTTGGGAATAACCGAAACTCATATGCGTGGACAAGGTCATCAAAAAGCGCCTGATGGGAACACTCTTTATTTTTTAGGCCTTACAAACTCCAGCAGTAACGGAGTCACTGTTTGGGTGTCCAAACATTAGAATAAATAAGTGATTGGACATAGCCCTTTTTCTGACCGAATACTAACGCTGAAACTAAGCACTAGGTCTTGTACCCTGAACATCATTGTGGTTTATGACCCTACAGCTTGTGCCAAGGACGACAAATCGAAATATAACTCTTGTCGTTGATGATTGGAACGCAAAAATATAAAAAACGACGGAAGATGGTCATATAAAAGGTACTACAGTCGGGAAATACGGACTTGGGAACCAAACTTCTTAAATTTTATATCGGAAGGAAGCTCACAATTATAAACACCTGCTTTCAACACCTGGATCTCTCCTGGCGATCGTTTTCGTAATCAGATTGACTATGTCATAGTAAATAGTCGATGGAGAACTTCAGTCACTAATGTTAAGACTTACCCGGGTGCCGACTGCGGTTCTAATCACTGTCGGTTGACTCAGCTGTGTTTCTGGGTATAACAATTGATTCAAAATTACAATGGGGACCTCACATATCGAGCCTAGCGGGGAGACTTAGTTCGGCCGCATACGCCGTCAGAAAAGTTAGACAATATACTGACGTTGATACAGCACGGTTAGTCTATTTTAGTTATTTTCACAGTGTTATGACCTATGGTATTCTGCTGTGGGGCAAAGCCGCTGATATCCAAAATATATTCGTTCTTCAAAAACGAGCGGTTCGTGCAATTTACCAGCTGGGTGCACGAGTATCTCTGAGAGATTTTTTTAAAGAGATTGGTATTCTCACGGTGGCTTCACAATTCATTTTAGCTAACATTTTATATATTAGACAAAATATCCATTTGTACTGTAAAAACAGTGATATTCACAACATAAACACTCGAAATAAGCATAAACTACGTGCTCCCTTTCACCGGCTTCATAAGGTTCATAATTCATTCGTAGGGCTTGGTATAACATTTTACAACAAGCTACCATCTTCCTTTTTAGACTTGCCATTTAATGTGTTTAAAGCTAAAGTGAAATCTAACCTTTGTTCAAAGGCCTACTATTCCATTACCGACTACTTAAACGATAAGAATAGTTGGTCGCTGGGTTGAACTCAAGACAATGTTTATGTTCTTTCTTTCTCCAAATTAGCTTACTGGTATTATATAACCTCACGCGTCGTTTTTTTTTTTTTTAACTTTATTTTTTACTTTTATTTTATTTTACTTTATTTTATTCGTCTGTATGCACGTGTAAGCGGGCACGCCCTTTATGTCTGGAGGCTTTATTTATTCTTGAGTATATTTTTTAATATTTTATTTTATTATTGGTGTGTGCTAGCTGACATGTGACATTAATTTGATATAATGGATTCCTGGTTTATATAAACTTGAACACTTTTGTATAGAATCTGGTTCTTCTAACCTAACAGACAGATATGTTGCTGGGGAGTTTGTTCCGCCACTTCTTCTTCCCAGCTAAAACACTAGGAAGTGGCGAAGGGCGGGCGTTTTGGGGGACTGTCTCTTGTAATTTTGACGTTCAAAAAGTGCTGATTATCAGCCTAGTTTGAATAAATGACTTTTGATTTTGATTTTGTCTTTTGGTGGCAAAATTTGCCATCCGTTTAAAATCAGTCAAAAACCGACCACCACAATGAACACGGATTGTATCACCAGCAGAGAGTACACAATTACAAAATGTTTAAGAATCTGTTATGGCGAAACATCCAGAAACTAATAACTGTAGTGCAGAGGTACAGTGGGAGCACTTTAAAAACAAGACATTGAAGGCAGTTAACTTCATCCCCATTAACCATGGACCAAACATATGCAAGCAGTCGTGGATCTCGGCGGATACCTGGAAAATTATTGAGTACAGGAAATACCTTAAAGCACAGGGACTGTTGAGCCAAGAGGTAAGAGACAAATACTCGGAGCTCAGCCGCCTCATTCAGATAAAATGTCGTCGCGATTAAAACAATTTCGTGGACCGCATCTGTGAAGAAATTGAAGCACACGCGACCAAAATCCAAATTGCTGACCTTTTTAAGAAAGTGCGTCTTCTAACCAACCAATTCAAACCCAAAACAAGGGTAATCGAAGACGAAGATGGCACCCCACTCCAAGATCTGAACGCAATCTCAGAAAGATGGCGGAAATACTGTGAAGAACTATACAGAAATCTTAATGCAACAGCCAATGGGCTGTTGCATTAGGATTTCTGTCCATTAATGCTCCATTCAATGAGTGGAATAGGACTTCACAAGAACCTTCTATTATTTACTCGGAAATTGAAGTGGCCATAGCCTCACTTAAGACCAAAAAAGCAACGGGGCTGGACCAGATCACAGCAGAGTTATTATAAGCTTCCGGAGCGGCGAGCATAGATGCCCTACACAAAATTTGTAATGAGGTATGGCGTACTGGTAAGTGACCTAGCGACTGGACAAAATCAATAATCCTGCCATTACATTAAGAAAGGCTCCACTTTGTAATGTGACAACTATTGCATCCTGGCTCTAATATCTCATTCTAGCATGGTACTGCTACATATTATAAACAACAGAATTTGTCACTTTGTAAACTGGCAGATCCCTCAAGAACAGGCTGAATCCGTTAAAGGTAGGGGAACTCGCGAGCAGATCCTCAACATCCGCCACTTGATAGAGAAGTCATATGAGTTTAACACACCTCTCATTATTTGCTTCATAGACTACAGTAAAGCTTTCAGTAAAGTCTTCGTTAAGTTAAAACGTACCTGTGAAAACTGGGAAGGTGGTGTGACGATAGGTGGAACCAGGTTAACAAATCTCCGCTACGCTGATGACACTACTTTCCTAGCAGCCTCAGAGTCTGAAATGTTAGAACTTCTTGGAAGGATGGAACGTTTCAGCATGAAACTGTTCCTACAAATCAACCACGCAAAGACCAAACTAATGGTGGTGGACCAGCACGTAAGTTAGAGCTTACTGGCGCTCTTAATCTCGGAACGGTAGATGACTTAATTTACCTGGGCTCTAACATATCCAACACAGGGTCTTGCAACAAAGAAATCCATAGACGCATAGGCATGGCCAAGAATGCTATGTCTCAGCTCCAAAAAAATATGGTGAGATCGCAACATTTTGCGGAATACCAAAGTGAAATTATTGGTCAACACGCTGGGTTTTTCCATTTGCGGATACGGAGCAGAAACGTGGACATTGACAAAGGCTGACCGAGCTTTTATAGACGCCTTCGAGATGTGGTGCTGGGGAAATTTGCTTCAGATACCCTGGACTGCATTCCGCACCAATCCTACGCGAGCTCAAAACATAAACCAGACTCTCTAAGACCTGTCTTCGTAGAGTTTTGGAATTTTTCAGACATATAGCAAGAAAAAATGGCAATAGCCTCGAACAACTGATGATTACCGGCAAGGTGAGAACCAAGAGTTCGCAGCCCTTTGCGATGGTCCGACCAGATAAGCTCTGCTCTTGACACGAAATTCCACGATGCACTTCACTTGGCCAAGAATAGACAGAGATGGCGAAACATCGTCATGAAAAAGATATTTGCAAGGGTACCCTCAGTAATGAGGCGCACGACCTGAGAAGGAGGGAAACTAAATGAGAACCAACGTTTTATAGATAAAATGTACTCGCGACGCTTCGCTTGAAAAGATATGAGTCTAATCTTTTCGCTACTCGAAATTAACTATTTTTAATGAGAAATACATTGTTAAAAGGAGTTTTTCCACTGATCCCGAGATCGGATCATATTGGAAACTGATGAATTTGTATCCACGAATCTCCAGATCCGTTTCCAATAAAGGAATAAATAATGTTTTTATCCTTTGATCTCGGGATCCGTGGCTATAAGAAAAAAACATATTTTTAGAAGCTTATCCTGGTTTACAGATACACTATGTAAAGTATTATTATTTTTCGAACTGGTTTTGTTTTATCTGATTTCCCAGTAACAGCAATCGTTGATTGGTAAGAGTTTTCTGTGTTTTCTGCCTACCGCCATGGGAAAAAAGCGTTAGTTTATATATGTATTTATAAGTGTATCACTTACCTTCAGCTGTGATAAGTCCATTATTTATATATTCTTTGGCAAAATTGTAGGGGAAAGGTTTACTCAAACATGAATTAGCTACTGTTAGGCTGTCTTCTGGATCGGTTATCACTGCAACATAAATTCATATATTGTTTTTCTCAAAATGACAGTAAGAACAATGATTTACTTGATAGGTCTACGTGGAGTTCTCCGGCCATTTTTAATTGACTACAAAAAAGGTTTCCAACAAGAAAATATAAGTCGACCTGTGTTCATTATCTACTAATAGTAGTCAATGTGACCTTCTAAACCCGAGTGGCAAATCTCACATGTTTATTTGTAAACAAAAACGGTTTAGTGCCACTGTACAACGTCCCAAAAGTATCACGCCAAGTAATAAAACAAGGGTGCCCAGAGAACAACAATTTATTCTTTAAAGTACCATGTGACGTCACGGCACAACGCCATCTATTATCGAATAGCGGTTCTAAACTAATGATAAACATTGGTTTTTTGTATAAAGTTGTAGTAATTATTTGACACAGATTAGACAGCCACGCACTGTCTTATTGAATTAAGTATATTTCCTTCTCATAAATGGTGTTACTTTGACTTGTACTTACTGCATAAGGAATGAGTGGGAAACCAGAACCCAATAACACCTCCCTTTTCTGTTGTACTGATTTGGAGTCGCCTAAAAAAATTCCATAGATCTGTAACACAAAGATAAATTACTTATAATTATAGTTCTGTTTCAACTTAGTTGTTCGGCTGATACGTAGGTATAGCCACAGCAAACCTCCTCTAGATTCCGCTTATAAGACAATTTATGCGCGCCTCACATCCAATGTATTTGCAGTGATGGAACTCAATGTTTCACAGAGTTCACAGTGACGCGTGAGCAGTCGAGAAGCATGCACATGCTTGGAACGCATTTTATTATCGCGTTGTTTTCATAAATTCATATGTACATGACAATGTTCATTATGATTTAAAATGGATGAATTTGATGATAATTTTGCCTCTAGTGGCAGTGAAATAATGGAGGAGGAATAAGTAATTGAATGTGAACAACAACTTTAATAATATTTCGACTAATGAGAGTAGCACGAATGAAATAGGAGAACAACCACTTGATAAAATTTCAACTGAGGAGTGGAATAAGAGAAAAAAAAAGGAGCAACGACTTGCAGAGAAGAGAGGTAGACAGGATGACGAAGAGATAATAGAAGAAGATGGATTTGTGACAGTGAGAAGGGGAAATAAAAAGGCTAATCGAAAACAATCAGATAGTGACAAAATAAATGAGAATAACGATGAGGCCGGAAAATCTAAAGTAATTGTATCAGTCACTGGAAAAGAAATATTGCCAAAACAATTTGGGATGGCAAAACTTTTACGTTCACAAAATATTGAAAAAGTATCGAGAATCGTCTATAAAAAAAAAGTAAAAGGTCTTCATTTACTTCAATAACAAGTAAAATGCATTGAAATTACTAAGCAGTGAAAAGCTAACGGATCTAGGATACAGAATATAGATGACTGACGAGGCTAATCTTTGTTACGGAATCCTTTAACAAGTGGATTTATAAATGGAAGAAAAACAAATTTTAGAGAACGTATGTAAGTACGACGTCATATCAGTAAGTAGACTAAGAAGATAATCTGATAATGGAAAATGGGTAGCTCTAAAACAATCAGAATTTGCTTTAAGGGTAACATTTTACCACCGTACGTATATGGTTACGGTTGTAGGTTTAAAGTGGAACTTTACACTTTCCCAGTGTCCCAATGTTCAAAAATGCCCCATTTTCTTAAAAGAAAAGGAAATTAAGGTCATTATGACGGAGAGTAACTGTAATCATCGGATGGGACTAGAAATGTAATAGGGGTTAAAGTATGAAATTGCCGTTTTATTGTAATATGTACTTCGAATTGTCATACAACCTTCATGGTTTAAGATTTTTTAATGAAAATTTTTTCACCATGGTACCTATGAAGTTCTTCTTTTAAAAAATATGTATCATTCGATTATCGACTTTCAGTTGTTTTTTTTTATTCAGCTTAGACAAGAAAGATGGATACTTCGAAAATTCGAATGATTTTTGAATACGAGTTCCGACGCGGAACCAATGCGGCAGAAACAGCTCGCAATATCAATGTTGCATTTGGAGAGGGAACTGCTAATGAACGCACCGTGCGATTTTGGTTTAAACGCTTCCGTGATGGAAACTTTGATTTGATGAACGAACTACGTGAAAGACCGCAGGTGAATAACAATAAATTGAAAGAGATGGTGGAAGCCAATCCAAGCCAAACTACCCAGGAATTAGCGGCATGGTTTAACGTTACCTTACCAACAATATTGACTCATCTGCGTCAAATCAATAAAATTAAAAAAATATTTAAAATGAGTGCCTCTTGATTTGACTGATCTGAAGAAAGAAACGCGTGTTGAAACTTGTGTTGCCTTTATACTGGATCGAATTTTGACATGTGATGAAAAGTGCATTCTTTACGATAACCGTAAGCGAAAAATGCAATGGCTGAGCCCAGGTCAAACGCCGCAACAGTGTCCTAAAGCAAAGCTTACCAATAAAAAGGTAATGGTAACTGTTTGTTGGTCTCAGAATGGTGTTATTCACCATGAGTGCTTTTCACACCTGGTCATATAACATTCTACCCTCTCACCATCTCTACTATGTAGCATTCCACCTCTGATTACATTGTTGCCTTTAGAATGTCCAATACCATCTGAATAGCTACTTTTTGACTGACCGAACTGTGCCGTACTCCGAACAATTATAACAAAACTAGCAGTGAAACAGCCCCGACTCATGAATCGATCATCTCCATTTTATTGCTCCATGATAAAGCGAGACCTCATACAGCACGAGAAACCGTTTTAACTCTACAGGAACTGCAATTAGAAACCATTCGTCACCCTCCAATACGCCAGACCTTGGTCCAACGGATTACCAATGTTTTCGTGGTTTGGACAATTTTCTACGTGATAAAAAGTTTTCTTCTCAGGAGGCAGTACATAATGCTTTCACACAGTTTGTCAAATCTAGATCACCAAAATTCTATCGCAAAGGCATAAATGACCTTCCTATTGGCAGCAATGTATCTATACATCTATACAAATAAATAAAATTGAAGTGTCTGTTTGTAATATTAAAATAATCGCTCTTTACTAGATGCATATAAATGTATATAAGGTACATATAACAAAATAACATTTTTGTCTGTCTGTTTGTTGGTTGCGGCTAATCTCTGGAACACCTGGACCGATTTTGACGGGACTTTCACTGGCAGATAGTTGATGTAATAAGGAGTAACTTATGCTACTTCATCATCTTCATCATCATCATTCATACATACAAATAAATAAAATTTAAGTGTCTGTTTGTAATATTAAGATAAGCGCTTTCTACTACATGCATATGAATGTTTATACGTTACCAAAATAACGTTCATAGTATTTATGATGATATTCACAATCTCAATATCAACAGTACACATCAAAACTAAATCGAAATTTTAAGTCTAAACAATTTTTTGTTTTTTTTATTTGACCTAAAATGCTGAATTCTGGAATTTTTCAAAATTTAAATTAAAAAGTTGTTATAAAAAAACCGGTGTGGCAAGGAATGAGTTATAGGGCGTGAAGAGATAGCAAATGACCTCTCCTTTCGGCCTATTCGATTCGGCAAACGATGCACCAAACACCCTGTATATTCCGAACTAGTGAAACGGACGAACATTGAGATAATCCTGTATTCCCGTTGTCCCTGTAGGCCATGTCCCCGTTAACAGGGACAAAGGGAATTTAATAAAATAATTAAAATTACTTCCCGTTGTCCCCGTACGCTGTCCCCGTTAATTTCTTGTAATATATGCTTTTTAAATTATGCCCGTTGTCCCCGTTGAGTTAAAATTAGAAGTGAGAGTGCCTTAATAGAAAGAATATTGTCCCTATACAAATGAAATGGAACAACAAAACACAAATAATATACTACAAAAAAATAACTAACAAACTAATTAATAAATAATAGCTACACCATGTGATTGCAACAAAAGTATTTATATTTTACGAATGCATTTACCAAACGCCAAACGGTTGAAAACATGTTGTCGGCAAATTGTAGAGAGACAAATGAAGACAAAATTCGGGCACTAAATAGTCGAGTGCAATTAGACAATAAGGTGCAACAACGCATTTTTTTAGGAGACTTTTTTAATTATGTTTCTAGAGTTGTGGCGAAGAAAGTTAAAAAAAATATTCGCCGATCGCGACTGTTTTATTCTATTTCCTTTGGATTTTTTTTTCGTTTTTGAATAACTTGAAATTCGCCGAATTCATATTGTGGCATTACAGTGAGACCTGTGTGCATCCATTAAACGCCAATTTGTTCATTGTTATCGATGAAATGCGTACCTATTTCAAGTTTTACTTTAAAAAATACAATTTTCTTCAATTATTTAATTTGCTTCTCTATACCTCTAGGAACTAGAAAATAAAGTTCCATGAAAATCCGACCACTATAAACTTCGTTCCGCCTTTTGAGTATTTTTTGTCTAATTGCACTCGTCTATAGACTACCACCTTGTTCGCAGTCTTGCAAGATAATCATCTTTCTATACATAAAATTGTTTGGTTAAAACCGTGCAAAAACAGTCTTACTCACGTTTTCGATCTCCTAAGACCTGAAGTGAATGTCCAAGGATTGGTAGTGCCCCAGGATATTCAGGGGGCGCGTTAGGTTGTTTCTTTAACCACGACCATACAGCGACCACTACGCATAGTAATAACACTGACACCACTAACACAGACATTCTACAAATCCAGCCACGATCGACGATATGCGGGCATTGAAGTCGCCATCGTGTATTTATGTGTGGAGTATTGGTAGTGATGAAATCTGCTACATAAAAAACTCATAAGTTTATTTATTCAAGAGTCGACTAAAACAAGTTTCCAATGCTCCGCTTGATTTTTAGGGTTCCGTACCCAAAGGGTCAAACGGGACCCTATTTCTGAGACTTCGCTGTCCGTCCGTCTGAATACTAAAAACAGAATAAAATTAATATTTAAGGGGGCTCCCATACAAAAAATGATTTTTTTGCTCGTTTTTATAAATAATGGTACGGTTTTTTTTTAATTTAATCATTCTTTTTAAACTTGTATTATTTTGTCTTAGCCTTGACTGTCTTACTCCTGGGCATAGGCCTTTCACTTTTCTCGGTGGTGCTCCACTTCTCGCTAATTAACGAAAACAAGGAAATTTAAAATCCCGAAAAAATCCCGAGCTTTTAGGGGGAGGGGGGGTGTACCGCCCCATGGCCATGCCCATGGTGACAAGTAAAAGATTTCAAATTGACATGATCTGGGGAAGTTCTTTATATCCCTTCATCAACTAGAAAAGATGTGATGATCTTTAAACGGCTGAGCAGATATTCTCGAAACATAGCTAAGAACACTCTCGATTAAAACACCTTTCAAACAAAAGTGCCACAGACAGACACACAGATACACACGTCACACTTATAACACCCCTCTTTTTAACCCCCGACCAAAAAAGAGGGGTGTTATAAGTTTGACGTGTGTATCTGTGTATCTGTGTATCTGTGTGTCTGTCTGTGGCATCGTAGCTCCTAAACGGATGAACCGATTTTGATAAAATTGGTTTCGTTTGAAAGGTGTTTTAATCGAGAGTGTTCTTAGCTATGTTTCGAGAAAATCTGCCCAGCCGTTTGAAGGTGATCACCACTTTTCTAGTTGATGGGAAATAAACAACTTTCCCAGGTCTGGTCGATTCAAAATTTAAAATCTTGTTACTTGTCACTATGGGCATCGCTGGGGGGGCTGCACCCCCCCGCACCCCCCTAAAAGCTCGGTTTTTTTTAATTGACAAGTTATCTTGTTTTCTTTAAGTTTAAAAAGCATGAAATAAAAATTAAATTAAAAATTTTAAAAACCCCCGACACGAAAAACCTCTAAAAAACCTAAAATAAAATAATCCAAGCGTCTTAGCGTCGGGGGACCGCTAAGTAGACCGCTTAGTACATACACTAAACAAAGCGGACCCCCGACGCTACGACGACGCTTGGATTAATTTTATTTTTGTTTTTTTAGAGGTTTTGTCTGTCGGGGGTTTTTTTTTTTTTTTTTTTTGATTCATGGGATAAACAGTTGACGTCAGAAATCGAATAATCAATTGAATACATGGCTAGAGGTGGGTCAACTAAAATAGCTGTCTTAGCCTTGGGGTTAACGTACTCTTTTACGGCACTGATGACATCTTCTTCTAAGTTAGGTTCGGATAGCTGGATACTTATACGCGTATGGGTGTCAAACGGCCTAGTAACTACAGGTCGTTTTTTAACGTCATTTACAATGGTGAAACATATCTGTCTGTTAAACTTATTTAATGGCTCGTCAGTTATGGGAATTTCTAGGATGGGGTTCTCAACGCTTGTATGTAGGTACCGTTTCAGTTGAGGAGTTTGGTTTGCCAAGATGGTTTCTGATGGATTTCGCATTAAGGAGTTGAGTTCATCAATTTCCTCTATTAAGGACATGGCTTCTTTAGTGTGAATTTCAATGCGAGAAAGGGCGTCATCATTTGTATTAGATTTCCCTTTTTTAAATAACTGAAAAGTCGTATTCGGTAAGTCTAGGTCTCCACCTTGTCAGTCAGGAATTTGGTTCTTTCATCATCCATTGTAACAGCTTATGGTCAGTGAAAATTTTAAATATACGTCCAAATAGGTAGGGTCTAAAATATTTCGTAGCCTAAACTAAAGCAAGTAATTCCTTCTCTATACATAGTACTGTAGTTCATCTCGCTTTCATTTAAAGTTCGGGATGCATAACAGATAGGTTTGTCCGAATTTATTGGTCCTTGGGATAAAACAGCGCCGATGGCTACATTCGAAGCGTCTGTCGTCAAGTTAAAGTCTTTACTGAAGTCTGGATACTGTAGGATGGGGTCATTAGTCAGGAGGTCTTGCACTTTTCGAAACAATTTACGTATTCGGAGTCAAGGGTGATTTTTCGTCCTTTTTTCAAGCATTGAGTAAGTGGTTTTGTAGTTCGGGCAAAGTCGGGAATAAATTTTCGATAGTAACCAAGGAGGCCCAGAAATTGTTTGTTTTTTTTTGGTGTTTTTGGTATCGGATACTTCTTAATTGCAGATATTTTATCGGGATTTGGCTTAATACCGTCTTTACTGATGATATGATCTAAATAAGCTGTTTCAAGTTTAAGGAATTCTGTTTTGTCCACCTGGATTTTAAAGTTAGACCGCCGGAGTCTCTGGAATACTTTTTCGAGATTAATTATATGTTCCTGAAGGGATGTGCTGAAAACAATGATGTCGTCCAAATAGACAAGACATATCTCGTTTTGGAGTCCTCTAAGGACATTATCCATCACACGTTGAAACGTGGACGGCGAATTTTTTAGTCCCATCGGCATTCTGAGAAATTCAAAATGACCGTGTTCTACATTAAATGCGGTCTTTTCTACATCCTGGGGGTGCGTCTCCACTTGGTAGAATCCACTTGCCAAATCCAGGGTCGTAAAGTAGTGGCATTTACCTAACTTGTCGAGAACGTCATTGATATTAGGTATAGGGTGCTTATCGTCTAGTGTCTTCTCGTTTAGCTTACGGAAGTCAACAACGAGACGCGTTTTTTGCTTTCCTGAGCTCCATGCGGATTTTGATGGTCGTATGATACCTTGATCAAGCATTTTAGTTATTCGGTTCCTAACTTCTTGGCGGTGTATGAAAGGATACCGGTAGCTTTTAGCGTGCACTGGAACATCATCGGTAGTTCTTATTCGATGCTTTATCTTATTTGTAAAAGTTAGTCCCTCACCTTCAATATAAAAAACATCCGAGTAACGAGAACAAAGAGCTATAAGGTTAGCCCTTTCCTCTGGGTTTAGGTGATCAGTTCTTATACGCGATACTACTTCCTGAGCGCGTGTCGATGTTTGTTGAATACTACTGCACTCGATATTAAATAATTCCGCGTGCACTAGGCGATCGATGGAAAATATTACGTCGTTTAGTGTCGGATTTTCGATTTCCAAGTAGCCACGATTATTGTTTACGGTGGTAATACATTCATGAATTATGCAATTGCAAAGAATTTGCTCCCGAATAATAACGTCGAAAAATATGGACATGTGCATTCTTCCCATTTTGACTTATGGATCCCGAACTTGGTCTTTGACAAACATTCATAAGTCTAAACTCAAGGTCTGCCCACGTGCAAGGGAGGGCAGCATTCTAGGCGTCAAATTAACCAACCGTGTACGCAACACCACATTGCGCTTTAAAACACAAATTATTGACGTTTCTCAAAAAGCCGCTAAGCTGTAGTGGGACTAGACTGGCCACGTCTGCCGGATGCCCAATGAGTAAAAATTACCACTTTCTCGAGCCCTGACACAGCCAGAAGGCGTCGCGACAGACCTCGTAGAAGATGGCAAGACTAGCGACTGAGTGGTCGACATTGGCCCTGGATAGAAAAAAACTGGAAGTCATGGGGAGAGGCCTTTGCCCAGCAGTGGGATGACGCAGGCTAACAAAATCAGAAATTACATCATTACAACAAAAATTGCTCATTGGCATCAATAAAATGTTAAAACTCATTGCATTTTCTTCTTTGAAATCAGCATTGCATCTGCTTAGAATATACTCACACATAGTTGGGAAAAGGCGGCTGAATTGGTAATCAGAAACACCGACTTGACCTTTTTACTCCATGGGTAAAAAACTCATCGGATTGATGTCTACAGAAAAAGATATCTTGGATACATCAATGAGTCCCACAGGGTTCAATACTTGGTCCTTGCTTGTTTCTGACCGACCGATTTAAATAGTGTGATCTCATAAGTATACTGGGTAACTGTCGAATATATTACTATTCTTCTAAATAAAAAAAGGATTGTGTGGTTTTATGAAACCACGGTAAAAGTGAAACTTTTTTTTACACTGTAGACATTTAACTAAAAGTTTTTGGAATAATATTCCACTAAGGGTATAAAACGTATAAAACGCAGAGTAGGGATAAAGTGAAAGGCGCTCTGACGAGAACACGTCATCATCACCTATCTTCTTTTCCCAACTATGTTGGGGTCCATTCTCACCGGATACAACAGAATGCCAGCATTTTACATAAGGCAAATGAAGATTTAAAAAAAATCTACGAGATTTAGATCAGACACCTCCGTTCTTGTCACATCGTCCTTCGCTTTTAGAAATATCTCGGATCACTCCACCCCGGCAGATGACATCTACTTCCCTAATCCCCCATCCAACAACCAACGGTATAGAAATTCCAGCTCACCAAGTATGTGCGGCCGTTTGCTCGTTTCGAAGTAGATCCGCCGGCGGCCTCGACAGCCTGACTCCACAACATCTAAAGTATTCAGCTGATGAGTCGATCTTGCTGGAGCTGGCGGTGGCTGATCTCATGCTCTCCGACAGTGTGAACAAAGCTGTCATGTAATATAAGGAGAACTCCGCGGCCGAGCGTCACGCGACATGCAACACACAGACGAAAAAGTTTGACACGATGTAATAAAAGTTTCACTTTAAAAAAAAAACCGAGAAAATGCTAGTCGTACTCGCGCCAAAAAAAAATCCGTACCACTTAACAATATTTTTAACTCTGAGTTTTATTTACCATTACTTATCAACGTAATCGGATGGAAAACATCGACCTAATTTTGATTTAAATCATAGTTTATTATTGGCATATTAGTTTAGTTATGTGGTTTAAATGCCAAACGGTTAATGTATCAGACGGGTTTTCCTTTCTTCTTAGAGTGTCGATGACAATTTAAATTGAGTCTGCCCAAAATTTGGCGACGAGTTTGGCACTTTCAGTAGCGTCCATCACCTCCTGTGAAGTGAAAACAACAGGACAGGCAGGACACGATATCAAATTTCCCATCGTTTGTGGGGCATTAGCTCATATACACTCCAGGGCAGAGTCATCTATGGTTTCCCTTTGATACATACACTTTCATTTTGATTAAAAAATTCATAAACCTCGCGCTCTATAATTTTTTTAAATTTATTTGATGATAATGCTAAGTGAAATCATTCTAAATCCAATATGGCGGACTCCCAAAGGTGGCGGACTACTACTATCAACTGAGACGAGAAACAAAATGACGTCACTGTAAGACGTTATATTTTTTTTATTGTAATTTTATTTTGTATCTTTTTAACAAGTTTTAAACCGAAACATTGATTTGGTTCCAATATACAAAATTATATTGAAACGGCTTACTGATTATGTTGCTGCTGAATAAATAAGTCTCTTTTATTTGACTGATTTTGTGTCCCACTGAATTTTTTTTGTACTGGAACACCTACATATAATAGAAGGCAAACCAATTCCCATAAACCAAGCAGCTTGGTAGCAGCCCGGATAAAAGCTCTCTGTTTTGAGTAAGTTATGTAATAGTTTTGAAAACGATACCAGTACTAGTTTTGAAAACGATACCAGTAATAGTTTTGAAAACGATACCAGTAATAGTTTTGAAAACGATACCATTAATAGTTTTGAAAACGATACCTACCGATTTTTCTAGCAACGCTTTGATTGATCAAAGCGTTACTAGAAAAACTGGTAGCGTTTCACGTGACGTTGAGTGTTTTTGAAGTAGGAGTTCGAAGACAAAGTCAACGTTCATCCTAAAGATTAGGCCTTGTCTAGGTCTTTATTAGAACATAAAGTTCTTACATGAGTAAAAAAAAATAGTTAGGAATACAAAATGAGTTTTATGTTACATACCCAAAAAAACTTTGCAAGCTATTTTGTCAAATCTCCCATTTTTCTTCTTTTTCACGTGGTTAGTGCGTAACCTGGTGTCTGAGGTTATATCCGGTCCGCCCATGGACTTGGTTAGTTTCGTCACGATTTCATCTCCCATTAAGTATTGGAAAATAGCATTACCTGTATATTCAAGGATTACTGGCGACTACAATTAACCATATGTGATTCGAAGACGTGATATTTTCAGTTCAGCTAATTCAATGTACTATGGCTGTCCTTATCAAATATTGACAAGACACGTGCAGAATTGTTGACACCGGCACTGATTACTATAAAGAAAAAAGAAACGCTCCGAATAGGTACATAACCTCGTCATTATGGTTCTGTAGCCAAATGGCTAAAACGCAACCCATTTAGATCCGCCTTGTCTGTCTGTCCGTCGCGCGTCGGTCCGTATGTCACAGCCATTTTATTCCAAGACTGTTAGCACCACACAGATTAAATTTGAAGAGTAGCTGTCTGCTATAAACAGCTACGCAAAAGTGAAACTGAAAAAAAAATGGGGTGGCTCTTTATGTCTCCACAGGTTGGAAAAAACTATCAATGTATATAACTGTTTCGGATGTTTATTGACAGCTCTTAAAAAAATATTAATAATTTCCTACTTCACTTTCATTGTTTAAATCAACGGTTGATGAGATATTTGCATCTAAAAACATAAAATTAATTCTAAATTTAAAGAAAAAAAAAAGGTTTGTAATTTTTCATTTGGTTTGAATAAGATTTGATATTTAGTTTTTGATTTATGGAACTTTTGCGTCAAACTGCAGCAGTAACTTTGTTTTTTAATAAACATTTAATATGAAAAACAAAACTACTGATTCCATATTTTACGGCTATGGTATTTAGGGTGCAGCTAAAATATTCAGTCATAATTGTAAATCAAGGTAACGTTCATGATTGAAAAGGAACGATACGATACATGTATGTGATCCTCTTCTTTCGGTCAGTGTGTGATGTGAAATAAATGAGTTCGTATATTGGTGAAGTCTGTAAGTTTACAAGAGACAGAAAGATTTTTTTATTTTATTAATTTGGGAAAATAAACAGTTATACATTAAAATCTTATACTAAGTTATAAATATACAAGGTTTATAAATGTATAACCTACGACATTTCCACAACATATTAAATGTTATATCAAACAGTGCGCTATTCTAAGATTCAAATCAGAAAAGTAATTAAGTGTACTTTAAACATGGACAGGCATGCAAACAACAGAAAAAGAGAAAGAGAATGAGCAAATATTAAACTAAACTAACTATTATATTCTAAAATTATTTTGTTGGTTAGTTTTCTAAATTTTTGAGCAGAGACAAAGAAGAAGTCAATGTTTTCAAAGATATTATTGTATTGGTTGGTAAGGCGGCGTATGGGTGCTCGCAAGCCCGCGTTTGTGCGACAGGAACTTACTGCAAATAAAGGTCTTGCACGCACCCCACGGCATATCGTTGTTATGGGTACTACGTAGCTGATTTTGTTGCGAATATCAATATAGTCATAAGTATTACACAGATCAAACAAGAACATTGTTTCCAACATAATTCGTCTTGATTTTAAATTTTGCAGGTTATACTTCAGCAAAAGGTCGTTGTAGGATGCATTGGTACGATGGCAACGAAAATGCATGGCGTTTAAATATTTTCTCTGTACTTTTTCGATCATATTGGAATATTTACAATAGTGGGGATTCCATACCAAAACAGCATACTCTAGCTGAGAGCGAACTAACGACCGATACAAATACAAATAGTTAGAGGACCGGGTAAATACTGTAGCCGTTCTCATGATAAAACGAAAAAGGGCATAATTAACAATTTTGTTAATATGGGAATCTAAATGGAGTTTGTCATCCAACAGAATTCCAAGATCACGGACCAGGGTTTCTTTTTTTAGATTTTCGCATTTTAAGGTTTAGGAATATAATATTGTATGTTTATTTTTGGTGAAACTAATTACATAGCACTTGGATACACTAAGTTGAAGCTAATGTACGTGTGTAAGCCGAAAACGCATCCAAGTCCTCCTGTAAAAGTGAGCAATCACGGTGGCTTTTAATAGACCTAAATATCTTAATGTCGTCAGCGAACAACAGTTAGTAATAAAATAAATAGGAGAGGTCCCAAAATTGAACCCTGCGGTACTCCAGAAGTAACATCTACAGTGGTAGAGCAAAAACCATTTAAAACTACTCTCTGTATTCTGTTGCAAACATATGAATAAAACCATCTAAGCAGTTCCGCACGTATCCCATTAAATGCAATTTTATGCAAAAGCAGTTCATGGTCAACCTTGTCAAAGGCTTTCTTGAAATCAGTATATATGGTATCAGTTTGAACACGGGCATCCATATTGTTAAATAAATAATCTGCGAAAGTCACTAAGTTCGTCGCGGTTGATCTCCTTTTGACAAAACCATGTTGTTGTGGTAATAAAACGCTGTGAAGTAGAGGGTACACTTTATCGTGTTCTAAACTCTCGAAAACCTTTGACAAAGCTGACAATATAGAAATAGGTCGATAGTTCTCGACGTCATGCCTAGGTACTGACTTGTAGACAGGGGTTATGTTAGGAGGTTCCAAGCTTGTGGAAATATTCCCTTTGAGATGGATAAATTAAAAATGGTATGCAATAGTGTACAGATATTAGTGGCAGTCTTCTTAATAAAGATTACTGGCAAACAATCTAGTCCAGGTCCTTTTGGAGGGTCTAACAACTCGAGCCCTCTCAGCACATCAGCCATTGAAAACTCAATATCACTTATAAGCGAGCAGGTAGGAGAGCAGTCGGTATGCGAGGACGGTACATTTGTTTAGGTAGATGGTTCATATACCGAATGAAAAAAGTCAGAAAATAAATAAAGATTGATTTAAATAAAGTGCATAAAAAATGCAAAACTACAATGAAAAAGCAAAACAATCAGATGTCATGCTAATATTGGCACGAAAAACAAAATTCCATCAGATTGCGTAATGTCAATATTTAAGCGCTGTTTTGATCAAAACTTCTTTATTCTTTATTGCCTGCTTAAGATGTAAAAAAAAAACTTAATTATTATACTTAGTAACCTTTCATCATCATTGATATGAAAATCATTAAATAATTTATGGAACAAACTGTATTATTTGTTTCATAAATTGGTAATCTAGATAACAACATTCTAATGATTTTGGCAAAACCTTGACACTAATAAATAATGAATTAATTTAATATTGCGAGTGAGTGACGCACAACATTAAAAACTAGTTTTCGCGTGGTTTCGTGTTTCGTTTTTTGGGGCGAAGGACATCCGGTTCTAGAATTATTTCCCTGTGTGGTTAGGATTCAATATTATAGTATTTTTAAGTTTTCTTGCTTTGGCTGGCACCGACACCAAAAAAAAAAAGATTAATGTTAAATTTTTCAATAATATTTGATACAATTTTTTAAATTATTCACAACTTTTTAGTGTAAATAAATAAGTAAGTTTTTGAAGGCGGTTTTGTTCTCACGTTTTCGATCTCCTAATAGCAGGAGTGAATGTCTTGTGATTGGTAGTGCGCCTGGTAATTCATGGGCTGCGTTGGGGCGACGTCTCAACTGGGACCACACAGCAATCACTACGCACAGTAATACTACTTACACCACTAACACAGACATTTTACGATCTAACGAGGATATGAGGACAATCTTGTAGCAATCTTGTATTTATGAGCGAAGAACTTAGCGTGCGAAAGATTAATTGTATTGTTTTATATTTATTTATTTCTTAGCCTAAGTAGATAGGAATAGACACGATTTTGAAGAAGTAAACAGCGCTCTATCAATGGTCACGGATTGGTTCACAACAAATAACCTTGTTCTTAATGCCAAGAAAACTAAAAGTATTTAATTCGCCTTATCTAATGTTAAAAATCTAGGTCCCAACATTATTCTCGGCAATGACGAGCTTAAAACGGTTGACTCAGCTGTGTTTCTGGGTATAACAATAGATTCAAAATTACAATGGGGTCCTCACATATCAAGCCTAGCAGGGAGACTTAGTTCGGCCGCATACGCCGTCAGAAAAGTTAGACAATATACTGACGTTGATACAGCACGGTTAGTCTATTTTAGTTATTTTCACAGTGTTATGACCTATGGTATTCTGCTGTGGGGCAAAGCCGCTGATATCCAAAATATATTCGTTCTTCAAAAACGAGCGGTTCGTGCAATTTACCAGCTGGGTGCACGAGTATCTCTGAGAGATTTTTTTAAAGAGATTGGTATTCTCACGGTGGCTTCACAATTCATTTTAGCTAACATTTTATATATTAGACAAAATATCCATGTGTACTGTAAAAACAGTGATATTCACAACATAAACACTCGAAATAAGCATAAACTACGTGCTCCCTTTCACCGGCTTCATAAGGTTTATAATTCATTCGTAGGGCTTGCTATAACATTTTTTACAACAAGCTACCATCTTCCTTTTTAGACTTGCCATTTAATGTGTTTAAAGCTAAAGTGAAATCTAACCTTTGTTCAAAGGCCTACTATTCCATTAACGACTACTTAAACGATAAGAATAGTTGGTCGCTGGATTGAACTCAAGACAATGTTTATGTTCTTTCTTTCTCCAAATTAGCTTACTGGTACTATATAACCTCACGCGTAGTTAATTTTTTTTAAGTTTATTTTTTATTTAATTTTACTTTATTTTTATTTTATTCGTCTGTATGCACGTGTAAGCGGGCACGCCCTTTATGTCTGGAGGCTTTATTTATTCTTGAGTATATTTTTTATTATTTTTTTTTATTATTGGTGTGTGCTAGCTGACATGTGACATTAATTTGATATAATGGATTCCTTGTTTATATAAACTTGAATACTTTTGTATAGAATCTGGTTCTTCTAACCTAACAGACAGATGTGTTGCTGGGGAGTTTGTTCCGCCACTTCTTCTTCCCAGCTAGAACACTAGGAAGTGGCGAAGGGCGGGCGTTTTGGGGGACTGTCTCTTGTAATTTTGACGTTCAAAAAGTGCTGATTATCAGCCTAGTTTGAATAAATGAGTTTTGATTTTGATTTTTGATTTTGAGTCTATGGTATATTGAGATGTTACATTAAACTTTGTTTGACACATATTACCATTGCTGGTGTAGAAATATTAAATTATAAGCTAGGTACATGCAAAACAAAACTACATACATTTCAAGAATATTATATAAAGATATGAAATTGTAATTGATAATTTTAGACTGTTGATGATTAATTAAAAATGCATTATTTATGATAACAAAAAATTTATGCTTAATTCAAGAATATAAAAAAAATACAAATAATTTACAATGTCAAAATAAAAAAATACAATGTCAAAAAATTCATAATAATGCTATGAATTTTTTGTTATTGTTATTTAAGTACTAATGTCATTATTCGATCTTAATTACAATATCAAAATGTAAGATTTAAAAATTCATTGACAAAGTAAAAACACATGTCTAACAGCCAAGCAAACATTTTACATTTAAACTTATTAATTGGTAACATTCTCAGGGTTGGTGGTAATTTATTACACACTTTATTAGTCATACACCTGGCATTTCTACTGTATAATTGCAATCTCCGAGTAGGTAGGTACTAATAATTTCCCGGCATTTCTTTTGTTCAGTCTTTCAGAGACTTGTTCATTTATTAGAAATAAATGAGTGTATTTTTATACAAACAGGCAAATTTTAAAAATATATTTTAGACATGGCAGTGGGAGAATTTTTAATTCCTTAAATAATGGCCTGCAATGTTCAAAATATTCTAGTCCACTCACTCTTTGCGCTATTAATGCTCTTTCTACATCCACTGAATTACCCCATATCACTAGACCGTAACGCAATACTGATGAAACGAAATCATAGGCATTATGGACTGTTTTTTACTGGACACTAGTTTTAACTTGCGAAGAGCATATGCATGTTCCTTCCAGTTTAATTTATTGTCAATTACTAAACCTAATACCTAATAAAGCTGATGGGTGAATTTCAACAAATGCCATTTTTTTTATCATATCGGTGAACTTTTTCATTTATATTGTTTTTGTATATTTTTCAGGTTTAATGTAATCTTTAAGATATCAAATATCCCCAAATTTAATATCATCAACGTATCATTTAAGACTAAGGAGAAAATTCAGTTTTAATTCTGGTTTCCACCGATATGACAAACCGGCACCGATTATTTTTTCTGTACACCGGGATGATAAGTTTATCCACCGAAATGATGCATATCCAGCGATATGATAATCTATCACCCTTTGAACATCAAAAAAGTAAATAGTTAGTAGGTACCTATATATTTTTACAAGGGTGACTTAGAACTGAAGACCTAAACTGAGGGTCTTATGTAAGTAGATCACATCCAAAGAGAACTGAGTTCTTAGAAGTTCAGTTGAAATATATTTTTTTAAATGATGTACCTATTTTATTATATTTACTTTCTTTTTATTATATTTACTATAGGTACTATGAATTTAAAAACAAAATGTTTATTTTTATTATCATTGTCTTTGTAATAGTATTATACTTTACTTAACGAAATGACACGGGATCTACCGATATGATAAAATGAATCACCGAGATGATAAAATGATCTACCGATATGATAAAGTAATCCGCCGATGTGACAAAACTGTGCGTTGATCATGAATCAAAACACCGATATTAGATATAAGACACCGATTGATTTTTTCGGTGTAAATTATCACATCGATGGTAATAAAGACCACCGATTACAGCGAAATGAGAACAGCGACGTGAGAAATAACACACTTTTTCGAAAATTAGAAAAAATGCATAATATCTAGGATAAATTCAATAACAGTCAATGAAGCTAATTTACTTACTACCTGTGTTAGAACCAACAACAAAAATAAAACTACTCATTACACTAGAAAAATGCAACCACCGATAGTATAAAATAATTGTCCGGGAGCAACTGAAATAGCGTACTTATGTTATTGGCGAGAATATGCAGCGATTTGACACAAATCCGTCCTGACTGCGCACTAGCACACACTAACGAGGAAAATAAAATTGGGGTGGGGACGCTGTCGGACTCGTCGATGTAAATTTAGGGTTAAATTACTTTTGTCCAGCGATATGAGAGCATTTTGCAGGACAGGTACGTTTGTGCCTCTCAGTAATAATAATCGTTAATTATGTAATAAAATATGCTATATATTAATAACAAAACTAATATTCTATAAAATAGAATAAGTTATATACTTAACTTACTTATTTCTATTAGTGTATAAGCTTTTTTGTTTGTAAAAAAAGTAGAGGGACAGCACCGATTTGAAAAAAATAGAGGTTTATGAATTTATTTCAACCTTTGTAAATAGTCATATGCAAATTATATTTTTGCCACAACCCAATAACTACCTATTAAATAATAAAAAATATAATTCAGAACGATATTCCTTTTTTCAAATACTAATTTCACCGAAGACAAAAAAATAAGTCATTTGGGAAATTCACCCTGATGGTCCTGGTTGCAGAATTGTATAATTGCTGTTGGTATTACTGACAAGTTACATGTCTGAAATTGAACTATCTTGGTTTTGTCAATATGAGCATGAAAGTTATTGTCCGACAGCCATTTTTGTTACTATGCCAAATAAAATTCAGCCATCGTAAAAGTATACCATTGTCAATTTGGACATACATTATAAACATTCGGCCAAACAGTGATTATATTTAAAGGCTAAAGTCCGCCACATCGGAATTACTTATGATATGTGGCACCAGATTTAATCAGATTAGGAAAACAGACGTCGGCGATCCGTCAACGCCTTGTTACCGGCCACCTTCTTTGACAACCTCACAAGTCAATATGGCTGCCCGCAACAACTTGACGTTCTGCCAGAGAGAATTGTAGACCGCTTCTCTCTCGTCTGTGGTCACAGTTTAGTTTGCAACGTGAATCATATGAAGCCTTTTTGCAAAGGCGCCGACACGGCCAGACTGACATACGACCGTCCTCGGGCGTTATTGTATTCCTGGAACAAACAATGTCTAATCACCAAGACATCCGCTCGTCCAACCTGAAAAACTATGACAAACATTACTCTCATAGTAACTGTAACTGTTTCAGAACAAAAGAAAGCGTGTATTAAGGATAGACTTAGATCTGGACCAGACGAGTGCATCCCTTCAACCAACCCCTTTGCGTATGGCCCGGACGACATTCTCCGATCAGGATAGACTCACATCCGGACCAGACGAGTGCATCCCTTCAACCAAGCCCCTTGGGTGTGGCCCGGACGACAGTCTCTGACCAGGATAGACTTACATCTGGACCAAACGAGTGCATCCCTTCAACCAACCCCCTTGGGTGTGGCCCGGACGACACTCTCTGACCAGGATGGACTATTACTTCTAGATTGGACTAGTGCATCCCTTCAACCAACCCCACTGGGTGTGGCCCGAACGACACTCTCCTTTCGGCCATACCAACGTATGGTCCGGACAACAGCGTCCCTTCGACCAACGTCATCGCAAAATTATTTATTAAGATCTCTCCAAAACTCACTCACTTATTAATAGTTCAAATTGCAAAATGTACCCATGTACCTCTTCACTCACATAAAGGGTATAAATAGACCCTTGACGAAGCTGAAAGGCACTTGTTCTCCCCATCATTGCGATATTTTTTTTGTTCTGGACCTTACCTGGGAACCTTATAGTTACGGAGATCTTGGGGGTCAAAATTCCTACTATTCTACAAGTATTAAAAAAAAATACTAGTTTTAAGCTTATGTTTTTATTTTAAATAACTTTATGAGTGGTTTACTATTCAATGCATCCATCAGCACAATGTTTTGAGTGCGTTACATTGAGTTTTATCGTAAACGTTAAGCCGTATACAGACATTGCGAGGCATACGCCGCGAACAACGCACAGCAAATGCCTCGCAAGGTGTGTACGTTTGTATTCGTGGCAAGGCATGTGCTACGCACGTGCAAGGGCGAGCCAACGTATGGCCGGGGCATTCGTTGTGTGCCGTTTGTGGCGCATGCCTCGCAAAGTCTGTATTCACCTTATTACTTCACCCCAATAAAAATTCGTTAACCGGCAATAATTTTTGAGAAGAGTTATACTTAGTTTGATGGACAAAATCCTTGGTTGACGGCTTCGTAAAGGGTCTTTTTACACATTGTATGGGTTTAAGAACACAGTCATCTAATTATTTTTCTAGTAATCTTTAAGAAAAGAACTCAAATTTTTAGCCTCATTAATTTCGGATGTCAAAATTAAATAAAAATACATAGGCGACACAAATTAAATTCTTGTTTTATCAACAGCTTCTCGGGAAATACTATCAAAAGATTTTTCAAGACCGACAAAACAGAGGTACCAACAGAAGTCGACTTTGTCCTTTTCTTTACACTTGAAGCTGGCGAATAGAGACTATAGCTTCAAAAGTTCCGCTTCCAAGACGAAAACCAAAGTGGATTTTTGGAAGGATTGATTCTGAATAGGGCGGTTGAGATGGATGTTCGCTGAATTCCACGATTAGAGTAACACTCTGATCGGTCGCGTTTGTTCTTAGATATAATGCGCTTTTTGGAGGTACTTTTAAAGTATGCGTCGCTCCACATGGCTCACCATGGCTCTTCGTTCCACATGGCCACGAAGAGATCCCTGATGGCTTCATGAAATCTCTCACCTTTCGTACTTAAGTACTTCCTTTGGGATGTCATCTATACTAACAATTTTTTTTATAAGATACATCTTTGTCTTCTTTCAAAGTACTTTTGTCTAGCCCAGTGGCTGTGGTAATGGCAGCGTGGGTAAAAAAATAACGTAATATCATATTTATTTAAACAAACTTTTCATTTACCTTTAAAATTTTGATTCATATTTTAGATTTTAACAAGAACTTGTCAATAAATCTCACATTTTCCTTATTATTGCTAAACTAAAAAGACGTTAACCTACAAACGAAATACTTTTAGCCACCTTTTAGTTAAGTAAAGAATTTATTTGTTGTTAAGATTTTACAAAACTTCCATATAAAATTGGCATAATTAGCTTAAAAGCAGCTAAAACCCCGTAACCTCTCTTATGGAAAGTTATTGTTACTTTAATCTGAGCGAATTCCATAACTAAAAAGCAGTTAAGATCACATAACAACTTTTTTGTTAAGTATTTCTGCAAAAATATTAACAAATATTATGAACGTTAAAATTTTAAATAAATTACTTCACTAAAAAGCCGCTAAGGTATAGTTAACGGCCTTTTAGTACAGAAATAAGGTGCAATAACTAAATTTTATCCTTAACTAAAAAACAAAAAATAATTTTAAAAGTAAGTAATAAGAGTTTCTGGACAGACATCATTCTTAACGACAAGCAGAAAAAAATACCAATCGATGTGTCCAACAATCATTAACCTAAGTATCATAGTTTTTAAGAAGCAACGATTCGCACCTTTTTTGCCATTATCTCGAAAACTACTTTTTGGGCTTAACGGCTTTTTAGTGATAGGACGGCAGAATAAAAAGAGAAACAGTATCTTAGAAAATAAAAACTAAGCTTTTTAAAAACTTTACCTAGTCAGAGACATCTCCTGTGTTATCGGTTCGTATCTTTAAATTATTGTAAAACGTGTGGTACCGCTCAGGAATCACATTGGATTTGCAGAGATCTTGAAGATCTTTAAATTTTTTCTTGTCAATTGGTAACAAGCTTTTGTAAGCAACATCTAATCTGTCTAATTTCTTGGAAAGATTTTATATACTGGCACGTGTATTACTTCTCAGACATTGTATAGTTTTGTAAGCCCCTTCTTCAAACGCATATTTATAATTAAGCATAAATAAATCTTTGGCTTGAACATTAACCTCGCAAACCTTGCTCCACATAACGAGATCCCCAATAGAATTCTTCTTCCAGTTATCAAAAATATCAAGGCAAGACTTAAAACCGAAGACAAAAGATTGAGTTACTTCTTTGATAATGTAAGGTTTTGCATTAGCTGTCGCCATTTTGAAGGCCAGGGTCCACTGTTCTGGAGTATAAATTAGAATATTTCTGGTTTTCCTTTGAATTACTGAGTGAATGCTGTCACCCTCATTTTGAGTATGACCAACAACAAGGAATCGATGGGAAATGTCCACGTTAAATTTCCAAGCGCAATACATACACATAAGAAAAATTATCCGATTTCGATTCTGGCCTCCACAATTGTCCGACCAGAATATAAAAGTTTTGACACCTTGTTTCACTTTCATACTAATAAAATCAAAAATACGGTTCCCTATCCATTTGCATAAAATTTTAAGACCTAATATAACTTAGCATAATTTTGTTCACGCATAACAGCTTACGCATAATTTTTTTAAGCATAATTTCTCTAACCATAATAATGATTAAGCATAATATTCTAAAGCATAAAATTTATTAAGCATAAAGTTCTAAAGCATAACTTTTTATAACCAAGCATACAGCATGCAAGCAAGCAAGCATGCAGCAAACAAGCAAGCATGCAGCATGCAGCATTCAAGCGAGCATGCAACATGCAGCAGGCAGGGTTTCTGTCACGGCTCCGGCGCTGCGGGCCTCCGGCAGCCCCACGCGTGCTAGTCGTCGCAGATGGCTTTCGCTCACCACCGCAGCTTCGGCTTGTTGGCCGGCGCAGCCGCCTGCTCCTCAGCTCGCGGGCCACCTCGCCCCTACGCGCCTACGCGATTTTAAATTACACTCTAGGGGTAGGACAATATAGTATCTGCTTACTAAAGATACTTTATACTCACACTTATCATCCATAATCATACTTTTATTGGTTTTACATTAGCATTTTACGAATTGTTCATTTTTATAAATATTTTCTTAGTTTTCTTTGTTGTGACATTGTTTACATCGAACTTGTCAGCTGTCATTTACTTTAATTTTTAATTGTTACCAGCCAAACTCTCGTTGAAGGTTTCATTTAGATTATATATTACTAAAAATTATTATCATCAATTCTTGAGTTCAATTTATTGTTGTATTTTATAGTTAATTGCGAATATTTGCTGTGTAAAGATATTCTGAGTTATATTTATAAAAATATTATGCGCAAGGTTTTTGACCAATTGTTACTGGCTGCTTTGAATACTGGCAGGTTGCGTCTTACTAGAGCGCAGCAGTTTTGAATCTGAGAAGGAAATTTGAAGAAAGAAACGGAGGATCAGGGTATAAAAGGGATTTCTGACGGATGCCCTGGTTCAGTCTGGAGACAAGAAATCAGTTTAGTCTGAAGTAAACAAATCAGCTAAGTCTAGAGTTTGGAGTCAAGATCTCAGTCATATCTTGAGTTTTGAGCACAGCCTTGTGGAGTCAAGGAGCGGTCTTCGTTTGGTGCTGCCGTGGCTGCTGCTAGCTGCTGTGAGGAATCTGCTCCGCGAATTGACGAGCCTGGCACTGGGGCTCGGTACGTGTCTGCTGGAAGCTGAACTGCAAACTGACGAGCCTGGCACTGGGGCGGTACGTGTCTGCTGGTGGGTCCTGCCAAGCCGCCTGCATCAAGTTCGTCGTGGTCAAGCTCATCTTGATCAAGCCAGCTTTCTAAATCTGGATGTTTGTCTTCAGTTTAGTAACTGACTGTCTCCGCAAATCTCTGAGCGTGATAGTTCACGCTCAGAGATTTGCGGAGACATTCAAATCGTTCCTGGTTAACCTGCCCTTCATTTTTTAAATAATTTATTGTATTTTTCATATCATCATTTATTAAATTCATTTTCCCCTAATAACCTTTTTTAATGTACAAATCTGTTAACTTCTTTTATCACGAGGAGCAAGCACGTTTGTTACAACAAACAACACTACGTGGAGTCGGTTTTGAAGCAATTCGGTTCTGCCACTAACTTTTGTTGCACAGCATAATACATTTTTAACCTAGTTAGTTTAACTTTTAGGCCTACTAAGTTTATGCGAATCAAATTTATGCCAAAACAAATTAGTCTTTAAGATGATTATGCCAACATAAAATGTATGCCTAAAAAAATTATGCCGAAGTATTATTATGCCAAAACAAATTGTGCCAAAATCGTTATGCCGAAGTATATTAGGACAAAGAACATTATGCGAAAAGAAGGGATCCCCAAAAATACAGCTGGCTATTTCATTGGCTCCTTTTTTAGCAGTCTGTTCGTCCCAACAATAACAATATCCTTGCAGATCAGCTGCTTGTGAAAAGCACAAGCTTAAGCGGGAGCGGCTGTCGAAGAACCAATAAGCGTTGTATAATTTGAGGGGAAACGATCTATATGAGATAGGTTGTCGTCGAAACGCAGGTTATTAAGGAAAAAGGACTTACTTGGAAGCTGGTAGGTAATCGTCTGTAACGATTGCTGACTGGAGTGCGCGAGTTGATGTCCAGCCCGTGATCCCGATCCTGATTCACTTAATATCCCCTTGTCGGCCGACACGTTTAAAAACCCAAAGAAAGGTTGCGGGCGGTGGATTACACGTTTAAAAAACTCAAAAAGGGTTGCGTGCGCGGCCGGTGATTTTAAGTTGACGGTTTTGAGAACAGTCGAGTTTAACTAATTTTCGTTTCTGCCAAATCATCGACGGACGCGAGCTTCATTGGATCTCGTGCGGCGGTGCTCCTTCTCTTTCTGTCACATGGGCGTGTAGTAGGAGAGAGGGAGAGGGGTAGAACTGGATAGCGGTCGACAACTTGACAAAAATATTCCATTAGAGGCGGGTTAGGAAACATGATAGCATGATGCATACCACGTTCGGATATACTATAGAAACTTGCGTAAGCATCCTGCCCGGTTTGAGGATACGTAGTATTCTCAAAAAAAAAAAGAGGAAGAAATTATATTAAAGCGGAATAAGAGAGAAATAGAAAAATTAAATATGTTAATTACGGCTAAATTATGTTATTAATTTCGCTGCGATATTATTGAGAAGGTAAAGGAGATAATTTGACAACGGGTCTCTTGAAAGAGCCACTGCATGTCTTCACCATAGCAACGCGGGTTGTCCCATCCTTGCCGGGGAAAACTTCGGTGATTATGCCCATTGGCCAACGTAAAGGAAGGACATCATCCTGATGCATGAGAACCACTGTACCGATCTTAATATTGTCTGCAGCATTCAATCATTTTTGCCTAACTTGTAAGTTATGTAGATATTCTATACGCCATCTTTTCCAGAAGCTACAAACCATTTGGTCAAGCAACTTTTTGCGGCAAGTTAGAGGCTTCGTCGTCAATGGAGAAGCCATTATAAAATGAGCGGGGGGTAAGCGGTTCTGGGTACGGATCTTCATTTAGGATACAGAGCGGTCTGGAATTTAGAACTGCTTCAATTTCAGTGAGAACAGTCGAAAGTTCCTCGTAAGTAAGAAGTTGAGAACCGATAATACGATGTAAATGCGTTTTAGTTTGTAACTGTTCAGGTAGAAGACCTCGAGACAGACAGTCACTAGTGTTTTCCTTTCCGTTACTATGGTAAAAATGTTTAGGATCAAGATTTTCTTGACATTTTGCGTAGCGGTTACTAACAAAGATATTCCATTTGTGCGGTGAAGAATGAATCCATGAAAGTGTAATAGTAGAATCGGAAAAGGCAAATACGTTATTAATATCGGTACGAGAGCGGTAAGTGTCATAATGGCTATTTATGCAACTGTTACGTTATGGACGGTCTTTTAATACGAGTGCCATTTTTCGGTACAAGCGTAGCGCGTACCGAAATAGGTGGGCACGAGTTATTAAAATACCAATAACGTACAGTTGCATACAAGATTTTATCTACGAAGGAAGGAATGAAACACAGATATAGACAAAAAAGTATTTTTAATAGAAACTTAACTACACACTGACTATTGTCTTCATAACATTTCTCATATACATGTCTTGATTTCTGGTAGTAAATTATTTGAAGCCCCAACTGCTCTATTTGTTATATCTGGTGGAGTATTTTCCATATCACTTGATGTTGAAGACATTTTTAATAAAATTTGGAATAAAATTTCAGTCAGATTTTTTTTTCCCGCGTCTACTTCTTTTTTATTTAGTCTTTAATAAGTATAAGACAAAGATCTTGTAGCCGCAACAGCCAAATAGTATACGCTTAGAATAATAACGCATAGAAGCCGCGTCTAGTATAAAACACGAGCGATATCGCGTGTCAAATTCATTTTCTTTGTGTGCGTGAGCCGAATGTGTCTACGTTCCTCAAACGCACACAAATAAAACTTTCAGTGATACCATTACCATGCTGTTACCCACAAAAAATGGGAAAACGCACCACTATGTTGCTTGATCAAATCAAAACAAGTATTTTATGTTATCAGGATCTGGATAAAATGTAGATGATTTTTCATCTAATATGACATATTTTTACGGAAGGTACAGAAGCGGCACCAGTATCCTATTTATAAAGACTAATATAAAATACCTGATGCCAAGTTAATTTCTCAAAACTGGCATAATATTTTAACGTATGCAATAGTTAGTAGAAACATCAAAAACATTTTGTTTTCCTAAACAAAAATAAGAACAAAATTGTAAGCAATATGGGTATTTTTTTCCTCACAAATAGCAATACTGTATTGTGATAAGTAAGGTTATTAAAATTTTTGTTTGATGATCGATTTACGTAAAAATAATGTACAAAATAATTTGAAATATAATTTGATCACATTTTTTTATGTTTTCCTGAAGTTCTACGACATCCCTTCACGCCAGAAACTATCATTTTCAATTATTTTAATTGTTTTCTCGTGAGTTGTGTTCGACGGAGCGTGACCTTGAGTACTGACGGCTCGCTGAGAGAAGTTTGCCAATAATGGCTAAGTTTTTGTTGCCTCACTTTTTGCACGCGTACTAGGTTTCTATGCGTTATTATTCTAAGAGTATACGATACTTTTGTTCTAAACTTGTTCCATTTTTAAAAACATCATTTACATTGTCTCGATTTTGAAGTAATATTATAGGTACGAGGCTGTATGTTCAGAATGTCTTTGCTTGTGTTTTAGAATAATTTATGACGATTCGCATAATGCAACATGTGTCGTTATGGGTATCATAATGAAACCGCTGTCAATTTCGTAATTCGAATATAACGAAACCGAAGTAGATAAACTAATTTAATCAGGTTAGACAAAAGAACAGCGGCGCAAAGCTCTAGACGCGCCAGTGATACGACTTTGACAGGTGCAACTTTGGATTTCACACACACCAAGTTTACGTGTGTGTTACCGTTTGTGTCAGTGACATGTAAGTATATGACGCAGCCATACGCATTCAGGCTGGCGTCAGCAAAACCTACTATATTGGTCACGCAACCCATAGTAACGGCTGCGTGACGCGGCAATCTTAATGAAGAGAGTAGAGGCAGCTGCTCTTTAAATTTTTGAAAGAGAAGTACAATAGAATCGGGTGGAGTTTCATCCCAATCTGTATTTAATTTCCATAATTCTTTTATGAGTAATTTCGCGAACAAAACTGTAGGAGCTACTAGACCGAGAACATCCCACAGACGGGCAATAGTGGAAAGTATGGAGCGTTTAGTACAACTCTTATCCAAATTAGATGTAGTAAAGGTGAAACATAATATAAGGCATGCAAAATTTATAGAATCCTAGTTTATCAAAATCAAGACTGACATTAAAGTATATACAATTAGATCAGAATATTCTATGATATTAAATAAATGCAATGTCAATTCTAGAATTATTACAATATTTTTAGATACATGCAAAATAATGTTATTACTAATTGATGTCACTGTGAGGTCTTAAGCTTGGAAAAGTTATCGTTTAAGAATTCATTCAAGTTATTGTAACATTTATTAATAAACCCTAGATAGATAACCATACTGCGAGTTACATAAAAGATAACCATGCGCTTCAAAAGCGAGATTTTCAAATGCGTCTATTTCAGAAAATAAGTTAGGTAGATTTTTAATAACTTCATCGTTTTAAAGTTAAAATAAAAATACTATTATTTTACAGTCAGTGCTTTTATAACTTATTTATTACTAAATGAGTAGACCTCTAAAAAAATAACAAAAATCAACAATTTTTTTCTGGCTATAGGACTAATTCTCCGAAATCATTATAAAAATCAACAGTTTTTTCTTACTATCTAGTCATTTTAATTATAATCAGCCTGAAAATAATAATCAACATCATACTAAATAGGTTTATAGACAGTCATGACAAACGTCATTCTTGTGCTCGGCTCTCGAGCGCTTCAACTCTTCATGGCTACTAAAGTATTGTATTTACCGCATTGAAACAGCCGTCCCGCGGTAGAGTAGACCGACGTCCGAGTTGGTTGAAAAGCATAAGTTGATACATGCACGGAATAAAAAACGATGGCGATATATTGTTTTCGCGAGCGCCTTTGGGGCGTAGGTTATCTTTCTAGGGTTAAAAGGCTCTTTAGACTTTTCTTAAATAAGGCAGTATTCATTGCCCTTATTTCTTTAGGTAATTTATTGAAAATTACAGGAGCCATGTGAAACACACAATTTTTTTTGAGACGATTGATTGTTTTCTGTACTCTCTTTTTTATGAATTGGTTTAATAATTGCAACTTTTAATTTTTCCGGGTATACACCAGTTTCAATAGACAGGTTTAGAATGTCACTCAGAGGTTGCGCGAAACATTCTGTTACAAGTTTAATGGCTTTACTGCAGATACCGTCATAACCTACACTGTTAGTGTTTTTTAATCCTTTTATGATTTGTGTTATATCTTCTGGTAGACATGGTTTCATAAAGATTGAGTTAACTCTAGGTGTTAGGTATTGCTTATGCTGATCTTTATGCATATTATTAGTGGATGTTATCTTATCTACAAAACAATCATTAAATGCATTTGATATGTCATACGGATTTTTCACGATATTATTATTCAATTTAATACATGGGATAGATTCTAATGGTCTGTTTTGCTTTGTAGTATTAATAGTTTGCCAGATAGCTTTTGGTTTATTCCTTGAATTCATAATATTGTAATATTGTTTTGCGCTCGTTGGGTCAAAGATACAATGCTTTTCAGTATTTTGGTGTATTGCCTTAGTTTTGATTTGTTGTCTACACTTGGGGTTGGTCTATATTTCCACAGTAGTTCACGTTTCTTAGCACTGCAAGTCTTAATACCCCTTGAAACCCACTTGAGTTTTTTGTGGATATGTATAAATACAGTTTTGTAGGGAAAACAAAGGTCATAAAATAACTTAAATGTATCAATGAAAATATTATATGCTATGTTTGGATCACAAGTACTGTACATATCTGCATAGTATTTGAACTTTGTCTGATTTTCAATACAGAAATCCCGTCTCCTGATTTTCCAGATCTTAATTAGACAATTTTTTTTTACTTGACATCTTAACAATTTTGCGGTATGGTCAGAAAGTGCTAGGTCAATTACTTCTGACTTACATTTTTTTCCCAAAGTTATGCGCAAAATTGTCAATACATGTTTTGCTTACATGTCTGGTAGGTTCTTTTAATTGTAATTTTAAATTATAATTTAGTAGTAAACATTCAAATTCGTTTGTGAACTTATTCTTATTTATTAATATTAAAGTCTCCAGCTATTATATTATGTTTATGATAGTGTTTATAGAGTAAAATTAAGATTCTGTTCAGTCTATCAAAGAATATATCAATGTTACTAGGTAAGGGTACTTTATACAGGGCTGCGGGTTGTTCGAAAGAGATACCGCGGCCCTGGAACACAAAGGGCTAAGAAGAAACATGGGTGGGTTTTAGTCAGTCAACTCTGACACTCCCTCCCACTCCGCCCAGAGCGGGAGAAGTCATTTGATGATTATTTTCTCATCCGCAAAAAAAAAAAAAAACTTATGTACTTTATATACACAGACAATAACAACTTTGTAGTCTGTCAGCTCAATAGCACAACACTCCAACGCTGAACAGACTGAACAGCTTGTCAGTGTTGATATTTCTATGCAATTATGTCCTTTTTTGACAAAAATACAAGATCCGCCTCTTTTTGAATTAGTTCTAGAGTAACATGATACCAAGTTATAGTTGGGAATTAAACAGGTGTCTTCATACCCAGACATCATGAAGTGCTCAGTGAGACAAGTAACATCAACGTTTGATTTTTTATCTAGTAATTCCTGTAAAGAAACTGTTAATATATCCGACTTTGTCCGCAGCCCAGCAATATTTGGTGAAGAATGTTTAGATATTTAGGGGCTAAAAGGTAACCAGATTCTGGGAATTCTTCACCAGACAGTTTTTCTTTTTCACTCCTCGTATTTTCTTGCTTGATTGCCAATATCTAATCGAAGAGGTCGCTAAATATAACCTTCATACCATGATTATTTAAGGATCCAGAGCGTGTATATAAAGTATGGTGGTAACTTAAATTCAAGTTAGATTCCAAATGATAAGCATGCTCATGGGTGATAATGTCCATATATAGCATACCATTGAATACTTCCAGTCTTGAGTTATATAGATTGTTGTAATTATAATAGTAATTAGATTTGAAAGTTGGTAATGTAATTATAATATTAGTATTTTTTATGTCCTGTAGTATATATTTCATGTCAGTTATAATATCATAATAGTTATGTGTCTTTCTGAAGTCTTCCTCACCAACCATAATCATGCAAAAGTCATTCAATGTGAAGTTTGACAGTTTCGTTTGTATATCCTGTAAAAGAGCTTTTATTCCAACATTTGGTATTAGATAGTGACATATGTGAAAAGGAAGTATTCTTCTGCTAAGTCTAATATGTTATTGCTTTTATTTGCACTAATAATGCAGAGATTATTTTTAACTACGGACAGCGTATAAGACATTTTATTAGATTTTTTTTCCTCTTTAGACTTAACGGGTGGCTCCATCTGTGCACTGGAATGTTGTGTTGTAGTATTTTGTTGATCAAATTTTTCTATATTATCGTATTTTTTCAGTATGTCAGACTCCGTTTGGGTTTGTTTGTTATTGCGAGGTTCTTTTGTCTGCTGTGAACATTGTCTAGGGGTTTTGAATGGGGATTGGTTTAGACTAGATACAATTTGTTTATAAATAGAATTTTTGCGAATAAGATTTTCATTCACCTTTTTCAGAATCTCATTTTCTAGTATCAATGTGTCTATTTCGCTATTCGCACTCAATAGTTTAGTAGTAAGGGCATCAATTTGTTTCTTCAGTTCGGTAATGATATATTATCAACATCTTCATCAAGTCAAAGTCAAAGTCAAAGCATTTATTTCAATTAGACCATTACAGGCACTTTTGAAAGTCAAAAAAACAAAATAAAACGCGAAGCTACAGTCCCAGTCACAAGGCATAATAACTTGTGAAAGTACTGTAGTTGCCCATTCCGTAGCGTAGATCTCTATGGAGAAGAATGTGCAAGAAACTCCATGGACACTCTTTTAAATCAAAATATGTTACAAAATCTTGGTTACATCATTCATGTTAAGAATAAAAAATATGTGAGAACAATGTAGAAATACTGGCAAGTTAAGAGCGTCCAGAGTAAAAGATTAACTCAGTAATTAAAAAAATAAAGTAATTAAAATAAACCGTGGCAGCTAAGAGAAGACCAGTCACAACTGACAGCGCCCGTTCACGAACATGACGCATGTATCAGCCATCATTCAACTCAACCATTTTGAAGGGAACTAAACGATCCGACACACCCGCCACCATCAGCGTGACATTTAAGTGAGCATGACATTCACACAACCACCAGGGTAATTTCGCGTCAATGAAAGATTTAGGTACTCATTAAATGGTAGCTTTACAGTATATGGTACTCACACATGTGCTATGCAATTATATAATACTAAGAGATTGAATCTATACAATGCAAATATATTTTTACAATCTTTTGCCGCTTTCACAATAACTTCACTTTCTAATTCTGATTCTGCAATATAATCCCCCAACTTATAATATGCTTGCCTACATAGTGTGCGTTTTATGCAAGATTTAAATTTCGTTTCATTCAGTTGTAGAATGTGGGGAGGTATTTTATTGTAACATTTTAAACAGTACCCCATGAAAGATGAGTCTACTTTAGCTAAGCTGAAACCTGGCTGAACTAGTTGGTATCTGTCAACATGCAGCCAAATCATGCAGAGAGGTCAACTCTACTTGCGGTCACTGCGGAGAAGCAGGACACTCGTTGTCCGATTGCGAGAAAAAAGCGCTCTCACCTACATGTGAAACTTGCTCGCGCTATAAAAAGCCCAATAACCATAAAACGGGAGACGCTGAGTGCCCTGCTAGAAAAATAGTAGAATACAGGTATATCAACTCGATCGAGACTTCCGCGTTGATACGCCTGTCGATGACACAACAATAACAGACTACTGTGCTGACCTACTCATAAATATTTTGCTTTCTACGCACATTAGTCGCTAGCTGCAATAATCGAAAACAAACAAGAGTGCCTCGACTGTATTTTTTTGATCTATTTATTTATTATTATTAAGTTGATAACTGTTGGTGAATATGTTGACAACTCGGTGCATAAGTTGATAACTCGTTGGTGAACGACTTGACATGTCTATTATTATGCAATCTATGGGGATTTTCGTATATTTATAATCGTCATTCAAAGATGACATAAAATCACCAATAAAACAACTAAAACACTTATGTTAAACTAATTTACCGATTTACCACAACACGTCAAAACTTTAAAATAGCCGCCCTGACAAACAGCCACTTTAGACATGTCAACATATTCACGCCTGCCACGGATTTGGTTCAAAGAGATCTATAAACATTTTGTGAAACGTTTGTTGAACTATCAAGAGTTATAAGTAGAGTGATTGTAACAAGTGTTTGCAATTATTCAATCAAAATATTCAAGGTTTCTCTTCTAAGCAACTAGAGATTGAATTATTTTTAGAAAAAACAAAGTTTGAAATTATTTGTTTCACTGAACATTGGTTAAAAGGCAATGAAATGTTATTTAATTACGCAAATTATAGTGTAGGCAGTTGCTTTAACCGAAAATCTAAGATGCGTGGGGGTTCTTAATCTTAGTTAAAAATAGTATTAAATTTAAGTCTCGGAACGATATTGTTGATCTTTCGGTTGAGCATAATATTGAACTGTCTTGTGTTGAGCTGGATAAGCATATAATAGTGTGCGTTTACAGACCCTCAAATTATCAAAACAACTCCATATTTGAGGCAGTAATGGAAGATGCTTTAGCAAAACTTGCAACTGGTAATAAATCACTGGTTATTTGCGGTGACTTTAATGTTAATATTTTGGACAAAAATTCAAATAGTAGTAGATTTTTACATCTTTTTAAATCATTTAATTTGTTAAACGTGTTTTCGGAAGCAACCCGAATTACTACAAATACTACATGTATTGATAATATTTTTTGTAACTGTAACTACTTAGATAAATCCATTGTTAATTACCTCACTTCTGATCACAGCGGTCAAACCGTTGTTTTCGAGTACCACACACCTTTGCAAAAAATTCAGATAAACTCTAGACAAATAACACCCAGCAATTTGAATAAATTTAATAATAACTTAATTAGTAATTTAGGCATTCCGGACCATATTATTGGAAATGCAAATAAATTTTATGAGGAATTCTTTTCTATAGTTCACGTAGAGTTCAATAATACATTAAAAATGAAAACTAAATCTATTTACCCTAAGTTTATGTTCAGTGACTGGGCAACTAAGGGTATTACGATAAGTAGGGAGCGATTGTTTGAATTGTACGGCCTTAAGCCTTACATCAACTCGGAGACTTTTAATAAATATGTTGCAACTTATTCAAAAATCTTTAAAAACACTTGCAAGGTAGCTAAAGCTTTATTCATTAGCAACAAGATTAAGTCCGCCGATAACAAAATTAAGACAACTATTAATTTATTAATTATTAGGAAAATTATCAACAATGAAACTAATAGAAATAAAAAATGTAATAATGATATCAGACTAGAGACTTCACGTGGTCTTCTAAGCTCTAAAAACGAAGTAGCTCAAGAATTTGTAGATTTCTTTACCAATATCCCGCAGAAAACTACCGAAACCTTAAATTCCTCACCCTTGCTTTCTATTGATTTATTAAAAGCGAACGTTTCAGCCTGTCCGGTTGAGTTTCAATTTAAGCATATAAACCCCATAGCAGTTATTAAAGCTTTTAAGGAAATCAAAGTCAACCGACCGATCTTTAAGGTTAAGCTGTGCTTGCCGAGGTTGGTCCGTGGATGGGTGACCATAATTACATACCGAGTTTCCTCCGTGCCTCGGAAAGCACGTTAAGCCGTTGGTCCCGGCTGTCATTTGTAGATCTTTGACAGTCGTTACGAGTAGTCAGAAGCCAAAAGTCTGACATCCAGTCTTACCAAGGGGTATCGTATTACCCAGTTACTGGGTTGTGGAGGTCAGATAGGCAGTCGCTGCATGTAAAATACTGGTACTCAGCCGCATCCGGTTAGACTGGAAGCCGACCCCAAGTTAGTTTGGGAAAAGGCAAGGCAGATGATGAAGGAAATCAAAGTCAAATTAACCGAAGCTTTATGGGGAATGTCTATTAAAGTGTGTCAAGCTATTATTGACACTATAGCACCGTACTTAGCCTTAATATTTAATTTGTGTGTGGACCAAGGAGTATTTCCGGACCTTATGAAATACAGCAAGGTTATACCACTTTTCAAATCTGGGGACAGTAAAGATACCAATAACTATAGACCCGTATCCGTGTTGCCGGTTTTCAGCAAGGTGTTTGAAAAGGTAATACTTAATCAAATGCTCACCCACTTTAACACCAATAAAATCTTACATGAAAAACAGTACGGTTTCACCAAAGGACGTTGTACGACTGACGCCGGTGTCATTTTATTAAAACACATATATACCACGTGGGAAGAGGCACAAGATGCCATAGGAATCTTCTGTGACCTCTCGAAAGCATTTGATTGCGTAAATCACCAAACATTGCTCTTGAAACTTGAGCATTACAGTTTAGGTAAACTTGCGCTCAGTTTAATAAGATCGTATTTGAATGATAGACAGCAGCAAGTACAAGTAAATGGTGTAAATTCGATGTGTTTAAAAGTAAAAATGGGTGTACCACAAGGTTCGATATTGGGTCCTTTCCTCTTTTTAGTATATATTAATGACCTTCCGCATTTATTAAAAAACCAACCACAAATGGTGTTATTTGCTGACGATACTTCTTTAATATTTAGGATAAGCAGACGTGCCACAAATCTTGACGATGTAAATAACGCTCTAATGCAGATTCATAAATGGTTTACCGCTAATAATTTAGTATTAAATGGGTAAAAAACTAAGTGCATAAGATTTTCTCTACCAAATGTCAAATGTAGTGACTGTGACATAGTATTGAATCAAGAGAAACTTGAATTTGTCGATGAAACTGTTTTCTTGGGAATCACGCTCGACTCAAGGCTACAATGTGGTCCCATTTAACATCTCTTGCTGGACGGCTGAGTTTAGCAGCATATGCTGTCAGAAAAATCTGTCAATTTACTGATGTAGATACCGCGAGGATAGTGTATTTTAGTTATTTTCATAGTATTATGTCATACGGTATTTTATTATGGGGACGGGCTGCAGACATCGAGTCTATATTTATTCCGCAGAAAAGAGCTATCAGAGCCATATATAATCTACGTAGGCGCGATTCTCTAAGACAACTGTTTAAGGAAATTAACATCATGACGGTACTTTGTCAATACATCTATGCAAACATCATGTACGTTAGGAAAAATCTGCATTTATTTAGTAAAAGAGGTGACCGGCACCACTATAATACTAGAAACAGGTACCAACTAGCTCAGCCAGGTTTCAGGTTAGCTAAAGTAGACTCATCTTTCATGGGGTACTCTTCGAAATGTTACAATAAAATACCTCCCCCCATTCTACAACTGAATCATTTAGTTGTAGAATGGGGGGAGGTATTTTATTGTTTATTTAAATTTCGTTTCATTCAGTCTGAATGAAACGAAATTTAAATCTTGCATAAAACGCACACTATGTAGGCAAGCATATTATAAGTTGGGGGATTATATTGCAGAATCAGAATTAGAAAGTGAAGTTATTGTGAAAGCGGCAAAAGATTGTAAAAATATATTTGCATTGTATAGATTCAATCTCTTAGTATTATATAATTGCATAGCACATGTGTGAGTACCATGTACTGTAAAGCCACCATTTAATGAGTACCTACATCTTTCATTGACGCGAAATTACCCTGGTGGTTGAGTGAATGTCATGCTCACTTAAATGTCACGCTGATGGTGGCGGGTGTGTCGGGTCGTTTAGCTCCCTTCAAAATGGTTGAGTTGAATGATGGCTGATACATGCGTCATGTTCGTGAACGGGCGCTGTCAGTTGTGACTGGTCATCTCTTAGCTGCCACGGTTTATTTTAATTACTTTATTTTTAATTACTGATTTAATCTTTTACTCTGGACGCTCTTAACTAGCCCGTATTTCTACATTGTTCTCACATATTTTTAATTCTTAACATGAATGATGTAACCAAGATTTTGTAACATATTTTGATTTAAAAGAGTGTCCATGGAGTTTCTTGCCCGTTCTTCTCCATAGAGATCTACGCTACGGAATGGGCAACTACAGTACTTTCATAAGTTATTATGCCTTGTGACTGGGACTGTAGCTTCGCGTTTTTTTTTGTTTTTTTTTGACTTTCAAAATGCCTGTAATGGTCTAATTGAAATAAATTATTGACAAGCGTTATTTTATTATACCGCCTCCTTACCCGATAATCTACGCCTACTTGATCATTAAGAACACATTTAGTTGAAAGACGAAAGATTTCATGTCTATTGAATGTGTTCCGACGCATAAAAATAATAAGAACGATCTTGTAGTCTTTTTGTTCAAAAATTTTATACTGCATTTTTCTACATCCACAATTTTGTCTTTTTTGGCTATAATAGGCTCATGAATAAGGGTTGTCTATACTATATAAAAATAAAATAACATTCTTTTGTCATCATTTATTTGATCGCCTCTCCTCAATTCTCACTAAATGCCCTGATATAGGTTTAACCATTATATGGCATTCAAGTTTCATCTTCATATGGTCTGCTGTAAGTTTAAACCTGCGTAGTACCGGAGCCATGGTTGCCTTCAAGAACATACCTGAATATTTTTTACCTGAAAAAATAATAATTAAAAACTAAATAGATGAGATAGTTTGTCAAGCTGGACAGAATCCACGTCCAATGGTATACCTATTGGCCCTGGATCGAAGGATGTGAAAGTCATGGGGAGAGGCCTTTGCCCAGCGGTGGGATGTCACAGGTTAGTAAAAGTAACTACAGTCAAACCTGGATAAGTGAGAACTGGATAAGTGAGAAAACTCTATAAGTGAGAGTAATAGCCAGGACCCATCATTTTAAGCTCCCAAAACCTCTATTAGCGAGAAACAGAAACCTCTGTAATAGAGAGTCGTTTTTCCCTCATAGACCTCCGTAAGTGAGACTGCTACTCATCTATACCTCTATAAGCGACAGTCGAGCTTTATTTACAAATTTAACAAGTGCTATTTTATGACCCATTCTTAACTTTCGTGGAACTTCCTACCATTGTTTTTTCGTCAATATTGTACCTATTCTATTTCGTGCAACTAAATAATGTTGTTATTTTACCACATTCTTTTCAAATGGACACGTGTGCCTGTGTACCGTCCTGTTTGTTTTAAAATTATATATACATATTTACTACATTCGTACTTGCTGTGACTTGTTATTGCTGCGTACCCCTATAAGAGAGAAACGCTACCCATGTACCTGCATTAGCGAGAAACTCGGGTTAGTGAGAAACCTCTATAAGCGAGAATGAGATTGTGCTCCCTTGAACTCGCGCTTATCCAGGTTTGACTGTAAATATAATTATTATTTGGTACTACACTGAAGGAACCCATGTTTTGCTGAAAAATCTATGACATTCGTTTACAGATACTCCATAAAAGTTACTACTTATTTTTAGTGTTTAAGAGTCGAATTTGTATTGAAAACCCGGCTATCCCAGTGTCAAATGCTTTTCCAAAATCTATCAATAAAATATTTCTTCTAATCATAGGTTTCTTACGTGAACTATCATAACCTAACTGGCTTATGTCGTGCTCAATAGAGATAGAAAGCTTACCAATACACCCTCTTAGTCCTGGTGAATAGGATGCAAAAGCGCCTTTATGACTCGGCACAGTATCAGAACTGAGCCATCGTTCTGGTTTGAACTCCGCGGCATCTGGGCCCCAATATTCTGTGTTTCTGTTTACACTCCTTAAATGGACTAGCACGCTGCTGCCGGCGGGAATTATCACGTTACCTAAACAATGAACAGTACTTCATAACATTTCATTAGAAACAATGATAACTTTGAGCAGCCGTTTGATTATCAATAACATTTGTAACGGGATATTAAATACAAACCCTCCCGGTTTGTATTTATGCTTTTGCGGTTGCACAATGACACGCTTTGCTTACGCTTTGCTTACGCTTTGCTTACGCTTTGCTTGGTATTATAGATGCAAGCCTACCTTACTGCTTCCCTCAGAGGCGGTAAGGTGGCGGGGTTTTGAGGGGGAGCGCTACAGTCGTGTGGATCCTCAAGGCAAGTCTGGTGGATTCACCTTCACGAGGTTGCCGCCCTGTTCTTGTTCTAATTCCTTAAGAAATAGACAAAAACAACAACAAAAGAGAAATAAACAAACAACAAAAAAAAAAAAACACCGGGCACTTTTTCTCCTAACCATAACTCTCTGTGACTGAGAGTTACCTTAAGAAATAAACAGATAACAAAAAAACCAGCAGGCGCTTTTTCTCCTAACCATAACTCTCTGTGACTGAGGGTTGTGGGCTCCGCCAGCTGAGTTTAGTGTCTGTTCTTGTTGTTTGTTTATTTCTCTTTTGTTGAGTAGGAAAAAGTAGTCACATGCGCAGGTCCTAGTGCAGTCGAGCGCCGTAAGCGGGGATAAAGGAGTCCTGGGGGGCTGAGCTGAACGGCGCTGGCGGTAATGTGTCCGCTAGGCAACACGCCCTCTTTGGTCTGGATTTCAAGCGAAAAGGTAGCCCTAACCAATAGCCAAGGGTAGGGAAATGGCAACTGTGTCCCGTCAGAGGGTCACGGTTAGGAGCGGTGGGTTAAGGTCATGCTGACGGTGCAAGTGAGGGTTGATCAACTCTGAAGGAAAAGGGCGTCCCCACCGCCAACCCGATCAAGCACCCGATGTCGCACTGTAAGCCAGCCTCTCGCCCCTATATCTCGATGGTACTCCTAACGATCGAGCTTGTTTACAGTAGCGAGACGTTCCCAGGTGCGGGCTCTATGGAGGGTGGGCAGCCAGAGAGACGAAGCAAAACTACAACTGTACAATGGATACATCAAGCCCATTCAACACCGTACACACACACACACAAACACACACACAACCCAAACTAACACACCCACCACACAAACAAACACACACACCACACAATCACACACCGGAGTGGAGGCGAAATCCAAAGATGCTCCCAAGAGGGGTGCTTGCAGCACCTCTCTTGCCCCTGGATGCTCTGCTGTCAGTGCAACGAGCTCCAGCGCGGATACCGGTCCGGCTGCGGTGAGAACCACGGCCCAGACCAAACGTAAGTCCCGGAAAATACAGAGGACATCGCCGCTGACTGGGACCAGTACCTATCCTCTTCCACTTTCAGGTGCACAGCCCTCCACTACAGTTAATACCGGTGGCAGGGCTTCGCTACTCCCAACACCTCCACCTATGGCTCTTCAAGCCACCCCTTCCCCGCTGGCCGTTACTGGCCAACGGCAGGAGATCTGTACCACCGGGGACATGTCCGCGTTTTCCTGGCAGGTGCAGGGTAATAGGCGGAGGAAGGCACTCCGGCAACGCATCGCCATTGCGCGGATCCCACAGCGCCAGTTGCTCCGGCACCTTCAGTGGGCAACGGAAGGAGGAGGAATAGACCGTCCAAAAAGGAAAGGCGTCAATCGCAGTGGAAAGGTAAGACTTCACAAAATCCAAAGGCTAACGCCGCAGGTTTGGCTCGACCAACCAGCGGTAACGTCAACTTCTCCGCAGGCAGGTGGGAGCACGCCGAGGTCTAGCGATTACCCAAGATCGTGCATCTATACGACAGGCAATATTAAAACACAGCCACTAACAGACTTCTGTTGCAAGGATATCTCTGTAGCAAGGTTCACAATTAAATACAGCGTGAAGACACAGAGGTAGCAGTCGTCTTCGCCTCGGCATATATGCCTGAGGCCGAGGAGCCGCCGCCTCATGACCTTGCCCGCCTCGTAAGACACTGCGAGAGCTTGGGGCTGGAGGTTGTCATAGAGGCCGACGCAAACGCTCATCACGCTCTGTAGGGCATGGAAACGCAAAACGTACGGGGTAAGGCTCTAGTTGACTATTTATTTACAACAAACCTAACCCTACTAAACACAGGCTCCGAACCAACCTTAGTAACCAGGCGCAGCCGCACAATCATAGACTTGGCCCTGGCTTCAGAGAGTGCAGCGGCCATGACCACCGGGTGGCAGGTGTCCAAGGAGGCCTCCTGCTCGGACCATAGGTGGATCCGTTTCGACATCCGGATTAGTTTCACACCAATACTGCCACGTCGCAACCCACGCAACACAGACCGTGCTGCCTATAAACGTACCCTCAAAACCAAGCTTGCGTCGACCAATTATCGGAAGACATTCGAGGACACCTCTCAGATTGATGACCAAGTGAAATCACCTTACAAAATCAATGATAGACAGCTACCAATCATCCTGCCCAGAAACCACCCCGTCCTCTACACTGGGGCAGCAACCCTGGTGGGGAGCAGATATAGAACGCAAGCGCAGGAAGGTAAGGTCAGCTATGAACAGAGCCATGAATAGCTGCGCTGACAAGAACTGGGACGCGTACAAAGCGGCCAAGTCCTGCTACAAAAAATGTATCAGGTTCAGGAGCAAAACTGGATGGCGCAAATACTGTGGCAACATCGAATCATGCCAACAAGCCAACAGGGTAAGGAAAATACTGGCACAGCAAAACACGACTGGGCCCGCTGTTCTCCGTAAACCAGACAATACACTCACCACATCACCAGAAGAGGCGATGCGCGTCCTTATTGAAACACTTCCCAGGATACGCTTTCGCACAGGTTATTGAGTGGACCGAGACAAACCAAACACCAACAGAGAACGACTGGCACTACGCACAAAAAGTGATAACGCTGACGCACTCCAGTGGGCGACTTGGTGCTTCCATCCTTTCAAGGCGGCAGGTCCGGACGGGTTCTTTCCCGCCTTACTGCAGTGGGGGAGAACCTCCGTTAGACTCCGGACTAGTCCGGTAGACTGGTGTCTTTAATGAGAGCGTGCCTGGCCTTCCGATACGTTCCTAAAGGATGCAGGGAAGTGGAAGTCATATACATTCCTAAGCCAGGTAAGAGTGACTACACCAATGCTAAAACCTACAGACCAATCAGCCTGACCTCCTTCCTCCTAAAAACCATGGAGAGAAATTGCGAGAGAGAGCTGAGGAAAAGCGCGTTGAAAACAATACCACTTCACAGCAACCAACATGCATACAGCTCTGGTAAGTCCACTTAATCAGCACTCCACCTGGTAGTCAGTCGGATAGAAGATGCTATACATCAGAAAAAACATGCCTTGGGACCTTCATAGACATCGAAGGAGCCTTCGATAAAACTAACTTCTCCAGCATCAGTACCGCCCTTTCTCGACACGGAGCGGAACAGGTGTTGATTGACTGGATCACCAACATGCTGAGCAAACGAGCGGTTCGTCTGGGAGGAGAGCAGCTGATGGCTTTGATAGCCAGAGGCTGCCCCCAAGGTGGAGTACTATCCCCCCTCCTTTGTGAATCTGGTGATAAATGATCTCATCACCAAACTCAACGCTAGTCATTTCAACACAATTGGGTACGATGATAACCTGGCTATCCTCATCTCGGGGAAGGTGAAAGAAACAATCTGCAACCTCACCCAACAAGCGCTACACATCGTGGAACGTTGGTGCAGGGAATATGACCTCTCAGTCAATCCCACAAAAACTATCAATAAGCTCAACATCTGCTGGAATCAGGATCGAACCATTGGATTGAGTTACATAGCCCTCATATCATCTCGACAGAACGCCACTATATACTCAGACTGGTAAGAGAAGCAATTGAAATTACCAAATATAAGAACTTCAACCGGGAGAATGCGTTATCATCATCATCATATCAGCCGTAGGACGTCCACTGCTGGACATAGGCTTCCCCCATGGATTTCCAACAGGACCGGTTGGAAGCGGCCTGCGCCCAGCGTCTTCCGGCTACCTTGACTAGGTCGTCGGTCCACCTAGCCGGTGGACGTCCTACGCTGCGCTTGCCGGTCCGCGGTCTCCACTCCAGGACCTTCCGGACCCATCGGCCATCGGTCCTGCGCACTATGTGGCCAGCCCACTGCCATTTTAACTTGCCAATCCGCTGGACTATGTCGGTTGCTCTCGTTCGTCTACGGACATCCTGATTTCTGATTCGATCTCGTAGAGAAATCCCAAGCGCGACTGCGAGCTTCTCCATTAGGCCCATAGTGAGAGACCACGTTTCTGTTCCGTATGTCATGACTGGCAACACACATTGATTGAAGATCTTTGTCTTCAAGCACTGAGGTATTTTTGACGAAAAGACGTTGCGTAGTTTCCCGAACGCTGCCCATCCGAGTTGGATTCGGCGATTGACCTCCTTCTCAAAGTTGGACCTACCTAGTTGGACTGTTTGTCCTAGGTAGACGTACGAGTCTACAAATTCAAGAACCGAGCTGCAACTGATATTGGGGTGGGCACAACATGGGCGTTAGACATACTTTCGTCTTATCCATGTTCATTTTAAGGCCCACCCGTTGCGAAACTCGATTGAGGTCTTCGAGCATCGTACTGAGTTCCTCCATTGACTTAGCCATGACTACGATGTCATCGGCAAACCGTAAGTGAGTGATGTATTCGCCATTGATGTTGATGACGTGTCCTTGCCATTCCAGGAGCTTGAAGACGTCTTCCATTGTGGCTGTGAAGAGTTTGGGAAAGATAACATCCCCTTGTCTCAAGCCTCTTCTCAATGGAATCGCCTTCGAAGTCTGCTCCTGTACTCGGACCGACATGGTGGCGTTATTATACAAGCACTTTAACACTTCGATGTACCGACAGTCAATACGGCATCGCTGGAGGGACTCGAGCACCGCCCATGTTTCGACCGAATCAAAGGCTTTCTCATAGTCCACAAACGCTAGACATAGCGGCAAATTATACTCTTCGGTCTTCTGTATAATTTGACGAAGCGTGTGGATGTAGTCTATGGTACTAAAGCCTTTTCGGAAACCGGCTTGTTCGGGAGGCTGGAACTCATCAAACCTGCGTTCGAGACGATTCGTAATGACCCGCGAAAACAGCTTATAAACGTGGCTCGGAACCGTAATGGGCCTGTAGTTCTTCAATAAAGTGTTATCACCTTTCTTGAAGAACAGCACCACTTCGCCCCCATTCCACGCTTTTGGCGTTTTTCCCTCAAGCACGACGGAATTAAAGAGCTTTTGAAGGACTTTAAGTACCGGTGTTCCACCCGCTTTCAAAAGCTCTGACGTGATTCCATCAGCGCCCGGGGCCTTATTGTAATTGAGCTGTTTCAGGGCCATTCTAATCTCGTACAGGCTGATGTCCGGGATATCCTCAGTATAGTGTCGGGACAGCTTGGCTCTTGGGTCTTTGGCCGAGCTATCAACAGGCTTAGCGACTGAAGTGTATAACTGTCCATAGAACCTCTCGACCTCACCTAGTACCTCTGCTTTGGTTGACGCTATGCTGCCATCTTCCCTCTTCAGCTTTGTCAGCTGGCTTTGCCCAATCGAGTTGTCTCTTGCAAACACTTTGGAGCCCTGGTTCCGCTCTATAGTCTCTTTAATACGGTTAGTATTAAAGATACGTATATCGTGCCGCAAGGACTTCTGTATGCGTCTATTGAGCTGCCTATATGACTCAGCATCAGTGGAACAATGCAACCGTAGCGAGCGTCGTACAGCCATGAGGTTAAGGGTGTGGTCAGATTGTTTCTGAAGTCTATCTTTACGGCGGGGTCTAAAATATTTAGCACCCACCGTGTGGACAGTTTCCACTTGCCTGTCGTAGATCTCGTCCACTGATGCAAAATTCTCCAGGCAATCAAAGCGATTCGAGAGCTCGAGTTGAAAGCTTTCGGGGTTATGGATATGAGCGCGAGTAGGTCGGAGCGTAGACTTCATCATGCAAGACCGTTCAAGTTTATCGTTAATATTCAAAGTGCCTCTTACTATTCGGTGATCGCTTCCGGTTTTCACCCTGTGGATCACAGAGACATCTCTGAATATCCGTTTTTTGTTGGTCATAATGAAGTCAATCTCGTTTCTCGTAGAACCATCAGGACTCATCCAGGTCCATTTCCTGTGAGGCGGCTTCTGAAAGAAAGAGTTCATCGCAAAGACTCCCTCTTTCTCCAGGAAGTCGGCCAGCCTCTGTCCTCTAGGGTTCCGATGCCCATACCTAAATTGCCCCACTCTCAACTCATAATCGCTTTTCTTGCCCAGCTTTGCATTGAAGTCCCCCATAACAACAGTGAAGTGAGTCTTGCAAGTATGTATGGCTCTACTTACGTCCTCATACAAAGCCTCAACTTCATCATCTGAGTGCGACGAGGTCGGCGCGTACACCTGAATGACCTTCAGCGAATACCGTTTAGATATTCTGAGTATTAGGTATACGACCCTACTCAAAACACTATCGATGGTAAAAATGTTGTTTACGAGGGACCTGTGGACGAGAAATCCAACACCACCTTGGGATAGTCGGTCACCTTCCCGGTAGAAGAGCAGATTACCGGATTTCAGGGTAACTGTGTCCTCGCCCTCTCTACGGACTTCAGACAACCCCACGATGTCCCAGTGTAATCTACTCAATTCCTCTTCCAGCTCAACAATCTTCTCGTCTGTCCTCAGAGTGATTACGTTGTGTGTTGCCAGGGCCAGTCGTCGTCGGGGTGGGTAGCCGGGCGTCTGCCGGGGATTCTTAGCACCCCCTGCTCCGCCTTTACCATAGCCGCTACCCGCGCCAGGAATAGCGGAGCCGCCGGGGACTGGGGGCCTGGTCTTATGTTGTGTCTCCATTTTGGGGGGTTTTTGCCAATACTCGCCACGCTTGGCAGGCGGGTTGGCGACCGAAGTTTTGACGAATAAATAATAAATAATAAAATAATATATAAATAAAAAGTGTTTATTTCTCACCACAAGCCAAAAAATACAAACAATATTTACACACAAGCGGTAGCCAACGATTTCTGGTTGTGGATCGCTGGTGCCTGTGGTAGGTAGAAACACCTGTAATACAGGTCACCAGGTCCCCTCCAGTTTAAATTTTCACATATTTGATAGCTTACATCTGGTATCACAGCAAATAACAGCAATTTCAAACAACTAGTGAGCTTATTAAAAAGACACAAGAGAGTTTTGGAGTAATATAAGTAAAACGATTAAAAATTAAAATATTTTGAGAGGTTTCTATGAGTGTTGGTCTATGTGTGTGTGTATGCGTGTGTGTGTGTGTGTGTATGCGTGTGTGTATGTGTGTGTGTGTTTGGAGAGAGTATTAGAGGATGAATCTGATCAGACTAATACGTTAAAGAGAGCTTCTGTGGCTGTATATGTTTGGCTTTGTAGCCAGGCCTGTAAAGCGATTTTAAAGTTATGTTTGTTCAATGAGTGTAGGGAAAGAATTTGGTTTAATTTATTGTAAAGATAGGGTCCAAGGAAAACAAAAAATCTTCGACTAAAAGAAGTTTTAAGAGGAGTAGCTAAGGCAACTATACGGTTACGGCGATTTCTTTGCTGTGAATAGTTGGAAATAGAGTGTTGCTTCATAGCAGTGGTCAGTACAAACAACTGCCTAACCGTAAGGACTTGACAATAATCATAGAGCTTGACGGTGGGATAAAGTCTTGGCTTGAAACAGCACACCTTAAGAACTGCTCTCTGCGCGCGTTCAATCTGAATAAAGTGGGATTTGGCTGCCCCGCCCCAGGACGAGATACAATAAGCCAGAATTGATTGACACAGTGCCTGATATGTCATTTTCATGACAACAGCATCTGCTGAATTGCGTAGTTGTTTAAAAATGTACATGAGCTTGCGCACTCTATTTGATAGGTGTATTATGTACTCTTTGAATGTCAGGTTGCAGTCAATCACTATGCCAAGATACTTTATCGAGGTGACTCGTTCAATGTTACAGTGATCATGGGTTCCACTGCCGTCTTTACTACCATTTGATAGTGTCGACTGGGCAGCAACGTTTAGTGAGCTTGTAGCTGACACATTGGTATTTCGAATTGAAAAATTAATTATTTTTGTTTTCGATATGTTAAGGGTAAGCAAGTTGTTCTTAAGCCATTCACTGACTGTATCGAAACCCTTTTGAGCAAGGCGATATGCCTCTTCCCAGTTGTCCGACGCAAATACAAGTGCTGTATCGTCCGCATAGGAATATATTGTACCGCTTTCCAGGCTAAGGCAACACAGATCATTCATATAAATTAAAAATAAGGTAGAATGTACAGGAAAGGTGCTGCTGCCCACCTTCCGTGAGACTTCCCTCTGCCGGCTCTTACGGCAACCACGGGGGGAGAGGGTGGGGACTATTCTTACGCCGGTACCTCCACGGCACGGCGGAGAATGCGTGTCAACTGTCAATAGCCTGGAATCCAGTGGTTCAACTGTGTCAAAAACAAAAAGTGCCGTTAAAAGTTCGCAAGTAGACACAGTGAGTTGCGTGTGTCGGGAACAGAATCGAGTTGTGAGTAACAGTGCTGGTGGTACGGAGCGCAAAAAATGAACAAGAAAGAGGGTAGACGACCTTCAGTTTATCCTGGCGTTTGCAACAGCGCCGAAATATTGGGAACTCGGTAAATATTCCGTTACAAATGTTATTGATAGTGCTATTGCTATTATTAGTTACGGCTTTAAATTTTAAAACTCCCATATGACACTCCCAAACGACCCATGTCAGTTTAAAAAGATTTGCTATTACTTACGTAACTGTGTATCAACTGTAGCTTCGCGAGCCACCATCACTACACTTGGATGTAACCTTAGGGATTCCTTGATTGCCGCGTCTAAATATACCAGTTGAGATATATTCTGTTTTGTGACTCTTCCGTCTTCACCCAAAACTTGAATTACTCTAGGAATATGAACAAATATTTTTAGAATCATTGTCCTGTTTTGTTTGAGGTCGGTTAAAAACATGTGTTCCGAATACTATAATTCTCTTACGAGTTCTTTGCAGAAAAAGCATTCAAAATTAAAGTCAGAGCACGGTAAATATACTTTTTTCATAATAGCCGTAAATGTCTCACTGCTGGACAAAGGCTTCTCCCACATCTTTCCAGGTACTCTTTTCGTGCACCACCTCGAACCAGCCTTCGCAGTTCGCATCCAGGTCATCTCTTTTATACCCAGAAAGCAGCACTCCATTAGTCATTGGCACACTATAAGGCACGACTTATGCGACTCACATTATTGACACACTTATTAGTTGGAAGGCTCATATTAAAAAATTAAGATCGAAATTATCTAGGTTTTCCTACGCACTCCGTAAGATCAAAAAAACAACGGACCTCAAAACTGCGCTAGTCACGTATTACGCGTATGCCTACGCATGGCTGAAATATGGTGTCACATTATGGGGCAATAGTCCAGACGCGCCCACATTACTGACCCTACAGAAAAAGTTGGTTCGAATTTTAGTTAATATTGAGGAGTCCGAGAGTTGTAAACCACACTTTCAAGAACTCAAAATCCTCACTAGTGTGAGGATTTTGATGGCATGGTAGTCCATGCCTCTATATATTCGAAATGTGTAAGTTTGTACGCAGATATCCGGACTTCTTCACCAAAAGAGAAGAAATACAAACTAAAATTACACTAAGACACAAACATAGACTAAACATACCTACTTCACGACTTAAAATGCATTCCTCAAGTACCTACATCATGTCAATAAAATTATATTATAATAAATTACCTGAAGAAATTAGGAACATAACTAGATATAGCACTTTTATGAATAAATTAAAACTGTTTCTAATAGAAAAAATATATTATAATATAAATGAATACCTAACTGATAAAATATGAATGCATTGGAATAATTTTAAATACTTTTAATTCTTTGAAATAACTATTTATACTTTGAAATAAGTATAATTATTGCAACTTATCATTTTACCTGTCCACGGAATATGTGCCCTAAAGTATGTTATAATAAGATAATGGTGTAACTAAAAATTTGATCTCAATAATTATAAATAAATATCTACTTTAATTAATATAATACTGTTGATCTTAATAATTGTAAATAAATAACTGTAATGCTTTTGATCTCAATTTTAAAATAGAATATTTTTAAATTGGCATGTTGGCTGAAGTTACTACAGTGTAGACATATATGAAGTTGTTATTGTGTAATTGCATGAATAACTAAGTAAGAATGTCACTATTATTTCTATAATGTTAATTATAATTAGAAACGGTTACTTACCATTGAATTATATTATTTTAATTTTAATATGTATATTGCTGTGCCCTAACAGGGTCTATATTGTACTTAGCTCTAAGCATTTTTGTAACACCCTATAAACACTATAGAATGCAAATAAATTGAATATGAATATGACTCGGTGAGTAACCAGGTCTGAGCACCGTAGGTTAGGATGGGCTGGATATACAATTGATGAGTTTGAGCTTCATGGATATCGGCAGATCTCCCTTCGGTAGCGTCTTCATAGACCAGTAGCTTTTCCAGGCGTTGTCGATTCGGCGGTCCGATCCCCTATTGCCAATATCGTTTTTGTCGTCCTTTTTATGTCAAAGGAAATATTTGAAAGGCGATCACTTCCACATAGCAACTCACTTCTCGACAAATTTGGATGAGAAATACTAACCCCTCTGACTTCTCAACTTACAGATTCACAAAATATGTACTTACTCCTGATAAATCTTGTCCTGTACCTCAGGGTAGCTGCCGATGCAAGCAAATATGAACAGCATCTGACAGGTAGTGGTGTCAAAGCCACCTACCAACACGTTGTCTATAAGATTCCTCATTTCAACATCAGTGAAGAAGCTACTGGTCTCAGTCACAGTGTTCCCAATGAGGACATCTAACATGCTTTGGAATTTACCACCTGTGGCGAACAAAATATAAATTTTCAGAACATAGAATTGATAGCAAAGAGTTTCAAGATAACATTGAGCCAGGGTTATTGGAAGTATTGTCTTACAAAAACTATGATTCAATTCAAAAACACCTTGTTTGTCTGATGAAATTAAGGGGTGTTATTTAAATGGTTAGCATAGTATTCGTATTTTTGTGAGCAGAAAAAAGTGAAGTTACAAAGTAAACATATAACCATTCGATCCAAAACAAACGTTACTTAAATGGGAATAAGTTGATTTTACGCGGCATAGAGGTTTACGAAGACACGGGCCGTGACGCGGTGCGTGCGTGGTTCACGTGGGGCACGCACCATGAGCAGCAGCTGCTGTGCACCGCTGCTCCTTTGCACCACATCACGCATGCGCCGCGAGTCGCCATGCGTTTTCGTAAGTCTCTACCAAAATTCAGCTCGATCCAAGTTTTTGTTATATGATCACTATTTTGTGTCTAATTTGGCCGGACTATAATAAAGCATACCAAGCATATTGTGTCAAACAATAAAAATAAAAAGTTAATATTTTTTTATCTGTGAGCAGAAATAGCTAATTGATCAGCAACTCATGTCCAGCAAACATTCCAAAATCAATCAGCAATTTATGTCATTCTGGATGGCTGTAATTATTTTTGTACAGAATATTAATTATTTATATCAGCTGCAATGAGCTGCTCCTGTTTAATAAAAGTTTGGTAAGCGCTCAGAGGTTAAGCAAAAAAATTCATTTTGAGCTATTCAAGTAATTATTTTGCGGACTGAATGTTTATTATGCAAACTCATGTTATTGTAAGCTGCCTATTTATGATTTAATTTTTGCGGAACAAGGATTGCTGCCTGATTTTTTTTATTGCAAACAAAATCTTAAAAAGCTATGCTTGGGATTTCTCTACGAGATCGAATCAGAAATGAGGAGGTCCGTAGACGAACGAGAGCAACCGACATAGTCCAGCGGATTGGCAAGTTAAAATGGCAGTGGGCTGGCCACGTAGTGCGCAGGACCGATGGCCGATGGGGCCGGAAGGTCCTGGAGTGGAGACCGCGGACCGGCAAGCGCAGCGTAGGACGTCCACCGGCTAGGTGGACCGACGACCTAGTCAAGGTAGCCGGAAGACGCTGGGCGCAGGCCGCTTCCAACCGGTCCTGTTGGAAATCCATGGGGGAGGCCTATGTCCAGCAGTGGACGTCCTACGGCTGATATGATGATGATGATGATGAAACAAAATCTTTGTATGCCGACCAAATTATTTAAATGGTACTTTTTTGTAGCTCACCAAATTTTATAATTGCTAAACACAATAATTACTTCCCGAAATTAAGTAAAGTCTACTTTTTCTTACATAAATTAATTCAATTTTCATAACTTCTTCAGTTATTTTGCCTAACCAAACGAAATCAAAATTGATCGAAGCATCAGGGTTAATAAAAACAGTCAGTAAACAGATGACTGTAGTTCGTTTAAGGCGGGACTTAGACTATTATTACTGTCTGGGTCACGTTTGAGAATAAAATTACATTAACCAGAAGGTCAGACAGGCAGTCGTCCCATGTAAAACACTGGTATTCAGCTACATCCGGTTAAACTGGCAGCCGACCCCAGTATAGTTGGGAACAGGCTCCACAGATGATGATAATGAGACAACATTTAACTAATTTTGGCACAATTCTGTTGTCCAAATGACTATCTTCCCATAAGAAAAGTCAATGTAAATGAGGCGACGTCCTTTGGGTGTCAAGTCAAGATGGGCGTGCTTCAAGGTTCAATTATAGGTTATATACCCTTTCCTATTTTTTCTTGTCAATATTAATGATCTACCTTATAATTATGATGACCAAGCAAACAGATATAGATACACTTTGCAATAATTGTTAAAGAAAAGTTAATTTTGTTGTTTTTGTTTTTTTTTTTTAATCACCGAAAACGTCTCAGGACTATGTTACTAACATTATAATGAACAACTTTTGTTCTACGACTTTTAAAAATTCGTCATATTTTAGTTCATCAGATTTTCATACAAAAGTAAAAATATTGAATTTGAACGCTCTAAATGGTACGACTATGCTCCCTTCCTATTTGTACTTGACTTCGTATAATTTAGAGCGCTCAATTTTTTATTTTTGTATGAAATCTGATGAACTAAAATAGGATGTTTTTTAAAAGTCATAGAACAAAAGCTGAAAATGGTTTGCAGGTCACAATCATTTACTGCATGCGAATGAAACAAAATGTCTAAGTTCTCTTTACCAAATGTACCACAACGTGATCTAAATTAGAATCTGGACGGCAAATAACTTGATGTTATAGCGGAACCTGTGTTCTTAGGTCAAATCGATTAAAAATTCCAATAAAATCTCGATAAAATGTTGAAATTTATTGACCAAAAAACTGTCATGATTCGACAGATCTTGATTTTTTTATATCTGTTTATTATATTCATAAAATAAAGCATCAAAAACGATCTCGCAAATGCTCTAAAATTAACTTCTCAAAAAAATGTAAAAGGTACGTGGAGAGTGTAATTTGTGGTGGGGTTTGATGTACGAGTACTATGAGATACCCGCATAAACTGGTTTTGTACAGCTTGATTTAAATGTTAGAATTATTTGTAATTTTTTCATAAGGTCAGGGAACTACCCACTTTCGATACAATTACTGAAAGCTATATATATGCAATTGCTGCAAGTTACCGTGTCAATAATAGACTTGATTCTTACCTTCGTAGTCAACGTCTTCCTTGGTTTTCAATCGTTGTAAATGTTCCGATTTTCGTAGTTTTATCATCTACAAAACGACGTTATTTTAATGTTTTGATAATGTTATAATAATATATATATATATATATATACACAGATCTAAAAAGTTATTAAAAAACATTTTCGAAAAATAGTATTACAGTTAAATTAGACCGATTATAAATTTTCTATAGAAACAGAAAATTCCAATTATAGCTTTTTTCAAAACACATTTTGAAAATATTCTTTAGTAACTTTTTAGATCTATGTATTCTGCTTATACTTATAAAATTTAATTTAAATCGGTTCAGTCATTTCGGAAAATAACGACTTGAAAGTTTGTATGAAAAGTGGTAAGGTATAAACGCTCTTAAGGTTATCAAAAGTAAAGAATAACATTTATAATAATATTGTTTCTTTACCAGATGATAACACCAAGCATTGTGTATTTACTCACAGCTATTTTTAAACCATCATTTCAATTAAAAACTTATAACCAACCAAAGCAGTACTTAAGGAAATAATTTTTCGACTTAATTTAATACTTACTTGGTTCGTAAGACTCGAAGTGATTGCAATTGCATTGGACAGTTTCGTTTTGTAACTGGACAAGTTGAATATAAAATCAAACATAAGCCAAGGCTTATAAATCCTGGCTACGGGAATTTTCAGCAAATCATTTACAGCCTTCAAGTAATTGTTGTCTACAAGGTCCTTGCCGTCGATTCTAAGTCCAAGTGTCGTTCCTGAAATAATCGGTACTATTAAGTTAACAGCCAAAAAAATGAAATCGTGGAATAATGCAATGAGTCATCTTACGTTACGTCGTTACTTCTTTACGTCTTACGTACTACTTAACTATCTTTCGCCCACAGCATCGCTCGTGTAAATTTAGAATTTGACAATAACCGTATCGGACACGTGGCGCCATCTAACGACGACATAAGAAAAGTTGTTGTTGTTTTTCTCGGGAACAGTACTTTTTTTGGGGATGAATAATTGTCCCCTATGTCCATTTCTGTACACCTGACAACTTATATATGCAAAATTTCAGGATGATCGGTTCAGTGGTTTAGGCGTGTAAAGGTAACAAACAAAGGTGCTCCTTAAAAGGTTGGCAATCTGGTCGGGTTCACTACTACCCTCGACACTCACTGGAACGCCTGCCTCTGGACTCAGTTTACCGGTTTCCTTCCAAAACTGACCAGAATTCTTAGCTGTGTGTTGTGTTGCTAAAATATCCATTCATATTTTTTACTCCCCTCTCCCCTAAAAGCTCGGGTTTTTTCATGACATAACTTTTCTTATTTTCGTTAATTAGCGAGAAGAGGCGCAACACCGAGAAAAGTGGAAGCAGTGGGGGAGGCCAATGCCAAGGAGTGGGACAGTCAAGACCAAAAAATAATATATATATTAATTTAAAAAGCATGAAACAGAAATTAAAAAAAACACTGCCCGAACACAAAAACACTTAAAGGGGGTATTTGTGTCGGGGTTTTTTTTAAATTTTTAATTGAATTTTTTCACATATTATTCGTTACGGCAGTAACATTTTAAAATTTTTCTGGCTGGAACGAATATGTGAAAACGGCTTTTGAACACTGTTAAATTTTGTCTTACAGCAATTTGATGCTGAATTTTGTAAAATATTAACTATACTATTAGACATCTTGTCTATATAAAAATACACTATGTTCTAAATTGCTACAAAATACATCTGCACATTTTATAAATTCTGGGGGGAAATCTACGTCACGTAGTTTGAGTGTACATTCTTGATTGTATTGTTTTAATTGTGATAAATCCCTAACACCTCAAACCACACTGTTCTGTACAATCTTGGGTCTCCGTCAGGATGAACGGTCACTAGGCGTATTTAACGTTGAATTTATGCCTAGCAATTGCTTCCCTATTGCTTCTATTTGCTTCCTATTCTCAAACAATTGCTTCCATCGTATTTTAGAAGAAAAAAAACATTTTAAGAGTGACCGTTCATTCTGATGTCAGGACGGACGGTCACCGAGTCGTAGTGTCCTTGTTAAATATAATTATTGAAATTCACGGAGGCCATTAATTACTTCCCGTTTGCTTCTCTCAATGTTTTAAAACGATGATACTGTAACTATCACGGCAATAAAGATATCGACAAAAGTGTTGTATAACAATATTTTTACTGCCTGACAAAAAAATAAAAAAATCGCCGACGTCTGAAGTTTTTTGTAGAAGCCAGATTTGAATTTGTCAGAATTTGTAAAAATACAATGAAAAATCCTAGGTTTATATTTTAGGAGCTATAAGACTAAAACCCCATGGCCGCGCCATCGAAACGGTGAAAAACACGTTATCGCCGATATCTCGCTGAAAAAGCATCGCAGAGGTCTAATTTTTTTTGTAAAACCTAGATTTGAATTTGTCAAACAATGTAAAAATACACAAAAAAATCCTAGGTTTATATTTTAGATGCTGTAGTACGGATTCGCGTAGAAATTAGTCCTGATTATCTATCAGGAAGTAATAGCGAGTGTTTTTTTGTAAACAACACCTATTTATACATAGAAATACCGATAATAGCCAAAAAAACATTTTTTTTCAGAATATCAAACCTTTAATACGTTTTGAAAGTTTCGATAGGGTGACCATGGCTTAGGGTTTACAGAAAATTTATTATATTTTATTGTATTAGATATAACTACTTTCTAAGAAAAGTATTATCTTTGGTCTTGGAACATATATTTTAAACACATTCTATTGTCGCTGTATCCTCTCGTTGATTCTTTGCAAAGATACCTTTTTTTTAATTTTTTTTTTTACGGATGGGAAATCATCAAATGACTTCTCCCGTTCTGGGCGGAGCGGGAGGGAGTGTCAGACTTGTACTGACTAAAACCCACCCATGTTCCTTCTTCGCCCTTTGTGTTCCAGGGCCGCGGTATCTCTTTCGAACAACCCGCAGCCCTGGCAGGCATCGGCCCTCTCGGACCCCTTCCGATTCACTGACATCTCCTTGAGGCGCGCGTGGAACACAAACGCACCGTCGGCACGGCCTGTCGTCATAAGACGGACGGACAGTGAGCTGGCTCATTACTCACCGTCTACAGGCCCGCGCCTACGGTGGCCGGGGGCCACTGGTTGCCCCCCGACGCCCGGGGCGTATCCCACGGCGGCTGGGACGTGTGGTTCTCTCCCTCTCACGTTCCGCGACCTCCTTCGCTAGCATGACTGCTTCGCAGAAGGAGGCGACGGCTTCCCATTCCCTCTCGCTCCGGACCATGGATTGAACCAGGGCCTGACGCGAGAGCTCGCCGCCGCCAATCGCCGCTTTGCAAAGATACCTTAACCTGCGTTTTATTCATTATGTAATCAAGTACATCATTTTCCCATGTACTTTTATCTACCTTGTTTAAAAACAAGGGTATTCTAATATCAGCGGCAATAATTTTTTCGCTAGGACTATGAAGGGTTTTGCCATCAAAAGTATGGTGATTCCTCAACCTTTTTCGCTGTATTAAAGTCCATTCCTCCAACTGCTTTTTATCCTTCCATTGTCCATCTTTAAAGACAATACGCGCTAGTGTTTTATGTTTCACCAGCGTAGATGCCATCTGATGATTCATACATGTGCCCGGGGCCGTAGTGAGGCCCGTCCGCAGCACAGATGCGGGTAGGCTTTCATTGTTCGTAACCGCGGTGTCGCAACTGGCCTCCACATGCTGCGCCTGCACACACTTGTGTGAGCGGGACAGCGCCACGCTTGATACATGCGCGCGACACAGTTGCCCCCACGCAAGTTTCGTCCGCTGCTATAGTCTCAGCAGTGTCATGAGTCATTTCTTAAATGTGAGGTAGGCCCAACAGTCCGTTGTCCATATTTTACTTTTATTCACGACTTTTATTTTTATTCATGCACTGATTGATTTACCAGAGATTATTGACCAGAGATGCTTGTTTCCGATTTATTAGGTCTTGTTTTACTTCATGCAGTTGATCTAATTAAATAATACGTATCCTTTAATAAACTAAGGTCTTTCTGTATCACAAGTATGTCTGTAAACAATAGTGTAGGATCTATGTGATCGAACGTAACAGGTGGTAATTTCTGCAATTCTCTGGCTACAAATTCTGGAGTTTCCTCGGGATCTGTCTCCTTAAAAACAGAAAGAACATCCTAGTGATCTCATTGCGATCTTCCATCCCTTTTCCGTGTGATTCTACGTTTCTTCGATGTTACTCATACAGCAAACCCTTAGCATCGTTTATGTCCTCCGTAGTGAACGATGTTGAACATATCCGCACAATACTTTCCTCGTCCATGACGTCTATTTTATTCTGAATAAACGCCAGGACTTCACAAAAAACTATGTTACAATTACTGCACTTCACTTTACGAGACGTCATCGTGTTGAGATGCGTCATCCTTGGTACGTTCACTCGCTCGCGCTTGCGATCGCAGAGTGACAATGTCATTGATGACCAATGATATTTCTATTGTAATTCAAATGACATTTTTGGTTTTTTATTGTAATTCATATTGACATGCCATTTATTTTAAATGGCAATGCTGCCAGTCTCTTGGGCACAGTACCAGCTTACAGCGTTGAGGAGGAGTCAGGGAGTTTTTTGACGCCCTTTTATAGTTAATTGTTATTTTAGTTGTTTAATATATTAGTTTGTTAATTGTTGTAATGTATATAGTAGTTATTTAAAGTAAAAAAAACCTACTAATAAAAAAAAAACCTAATAATTGCATGCCCATGTGACGGTAAAATATGAAGAACCTTATTTTAATCGATCTATGTACCTATTACCCATATGCAAATAAATGAATGATTTGATTTACTTACGGCAAGCGGTTTCCACAACAGTCTTAGTGATCTTCTCAGTTAGGTCCACTTCACCTTTGCCGGCATCCTCGGCGAGCAGCTCAACAAATCTACCAGCTCGATCATTGAACACCTCCATAAAGTCATCCAAGTGGTTCTGCTTGAAGCACGGATCCAGTATCCGACGATTGCGCTTCCATACTGGTACTGAAACATTTTTGGAATACCATGAAACAGCTTTAGAGGTGGTGTACCAATAAATTGTATGTGTGTAAAATGATCGATGAGTCACTATCTCCTGAGAATGGTTTATGGAGGGATGATTGGCGCAACAAGTGTTTTATAGGTTTCTCAAGTGATTTATGCAACACAAATCTGTGGAAATATAACTAAGCTTTTATTGGTTGAAGGTCGAATCCTCATCAGATTATAATTACTATTAAAGCTGATTTGTTTTCTGTGTATTAAGTTAGAAGAACTTGATTCTAGAGAATAGTGTGATTTGATTACCTACACATAAAAAAATGCTTTAGTTGCTTTAATAATATACTAGAACAGCTTAACAACCGGCAGGTTTTTTCCGCCACTTCTTCTTTCCAGCTTAAACACAAGGAAGAAGAGTGAACTGTGAGTTGAAAGGCGAGCGTTTTGTTTCAATTAATTTTGACTTGGATAAAGTACTGATTCTAATTCAAAATATTTAATAACTTACGTTTATGATTCGAAAGATGCACACCTTCTGAACAAACGAAATGAATAATGTTGAATAAAAAATATGAATGGGAAGAATAGATGAAGAAGACATGTTGCTCGGACCCCAAATAAATTGGGATAGGGGCAGAAGAATGATGATGATGAAGAAATATGAATGGCTAAGATTAGTTACCATCAGCAGCTATCAAAGTTTTTCCGATCATCGGTTCGATGAATCTATACACAAACATTTTCTTTATGCAATTATTAAGGACTGTGGTCACGTCAACGGGATCTGCTACAACTGTGAAATACCAGAAACAAAATTCGTATAATTTCTACAGAAACGAGAGCTTATAATTTATGTTTGGGTTTGGGAAACAGAGTGGGGCCAATTTACCCAGTTTTTCAAATATGGTACACAAACAAATATTAACAAACTTGATTATCTACGTCAGTGTTTGCCAAACATTATTCTGCCATGGCTTGATAAATGTCGCACTGGCCCTTAGTGACCCACTCAATACTTTAGAACCTCTTCCCCCGCTAATTACATTCAGATTTTTTTTTAAACATTGCCCGACACTAGGAATTTCTCCCAAACTCACAAACACAAACAGCCAGACCCGGAACAACTATCTGTAGGCTATACAAATATTTGTTCCGTGCGGGGATCGAACCCGCAACACGCAGTGCAGCAATCGATTGCTCAATCGCAGCGCCAACCGTGCCGTCAAAAATAAAAATGATCGGTATCGGTATCGCCTATTGATCAATTTTTTATAAGGTGGACGGTAGCAAATGCCCAAGGCATTAAACTTACCTTTTTACAGTTTTTTACTTGTGCATTAAGTTTTAATAAAAAAATACTTTTTTTTAAAATACGTCAGAAATGCTGCGACCCTGTATTTTATTTTGATAGCCCGGTACTGGATCGCGACCCACCAATTGGGAAACGCTGATCTACGTACAATCATTATTTGTATAAACTGACACAAGATCAGGCATTTGGTCTTATTGCTTTTAGAAATATTATAATTAATTATGAAGCTTCAACTAACCATAAAGAGGCAGCGGTCCCATAAAGAATTTGGCCACACCTCCATTTTTTAAAGCAAATTCTCCAAATTGAAACCCACTACGCACCAATGCTGAAAAGAGTTATAATTTTATTTATGTGCAGTCAATATATTTTGGGTATCATTTAAGCTATCACCAATTTAATTAGTTTTGTGTTTCTTAAATAATAGGGTTTGTCCTCAAAATAGTAGATCTGTCACCTAAATGGAATCATCAAATAATATCAAAACGCTTACCTAAATATTAATTAAGAATTACTTGGAAATAATATCAATCATCAAGTTATTTTATTAGGTTTCAAAATAATAGAAGTGTCACGAAAATTGAATCATCAAACAATGTAAAAATGTTTACATAAAACTTCAAACCACAGGTCCAAACTAAGGCGTAGTCGACGGAGCCCCGCTACGCGGGGCTCCTATTTCTCTCTGCAGGGTTTAAAGTAACCTAACACGAAGGGGATGTCGGGGTCTTAGTTCGCTCGCTCCGCTCGCTCACTAGACCCCGCCATCCCCTTCGAACCTAACCTGTCCGAGTTGATGTGCCCTATGTCTCGTATTAGGCATTTCTTCATAGAAATAAGGAACTGATCTATTTATTTGGTGACAGATCTACCATTCTGAGCACAGAGCTATTATTTAAGTAACAAAACTGTTATTATAAGAACGAAGTTTATATTCATGTAATGCAATATAATTTTATTGGTTATCGATCTCTTATTTTACACATATATTAACATTAATTTGATAATTCATACCTGGGAACAATTTTTGTTTATCTGAGAACGAAAATATTTCGTGGCGATAGATCTATTTATTAGGTGATACAACTTGATGACAAATATAAATTTTGGTGATAGAAAATATAGTTCCCATATATTTTATTGTATTGTACAGTGATGTTTTTCTAATTAAATCATTTTTTTAGGTCATGTAAGGTTGTCCATAAAACGAGTGAAATCGGGTTTTTTAAGAATGGCAATTGACTTTGTTTGGTGCAAGGATCATTTATGCAGCACATGCCACGAAAGGACGATTTTCCCATCTTAATCCCAAATATCATATTTCAGGTAGCCTTCTTTCGCAAAATAAGAGTGGTAAAATTTAAGTGCTATCAATATGTATTCGTACGCCGCTCCTAGTGGAAGATATACCGTAATGTAAGTGTACTGATTTGATTTAGTGTAAATACTTAATAAAAATACTGTGATTCCAACTTTTTAAATACGCCAAAAATACAATAATTGATTTGTTGTTGTAACAAACATTATTCAGGTTATACCTCTTACTAAAACATTGTTTTGCTATTTACTTTTATTGTATTTTTGATCGTCCTCAGCTGACAAAAGTATGAAGGGAAAGGTTTACAAAATTTTTATTAATCGTGCGCGCGGGAAAGAGATGCGCGGGCGGCCGGGCGGACGGGGGCGGCGCGATTCATTCATAGCGAGAATGTATACCTAAATCGTGCCCACTACGCGAAAACGGTAGTACGCGAAATTCTTTGATACTTTAATTATTTTAACGTTTTTCGTAACACTGTTAGATTCTTTTTTAATTTTACATTTGATATGTTCAAAATTTTGTTGACAACACGTATTATAGTATATTTAAATTTGTCGCATCTGTTCAATTTCACCCTGTAGATATTCAATTTTTGATCTGGGTGTTTAAACACCCTTATGGATACGGATGTCCCCAATGTCGGCAGTGATGTCCAGTGTAAATCACTCTGTATACAAAATATCCTTACAAACATCATTTACAAAACCTCAAATATCGGGTGAGGTGCACAACCGAACGGCGGTCTTGAATTGCTTGTCATTTACCTTTTTTTAGTATGTAATTTAAATTCTCATTTTACGCGACTGCGAGTTAGCCAGAAGAAAGTTTTTTTTTTTTGCAATAATTAAATTTATTCTATTAAAGCGCATTAACTACTGAGCCGATTTTTGGTAAATGAGGTGTTTAATGAACAGAAACTTACTTTCGTTATTGACAAACAAATAAGAATGCCCAATAATGGGCCACTTCCCTGGATATGTGGGCACCTCCTCATTTATTCGAGGCAAGAACTGACGACACAAGATTACATATCCCAAATATATACATACTAACGAAATTATTATTGTTAAGAACATTTTAAAATTAACTTCGATGCGTGTTGACACACGCACTATTTAATTCATAATTTTAAATACAAAACGTGAAGTAGTATATATACAGTAAGGTCGTAACATCAAAGCCGAAACAAGTTTCACAAGAATTTATAACCTACCAAATAATTTGTGTCTACCTCTCGCATGATTAATATTTTTCATATTTCGCATGCAACCATATATTTCTCTACGCCTCTTGGCATAACATAGCGACCTATGATCTTTAATTTAAGAACTGTATTCACTTCCTATGTTACACAAATAAAATTGATTTTGATTTGTGACCTGTTAAATAAATTAATCTAAATTGCAGGAAATTAACTGGAACGCTATAATAAAATCTGAAAACCAAATTAACGAAAATTATGAAGCGTTTAATGATGAAAATTATGATTAATTTATTAAGATTTTACTGTCTTAGGATTTTACTTTTATTTGAGTGGGTAGGTTGCCTAGAATAAAACCTTAGCTTATTAAAAAAAAATACTACAAGACAATAGAAAATAACGATCACGATTGATTTATTTAATAAATTATTGCAAATATCGATATAGACAACGTATAGATCGTTAAGACAAAAGAAAAAATATGAACCTTTGTCAACAAAGCGATTTAGAATCAATACGGGGTATTATTAAATCAGCAAAAAAAAACTATACTCGAATTGTCGTGGACGTGTTATAGAGTTAATAAGACGATTGGGTGCTATTGTATGATAAAAATAAACAAAAACTCCCCGTATAAATCCGTAGTTGGAACGTCAGCTGTTGTTTTTTAGGTTACCGGTAACGTCGTATTTATAACCGAATACTTTCAAAATTAGCAGGAAAACAATTTTCCAGGGTATTTACACATTTAAAATTCGATTTCACCATAATACTACTTAATTACTAATTAAATTTAATTTTGAAACACGAAACAAAAATTTTACGTGTCATTGGGACAGTGTTGCCAGACCAAAACTCAACAATACAAAACTCAACAATACAATCTGTAGAATACAGCGTAGACGCGGGTCTGTAGATGGTGAATAACGGGCTAGCTCACAGTCCGTCCATCTAACGACGACCAGCCGTGGCGACAGCGCGTTTGTGTTCCACGCGTGCCTCAAAGTGATGTCAGCAAACCGGAAGGGGTCCGAGAGGGTCGATGCCTGCCGGAGCTGCGGGATTGTCCGAAAGAGATACCGTGGCCCTGAAACACAAAGGGCTAAGAAGGAACATGGATGGGTTTTAGTCAGTACAAATCGTCTGACATTCCCTTCCGCTTCGCCCAGAGCGGGGCCATTTGATGATTTTCCATCTGAATATAAAAGGGGGGTGTTTTTATACATTGCAAAGTTATACTCGGTCTTCGAAGTTTTACTCACAAATTAATAGGAGATTACACTTGAAAGAAGTTCTTTCAAATGAAAAATTATCATGGAAAATCAATTTAGGTCGCTAGGGTCGATCTTCAGGTTAAGTGTCGTTTGCCTAGGTTGGTCCATGGATGGAGACCACCGATTACGTACCGAGTTTCCATTGAACCACGTAAAGCACGCTAAGCCGTTGGTCCCGGCAGTCATTTGTAGATCTTTGACAGTCTTATAACATGCGACCCACGGATGCCCCTAAAGTTAAAGGGTAAAATATATGTCGGAGACAGTCATTAGTACGGACATGAATCGAAAGCGCGCAAAAGCGACCTACTTACCAGTCTACCCATACCTAAGCGCGCTTACTACAGAGTTGTGATGTTTCGAGCTCGCGGCGAGGAGGACAGTCAGTGTCTGATCGCGGCGGAGTCAAGACGTCCCGAAACTGTAACACGATTCATTGTGCCTAGTGTAACTGTGTTGGATTGTAATTTCAAGTAATTTGTTAGTTCGATAAAAGCAGTGTACTTTGTGTATGGAATCTGGTTCTTCTAACCTAACAGACAGATGTGTTGCTCGGGAGTTTGTTCCGCCACTTCTTCTTCCCAGCTAAAACACTAGGAAGTGGCGAAGGGCGGGCGTTTTGGGGGACTGTCTCTTGTAATTTTGACATTCAAAGAGTGCTGATTATCAGCCTAGTTTGAATAAATGACTTTTGATTTTGTAATGTGTGTTTTCATAGCACGAAACCCATGTTCTGCCCACATGAAGACCGTGTCTAACGAAATAAAATCACCTCCCTACGACATCAGAAGTGCGATAAAATCGTGCTAATGCAATCACACGCGCGAACAGTGAAAATAACAATCATTGACGGTTACTTTTTGAAATGCAAAACAAATAAAGGCACCCGCGATACAAACTAAAAGCCAGTGAATAGCAAGTTAGTGTTGCCGGATTTTGATCCTGACAAAACATAACATCACGCCTGTGAAGAAGAAGGGTTAGGCAGAGCGTACCTAATAGAACACCCACATTTTACGAAGTCTGATACGCGCTCGTGGTGCGTCATCGCTGACTTGTGTTTCGTGCTGTGAGTGCAGTGGAAGTAATCCAGCCTATTTAAACATTAAGCAAGGCGTTGAAGGGCTCCGCATCAACATAGCTGTAACCTATCCAGGTATGACGTGGGACCAGTTGAAATAATTGTTCAAAGCATGATTCGTGAGCGCCGAAACATTTACGGCTACCCTCATTAATCTGAGTAGTGACAAACGAAAGGAAAAACCCCTACAGATAATGCGCACTGACCATGACGAAGAAAAGAGAAACGTCAGAAGTGTTTATCGCTACCGCAAATCAAGTGTCATGCATGCGGACCAGGGAAAAACCAGGACAAAACCAAGCGGATTGTCGCACGAAGAAGTCCCTGCCTGTGCCGGCTGCTACGGGCATCGGGCAAGCGACAGCAAGCCAGCGAAGCCTTTAGTGTACGTCAAATGTGGCAAACCGTGTCACAGCCGTCCGGCTACGAGCGACAGTGGCTGCGTGCAGTAGTGGCAGCGGGCTTGCTGTCGGCGGCGGTGGGGTGCCGAACCAGCGGCGCGTCGATGTATGCGTGGAGTTCACAACACAAAGGTGAATTGTTACGGTTTACTTATTATTCTGAGGCTGAATGCTCGTTGGTGAAAGAAAGTTTTGCATCGAAATTTTAATGGGAAACTTGTGAGTCATGTTGTTGCTATGACTGGTGTAGTTCAAACGCGAGTATTCAGTACAGAATTACAGTATAGGTTTTATGTTTTGTAGTGATTAACGATAACCCTCTCGAAATTTTGTTGCTTGTTTTGCCTACTATAATTATTTACAAAGTGACGTCATGTTAGGTGGCGAGATTTTAAATCAGGGTTTTCTTTCATACATGACGGCAAGGGACTTTTCATTAACGAAAATCCTTTGTGTACATTCGGTGAGGCATAATAGTGGTAACAAGCTTCAATCGGTTTTGACTGTTATAGCAATGAATGTAACTGGCAATGACTAGCCAAGACTTAAGTGCTACGTTCAGGCGTCTTTCACCGTCATATTTAACGCAATGATAGGTCCGAATGCCTACCGTATTTAGCTCGTGCTCTCCGATAGTCGGTAATCAGTAATTTCCACGAGTCTTATCGTTCACCTTGGTGCTAAAAGACGACTGAAAACCTCTTCGATTAGAATTGGTTCCTGGAAAGTATCGGTACGTTTCAAAATTCGTAAATAGCTGCGTAATGTGCTAAGTAGCAAAGTCTCACTCTGGTAAAGTTCAAGCCGAATTGCACCCGGTAGCTAAGGTGGGTTAGCATAGCTTAACATGACAAGTGCCGAGTTGACGAAACGATGGCGAACTCTAAAGGTTTTGCGATTGATGATTTAGGGTTGTTAAAGATTAAAGGTCTGTTTAGAGTAATTGAGGTTTTGGACGGTTATCCTTCACACGGAAAGCTTTAAATTCTAAGCGTGCCTACAGATACGCAGGCGGTAGGCTAAGGAAGATGCCAGCGGGTCACGTACCAGTCGAAGTGCTCATTGAGATCATTAAGTTCTAAGCGTACTTTCAAGTATGCACATGATGGGTTAAGGAGAATGCCCGAAGGCCAAGTACCGTTTGAAGTAGACTGTAGAGGATTTAGAGTTGAGAGATAGTGTGGAATCTTGGTTCGGATGGTCAGACCGTACCAGTAGCCATTTCGTAGCCGTAGTCCGTTAGAAGTCGGTGTCTGCTTATAGTAGTCCGTGGATGCGCGGTGCGCGGGTGGCTCTGGCGGAGGTCGGGTCTCGTAGAGACCATAGAGTCATGCATGTGGGACTCGGTGTTCTTGAGGAACATAGTAAAACAAACAGGGTTTGTTGGAGGGCCTGAGTGTTGCCCATAGGCCACGGATGAGATTCCTGCTTTAAGTGGTGATTAGATGGATGAAAAGGTACTTGGATGCTCTAGCATTTTAATTGACCTAATCGTTTGATCTAATTTTAGTTTTCATCCATGCGCTGGATGTGTGAGAGCAATGCAATTGCTGGTCGGCTAAAGAGCCGTGGCGTTAGAGGCTTTACACGAGAGTTCCTATAAGCTTGGCAGTATTTTTTTGTTGCAGTAGAGTTTTTAAGGTTGATTTGAAGGACTATGGTACATGGCCCAGGGTCATCATTGTTGTGTATTCGATTATTTCCAAATAATTGGGTTAAAACGAAACAGCTAGTTCTAAAATGTCCTTATTTTGACCGCCCCGTTGAATCTAAAGTTTGGTCAGGAGTGACCGAGTGGAACAAAATTCTGTCGTGGAGTATTTGTTTGCAGGGTAACCATCACACGAGGACGTGTGCAAGCAGGATGGCCGTGTCGGAGACAGTCATTAGTACGGACATGAATCGAAAGCGCGCCAAAAGCGACCTACTTACCAGTCTACCCACACCTAAGCGCGCTTACTACAGAGTTGTGATGTTTCGAGCTCGCGGCGAGGAGGACAGTCAGTGTCTGATCGCGGCGGAGTCAAGACGTCCCGAAACTGTAACACGATTCATTGTGCCTAGTGTAACTGTGTTGGATTGTAATTTCAAGTAATTTGTTAGTTCGATAAAAGCAGTGTACTTTGTGTATGGAATCTGGTTCTTCTAACCTAACAGACAGATGTGTTGCTCGGGAGTTTGTTCCGCCACTTCTTCTTCCCAGCTAAAACACTAGGAAGTGGCGAAGGGCGGGCGTTTTGGGGGACTGTCTCTTGTAATTTTGACATTCAAAGAGTGCTGATTATCAGCCTAGTTTGAATAAATGACTTTTGATTTTGTAGTGTGTGTTTTCATAGCACGAAACCCATGTTCTGCCCACATGAAGACCGTGTCTAACGAAATAAAATCACCTCCCTACGACATATACAAGTCCGTGATTAGTCTTGTCGTATTGTATGGATCGGAATGCTGGGCTGTGAAGAAGAAGAATGAAAAAAGATTGCCTGTAGCGGAGATGAGAATAAAATAAACAAAAAAGTGATGAATATAAATGTTGATGGATGGAGACGGAGAGGAAGACCTAGGAAACGATGGATGGATTGTGTGAGAAATGATGTGAAAGAAAAAGGAATAATGATAGCTTGACGAATGACAGAGGAGAATGGAAGAACAAAAAGGGTTGCGCCGACCCCAATTTACATGGGACAAGGGCAGGAAGATGATGATGAGTATGATGACAGTCGTATAACATTGCATTCTAAATAGTGATGTCACAACATCCCCCTTGTTGAGTTCAAATTAGACTGTTACCAAACAATTAAGATATACTACGCTATACAACTTTACTTATGACAACTTGCTAAATTACTAAGACCCGATTTCTCCAAACTAGAATAAGTTTTATTCCTAGGTTAAACCCATTATTTACTCTCAGATAATCATGTTTTCATTTCACCAACTACTTATCCTGAGGATAACAAAGTTATACGAGAGAAAATCTCATACCACCAATGTTGAAGGAATAGAGGCTTATTTCTCAGATAAAACCTAAATAGCGTCAAGTTCTCATGTCAGCTAAACTACCTACCTGTCAGCGATCATTGATACGTGCACATACGTATTTTGGAATTCAGAGAAAAGTAATAGAAATGCAGCGTTTGAGAAGAATGTTTTCGAAGAGTGAAAGTGATAGTGAAGATGACTATGTTATTATGAAACGGCCAAGGTGATTTAAAGAAATAAATGAGCATTTATACAACTACGACGATAAAGATTTTATGATTAGATTTCGTCTATCCAAAGCAGCAGTATATAATTTATTATTAAAAATTGAATATAAATTGGAATTTATATTCAATTATACATAATTATATCAATTACTAGCTGTCCCGCGCAACTTTGTCTGCGTCGCATTTTCCCTGTTTACGCAACATTTTTCATTGCTGCTCCGCTCCTATTGGTCGTAGCGTGATGATATAATAGCCTTCCTCGATAAATGGGCTATCAAACGCTGAAATAATTTTTCAAATTAGACCAGCGCGTTCAAGCAAACAAACAAACTCTTTAGCTTTACAATATTAATATATTATTAGTATAGAGTGAAGCAGTTTTGAATATTAAGTAATTTATTTTAATAAGGATTCATACCAAGATACAAATAAAGAGTCTTTTAAGTAAATTAATAACAATTCGAGTTACACTCTGCTTACTATTTTAATATTGTCTGTGTAGCTACTTCGTAATTAGCGTGATGTCCTGTGTAGTAATTTTTATTCAGCATGTTTACGGGACAAGAATGCAAGTTGAAGTCACCTTAACATAGTGTCATTATAAGATTTACACAATCGTTATATAATTCCAATTATGACCGTGGATTTTAATTTTCGTTTCTATTAGGGGTGATATAAATAACACCATAAACAATAACCTGTTACGCTGGTCTACTGACGCACAAACTTCTTCAAAAATCCGTAGCGACACTCGCCACAAAACTCGGTGTGGCCTTGAGACAAGCGCTTCCGTGCTTGCACCCATCTGCTCGTTCACATCGTACCAAAATCAAAAATAAAAATATTTTTATTTCTTAAAGGCCTACATGGGCACCGTAGGACGTTCGTTAGTTTGTACTTTGATATTTAGGACATTCGATAATCTGTATTTCGATATTCGGATCTTTCGATGTAACTTTTAGATATTTCGATTTTAGATATATTGGACGTAGGATATTTAACCATTCTATAATATAAACTTTCGTTATTTTAATTTTCGGTTTTATGGTCGTTCGAGTTTTTTTTTCGATGTTTTGAACATCGATATTTTAACAGTAGTCATTTTAAATTTTCGATATTCAAATACGTACCCCCCCACAGAATGTCAATAGCAAATACAGTGCATACACGCTGAGCCTTCCACCTCCGATGGTTCCAAGGGCAGGAACACAGGAATTCCGGGATGTGAGTCTGAGATTCACGCGCGTAGAAGAAGAAAACGATGGTTGTCCAGTATTGGGACAGGAGAACGTTGGGCGCGAAAAGAGATGTTCTCACACACATGGGTTTTCGGAAATTGTTTTCGCTCCAACTTTTTAAGAGTCACGGTATGCACCACAGACTATAAACGGTCTGCATTTTGCTGTCGCAAACTGATGGAACGTTGAACATCGATTAGTACAATTTGTAGATTAGGTACGTTTAGTTTTGTACGATGACGGAACAATTAAATTGTTGTTAGTTTGTCTCGATCTTCACTTTTTTTAGTTAATATTTATATATGTATCGTTATATTTAAGAATATAATTATATTTAAGAATGTTGCGTATACAGGGAAAATGCGACGCAGACAAAGTTGCGCGGGACAGCTAGTAATTGATATAATTATGTATAATTGAATATAAATTCCAATTTATATTCAATCGGCTTCGCCCGCGTAGAGTTCGGCAATTGCCTACGTATGCGTTAACCCCCGCAAAATTATGTCGAAATACTCATTTAAATGTTATAGAAATATAGATAATAGTTGTTGGCAGCGGCTTCGCTTGCGCGTAAGACAAACTAACACAACTATTTATCCTATAGGTACTTACAACCTATAGGACAAATAGTTGTGTAAATGATGTGTATTGTGTTTACAAATAAAGAGATACAAATACAAATAAAGAGTCTTTTAAGTAAATTAATAACAATTCGAGTTATACTCTGCTTACTATTTTAATATTGTCTGTGTAGGTACTTCGTAATTAGCGTAATGTCCTATGTAGTAATTTTTATGTTTATGTACTGTGAGCTGTAAAGCTACTTTTCATAAATAAAATTTATATCTTTAACTCATTTTTAATATTTTTTCATATTTCTCAAACATTAAGAAAAAAACATTTAAAAATATAAAAAAAACAGGTTTCCACCGGTGTCGAGAGCAGGGTCCAAGCTACCGGTGGTTAAGGCTGCAGAGACAGGAACCTCCTCACAATGTGGGCCGTATCAAGGACTACTGCCTTCTGAATCTGGCTCTTGATCCAACTGCCAAGCGAGAGCGAGACAGATGAGACAGACGAGAGAGAGAGAGACAGATGTTCGTCGAGGCTTTTAGCCATCAAGCCATTGGCCGTCACAACAATCGGCACAATAATAGCCGAGTTCACATCCCACATGCTGACACCACTATGTCAGGCTTATTGGCGACAATGATAGTCTGATCCCAGTACAGCGTTACATGGTCTTTCTCGAGAACTGGATCGGGCACATACTTGTAGTACGGTACCTCTGCTTCCACGAGTTGATTTTTCAAGGCAAGCTGCTTGTGAATAATCTTGGTTACTTGGTTGAGTCTGTGCAAGTACTCGCCGTTAGCTAGACGTTAACAATCAGAAATAATATGTCTGATGGACTCACCTGGGCGGTGGCATGCCCGGCCCGACACACGTCCACCGTCCTTATGATTTCTTTCAGACATTTTTAAAATCAGTAAAATCCAACGCAAAACAAACTAGACAGTTATTTTGTTTGAAAAATGACACGACACCGGCCTCAGACACGTCAAACACATGTCCGTGAGATCCCTAAATTAACAAGGTCCTCTAATGCTATACTGTTCTAAGCAAATGACAAGCCTATTTAATTTGTCTGCAATCACATTCATTCGTTCATTACTTCATATTCAACTCGCAACAGATCACCAAAACACATATAGCAAAGAATAGTTATCCTATTTGCTTGTATAAAGTGGTGAAACATAATATGAGTTATTCTAAGAGTAAACGCAGCCCACAACTTTATCCTTGGACTAGTAATTCTTGGATAACGACGACATTCGTGAAATCGGGCCACTTAATTAAATCGGTACTAATTTATTTACACAAGTAAACCTCGCGACAAGCTTTTATGATCATATGAATTGTGTATATTGAGGTTATAAGTTGATAGTTAAAATTTTAAAAGAAAATTTTATTTTCTCCTTTTTAGAGCATTTAAATAAAAGCTTTTGTTTTTTAAAGGTTTTTTAACTTAAAATTTTATTTTAACATTTTAAGTTTTGCCGTAATCGTTTCTGACCACACATCATTATCACAATCTCAGCACTTTTTTCATTCCATGCTATTAACTTTTGAGGAGTTCCCTCGTGAGAAGACAATCCTGGCTGCAGGATGAGATCATGATAGAATTCATGTTTATCCATCATATATGACCGTGCATACAAATTTTCATGTCTGTGCTATTAACCGTTGAGGAGTTCCCTCGTGAGAAGACGATCCTGGCTGCAAGATAAGTTCAGGATACAAATCATGATTATCCATCAATTATGAACGTGCATACAAATTTTCGTGTCTGTGCTATTAACCGTTGAGGAGTTCCCTCTTGAGAAGACGATCCTGGCTGCAGGATTAGGTTATGTCTGTCATACGAATGTATTGTCACCAGAACCAAAGGTGTGTGCCAAATTTCGGCTCAATCGAACATCGGAAAGTGGTTCTAATTTAGCTTCCAAGATTCCACAGTAACAAACATAAATACATACATACATTGCAAGTTAAATAAAAGCTTTTAATTAAAAAAAAGCTTTTAATAAAAAAGGTTAAGGTGTATAATTCATTAAGGTTCTAAGTAAACTGGCTGAAATATAAAATAATTCTTGAAGACGTCGGAATAGTTCATGCCGACTGGGAGCTTTACGTAGTACCCACTTTAGTGTGTCGCGTAAACCAATAGAGTTATAATATGAAAACCTTGTATCACGAAATTAACACACAATAACGAGAAAATATCGCTAGAAAATACTTTTATAAATTTCTTTAAATTAAGCGACTTTTGGGGTATCAATTAACCTTTCCTTTTAAACAAAATTAGACCATCGTTTTCTTACTATAAAACAATCACGTGTAACTTCATTTATGTTCGTACATGCTTATCCCCGAAACCACGCTACCGGTTTCAAATAACATTGTGAATAAGTATGGTTTAAGCTGAAAAGATAGGATAGCTGTTGCCCCTAGGTAGTGTTGTTGCAGAGGCGGGTCGCTAGTAAAGATTATAACAAACATACAAAGATAAGATAGATATTCCTAGAATCGGGTAAACAGTTTTTTTGTTTGTATACGTAGTAGGCTTGCGTTTGACTGCAACCCGCCTTGCACGCTTGCCTTAAGAACCCGATTCACTCGAATTAGATCTAGAATAATAATCGGAAAACAGAGAAGCCGGCAGTAAATTCTATAGACTGGTTCAAATGCTAAAATGTTAAATGTCTAATTTAAAATTAACCGCTAAATTAATTTAAGATAAATTAATTCGCTAACTTAAATAAACCAGAGCCCTTTTCTTCTTTTAATTAAAAGCTTTTATTTTTAACCGACTTCTAAAAAAGGAGGAGGTTCTCAATTCGGATGCTTGTATTTTTTTTAATGTTTTTTCGCGCATTACTCCGTCGCTTGCCAACCGATTTGGAAAATTCTTTTTTTGTTGGAAAGGGTATACTTCCCAAATGGTCCCATAGTCACCAAGTCGGGATCTGATGATGGAATCTTGGCGAAATCGAGGGAACTCTTCAAATTTTATAAGAAAACGTACAGTGATTTTGGTATTTTCTACAACAAGTAAAGCATTTTCGTCCAATAAGAACCATTCTACCATCAGATCTGATGATGAATCCAAGAGACAGGCTTCGGAACTCCATAACAAGGCAATTAATCTTAGCTGTGTTTGGGCTTGTTGGAATTGTAACGGTATGCCCTCTCCAGGTGTATACACCGATTACGCTGAGATTTATGATCCGATTTGCGTGATTCTTCTTTAGTTTGATGTGGAATACCTGCCTTTCGGTCCCATAAAAAAATAATATAGTTTGGCCATATAGTTTTCATTTTATTAAAATTTTTGTTATATGTCAATTTTTCACGTATGTACACCGATTTCTCCGTGATTACTGGACCGATTTAGATGATTTTTCATTCATTTGGTAGAGAAGCTTGCCCGGTGGAGCCATATGAATTTTATTATCTTTGCTTAGGTACTTTTTGAGTCATCCTCTTTATTATGCATTTTGTCCTTTGTCGTATGTATGGACGATGTGCTGGTGTCTAGTTACAATGTAAAAATTATACTTGACTAGGATTAAAGTGAGATACCACAACTGAAAAGGCTAAAATAAAAACTTTTTTACAAAAAAAAAATAACCGACTTCCATAAAACACAAAAAAGTGGCAAATAATTTTAGTTTCGGCAGTCGGTGACTTGTTTGTTTCATTTACTTTTTTGCCACCGACTTCCAAAACTAAAATTATTTGCCACTTTTTAGAGTTTTTATTATTATATTAATAAGATGTGCGCCGTGACCTTCATCCGCGTAAAATTATTACAAAACTCTAATTCTTTTTTTTTCTTAATACAGTAGCCTAAGTTATTCCTTATAACATCAGCTATCTACCTGTAAAAGTCTCGTCAAAATCAATTCAACCGATTCGCAGATTCATCAGGTATATAGCCGAGCCGGAACAAACAGACAGACAAAATTAAAGGAAAAAGATTTGTTAAAAGTACCCATATCGATGGATAATATATTATTATAAACAATTGTAATATTATCGAAACTACTGTCACAATCCCCAGTTATCGTTTAAATTTTTTGGACATGGTCATCATATCTCTGCCGTTTTTTCGGCGTGAACTCCGAAAACAATCTATTCTGTTAAAAGAAGAGTTAGAGTTGAGAGAGCAAAGAATTAATAATTATGGATTTGAGCTTTGTTGTTTTTAAGCTGAGACCAACTCTGTGGGATTCAAATCTGGATTGTACGGCGATAAACGGAGGGAAAAGTTGTGTATTGTTGCTGCACTTGGCAGGTTTTGCCCGGTCTTCCTTTCCGGAGAGGAATTCATCATATAGAAAGTAAGTCCCAGAGGCCTCAGGTCCTTTCTAGTTTTTTATTCATATTAATGATTAGCCTTACAACATACAGTACTGGGTAACCATGTTTATGGAAAACAATTAAATATATCGAGTTTACTTCTACCTCGTAAAACAGGTGAAAAAGAATGTGTTGATAAAACGCGAAGAATTGAATTCTGAAGATAACACAGAGTGTTCTTGGGCTTAATTTAAGATCCTAAACTTCCGTAAGTATTATAAGCCTCAATTTATAAAAACGTTATCAAAAAAAATCTGTTGCGCAGAACGCCTTTTAAAAAAAAGGATTTAACTTATATAGAGAACAACCGGTAAAACCGCTTTTTACTAAATTTTGATTTATAGGCTAAACAGTCGACATCAGAAATTAATCGAATAACCAATTGTAATAATACTACCTGCTGCCTGCGACTTCGTTCGCGTGGAAATTTTGGGGATTTTTCAGGGTAAAATGATACAAACCTTCCTTTTAACCCCCGACTAAAAAAGGCACCGCTCTTTTTTGGTCGGGGGTTTAAAAGGGGTTATAAGTTCGACATTTGTATCTGTGGATCTGTGTATCTGTGTGTATGTCTGTGGCATCGCAGCTCCTAAAAGGATGAACCGATTTTGATAAAATAATTTTTGTTTTAAACGTGTTTTAATCGAGAGTGTTCTTAGCAAGAAGAAGAAAGAGCTTTTTCGAGAAAATCTGCTCAGCCGTTTAAAGATTATCACCTGTTTTCTAGTTGATGAAGGGATATAAACTTCCCCGTACTGACGACTCCAAAAGTATTAAAGTAAAATAAATCGGTACCTAGTTAAAATTAACTTTATTTATTATAAATAATTTGTACTTTGGGAGAAAAGTTGGAAAATTTTACACATCTTGGATTTTTATTTCGACTTCACATTTTATTATGAGATCGCGCCCGAAGTCTGTCCGCTGAGCGGTGATTTGCAGCGGCAGCGGAGTTTCTCCCCGGCGTAGTGCCTCCGCGCGCCTTCCTCCGAGTTTTCTCCGTGCCTCGGAAATCACGTCAATCCGTTGGTCTTGGCTATCATTTATGATGATAATCAGATATCTTATATCCAGTCTTACCAAGGTGTATCGTATTACCCAGTTACTGGTTTGTGGAGACCAGATAGGCAGTCGCTTCATGTAAAATACTGGTACTCAGCTGCGGCAAGTTAGATTGGAAGCCGAACCCAAGATAGTTCGGGAAAAGGCTAGGTAGATGATGATAATCATCTAAAAAGAAAATGTTATACACTAGTTGGCAACTACACAATACAAAACAAGAGTATGAATAGATTATAACCAAAATAACCAACAGTATTTATGATGTGGGTTAGTTTATCTATAAGTTGATCTTTTCTGCGCTTCAATGAAGTCCATTTTATAAGAAAATAACCCATGTAACCACACCCTTTGTATTCTATCACAATAAAGAATTAATAAATCTTCAACTGCTTCTGCATAATCTGTATCAATTGCAACTTGATCTTCACTACTTAGTCTCAATGAAGTCCTTGCCAAAGAGAATAAGTAGAATATCATAATCATAATCATAATCATAAATCATAAATCTTTATTTTATCTCCACATCAAAACTTTAAGGTGCTGGTTCACATTTGTACATCTTATATAGAGAAAGGTGTCTGAGATAGGAAGATCCTGAGGTACAGATCACCTCTCGGGCTTATAATTAAACATTTTAATGTTTGCAAAAATAGAAGTAAAGATAAAAAAGAAGAAAATAGTAAAATTACAATTTTAAACAAAAGTAAATCAAAATAAAATTGACATAAAACATAAAATTACTGAACATACAATAGTTCCAAAGTTGTACTACAGTAAGAACAAACATATAAAAGAAAGAATTATTATAAATTATGCTAGCAAGCATAATAAAAAAATAAAAAAAAATATATAGATTGAACAACAAAGTGGGTTAGATGTTCATAAGACTACATTTCTAAACAAAAGGATGAATGAAAGTGAAAATGGTATGTGTGATGAACGTGCATTGGTGCAATGTGTTAGTTGATGTGTGTGAAAATGAGTGTGCGAATGTGAGTGTGTAAGTGTATATGTGTGAGTGTTAAGACACAGGTTTAAGTAAATTTTCTGTGGAAGCGTAGTCAAGACTTAATAGCCAGGTGCGCAATTTTCTTTTACAAATAGCTTTAGTATGTGTGTAGATAGATATTTTGTTATTAATTAAATTATAAAGAAAAGTGCCAAGAAAACCAAAAAATTTTTGGGAAAAACCGGTGTTAAAACGTATGATTGGACAAACATTTGCTGATCTTCTATTTTGAGTCAGCAAATCGTGATCTATGGAAAGTTCAGAGTGTTTTTTTAATACCGTCATGAGTATGAACAACTGCCGGACCGTTAGAACTTTGCAGTGTTGGTAAAGATCAAAGGTCGGATAGCGAATTGGGAAAAAACAACTGACTTTTAATATAGCTCTTTGAGCTCTCTCTAAATTAATTAAATATGATTTAGAGGAACCACCCCAGGTAGTGATGCAGTAGACTAGCAGAGACTGGCATAACGCGAAATAAACTAATTTAATTACTGAAGTATCGGATATATGTCTTAGATTTTTAAATATGTAAATTAATTTGCGGATTCTTTTAACTAAAGTTTCAATGTGTTGTTGGAAGCTGAGACGGTAGTCTATAATTATGCCGAGATATTTGATTGATTCAGTTTTTAGTAAAACAGGACAGCAGCAAAGGTTTGTGTTTAAATTACATGTGTGGGCTTTCAAGTTGAAGTTTGGTTGGTCGTGCCGTCTAAGGGAATATGTCATGTACTTCGTTTTATCTACATTTAGGGTAAGTAAGTTAGCATACAACCATTGATACACTGTATCGAAGCCTTGTTGGGCATAATGTTGAACCTCTTCCCACGTATCAGCATCGAATACCAATGCAGTATCATCCGCAAACGTTATGATCTTTCCGTTTTGCAGCTTAATATTACATAAATCATTAATATAAACTAAGAATAACGTTGGGCCGAGGATGCTGCCCTGAGGAACGCCGTATTGGTTAGGTAGTTCATCACTGATCCAATGATCTATTTTTGTAACTTGCGTTCGGTTGGACAAATAGTCTGTAAAAAGTTGAAGTGACTGACTTCTTACACCCATATTTTCTAATTTTTTTATCAAAATGGGAACAGATACTGTGTCAAATGCTTTAGCTAAATCGAGGCAAAATATAATTGTTTGGTGTGTTCTGTTACCTTAAACATTGCCAATGCTGTTGTATTTGTTCAAGATAATTATAGTTGTGCTTCAGTTTTACTTACTAGTAACAAATTGACAGTATTAAGTTGATTAAGTACTTCCTCACGTCAACGAGGCTTCTCTTACATTTAAAGCTAATTGAGAGACAAGACCACGAGCTTGCACGTTCATTAATATTTTCATTCACGTAAGTGTTCAGTACTTGTTGGTTGAACAACGGATTTAATAGTTTGCAGTGAATTTTCCATATAGACGCTAGAACAAAAAATCTATCGTATTGTATTGTATAGAAGGCTAGTGTCCGCAACTCCACGTCCAAAGCGCCTAGATACAACACCAACCTAAGACGGTAGCTAACTCATTGTCGAAACGAAGTATTGCTTTATTTGCAGGCGTTAATAAAACTTCAATTATGAACGACAATACACGAAATAGTAGCTGGTACATCAATAAATTGGAAGTGACTGTGTGTTGAAACTTTTTTTTGTATTTTTCCTTCTAGCTTACCTTATTTCTGTTGTAACAAGACTATTATTTAAAAACCGTTTTGCGAAATCGTAATCATGTGGTTAAGTGAAACATGTATTGGATATTAAGCAATTATATTCCTATTAGACTTGCAAATTTCTTAGACGTAGAACCTGCTTGTTACATTTCTATAATGACCATAAATTGAAAAAGTGCCAAAACGGAACTCAGTAGCACCATCATTTTTCATAGCTTACAGCTGAAAGCCTTTTATATAATTCCAAAGATCTAAAATGGAGAAATATTGATTGACTTTAATTTAAGTACTAACTAGCTTCTGCCTGCAACTTTGTCTGAGCCATGTCGTGTGTTTTCTTGCAATCTGTTCCGGGTGAACAATCAGCTTTAAGTATCTTGAATTATCTTGAAGGGCTGTTAGTCCAGCAACGTGTACCCTTAATGCATATATCTGTAGGGGACGGACGGATCTTTATGTTTTTTCAATGTTGAATTATTGTTCACTAGTGCGCAGCTAGTATGTTTGGATGATTGTCTAGTCTATTCCTGTATGATTTCACTAAGTGTTTAATTTGATCTTGAACTGTTCTGACTGCAAGGTCGTGGTGTAAATTTTTAGTTTGTTATAAACCACAGAGCATTGGTATTGGTTGTATTGGAGCGTTGGTAATTATCCTCAGCATTTTAGACTAAATACTCTGGGGTATTTCTAAATTTGAGTTTGAGGATGTGCTGCAAAGTTGAACCAATTTGGACCTACCAAATTCGTTTAACCCACCGATAAAACGATGTTCAATTTATTCTAGGGTGTATTCGACAAACGTTTTTGTTTTCCGAAAATCTGATGAAAATATCCTATGAAAGGTAACGCCTGAGGCAAAATAGGGGGTGAACAGGGATTCTTCTTCATCCAGGACCACGCAGCTATCACTATGCACAATAATGCCACTGCGAGCACTAGCACAGACATTTTGCATATCTATCGACGATCTGCGCTCATTAAGCAGTAGAATTGTTAGTCAATGCAATTCTAGCAATTAAAAAAGGAAATCGTTACAATTATCTATTCTATTAATGTTCTTTTTTAAAAACTAATTGGTGTGGAATAAACTAGATTCTGTGTAGCTTATTACAGTTTTTCTTTTCCCCTGTTATTATTGTCGTGATGGTGTAATTGCACTGCAAGACTAATAAGATTTGTCACGCACCGCCTTCAAGGTTGTTAATTTCATCACCACTGATCTCAAAACGTTAAAGGACAACATCATTCACAAACTTATCAGTCTTAGAACCAAAAATTCTGTAGCATGTGGATCATTGCCCAATCCCTCTCATAAAGAGGAGGCCTGTGCCCCAGCAGTAGGAATATTATAGCTTGATTATGTTTTCAATCTGTTTTTCGTATCAACATGATCGCGACAACGTCATTCGATATAGCGATAGTGTTTTTGAATTCGCTTGCCACTCGTAAAGTTTTTTGAAATAGCGTGCGTCGCAATAACGTCATTCGAATCTTCGTATCACTCCCCATCGGTATGCGTTTAAATTCAAACTCAAAGTCATTCTCATTTTTCTAAAATTATTATGTTTTTAAATATGGACTTACTTGGTCTGAAATAATTATTTATAATTGTTATTATTTCCTTTATTTATTTTCTAACACATTTTTAAATATTTTTACAAAATCATTAGTAATAAAAAAAAACATTTAAAAACATAATAATAGTAGCCCACTGGTATCGGGAACAGGGTCCAAGCTACCGGCAGTCAGGGCTCCAGAGAAAGGAACCTCCTAACAATACAAGCCGTGTCCAGGAGTACCGCTTTCTGAATCAAGCCCTTGATCCAGCTGCCTAGCGAGAGCCTTATCAGATATTGGCCGAGGCTCTTGGCAATAAGGCCATTGGCTGATACGACTATCGGCACAATGATCGCTGAGTCAACATCCCACAATCATGTCGACAACCTCACGAGCCAAGTCAAGATACTTGATTTGCTTATCTTTCTCGGCTTTCACGAGGTTCTCGTCATGTGGAACCGATATGTCAACAATCATTGCGCACCGCTCTGATCGATCCACCACCACTATATCAGGCTTATTGGCTACAATAGTCCTGTCAGTGATGATGGATTGATCCCAATACAGTGTGATATTGCCATTTTAGAGAACTGGGTCGGGCACATACCTATAGTACAGCACTTTCGATTCCACAAGGCTGTATTTCAGAGCAAGTTGCTGATGGATAATCCTGGCTACAAGGTTGTGTCTATGCAAGTATTCTCTGTTAGCTAGACGAGAACACCCGGAGATAATGTGACGGATCGATTCGCCCGGACGGTGGCATGCCAGACATATGTCAACCGTGTTATCCTTCACAATAAATTTCCGGTAGTTATTTGTCATCATAACTTCATCCATAATTGCACAAATAAAACCTTCGGTTTCTCCAAAGAGTTCCCCGGAACGTAGCAGGTCCATGCAGGGCACTGAAGTAGCGTCCGTGAAGCTCCTTACTCTGCCATACTTCCCTGCGGTCATTAGTGTCAAGCACTGCAGGTTTGCGCCAGTTCTCTTTAGCCAAGGAGAGCGGGGTGAGGGCCTTGTCCATCGCGACCACATCTCGATGCATCCCAACGTCGGCTTCTAGGAAATATTCCCTGAGACTGCATATCTCGTGATTGTGGAGAGTATTGGCGTTTAAAAAGCCTCGACCTCCACAACTCCGCGGGATATACAGTCTCATAACCGAAGAACGTGGGTGATGCATTCGATATGCCGTCAACAATGTACGAACCTTCCTATCCAGGGCATCTAGTTCTGTTTGAGTCCATTTAAGTACGCCGAGAGAGTACATCAAAACCGGCATGACCCAACCATTGAAGGCACGCACCTTATTTCCGCCTGGTAAAAGACTATTAAATACTTTTTTCAGGTGGTCAAAGAAACGCTCCTTCAACGATTGCTTCATGTCAACAGAATTGATGCTCAGCGCTTCCGACATACCCAAATACTTGTAGGTTTCGGTCGCTGAGAGGGATCTAAGATTTATGGAATGTGAGAGCTGGGTTCCCACAGATTCCACAATCCCCCCTCGCTTTACATGCATGACCGCACATTTGTCCACACCAAATTCCATCCTGATGGCGCTACTGAAAGTTTCTGTTCCCTTCAGTAGGTCCATCAGTTGCAAATTGTTGGGGGCAAAGAGTTTTAGGTCAACCATGTAAAGAAGGTGAGATATAACCTGACCACCTCTCCTCAACCGAAAGCCCAGACCTGAATCCTCCAGCAGCGTGCTTAGAGGATTCAAGGCTAAGCAAAACCAAAGTGGGCTCTAACTATTGCGCTGAAAAATACCACGCTATCGCATCGTTATCGGTTCGCTGTGCCTTTCGATATGCCGACATCCTGGATAGCTATGAACTGTCTTCCATTGCCTCATACATGACATCAGGAAGGTGCGGCACCGAGTCATAGGCTTTCTTATAATCTATCCAACATGTCGACAGATCCCTTCGGGAACGGCGAACCTGTTGGTTAATGGCCATATCAATGAGAAGCAGCTCCTTAGTACCGCGGGACCCGTTCCTACATCCATTTAGAGAAGCGGACAAGATCGAATTGTCATCAACGTGTTTGCAAATTTTAGCTCTCAAAATTGATGTAAAAACTTTATACAATGTCGGAAGACAGGTAATAGGTCTATAATTTTTGGGCTCCGCAGTACTACCCGATTTATAGAGCAGGTGGGTGATTTCAGTAGTTAAGAACTCGGGCAGCGACCCTGATTCTAAAGCTGACTGGAATAGGGCCGCCAAGCAAGCGTGCGACCTTTGGATCCACTTAATCCAGAATTTGTGCCGACCGACTGCACGAGCTACGTCTTGGGGGCTGATAGTGATAGCCCCCATTTCTGGAACTGGATCGCATACTGTTCTGATAGCATAAAATACCTTGGAGTAATATTAGACAATCTTTTGACATGGAAGAAACAGATTAACTCAATTGTGGCTCGAGTCAGAAGATTAATATACTTATTTAAAAAACTTCGAGCGGCTGCTGACATCCAATGCCTTAGAATGGTCTACTTTGCACTCGCTCAATCAATTCTCGGTTACTGCATAACTACGTGGGGGTGAGCGCACAAGACTACCATGCTGCGGCTAGAGAGGGCTCAGAGAGCAGTTTTAAAAGTACTCACAAAGAAACCTATTAGATTTCCGACTTCTGAGCTTTATTCACTTTGTGAGGTACTCTCAGTGAGACAGCTGTTCGTGCTACAAACAGTTATTAGGAAGCACCTACTTCTCCCATACGAACCTCAGTCCCTTCTAAAGAAGCGTCGTGCCGACAGAGTCTGTAAGACTGAACACTGCAGGTTAGCGATGGTCAGTCGCCACTTCACTCACACCAGCTCTAAACTTTATAATGCCATAAATACAAGAAATAAAATATACCCTATGACTAAGAATGTATTAAAGAGAAATGGGACCAACTGGCTTAAGAGCTTGTCCTACGATGAGACTGAGCAACTTATGGTGTCATAAACGCGGTAGACACACACACACATACACACACACAAACACACACACACACACACACACACACACATATACATACAAACACACACTTACACACACACGCAAATACACACCTCATCCCCACCTTTACTCTACATATATACAACATAGTAACCACTAAGTGTACTTTTTATTTTGTTTGTACTTTTTTCATTTCTTTATATAATTCTTAATTTATAATTTTACTTCTTTTAGGTTAATCTGGAACAATGTCTATGATTGTATTTATTTAGAATTGGGCGTTGATAGCTGCGCCACAGTACTTTACTTTTGTAGCTATCTTCGTTTTTCCTGTGTAATCTGTAAACTTAAGTTGTTCCAAATAAACTTTTATTATTATTTTATTATTATTATTAAAAATACTCGCTCGACCACCCGAGTCCATTCACCCTTTTTTTTTGCGGATGGGAAATCATCAAATGACTTCTCCCGCTCTGGGCGGAGCGGGAGGGAGTGTCAGACTTGACTGACTAAAACCCACCCATGTTCCTTCTTAGCCCTTTGTGTTCCAGGGCCGCGGTATCTCTTTCTAACAACCCGCAGCCCTGGCAGGCATCGGCCCTTTCGGACCCCTTCCGGTTTGCTGACATTTCCTTGAGGCGCGCGTGGAACACGTACGCGCCGTCGACACGGCCTGTCGTCATGAGACGGACGGACGGTGAGCTAGCCTATTACTCACCGTCCACAGGCTCGCGCCTACGGTGGCCGGGGGCCACTGGTTGCCCCCCGACGCCCAGGTTGCCCCCAGACGCCCAAGTCCATTCACCCTCAGTGTGGCTGACAGGCACCGACCAGATGCTGCGCCAGAATAAAGATATGGCGTCATCATCCGGCAAGCCCGTGTCAGCCACACCTTGGTCCGGTCGCTCCCAAGTCCTATAAACCCACCTTTCATCTCTTAGGAATGTGCGATTCAGAGTGTATCGTTCCACCCGCTGCTTATACCCACGAATACGGTTTGCCCATGCATACACTTTCTGCTTCAAGAAGTCGATGCGTTCTGTGATACGGGACATATAGTCTCGAGGACTAATATCAGTCCCCGCAAATGCCCGCTTCACAAAACGCATCACTCGAGGGCGATCGTTGCCTTCCTTGAAGCAGATTAGTTTGACGATGGGTGGTTCTGGCCCCACCAATACGTCGCTCAATTCTGCATTGCCATGCCGGTACGGCAGGTTTAGGTCGTGTAGCTCTGTCATCAAAAAATTGACATGAGCTACACGACATGCTGCTACAGCCGCACAATACAGGATTGAGTGAGCATCAGTGAGATCTTCGCAGTTATCAAAATAGTTTGACAACTGCGAATCCAGAACAGCCACCAGCGCCCTATTTCTGTTATGCATGGGCAAACGAGGTAAACGTGGTCTAAGTTCAGGCGACATGTACCGATATTCTCGAATCGCACCTTCCAAAGCACTTCTCATTTCCTCACTGCATTGGGTACTTACATTAGTAGCCATGTCATTACTCACCTCGTCCACGTGATCGACTATTTGACTAGACTGTGGTGGAACCACAGCCTGCGACGGAGGGATAATGACGTGACTACTCTGCATTTCAATTCGCAAGCGATCAAGTACGGTGTCATCCAACATGTGATTACGCTGGATGACCCGCACCTGATCCGACAATCGTTGCGCCGACACGTTGACAGCTGGCTCAAGCACCTGAAACAGAGAGAGCATCCAAACACGGTACGCGGTCAGGTTGTTTCCTCCCTCTGTAGCCCCGGGTGTGTAATATATGCCATAATAACAGATAATATATTATCACTTGAAATAAAGTTCACATGATATAATTTTCATATGCTATAAAAACAAATAACCTAATTTCATGTGATCTAATATTTCATTTCATATAAACTTCTTTTGCTCTAATAACACTTAGTATAACGTTCAGTTGACCTAATTTTCATTTGACCTAATTTTCATATTTACTCATTTTCTGCCCAAATTCTGTTATGAAAAAGTAAATATTAGAAAACATCATACTGTTATAAGATCATCTAACCCAAATGATTCACCAACAATAGAATGGATCTGGCGCTAATGGTCATGGTTCTAACCTAACCTAACCCACATGATTCACCAACCATATAGCGGCTCTAACGCAGGAATATAATATATGAGGAATAATATACTAACTTAATATTGTACTAACTGAATATTAGTTCAAATGTGCATTATAGAAAATGTTTATTAAACCATATAACATTAGTTAAACTGAAATTATATCAATAATTCATTATATCATTTCATCGTTATAATAAAGAAAAATTATATTGAATGAAATTAGGTCATGTGATCGTTAGAACTTTTGTTATTATGTCAAATGGTACGCACCCCTGTAGCCCCATAGTATGAACGCATGACATTTTCGTTGATGGGTTGCGTCCATCGCTTGCGCTGCACACTTCCGCCGGAAGCTGGGACCCTATCAGAAGCCGGTGGCCTCGAGGTCCTAAGCGTCCGGTGGCCGGCGTCCTCCCTGTCGACGAACAGGTGGTGGCGTCGTGGGCGGAGAGAAGTACTCGACGCTGTCGCTCGACGCAACTGCCACAGCCGGCGTCACAGCACTCACGGTGAGGCTGGGTTCCGGCGGCGGCGAGACGGAGCGGGGCGACGAGTCCGGAGGAGGTATTCGTGCTCTTCGAGCTGCTGCTCTGGTCAACATCGTCTTCTTTTCATTTTATTTCTTATTTTCACACATGACATATATGTATTTGACATACGTGTCAGTTTTAGGTCCAGTTCTTATTTTCTGTATTTTAAATATATTTCATGGATTTTATGGTGTAATTTTGAGTTGATAAAGACATAATTGATTGTAGAAATAAAATAGGGTATCAGACAAGAAAAATATAATGTTTAAAAATTTAAATAGATTAAAACTATGGAATGAAATTGGAAGACGTCTTGACTTTAGTATTGCCAGCTTATTAATTATTATTATTATTCTTTTATCCAGGCTGCTACCAAGCTGCTTGGTTTATGGGAATAAGTTCGCCTTCTATTACAAGTAGGTGTTCCAGTAAAAAAAAATCAGTACGTGGAGTCCCTCCGCGCGGAAGAAGTGATACTTCGTAATACTACACGCATGCGTTCGAGTGCCACGCATTCACTCTCGTTATTTTATTGAGCTTCTAAATAATATTTGGTTGTTTTCTAGTTGTATTATTTTTATTACATAATAATTACATATAATCAATAAACTTGTTGGAAGTGGCATAAGAAGTTTTACTTCATAACAAATTCAGTGGGGTACAAAAATCTAAATCAGTTAAATAAGAGAAATAAAAGAGACTTAATTATTTATTCAGCAGTAACGATATCAATAAGCCGTCCCAATATAATTGTGTATATTGGGACTTGTTTTAATGATACAAAATAAAATTACAGTCAAAAAAAAAAAAAAACGTGTTACAGTGACGTCTGTTTCTTGTTTCTGTCGACGTTTTGTTTCTCGTCTCATTTGATACACATATCATAGGAATTCAAAAAAATAACAAGTCCGCCATCTTTGCGAGTCCGCCCTATTGGATTTAGAATGATATCACTGAGCTAACGGAGCATTGTCATCAAATAAAAAAGATTTATAGAGCGAGAGATTTATTGGGAATATTTTCATACAAGCATTTTAATCTCTAAATTCCGATTTCGACACATAAATGCTACCTGACAACCGATATGAATTTTGTTAATCAAGATGAAGTGTATGTATCAAAGAGAAACCCACAGATAACTCTGCCCTGGAGTGTAAATGTGTTGTTGCCCCATAAACGTACTAGCTACCATTTACTGGAAACCTTCGTCTTTTATTGACTTGAATGTGTCCTGGCGGTTGAGAGTATGTCATGCTCACTTAAATGTTACGCTGATGGTGGCGGGTGTGTCGGGACATTTAGTTCCCTTCAAAATGGTTGAGTTGAATGATGGCTGATCCATTCGTCATGTTCGTGAACGGGCGCTATCAGTTGTGCCTGGTCATCTCTTAGTTGCCACGGCTTATTTCGGACTAATTATTTTATTTTTTAATTGTCTTTTTTGTTTTTACTATGGACACTTTTAACGTGCACGTCTTGCTACATCGTTCTCACATAATGTACCATCTCAACATGAATGATGTAACCAAGGTTTTTGTAACAAGATTCTGATTTAAAAGAGTGTCCATGGAGTTTCTTGTACATTCTTCTCCATAGAGATCTACGCTTTGGAATGGGCAACTACAGTACTTTCACAGTTATTATGTCTTGTGACTGGGACTGTAGCTTCATTTTTATTGTTATTTGACCATTCAAAAATGCCTTTAACTGGCCTACTTGAAATAAATGATTTTGATTTGATTTGATGGGAAACTTAATATCGTGTCCTGCCTGTCTGTGTGAAGGCTAGTTGAAATTACAATTTGAAATTATTGAAACACTTTGGCAGCGCTAGCTATTGTGAATAATAGTTAATCTCGTATTTTCAGCCAGAAATCATTCTCTGGTAAACATTGGCTAACCTTATTAATACACGTCTGATGATCTAGGTGCTAAAGTAATATGATTTCCTTCTACTGGTTTTAAAACTACATCAAATTCACACACTACTTTGTTGATGTCGCCAGTTACATGGTATCGCCGTAAGATATGCACCAACGCCACCTTCATTACCATCATACCATATAATTTACCTGTAAAATACAAAAGGTGTATTTTATATTCTACTCCATCCAGATTCTTCATTGTAAACAAACTACAATCAAACACTTTTGCAAGTACTGCGTGCACAGGATGATTTTTGAGACGGGGCAGTAAGGGTTGATACCTTAACTGTTATGGTTACAAATTAAATGTTTTGACTAATTTCGATCTGCAGCGCGACGAGCTAGCTTAATCAGACATTGGACTTTCTGGCAGCAATACAAAACAGAAAAAATACAAATGGGAAAATAGTAACGAATCATAAACAGGCAGAAACTACATTGTTGTGCTACATGTTCTATGGATTATATTAGTACCAGTTATATCATTGATTAAATGTGCGTTCTTTCTGACAACAAATGTGTCTCATAGTGGATTATAACTATGAATACACACCTTTAAGCAACCGAACAGTTGGAGCGTGGAATAAGCTCTCAGCCCAAAATTTAAACCAATTTAAACATCGCCTAGACAATCATTATAATCATACTGAAAGAAGAAGTCTAGTGGGGAACAGCGGGTAGCTATCAGTTGTTCCAACTGCCGGTGTTATAATAAACAATAATAATAATTAGTTTTTTTACCTATGCAGTTTCGCTTGCCAACACCGAAGGCGGCATTAAGGCTCGGGTGATCTGGCAAGGTGGCAGGGTTAAGCCATCGCTCCGGTCTGAACTGGTCCGCGTCCGGGCCCCACATGGGGTGACGGAGAAGACCAAACACCCCTATCAAGCAAGTGTTACCAGCTCGCAACGTGCAATTCTCTGAATTCATACAAAATTGAATGAATAAATCACGCTGAAGAAGGTCTTACGACTAACGTTGTACCAGTACATACTCAGATTGATATCTTTGTCAACTTTTCTTCCGATAACTGGAACGGGTGGGTGGATTCTCATCGTCTCCTTGATAACCGCCTCCAAGTACAATAGTTTTGGTAGATCTTGTTTAGTTACATCACCGTCTTCATGTTCCAGTACATCTTGTAACCTGTAATAAATTGTAAAAAAAATATCATCGTTGTTGTAATTTTTAGCCAGCTCGTACAGGGCTGGCGCACTTGATTTCGATTCACTGCTTCTCATAGAAAGGAGGCCCTTGTCTTAACAAATGGGAGTCCTATAGCCATAATGCAAATATGTGTCAAAAAGTAAATAAAACAATGTGAATGTTACTCACTCTTTAAAAATGCGTTCTTGTATCTCTCGGTGTGAGCCTATGACTAACAAAATTAATGTCAAAGCCGAAGAAGTTGTGTCGTAAGCAGCGGCCACAAAAGTATCCAGGTGTTCCCTGATGTCATTGTCTGTGAAAGCATCTACATCTTCAGTCAAATGCAGCATTTGATCCAAGACTGGTTGGAATTTGCCTGAAAAATAATGAGTTCTGTAGTTTCTGCCTACTCCCATAGCGAAGTGGTATAAGTATACAAGGTATAAACAGATTTTTCTCGAAGTATTTTATACATCAAACTAAATAACTTCATGCAAACATTATTGCTGGGAAACTTTTTTTGGGTTGAAAAATCACCGTTTACAGTAGGATCCATGGCAACGCACGCAAAACATTGCGGATCCCTCAAGTAGTACCTACAGGGGCCACGGACAAATACAAATCATTTATTTGCATAGCACAGGTTTAGAGGATGTTACAAAAAGTTCGTAAGGTACACTGTATTATAACCATGCGAGGTGTGCAAATATCTCGCCCAGAGCGGGAGGAGTCATTTGATGAAATCCCATCCGAAAAAAAAAGGTGGGCAAATATATAAGGAAAACTTATGATTTTAAAATTATTCATGTTCAGTGGTTATTAAACTTTTTCAGGTTAAAGATGGTCAATTTCATTACACATTATTAAATTTGAATTAGTAAATTATAAGTAATAATAATGTCATGTGAAAATATAAAGAAGCAAAATAATGATGTCATAGGTAAAAATAATTATAATTACTATCCATCATATTGAATTATTGCACAAATAAATTCTATAATTAAAATACAATATCTTTATGTAACTCACAAACCTAGGATAGTCAAACCGAGCAATTTTATTTGTTTAGTTTTTTTTTTTTTTGTTTTTTTTTTTTTTGTTTTATATGGGTCACGGACCTGAAAAAAAATATCATTATTAATTTGTCTGTAGTTAAGTTACTAACAATAGTGTTTAAGTTCAAACCTGTTACTAACAATTTATCTTCTAAATAGTCTTTTACATTATTATAACATTTTTTAACTAAGAAGGTGCATAATTTATTCTTAAATAGTCCTCTATGTAGGTAACTTTTTAATTTCATCGGGAATTTTTTTATAAATCAGTGATGCCATACAAATAATACTTTTATTGAGTCGTATCCTCATACGGTATTTCTACATCTAACCTCTTTTTGTCTCGTAATTGTCTATAATAGCTTTTAAAGGCAGTCTTATAATAGCTTGGATTCGATTTCACAAATATATTGAATTCGTATATGTACAAGGAAGGTAATGTCAGATTTTTTTAATTTTTAAAGGAAGGTTGACAGCTTGTAGTTCTATCTAGATGGCTCATTGCTCTGATGAATTTCTTTTGGGCTTTGAATACAAATTTCTTGTTTACAGAGTTGCCCCAAAATATAACACCATATCTTAATATAGGTGCCACAAGTCCATGATATGCCGTTAAGACCATTTCTTTGTTGACAATTTTGGAAAGTTTGTAGAGAGCGAATGAGGATTTATTAATTCTTTTAAAGAGATTATTTAGATGTGTTTTCCATGACATGTTGTATCTATACCAATTGCCTGAAATTTGGTTTTGTTACAAACTGTAGTCTCTGTCCATCGTAATTAACATTAATATTTTTAGGTTGAGTTCTTTTGTGAAAGTGTATTATTTTTGTTTTGTCCATATTTATTTTAAGATTATTTTTTACTAGCCATTGAATAATTGTACTTAATATTTGATTGATTTCATCTTCATAATCATTGGGTTTGTTACATTTTATAATTACTGTGCTATTGTCTGCAAACAGTACCATTGACTGCTTGACTTGTCTAGGGAGATCATTAATGTATACTAGGAAGAATAAGGGACCCAAAACAGTGCCTTGTCGGAATTCAAATTCTATAGTGCTAGTGTGGGATCTGTATTTGATTTCATTTCGTGTTCTCTGGCATATTCGTGTTATTTCTGTGACTTATTTTCTGTTGGAAATATATGAGGAAATTAGATCGAGCGCTTTACCTCTTATGCCGTACATATTTAATTTCTGGAGCAATACTCTGTGGTCAACACAGTCAAATGCTTTGCTCATGTCCATGAAGATAGCACGTATTGGATTTCTTTTTGTCCATATCAGTCAAAACACTTTTGATTAATTCATATATAGCAATGTTAATGGATTTTCACTTAAGAAATCCTTTTTGTTCGCTTACCAAAATATTATATTTTTCTAAAAAGTTGTATAGTCGACTATATAAATATGATTTTTTTTCAAATAATTTTGAGAATATCAAAGCTATCGGTCTATAATTTATCCTATTTTTTTTTTTAAATCTAAGTCACAGTCGTTGTCAGTCGTTTAATAATTATCATTTAAAAAGTTTTTTACTACGTTAACCCTTTTTTAGGGCAGCCATGACAGTTGTTTGGCGTTTGACGACTTTGACAGTTTCAAGAAGTGCCGTCTTTGAGTCTTTCTTTGCGTTGAGTTTGGACACGTCAATCAAATGTCATTGTCAAAATGACATTTTTCGCCTGCTCGTGATCTGATCCACCATGTTTAATTATTATGTTGTGTCGCACTGTTTGACCAAGTTAATTTGACTGTACGTTGAAACGAAGTGAAATTAAAGAAAATTGACGATAAAAAACGGTTACAGTATTATCTAGCAAAATTTACATATAGTGTACATTGTGCTGGCCCGGGCTCCATACATTTATGGAACATCTCCTTTCAATGGAAATGCATACATTTATTATGTAGCTTAAATGAGTAGCAATAGACTGTGATACATGCTGATATAACTTTGGTGCAAATACCATCATAACCCACGCTTTGGGTATTTTTTTATTGATTTATTTCCCTATCAACCTCCATTGGAGTTGTAGGGCTAAGAAAAATTAAATTTACGTTAATGTTGTGATTTTCAGGATGGTTTATTGTTTTTAAAATCAGATGTATTTACTGATGACACTTAGTCGATAAAATACTCGTTAAAATTATTGGCAATTGATGTAGGATCTCATTTTGATCTTATCTCTTAATATTTCTGCAATAGGTTCTTTGGGAAATTTAAATTTTGAAGAATTTATAATCGACTATGTGGCTTTTGATTTGTTTTGTGAAGTATTTATTGTAATGGTTATTTTGTGACTTCTGTGTTGGGTGTATAATTTTTTTAAACTTAGCAGCGTATTGCCAAAATTTGAAGAGGAATTTAAGATATAGTTGTTACTTTTAAAACTTGAAAAAAAAAGGTTTGCAGAAATTGTCACTTTGTTTTACAATATCTCCATAACTAAAAGGTTCCCGGGTAAGAACCAAAACAAAAAAAAAGTATCGCAATGACGGGGAGAACAAGAAGTGTTTTTTGGCTTCGTTAGGGTCTTTTTACTACCAATTTTAATATTTATTAGTCTATTTTATGTGCATGAGTGCCTAATTATTAATAATTAGTATCCAATTAATAATAATTACGAAAATAATTAGATATTTTTATCACAATGTTGTCCTATTTAACGCAATAGTTGACGTGTAGAGAATGCCCTGTGGCATTAAGTACACCTATGTACCTATGTACTACTATTTAACATGAAATTTATATAATTAAATAATAATACCAATGTTTACCTGATATTGAGTCATAGTACATATTCCGATCATTGTTTACTTTCAACTCAAATTTTCTTTTACAAATGACCTGAAATTCGAAAGGTAACACTACTAACAACTAAAAATTACATATTATTATAAGGTAGTGTGTAACCTATGTTTATAAGTGACACAAATTTTAAAAGGAATCGAAATGTCTGATCTCTTATTTTTGTTAAAAATACAGCATTACAAATAGTAATAATTAAAATATTGTGAGAAAGGTCATGGCAGAGTTGGGTTCCGTGGTCAGTACGACTGGATGCGATCAGCTTGAGCTGTTTTATAGCTTTGCCAGAAATAACAACGGTAACCTAAGTAAAAATATTACTGGATCTATGATATTCTTCAGTTTCTTCAAAATTTTAGTTTCTCTGCGCTTCATTGCACTCCAGTTGAATATAAAAGACAAATGCAACCACACTTTTTGAGATCTGTCACAATATAGAGCTAATAAATCTTCAATTGCTTCTGCATAATCTGTATCGATCGTTGTTTGATCGTGAGTATTCAGTCCTAGTGTAGTCCCTGAAAAGGAAAATATAACTTTTCAATAAACTAAGCCAACGTTTTGATTATTAATAAGTGATTCTGCGTCAAAGTAGCCTCTACACCGACGAGCCTTTTTTTTACGGATGGGAAATCATCAAATGATTTCTCCCGCTCTGGGTGGAGCGGGAGGGAGTGTCAGACTTGTACTGACTAAAACCCATCCATGTTCCTTCTTCGCCCTTTGTGTTCCAGGTCCACGGTATCTCTTTCGAACAGTCCCGCAACCCTGGCAGGCATCGGCCCTCTTGGACCCTTTCCGGACATCGACGAGCCTAGCGGTAGCTTTTATGTGATTTAACGTCAATGCTCAAACTACTACGATCTCAATTTAAGCTTACGAGTAACAGTTGACAGTGTATAGTTTATGAAGAACTGTCGCACGTCAAACGGGCCTTTTCCCACTTTCAAAGATAATCGAGACACAAGACTTCGAGCTTGCACGTTCATTTCAGTCACGTAGGTGTTCAGCACTTGTTGGTTGAACGACGGATTTAATAGTTTGCGGTGAGATTTCCATACTGACTCTGTAACAAAATTATTTGACGCTGGGCAAATTTAAAAACTAAAAAAAAATTTTAGGTTTGGAATTTTTAGTCTTAAATAGAACAATTGCCTCTTTGTTTACGTTCTTTAGTACTTTTAAAAATTTGAAGAGCCAGAAAGCCACTTGTATTTCGGGAGACACAGGACATCCTCGAGCATCTTTGAATAAATCTTTTCTTTTTAGGTCCACTATTTTCGTTTCGAACAACTCAGCGACTTTAATATCCTCATTATCAATTAAATCGACCATGTTAATATCCATTTTCGAGATAAAAACAACACAACACAGTGAAAAAGATGATTTAACCTAAAAGAGAAACTTCGACAGATCCTATTTAGTGATTTATTTTATTTATTTATTTATTTAACACTTCAAGCACATAGTACAGAGGCGGACTTAATGCCATAGGCAGACAAACAGACCATCATCAATATTTAGACCATCGTTAAACTAGGTCGCCGAGGTTTAGCGTTAGACCATGAATTAGTCTATGGTTTATCGCAAAACCACGATTTGTAATACCATTTTTATTTAAACCGTAGTTCATCTCAATTTCCTCGCTTGCCTTGGCCTGAATCAATTTCCACCTGGCTGGTAAACGCTACATGCATAGCATTAGGTTTACAGGAAACCTGCCTGATACTTGTACATATTTTTATTTTGGATATATTTGTACATAGTTTGTAAATAATGTATGTACATATTGAATTCAAATAAATATTAATATCACATTACATTTAATCAATATTGCCGTGCAACCTTTTATTATAATTTTACTATAAATTTATTTTTTATCACTTACCTTTAGCTGTGATAAGTCCATTACATATGTATTCCTTTGCAAAATCGTAGACGAAAGGTTTATTCAAACATGAATTAGCTACTGTTAGACTGTCTTCTGGATCGGTTATCACTGTAACATTAATAAAATTAATTCATTTTGATTAGTTTATTCTCAACATAGCACGATTATTGAAGGGACCACTATGTACTTTATTTCTGTTTTAGTGGAAATTTTTGACATTCAAAAGTGCTTGTCATTTAAGGGCCAAATAATTAAAAGATTTACTTTTACTTACCGTAAGATGAGTGATTCATAATCCACCCTTCTAGAACACCTTTATTTTCTAACGCAGTGATCTGAAATTTGCGTACAAAGTTCCAGAGATCTGAAATACAAAAATAATATTTCAGTTTTGTTTCAACTTAGTCTTTTCGCCGTAGGATGGTGCGGGTGACATTAGATGAACCGCTCCTTTACAATAAATTTACTACTGATTCCGTATTTTACGACAATGGAATTTAGGGTGCAGCTTAAATATTCAGTCATAATTGTAAATCAAGGTAACGTTCAAGATAGTGAGAAGAAGGTGGTAGCCGTAAGGCTGATCCGGGGGTACCGCACGATCTCCGGCAAGGCGGCGAGCCTCTTGGCCGGATTGCCGCCATGGGATCTGGAGGCGATAGTCCTCGCGCGCCTGCACGAATGGCGCGCGGAGGCACTACGCCGGGGGGAAACTCCGCTGCCGCGGCAAATTGTCGCTCAACGGACAGTCCTCCGGCATCATCGGATCTCATGGCGACATGGTGACAGCGACTGTCGCAACCACGTGCAGGGCACGCCACAATAGTGGCGATAAGTCCCCTCTTTGAGGAGTGGCTAGAGAGGCGGCACGGCGCCCTCACCTTCCGCCTGACGCAGGTCCACACCGGACACGGTTGTTTCGGGAGGTTCCTGCACCGAATCGGGCGGGAGGAAACGCCCGGGTGTTACCATTGCGAGGATCGGCCGGAGGACACGGTGGAGCACACCGTGGAGCTCTGCCCCGCTTGGGCTGAGCACCGCCGTGTCCTCGTAGCGGCGATTGGCGGCGGTGACCTCTCGCGTCCGGCCCTGGTTCAATCCATGGTCCGGAGCGAGAGGGAATGGGATGCCGTCGCCTCCTTCTGCGAAGCAGTCATGCTAGCGAAGGAGGTGGCGGAACGTGAGAGGGAGAGAACCTCACGTCCCAGCCGCCGCGGGAGACGCCCCGGGCGTCGGGGGGCAACCAGTGGCCCCCGGCCACCGTAGGCGCGAGCCTGTGGACGGTGAGTAATGGGCTAGCTCACCGTCCGTCCGTCTCATGACGACAGGCCGTGTCGACGGCGCGTACGTGTTCCACGCGCGCCTCAAGGAGATGTCAGCAAACCGGAAGGGGTCCAAAAGGGCCGATGCCTGCCAGGGCTGCGGGTTGTTCGAAAGAGATACCGCGGCCCTGGAACACAAATGGCGAAGAAGGAACATGGGTGGGTTTTAGTCAGTACAAGTCTGACACTCCCTCCCGCTCCGCCCAGAGCGGGAGAAGTCATTTGATGATTTCCCATCCGCAAAAAAAAAAAAAAGGTAACGTTCAAGATTGAAAAGGAACGATACGATACATGTATGTGATCCTCTTCTTTCGGTCAGTGTGTGATATAAAATAAATGAGTTCGTATATTGGTGAAGTCTGTTTACAAGAGACAGAAAGATTAATTTAAATAAAGTGCATAGTGCTTGGAGGGACAGGCGTGTAAATAGCCGTGTATCTCTGCGGTTTGAGGACTTGTTACAATCAAACACCTGGATTGCGTGCTGATTCAAATGCCTATATTTGTCCGTATAATTTTCAAGCTGGGAGTGGCGGCAGCAGACGGCCTATGGTGGCCTAACTCTAGGATGTAAAGAAAAGCGGTACCTGGTTCTTCCTGGTTCAGTCTCGAAGGTCTTCGCAGGTGGTACCACCTGTCTCTCTGCCTGGTTTGGCGCGCCGATCACCTTCCTTTTTCTTGAGCACAAATTACACAGACGCGGTAATATGGGATTATTATTAATCCTCGGTAAATCCCCAATGTTTACGGGATAATACTCTGGATTTAAGGGTTTGCGGGGGATGATGTCTTAAGATTTAAAACACGCGGTGAGACGTGTGCGTACTGCGCGAGCGCACTATGACATCTAGTTCATGATGGCCACTGATTCCTCCAAAATGGCGGTCCCACACGCTATATCTATACACGCCTATAGCCAGGCACGCACATACTCCGTGATGCTACACACCAACCAACTTGAAACTGTGGGACGGTACTCGCCACACCATACTCCCCGCCTTGAAAGGTCCAGAGCTTTCAAAGCAGCTAATCTATGCGGCGCGGGTGCGGTTTAAGAAGCGGGGGTGGCAAATAAGTATTTGGTTATGGGAGAGCATTAAGGGAAATCCATGCAGCAGTCAGAAACACCATCACAATGTTTTTTTTTTTATACTATAAACTCTAAACTAAATTAATCTACGTAGCAATATGTATTACTTTACTGGGTTGGCAAAGGATACAACTTAGTGACAGGACGTTTAAATGTACCTGATGCGGTTTTTATTAAAGCGACTCGAATTACACCATCCGATCCCGGGAAAACTTCCTCTATGATACCTAATGGCCAGGTCAATGGAGGTACGTTATCTTGACCCAAGAGAACGACAGTACCGATCTCTACAGGGCGATCGGGAGTGCACCACTTCTGGCGAACTTGTAACGTGTGCAAGTACTCAACTCGCCATTTGTTCCAATAGGATAACACAAGCTGATCCAAAAGCCTTTTGCGGTTTGTTAGGTTTATGTTTTCTTCTGTCAATTCCGAAGAAGGCAAATACGTGAGTGGACTGGACATTAAAAAATGCGCGGGCGTGAGTACGTCCGGATGCGGGTCTGATGAAAGAACACTAAGCGGTCGAGAGTTCAAAAGGCCCTCAATTTGCACCAATACGGTCGAGAGCTCCTCGTAAGTGAGAAGCTGTTTACCTATGACTCTAAACAAGTGAGTTTTAACACTCTTAATATTCGATTCCCAAATACCTCCGAAGCTCGGAGCTCGCGGCGGTATTCGTTTCCACTCGATGCGTGATTTAAGAAGCTCATTTTTAATATCTGTTTGAACACTTGAATTTAATAAAAAAGTATAAATAGCATCTAGTTGCGCCTTAGCGCCAACGAAATTGGTACCATTGTCTGAGTACATAACAGACACTGGACCGCGGCGGGAAATGAATCTCTTAAATGCGGATAGGAAAGCCTCAGATGTGAGGTCCGATACAAGTTCGATATGTATGGCTTTTGTCACCATGCATACGAACAAACATAAATAAATTTTCTGCGAACGTTGACCTCTACGTCGAATAGGTACGTAAGCAAGCGGCCCGGCGAAATCTACACCGGTGTGTACAAACGCTTTAGCATCACGGATGCGGTATCCAGGAAGTTCAGCCATTTTGGGTACTGGATGCTTAGGATTTAGACGAAAACAAGTATTACATTTCCGACAGCGGGAACGTATGACTGTTCGTCCATCCAATATCCAAAACCGCTGCCTTATAATGGACATCAATAACCCGGGGCCCGTATGGCAGTATGTATTGTGATAGTGATCAATAATAAGATCGACTACGCGGTCGCGTTTAGGTAAAAGCGCGGGATGCTTGGCTTCATACGGTAAATCAGATTTAGACAATCTGCCCCCAATACGTAAGATTCCAAAGCTGTCAACGAAGACAGACAATGAGCGCAGCTTCTTAGAAGGAAGTTCGCCTGCATTAATTAAATTTAAATCATTTGAAAAATGTACACCTTGAACTACTCGAATAATGAAGTTTTCGGCGGTTTTGATGTTTTCGACAGAGCTATGACTATGTAGTCTGCTCGTAAATTTAAGAATGTACATAAATACACGTAACAATTTATTCCATGTGCAAACACGGTCAGCTATAATATCTAAAATACGCGGTTCTGTATTGGACGTTTCTACAAGAAAAATCTTTGATTTAAACTCCGGCAACGTTTCACATTGAGTAGGAGAGAATTTTAAAGGCCACTCGCTCATGGGCTGATGGAGCCATGTAGGGCCGTTCCACCACAACGAGTGTTCTATTAAATCCGATGGCAGCATGCCGCGAGACAGACAATCGCTAGGATTCTCTTTCCCTGACACGTGACTAAAGCAAGCGGCAGGTATATTTTCCTGTATTTGAGCAATGCGATTACTGACAAAGATAGACCATCTATGGGGAGATGAGTGGATCCACGAGAGAGCAATGGTGGAGTCCGAGAAAGCGTAGACACCTGCAATAGGTACACGAGCGGAAAGTTTGTCTTTGACCACGCGAACAAGTTTAGACAGAAGTAAAGCGGCGATAAGTTCTAATCGAGCTAGCGTTGTTATTTTAGCGGGGGAAACTTTGGACTTCGCACATAAAAGCCGGACGGTGATATTGCCTGTAGGGTTGGTAATGTGTAAATAAATACAACAGCCATACCCACTAAAGCTGGCGTCACAAAAGGCTACGATATTCACTACAGCTTCTCTAAAGACGCCAATGTGGCGAGGAACCCTTAGAGAAGAGAGTGAAGGAAAATCGCGGGTAAAAGCCGAAAACCGATTAGTGATGGAGTCCGGAGGAACTTCATCCCAACCTATTTTAGCTAACCAAAGTTCCTTTATTAATATTTTTGCGTACAGCACAACGGGTGCTACGAGACCAAGTACATCGAACAAGCGGGCAACTAGCGATAGAATCGCGCGTTTCGTGCATTTATTATCCACGGCGACTGTTGTCAAAGAAAAATAATCATCAGCGGGTTCCCAGGTTAGCCCAAGAATTTTGAAATTATGGACATCATTATCCATGCCAGAAAAATTAACTGGTAAGCGGTGAGACTCTGGGAGAATCTCCAATAAAGCGGGTGAATTAGTAGCCCATTTGACTAAGTCAAAGGAACCTACCTTCATTAAGTCAATTAAATCACGGGACATACGAACAGCCATCTGTTCATCAGAAACAGAATGGACATAGTCATCCATGTAAAACTGAGTTTCCACTAATTTAGAAGCCTCAGGAAAGCGGTCGCTATGCTCACACGCCAATTTACGCAGTGTGCGCATCGCTAAATAAGGACTAGGCTTTAGTCCAAAGGGAACGCGGTTAAAATGAAAGGTGCGAATAGGTTCATTTTTGTTGAAACGATACAAGATTCGTAAATATTTGCGGTGGTGCTCATTTACACCGATGCGTAAAAACATTTGTTTTATATCCGCTGTCATCGCGACAGGGAGCGTACGAAAATCTATTAATAACAAAAACAAGTCGGCTTGTAAATTAGGTCCGACATGCAGAATGTCATTGAGTGACAACCCCGAGTGCGTTTTGGCACTAGCGTCCAAAACCACTCGAATGCTGTCTTTCTCCGGCCTAATGACGGCATGATGCGGTATATAGTAACCCTCTTCTGTCAATTCAGAGTCGGATACCTCCGATAAATACCCCTGAGTTATATAATCCGCGATAGTTTTATTATAATTCTCGCGTAGGGTCGGCACTAACATGAATTTACGCTCGAGCGCAAGTAGCCGCCGGTGAGCGACACCGCGTGAGCTGCCTAACTCGGAAGGGGTGCGCGCGAAAGGTAAATCGACAAAGTATCTGCCATCTTTAAATAAGACTGAAGAATTAAAATTGTTTTCACACTCTAATTCGTCCGGACTAATAAAATGTTGAGCTGGAATATCCTCAAGTTCAAAAAACTTCTGCAAATTTGACTCGAGGTCAATGTCGGTAAGCGCGGTAAACGAAGATGTAATGTGTGTTATATCACTATTGTAGCAATCAATATCACCCATCAGTACATAACCGAAACTAGTCAATATAGCTGGGGGCGCGCGGGTGCCTGAGTCAACCCTATCTCCTAGGTAAATAAAAGGAAACAACTGTGCTCCAAGCACAATGTCGATTCCGCCTGGTACATTCCAGGTCGGGTCGGCTAGCGGTAAGTTACTTAAATATGACATGTTATTATTGTCATTTAATCTAATAAATCTAGCGGGAAGTTTATCTGTAATGCAATCAACAACTAACGCTTGTATATAATATTTAGTGTGCGAATTAATCCGAGATTCTATGTTGAGATGAACAAAGCCGTGTATAGGTTTGGATGTCATACCAACACCCTGTAAAGATGAATTGCGTAATTTAATTATGGGTAAGTTCAAACGTTTACAACAGTCCGCAGTAATTAAATTATTTTGCGATCCGTTATCCAACAAGCATCTGATCACCACCTTATCTCTGCTGTCCCTATAATATGCATATAATTGCGCGGTCGCTAACAAAATAACTGACTCATTCGGTAAACAAATCTTAGCCGCAGTTGTGAGCGATACAGAACTATTGGTAGCAGGCACTTGCTGCTCAGGCGATGACTCACATTTTACTTCGGAGAAATGCAACAGAGAATGGTGTGTCTTTTTACAAAGCTTACAAACGCTTCGTGATTTGCATTTAGCTAAAGAATGAGATAAACTTAAACAATTTATACAGCCACGTTTATTTTTAATAAATTCGAAACGAGCTTGCGGTGTATTAATATCTTTAAATCGCGGACAATCAAACAGCCGATGTTCGACGCCGTCACTATCACACAGCGCACATCTGCTATTTGAAACCGGTTCGCTGCGCGAAACAAATGACTTCGAGCGACTTTGAGGTAAACTAGACTTGGCGCGCGGTTCCGTCTGTGAATTATTAGCGTGTGAGCGCTGGAGTACCTTAACATAGTCTTGAATAAATGTTACAAACTCCGTATATGAAGGTATTTTTTCCCCACTCACACGGCTTTCGAACTGTTGAACAGTTTGCGCGTCAAGCTTTCTTAAGCCACAGTGTAATAACACAAAATCCAGCAATTCTGGAATGTCTAACTGCTTTAAGGCAGCGACCGACGCCGAATATCGTTCCACAAATGTATTGAGACTAGCAGCATTGCCGGCGCATCCTTTAATGTCCAGTATATTATTAAGATAATGAATCCCTAGACTACGCTTATCTTGATACCTTTTAACGAGACTATTCCACAAAACACTGTAAGTATCACCTGTGGGAACAATGCCTGCAGTTAGTTTTAAGGCATCATTAGTCAATTTACTGACCAAGTACTGCACACGCTGCGAGTCATTGAGATCAGTATTTAAATGAACATTGCTGCGGAACATTTCATAAAATATGGGCCAATTTTCTGTTTTACCGTCGAATGATGGTAATTCTATGGGTGGTAATTTTATGCGACTACCTCCCTTCGGCTCTGACGTTGCGCTGCTCGACAGTATGAGACTACGTTTATATTTAATATGAGAATATAAGTCTTCAATAGAATTTAGACTCGAATAATCTGGAGCGGTTTCATCAATCTCAAACTGCAAATCATTGATTTGTTCAATTATTTCTTCGAATTTGCTATATTGTTCACTTATTGTTTCTGACTGCGCTAGGAAAGACTCATTTGAGCGTGAATCAAAGTTCGAGATGCTTCTAGAAGCGTTATACAAACGATTAACTCGTTCAAAAATCATTTGCTTTTTAGCGGTAAGCTGAGCTAGTTTAGCTTCTTGCTTGCGGGTAGCCATTTTGAGGTACTAATGAAGCTATGTACCCTAACGTAATGACTTGTACTTAATTTTACTGGTGCCTATTCAGGCTCGAATGGACCATCTACTGGAGGGACAGGCGTGTAAATAGCCGTGTATCTCTGCGGTTTGAGGACTTGTTACAATCAAACACCTGGATTGCGTGCTGATTCAAATGCCTATATTTGTCCGTATAATTTTCAAGCTGGGAGTGGCGGCAGCAGACGGCCTATGGTGGCCTAACTCTAGGATGTAAAGAAAAGCGGTACCTGGTTCTTCCTGGTTCAGTCTCGAAGGTCTTCGCAGGTGGTACCACCTGTCTCTCTGCCTGGTTTGGCGCGCCGATCACCTTCCTTTTTCTTGAGCACAAATTACACAGACGCGGTAATATGGGATTATTATTAATCCTCGGTAAATCCCCAATGTTTACGGGATAATACTCTGGATTTAAGGGTTTGCGGGGGATGATGTCTTAAGATTTAAAACACGCGGTGAGACGTGTGCGTACTGCGCGAGCGCACTATGACATCTAGTTCATGATGGCCACTGATTCCTCCAAAATGGCGGTCCCACACGCTATATCTATACACGCCTATAGCCAGGCACGCACATACTCCGTGATGCTACACACCAACCAACTTGAAACTGTGGGACGGTACTCGCCACACCAGTGCTATTTGTGCGTTTGTCACCAACACCAGTCGATGTCAAAAAGATAAAAAAGATTCAATATTCGAATTCAAAAAGATTCGAATGGCTGTTCACACGGGAGTATTGGTGCCTTTTGTTATGCATGGAACTGAATTATGCTTGTATCAGAAGATACATGATAAATTCTGTAGAGAAACGTCGCTTCCAGGTCATAGTCCTTCAAATAAAAACTACAATGAAAAAGCAAAACAATCAGATGTCATACTAATATCGGCACGAAAAACAAAATTCCATCAGATTGCGCAATGTCAATATTTAAGCGATGTTTTGGTCAAAACTTATTTATTCTTTATTGCCTGCTTAAGATGGGAAAAAAAAAACTTATTTATTATACTAATTAACCATTCATCATCATTGATGTGAAATCAGTAGAATGTTTTTATCCAGATAAATAATTTATTATACAAGTATGAATGTCTTATTAGTTTCATAAATTGGTAATAGGTATAGATAACAACATTCTAATGATTTTGGCAAACCCTCGACACTAATAACTAATGAATTAATTTAATATTGCGTGTGTGTGACGCACAACATTAAAAACTAGTTTTCGCGTAGTTTCGTGTTTCGTTTTTTAGGGCGTAGGACACCCGGTTCTAGAATTATTTCATTGTGTGGTTAGCTTTCAATAATGTAGTATTTTTAAGTTATCTTGCTTTGGCTGGCACCGACACCAAAAAAAAACTGATTAATGTTAAATGTTTCAATAAAATTTTATATTTTTTTTTTAAATATTCACAATTTTTTAGTGTAGATAAATAAGTAAGTTTTTAAAGGCGGTTTTGTTCTCACGTTTTCGATCTCCTAAGAGCAGGAGTGAATGTCCAATGATTGGTAGTGCGCCTGGTAATTCATGGGGTGCGTTGGCGCGACGCCTCAACTGGAACCACGCAGCAATCACTACGCACAGTAATACTACTGACACCAGTAACACAGACATTTTACGAATCGAACGAGGATATGAGGGCAATCTTGTAGCAATCTTGTATTTATGAACTTGGCGTGCGAAAGATTAATTGTATTGTTTTATATTTATTTATTTCTTAGTTTATAGTACATTGAGATGTTACATTAAACTTTGTTTCACACATATTACCATTGCTGATGTAGAAATATTAAATTATAAGCTAGGTACTATCACGGCCATTGCCGCCTGACCATTTAAAAATTTTTTCGCATAAATCGTGAGTCGGCGGCAAACCACGCCCCCTTACACTTTTTCGCCTATTAGGAAAGCGCTATCGCAATTAGTTGCAACCTGCACTGCGCAGCTTAGTGACGCATCACGTGTAATCCTTTTGTGAATTTTACGTACGAACTATTTGACTTTGGCGCGCTTACCGGACCTTTTGCATATTGACCATTGCTCTGTTTACCTGACCCTTGATTGCCTAAACGTTGACCTGTGCGCGAATATTGGACACCGACCTGTGCTGGAACATTTTTGTGCATAATGTCGTTCAGAAATCTCGTTCGCGAAGAACGTAATCAAATAATAATTTTGCATGGACAAGGATTTAATATTAGTCAAATCGCTGAGCAACTGCATATGAGCGTAAGTAGTAAATTATTATATTTAATGTTATGGTAAATTTTGCTGTTTTAAAATACCTTAATTTATAAATAAAACTTTATTAACGATGCAAAGTTTAGCATCCAAGTGTTATTTTGTATAAGTAAGTAATTACTCTATATACCCTCTGTAATGGCACTCTCTAATTTATTATCATAAAGGTAATTATGATAATAAATTAAAGATATTAATTAAATTTATTATCATAAAAGTAAATATGATAAAGAGTGCTACAAAAGTAACCATTTAGCGGTATGGGGGTTGTTTTATTAAAATCAGTCGGATTATAACCGTTTGATGTTTGTTTACCTTTTATTTTTTGGTCCAGCGAGTAGGGTATAGTTTGTTTTACCACAATAAAAATAACATTAAAAAATATAAACGAATAAAAACTAAATATAATAAAAAACATAATGGAAATAAACATAACTAAACGAGAAAGCAGCAGAAAAAATATTCTTAGTTTTTAAACTTGACTAAGCTATTACTTACATATACCTTTTATGAGCGTGGTATGTATCGTTTATTTTTCATAGAAATTTGTTCAAGCACACCTGAATTCTTGTGTTTTATGTGGTCGGCTTTTATTTTCTAGTAATCATCATTAGTAAATGCGCTGGTATACATTGTTTTACACTTGAGACACACACCTGAAATCATAAATACTAGAGTGAACAATTAGCGCTAATTAATTGTCCGTGAACCTTTATTGTTTGCGCGCAAGTAGTAGTGAGTCTTGGACCTGGGTTGTAAAACACGTGCGTTCGTTTTTGACCGCGTTAGGAAAGTGATGTCCAAGATGACTTGAACGAATTTTAAATTAATACGTTACAGCGCTGATTTTATTATATTCTGTTAAACATCTCACAGAAGCACTTTCATATTGTTGTCTATAGTACCATAATTCGATTTCTATACTACCGATGAAGGTTAACAATCGATTACTGCGTAACAATTAAAATATGTATGTTTACTTAAATCAACATTCTCTCTTCTTCTCTTCTTCAACCTTTGACCACCCAATGCTGAGTGAAGGTCTCTTCCAAATCTCTCCACTTTGGGCGGTTATGTTTTATGGCTATCCAGTTTCTTCCGGCCACTTTAATGAGATCATCTGTCCACCTAGTCGGTTGTCTTCCCACATTCCTCCGTCCCGTCCGTGGTCTCCACTCCAGCATTTTCTTCCCCCATCTTCCATCCAGTCTACGGCATATATGGCCCGCCCACTTCCACTTTCCTTTTGCTATCACTTCCGCTATGTCCGTGAGTCTCGTTCGTCTCCGTATTTCGGTATTTTTCACCCGATCATAGAGGGAGATGCCGAACATGCCTCGTTCCTAGCTCTCTGCGTGACTTGCATGCGTTGGATAGTGTGTTTAGTGAGCGTCCAAGTTTCAGCCCTATATTCCATGACTGGGAGGACACACTGCTCGAACATGAGACGCTTTAAATTTATGGGCACCCGCTTCTACTTGAGTACGTCGAACAGCTTACCGAAAGCACCCCACCCTCGTTAAATACGGCGCTTGATTTCGCGGTCTTGTCCGTTCATCGCTATACTCAAAGTCTGTCCTAAGTATACGTAATCCTTCAGTTTTCCTATTTGCTGGCCATTCACAAGAATATTATCAATGTCGTCGTCATAGCCCATGATTTTGGTTTTTGCGGCGTTCATTTTTAGACCGACATTGAGTGACAATTCATACAGTTCTTGCACCATGGCCTGCAGATCCTGCACGTTGCTGGCAAAAACGACAATATCGTCGGCAAAGCGCAGATGGGTCAGCCTCTCACCATTAATGTTTAAGCCTCTATTAGACCAGTCGAGAAGCTTAAATACATCTTCCAAGCAGGCTGTGAAGAGTTTAGGTGATATTGTATCTCCTTGTCTCACCCCTCTTTTAACGCGTACTAGGTTCGTGAGCTCGTGGAGTTTGACTTGTAAGGTAGCCGCACGGTATACTTCCTTAATTGCGTCTACATATCTGGTGTCTACCTGACATCGTTTCAGCGAGTGAATGACTGCCCAGTGTTCAACCGAGTCAAACGCTTTTTCGTAGTCGATGAACGCTAACACTATAGGTCGGTTATACTCGTTGCACTTCTCAATTATTTGTCGTACTGTGAAGATGTGGTCTACTGTTGAGAACCCACTCCTGAAACCTGCCTGTTCCACTGGTTGTGCTGAGTCTAGTCTGGTGGTAAGACGGTTTGTGAAGACTTTGGTTAAAAGATTGTAAATGTGGCTAAGTAATGAAATGGGTCGGTAGTTGCTCAGCTTGGTGTTGTCCCCCTTCTTATGTAAAAGTATGACGACCGCATTTTTCCATAATTCTGGAGTTGTCCCCCCGAATAGCACTTTATTATAGAGTACTTGCAGTTGTTTGAGGACTGGTCGACCCCCAAGGAGAAGTTGTTCGTAAAATACCTAAATTACCGTAAAGCCGAAATGTAAGAGGGCTCTTAAGTACTGCTTTGATGTCACGTGCGAACTCGGAATACTTTCTCGCTCACACACGCACTATCTGTTTCAATTTCGTTAGTTAGTTTTAAAGAAAAAATATGCTTACTATTTTTAAGGCGCAGATATACGACTTTTAATGATTTTAAATTGAAGATCACGTCAATACTTCTTGTCTTATTTCTTTGAAAAAAATATATGTTATACTTGACAATTTTCTTCATAAATTGATTTGTGAGTATGAAATTATATTTTTATAACATAGTGTAATTAATTTGTAAATTCATGTCTAACGCGGACAAAAAAACGACAATAACGCAAAAACTATCGGACGTTTTTGCATGAAACTTTGACCATCTGAAAGACAATTTAAAAACCCATATTTTAGTATACGGCTTTTATTTATATTGTGCTTGATAAATCAAGATGGGTTGTTTTCCGAATAATCTTGGTGCGCGTTAGAGCGTTACGCATGCTCCTTTTACTCGCTTAAGGTCGCGGGCACGTAATGTCGCCTTAAAGTATTTTGTTGGCTTATAATAATAGACAATCTTTTTACCCATCTGCCAAGAAAATGTTTAGGTATTTCGCGCGTAGTAATCTTGTACAGCCCTCGCCAAACTTTGTCTAGCCGCTTTGCATTGCGCGCAATGCTAAGCGGCTAGTTTCGGGGCGGTTGGGCTGGGCAGCGTTTGGGAAGTTTCGTCGGGTCTTCTCGTCGCGTATTCCAGAGAGCCTAAAGACTAAGGTCTTCAATCAGTGCGTCCTGCCAGTAATGACTTACGGGGCCGAAACGTGGACACTCACGGTACGGTTGGTCCATAAACTCAAGGTCACTCAGCGAGCTATGGAGCGGGCTAAGCTTGGAGTCTCTTTGAGGGATCGCATCCGGAACAAGGTGATCCGACAGAGAACCAGAGTAGTCGACATAGCCCACAGAATAAGTAAGCTGAAGTGGCAATGGGCCGGCCATATTAGCCGTAGAACCGACTGACCGTTGGGGTCGACGTGTTCTTGAGTGGAGACCGCGAATCGGCAAGCGTAAGGTGGGACGCCCTCAGGCTCGGTGGAGCGATGATCTTCGCAGGGTAGCTGGTAGCAACTGGATGAGAGTTGCCGAGAATCGGGTTAAGTGGCGAGCGATTGAAGAAGCCTATGTCCAGCAGTGGACTGCGGTAGGTTGATGATGATGATGATGACTAATGTCATTATTACGATCTTAATTACAATATCAAAACGTATGATTTAAAAATTAATTGACGAAGTAAAAACACATTTCTGCTCTTAGACATGCGTTTTTACTTCGTCAATGAATTTTACATTATTAATTGGTAACATTCTCAGGGTTGCTGGTAATTTATTACAAACTTTAATAGTCATATAACTGCCATTTCTACTGTATAAGGTACTAATAATTTCCATGCATTTCTTTTGTTCAGTCTTTCGGAGACTTGTTCATTTATCTATATATATAAAAGAAAGTCGTGTTAGTTACTTCACTTATAACTCAAGAACGGCTGAACCGATTTAGCTGAAAATTGGCAGGGAGGTAGTTTAGAGCCAGGAGAAGGACATAGGATACGGTAGGGTAGGGTAGGGTAGGTAGGTAGGATAGGGTAGGTAGGTAGGGTAGGGTAGGTAGGTAGGGTAGGGTAGGTAGGTAGGGTAGGGTAGGTAGGTAGGGTAGGGTAGGTTAGGTAGGGTAGGGTAGGTAGGTAGGGTAGGGTAGGTAGGTAGGGTAGGTAGGTAGGTAGGGTAGGTAGGTAGGGTAGGGTAGGTAGGTAGGTAGGGTAGGGTAGGTAGGTAGGGTAGGGTAGGTAGGTAGGGTAGGTAGGTAGGGTAGGGTAGGGTAGGTAGGTAGGGTAGGGTAGGTAGGTAGGGTAGGTAGGTAGTAAGGGTAGGGTAGGGTAGGGTAGAGTAGGTAGGTAGGGTAGGGTAGAGTAGGTAGGTAGGTAGCGTCGGGTAGGGTAGGTAGGATAGGGTAGGTAGGTCGGATAGGGTAGGTGGGTAGTAAAAAGTGCATTGCAACGCATGCTGGGTACAGCTAGTTAGAAATAAATGAGTGTATTTTTTTACAAACAGGCAAATTTTAAAAATATATTTTAGACATGGCAGTGGGAGAATTTTTAATTCCTTAAATAATGGCCTGCAATGTTCAAAATATTCTAGTCCACTCACTCTTTGCTAGTGTTAAAGCTCTTTCCACACCTACTGAATTACCCCATATCACTAGACCGTATCGAAATACTGATGTATCCGACCGTCCGTCCGTCCGTCTGTCACCAGGCTGTATCTTACCACGATAGGTAGCCAGTTGAAATTTCTACAGATTATGCATTTCTGTTGATACTATAACAACAAATACTAAAAATAGAATAAAATAAATATTTTAGGGGGCTCCCATATAAAAAAGTGATTTTTTTGCTCGTTTTTATAAATAATGGTACGGAACCCTACGTGCGCGAGTTGGACTTGCACTTGGCCGGTTTTTACTGGACATTAGTCTTAACTTGCGAAGAGCATATTATACAACTTATCAAGCTTACTGTATACTCTTTCTACATGTTCCTTCCAGTTTAATTTATTGTCTGTACCTAATAAAGCTGATGGTCCTGGTTGCAGAATTGTATAATTATGTTTAATTGCTGTTGGTATTGCTGACAAGTTACATGTCTGAAATTGAACTATCTTGGTTTTGTCAATATGAGCATGAAAGTTATTGTCCCACAGCCATTTTTGTTATTATGCCAAATAAAATTCAGCCATCGTAAAAGTATGCCAGTGTCTATTCAGACATATATTATAAATATTCGACCAAACAGTGATATATTAAACTTTTTTTTATGCCTTATAAATAATCGTCTAAAGAAAATTATGCCAAGTCTGTTATGCCACATAAATTTTGGAGAATCAAGATTCTGCCAGATAGAGGAAACCCTTTTGGAAGCTCTATTAACAGTCAATTTATTATTATAATAAATAAAACGTATAGTTTCTTTTTTTGTAGGTAAAAAAACTATGGCGTACTCGGGTACCCACGATCGTATTAATATCTATAAAAATAATGCTAGTCTTCTAGAATTAAGTGGCAGCAAATTAGGTTTTATGACCTGTTGCGAGCCGGTTAAAAAAAAGTGTTGACGGATGAATAAATTGTAATATGGCTTGGAGGGAGGGATGTGCCTGTGCCACGTGTAACGGTAGAGAAGTAAAAACAAAGATAGCCGATGACCCCGAAAATTTCTGGAGAGGGTAAGCCCCTCTAAAGGTGAACCGGTAAAAAAAAGTCAATTCTTGTTAACCATAAAATCTTCTTGAGGGACGCAAGCCACACTGCGCTGCGCGCTGGCGTGAAAGGGCCAAACATTTAAGTCATATTATGTCATCCTCATTATTCTTGTAATACTCGAGTAATTAAATTAAGGTAATGGCGCAATGGTAACCCGCGAAATTCAAATTTCCTTACGGTTTATGCAATTGCAGGTCAGTGTGGGGTTGTAAGATAATAAAAATATGCCTTTACAGAGGCATAATCATTAAAATCATTAATAAAATCCTCTAAGTTCATTTAACCCTATTGAATGACTTTGTCATGAAATAGTCATTAAATTGGATTGAACGAACTTAAACAGTTTGTATTGATAAATTTAATTACTAAAATTCTGTAAATACATACGTTTTACGGCCGCGAATAATATTTTGTTCAACTTGAAACCTGACACTGGCCGGCGAAAAACGTAAGAAAAGTTGAATTTCGCGGGCTACCCTTTCGCTTCCAAAAAATTAACACATGCATCGGCTTCCAGTCTAACCGGATGCTGCTGAGTATGAGTATTTACATGAAGCGACTGCCTATCTGACCTCCACAATCCAGTGTCTGGGTTATACGACACACCTTGGTAAGACTGGATGACAGATTTTTGGCTTCTGACTACTCGTAACAACTATCAAAGATCTACAAATGACAGCCGGGACGAACGGCTTAACATGCTTTCCGAGGCACGAAGGAAACTCGGTATGTAATAATGGTCACCCATCCACAGAATAACCTTCAAGATCGACCCGTGTGGCTGTTATTAGTTAGCCTAGAAATTACATAATTTGTAACAACACAAAAAAGAAGATTTTTTCTTTCTTTCTACAACATGAATAACTAATATCGAATGTTTAGCCATATTCTCCACCAAAAAACAACTTAGTTCGATGATAACACCAGTTTACTTGGTTTTACATTATAATTGTAATCGTTTTCTATGTGAATAATTAAGTGGAGGTAGAACCGGTATACGGACCATAATTATTATAATACATAAGTACAAAATTACACTTTAATACGATTCTCACATTAGAATGTGAGAATCACATGTGAGAATCACATTCTAGAGAATATAATGGGTGTAAAAAAAACCCTGAACGAGGCCGAAAGGCAATTGTTTTCCCCATCATTGCGACATTTGTTTTGTTTTAGATTCTAGACCGGGGTGGCGAACGTTTAGGGATCAACGTGCCATTTTTTCTAAAGAAATCTTTGATGAGGCCATAGATATGCATGTATAATTTTGACTTAGTGATTGTTAGGAAAACTAATGTAAAAGTTTTTATACTCAAAACTCTTTATTTACTACCAAAAAATAACTTTTGGCACTGCAACATTAAAAGTTTTTTGTTATACGTGTAACTTAAATGAAAGTAACATTAGTATGACTTCTGTGTTGCAGATTAGATGACAAAAACTTGAATTAGGGTTATAAGAGGTTACTTTTATGGAATGCATGGTAACTAAGTGAATTTATAATGTTAATTATCTCTGAAAATAATGAGCGCAGGCCATAGGTAGATGAAAATATGTTTAATATCAATGGCGTGCCCAAAATATAGTCTCGTGTGCCACCAATGGCACGCGTTGTCTTTATTCTCAAAACTCTTTGTTACTACCAAAAAATAACTTTTTTTTATGATCACACCTTACTTTAAATGCCTCTACGACCCCATACTATTCAATGGGATCCCTTCTTTTCGCATAATGTTTATTTGTTTTACTATTTATGTACACACAGTAGACAACACAAAAAAAAAAAAAAACATTATATATTAGAGTACAAAGGTACTGCTTATTTCATTTGAAATTTCTGCCATCAGACCTTCGAAAGGAGAAATGAAAAGGAAATGTAGACGATAGTGTGTAAGAAAAGGAAGAAAAAAAAGTGTTTTTGTGCCTTACCTAACTTAACATTATACTGTTACCTAAATATAAATACAAATACATATAACTAAATATAAATACCAACATAATGCTAAGATATACGAAATGATATAAGTAAGTTATAAATAGTAAGAAGGAGAAGATGGGTTGGGTAGAATATTGAAGAGGAGACGTAGTATCCTAGTGTTCCTGCGAAGGCGGATTGGGAGCCACTTGAGTTCCTTGCAAAGGTGAGAAACGTGGTCATATTTACGGAGACCAAAAATAAAGCGAATACATCAATTTTGCAAGCGCTCAAGCTTCCTAGTAGCAAGCGTCGGCAAAATCTATTATTGGCTAGTCATCTGCATAAAGATGAAAATTAGAAGAGATTACTACACTACACTACACTAGTAACCATATTGATGAAAATTGAAAAAAGAAGAGGAACGCTACCCTGCGGAACACTCTCGGTGAGGTTACACCAATCAGAGAAAGACTCTTCACGGCGAACACACTAAGAAAGTTCCCGAAGATAAGAATTAAACCAGGCTAAAGTAGAAGACAAAAAAATTAAAGATTTGACGATACCTAGAAAAATGTCGAAATACACTGAGTTGAACGCACTACTGAAGTCAAGCAATACAAGAACGGTAAGTGACTGACTTTCCATTGCCCAGCGGATATTGTCTGTTACTTTCAAAAGTGCAGTGACAGTACTATGACCTGAGCGGAAACCCGATTGGAAAAGGGATAATAAAGTGTTTGGCGTCACGAAAAATGTCAATTGTTTATGTACTAAGTGCTCAAAAACTTTAGAAAGAAATAGGAGAATAGATTGTTAGCTTTGGGTAAAGGTATTATGTGAGCCTGCTTCCAAACTAAACAAAAAAAACAGCAACAAGAGTGATTAAAGATGTAAGTCAGAACAAGAAGTAGAGAGGGAAGCATAAGAGTAACCATTCTTGGACACAACTTATCGTTACCGACTGCTGAAGATTTAATCGCAAGGACAGATTTTTTAACGTCATGCTGAGAAACATCACAAAGATTTAAAAAAAACATTGTGGCAAAGACAGTCTAAAAAGGTTCTCCAAGGTCATAGCTTTGGCAGACGAATCGAGAGAAAAGGGAAGGAAAGAGAAATGTTTATTGAGATCGTTCATGCTCTTTTTCCTAAATAAATTAGCATTCCTAAATACTTTGCCATAAATTTAATTTGCATAATATTACTAGGCATAATGACTATTGTCATAATAGTATTTAGGAATACAATTAGTAGATAAATGATAAATGATGTTTATTTTGCAAGTAGGTTTTTACAAACACTTTTACACGTCATTTTTTTTTAAGCTAGATGGGGCCGGAGTTTCGTACCTTACTACTCTGAGAAGAAACAGCCGAAACAAACTCAGAGGTTCCCTGTTAACTTGTTACTCTTTTAAAGTCCAGACATTGCTCAATTTACATGAGGACTATGCAGATCTGAAATGGTCTTTTGAAGAAAGAACCACACAGATTTGAGTGGACCTGTCCAGTCAGTGCAAGCATTTGTCAGTTATCGTGTAGCTCGACTTATAACTTAAGGAGCTCAACGAAACGACGAACAATACCAAAGAAAGGACATTTGGGTAGGTCGCTTAAAGTACTCAAACTGCCAGATAGTGGTGGGAGAAAAATAATGTGACCTGCATGGTCCTCACATTCACAATAATTAAATGTAATTAATAATAATTTACGAAATTAATTTTACAAATCATGATGAATCAATAAATGTCACAATAATAATAAAAAAGTAAATATGCATGTCAAATCAGTAAATGTCACATAAAAATAATAAAATATAAAGTAAAAAAAAAAAATAATAATAAAATACTGAAATAAGTATTCATGTCACATCGGTAAATGTCACTTAAAATAATAAAATAAAAATAAAAACTGTAAAAAAATAAGGTAAAAATAAAAAATAAAAAAATGTCACAGTATATAAAATAAGGAATTAACAATGAACAAGCAAAGTCCGAAATTTCGACATTCACAGAGCAAATTTCATTGGAGCAGTTTAATCCCAAGCCTTTTTATCTTCGAGATAGTGATTAACATGATAGTAGGCTTTCAGGCATAGCTTCCGTTTTATAAACGATTTGAATTTATTTAGGCTTAGTGCTTGAATATGGCTCGGAAGCTTATTATAAAAACGTATACATTGGCATCTGAACGTTCCCCCTACTTTTTTGAGCCTCGTTGCAGGAACAACAAATTTGTGTTTGTTCCTCGTATTTACGTTGTGGATATCACTGTATTTTTTAAACAAATTAATATTTTTATGTGCGTACAAGAGGTTTTCATAGATAAACTGAGAGGGCACAGTAAGAATATCAATCTCTTTAAATTTTTCTCTGAGACTTAATTTATAAATTGAACGAATTGCCCTTTTTTGCAAAACAAATATTGTCTGAATATCGGCGGCATTGCCCCACAAGAGAATACCGTACGACATCACGCTATGGAAATAACTAAAGTAAACTAAACGGGCTGTCTCTAAATCAGTCAAACCACGAATTTTCCTAACGGCGTATGCTGCAGAGCTAAGTTTTTTTGACAATTTATCTATATGCGGGCCCCACTGAAGCATGGCATCCAGAGTTATGCCCAAGAACACTGTGCTATCTTCCGGTTTCAACTCTTCATCCTTGATTAGTACCCTAGTTTCTACTTGTCTTACATGGGGTATCGTAAACTTAATACATTTGGTTTTTTTCTCATTTAGGAGTAGATTATTAACATTAAACCAATTAACGACTTTTGCCAGGGCGTTATTAACCTCGTCCGTAACTATCTGCTGACGTTTGAGTTTAAATAAAAGAGAAGTGTCATCTGCAAACAAAACTATGTCATGATTAAATTAGAGATAACGGAAACCAATTTCAGTGAATTTCACGTATTTATTTTGAATTTTCATTCAAATTATTTATTATACATAAGATTATGTAACTGTTATGCATTACAAATGATTAATTAATTAACTAATAGTCATGCATGTGTAGCGACCACAAAAAGCAACATACTACAAAAAGTACTACAGCGCCATCTATGATACGACGGAGGTACTAACATCAATATCCTACAAGTCGCAAGCAAAGTTTACATCGACTTCAGTATATATAGAGAAACCCGACAACAACAATCGGGCAGTTGCCCGCTAGACATAACACCTGTCTGGCCGGAGGATCCTCCCTTTTCTATGGAGTATCGAGGAACTTTGCACCCTGTTCCTCATACCCCTAAACATGTGATAAAATCACCATTTATTTAACTAACATTTTAGTAACGGCTTCGACTGGTGCGGTGGTGACTGTAAAACAAATCTGCGAAGATAAGCTAGCGTTGGGCGGCCGGAACCCCGCAGCGCTACCGGAGCCGTGACAGAAACCATGCCTGCTGCATGTTGCATGCTTGCTGCATACTTGCTTGCATGCTGCATGCTTGCTGCTTGCATTGTGTATGCTTGTTTACATGTTTGCATGCAGCTTGCTTGCATGGTGTTTTCATGTTAATAACAATTTAATTTATTATTCTATGTTAATAACAAAGAAATTCTAGTGTTCATTTAATTTTCAATTTAAATCTATTAACAACTTAATTTATTTTCAATTTAAATTAAATTTAATTAATATTATTTGACATAACCTAAGAATTGACTTTACCTTAAAATATTATTTAACTTTTTTGACATGGAACGATCGATTAATTCAATACTGTATTGGTTTTGTTTCTTTATAATCTATTTTATAATGTATTGTAAGATGTTTGTTTTGTATCTGTCTAATGAATGGTTTTAGAATAATTGCTTACCCTTTATTATGAATGTCGTGCATGCCTGTAAGTGATGTATTTACACAACATTGGCTTGTAATCCTATGTGAAAATCATTGTACCTACTTCTGTCGTTGGGGTTGCCTTAATTAATAAATAAATAACGCATATGGCAAAAGAGACGTCAGTAAACAGTTTTCCGTAAAATTAAAGTCGAGCAATCAAAATTTAAAAAAGTGATCGGTTCCCCCCCGAAAGTCTGACAACCAGTCTTCTCAAGAAGTATCGTATTTCTCAGTTACTGAGTTGTGGAGGACAGATAGTCAGGCGCTTCATATAAAATAATGGTATTCATCTACATCCGGTTAGACTAGAAGCCGACCCCAACATAATTGCTAAAAAGGCTAGGCAGATAAAGATGAGCTTTAAAATTCAAGTTAGTTATAAGTGCAATCAACACGTCGCGTCGTAAGGTCAACATTTCGATAATTATTCCACTTTACAAACCTATGGGGTACTTCCCAGTAACCAAAGAGTTTAAAAGTAGGCAAGAAGCAAGGTCTCACAATATCTAAAAATATTATTCACCATAGAAATATTATAAGTCATTTTTCCATTAAAACTAACAAGGTTATGTTCCCTCTAAACTTGGTCAAAAGTGTTTTCATAGGCCATGTTGAGCGAAACCAAGAATACTGCTTCAAAACGGAACCCCTAGGACACCAGTCCTAGTCACACTTGTCCGCTTGTTTTGTCAGTGTAAACCAAAAATAAATTATATTAATATAATAGTACCTAGAATTTTAAGTTGCGACACAAGTTTGCTGAATGATGACGCTTGTCATCCTCACAGTAATTATTTTTAGCCACCAAAGTTGAACAGGTTCTCTTAAGGTCTCTGTTGCGATAAACTGCGTTGCTATGTTATGGTTTGCCATACAATAACAACCTGATTTCAAAATTTTCTTCGGCGGAATCGGGATTGGAAGTTTTTTCTAGACCATCATTTTTGCCTAGCCCCAAAGCTTGGTTGCGAGTTAGGTTAAAACTATGTCGGGGTCAGCTTCCAGTTTAACCGGATGCAGCTGATTATCAGTATATTTCATGGATCGACTGCTTATCTGACCAAAAACAGGACGCGACGGCGATTGTGGCTTTATTCTTCGCTAAAAACGTAGTGCTTGAAATTGTGTTTTTTTAGAAAACCGAATTATTTAAGAACCTGTACCGTTTTTAACTTTTCTGTTGAAATGGCTATGTCGTATGATGATCAGAATTAAATTATGCAATAATCAAATAAAGCCCTTATGTACGTTAGGGGTCTCTTCGCAGGATACGACGATATTTGATTTGTTATTCTATGATATTATTATGAATGTTCTAACATTAAACTTTGTTTGAAACAAAAATCGATGATTTAAATTTCTTCAAAGTAAGTATTCTGTGTATTGATATTCTGTGAAATGATAATATGAGAAACATATTTATGTGAAACGAAATTCGATGAATTATTGGCTATGCAACAACGCACAACCGAATATTTAATTTCCATAATTATAACCAGTATGAAATAAACCACTCCCTGCGCAGACGTAAACTGTGTCCGGTCGCCGCTACAGGACACAGCAACTACGGTTTCCTGTGACGGTGTGCCGTGTCGGTAGCAAAAAGTGTCTACGTTTGTGCAGCCCCTTACAGAGTACAAAAATCTGTACACTATGAAAATTATTTCAAGCATGTTGCAAACAAACGAAACATTTTTTTATGCTCCAAGTGGGACTGGTGAAACCCATCGCATGAATTTAATCTTAGCAAAGGTAAGAAGCACCCGCAATTGCCGCTACGTTATTAGAAGGAGATACGACAGCACAGTCTGCCTTGAAATAGGCCCTTAATTTGACAAATGTAGAGAGTCCAATGTGCAAAATTTCTAAGCAAAACAATCTCGCCGTATTATTACCTGAAGCTAAAATATTTGTCTGAAACGAAAACACTATGGCACACAAAACAGTATTGAAACTTTAAATAGAACTCTACAAGACATAAGGAACCTCAAAACTATTAATAGGGTATGACAGTAATACTGGCCGGAAATTTTCACCAAACTTCACCGGTAGTTCCAAAAGAAACACGCAGCGCTGAAAAAGGCATCTATTAAAAGATCATTATTATGGCCTTCAATTAAAACCCTGAAATTAACTAAAAACATGAGAATTCGTCTGAAAGGGAAGAACCATCTGGACATTTTTAAGAACACCTACTTAAACACTGTTCTCCCATATCGTAAGCACTCGTTACGTGTCGGTACACCTATGATTTCATTTCTGAATTTATGCGTGTTCTCGTGTGAAGTCACCTCAAGGTCTGGTTATTTTACCTCCTGTAACAATGGTCAAAAACCCTGCACATAATATTTTTATAAATATAACTCAGAATATCTTTACACAGCAAATATTCGCAATTAACTATAAAATACAACAATTGAACTAACGAATTGATGATAATAATTTTTAGTAATATATAATCTAAATGAAACCTTCATAAAGAATTTGGCTGGTAACAATTAAAAATAAAAGTAAATGACAACTGACAAGTTATGTAAACAATGTCACAACAAAGAAAACTAAGAAAATATTTATAAAAATGAAACAATTCGTAATATGCTAATGGAAAACCAATAAAAGTATGAATATGGATGATAAGTGTGAGTATAAAGTGTCTGTAGTAAGCAGATACTATACTCCATACACTAAAATACTTAATAATGTTGTTTATGAAGAAATATTGTCATAAACGCCTTACGTTGCATCTTCAGCAACTAGCGTTTGTGTAAAATTTCATGCTTCTAGACCTAGTGGTTTCAGATGTGCGCGCAAACAATACCTTGTATATAGTTAGGAAGTTATGATATTGACTTAACACTAATATTTTTAAGAGTTATTGTAATTTTAACATAGCCGTGCCCCAGCACATAGACTACACATAGACCAAAGATCTGTGGTATGACATTACTGCCATCGTACTCCCATTCGTAAATTTGGTGCCTTATCTACCTGCTCAAGCAAATAACAGGGTAACTACGGGATAGTCTATACGCTGGGTAACGGCTATGTTAAAATGACAATAACTTTTAAAATGATTGGTGTAAAGTCAATATCCTAACTATTAATGTACAAGGTATAACGGAAAGGGTATATACATAATTAAGGGTGTGCTACAGACCATCAAAGTGAACATTTTTCTCCATCTGACAAACATTTGGGTGGAATAGGTATTGAAGTTTTGTATAGGTCAGCAGATATTTTTTTGGCCTTGAATTCAAACGGCAGATCATGGGGAATTAATGGTATACGCGGCATGAATACGGTTTTTCCGTCTGACGACCCCGTCAAAATAGTTTATTTTAATAAATACTGGTGCAAAAGCATCTAGTACCATTACACAGGTGGTTTTAAATTCCGAAGTGACATCATAGATGTACCGACACGCAACGAGAGCTTATGATATGGGAGAACTCCGTTTAAGTAGGTGTTCTGAAAAATATTCAAGAGGTTATTCCTCTTTCAGATGAATTCTCATGTTTTTAGTTAATTTTAGGTTTTTAATTGAAGGCGCGCCTTTTAATATAGGCCTTTTTCAGCGCTGCGTGTTTCTTTTGGAACTACCGGTGAAGTTTGGTGAAAATCTCCTACCAGTAATATTGTTATACCCTATTAATAGTTTTGAGGTGCCTTGTGTCTTGCAGAGTCCTATTTAAAGTTTCAATACCGTTTTTTGTGTGCCAGTGCTTTCGTCCCAGACAACTATTTTAGCTTCATTGGTTTGCGTAGAAATTTTGCACATTGGAGTCTCTGCATTTGTCAAAAAATAATATTGAGAATAGTTAGAGACATCCACACATTTGTATCGTTTATGAGCTACCAGGGAAGCCGCATGAGCAGAAGGAACTACAGCCAAACTTCTTTTCTTCTTCAACGTAGTCCTTAATTTTGTAATATGCTTTTTTAATAAGGACACTTTTGATGCAATTTTTAAACTTTCCGTCGGTCAGTTCTGTAGCTGACTTTGGCAGCTTATTATAAAAGCGTATACTGTTTATAAGAAATGACTTGCTAGTTTTTGTTAATATAAATTTGGGTATTACAATTTCGTGTTTACTGCGCGTGTTTATATTATGGAAGTCGCTTCTAATTTTGAAAAGCCTTCGGTTTTTGCGGACATAGATATAAAGTAAAGGCAGTGTCAGTATATCGATCTCTTTAAATTTTTCTCTGAGGGACTCGCGAGGACCCATTTTATAGATCGCGCGGACTGCTCTCTTTTGCAAAATGAAAATTGAATCAACGTCTGCTGCCGATATGGAGGAGCTCGTGGCTAAATATTAACAGCCGCATGGGTCGATCTTCAAGGTTAAGCCGTGCTTGCCGAGGTTGGTCGTAGATGGGTGACCATCATTACATACCGAGTTTCCTCCGTGCCTCGGAAATCACGTTAAGCTGTTGGTCCCGGTTGTCATTTGAAGATCTTTGACAGCCTTTACGAGTAGTCAGAAGCCGAAAGTCTGACATCCAGTCTTACCTAGGGGTATCGTATTACCCATCCACTGGGTTGTGGAGGTCAGATAGGCAGTCGCGTCATGTAAAATACTGGTACTCAGCTGCATCCGGTTAGACTGGAAGCCGACCCCAAGATAGTTTGGGAAAAGGCTAGGCAGATGTCTGCTGCCAATCCCCACAGCAGAATGCCATAAGACATAATACTGTGGAAATAAGCGTAGTATACTAACCTAGCTGTGGCTACATCAGTTAACTGCCTTATTTTCCTAACTGCATAGGCAGCTGAGCTTAACCTCCCCGAAAGAGTTCCAATGTGCGCGCCCCACTGCAATTTTGAGTCGATAGTAATCCCTAAGAATACAGTTCCGCGATAATATCAAGTTTTTTACCATCAAGATTTAAATTTAGGTCACGTTGTGTTACATTTGGTAAAGAGAACTTAAGACATTTTGTTTTGTACGCATTCAGTAAAAGATTGTTAGCTGCGAACCATTTCGAGAGAACAGTTAGACTTTCGTTGACATGTATGAGATCCGTATCTTTTCTATGTATTTTAAAAATTAGCGAAGTTTCATCAGCAAATAGAATTATATCCGATAATTTGGCCATCGTATAAGCGAGATCATATAGACAAGAAATAGAAAAAGCCCGAAAATTGAACCTTGAGGCACGCCCATCTTTACTATAGACCCGGAGGACGTCACCCCATTTACATTTACTTTTTGCTGCCTGTTTGATAAATAGGAAAGAACAAGATCAGCAGTTTGATCACGAATTCCGTAGTGATGTAATTTACAGATTAGTGTGTTGTGGTTTACGCAATCGAACGCTTTTCAGAGATCACAAAAAATGCCAATAGCGTCCTGGGAGTTCTCCCAGGATTCTAGAATGTGACTGATGAGTTTAACTCCCGCGTCCGTTGTTGACCTACCCTTCGTGCAATCAAACTGCTGATCATGCAGTAACCTATTTCAACATCAAACTAGTTGAAGTGAGAGAGCATCTGGTCCAACATGATTTTTTCATAGATTTTACTCAACGCTGAAAGCACACATATCGGTCTATAATTAGGAGGATCACTCTTACACCCTGATTTAAAAATTGGAACCACTTTACTATGTTTCATCAAATCAGGAAACTTGCCACTGTCCAAACATTGATTGAATATGCCTGTTAGGACAGGAGCAATAGAGTCAATAATGTTCCCAAGAACCTATACGGAAATCCCCTATAAGTCTTCAGTGTTTTTAGGGTTCCGTAGCCGAATGGCAAAAAACGGAACCCTTATAGATTCGTCATGTCTGTCTGTCTGTCTGTCCGTCCGTATGTCACAGTCACTTTATTCCGAAACTATTAGGACTACACAGCTGAAACTTGGTAGGTAGATGTATTCTGTTAAATCCCCCCATACAATGAACTGAAACTAAAAAAAAAAAACTATCAAACCTATACGTGTGGGGTGTCAATAGATAGGTCTTTAAAAATGACATTGAGGTTCCCAAAACCATTTTTTTTCAAAGTCAATCTTTTGAAAGATAGACAGTTCCAAAGTAGTAAAACGTGTCCCCCCCCCCCCCTCTCTAATTCAAAATCCACTAATAATCCTCTAATTCTTTCTAAAATAAGAGGAGAAAAATTCTGAAAAAAATATGGGTATGTAGAACGTAAAAAAAACTTTCAACGAAAATTGGTTTGAATAAGATTTGATATGTAGTTTTAGCCTGTACGAGATTAGAATGGCCCTTAAACAGCTCAAGGACAATAAGCCCCCGGGCGCTGATGGAATCACGTCAGAGCTTTTGAAAGCGGGTGGAACACCGGTACTTAAAGTTCTTCAAAAGCTCTTTAATTCCGTCGTGCTTGAGGGAAAAACGCCAAAAGCGTGGACTGGGGGCGAAGTGGTGCTGTTCTTCAAGAAAGGTGATAACACTTTATTGAAGAACTACAGGCCCATTACGCTTCTGAGCCACGTTTATAAGCTGTTTTCGCGGGTCATTACGAATCGTCTCGAACGCAGGTTTGATGACTTCCAGCCTCCCGAACAAGCCGGTTTCCGTAAAGGCTTTAGTACCATAGACCACATCCACACGCTTCGTCAAATTATACAGAAGACCGAAGAGTATAATTTGCCGCTATGTCTAGCGTTTGTGGACTATGAGAAAGCCTTTGATTCGGTCGAAACATGGGCGGTGCTCGAGTCCCTCCAGCGATGCCGTATTGACTGTCGGTACATCGAAGTGTTAAAGTGCTTGTATAATAACGCCACCATGTCGGTCCGAGTACAGGAGCAGACTTCGAAGGCGATTCCATTGAGAAGAGGCGTGAGACAAGGGGATGTTATCTCCCCCAAACTCTTCACAGCCACAATGGAAGACGCCTTCAAGCTCCTGGAATGGCAAGGACACGGCATCAACATCAATGGCGAATACATCACTCACTTACGGTTTGCCGATGACATCGTAGTCATGGCTAAGTCAATGGAGGAACTCAGTACGATGCTCGAAGACCTCAATCGAGTTTCGCAACGGGTGGGCCTTAAAATGAACATGGATAAGACGAAAGTTATGTCTAACGCCCATGTTGTGCCCACCCCAATTTCAGTTGCAGGCTCGGTTCTTGAAGTTGTAGACTCGTACGTCTACCTAGGACAAACAGTCCAACTAGGTAGGTCCAACTTTGAGAAGGAGGTCAATCGCCGAATCCAACTCGGATGGGCAGCGTTCGGGAAACTACGCAACGTCTTCTCGTCAAAAATACCTCAGTGCTTGAAGACAAAGGTCTTCAATCAATGTGTGTTGCCAGTCATGACATACGGAGCAGAAACGTGGTCTCTCACTATGGGCCTAATGGAGAAGCTCGCAGTGGCGCTTGGGATTTCTCTACGAGATCGAATCAGAAATGAGGAGGTCCGTAGACGAACGAGAGCAACCGACATAGTCCAGCGGATTGGCAAGTTAAAATGGCAGTGGGCTGGCCACATAGTGCGCAGGACCGATGGCCGATGGGGCCGGAAGGTCCTGGAGTGGAGACCGCGGACCGGCAAGCGCAGCGTAGGACGTCCACCAGCTAGGTGGACCGACGACCTAGTCAAGGTAGCCGGAAGACGCTGGGCGCAGGCCGCTTCCAACCGGTCCTGTTGGAAATCCATGGGGGAGGCCTATGTCCAGCAGTGGACGTCCTACGGCTGATATGATGATGATGATGATGATGTAGTTTTTGAGATATGGGACTTTTTTACCAAACTGCAGCAGTAACTTTGTTTTTCATTAACTTACTATGAAAAACAAATTTAGATTTGCGGTTGAATGAAGGTTTACTAATGAATGACCGTTCAAAACATTGTTATTATATTGTTTGGGGCTATGGAACCCTGTGTGCGAGTAAGACTCGCACTTGGCCCGTTTTTTTATATTATAGAGACTTTTGAAGGCGTTGAATGCTTGAATTAAGGGCTTATTTCAAGGCAGACTGTGCTGTCGTATCTCATTCTAATAACGTAGCGGCAATATTGCGGGTGCTTCTTACCTTTGCTAAGATTAAATTCATATGATGGGTATCATCAGTCCCACCTGGAAAATCAAAAAATTGCTTCGTTTGTTTGCAACAATGCTTGAAATAATTTCTTAGTATACAGACTTTTGTTCCTCTGTCTGACTGACAGGGCACACCGTCACAAGAAACTGTAGTTGCTGTGTCCTGTAGCGGCGAACAGACACAGTTTACTTCTGCACAGGGAGTGGCTGATTTCATACTGGTTATAATTATAGAAATCAAATATCTATGGTAGCTTGTATCCAACACAAGACACACGTTTGCGCAGCGCCTTAGTGTGCTTTCGTAATTTTTTACCGAATTCTTCTAAGGTAGATACATCGAAGTTAATTTCATTAACATACATACTCCTAACTCAATTTCTATAATCCTAGATCTACATGGTTTTGGTGAACCGTAATCTACTAAGGCACGGCCACCTAGAGTTACATATCTCCTTCTATTTCGAATAAGCATTTATAGAAGATTTCATCCATGAAGTTTTCTACACTGCCTTTTACTTGCCACTCAATTAGATGTATAAAGTCATCTGAAAGGTGTCTTTTAAAATTTGATCTGATACTCGACAAAATCCTACTAATCCATACTATCCATACTAATATTATAAATGCGAAAGTCACTCTGTTTGTTTGTTTGTTTGTTTGTTTGTTTGTTACCTTTTCACGACTAAATGGCTGATCGGATCTTAATGAAATTGGCAAGAAGATAGATTTCAACCTGGAGAAGGACATAGGCTATATATCATCACGCTACGACCAATAGGAGCGGAGCAGCAATGAAAAATGTTGCAAAAACGGGGAAAATGTGGCGCAGACGAAGTTGCGCTGGACAGCTAGTTTATTATAAATGCGAAAGTTTGTGAGTATGGATGGATGTTTGTTACTCTTTCACGCAAAAACTACCGAATGGATTTGGATGAAATTTGGCACACGGGTAGTTTATAGCCTGGATTAACACATAGGATACTTTTTATCCCGATAATATGTTCCCGTGGGTTAATTATCGAACTCGACGCGGGCGACGCCGCGGGCATAATCTAGTACTAATATAATAGTGAAAAGCTCTCTCATTTTGAAAGGAGATTCACACAATGCTGCCTCTAATGCTGCATGCAAGCTTTGCAGTGTAATTTAATTGTAGAAGGTACAACGCCACTTACAGTTTTTAATGCTTCTTAGGATATAGAAAAGCCCCCTTTCATGTAGTAACAAACGAAGACGATAGCATTCTATATTATTTGGATGTACCGTGTATACTCCGCCCAGACCATGTCTAATACACACTTTTTTTACATTAGGTCCAGTTTATCTTTTTTCAAATGTTTATGCTTCATTACGTAATTTCAAATTGTTTATTCTTCCAAATAAAAAGCATAAACGAATCCATGCAAACCACTTAGTACAGGATCCCGGTGTACAACGACCTTCACCGAGCTGGTTAATGGATGAAACGTATTTTATATTCAATTTAATATGTCAATAAATATAATGCATATGGGTTGCCTAAAAAATTTCAGTCCAGGATATGATTAATTAATTATTAAAAAAATATTTTGTTTTATTAATTTCACCGGTTTGATTAATAGACAAATTCCATACCAATTGAAAGTATCAAGCCCATAGAATTGCAAACGTTAGGTTTCCTTTTTTTCCCGTCAGAACTCTCGGGTAGGCATGTATAAACAGGTAAGTCGATACTAGTAACTTGCACCGGTCTGGTTAATGAATTAAAGTTAGATGAAAATAGAGATTATTTCATTACGAACACGGTGGTTATAGGGTTGTCTGCGAAAAATCAGTCCTGAATTCCGGTTGTCGAATTTAAAAAAGTGAAATATTGTTGCGAGTGAATATGCGCGACCGAGAGGTCTCAACCAACCATCCCATGCGATAGAAAAGGATACAGCATCGCAGCTGTTTGCCGTCGCCGACGCCGACAAAAATACATAATCTGTAGAAATTTCCACTGGCTTACTACTAATTTAATCTTTTACTCTGGACGCTCTTAACTTGCCCATATTTCTACATTGTTCTCACATATTTGTAATTCTTAACATGAATGATGTAACCAAGATTTTGTAACATTTTTTGATTTAAAAGAGTGTCCATGGAGTTTCTTGCCCGTTCTTCTCCATAGAGATCTACGCTACGGAATGGGCAACTAGAGTACTTTCATAAGTTATTATGCCTTGTGACTGGGACTGTAGCTTCGCGTTTTATTTTGTTTTTTTTTGACTTTCAAAAGTGCCTGTAATGGTCTAATTGAAATAAATGCTTTGACTTTGACTTTGACTATTACGGTTCATGAGATACAGCCTACTACTACGAACGGACGGACAGTGAAGTCTCAGTAATAGTCCCGTTGGACCCATGTTTGGGTACGGAACCCTAAAAAGAGAGTGCGCATGCTAGGTATTTGTTCTTGAAAATATAAAAATAATAGACTCGTATATGCTGCGCATCATTTTTAAGTAGTTTAATATTAAAATAGAGGAATAGGATTTTTGTTTTAATTAATTAATTATACAGGTTGTAAAGGGTATATACATATTTAAGGGTGTGCTACAGACTATTAACCACCACCCTGCATAAGTATGTGTGTATACATTTTATGTGACATTAAAGTACATAATTATTGTATATAACACGGCGGGGATTCCACAAGGTGGAACCCTTATCTGAATATCGACGCCATATTGCCTTTCAGTCGATAACTGTGTGACATTATCATATATTATCATAACGAGGTCTTGGCATTTATCAACCATGCCATTGACTACATGGACGAAGTCAGCATCATGCAGATCTGCAAGTCCAGTTTCAAGGAGGAGGAGATCAGCAGCGCCAAGCTGCTGCTGTTCCAGTCGCTCGGCAAAGTCGAGCAGATGCAGTCCCGCCGGAGGGATGGTGGCCAGAAATGTGTTCAAGACATCGTCACGTTGTTGAAGAGCACCGATCCGGACGAAGTGCCCGCTTTAGTGGCGAGGGAACTACATAAGTTGCCCCCAGTCACGTTTGACCACGTCGACGTCACCAGGTTGCTGAAGGACATTACAACTCTCAAGGCAAGCCTGGCTGAGGTACAGTCCACTTTGCAGGTGTCGAATAACACCATTGGTGAACTACGTGCCGAAGTAGAGTTGTTGCGCAACTCTGTTAAGGTAAATAGGTCGCCTGATGCCTACAACGTGAGCACATGTTGCGGAGCGAGAAACGCTAGCATCGGCAGTTTTGAGTCAGCGAGCTCCACTGCGTCACCCACTGCTGATATTGCACACGTTGCAACTTGCGCCGCTGCGAACTCGAGGCCGGTCGAAGTAGCGACTCGTGTAGGTACGTCGACCCCTAAACGTGCCTACGCTGCTATCGTCGCCACGCACAAACCTGTGTCGCAGAGCAAGAAGGGGGATGCGAAAAAATGCTGTGAACCTGGCAACAGGGGTTCAAAACAGCAAAGACCAGCGTCAGGAACATGCGACAAGGATGGCTTCGTGAAGGTGGAGAGGAAGAAGAGGAAGAAGCCATCCAGTCGGAACCTGTGCTGGACCGCGCCGGTAGGACCCAATATGATGCTGCGTCCGGCAATACCCACGACGCAGCTCTATGTCTCCCGGCTACATCACACCACGAAGGTTGAGGAGATCGTGGAGTATGTTCGAGTGAAGACCAGCTGGACCTTGAGGGTCGAGAAGTTGGAGTCGCTCCACAACACGAATTTCAAGTCATTCGTGGTGCGAGTTCCAACTCATCATATCGAGACCTTCCTCAAGGAGTTTTGGCCGAAGGGTGTTATATATCGGCGATTCCGCGGAAAGCTACGCGACACCACGCAGCGCAACACGACGCCGTCACTTCGTGTACAATAGTTTAATAATACAAGGTTACATATTTTCCTAGTTTTTATAAATATGTATGATAGTTTGTAAGGTATTTATGCTATGGGTCTTTGTTATCCGAATTAAATGATTTGATTGACTGATTGATTATTCTTCATTGTTGGTAGATAGGTAGATGGGTAGTCGAAATCACACACAACACTTGACTCCTCCAACTCCAACTCCATAATTTATTTCTAATAAACCAGTTACAGGCACTTAGAAACTTTCCATAGGTTGAGCCACCCATTCGCAAACATGGTTGATGTAAGAAGAAGAATGGGCCAAGAAACTCCTCACACACTCTTTTGGATCTGTCTTTCAATTGTTACAGTTCTTATTAACACAACTTAATATTGCTCACTTCAAAAACTACTTTCATTTAATTAATATTTCAATTCTCTAATCGCGAGCTCACTCGAACGAGACATCTCGCTGCGCCTGCGGTTCTGAGTGGGCGGAAGTGCCGAACTCGGAAGTACTACACACACACACACTCAATAGTTCAGTACAGTTATTCATTACATAGTAAGTTCAGTAAAACAATACTAATATTTCACTATTAATTACTTTAGTAATTAAACAATACTAATATTCACAAATGCAAAGGCGTTATTAAGTTAATGGTAAATTAGTAGCTTCATTACTTTTTACAACAATTGCTTTTTCATTTTCCAACCATTTTCGGCAGATCAAGAGATTTAATACAAAGAACAGGTTTTGCACTAATTAACTACTCTGTAAAATAATCTTATTAATTTTTAGTTTGTAATTAGTTCTAGAAACTGATTTAGTTAATGTTACAAATTATAAATTGAATAATTGATTACTCGGCGCCATTGTCCACACAGTGGGATGCCGCCTCATAAAGATTGTTAAATTGCCATTGTTAAAATCCCAGTTGTCATAACATAGTTGCTAATCTTAATTTTAACTATAGTTTTAGCTAGTGGCTTTTGTTTAATAAATTACTCTTTCAGTTGTCACAAAGATTAACTATCTAAGCAGTAGTTAACACACACGCCAATAGATGGCGCTTGGTCTCTTACTAATAGATCCATTCATTTCTAGATTCTACTCACAGATGGCATGGCAGGTTCATCAATATTATCACAAATGCGAATTATGAGTTGGTTCTTAATTAGATTAATGAATAGTCTTAGAGATAGTCGCTCTTGCGGCGACAACGGCGGATCCAGGGGGGGGGGTCATGGGGGTCATGACCCCCCCCTGAGCTGGTTCCAGGACTTAGGTGGACCACTAATTGAACATAATGATTTTATTTAATATATTTTGTCACCATACAGATTTTATGTAACTATATAGCTTGTGTTGAATGTTGTATTTATTGTCTCTCTCTCTGTCATTGGGTTAGGGTAGCACCTTAAGCTTACTGACCTAACCTAAAATCTTAGATAAATTCACACGATGAAATCAAGTGTATCGTCGTGACCACACAATTTTTTATGTATTATGGCTACACTACCTGTCAGTGTAGCGACAGCAGAAAGGTCTTTCTCTACGTTGCGCAGAATTAAATCGTGGCTAAGATCTTCAATGGTTGAAGATCGCCTAACCGGACTGGCACTTCTCCACATTCATAAAAACGTACCCATTGACGTAAATGACGTAATAACACGTTTCGGGAGAAGGCGTAAAAGAAAAATGGATTTTTTTATTTAAATACTTATATGTATTTTGTCTGTTTCTATTTTGTTTGTCCAAAACCCTAATCGTACCACCTCTTCACTTTTGCGGAGTTTTGCGTCATACCCCTCGACATACCTCTAGCTGTTATGACAAGCCACTCCTCAAAGAGGGGACTTATCGCCACTATTGTGGCGTGCCCTGCACGTGGTTGCGACAGTAGCTGTCTCCATGTCGCCATGAGATCGCGCCGGAGGTCTGTGCGCTGAGCAACAATTTGCCGCGGCAGCGGAGTTTCCCCCCGGCGTAGTGCCTCCGCGCGCCATTCGTGCAGGCGCGAGTACTATCGCCTCCAGATCCTATGGCGGCAATCCGGCCAAAAGGCTCGCCGCCTCGCCGGAGATCGTGCGGTACACCCGGACCAGCCTTACGGCAACCACCTTCTGGGGTGCGTTCAGGTAATGGGCGGCTTGACGCCTCAAAGAACGCGCCCACACCAGGGCCCCGTAAAGGGCCATGGACCGCACGACCCCCGCGTAGAGCCTCCGGCAGGAGGCGTTTGGACCCCCCAAGTTGGGCAAGAGCCGCTTGAACGCAGTCCCTGCCCGTTCCAGTTTGGGGGCCAAACGTCGGAAGTGCTCCACGAAGTTCCACCGGCTGTCGAGGACAAGCCCTAGGTACTTCAGCGTCGACTCGACGCCGATGGGAACTCCTCCTACCGTCAGTATGGATCCCGACGGTGGCGCATTCCGAGGCCCATGAAAGTACATGGCCTCGGACTTGTGCAATACCACCTCGAGACCCAATTGCCGGATTCTCTCCACGACTATCGCAACCCCGCGTGTCATTAGTTCGGCCGCCGCCTCGTACGACCTCCTTTGTGCCAGCACCAGCGTGTCGTCAGCGTAGCAAACTACGCTGACACCGCTAGGGAGGTCGGCGCGCAGCACCCAGTCGTAGCCGATGTTCCACAAGGGTGGCCCCAGAACCGATCACTGTGGAACACCGCACAGCATCTCTCGCCGGTTCCACTCTCCGTTGCGACCGGGGTAGATGACGGCCCTGTCCGTCAGGTAGTCCCCGACCACACGACGAAGGTAGGTCGGCACCCGGTGATACCGGAGTGCCTCCCTAATGCAGGTCCAGGGCATGGTGTTGAAGGCGTTGGCGATGTCAAGAGACACCGCCATGACGACCCCACCCCGGGACACCGCATCCCCCATCGTGAGAGCCCTCACGCGCATGATGGCGTCCACCGTCGAGCGCCCTCTGCGGAAACCAAACTGGTGTTCCGCAAGATCCGGCCCATCCCCACATGGTGCCCGGCGAGGCCGTTAGCAATGACTCTTTCAAAGAGCTTGCCCACCTCGTCGAGGAACACAATGGGCCGGTATGTGGACGGAGAGTCCGCAGGGCGCCCCGGCTTCCGGATGAGGACCAGTTTCGCCGTCTTCCAACGAAGCGGGAACTGGCCTCTCTCCAAGCATGCGCTTAAGAGCCCCTCCAGTCGGGGCCCGAGAGCCTCCGAGGCCAGGACCCAGGCTTTGCCAGGCAAGTACAGTACTTACGTACATTAATAAAATCCCTACTTTTTACTTGTATCTATTGTATTCAAAATTAAATTATAAGTTCTTGACTTGACCACGACTATGTGACCCCCTCCTGGGGCCAAAGCTGGATCCGCCCTTGTGCGGCGACATATATCTTTAGTAAATAACAAGGTTATAGTAATATATATATATAATACTAATCTTGCGAATTTAATTTCTATTATTAGCAGACAAAATAAAAAAAAACAATAAAAAAAATCTTCTGTTTATTGTAATAAATTATAAATACAAAAGATTTTTATTTTTTTCAGTTTATTTAGGTTCCGAGTCATCGGACATAACTGTGATCTCCAACTCTTCTTCCTTCTTCGTCATCGCTTTCAGTATCAGTTGTTTCGACAAAGTTTTCTATCATTTAAAGGCATATGATCCCCAATGAATCCTACTGGTTTTAAATATTTATCTAAAAAAACCAACCACATTCTCAGGCTGAAGTTTAACGCATTTCAGCATGCGCACTCTCTTTGTTTAAAGGGACGGACTACAAACAGCTGCTATGCTGTATCCTTTTCTATCGCATGGGATGGTTGGTTGAGACTTCTCGGTCGCACATATTCACTCGCAACAATATTTCACTTTTTAAAATTCGACAACCGGAATTCAGGACTGATTTTTCGCAGAAAACCCTATACCACCGTGTTCGTAATGAATTGTAGCCCATATTCTATGGGTTTTATACTTTCAATTGGTACGGAATTTGTCTATTAACCAAACCGGTGAAATTAATAAAAAAAATTTTTTTTTTAACAATTATTTTAATCATATCCTGGACTGAATTTTTTTAGGCAACCCATATGCAATATATTTACTGACATATTAAATTGAATATAAAATACGTTTAATCCATTAACCAGCTCGGTGAAGGTCGTTGTATAGCGGGATCCTTAATCGACAACGAACGAATAAAACGAATCGAATGTTAAGATGGTACAGTGCCATCTAGCGGATTTTGAAGAAACTTCGAGGAAATGTAGAATCTAGAAACGTGGCACAAAGGTTTCTGTGACGTAATGTGCGCTAAGAAGATATTTTGGAATTTCAACCCATAAATCCTTTAAGGCCTAAAGGATTTATATAGGGGTTGAAAGTTTTGAATGAAAACTTCGACATTTTTGTCGTTAGAAATGTAAAAACCGACCAAGTGCGAGTTGGACTGACGCACGAAGGGTTCCGTACCATTATTTATCAAAACGATAAAAAAAAAACACTTTTTTGTATGGGAGCCCCCATAAATATTTATTTTATTCTGTTTTTAGTATTTGTTGTTATAGCATCCACAGAAATACATAATCTGTAAAAATTTCAACTGGCTACCTATCACGGTTCATAAGATACAGCCTGGTGAAACACGGACGGACTGACGGACGGACAGCGAAGTCTCAGTAATAGGGTCCTGTTTGACCCTTTGGGTACGGAACCCTAAAAATCATATAACATGAGCATTTCTAAATAGTGATACAGTACATTTTGTTTTGAACCATGAGCTTATAAGATAGACTGCATGTACACAAGATGTTGTTTTGCAAAATTACGCTACCTAGTTAATTATTAATAAAAGCTGTTTTTTTTGAGTGTTTAAGTTTTTTAATATTTCAGAATAATCCTCTTACCGTGGTTTAGGGAACAAGAAATTATCGAATAAACGTTTGATATTGTTTGTATGTGTGTAAGCGAGGTTATAGGGCGAGAACCAGACGGGCCGCGTTGAAAACACAGGTGGTTCACACTTACCAATTTACGTAAATAAGAAAAAAAAAAAAAAAACCTACCCATTTTATTATTGATTCGGGACGAGAATCATTAGCATAGTTACCTCCTTGAATTTGACGAGAATGCAAAACAACACCTTGTATGTATTAAAAACTACTGAGGTAATTGTTAGGGTTTGAGTGTCAGAATGGTTATTTTCTGTGTATGAAAGTATCTCTCTAAAAAAGTGTGTGTAGGGAAAAGGGTTTTTATGAAGAAAACCACAGAAAGACAAGACTATTCATTTATTTCAATTAGGCTTGTCTGTTATACATACAAGGTGTAAATCACCTCATCACGAAGCCGTCGACCAAGCATTCTGTACATGAAACGAAGTAACTTTACGCAAAAATTATTGCTGGGAAACGACTTTTTTTTCGGGGGTGTAAAATCATGTTTTGTGGTAGAACTCAATGTAACGCACTCAAAACATTGTGCTGATGGACGGATTAAATAGAACTGGGGTCGTGGAGTTGTTTAAAGTAAAAATCTTACATTAAAAACTTGTATTTAAAAAAAAAAACTTGTCAAAAAGTTGGAACTTTGACCCTAATATCTCCGTAACTAGAAGGTTCCCAGGTATGGTGTAGAACAAAAAAATGATCGCAATGACAGGGAGAACCAGTGCGTTTCGGCTTCGTTAAGAGGTGTTTTACACCCTTTATGTTTATCCTTATTATTCCTTATAATATCTCATCTATTACATACTGAGTTTCCTCCGTGCCTCGGAAAGCTAGTTAATTCGTTGGTCTCGGCTGTCATTCGTTTCTGGATTTTTGACCATGTCGTAACGATAGTCAATGGCGTGAAAGTTTGACAACCAGTTTTATTAAGGGGTATCGTATTACCCAGTACTAAGTAGGTCAGAATATGCAGGCTTTACATGTGTAAAGCACTGGGATTCAGTTGCATTTGCAAGATGATGATGTACTTACAATAAATAGTTTAACATTTAAAATTGGTGATACTTAGTATTGTGAATGTATTGTAATCTGGAAAATAGAAAAAAAAATTGGTTAGGTACAATAATGTTACATGAAAAATGCTTGCGATAAGTACATGCATATTGAGATGATTTTAGGACATCTGCTTGCTAGTTTAAACGACCTTCTAAATATGGTTACCCCACGTAAGTGTACCCATGGTCAAAGGTCGAAAATGTTAAGCAATGCTTAAACGCAATCCTCTTTTGGCTGTCAACTGTAATTTTCAATCAAAACTCTGGCAATGACTGCTTTGGGAAGGCGGAGAGCGGATTTTGACATAGATTTTGAGAGAGCTTTGGTCCAGCAGTGGAATGCAACAGGCTGAGTTGATTGAGCCGTATGATGCATAAGATTTTCATATTTTGACTGTTAAACATATATACTTACATATCAAAACGTCCACACCTTGAGCCACATAGTCTGCCATAAATCGGCACAATTCATGGAGTTATATACAATACCAATTAATTTCGAGATAATGTTATAAGTAGATTGCCTCTACAAAAAATTTATGTTTCTTTTAGGATTTGTTCTTATAAATGTCCTGAATCCTCCTGAAAATAAAATAAGTCCATGTTAGAAACTTCTGGTTAACACTTGACGAGGGAGGAAGGGCGCATAAAAGGGGAAGAGGCCTGCAGTGAGAAACAAGTGAGGAACAAGGCTGCTAATGATTGTGATGTTTGATGACATTTTTCGTAACAATAATACATTTATACAAATAAATAAACTTGGAGGTGTCTGTGTGTAATTGATATACTGAATGCATATGAAAGTGTGTACCTACGGTACTTATAACAAAAAACTATTTTCTTATGTCTGACGTCTGTCTGTTCTGGCTAATCTCCGAAATGGTTGGACCGATTTTGACGGGGTTTTTACAGGCAGATAGCTGATGTTGTAGAGCTACTTTTATCTTAAAATAACGATTAGACTTCCGTTTAAAAAAATACTCTTAATATTGTTAACAGAAACAGAAAAATATTACTTGCCTATTCAGATAAGCAAGTAATATTTTTATGATCATTTCACACGGACTCCACAACCCAGTTAGTACTGGGTAATACGAAACCCCTTGGCTTAACTGGTTTTTCGACTTTCAAGCTACTGACTCCTTGTAACGGACAGTTAAAAATCTACAAATAAACGGCCATACCAGAGGACATAAATAAGTATTTCGTAAAGCGTCCCGGACTTTACCCAGTAAGAATAGAATAAAATTATTTGAATTTGCGTCATTAGTGACGCAAATTAAAAAACCGGCAAGCGCGAGTCGGGCTCGCGCATGAAGGGTTCCGTACCATTATGTATAAAAACGAGCATAACATTTTTTGCACTTTTTTGTATGGGAGCCCCCTAAAATATTTATTTTATTCTGTTTTTAGTATTTGTTGTTATAGAGGCAACAGAAACTTCAACTGGCTAACTATCATGGTTCATGAGATACAGCCTGGTGATAGACGGACGGACGGACAGCAAAGTCTCAGTAATAGGGTCCCGTTTGACCCTTTGGGTACCGAACCCTAAAAAGCATCTACGGGTTTATTTATAAAGCAGCTGCTTATTAATTAGAATGGAGGGGACATACTTTTTTACGAATTTGGAAGCAAATATGTCATCATCAACCAATGACTCACGAAATAAAGTATGTAATTAACCTAGATATCATTTTCCCACATAGTAATATAATAATAAGTAGTTTTTTTTTTGTCCATGGTCATTTACAAATATGAATTATAAATTTCAGCTGTGTGGGGTCAATAGTCTTGAAGTGAAAAGGCTGTGACACACGGATGGAAAGACACATAGACAGACGGACGAATGTATAAGGGTTCCGTTTTTGCCATTTTGCAAAAAAACCCTAAAAATACCAAAATATTTTTACCTACATTGTCATTTTTAGGTTTTTTAAATTATTTTAATTAGAAAAATGTACCTCTAATTGCTTTTTTTTCTATTAAATTTGGTTCTTTGTGTTTTTATAGCTATTGTTTATCTTATTACTCTCCCACGGTCGTTGAATAATTACAATTAATTTATGACTGTTTTTAACTACGTAGGGTTACTGGACCCTGAACCGTGACCATTTCAGAAGATATAATAAATGAAATTTGAATAGACAGCAACTTGTACACATTTCTGTTTGGGTGGATTTCTGTTTGGGGTGCAGCAGGGAAAAGCACTGTTATTGAAGTAGAGAGAGCTTAAAAAGCCGTTATAAAAGTAGCTTTAAGAAAACCTTTTCGCTACCCAACAGATATAATCCATAACAAGTTCGCAGTCTTCAGGGTGCGGCAATTATTTATCTTAAACGCAACATTACATCTTCACAAAACCCAAAAATATAGATCCGATTATAACAAACTTGTCCCCAAACACGTCTTCAACATTCCCATTCCCGAAAAGCCTCTTAGCCAGACGATGCCCGTTTTTATTATTATTATTTCATTTATTTCAGGCTATGCCCATAGTGTTAGTAACAATGGTCTTAAATGCTAGTGTTAGTAGAGATACATACATATAATAGTGATTTATTAGGTGTGGAGTTTCATCCAATGTCGCAGCATTGGAGACTCCCACCTATCAGCGAATAAACTCAAGATACTGTTGGTACTGCCACGAAGACGAGCGAGCAGGGAAGCGCTTCTCTTTCGCATGATGGCTGCAAAACCATCAATATGTCTTTCCGCAAACATTTTTGACGCGCTACATCGCCATGGCAGCCTCAACAGTATCCTGAGCGCGTTATTATACTGGACCCGTTTTACTTGCATATCTATATTTATAATAAAATTAGCAAAAGCTGCGACATTAAAGACAAGAACAACTTTTCATGCAAGAAAACTTTAATAAAATGGTTTGCCAAACTAACATATGAAGAGACGGAAGAAAATTTAAAACAATTATCTAAACTAAAAAACATAAAATAACTGCAAATAATATACACATCACACACACACACTCGACGCATTTATTTTTTGTTTGAAGGTAATCCTCAATTACCTTCATATGCCTTGTGTCTCAACATTACGGGACCTGGGACTAACCTTAGACAGTGGTTTTAATTTCATGAGCACATTAAAAAGGTTCGTCATCAGAACTGCGTCTCAATTTAAAAACGTCAAGGTTATAAAGCTGCTCTACAATGCATATGTGCGCAGTAAATTAGAATATAATGCAATTGTCTGGTATCCTACGGAGAAGCTATATACACTTATGGTTGAGAAAATTCAGAGGAAATTTTGCCGTTATATATATAAGCGCACCTATGGATACTACCCATTTTTGTATCCTTCATTATTTGTATCAGGAATGATCGGACTGGATACTTTGCAACTCAGGCGCAAATTAATGCATATTATACACTACTACCTGTTAATTAACAGTAGTATAGATAATCCATCGGTAAGAGAGTATATCCATTTCTATGTACCACAGGAATACATGCGTTGCATAGGACGGCGGCGGCACCAACTTCTTGCATGCCCACCGGAATGGCGTATCCATCAAGCCAATAACAGCCCAACGGCAAGAGCAATTGGCCTCATTAATCGATACCTTGACAGCAGTCCAAATGCCGACATATTTGTGTATACTATTGGCACTTTAAGGAAAGATGTTTTGTCATTTTTGAACAATTGATTCATAATTTTCTCTTATTTTATTTGAATCAAGACTGTAATTATTGAATCCCGTGACATGTTTATAAAACACTAGTGTATTAATTTTGAATTCAGCACCATCCACCCAACCTTCTCGGTCAGCTTCCAGTATAACCGTTATTATAGGACATACTACATGTTATTTTTTTATGGTTTGACATACTAGGACTTATTTATATTATTTTATTTGTGATATGTGTACCTAAGCAGCACTTGGCATATATTTATTTACTTGGAGATGCTATGTATTTGACATTCTAATATGATTATTGACATACTAGGACTTAATTATATCATTTTATTTGTGATATGACCTAAGCACGTAAGCACCACTTGACATATATTTATTTATTTGGAGATGCTATGTATGACATTCCAATTTGATTATTGTTAACTTTTAAGCGTTTTGGTCTATTACTGTTAGCTTTAAATGTATTACTGAATAAATAAATAAAAAAAATGCCTTGTTAACTACCACATCAACAAATATATATCACAACAGACTCCGGACCACAAGACACAGGCGCAGCCTAGTTTGGGCACCTCTGTTTTCGTTTTTACTATATATTAAAATATAACTTGTTACGATTACTCATAGCGCTTAGTTAGATTAAGAAAATGTTTGTAGTAATGGCATTATTAATTTATTCTTATTTATCCAAGTTTCGCTATTTATTTAACTCTGCTTAACGTTACATTTGTCTGACTGTACATGGCTTTGATTTACTTGACATTTGACAAGTGATTATCTCTACACGAGCATGTAGTAATTAGGGTGTAACTAGAGTCAGAACATTTAATTTTATTATGCAAGTCTATATGTGGTGCACAGTGGTGACACGGTGACCTAAAAATAAAACTCTAAAATCTTCTTTCATTTTAACTTACACTGTACGGGATATCTTTCAGGAAGCGTCACCGCGCTTGCAAAGGCATCGAAATATCGGGAGCTCACAATAATTGATAATCACGGCAGATATCCCTTAAGTGACAGTGTAAGTTTAATTATAAACACACATATTATTCTATATTCAGCACTACATGAATGATCATAGACGTCATATAATAGTAGATTATATAACAAGTGAATTAATTGGATCCCGAGAGCAGCGAAGAAGGATTCTAGAGTAAAATCCCGAGAAAAGCAAGGGATTCTGTAAGTGGAATAGAATCCTGAGCGGAGCGAGGAATAAAAAAGAGCAAGAAGGTTTTTTTTTCACGAGTTGTGTACTCTACTCTTTACCATGGACTGCGAGAAAATTAATAGTAGTTGGTATGCTAGAACACATTTTTTACAACTTTGGCAGCAAATTTGTCATCAACCATTGCACAGACAGACAGACAGACCGACCTACCGACCTACAGGCAGACAGACAGACAGAAAGACAGACAACAAGACACACAGAAGGCAGACAGACGGGTAGACAGAAAGACAGGCAGATAGTCAGACAGTTTTCGAAATACAGTGTTATATTCTTATCAGCACGTTTTATTTCTTTTTTGTTTACATAATAATAATTCGTACTTAGGGCATACTAATGTTTCTGGATTCTAAAAAATAAGTCTGGCAACTTGCTTGTTAACTGCCACAGTGAAAATCATAAAAGAACATTGAACGAAAAAGTTCATGACTTAAATTTAGGTATTTTGATAGCGACACAACATTTTTGAAAGGACGCCACAGTGAAGAAGCAAATGACTATCTCGCAAAATAAAAAGTAACTTGCTCCCAAAGAGTTCCATTTTCGAATTACTTTATTGTTTTTTTCACTTCTTTTGTAAGTTGTCAGATCCAGAAACTTTCAGTATGCCTCAGTATTATGTGAGTGATTCGGGCTAGTTCCAAATTCAAAATGTTTTAATTCACTAGAGAGTAAAAGAGCGTTTTAATCAATGTTATCGATGAAACAAGTGCCCTTTTTCAAACCGCAATGGTAAAAAATAACATTATTCTTTGAGAATTATTGTATACAAGGTGTTAATTTGCATCGCCGTCAAATTCAAGTAGGTAACTATGCTACTGATTCTCGACCCGAATCAATAATAAAATGGGAAAGTATTTTTTTTGCTCTTATTGACTGAAATCGGTAAGAGTGAACTACCCGTGTTTTAAACGCGGCCCGTCCGATCCTCGCCCTATAACCGCGCTTTCACACATCCAAACAATCTCAGATATTTTTTTTCCCCAAACCAATACTGACAAACTTAAACAACCAAAAAAATCAGCGTTTATTAATAATTAACTAGATACCATAATTTAAACTGATATTTAAGTCTTTCGTGACCACCTCCTGAATTTTGACGAGGATGCAAAACAACACCTCGTATAAGATTATGGTATAAAATCTAGAGATGTCAAATCAGTTTATGCCTTGACATCTACAACCATCTTTTTCTTAGGCCATCTGACAGTAAATGTGTGTCTAAGGGCCCTCGCTCACGGTGACTTTTTGTAGCGATGCTGCCGCGCGTCCGCATTGATACAGTCGCGATACTGCTCGCTTCTGTAGCGCGTTGCAAATGCGACTAACCCGCGTTAGTAGCGATGCAGTCGCGCATTTCGTAAACGCGCGTCAGCATCGCTACAAAAAGTCGCCGTGAGCGAGGACCCTTATTCTTATTATAGGTCTAATTGTAATTTATGAACAAGGAAGGCGCTATTGTTTATTTTTAATTGGGGGCATTTAAACCAGAGTTTAAACAAAGGTTCTCATTATCCGTTGCTGGCCTTCTCCTTTGTCCTTTGTAATGTCATTGACAATTTATTGTAAAATATTTTATTCTAAATATATTTTGCATTTTACGTGCATACATATAAAATCACGTTTTTTCACGGGGCTAGGCAGAAAATACAAAACGACGCCTGTAATTAGGTATACTTTTGTATTTCTTAAAAAGAACAGGGTAGATGTGATTGAAAGCTCTGTGATGGGACGCTTTAGAAGGACATACACTGACCTCATTGGTAATGGTCAGAGAGGTCAGTTGCGATGTAGTACACACGGTACCATAACATGTTATACATTTCCAGTATAGCATAGCCTCGCTTTGTATAGATTCCCGTACAATGAGAGATCCGTATAAACTGGTTTTGTATAGCTTGAATACTATACAGGGTGTAACGGAAAGGGTATATACATCCTTAAGGGTGTGCTACAGACCATCAAACTGAACATTTTTCTCATCATAAAAACATTTTTGAAGCAAAAAAAATATCTGCTGCCCCATAGAAAATTGAAATACCTATTCGACCCAAATGTATAGGCAGCAGTTTTTTTTTTTGCTGCAATTTTTTTTTTATATTGAGAAACATGTTCAGTTTGATGGTCTGTAGCACACCCTTAAGGATGTATATACCCTTTCCGTTACATCCTGTATAATACTAGATAATAATTTTTTAGTTCATTTTTTGTTAATTCTTGTTATAAAATTAATATAAATATAATTTTATAATTCATGTATACAAGGTATAAACGGGCCCTTCACAAAGCTGTCAACCAAACATTTTGTACATCAAATTAACTAACTCTACTCTATGCAAAAAATATTGCTCCAAAACTACTTTTTGCTGGGGTGTAAAATCTCGTTTTTCGAGTAACGAACTCAAAACACTGTGTTAAAAAAAAAAGCTGTGAAAAAGTTGGAACTTTGATGCCTAGCGCCAATATTTCTATAATAGGGGATGATCAAATTTTTTTTTTCTTTGTCTTTCGGATAGGTTATTGAAAAGTATTGGACACGTATTTTTTTCTTTTTTCACGTAGTCATAAAATTACGGAGATATATTGAGTTGATATGGCGCATGACGTCACGTGTAGGTAATTTTTATACTTACTTGTGACGTAGTGAGCCCCCACTCTCCAACTTTAATGAGTTTTAACTAAGTTATTTTTTGATATTTTGATAAAACAAAAAATACGTGTCTAATATTTTTGTATTACATGTCTGACGGACAAAATAGAATTTCGTTTTCTTTACCCTGTCTTCACCCCTATTATAAGGCGTCAAGGTATGGTCCAGAACTCAAAAATATTGCAATGACGGAGAGAACAAGTGCCTTTCACCTTCGTTAAGAGTTAGTAGATGGAGTTTTTGCCCATTTTTCTGCATACAAAACTACCCTTGCAAATGTACAATAGAATTAATTTTATTTCCTTTATTTTAAAGCTCAAACGTGCCTTAAAATGGCCTTATTGTAATAAATGGTATGACTTATGATCGGTCAAAGGTTTGAGGGAACCTAAACCTCCACCACCACCCAGGGAACATCCCTTAATGCCACCAGAAGCAAATAAAAGGTGCTTACCCAATACCACTTTTTCTAACTTCTCTCAATCCGCCTTTCAGGAACATAAAGATTTCTTATGTGACGTGCAACGTTGTTCCCTCTGAGACAACACGTAATTCACCGTCATCCATGCCCAAGTACCGATAACTACAGTCCAAACAAAAACGACTGCAAACAAAGACATATTCCAGAATCCTAGAAAATATATATGGTTTATATTCAGTAAGTCTTGCAAAGAGCGTATTGTTCTAAACGTAACTTTAATATGAGTGATTATCAGCTAATTAAATCTCACATTATTATAGGCAGTTTTTTTTTTTTTTTTTAACGACTAGTCCACATGGTCCTTCCCACTTAATTGTAGGTACAGTCGCGAGAAAAAATAGTAGGTACACACTTAGCATAAACATAATCAGTTTTTTGGCTGCTATTGTAATCCATCACACGAGTCCAATGCGGGTTGGTACATGTCACAAGTCTTCGGATTTTTGGTTCTAGGGCATGACGGTTTCCTCACACTGTTTTCCTTCACCATTTTGAGCGATGATTCCCAATATCCACCACCGGCTTGTCCACCAGTCGTGGACAGCGAAACAACCTTTTAATGTTTTTCCCCTTAGGCACTACTTGAGTTTGTGAAATTGATGAATTTGTTGATGATGGTGAATTTTAAATACAAGTTTTATCGTTGTCCACTAATGGCTGACAGTGACACAACTTATGAATATTGTAGCGATACAAAAAGCAACTTTCTTCAAAAAGTACTACAGCGCCATCTATGACACGATGGAAGAACTAAAATCAATTTCCTACATCGCAAAAGCAGAGTTACATCGACTTAAGATTATATAGAGAAAACCGACAGCAACATTCGGGCAGTTGCCCGCCAGACATAACACCTGTCTGGTCGGAGGATCCTCCCTCTTCAATGGAGGATTGAGGAACTTTACACCCTGTTCCTCATTCACCTAAACTGGTGACGCCGAAATGAACGTCAGCGCAGCCTTCGAGCAACGTGACGTCATCATCATCAACATCACTTCCTTAAGCTTTCGAGCAGCGAGTCTCACAGCAAGCCAGCTTCAAATGGGCATTTCTGACCACCAGCATGCAACGGAAGCGCAGTCCTGATCAGCACCCTTAGCCTCTCATTAAGCGACCATGGCACAGCACACTGCACTTTCGGCCGGTCGAGAGCTTCTACCTCCCGGTCGACACCTCTCTAGCTGTCTGCCACATCGCGGCGCTGTACTACGTCCGACTCACTGGAGCAAACGCAGCGCCGGTCCCGACTCACTGGGATTCGCGTCACCACCGCAAACTGTTCCGACTCACCGTGAACAATGCGGCAACAAGTATCCAACTGGCACGGCATAAAACTACAGGCTGACTCATTCAACTATCCGACCTCCGGTCTCCGGGGGGGAGTGATGTAGCGATACAAAAAGCAACTTTCTACAAAAAGTACTACAGCGCCATCTATGACACGACGGAAGAACTAACATCAATTTCCTACATCGCACAAGCAGAGTTACATTGACTTAAGACTATATAGAGAAACCCGACAACAACTGTCAGGCACCCTCCCCGACCCTCGCTCGAGCCAGCTCGCGATGCAGTGCCAGTAGTTTTAAATCAGTCCCTAAATAATGATATCATTCAGATCCAGCCTGTCCCCATGCAGGCCTCCCCGAGCGACGCCCTAAGCTGAGGCTCGTACCCCACAGGGGGTGCCCCTAGCGTGTAGTCGCTTAATTTGTAAGTTTTTATGCCCTGGCTGGAGGCCTTACTCTCAAGGCATCCACAGGATAGTCCGGCTAAGCAGACGACAACCTCATAGGTTGCACTGCGAGATGCCATTCACAACAAAAAAAAAAACTGTCCGGCAGTTGCCCACCAGACATAACACCTGTCTGGTCGGAGGATCCTCACTTTTCAATGGATTATTGAGGAACTTTACATCCTGTTCCCTAAACCCCTAAAATATGTTTCCCTATAACCACCACTAAAATCCCTATATCTATTAGTAGTCTTCAGTTAAGTAATAAAAATAAATAATAACAACAATAAAAATAAATAATGGGTATGTCGGAAGCGCTGGGCTTCAATGTTGCTGATTTGAAGCAATCGTTGAAGGAGCACTTCTTTGACCGCCTCATATGATACCTTCACAATAAATGTCGTATCTCGGTAGTTTTTCATCATCATTATTTCATCCATAACTGCACAAATAAAACCTTTGGTTTCTCGGAAGCCTCCGGCTACGGACGCTTATAGGTTCATATCGGGTCTATGGAGGGCCCGGAAGTAGCGTCCGTGAAACTCTTTACACTGCCATACTTCCCTGCGGTCATTAGTGTTAAGCACCGCGGGTTCGCGCCTATTCTCTTTCGTGAGGCCCTTGTCCATCGCGATTACATCTTGATGCATCCCCGCCGCGGGTTTTAGAAAATATTCCCTGAGACTGCATATCTCGCGATTGTGGAGAGTCTTAGCGTTTAAATAGCCTCGACCTCCACAATTCCGCAGGATCTCATAACCGAAGAACGTGGGTGATGCATTCGATATGCCGTTAACGGCTCTTTCAAACTACTTGTTTTTTTAATATGCACGAATAGACCTGAATCTATGGTCAAAATTAGCTTCACCCTGGTTTTTGCGTCTTTTTTGGGTACCTTTCGATTCTTTTTGTTCCTCCAGAGGAACATCACTTTTTTGCTTATCGGCCCGCTGTTCCACTGGTGGAACAACCTCGTCCGAGCAAATTTAAACCCTTACCGTACGTACAGTAAGGTTCTAATTCGTTTGTAAAAATTTACGTCTCTGGCCAACTAGAGTTCGATTAAAATGAAACCAAACATACCAACCTAACAAGTGCACAAAATTATTAAAAAAATAAAGAAACGCGTCTTTGTCGACTGTCAAAATGCGTCATGGCGGCCAGTGGAACGGTGTTGTTTTGTTTTGGAATGCAGTGAAATTTTTGTGTTTTGTGTTGTTAAACTTTGGTAAGTAAATGTATAGTATGTTATAAGTGTATAATGTAACTTTTTAGATAGTCATTTGCTGGCAAAAATATCTAAAAATTATGTTTTTGTCCCAAAAATTTCTCCAAAAATTCATTTGTTGTGAAGTTCGTCAGTCGAAATTGAAAATATGAATTTGACTCTTTTACAATGAAATATGGTCTTGAAAACATTAGTAATAAGCGAAAAAATAGTGATAATTTATTATTTCATGCATTCGAGGCATATTTATTCATATTTATTGATATTTCAAGTATTTTCATGCATTGACCTGCGCAGTTAGAAAATGGCCGATTCTAATAAGACGTTTGAGTTGGAATCTTGCAAGAATAATTTATGTAGGGCTCCTAAAAAACACTGTCATTAGATTACTTGTATATTTGTTATGTTAGATCTAAAGTTTCGTGTAAATTGATTCAGTAGTTTTACCAAAAAAAAAAAAACTACGACAACAGTATGTTTGCGGCGAGCTCTCTGATTTCTATGCGATGTTTATAATTCTCAAGTAGTTATAAAAGAGTTGTTTATATTGTAATACATGGTCTCGTTTTTCAAAAACCCGAAACTGTTTACCGTTTGAGATAAGAGCTAACAGAACTCGAGCGATAAGCATTTTTGTGAGCGCAGGCCACTTGACACGCGCGATGACGTAATTATGGGGCCGAAAGGGGTCCGCGCGATGACGTAACTCAGGCTAGAGTACCGAGAGGTATCTGGACACCTGCTTGATGTAGTGCGCCTTACCACAGAATAAATAGTACAAGGACTGAAGAGGCACTTCGCGCAACAATTAATAGAAATAGCGACTCTTGCTACTAAGTAACAAAGTGCAATTCAGCTCGCATAAGCGCTCAGTGCCTAACGCGATATTCACCTAAACGTTGCCGCTCTGTTCTAACGCGGAAATCTGTCGCTGTCTGGCGCGGGGTGACGCTAGCGCGGAGTGACGGTAGCTTTGACGCTAGCTGTGGTGCTAGGGTTGTCGGCGTACTGCTACTATTATAATATTCACCGTCTATCTACTTACTTGACCACGTAATCTATTATAAGTTTGATTACACGGTCAATTAGCTAGATAGACAATGAATATTAAAGTCCGTCATTTGTAATGAACAAATGAAAACAAACAATCAACAGGCGTTCGCGTTACTCTGCTCCCACTACACCGCACCCCCGTCGACACATTTCACAGCTTCGCAACGCATCCTCGCACCACACATTAATGCGCATTTTCACAGCTCCGCTACACATCCTCGTAGGCACATTTTCATCGCACAGCTTTGGTGGAAACGCAGCCTTAAACGTATAAAATAGTTTTAGACCTTGACGTTTAACCTAACCGACACCAAACCCCCTTAAGTAATCTCAACAAAAAAAAAACACATTTTCAAGTTGCTCTCGTAATTATTCAACATATATGAAACGCGTAACAATTATTTTAAAAATTATCTTATCAAACGTTAATTGACGGCACGGTTGGCCCAGTGGTTGAGCGATCGACTGCTGCGCTACGTGTCGCGGGTTCAATCCCCGCACGGAACAAATATTTGTATGGCCTACTGATAGTTGTTCCGAGTCTGGCTGTTTGTGTATGTGAGTTTAAATGTTTGTAAACGCACCCACGATACAGGAGAAATTCCTAGTGTGGGGCAACGATTTAAAAAAAAGAACAAATTTTATTTGTGAACAACACGATAATATAATAAAATACTATGCACTTAATATTAATATTATGTACTTGCGTGCTATGCGCGCGAGCGGTGAAAACCGACTTGCAGAGTGGTGACGGCACCTCGCGAAACTGTAGACATTTATCGCTGTAGGTTAGGACGAGTGATGGAGGCCTGGCCATACCTACAAGAACCAACAAGTTTTTCGCGGCAAAAAACTCCATTCGTCATAATTTTGTGTTCCCTTGAGTTTAGGGATGTTTTGCACATAGTTTACGGCCATTGCTGCGTAAAATTATAACTTTTTCAAACTGTATTTTTAGTGTACTATACTTGAAAATATCTTACGTTTGCCAGTAAACTAATAAAACACACTCTTCAATTACTTGATACAAAGTGACGTATATTTTCTCAAACAGTTCTACCAACATAACATAGAATTTAGTAAGTATCATAAACTTACAAACAAAAACACAAACTATAAATAACATTTTAATAAAAACTATATAATAAATTGTTAGCTATTGTTTTTAGTATTTATTGATGCGCATGACTGTATCTGTGGAAAAGAGACCCCGCGCCCCGAACATTCCTCAAAAACACCGTCTTTTACGTCTTCGCGCTTTTTTAAGATAAACATCTATGTAAATAGACGAATATTATAACTTAAAACAGTGAAACCACACAATTATATTTAAAGAGACAATAATAGGTAAATACTTACATTTAATAGCAGTTACGTAGGTACAGGTACTAGTTACAAAGCACACGCAAATTCTTTGTAATTTTATATCAGTAGTAGGTATTTAAGGTGTGTTTCTTATCACATAACAACTGATCACTACCTTGTGTTTTATAATAGTATATTGTGTATTAAGGGCGGTAAGTAAGGAATTACGATCGAGGCTCTAGTAGAAGCCCGAAGTCGAAGACTGAGGGCTTTCTGAGTCGAGGTTCGTAATTCCCGTACCGCGCGCCCGTGAAACATACAATGTTTTTCATCACACTTGTGAGTTAATAATTATGAATATACACAAGTCAGCACATATTATTACGAAATACGTGAACTGATTTGCGGATGGCGGGCTGTTTGCCCACACCACAGATTATACAAATGTTTTGTTCAGAAACGTTAAAGGAAAATACTTACCTAGGTATACAGCCATGAGGGAGTATAAAAAAAAAAACGACGTTTTGATACAAAAAACTATCGATTATTTAGATTGTAGAACATTAGTTGAGTAATTAAATAACATGTAGCGAGATTGAATGAAATTTCTGTTAAAATAACATTTTAAGACAATTTTTCAATTGCGTGTAAACTCCTTGCTTAATCTTGCATGACCTGTGTGCTGTCATGCTGTGCTGTAATTTAAAAAAAAATTACTTACCTCCCTAGGGTTTTATATGGTGCATTACAGCCAAGTTAACCTGTATGTTATGACACTGTTTACGTGCAAGTGTGATGAAATAGTATATTGTGTATTAAGGGCGGTAAGTAAGGAATTACGACCGAGGCTCTAGTAGAAGCCCGAAGTCGAAGACTGAGGGCTTTCTGAGTCGAGGTTCGTAATTCCCGTACCGCCCGTGAAACATACAATGTTTTTCATCACACTTGTGAGTTAATAATTATGAATATACACAAGTCAGCACATATTATTACGAAATACGTGAACTGATTTGCGGATGGCGGGCTGTTTGCCCACACCACAGATTATACAAATGTTTTGTTCAGAAACGTTAAAGGAAAATACTTACCTAGGTATACAGCCATGAGGGAGTATAAAAAAAAAAACGACGTTTTGATACAAAAAACTATCGATTATTTAGATTGTAGAACATTAGTTGAGTAATTAAATAACATGTAGCGAGATTGAATGAAATTCCTGTTTAAATAACATTTTAAGACAATTTTTCAATTGCGTGTAAACTCCTTGCTTGATGAACTTGCATGACCTGTGTGCTGTCAAGCGGTGCTGTAAATTAAAAAAAATTACTTACCGCCCTAGGGTTTTATATGGGGCATTACAGCCAAGTTCACCTGTATGTTATGACACTGTTTACGTGCAAGTGTGATGAAAATTAAAAAAAAAAATACTTACCGCCCTAGGGTTTTATATGGGGCATTACAGCCAAGTTAACCTGTATGTTATGACACTGTTTACGTGCAAGTGTGATGAAAAGTATATTATTATATACAGTGCCCTATTCACAAAATGCAATTAGACCTAAGACCCAATGCACATAATTGAGCAAATTGTTACTTCAAAGTGCCTTACATTGTAATATGCTGATTCATAAAGCTGGTTCCGTAGATATTAAAAAAAAACTGTAATTTTGCCTCCATATTCAAAACCGCTCAATCCCCGATTTCGATCTAGAAAATCTATGTTAATTTTTTTTTAATAACTAGAGCGAGTGAGGTAGACGAAATCTCAGACCGAACGATAGTTCTGAACTGAACAAGCAACGTAGCATCTCAAACATATTTAAATAACCCCGAATCTTAAAATATCCAATAAGATATGTTTCCTTTGTACAGACAGCATATGTATGTGCTAGCCCCTCTACAATCCCGCCAAGTACGCCAGGGGGGTAACTACTTAATAACGCTGTCTGTATATTCATACATGGGGCACCATAATAAAAGCATGCAAATTTTTGAATCATTTTTTTTTATTACTTGTAGGTACATCAATGAACACATAATTATAATCTATACGAATTATGATATTATATGAAAATCAAAGATTCAGGATGCATAATTATCATCGCCCTCCCGCCCGTTTATAATAAATATAGATAGATAGATTGTTATACCACATTAAAAATAAAATAGAAAACCGCACTCGGAGGGATCCGTACCACCGTACAATATTTAACACTGCATATTTTTAAGATCGACCGAAAAACACTATCCGTTGCAAACGGATCCCTATTTGTATAGATATCCGTTTACAAGAATAGGGGTAAAGTGGTTTTTGAGTCTTTAATTTGTTTATATTAAAGTATTTCACACTCTGCATGATACGGCCCTGTGATATACGGACGGACAGACCGCCGAGCATTATCACCCTTGGTCCCGTTAACACCCTTCGGGTATGGAACCCTAAAAACAACTGAATAAAATATTTAATTGAGATAATTTAATTTCTTGTTTCTTGTTCTTGGAGTAACGACATGCAAAAGGCCATAAATAGAGTAATAGCGAAGACAAGGCGCGCACATCAACGCTAGATTCGAAAAATGTTGCTAGTGGTTTCAGTAGTATTACTATGCGTAGTGATTGCCGCGTGGCCGTGGTTGAAACAGCATCCCGACGCACCCCCTGAGATACCTGGGGCACTACCAATCATCGGACATTCACTGCAGGTCTTTGGAGATAGAAAGCGTGAGTGAAATCGTTTCTTTTGTAACCAAATCCTTGTTTCGAAAAACTGTGGTGTACCACTGAGTTATTAACTGCTGTGAACTCTGGAGGTCTGCTTTCTTTCTCCGAAACGTAACTTTGGCAACGAACGAAAACCGTAGTTTCGTTTGTGACCCTACTCTATATCATTTGCGGGCGGCCCACAATTTCGAATTCATAGACAATTTTCGCGAACGAAGGTACTAAATGTTTTTGTGTATGCTTTTTTCAATGTCTATTAGTATAAAATGCGGTTTTTATAATAATAAATTGGTCTATTTTTCCTTATTTTAAAATTTTACTTAAGAAATGTAGTTTATTAAGCACTAGCTGATCCCGGCATGCGTTGCAATGCACTTGTTCCTGCCCACTACCTACCTACTACTACCTACCTACTACTACCTACCTACCTACTACTACCTACCTACTACTACTTACCTACTACTACCTACCTACCTACCTACTACTACCTACCTACTACTACCTACCTACTACTACCTACCTACTACTACCTACCTACTACTACCTACCTACTACTACCTACCTACCTACTACTACCTACCTACTACTACTACCTACCTACTACTACCTACCTACTACTACCTACCTACTACTACTACCTACCTACTACTACCTACCTACTACTACCTACCTACTACTACCTACCTACTACTACCTACCTACTACTACCTACCTACTACTACCTACCTACTACTACCTACCTACTACTACCTACCTACTACTACTACCTACCTACTACTACCTACCTACTACTACCTACCTACTACTACCTACCTACTACTACCTACCTACTACTACCTACCTACTACTACCTACCTACTACTACCTACCTACTACTACCTACCTACTACTACCTACCTACTACTACCTACCTACTACTACCTACCTACTACTACCTACCTACTACTACCTACCTACTACTACCTACCTACTACTACCTACCTACTACTACCTACCTACTACTACCTACCTACTACTACCTACCTACTACTACCTACCTACTACTACCTACCTACTACTACCTACCTACTACTACCTACCTACTACTACCTACCTACTACTACCTACCTACTACTACCTACCTACTACTACCTACCTACTACTACCTACCTACTACTACCTACCTACTACTACCTACCTACTACTACCTACCTACTACTACCTACCTACTACTACCTACCTACTACTACCTACCTACTACTACCTACCTACTACTACCTACCTACTACTACCTACCTACTACTACCTACCTACTACTACCTACCTACTACTACCTACCTACTACTACCTACCTACTACTACCTACCTACTACTACCTACCTACTACTACCTACCTACTACTACCTACCTACTACTACCTACCTACTACTACCTACCTACTACTACCTACCTACTACTACCTACCTACTACTACCTACCTACTACTACCTACCTACTACTACCTACCTACTACTACCTACCTACTACTACCTACCTACTACTACCTACCTACTACTACCTACCTACTATTACCTGCCACTACCTACCTACCACTACCTACAAAGAAAAAAACCTAAACCTAAACCTACAAAGGAAAGCAGAGTCGCTCAGCAACGAGCGCGACTAAGGGCGCTGTGATGGACCACGAACAGCAGGTTCCATCGAAGAACACATGCCAATGACTCTTAGGTATAATCCATTTTCCCTTCATACTTTAAACTTACCTGGCTTAGGACAGTCCAAAATATCTAGGCACTAAACAAAATATTAAAAAATCTTCTAAATACGTTATAGGTTTTTTACATATTTGGGACTAGAATCGAATACTGAATACCCTCCCTCAACATGTCCCTCGTTTAACCTAACATACTGTATATGTATTGTGTTTTAGGGGCCCTAGTTGCCTGAAATAAATGATATTGTATTGTATTGTACTACCTACCTACCACTACCCTACCCTACCTACCACTACCTACCTACCACTACCTACCTACCACCACCTACCTACCACTACTTACCTACCACTACCTACCTACCTACCACTACCTACCTACCACTACCTACCACTACCTACCTACCACTACCTACCTACCACTACCTACCTACCACTACCTACCTACTACTAACTACCTACTACTACCTACCTAAGAACCTTCTCTTGACAATAACAAACAAAACAAAAAAAGAATTATCGATTTTGATGCCGTGACCAAGGGAAATAGGGATTCATTTTTATATATATAGATTTCATGCAATATTCATGCAGAAAATTTAAATATGTCAATAAAATTTATGTTTTTGGTGAAATCGACCATCATCTTCCTTGTCTCACTTTATTTGGGGTCGGCGCAACACGTCTCTATCCTCCGTTCTCCTCTGTCATTCGTCATGCTATCATTTGATCCTTTTTCCTTCATATCATTTTTAACACAATCCATCCGTCTTTTCTTTGGCCTTCCTCTCCCTCTCCATCCATCCACATTTATATTTATCACTCTTTTACTCACATGTGTTCCATCCCTCCTCATCACATGTCCATACCAAGACAAACGTCTCCCTTTCATCTTTTCTGTAACAGGCGCTTTCAAACTTCCTCTTATATACTCCTTTCCAAATTTTATCATTTTAGTCACTCCACACATCCATCCCAACATTCTCGTCACAAGTTGTTCCAGTTACCTGTAGCCATTTCATCCATCCTGAGTTGATCCGGTGCATTTCGTCCCGGTCTACATCACCATCTCCTTGGACAAGCGACCCGAGGTACCGAAAATCGGAGCAGATCGGTATGGGCGTTGCGACAAGGGTTATAGGTACCGGACTAGAGAGACCGCCGAAATCACAAAACAAGTATTTTGTTTTGGTTCTACTTAGTTTCAGGCCAACCTTCTCCAGTCTTTGCCACCACACCTACAAGCTGCTCTGAACCTCTAGGCCACTCTCGGCAACTAGCACAATTTCGTCGCCAAACAGCATACACCGGGGAGCCTCTTCTTGAATGTCTGACGTAAGAGCATCCATTAGCACCTGGAAGAGGTAGGGCTTAGAGCCGACCCTTGGTGCAAGCCAACTGCCACATAGAAGCAGCTGGTAGTACCCGCTGTAGACCGTACTTGTTCTTGGGTTGGGTTTTGGTGAAATCGACCGAGACATTATAAAAAACCCCACGAAAACTAGTTTAACATCAAGAAATCATGAATAGAAAAAAAAACTGCTACCCAATAACAGAAACTGGACTAGACTGTACTAAAAACTTACAAAATTAATCCTTTGTAATGTCACCGATGCTGACCCAACGCTTGGCCGAGACAACAAGAGGCACAACCACCATCTCCTAGCTCGTCGCTTAGCTCCACTCACAGCCGCCGCTGGGGACGCGCCACATTGTTGTTGCGTCATGCTCAGTGAACGAGTTTTTCTCCCCGCCATCCAAGAGGACGGCCACCAGCGGGCTTGGGACCTCGAGGCCAACAAGCTCCGAGCAGGGTCCCCTTCCGTCGGTGCAAATGTGTCGCGCATGCGATGGACTCAGTCCATAAATGAACAGTCATGCGCGCATATTATGGGGCTACCGAGGGGTGAAGTATTCAAATTTGACAAGGAGTCATCAACATATTCCTGCCCTTGCCCTTTGTACTTGATTGCTTCTCCTCGTCGCAACACGTTTTCTACTTGCGGTCTGCCCTGAATGGGTCGGACTTGACGGCATCATTTTTTCCTTTCTCTTATATCATTGCTCACACAGTCCATCCATTATTATTCCAAATGACTTGACTTTAATCATTTTTAGTTTTTGATATATTTATACAAATAATCTCTACTGAGGACTGCCTCGTATGTAGACAGTCTAGTGGTCGCAAGCGCGACATAAAGTCATAGATTCGATGCCCAGGTCGGGCAAAGTGTTATTGGGTTTTTTCATCAGGAACTTCTCAATAGCAGCCATGGAGTCTGGATTTGTGATGGCAACAGGTTTGCCCCGTGTTACATGGGACTTAAAAACATAACAGGTGAAATATGGGTGTACTATACTACGAAGGGTACACCTCTGCTGTACCCTTCGGGAATTACCGGCGTGATGTTATTTAATATAAAAAATAACCCCTTATAAGTGAAAAATTTAGCAGTGAATTCACGTTTATGTATGTGGGGAAGTGTGAGGGGTTAAAGCAAAAAAAAAGTGTTTTGATAGTTTAAAGGTGAGTATAGACTACAACATTTTCTGGAGCATTTCTGTGTAATGTAACGTTCTCACGAATGGTACAATACAGGCAAAAGCTCAGTTTCCAAAGCATTTCCATTAGCATTTTATAGTGTAGTATGATACACTAGGATATAATATATTACGTTGTGATCGAGCGGATGGTCGAAAGCAAGGCGGCGCGCTTCTCGTGGCCACACACCGGTTCGAGCTACGACAACTACCTATCTTGGACATATCGATAGAGTCTTGTGTTTTCGAAATGGTTTGTGCAACGGTTCATTTGAATAAACGTTTTTTGTTTGTGTGTTGTGTTATCTACATTCCGCCAGGTAGTTCGGAATATGATTACATGTTGTTATTTAGAGTAATAGAAAAATTGTGTGATAGGTATAGAGAAGTTATTGTAATTGGTGATTTTAATTTGTATTCTTGTCCTGCTAATATTAGTAATTATTTCGAATGTTTTTTGTCATATTGCGAGTTCACTCAAAGTAACACAGTACCCAACCATTTAGGTCGTCAGTTAGATTTGGTTCTGAGTGCGGGCGTTAGCGGAGCGGTGACGGTGGCGGCGGCGGATGAGGCGCTGGTGCCGGTCGACGCGCACCACCCGCCGCTAGCGGTTAGCGTGCGCCCCACCCTCGCCCCGCCGGCGTCCCCCGCCGACGCCCGCGATTCAAGTGCGCACCATATTAGACCACAGTGGAATTGGAATAAGGCCAATTTTCAATTGCTATATTCTCAGATAATTTCCATTGACTGGAGTATAATGTATGGAATGCATGATTTGGAAGAGATGTTGAACTTCTTTTATGATAATATTAATTGTACTATAAATGGGTGCGTGCCCCGGAAAAAGCATAGTAGTGGAAATTCGCGGTACGTATACCCAGTATGGTACACGGGAGGTATAATAACAAATATACAAATTAAAGCCAGACTTCACAAACAATTCAAAAAAACTAGGTTGGACAGTGATTATAACAAATTTGCGGAGTGTAGAACTCATATAAAAAAGTTAATAGAAATTGCGCACATAGAACATAAAAATAAAATTCAGTGTCAATTTGCAAAGGATCCAAAATCGTTTTGGCAGTATATTAGATCTAAAAGAAAAACACTTAGTAAGCACAGTATCATAAGAGACGGTCAACATTTAACGGATGAGGAGTGTGCTGGGCAGTTTGCAGACTATTTTGAGTCTGTGTACAACAAGGAGCCGCCCCAACTGGATGCGTGCGCGGCGGCGGCGTAGGTCGGCGCGACCAGTGCACGTGTACATATTGAGACGCTGAGTCTTTCAGAGGTTCAGCAGGCGCTTGGGAGTCTCAAGCCGAAACGTTCGTCTGGCCCAGACGGTATACCAGCGTTTCTGTTCCGAGACTGTGGGAGAGTACTGGCGGAACCATTACTTCACATTTTTAATGCATGCTTAGAACAAGCTACGTTCCCTAATAGGTGGAAGATCACGCGCGTTATTCCGGTTCCTAAAGGAAAGCCAATTCCGAATATCAGTAACTATAGGCCGGTGGCTGTACTCTCGACGCCTGCTAAAGTACTGGAGTCGGCTATTCAGCGCTCCGTTCAGGGACAAGTGCACGCACGTCTGTCAGATGCGCAACATGGGTTCCGACCGGGACGCAGCACTGCCACAAACCTACTCAACTTTATGGTACGGGTAGTGCCCGCCGTAGACTCTGGGGTACAGGTAGATGCTGCGTACTTCGATTTTAAAAAGGCGTTCGATACGGTGGATAATGACGTCTTATTAAGGAAGCTCGCGAAAATTGGATGTACATTACCTCTGCTACAGTTCTTCGCTAGCTATATGAAGGATCGCCAGCAATATGTAGACTTCAATGGCAGTGAATCTCAACCATATTACACGAGATCGGGCGTGAGCCAGGGCAGCAATGTTGGGCCTCTCGAGTTTATAATAATGATAAATGACTTACCGGAAGTCGTCAGACATGGGACTTGTTTATTGTTTGCGGATGACCTAAAATTGCTGCTTGAGGTTGGAGATCACTCGGATTGTGAACGCCTGCAGGATGACATCAACAGAGTGGTCGAGTGGAGCAACGACAACAAACTGTATTTTAATGTTGCTAAATGTTCGGCAATGTCGTTCACTCGCGCGCGAACTCCTTTGAATCATCATTACAAGGTTGAGGAGGTGCCGATGCAACGAGTGTCGCAGGTACGGGACTTAGGGGTAGTCTTCTCTCAGGAACTAACCTTCCGTGAGCATATCAATAAGATATGTAAGAAGGCATACAGAAACCTAGGGTTCGTACTCCGGCAGTTTCAGGGGTTCACCAACATCACGACACTCAAGGTATTATATGATGCATTAGTAAGAAGTCACCTTGAACATAGTGCATTCATATGGGCTCCTCATGAGGCGAAATATAGTGGAATGTTGGAACGCATTCAAAATAAGTTCACTAGACACTTATATTTCAAACTGTATGGGGTTTATCCATTTTACCCATTAATGTATCCTACACTATTTGTTCTGGGTATGGTAGGGTATAACACTTTAAGGGTACGACGGGACTTTTCACTCGTAGCGTATTTAGTGAAGCTACTACGTGGCGTGGCTCATAACCCGGGAGTGCTGCGGCACCTAGAGCTTTGTGTGCCAGACCGGTACGTGTGGAGCCGGCAACGCCCGCCCCTGCTGGCTGCGCCTGCAACCAGAACCAACCTACTGGCGAGAACTCCTCTCACTAGAGCCATACGGGTGGTGAATGAGGTTCACGAGAGGGTTGATGTATTGTGCTGCAACTTGAGTGAATTTGCAAAAGTTACATTATATATACTAAGTTACTTAGATTAAGAATAAATAATATTATTTATAAGATGTGGATGTAGGATTTAGTTAGTAAGGCCAATCTATCGCATTGGATCGCAGATCTGTAATGATAGTTTTAGGTAAGATTTGTATAAATAAATAAATAAATAAATCATAGAGCGGCTCGTTGTTCTGTTACAAGTAAATGTTGTAGTCTATACTCACGTAGTGTTTTAAAAAATATGATTCTCTTCTGGAAACTCATAAAACATCAACAAATAGTTTGAAGTGTTGTAGCTGATGAAAAAAAACGGCGCAAGAAGCTCTCATCATCACACAAGTCGTGTATTTTGCCCTTAAACAAAATAAAAATAAAATTGAGCAGTTGGAGTACTTACACAACACTTAAAATGTGTGCTGCATTGAGGGTGGTTGTAACCTCCTGCAAACAACGAGACACAGTCTGTTGTGCCATGGGCCCATCAATATTCTGCCCTACAAACCCTTGCTAACTACCTCGGGCATAAAAATTCAAAGCTGTAAGCATCAGAAAATGATAGGATAAGGATTATCCTACAACAGTGATATGCAGTTTTATTCAAAAATAATATTATAAAGATACACTTCCTACCTTAACTTTGGGCTCGATTCCATGACGCCTTGCCTTTGGAGGTAACAAAGGCACTATATCTTGGCACAGCTCTTCAAATAACTGCCGACTGAGTCCATAATTTCCAACAAACTCTCATATCGGGAATTGTGCTTATTACTAATTGATTGCGCAAGTGGCGCCGGTTCCTTTTTCGCTCTTTACGTTCTTCGCACCGAGCAGCCCCTACCAAACATTAACGAAAATCAAACGGTAACACTTTTGGTTATGTAAAGGGGTTTGGGTAACTTTCTATGAACCACTGGTGATGATGATGATTTTTATCACAGCGCCCACAAAGATAATTGTTGCTAACGTATAGTGAAATATATAATAATAATGTCTCCTAAAAGAATTTTGCCGAAAATTATATCCGACCTTAAATATCTAATGTCAAAGTTGTGTTTTTCGTTGATTACTGCTAACTGTTTTTACATATTTTAAAAATGAACTCTGTCCTATCGTTGAGTAGTTGACTCAGAGACGGTGAACATGCTCTGATGATAGAGCAGGAAGGTGGACAGGGCCTCAGCCTTCCTAATCGTAGACCCATTTAGTTTAAACTGATTGGTCTAGCTGAGTACTTGGAAGACTGACGATATCAAAGAAATGATGTGAAATACATGTTTTATCGGGGTTATGATTACCTACGTTATATTTGTATTTACGGCGAGCCCAAATAAAGGGCATTGGGTAACTTTGTATGGTGGCATGATTTTTTTTCACAGCGGCCACAAATATTATTAATGCTAACGTATAGTGGAATATATGATAATAATGACTCCTAAAAGAATTTTGCCGAAAATTATATCGGAGCTGAAATATCTGATGTCAAAGTTGTGTTGTTCCTACTAACAGTTTGCATACTGTTATGTATTTTATCAAAAATTAACTATTTCTTATCGTTTCCCGTATGTCATTATTTCCCAGAATTTGAACATTAGCAGCAACACTATCGAATGGTGTATTAATACAGGATGTTTTTTTTTTGCAAATTTTCGAGATCCATTCCTGGCTAGGAATACTGATTTTTCAAAACACCAATGATGCAGTTTTAGTTTTTATCAAAATTGGGCTCGTAGTTTCGGGTTTGGCGTTCCACCCACTTGAAAAATTCATTCTGTATATCTCGGCTCCGATGCATTTTGGAAATAATTGTTAGTAGAAGAAAATAAATGTCTTATTGTGTTCTTACTAATGAAATACTTTTCTTTTTAGTGGCCGCAGACTTAAAAAATCATGCCACTTTTACCCAAACCCCTTTGTGTAAAAACAGGGTCATGATTTTATTTGTATTTCAGATCTATGGAACTTTTTTAAAGGACTCCAAGACAGCTCATTAGAGAAAGGCGTAGTCAGGTTCTGGTTCCCCACAAATTCATTGTACAGTAAGTGTCAAAGTCAACCATTATTGCGACTAGGCCTTTGAACTCTAGCGTTTTAAGAATCGTGTGGCCATTTTTAAGAGATTTGTGTGTACAAACTTCAATATCTACCAACCTAAATATTTATACAAGGTCTTGTTATGCATCCTCGTCAAATTCAAGTAGGTAAAGTCTATGCTAATGATTCTCGACCCGAATCAATAATAAAATGGGTAGGTAATTTTTATTTTTTTCCTTATTTACGGAAATCGGTAAGTATGAACCGCCAGTGTTTTAAAGGCGACCCGTCTGATCCTCGCCCTATAACCACGCTTTCACCCATACAAACCATCTCAAACGTTTATTCGATAATTTCTTATTCCCTTAACCCCTTTAGGGGGTTATTCTGAAATACTGACAAATTTAAACAACGACAAAAAGCAGCGTTTTTTAATAAATAACTAGGTATCGTAATTTAAATTGTTGTTTATGTATTTTGTGACAACCTCCTGAATTTTGACGAAGATGCAAAACAACGCCTTGTATAACTAATTATTTTTTACTGATGGTCACAAAAAAGTGATAAATTTGAGTGCTTTAATATTTTTTCCTAGTGCCATATTGAGAAAAAACGAATCACAATTTATAAAGGAATGTATTTTATTTATGTTCCAGTGGTAACCGACCCAGAGGACAGCCTAACAGTAGCTAATTCATGTTTGAGTAAACCATTTATCTACGATTTTGCAAAGGAGTATATAAATAATGGACTTATCACTGCTGAAGGTAAGTGATAGAAAAATAAACTACCTAATTATTACAACTTACCATGTGCCAGTTGGACAAAGGGTTACGTAGCACAAAGCAATAATAAAATAAACAATCGTTATGCAGTCTCAGGGAATATTTTCTCAAAGCTGTTGACGTGAGGATGCATGCGAAATGTAGTCGCGGTGCACAAGGGTCCCACTCCGCTTTCATTGGCTAAAGAAAACTGGAGCAAACATGCAGTGCTTGACACTGCCGACCGCAGGGGCGTATGGCAAAGTAATGAGCTTTTACCAAACGCTGCATGGGCCCGATGCAGACCTATCAGCGTCCGTAGCCTACGCTCCAAGGACTTCTTCGGGGAAACAAAAACTCATGGATGAAGTGATGACGACGGATAACTACCGGAGATTTATTGTGTAGGACTGAAAAGTTGACATAATATGTCGGACATGCCACCGTACGGGTAAATCAATCCGTCACATTATCTGCGACTGTTCTCGTCTAGCTGACAAAGAGTATTTGTATAGACACAACCTTGTAGCTAGTATTTTCCATAAGCAACTTACTCTGAAAAACAGCCTTGTGGTATCGGAAGTGCCGTACTATAGGTACTTACTTGCAGTTCTGCGCAACCGCTGTTATTGCCAGCCCTCAACATAAACTATGTTGTCTCTCTCTCATTCTGCCAGCATTGAGTCAACGCCTTTCCGTCAAATGTGATTTCTGTAAATCTTCATTGAGTAATCCTTTTGACAGGTGTTTTGATCGGCAATTTTGCCTCTTAGAAAGTAATAATAAACTTTAAATTGCCTTGCGTTTAAATTCGAAAACTCTGACTTTTTGGCACTGCTTCCATTAATTTGGAACTAAATAAGCAACAATGTGATATTTTTGTTCCAGAATCAATTTGGAAATCTCACCGCAAACTATTAAATCCGTCGTTCAACCAACAAGTGCTGAACACCTACGTGACTGAAATGAACGTTCAAGCTCGAAGTCTTGTGTCTCGATTATCTTTGAAAGTGGGAAAAGGCCCGTTTGACGTGCGACAGTTCTTCATAAACTATACTCTGTCAACTGTTACTCGTAAGTCTATATTGTGTGATGATCCTAAGGAGAATGGGCGTTGACGTGGAATTGCTTAAAGCCTCAAACATTAAGATGACACTATTGGTGTACCATTTTTTTTTCGAAATCACTGCTAATTTTATGGAAAAACTGTATTCTGTTTTGCAGGAACTTCGCTAGGTCTGAATACCGAAGATCAAACAACAATTGATACAGATTATGCAGAAGCAATTGAAGATTTGTTTGAGTTATATTGTGACAGATTTCAAAGAGTGTGGTTGTATTTACCGTTTATATTCGACTTAAGTGCAATGAAGCGCAAACAAACTATACTTTTGAAGAAACTGAGGAACATCATAGATCCAGTAAAGTTTACTTATGCAGCCGTTGTAATTTCTGTTGAGTTTTAGAAAAAGTAGGGCTTTTTATAGCATCTTATAATCTCAGCTAAGATGCTGCACACACAAAGGCATTGACGACGAAACGGAACTTTGCCATGATCCGTCACTTGGTCACTTTTCTTCAATATTATTTATTGTGCTTATTTTCATCTTCAATTTTATTTTACTGCTACTTTATTCTTCATACGAATGGCCTGGGACCGTGACTCTTTTTAAAATATGTCACTCACTTAGTTTGGTATAATTTTACTATTATTTGGTTTATTGTCCGTTTAGTTTATTTAATCCTTTTAAATTTTTATAATGTAAATGGTTGGTTTTGAACATACTAAACGAATCTCACTTCACAGAATGAATTGTATGCTAGTCCAAATTGTGACTTCCAGGCCCTATAGCTCGAAAACCCGTATTTCAGATACCCGTATTTCAGATACCCCTGGGCCTATGGAATCAAATATTTTTATGACGTCACTGTTGGACCAACCCTGTATATCATCGAGTTTGGTATATTATTTTGAGGTCAGTGTGTAATTTTTTTATTGCAGGTTATACATAATAGAAAATGTGAGTTAAAGGAAAATACAGGCCCGGATAATATGTACGATGATACGATATCAGGTAAAAAAATAAATAGTTTTACGTTTTATTATTCATTTATATTCATATATAAATTCACTCATCTAGTTCACAAAACAACACACTAGTTGGTTTTTTTTAAATGAAGTTGGTTTGCTCTTGACTCTAGTCTAGGTTACTTACCTTTTTCATTTATTCACAGCCGCTAGCAGATAAGCTTTACCATACATTATAACACTGCGTTGTTCTGAGACACGTCCACTGCTGGCTCCCTTAGCTTCACTTATGCTTCCCGTGTGTATCCGCCACCTTCCAGATCGTCGGTCCATCTTATAGGTCCTCTATTCTGCTGATCACTATGATAGTTCAGAGAACATGCACAAGAGGATTAGAGGATCTCAAGAGGAGGGAAGGCGGTAGAGGAGGATAGGATAGGATATCAAGCGATTTCTTATCGTCCCAAACTTTGGGTCCCTTCTATTTCGACCCATTTCGAGCATGTTTTAGTGCCGTCAGTAGGTACTAACTGACAACATGCACTGGAGAACGACTTTTGTTTTGGAACACTGTGGTATTTGGGAAGTAAAGGGACTGAAATGCTTTCAGAACACTGCACAGGCAAATTGGACACGATGTATCATGATGCGGTCGAAAATCACAGTTGATTCCACATAGAACTTGACAATTTGTTAAGTACGCTTACAACTTGAAAGTTGCTCGTACTACGATTCGAACTAAATGTGTAGTGGCACGCGAGAAGTATATAGAAAGAAAGATTGAAAACTATACAGCACATTATTTTTCAGGCAAATTCAAACCAGTCTTGGATCAAATGCTGCGTTTGGCTGAGGAACAAGATGTCTTCACAGACAGTGACATCAGAGAACACCTGGATACTTTCGTGGCCGCTGCTTACGACACAACGTCTTCGGCTTTGACATTTATTTTGTTAGTGATAGGGTCAGACCAAGATATCCAAGAACGAATTTTTAGCGAGTAAGTTGCTAGCACTAACAAGTGACGGAGAGAGTGTGGGTTAATAGGTCCAAAAGTTTTCATCCTACACACATTATATTAATCAGAGACACAAAACTATCATGACAATAAATTACTTAAGTTTTGTCTTGGTACCCACAGTAAAAAAAGGAATATTTTTGTTCAACATAGCTTCCCTTTATTTCATTCTATTTTTTTTGGGTATAACTCTTTAATTTCATAGTTAAAGCCGGAATCTTTTGGACCTTGCCATGTCGTTAACGCATGCCCAGTGTGGATAGGCTAAAATATGGTGGCTACAAATGATGATTTTTGTATTCATGACAGGTTAAAAGAAGTACTTAAGCATAAAGATGATGAGTTGACCAAACAAAATCTACCAAAACTCGTGTACATGGAGGCGGTGATCAAAGAGTCGATGAGAATGTATCCATCTGTTCCACTTATCGCAAGAAAACTTAATAACGATGTCTACCTGAGTATGTACCTTTACACTATGCCTTTAGACCTTCTTCACCGTGATACTCATTTAATTTTGTTTATATTCAGAGAAATGCACGTTGCGAGCTGGTAGTACTTGCATGATAGGGGTGTACGGTCTCTTACGTCACCCCATGTGGGGCCCAGATGCGGACCAGTTCAGACCGGAGCGATGGCTGAACTCTGCTACCTTGCCAGTTCACCCGAGCCTTAATGCTTCCTTTGGCGTTGGCAAGCGAAACTGCATAGGTAAACGTACTCATATACAATATACACGTATATCTAGGAGATTTTTGAGCGGTTGAGCTACTCGCCTCTCAATGTAGGCAAGAATCATGGTATCCAAACCTATCGAACGAAAATGTAGATAACCAGCAGTATCATACATTGTTATGGTTTAACATCAATGTTCTTCTAACCTTACAGAAAGATGTGTTGCTGGGAGTTTGCTCTTCCTCTTCTTCTTTCCAGCTTTCAGCTATGTCATCATTCAGCTTCTAGCCCGTTTCGGGAGACTGTCTCTTGTTAATTTTGACGTTCAAAAAGTACTGATTAATAGTCTAATGTTTTTGACTATGAATGAATATTTTTCTTTGTTTAGATTTTTTTGTGGCTGTGTCAATAAATGAATCTTTCTTTCTTTGTATATTCTAATTCGGTACATCTATAATAACAATTGTCTTATTTTATCGATTATTAAACACCCTTAATATTTCACAGGTAAATTATACGGCATGATGGTGATGAAGGTGGCGTTGGCTCATATCTTACTGCAATACCATGTAACTGGCGACATAAACAAAGTAGTATGTGAATATGATATTGTATTAAAACCAGTCGAAGGACATCATATTAGTTTAGCAGTAAGGACATAAATGGCTTCATACCCATGTATGTTCTTCGTGACAGAGATAAATATTCCTTAGTAAATATTGGCCTGATTGTCACGGTAGCCAATGTCTCTCTTCTAAAATATGACGATAATGTAATGCACCACCAGCTGGTTTTTTTTTTTATAAATTTTTAAATAGGGACAATTATCATTAGAACAACAATAGATTTTTATTATTTAATTTTCATCATTATGAATAAAGTATGGAAGCTAATTGTATTTCATTTATTTAATTTATAATAAACGAATTTACAATAAATATGAATGCAGACTGGATCTACTAGTGTTGGTTACCTAACACGTAGGAATGACTATGTAAATCGACAATACAGAACACCGCTTTGAACTTACTTCATACGTGATAAGTAGGATCGTAGATCTCAAAGATCTTTTTCCTCCCTGAAGTAAGTTAATACTAAAAATGGGGCCCGCAGGGCACTGCTCTATGTCTTTTCTTGTTTCTTATTAAGTAACATAATTATTTTCTTGTTAATTAATACTAGCGACCCGCCCCGGCTTCGCACGGTTAGCTCTAATCTATAGCCGTGACGGGGGTAATCATGACTGTGACAAAGTTAAAGCTAATATCTGTAGGTAAGGTGGAATGGACAGCTCACTAGGCTTTATTTTGTTTCATGCATTATAAGATTGCGTAAAATTTAAACACGCTGCTACTACCTCCTCCTACGATATTAAAACCCAATAACATACACATTGTCTGATTTGGGAATCGTACCCTGGATATCGTGCTCAACGTTAGTGCTTGCGACCACTACACCAAAGAACGAGGCAGTCAATAAGTTTTGGTGGCACTGGCAATAGAGGCTGACCTTGCCTGACCAATGACTTTTTTTATAAGAAAGACTTTTGACGCCATCTATCGCGAATGCTAGGTACTTTCAACTTATCAAAGTTGTAAGTCACTTGGAGGATAAACTTGTCAACATAACTTACGCACCAAAACGACAGATGGCTTTAGAGACAAATAAAAATGAAAATATTACTTTCAAATATTAATGATCCCCTGAACACAAGACATTTTCTGGGTAAGAACAATGGGTCTGACAAACGTTTTTTACTTTACATGCCAAATAAATCTACAAAAAATTACGAGAAAAACTGTGTGTTTTACTTTTTTCATATCTTAAAAAATGGCTGAGATATTTACGATCAAAGTGCGTATTTCCAGCCGAAGGTATTTAAAAACGCGGGCGGGCGCTCACTATCCGATGACGTCACACCCTCGGTCATTCGACAATCGCGCTCTCGTTCGCACGCCGGTCATCATCCCAGCCTTTTCCCAAACTATCTTGGGGTCGGCTTCCAGTCTAACCGGATGCAGCTGAGTACTAGTATTTTACATGAAGCGACTGCCTGTCTGACCTCCACAACCCAGTAACTGGGTAATACGATACCCCTTGGTAAGATTGGATGTCAGACTTTTTGGCTTCTGACTACTCGTAACGACTGTCAAAGATCTACAAATGACAGCCGGGACCAACGGCTTAACGTGCTTTCCGAGGCACGGAGGAAACTCGGTATGTAATTATGGTCACCCATCCACGAACCAACCTCGGCAAGCACGGCTTAACCTTAAAGATCGACCCGGGCGGCTGTTATTATTTAGCCAGTTCGCACGCCGGTGCCCAGTAAAAATCAAAATTATAAAGTTCTCTGTGGTCAAAATGGCAAAAAAATACTGTATTGTTCCTCGGTGCTTCAATTCAACAGTTAAAACACCCGATAAACTCTTTTTTTATGTGCCTGAGGAGACCCAAAAATGAGGAAAAAGTGGATGACAGCCGTAAAAAGAGTTGATTCAATAGGCCCTAAAACTAAAGCACACTGCTGTGAAGACCATTTCGATGTAAGTATTTATTAATAATAAGTTTATCCTTCTTCTTATCTACTTATCCTCGCCAAATTTGACCTACTTTACGTACGTACTTGTCTACTTTTGATTGTTTAAATAGGTATCTTACCTAGTAACTATGTAAATAGCCCTGAAGAAATAATAATTTATTAAAAGATAAATAAAGTGCTCGCATACTGAATGGCTCAATAATATTGATTATGTATCATTAGGTATGTGTATAAAACCTTCTTCCATTCTACACAATACACGTTTCACAATATTTTTACTTTGAAATACAAGCACACTTATTTAATAGGAAAACGAAGACGATCGAAACAAAATGAAACGAGACGCGATTTAGTAGTGTGAACGCACCGGACTGAGCGCCGCGCCGCCGCGCCGTGTCGCGGTCGCGGGCTGAACGAGGGAGGCGAGAACGCGTAATCGCGGAAATTCAAAAAAGGACTTAAACTTCTCGTCATTATAACTTCGGAAATACTGCATGTATTGAAGTAAAATAAAAACTAATGTAATGTACACGTTCTACGCTCCGATTTAAGGTGTATTTGATATTAATATTTTGACCCTTTTGTGTTCCCCATTGGATATTATAAAAATTCAGCCTTTAGCCACCATTAAAACAAAAAGACATATCCTAGAATCAAAATTTCTTACTCATGTGACATCTACTAACCTACACTGACTGGTGGGATTTTATGACTTTTACCGTCTCATGGAGAGGAGACCAGTATCCTAGCAGTGGTACACAGGCGGTGGCTTGACAGCCAGACAACGGAGTAAAACCATGGGTACCGTTTTTTCTTTTGATTTACGAAACAAAAAAACATACAACAAGGTACGGTCAGCAGCAAAAGTCGCTATACATAACCAAAATTATAAGACGTCTTAGTTTTAAAACGATCCATATTAACAAACTGGAGTAAAAGAAATAACAATATTTTCATCAATGGTTACACAAATTCGCAAAACAATATAACATCAGATCACACTGACCAGCACAAAACAAGGAATAATATTTATAAGTGTTTACCGACTTTTGATGCTGCCTGTACTTGCGCAAATGTATAATCATTAATCGTTATTACCCGACTACGCCAGAAGGAGGGTTATTATCTATACATTTTATGAGTTTATCAAAGCCATGTTAAAATCGTAATTACATGCAAATTGTGTGTGTAAGAACACGTTTAAAAAAGTGCCATTGGTATCATGAGTACTTTACGATCATAAATATTACGAGTATCACGTTTTTGTTTCTAACCATGTAACATAATTACGTTACATGGTTAGAAACAAAAACGTGATACTCGTGTAAGGCATGGAGGAAACTCGGTATGTAGTTGATTAACTACATACCGAGTTTCCTCCATGCCTCGGAAAGCACGTTAAGCCGTCGGTACCGGCATTCATTCATAGATCATTGACAGTCGTTATGAGTAGAAGCCCGGAAGCCCAACAACCAGTCTTACCAAGGTTATCGTGAACCTGGGTTATGGAGGTCAGATAGGCAGTCGCTCCATGTAAAATACTGGTATTCAGCTACATCCGGTTAGACTAGAAGCCAACCCTAACATAGTTTGGGAAAAAGCTATGCTGATGATTAATTAGCTAGCGGATGAAAACAATGTTTTTCTATGCATTCTTACCCATAAACAAGTGATCCTATATAGTACCAAAGAAAACAAAACAGCCCAGGAATAACCAAATCAAAGTGGTAATAGACCAGTCAAAAGCCAGTATTGTATTATAGGTTGCTGCTAACAAAGGGTCAGCGTTTACCTTGGCCAGAGGCTAAGTGTTGCCATACAACTGCAACGTCGCAACGCGCAGACTCTTGGGCACATTAGTAGCTGACAGCAATGTTCAACCTTATAACTTAGTTTATAAGGATGAAATGTGGTCAACTGTGAGTGAGCGCAGAAGTAGACTAAATAGTTAGCTTATATTTAGATCTGGTGCAGTACAGCTTTGACAGACGGAAAAACAGACAAACACACGAGTGATCCTGTAAGGGTTTTTTTTTAATTCCCCGAAGTCTAAAAAATATTAAATCGTCATGTACTACGTGCATACGTGAATGATATCACAAAGGTCATCGACCCATCATCGCCGTAAACGGAAAATATGAAAGCTAACAATCAAAGAACTTGTTCCGTTTATCCTGTCATTACAAACCGCAATTGGTCTTGCAGGTACTAAAATTATGATTTCAATCGCATTGACCGGTCTTTGGTAGGTCTTTGATTTTCTTGATAAGTATACGTAAAAGTCATCAGAGCCAAGACTAGACTGTCTTAGACTGGTTTGCCTTTAGGCAAAAGCACTTACTTGTTATTTTTTTCATTTTGACATTTTTAGAATATTAAACAAGAAAAAGGTTGGGGCAAAAAAGCCACTCATACTTTTTTGACCAGTCCAAACGATAGTCTAGTTTTTGAAAGGCTAGCACACATTAGGGCAGGCTGCAACGCAACGCATTGTGAAAATTCCCAAGGAACGACTAGTTACTAGTTAGATAATCCCAAATGAAGTTTCTAAAAAGTAGCCATACTCGCTAGGTTATGCGTGTAGTTCTTCAAGGTGTTGTTTTGCATCCTCGTCAAATTCAAGGAGGTAACTATGGTAATGATTCTCGTCCCGAATCAATAATAAAATGGGTAGGTTATTTTTTTTGTTCTTATTTACGGAAATCGGTAAGTGTGAACCACCCGAGTTTTAAAAGCGGGCCGTCTGATTATCGCCCTATAACCTCGATACACATACAAACAATCTCAAACGTTTATTCAATAATTTCTAATTCCCTATACCTACCACATTAAGGGGGTTATTCTGAAATACTGACAAACATAAACAACCAAAAAAAATCAGTGTTTATTAATAATTAACTAGATACCGTATTACCGTTTATTGATTATTTATACCTTTTGTGACAACCTCCTGAATTTTGACGAGGATGCAAAACAACACCTTGTATAAGCCTCACACGGAATCATACTACTGGGATAAAAGTAAACTATGTATTAATCCAGCTCATAAACTGTAGTCTGTGCCATGTTTCATCCCAACTTGCTTAGTATTTACTTTTGCGTGAAACAGTTACAAACATCTATCCATCTATCCTCGCAAAGTTTCGCATTTAAACAAAAGAAGCAGAAGATAAGTCTAGGTGCTCATTTACGTAGACGCGGAGCATCGGGCGGTGCGCCACACACGACGTGCCTATTCTCCCTCATTGAGCCCTTTTTTTTTTTTTTTGCGGATGGGAAATCATCATAACCTAACCTAACCTAACCTAACAGACAGATGTGTTGCTGGGGAGTTTGTTCCGCCACTTCTTCTTCCCAGCTAAAACACTAGGAAGTGGCGAAGGGCGGGCGTTTTGGGGGACTGTCTCTTGTAATTTTGACGTTCAAAAAGTGCTGATTATCAGCCTAGTTTGAATAAATGACTTTTGATTTTTGATTTTGATTTTGATTTTGATCAAATGACTTCTCCCGCTCTGGGCGGAGCGGGAGGGAGTGTCAGACTTGACTGGCTAAAACCCACCCATGTTCCTTCTTTGCTCTTTGTATTCCAGGGCCGCGGTATCTCTTTCGAACAACCCGCAGCCCTGCTCATTGAGCCCTTAGTGTTAGTTAAATCGGGCTTCAGTTCTCCATCCGCACGTCTCTGTCAGTTTTGTCTTAAATACCAATGTGCCTCATATGCGCTAGCCTTTAGTATCCTCGTTTAACCTGTTCAGTTTTTATAAATGGTTTAATGAGACATGATTAATTTTGTGATCTAACAACGTTTCGCATGTTTTTTTTTAAATCAAATACTTTTATTAATAAAAACAAAGCAAAAAGAAATAATTAAAATGAAGCCAAAGTTTTTTTCGCTTGCCTGGATGGAGGTCCAAAATTATATCACCCAATAAATGGATGTAACAGGACACTTAACTTTTGTATTTTTATATTTATACATTACATTGCATAAAATTGAAAAATAAATAAAAGCGGAGTCACCTAACACTAGCATCTCCATGCTTCAAAGATGATCTCCAAGTTATGTCTGTTAAAGCATTATGTAAATGAAATAATCATGTTTTATTTTTTTGTAAAGGCACTAAGACTTGTTCTCCCCGTCTTTGTGACCACATTTTTGTTCTGAAGTACTGGCATGGCCTAGCAACATTCTAACATATTGGAGGTCAAAGTTTTAGACCTTTTTTTCTATTTCATGCTGCATTTTTTTTTAACTTGCTTTACCTAGTGGTGTGATCGTCGGACTGCCAAGTCATAGGACTCAAGTTTAAACCCAAGACACGCACTTCTAAGTTTTTCGATACATTTATTTAATTAAACTTCATATACATAATAATTAATATAAAATACAGATTGGTACATAGGCGGACTTAATGTCACAGTTAACCTTTGGGTTAAATAAGACAACATTCTCATAGGGTACAGAATAATATCTACAAGTAACAACTGGTTTTTGAGGGTTTGGGTAAAATAGGCTTTTTTTTAAGTCGCCAGTAATGCAAAATATTTCATTAATAAGAACACAATAACACATTCATTTTTTCTATGAACAATTATTTCCAAAATGCATTGGAGCCAAGATATACAGGCTGATTTTTTCAAGTGGGAGGAAGGCCAAATCCCAAAAAATGAGGAATAGCGAAAAACAATCAGAGGAGTCTCGAGCCCGATTTTGATAAAAACTAATAGGGCATTATAAGCTCCCGTACGGCTGCTATCAAAGCTGTTGTGGGCGGTCGCTCCATTATTATTGTAACAGTACTAACAGTCTACATGCCAACTGACTCATTCGACAACCTGCCTATTTTCACAGAAGTCCTAGGGGAGATCAGTGCAGTTGTTGAGAGTGGGGGTGTAGAGAGTGTTTTTATTCTGGGTGATTTTAATGCGCATCCTCATGAGCGGTTTTTTAAGGAACTAACAAGTTTCTGCACTGATCAATCCTGGATTTGTGCTGATATAGAGAAATTGGGCTGTGCACACGGGTGCAGAAGATGGTTGGATCACTGTGTTGTGTCTTTATCAGCATGGCAAACTATTATTAAGGTAGGCATAGAAGAGGATGTATTTTTATCTGACCACCTACCACTGTATATTGAGTGTGATCTAAATTTAGTGAGGCCAAAGAGAATGGTGCAAAAGTTTGGGCATTGTGGCGTAACTTGGGGAGAGAGGGATGACGCGCAAATTACAAAATATCGTAGTTTATTCAATGAAAAGCTACGGAACATCGGTCTTCCTCATGAATTTCAAAAGTGTAGTTATGGGGCCTGCAAAGTCATTGAACATAAATATGTCCTGGGTAATTTATATAAAAGTATTATAGATATCTTGAGTGACGCGGCTATAATGACGTGTGAGAATGTCCGGTCCAGGCCAAGGAGAGGCAGAGTGTTGTGTGGCTGGAACAAGTATGTTCGAGACGCTTACCGAGATGCCAGGCTTAAATTCAAAGCTTGGGTATTACAGAATAGACCGACTTCTGGAGTGACATATGAAGAAATGTGTGAGGCACGCACAATATTTAAGGGCCGTCATAAATGGTGCAAAAAAAATAGGGAACAAATAAAAATGTATTTTTAGCCGAGCAAAGAGCGACTAAAAATTTTAGTAAGTTCTGGAAAGCTACGGGTAAGCTGGATACCAAGCCTGGTCTGCCGGTGAGCGTCGAGGGAGTGAATGATCCAGAGCAAATTTCAAATATGTTCATGGAACATTTCAAAGTGCGATCACCTCTGGGCCCCTCAGGTACGACGACCGGTGCTGAGTCCTTCGGTGAGGGATTAGAACCGGTAACTTATTTCTCGGCTAAGCAAGTCAGAGCTGTTGTTAAAAACATGAGTCCTCTACTCAAGTCACCCGGACACGATGGACTCAGCATCGAGCATTTTAAGTTTGCTGGGGTTCACCTGCCGAGGGTCCTGTCCTTGTTTTACTCAATGTGCATTAGTCACTCGTACCTAACGGCAGAACTAATGAAAACGCTTGTGGTACCAATAGTCAAAAACAGGACAGGGGATATCTCGGACAAGGGAAATTACCGGCCGATATCTCTTGCAACTACAATTGCTAAAATATTGGACAGTATGCTTGATTCGTGCTTCGAAAAATATCTGTATTGGCACGATTTAAAGTTTGGGTTTCAACCTGGACTGTCAACTGAAAGTGCAATCCTAAGTCTCAAGAATACTATCCAATATTATACAGATCGTAAAACGCCGGTGTATGCCTGTTTCCTGGGTCTTTCCAGAGCTTTTGATCTTGTGTCATATGATGTGCTCTGGAGGAAGTTGGGGGACAGGAATGTACCGGCGGAAGTTCTTAAAGTTCTGCAATTTTGGTATGTGAACCAAACGAATCATGTGAAGAGGTCCAACACTTTCTCCGAGGCTTATGGGTTGGAGTGCGGTGTACGACAGGGACGTTTGACGTCTCCCAGGCTCTTCAACCTATATGTGAATGACCTCATGGTCGAGCTCAGCAGCATGCGTGTCGGCTGTTCGGTAGGTGATATTAATGTTAACAACATCAGCTATGCGGACGACATGGTGCTGCTGGGCCCAACTGCGGGATCTGTCGGGGAGATGTTGAAAGTTTGCGAGGACTACGCGGCTGCGCACGGGCTCGTATATAATGTAAAAAAATGTGAGAGACATGGTCTTTGGGGTCGCCGGTAAATGTTCAGATTATTCACCTAACCTTACCCTAAATGGCTTGAACATAAAACGAGTGAACCAATTTAAATATCTGGGACACATACTTACCGAAGACCTAAAGGATAATGTGGATATTGAGAGGGAGCGCAGGGCATTGGCGGTCCGCGGTAATATGTTGGCTCGTAGATTCTCCCGCTGTGCAGACCAGGTCAAAATAACACTTTTCAAGGCGTATTGTCAGGGTCTGTACGCGGGGGATCTATGGATCAGTTACACCAAAAGGTCGCTAGATGTCCTGCGCGTCCAATATAATAATATTTTTAGAATGCTCTTGAGACTGCCTCGGTTCTGTAGCGCGTCAGAGATGTTTACATTGAATCGTACTGACGGCTTTCACGCAATCGTGCGGAAGAAAATAGCGTCGCTGGCAGCTAGAACCCGGGCCAGTAGTAACAGCATCCTAAAAACAGTGGCCGAGTGTGATTTCCCCTTTTACGGGGCATTTTGTGGAGAAGATGACCGAGTAAAAACTTGTTCATCTTCTGTGCAGAATGCTTCTCAAACTCATTGTTATTGTGTACTAACAATAGGTATAAGGTATGTTACTAACACTATGGATTTCTGTTATCCGAATATTGAAAATAAATTATTATTATTATTGGTTTTTTGTAAAATAAATATTCCTAGCCAGGAATCGTACCCGTTGATTTTGAAAAAAAACACATTCTGTATTTTTACACCATTCGGTAGTGTCATTGCTAAGGATCTAATGCAAGGACTAATGACATACGGCAAACGATAGGAAAGTGTTCATTTTTGATAGAAACAGTTAGCAGTAATACATATTCCACTATACGGGCGTATAGTATAACAATTAACTTTGTGGCCGCTGTGAAACAAAATCATGCCTCTGGTTCAAACAAAGTTACCCAAAGCCCTAATAATAATATACTATTTAATGCATCCATTAGCACACAGCGAAGACGAGAAGAGACGTGAGCGAATCAGACAGTGAACGGCGTGCGGCGGTCGCTTTTCGAGCTATATTGAGCTTGAGTAGCTTGGTCCCTGATCCGGTCAAGCCAGTACGCATCTTCACTCAGCTTCGGTGGATGCACCCTAGCTCCTAATTAAGCATCTCGTCTCTTCTCCGCTTCACGTATCACCGCAAATCTCCACTTCGCACATCTCCGCAAATATCCGCTTCGCACATCTCCGCACGTCTGGTTCGGGCCTACACCTTTCATATTACCGGAATAAAAATGATTCAATATCCTTAAAGGCCGCTTAGGAAAATTACTTCAAATAAAAATGTCAAGATTTCCTTTCAAAATAAACAACCTGTCTTGAACAATTGTCGAGATCCAAAACCGTGCCTTCCTTAAAAAAACCTATAAACTTAATTTCTTTCTTTACTTTCTTTCTTTGTATGAGAGGTGACATTTGCCCAACAGTGGGACAGTAATAGGCTGGTATTATTATGATCTACCGTACCACACATCAAAATCCGTTGCACCATTAATTGATTTGTTGATTTCGTTGATTCTCGCCCTATAACCACGCTTCCACAAATACAAACAATCTCAAACCTTTATTCGAAAATTTCTTACTAAATTTCTTCCACGTTAAGGCGGTTATTCTGAAATACAGACAAACATGAACAACCAAGAAAATCAGCGATTATTAATAATTAATTAAGTAACGTAATTTTAATTGATTATTTATGTCTTGTGTGACAACCTCCTGAATTTTGACGAGGATGCAAAACATCACCTTGTATATGTGTTTATACAAAGTGTGAAGGGACCCTTCTCAAAGCCCTCAACCAAGCATTTATCATCAACCTTGTACGTCACAAATAAACCTCATTAAAAAAAAAATGGGGTAAAGATTTGTTTTGGTGCATTACACTCAAAAACAATGTACATTGGATGTGTTGGATTTTATTTATTTTCAGAATTATTTTTTATTTATATTTCATTATTTTCAAAATACAAATACATCTCAAATAATAATTAAAAAGTACTTATTTCTGGGTGTTGTCATAATATCACGTGTGGTAATATCACGTTGTATTGGGATCGACCAACCGATCACTGACAGGACTATTGTTGCCAATAAGCCTGACATTGTGTTGATAGATTAGAACAAAAAAAATATTCTAATGACGCACATGTACAGTAACGTCTAATAATATGTATACACGTAGCAACTTTTAAAAGTGGTTTTCTCCTACTGTATTGATTAAGGTTTTATGTTTTCACGAACATGGAATTTTGCAAGCCATACTATTACGAAATAGGTCTTATCTCAACGTAGAAACCGTAATTTCACGAGCAAATCACTTTTCGGTTTTGCTAAGTGTCTACATATTATTAGACGTGACTGTACTTACTTCCCGGACATGTGCGTTTCAGCTTCGATGAGGGTATTATTACGTCCATTGTGATTTCACCCTGAATCGACATGTTTTTTTTTTTTTTTAATGTTACACTAACATGTTCTCCTGTATCGTGGGTGTGTTTACAAACATTTAAACTAACATCAAACAGCCAGACCCGGAACAACTATCTGTAGGTCATAAAAATATTTGTTCCGTGCGGGGATCGAACCCGCTACACGCAGCGCAGCAGTCGATCACTCAACCACTGCGCCAACCGTGCCGTCAATTAACGTTTGAAAAGATAGTTTTTAAAAGAATTGTTACGCGTTTCAAATGTCTGTGTTATGATGTTGCTGGTTTAAAAGTAGCTCAAAATGGTTTTTATTGGATAACACACGGGTGTGCCATCGTCTTTGTTCAACTACCAATTGTATAACTGCATATTATGTGTACAATTATCTGTTATTCATATAAACCGGTCCAATTCTACATTTAATTTAAATCGCCCACAAATTCTTACATTCTTGGTGGAACTCTCAGTATACATGGCTGAGTGCAGCTAAGATATATTTTTAAATACAATTCCACAAATACACTTATTCTAAAGCGGAATTCCAACCAACCATTTCAAATAATTTTTATTTTGAATTAATATATTAAATAATTATTATTTTGAATTAGTATTCAGAATTATTGTTATTTTGAAGTAATATTTACTTATTTAAACGATGTTAGCATTAATTTTGTGTGCTGTGTCGTGCATTTTATATGCTTGGTGGCAATGGGAGGCAAATTATCGTCGTCTAAAGACCTATAAGCTGCCTCCGATGTACCCTGGCGTAATGCCTATAATCGGGCACGCACATTTACTTATTGGGAACACTACAAGTGAGTAAACTTTGACCTACTTTTATAATCAATTAATGAAAGATTGATTATTTAATCAATTAATGTTACCTCTAACTGCCTGAAACACAGGATTACCTAGTTCAGGTACAAATCACGGGTGGTGGTGGTATGAATTTGACATGTAATAAGTTCACCAAGCGTTTTGGCTTTTTTTATCATTGATGGACGGGTTTTTAAACCCGAAAACCCAACAGCCATTCTTGCAGCTTCGAATGTGATCTTGCGGAGGCGAGATAAGCATCGTTCCAAATATAACACCGGTTATCAGCTGAATTCGGTTAGATTTCAAGCTGACCTCCAGCATAATATTGTTGGGAAAAGATAAAAACAGATGATGATGCAAATTGTGATAATTTACTAATTATAACAGCTTTCACTGCATAAGCAATAATGCCTCGTTGGTCTAGTGGCCGTTAGCTCTACTGCCGAGTATGAAGTTCTGCGTTCGCTTCCCGGGTCGAGCAGCGGTGTTGGCGTTTTCCATTAAAAAATCTCGGTAGCAGCCCGTTAGTCTGGATCTCAGCTCATTTGAAGTAAATTAGCTTGCCACGAAAGAAGCAGTGGTGGCCCAGTGGTGGCAGCCCCGACTTACGAGCAGTAAGTCGCAGGTTCGAAACCAGGCAGGCGCATTACTTTGTGTAATTTATTTCATCACCGCTGCTCTCAAAACGGTGAAGGAAAACATCGTGAGGAAACCGGCATGTCTCAGAACTAAAAAATCGAAGACATGTGACATCTACCAACCCGCACTGGGCCCGCGTGGTGGATTAAAGCCCGCTCCCTCTCATTCAGAGGAGGCCTGTATCCCAGCAGTGGGAACATTATAGGCTGATGATGAGCTTGCCTCTTGTGAAATGTGTGCAGTTAGTCTACTATGATACCTACAACTCTGTCTAAACCTTACAGGGATATTCATTCGTGATGTTGTTATTTTTAACAGCTGAAACTATTTTTCGCAGAACTATGGACAAATGTGCAGAAACTAGCGAAGGACGCATTAGCGCAAGGCGGAATCATCACTGGATTTATAGGAAAGGACCTCTATTACAGTAAGTTTTAGGTCTAATTTTCTTACTTTCAAAACATTGGAGGATTGTGAGGAAACCAACGTATTCTAGAATCTAAAAACCAGAAAATATGACGGTGAATTTGCACAAGTGCTTGAATGTAGTCCATACCTTGTACATATTATGCAAACGTGTATATTATGCCTACGATTATTCTTTTTCTTATTCTTTATTGCACACCAAATTAAAAATAATACATAAAGATAATTGCAATATAAAAACTTATTTACAACGGCGAGCTTAACCCAGAATTGGGTTTGGGCTTAGGTCTTATTAATAAAATAATTGTTTTCCGTTTTATCTAACACCTAATCAAAAGGGGATTGCTGGCTCAAAAGGGGATTCTGAACGCTCGGTTTTACATTATAACTATTTGCATAACTTCCAATATTATGGTTATTGCTTTTTTTAAATTCATATGTTATGTTTCTCCAGTCCAAATATGCGGTTGACCATACACAAAAATAAAACCAGATCAACATTCGAAACTAGAATGATAATGATTTTTATTACAATTCCTCAAAAACTGGCTCTTATCGCACTACTATTAGGTTCAGAACGCAGTGGATTTCACACTTGTGGTATTTTTTTCATTTATTTTTAATAGTGTTTTCTTTCTACAGATAACTATGAACTAAATGAAGGTTTTTTTTTTATTTTAGCATCGAAGCTCATATGTTAAGGTTGCCCGCAAAATTTAAATTATTTGGCTTTTTTTTTATAATTTGCCAGTGTCACGTTGAATGTTGATTAAAATATGCGCGACCGTAACATTTTATATGAACTAATAGAGTTATTTAAACAATCAATGCCTTTAAATTGGATTAAATTCTGTAGCTACATACCTGGACGTGCATACGTGTTACGGTCGTGGATCATATTTTGTTCTGCGAATTGTAAAAATTCTTAGTTTATTTGAATTTCGAGCTAACCTGACGCTTCCCCTTTAAGGCTTTACATAATTTTGTGTCTATAAATACAATAATCAGGTATTATTATTTATAACACATTTGCTCGTAAAGGGTCTCTTATTGCACCAAGTTCAGTATCGTAATGTATCTCATTACGCACTAGTGCGGTAATGTAATGTAAAACGCACGGCTTATCAAAATGCTCCTTCTAAAACGGTACTTTTTTAAATCTTAGCAAAGAGTTTTTATGTCAGAAAAGTAGTCAACATTTTATGAATAAAATTAATTTTGGAGATAAAATATAATAAATAAACATTTAATTCTTTAATTTAATCAATTTTGATCATAAATTACAACCATTTATCTGTAACAAAACACAAAAATATTAATGTACTTTATTAGTAATACTGGCTGTTTCTGTGCCCTTGCCTTAAAAAAAAAGCGCTAATGCGCGTGAACAAGTAAAAATTATTCCGCGCCCTTTTTCTTTTCGCTGTTTTGTTTTTATTTGAAAATGTCGTCCGACTTTTATTTATTTCCTCGCAAATATGTTATAAAACGTCGTATGACATACGTGCGCTTTGATAATTCCAGCCTCTGCTTTCTTGTTAGCCCTCGCCTACGGCTCGGGCTAGCACGCGGCTGTAATTTTCAACTTACCGCACTTATATCATAATGTACTATTTTAATCGTGGTCGGTCATCCAGTGGGCCTTTTTGGCGCAGCACCCAATTAGATATATTTTTTCCTATTTTTAAGATTTTACATTGTATTGTGTGTACTTGTGGCATGGGCCAAATAAATATTTTTTCTTTCTTCTTTCTTCTCTTCTTGGTGGCAGCCCCGACTTGTGAGCAGTAAGTCGGTTCGAACCCAAGCATTACCTACTTTGTGTAATTTATTCCATCACCACTGCTCTCAAAGGGTGAAGGAAAACATCGTGAGGAAACCGGCATGTCCTAGAACTAAAGAGATTTTCCTAAGACGAGCGTTCGAACAAAACTTCTGATGTTTTGTCCGAATTCCATATACAATCGAATTCGGGCTTATCCATAACAAACCTGCATAGTAATTAATTACGTAAAACACTCATATCATCGTCAAATACATTAATAGCGTGATTTACACTATCGAACAGACGAATTCCTCAAAAAATATGATCGATGGATTACAAATTTCTTTAAATTCTGCGGATTGTCATAGAGAAGTGACAAACCTGATTATTAGTGCCCGGTTGATCTCCAAACCTCTTTTACAACATAACTGTCCCAAAGAGGGTTATCATCTGCCTAGCCTTTTCCCAAACTATCTTGGAGTCGGCTTCCAGTCTAACTGGATGCAGATGAGTACCAGTATTTTACATGAAACGACTGCCTATCTGACCTCCACAACCCAGGACCCTTAACTGGGACCCTTAACTGGGGAATATGATAGCCCTAGGTAAGACTGGATGTAAGACTTTTGGCTTCTGACTAACGTAACGACTGTCAAAGATCTACAAATGACAGCCGGGACCAACGGCTTAAGGCGCAGATATACGACTTTTAATGATTTTAAATTGAACACCACGTCTAAACTTCTAGTTTTATTTCTTTGAAAAAAAAATATGCTATACTAAACAATTTTCTTTATAAATTGATATGTTAAAATGTGAAATTATATTCTTATAACATAGTGTAATTAATTTGCAAATTCATGTCTAACGCGGACAAAAAAACGATAATAACGCAAAAACTATTGGACGTATTTTCATGAAACTTTGACCATCTGAAAGACAATTTAACAACCCATATTTTAGTATACGACTTTTATTTGTATTGTGTTTGATAAATCAAGGTGGGTTGTTTGTTCGAATAATCTTGGTGCGCGTTGAAGCGTTTCGCATGCACTTTTACTCGCTCAAGGTCGAGGGCACTTATCGTCGCCTTAACGTGCTTTCCGAGGCACGGACGAAACTCGGTATGTAATTCGGTCACCCATCCATGGACCAACCTCGGCAAGCACGGCTTAACCTTAAAGATCGACCCGTGCGGTTATTATTATATAGCCACGAGCTCCTGACACAAGGGTGTAGGTACTTAACTTGGGGTGCTTTATCCTTCAGGCCTATAGCCTGTATCTTATGAATGTCATGTTTTTTCCACAGTAATCGCAGATCCTGAGGACAGTGTAACAGCAGCCAACTCTTGCTTACAGAAACATTTTGCCTACGATTTCGGAAAGCCTTGGATGGGAGAAGGTCTTGTTTTGGCTTCAGGTAATTGACATTTTCTTTACTAAAAATTACAAAACAAAAAACAAAATTTATTCAACCTTCATAAAAAATATGACATGAAATATAAATAAATAATGTGATAGTAACGGACACAGACCTTCATACTCTTAAAATACATGTTCTGTTTTTGTTGTACTTATTACTTTTCTAGATTACCTGCCCGCATATTATAGGATTGGCGCTTTGTTTATTACGAAATAGGTAAATACATTAAATTACCTGTTTTCGTACTAATGAGAATTCAAACGGTTACCGACTCTTTAGGGCATAATAATAGTATGTACTCGATCCTATCGAAAAATATATTTTTTTTAATGCTCCTTGTAAAGTGCAGCCATCTTATTTTTTATCGGCTGCTATAATGTTCAATTAAATGTTAATATCTTTGAATCTAAGAGACCTAAAAATATACAACACTATTATTCAATACCTATTTATGTATACATCTACATATATCAAATAAATCAAGCATTCTGGGGTTAGTCCATCTAGTTATACTATTAGACAATATAACAGAATGGACAAAAAAAGTCTTATTTGTTATACTGCACCATCTAGTTATACTATTAGTTGTATAATATAACAAAACTAAGTAACTTTACGCAAAAATTATTGCTGGGAAGCGACTTTTTTTTTTGGGGTGTAATATCATGTTTTGTGGTAGAACTCAATGTAACGCACTCAAAACATTGTGCTGATGGACGGATTGAATAGTACGGGGGTCGTGGAGGTGTTTAAAGTAAAAATCTTACATTAAAACTTGTATTTAAAAAAATACTTGTCAAAAAGTTGGAACTTTGACCCCTAATATCTCCGTAACTAGAAGGTTCCCAGGTATGGTGTAGAACAAAAAAATGAATGCAATGACAGGGAGAACCAGTGCTTTCGGCTTCGTTAAGAGGTGTTTTACACCCTTTATAATTGAAGTGTCTGTTTGTAATATTAAAATAACCGCTTTTTACTACATGCATATGAATGCGTATACGGTACATATACCAAAATGTTTTTTTTTAGAATTTTTGTTTGTCTGTCTGTCTGTTTGTTCCGGCTAATCTCTAGAATGGCTAGACCGATTTAAACGGGACTTTCACTGGCAGATAGCTGATGTAATAAGGAGTAACTTAGGCTACTTCTTAAATTCTACGCGGACGAAGTCGCGGGCACAGCTAGTTCAATAATAAAACTACAAATGAAAGCCGGGACAACCGGCGTATGTTACGCCGGTTGTCCTTGCTTTCATTCCTTGCTTGCTTGCCCTTCGGATGACCTAGGCAAGCGTGGCTCACCCTCGAAGATCGACCCGTGCCGTTGCTATTTATTACCTACTTTTTATTTTTGACTTTTATTTATTTACTCTTATCAGATGGTAATTCAATTCAAAACATCATTAAACTTAAAGTCACAACTTTATTTTCTTCAACAGGTCCAGTATGGAAGCGACACAGGAAGCTCCTAAATCCAGCATTCAGTCTTCAAGTGCTGCACAGTTTCTTAGGAGTCTTTAACACTCAAGCTCGGCGGCAAGTCAGCCATTTTGATTCAGAAGTCGGCCGAGGAGAGTTCGACCATCTCGCGTCATTGAAACATGTCGCTTTGGAGACCGTTTGTTGTGAGTATCAAATAGTTCGACAATGATCATAAGGACATCCCCAAGCTGCGCCACAATACCTCTACGGTAGAAACTTCAACATGGCCATGGTAAATTATACCGTAGAGTTCACGATATAAAGCAGACTTTTCAATGATTTGCTTTACTGTGAGTCGAGTCAGAGTAGAGTCGTCATCTAGCAGTGAGTATAGCCTGCCTAATATATTTTCTTCCCAAAACCACACTAATTACGCGTGGTGGAATATGGAAAACCCTCTTGTAGAAGAGATCTCTTTCCCACCGGCACGGCGCGGCGGGTATTTCATGGGTTTATTATGATTTTGCTAATATCGGTTTTAAAGATGTAACTGGCAAAAATCGGGACCTAGTATCAGTCCGGAGCACACACCTTCACCAGTTACAGTTCAGATTCACTTGTTCAAACTCAAACTCAAAGCATTTATTTCAATTAGACCATTACAGGATTTTGAATAATCGTACAACAACAAAAAAATGAAGCTACTGTCCCAGTCACAAGACATAATAACTGTGAAAGAACCGTAGTTGCCCATTCCAAAGCGAAAATCTCTATGGAGGAGAATGGGCAAGAAATTCCATGGACACTCTTTTAAATCAAAATATGTTAGAAAATCTTGGTTAGATCATTCATGTTGAGAATTACAAATATGTGAGAACGATATAGAAATACGGGCAAGTTAAGAGGGTCCAAAGTAAAAGATTAAATCAGTAGCTCAAAAATAAAAGTAATAAAAATAAAACTTGGCTGCTAAGAGATGACCAGTCACAACTGACAGCGCCCGTTCACGAACATGACGCATGTTCATATACAAAATCGAATATTGGATTGTTACATTACTTGTGAATGCCCCCAGGGAGCACCGTTACAGTTTAACCGAACGTGACAGAAATTATAAATGGCAGGCCTGTACGTCTACCATGAGTTTTAACAATCTATATTCGCTAGCGTCTGTAGTTAAAAATATGTATGAAAACTTTTACAGCGCCTCTAGCGGATAGTTGGGTACTAAAATGCGCAGTATTCGGCAGTATGAGTCACTGTAGTTATCTATCCTACGTCATCGTGTAGTAAAATAAACTACAGCGACTGTAGTTTGGGCTTCATTTGCTTAGAATTTGGTAGCTTAGCACCAACACAGTTCATGATACCATTGAAAAAGCTAACTGTAGTATTTGCGTATTGACGGAACTATTGCAGTTACGTCAAGCGATCTAACTATGACAACTCATGGTAGACGTACTGTTTTCAACCGTATACGCGGTGTAAAAGACATCGACGCGCCAACTGCGCCAAAAAGTTTAACAGCTGTTCCATACGTTTTAACCGTACAGATTTGAACTTTTGTATCCTATTTCGAGCGGATCGGACGAAACACAGCGGCCGAAACACCTACTAAGCCTACCGATGAATATTTCTACGTTTGGGGGTCTAGAATTAGAAGTTATGGATAGTATGGAAGGTACCGTTACTCTGGCGAAGTCTTTTTATACCGGCTCATAATTATATCAAATAATAGCTTACCCATTGCACAGTAGTAATGTCTCAAGATATACTTGAACAGATATTATGGCATCCTTAAACAGATATTATCGTTATGATGACTATGTGAAGGGAGTAAAGAAATGATCGATTATCTGGGACCATTAGGGATCTCTGAATAGCAGCTCAGAATTTTGTGCCCGGTTCATGGAAATAAGCTCGCCCCCTATCACATAATGTTGCTGTACATTGAAACTCTGCCTAAACCCGTTAAATACTGGTTTCATGTCATATTGTGTTCATATTTGCTTTCAGTAACTGCCTTTGGAATAACAGCAGACGAAGACAAGGATTTCAACATATCTTACATGGCTGCCGTAGACCAGATCCTGAACATCATTGCCCTAAGGTTCTCTAACTTCTGGCTTCAGAGCGACCTAATATACAGCTTCACCAAGCTAAAGAAGAAGCAAGATGAAGTGGTCAAGGTTTTGAACGCTATGTCAACTGCTGTAAGTTCCAAGTGATCCATTTATTCTTTTTCAGATGTCTAATTTAAAGCTCAGGGCACACCCTCTTCTTTATTGTACCCAAAAAAAAACATACTTGTAAATTGCAACATAAAATCATAAGTTCAAAGGCGAGCTTAACCCATAATTCGTTGTTCTTACAGCAAATGTCATTGTGATTGCGATATTTGCATTTTTATTAGTTAATCCCGATTCCAGGTATTACCGTTTCGGGTTCTTATAATTTCGCGTTGTAATATAAAGTTTTATAGAAGTCTCATTAGTGAACAGCCCGAATTCAGGTGCTACTGATCGAGTGCTCATGACGTGACGGTGTACATGATTTAGCCGAAAAGATACCGCGCCGCCAGACCGCCATATGAGCCGTGACTGTCAACAAACTTCCAAAGTGATCAATATATCACTGATGATCATGCTTCCAAACGGCGAATCAAGTTCAATCGTAGTTTCATTTTTTTCAAATCTGTAACGCTTATAGAGGCTGTGTCTTTTTCATTAGGCCAGGGTACAAGTTTTCAGCACACTTTTTGTTGGACCGGAAATATCTACTACTTGATGATAACAATCATTTTTGAGTGTGTGCTAATTTTTGCAAAAAAAAAAATCGTTTAAAAAACTAAGCATCATTCTAAATCATTGAACTATAATTACTACAGCTGAGCGCTTAAATCGGTGGTAGTTTGATAAATTAAACTTTATTTTATGTTGCTAGGTCATCAAAAGAAGAAAGGAATTGATGAAGAGTATTCCAAAGTCAGAATGGGAGGAGCAACGACAACGCACAGGTAGACAAATTAAATACATTAAGGTAAATTTTCTGTCGAAGTTCGCTGCCTGCAGACCGGTTTAGTCTCCAGTTCTCTTGGTTTGTACACACCTGTTAACCTATGATGTACGACTGCGATCAATCAGGCTTTACAGGAAAGTACGTCGAATTAAAAGAAAGAATATAAACGATCGATCCAACTTAAACTTGATAGACCGACTTACGAGGTATTCCAATTCTAGTGTGGCGTTACGTCCAGACACTATAGTCAAACGCCTATTTTAATAGCTTGTTTCACAAAGTAGAACCAACTATTCATTTTGTTCAGGCAATACATCAGTAAGTCCGTAAGCCCTAAGTAATTTACCACCTGTTCCAGGCATCAAATGCAAAGCCCTGATGGACCTACTACTAGAGCTGGCAGAAGAGAACGAGTTCACAGACAAGGAAATAAGGGAAGAAGTAGACACGGCCATAGTTGCCTCCTACGATACCACGTCCTGTCTGCTGGCCTATATCATGATGATGCTGGGCACCTATCCTGAGGCACAGGAGAAGATGTATCAAGAGTGAGTTTTACTTAATATTATAGGGTTCTAATGAACAGAGCTGTATAGTTCTTCGTATCCCATAGAAAAGGGAGGTTCTTTCGACCAGACGGACGTTGTGGTGTGTGGTGGGCTACTGTCTGACAGTTATTTTTCTCTATATTCTCAACTACTTGTCTGACACGTGGAGTGCAATCCAGTGTCTAACAACAACTTTTAGGATGCTGTTGGAGCTTGCCCGTATAAGGTGCCACAATGAGGCCGCCCTCTTTCTCATGATGGCTTGAAAGCCATCAATAAGAGCTTCCAAAAACATGACCGGTGCACTGCACAACCTCGGAAGCCCTAACAACATCCTAAAAGTGCCCGTTGAGTACGGATGATCCACAGGGTGCACGAGTAAAACGATAGGCAGTATGCACGAAACATAGTGCATTTCACCTCACTCGGTGAACTTTTTAACCTGCGAGCCAGCATGTTCTCTCGGACAACCAACGTCCTGCGCTCGCTATCAATATAATGGGGTCTTAATATATTTAAGCTACAACTAAGCTCTAACGCCAGGTGGTCAGAACAAAATGAGTGACCGACTGCCTGGCGGCTTCAGTTACTCCGCAGTGATCAAGCCAGCGAGTGGTTCCGTCAGCGTCGCTTATAAAAGTGAAGGCACTACCTAACTTCTCGAAATCTATACATGACCATTGTTGGTCACAACAAAATCTCTCCAGTGCTCTGCCGAACCGCTCAACGGGATGAGCTTTATAGTCACCCAGCATATAAACCGACGCCACTTGTGTATTTTCTATGATTGAACTTATCTCACTAAGACATTCGGTAAATTGTATAAAATGGTCCACTAAATCTACAGGCATATACACAGAGAACACTATAAACGATCTATTTTGAACACTCAAATTAATACAATACTTTAATAATGTGTTAAATAATAGAAAAAAACTTGAGAGGTGTCAAGGGACACCCGGATGGAACGAAGTTATTTAATTTAATTAAATAAAAAAAAATAAGTTAAAAAACCTTTTAAAAAAAAGCTGTTATTATTTACAAAAAACCTGTATACACTCAATAAAAATAATCGTCGCGACACCACACTGTTCAATGCGAAATAGAAATGAAAATATCTGGCTTGCTTTCTATAAGAGAGAGAGAGACAGACAGAGAAACATGCGACGCCGCACTGCTACAATAGCTTACTACTTATAGCAAAAAGTGTCGTGACAACTTTTCGTAAGATTTTTTTCCGTCTAGCCCCCTTTCACAACGCGCGATAAGGAACTTCGTTCCAATAATAATAAATGTTTATTATTGCTATTATTTAACACAAACTTTGATCTTATTTTATTACAAAGATTTATATTATATTTTACAATTTGTTTTGATAATTTACAGTTATCATAAAATTCCTATTTTACCTGACCCAAAGGCCCTAGACAAGTTCCTATCACACAAACCATAAAATAGGAAGCGCTATAAATATTTTGTGTGCGTAGTCGCAGCGGAAAAATGACGAATTTCTTAATTTCAGTTAAGCAGATATTTAGTGTATGACCTCGTGTAATTGTGTATGGTAAGTACAAATTTGTGTATCCAGCCATTGGGGAGCTATTCAACAAAAACTGTTTCCGCTGGAACTACATCATCCTAGCGGCACTTTTTTTATCCTATGCACGTACATGAAAAAAAATACATTCAATAATTAGTGTGTAAGGAGAGGTAAATGTGTATGCTTGAATGAAATTTGTGTGTCATAAAACTGCGAAGATAATCAAGTTTCCGCTGCGCTGACGTTTGGCTATTTGATGAAAATCATATAAAACAGCTTAGTGCAGAGTTGAATTTTTTTACACACCTTGCTTTGAATTTGTGTGTAATGTTTGTGAAAACAGAATTTGAAAAAAACATACCGTTCAGAAGATATACACGTAAAAGTAAAATAAGGTTATTAGGTTTAATTACTTAAAATAGGAACTCTAGAGCCTAACTTATTACGTTTACTTGTATCTTGTAAGGGTCTTCAATGCCTTGCCAAGTTTCATTTATGTGGTCTTAGTAATTAATGAGCAATGGCATAATTTACTACGACTGGACCACTATATTGTATGACATCGGATTGCAGGACTTTTTATAGATAACGCAGACTAAACTTATTCCGATAGTTAGTGTATTAATGCAACTATTCACATGTAAAATTTCAGGTCATTTCACTAAATAATTAAAGAGATGGAATAAAAAAACCAGAACAACCTCAATTCATGAAAAAACCAACCAAGTTTGAATGGCCACAAAAAAGCGGCCGTGCAGTATATAGAGCTAACGTTCTAAAATTTCCAGTATAGTATCGTTATTGTGTGTAATAGTTTTGTACAGGTGCGTACACAATTGTTTAGCAGAAAATAAAACAACTTTATTAAATTTATTCCTACTCTTAAAAAAAATTATTGGTACTAATAAACTAATAAAAATGAAAAAAAGCCACATTATTAACAAAGTAGGTAAGTAGTAGTTTAACATTGATAAAGAATCAGTTTTTTACTAAACATAAATAACTAATATTATATTGCCTACTGTAAAAGCCTACATGTTTAAGTAAATCTTAGGTTTTTTGTACTAGCACCTAACTTTTCGGGAGTTAGTCTTCTCGTTCGAGCTTTCACGCACACAGAAACAATGTGCATGTGCACTACACACACGACTAAAACCAACCCACCATCGTAGTGAGTTAGAATAACCTTCTTTAGATTATTGACTAATAAACCGATCAGTTTTTAAAAATTCAACATCTGAAATAACTACTGGTGTTAATGAATTTTTATAATTATTATTAGTATTTCATTTAAACAAATTATACCGAGTATCATCAAAATATTTGTACGCTGGAAGCAGCAGAATATTAAGGAAGGACCTAATAATTACCAAGTGTAACAATTTTTTGTATTATTGGGATACAGAAGCTATTCTTATTAAAGTGAAACTTCTTATGCGACTTCCTCCAACAAGTTTGACGCTACCATGGAGGGGAAATATTTTCTAAAACTCACTGGCAGTATTACAAGATTTGTGACTACGTACTACGCAGTTCTGCTAGGTACGCAAGATGACGTGCAAACAGTCATGCATTCGACTCTTCGGTGTGACCAGTTTTCGCTCAATTTCCTCGATAAACTTATGTAATAATTATGTAATAAAAATAATACAACAATAAAACAACAAAATATTATTTAGAAGCTCAAAAACTTATAACACCCCTCTTTTTTGGTCGGGGGTTAATAAAATAACTAGAGTTAATGCGTGGCGCTCGCACGCATGCGTTCGAGTATTACGAAGTTTCACTTCTTCCGCGCGGAGGGACTCCACGCACTGTTTTTTTTGTAATATTTTTTTAAGTTTGAGAAACAAACAAGAGACCCTCTATTTTTATTACGATAATTATTTGTTACTTGTTAAAGAATTGTGTGCCCACCTGTACCAATCCAATAATGGTACAACACTGGAAATTTTAGAACGTTAGCTCTATATACTGCACGGCCGCTTTTTTGTAGCCATTCAAACTTGGTCGGTTTTTTCATGAATTGCGGTTGTTCTGGAATTTTTATTCCATCTCTTTAATTATTTAGTGAAATGACCTGAAATTTTACATGTGAATAGTTGCATTAATACACTAACTATCGAAATAAGTTTAGTCTGCGTTATCTATAAAAAGTCCTGCAATCCGATGTCATACAATATAGTGGTCCAGTCGTAGTAAATTATGCCATTGCTCATTAATTACTAAGACCACATAAATGAAACTTGGCAAGGCATTGAAGACCCTTACAAGATACAAGTAAACGTAATAAGTTAGGCTCTAGAGTTCCTATTTTAAGTAATTAGACCTAATAACCTTATTTTACTTTTACGTGTATATCTTCTGAACGGTATGTTTTTTTCAAATTCTGTTTTCACAAACATTACACACAAATTCAAAGCAAGGTGCGTAAAAAAATTCAACTCTGCACTAAGCTGTTTTATATGATTTTCATCAAATAGCCAAACGTCAGCGCAGCGGAAACTTGATTATCTTCGCAGTTTTATGACACACAAATTTCATTCAAGCATACACATTTACCTCTCCTTACACACTAATTATTGAATGTATTTTTTTTCATGTACGTGCATAGGATAAAAAAAGTGCCGCTAGGATGACGTAGTTCCAGCGGAAACAGTTTTTGTTGAATAGCTCCCCAATGGCTGGATACACAAATTTGTACTTACCATACACAATTACACGAGGTCATACACTAAATATCTGCTGAACTGAAATTAAGAAATTTGACATTTTTCCGCTGCGACTACGCACACAAATATTTTACTACCTAACGGATAGGACCGTCATCTACCCCGGTCGCAACGGAGAGTGGAACCGGCGAGAGATGTCGTGCGGTGTTCCACAGGGATCGGTTCTGGGGCCGCACTTCGTGGAGCATTTCCGACGTTTGGTCCCCAAACTGGAAAGGGCCGGGGCTGCGTTCAAGCGGCGCTTGCCCAACTAGGGGGGTCCAAACGCCTCCTGCCGGTGGCTCTACTCGGGGGTCGTGCGGTCCATGGCCCTTTGTCAGCCCCACGTCCCAGCCGCCGCGGGAGACGCCCTGGGCGTCGGGGGGCAACCAGTGGCCCGCGGCCACCGTAGGTGCGGGCCTGTGGACGGTGAGTAATCGTCCATCCGTCTCATAACGACAGGCCGTGCCGACGGCGCATTCGTGTTCCACGCGCGCCTCGAGGAGATATCAGCAAATCTGAAGGGGCCCCAGAGGGCCGATGCCTGCCAGGGCTGCGGGACTGTTCGAAAGAGATACCGTGGCCCTGGAACACAAAGGGCTAAGAAGGAACATGGATGGGTTTTAGTCACTACAAGTCTGACACGCCCTTCCACTCCGCCCAGACCGGGAGGGGTTTTTGATGATTTCACATACAAAAAAAAAGGTGTTAGACAAGACACACTGACGCTGACTATACGTTCCAAGTCGTGGTCATTATGCTCAGAGAGATATCCTGGAGCATGGCTGTTTTCAACAAGGGCGGCTCGTCAACTTGCATGTTATGCCCAGGAGGAGACGCCATACCACTCGAACAAGGCATGAACGGTGTACCACTTGGAATATCATCACATACATCTTTAACAGTCTTATCAATAGGCAATCGGCTAACCGGTACTTGTGACAAAAAACGCCTTCCAACATGACCTTGAACGATAATATTTCTACCGCTCCAATGTCCATGTACCCCTTCTTTTCATCATATTCTGGTTTCTAAATTTATTTTCTAATTCATCCACTGATTTTGTGGTAGCATACATCTGATTTCAGTCTAACAATATCTTTTAATAATGCTGGTAGGTCTACGTGATCTAAAGTCACGAGTGGGAGTTTATTCAATTCTCTCGCTACGAAAATGGGGACTGTATCTTTAAAAACAGCTATTATATCCTCCAGATCTCTTTGAAAAATTTCCCATCCTTTCTTCTTGATATATTGCGCTTGTTAGTTGTTACCGTGTCGAAAAGCAAAGCTTTCGCCTTCTCAAATTCGGCTACGGTAAACGCTGATGAATAAATTCACTCCATACTCTCATTGTCCATAGTGGCAATCTTTTTTTGCAAGTAAGTCAAATCTTTACTAAAACTAATGTTGCAACTCGCACATTTCACTGTTTTTAAATTTATCGGCATTTTTCGCTACAATCGGTCACTGACCTCGCGCACTCAAGACCGGTGGGTCAAGCGCGACTCAATAATGAAAACTAGTTCCAATCAATTATCAAAACAAGTTTGCTTGGCCCGCAATCCCGCATGGAGGCCGGTAATATAATTCGTATGTGACGATATAGATGTCGCCACAAGTAAATCCACATTGAAATAACAAAGGTAAAAAGTAGATCAAAGCAATGTTTTGAATAATATTTCCCATTTCAATTGTCATTACAGATTACAAGAAATATTCGAAGGCACAGACAGAGATGTGACTAAAGACGATCTTCCTAAGATGGTGTACACCGATGCTGTCATCAAGGAGACGTTAAGACTGTACCCCACCGGGCCCGTGGGACTCAGATACGTAGAGAGAGATGTCCAACTAAGTAAGTTACCTACTCATATTACCCCCATATTGAAGTGAAACTTCTTATGCGACTTCCAACAAGTTTAACGCTACCATGGAGGGGGAATATTTTCTAAAACTCACTAAGAGATGGCAGTATTACAAGATTTGTGACTACGTAGTTCTACTAGGTACGCAAGATGGCGTGCAAACAGTCATGCATTCGACTCTTCGGTGTGACCAGCCTTCGCTCAATTTCCATGAGAAGAATAACCTCGATAAACTTATGTAATAAAAATAATACAACAAGAAAACATAAAAATATTATTTAGAAGCTCAATAAAATAACGAGAGTGAATGCGTGGCACTCAAACGCATGCGTGTAGTATTACGAAGTTTTACTTCTTCCGCGCAGAGGGACTTCACGCACTGTTTTTTGTTTTAATAACTTGCCCGAATGCCTTCTGTACCGTGGAGGCATTTAACTCACATTTTGCTCACAAACACAATCAACCAGACCGGGAACAACTACCCGTAGGCCATACAAATATTTGATCCGTACGGAAATCCAACTCGCGACACGCGACAATAACCATCAATCCGTACGTACCGGCGTCGTAAATGGGGTTAATATGACGTCTTAAAGCAGTATTGTTTTGATCTTATTCCAGTGTGGGAAAGAGACGGAGCTATAGAATACGTTTAGCGCCATCCCTTTCCCACATTGCAATAAGATTCAAACAATACTGCTTTAAGATGTCATGATAGCTCACCTGAACACAGCTGTTTTGCTTCACAGGGTTAGACGACTTCTATTCCCACCAACTGACCACAAATTAATGTAAACTTCGGCCTAGTAAAGAAAGAATCCCGATTTAAAATCTCAATAACACTTTACGCGACCTGGTAATCGAACCCAGGATCTCTCTAACTCCCAATGCCCAAACTGAAAGTTTGAATAGAGTAGCAAACAAATGACATGCAACATATTGCTATTATTAAATGGTTAGGCGTTATATTTTTTATGTTGAGGAGCTCATGGGCCATGGCTAAATAATAACAACCGCACCGGTCCATCTTTAAGGCTTGCCGACGTTGGTCCGTGGATGGGTGACCATTATTACATACCGAGTTTCTTCCGCCTGCCTCGGAAAGCACGTTAAGCCGTTGGTCCCGGCTGTCATTTGTAGATCTTTGACAGTCGTTACGAGTAGTCAGTAGCCAAAAGTCTGACATCCAGTCTTACCAAAGGGTATCGTATTACCCAATTACTGGGTTGTGGAGGTCAGATAGGCAGTCGCTTCATGTAAAATACTGGTACTCAGCTGCATCCGGTTAGACTGGAAGCCGACCCCAAGATAGTTTGGGAAAAGGCTAGGCAATGATGAGGCGTTATATTTTTCCGACTGATTAAATATCTCTGCGAAGATTCATTAGCAATAATTTGCAATATGCGGAAAACAACTCATATTCATAGCTTATCTTTATTTAGCTCATATTTAACAGGAAATTGTTGTTAAAGTGTTTAATTTCTCCGTATTTTCACACCTGAATATTATTTTCACCATTCTTGTTTTTTAATACATTAATTTTCTTCGACAATTGCACAAACGTTTATGAACGGAGCTTTCATTGTTATTTGAACGCCAACATTGCAGCACTTACCCTGGTACCTATCTATTGTCAAGTTAAAGTTATTACTTTACTTTTAGTTATAAGTGTTCTAACTTATGCATTCATTGTCATAACAATTAAAATAACAATATTGCATACAATAGACAAGAATTTGAACGGAGTAAGAACCGTCAAAAAAAAGCTAAGCATAAAGCTAGTTCCAACTTCAAGCAATAGTAATTGTGACTACAGAATAAAAATCATATCTTATGTAATTAATTTTACTACTTGTACTGTTTATTATGTATTTTGCTTTTACTCAAGTGATAACTTTGACTTGTTTATATACGGGTGTCAAGGAAGGTAAAGCTTTACTTAGCTAATCATTTATACCTTTACCAACCGCCATTTTCAGAGAACTACACAATGCGCGCGGGCAGTCAATGTGCGCTGTTAATCTACGGGATCCACTACCATGAAAGTTGGGGCCCTGACGTTAGAGAGTTTAAACCGGAACGATGGCTTGACCCCAACAATCTGCCCAACCAAAATATGTTCGCTGGATTCAGCATTGGAAAGAGGGCCTGCATGGGTAGGTCTCTAAAGACAATACTTCATTATTCAAATGATATTTATTTTTGAGAATTGGTAAAAAAAAAACAATTATACATGCCACGACAGATATGTTGGTGTGGTAACATTTTATGACTCAGAGGATAATCCTAACTAATATTATAAATGCGAAAGTCACTCTGTTTGTTTGTTACCTTTTTACGACTAAACGGCTGATCGGATCCTAATTAAATTTGGCAAGAACATAGATTTCAACCTGGGGAAGGACATAGGCTATATATCATCACGCTACGACCAATAGGAGCGGAGTAGCAATTAAAAATGTTGTGAAAACGGAGAAAATGTGACGCAGACGAAGTTGCGCGGGACAGCTAGTTTGGAATAAATTAACGAAAACAGAATCGTAAGTCAAGTGATGCGATTGGCTGTTTATGATAAATTTAGCCAATCGCAGTACCTACTCGATTTGCGTTTTATTTTGACGCGTCTATATTTTTTCTTCCACATTTAGATTAGATTGTTATAAATACCTAAAAGCTTATTAAGCCAATCATGTTATAATGTGTCGTAAAAATATCACACTTTATGACGATTACTTTATTTTATTTATTAGGGGCTTCATTTTTTAGCGTACTAGTTTCTCGTTTATAGTATACTAGCTGTCCCGCGCAACTTTGTCTGCGTCACATTTTCCCCGTTTTCGCTAAATTTTTCATTGCTGCTCCGGACCTATTGGTCATAGCGTGATGATATATAGCCTATGTCCTTCCCCAGGTTGAAATCTATCTTCTTGCCAAATTTCATTAGGATCCGATCAGCCGTTTAGTCGTGAAAAGGTAACAAACAAGCAAACAAACAGAGTGACTTTCGCATTTATAATATTAGTATGGATGCTGTGGTCAACTAGACAACAAGTAATGGAGTATACCTATGTGATACCCTATCCTTTGTTGGCGATCCTAAATTATATAGAGGGTCAATCCCTCTGTAGACTAAATAACAAGAAACAGGACTCTTGTCAGTAATTTCACGTGTTTTTTTTTTTATGCAGGAAGGACATTTGCCACACTATCAATGAAAACTACACTCTCACATGTACTCCGCAAGTTCAAGATTACAGCTGACATCAATCAACTAAGACTTAAAATAGACTTTTTACTCAAACCTGTCTCAGGATCTTTGGTCAGTTTGGAAAGAAGGAATTAGACGTTTAGATTAATAGTTTTAAGTACTAATATTGTTCAGCTTAAACTAGGTTTAAAGAAACTCTGCACGAAGCCGTCAACCGACCGTTCTGTTTATCAAAGTACTCTACGCACAAAAATATTGCTGGAATACGACTTTTGTTTTTTTTTGTGAAAAATCATGAATAGGGATGGTGACTCATTTTTTTTATCTATCTATCGGGTAGATTATTAAAAAGTATTTGATACGTATTTTTTCTTTTTTGACGTAATCGTAAAATTACGGAGATATTTTGAGTTGAAATGGCGCATGACGTCGCGGCTCAGTACATTTTATACCTAGTTGTGACGTAGTGAGCCCCCACTCTCCAACTTTAATGCATTTTAACAAAAAATACGTATCTAATATTTTTGTTAACTTGATAAAACAAAAAATACGTATCTAATATTTTTGTATTACCTGATTGACAGACAAAATAGAATTTCGTTTTCTTTACCCAGTCATCATTCCTATTGCTGATGGATGAATTGAACAGTAGGTACAGGGTCATATTTAAAGTAAAGTTGCAACATTAAGAAAAAAAGTTGTTACTTTGACCTCCTATATCTCTGAAGATAGAAAGAAGGTTCCTAGATTAGGTCTAGTAAAAAAAAAATCGCAATGACGGGGAGAACAAGTGAGTTTCGGCTTCGTTAAGGGTCTATACACCCTTTATATTCATTGGATATTAATAATGTCTCTTTTAGTTAACGTTAATGAATACATTTAGAGTATGGCATCACTTTTACAGGCATGTGATTGATCAAATGAAAGGTCCTGCTGATGCGATAGAAATGTTGTTTTTTTTCTTATATGACTTTAAAAATGAACAGTTTTCAAACCATTGATAACAAATGTGTTTTTTTTTTATTTACTATTCTTTCCTCCACGCTCGTTACCTCAGAATACGCTGCGCCAAAAATTTCGAAAAAATACTCAATATTGGTAAAAACTATATTGTGTACAAAGCAGAATTGGTCTCGAAGTAAAGGTTTCTGTCTCAAAGCTCATAAGATAAAAACCATTGAAAACAGCTTTTTAAGGAGAACCCTTGTTACGATTATAACAGGACTTTTTTTATGTCCAACGGAGTTATTGACCTAAATAGGTGACTGTTGGGCACCGAATCTAATATTTGAGTAGCACCAATAGCCATAAGATATACAACAATGAACCATTTGTACGATTTGTGCTAATGGATAGGCCATTCCGAGTTAATTACATTATAGGTTAATACAAAATTCGACATTTAACATTGTGTCTGCATACCCTTCGAAAACAAGCGTTTTGATATGTAAATATAATAATGATTTGAGTTCAAATTAAAGTTAACTAGGTACTGAAATCATAACGAGAATTTAGTGTAGGTATCTAATTAAAGTCACATTTGCGACAACTTAATTCCTAAGAGGTCTACCCCATTAAAACGCCATGGCGACGTCTCCAGCAGCGCAGGCCTGGCACCTTCTGGCGTCCGAAGGTCGCCATGTCGAGTGCGTCAGTTCGTTACGTCGTCACGTATAACACTTACTTACTTAGTTATTTTCTTTCTTGGTTTGTCATTTCGTCTTTTTCTTTGAATGTTATTATCATTTTATTACTATTTCGTCCCAACCTTTAATTTTATATTACAATCGGTTATCGGAACAATCATTTGATGAACTATGCCATAAATGCAGCGCAACGCGCGGTCGAGTACGGACTTGATTGCGTTGCCTCCAGTCACGTTTGACCACGTTGACGTCACCAGGTTGGTGAAGGACATTACAGCTCTCAAGGCAAGCCTGGCCGAGATACAGTCCACATTGGAGCTGTAGAATAACACCACTGATGAACGACATGCCGAAGTAGAGTTGTTGCGCAGCTCTGTTAAAGTAAATAGTGTTCAGGTTTTTGGACACAGGAAGAAAGTCTGGGTTTTATTTTATTATATAACTTTTATTATCGTTCACACATAGCAAAAAACACTTTTTCACCATCTTACCGGAGATTCTCATCATAGACTAAAAATATACATTTCTTAATTCTATGTCATCCATAAAGTAAGTAATATAAGTGATATCTAATACACCACAGATATCAAATACTAATATGTTAACAAATAGGTCGCCTGATACCTACAACGTGAGCACACATCGTGGCTGATCGTGGATCGAAACGCTAGCACCGGCAGTTTTGAGTCGGCGAGCTCTACTGCGTCACTCGCTGCTGATATTGCCCGAATTGCAACTGCGCCGCCGCCGTCGCTGGAGGTCTACTCTTTAAGCACGAAATCCGTACTTTCGGCCGAAGTTACGGTCGTTGCCTACTATTTATCACTTACGGACATAAGATTCGTTAGCGGCCCGAACAAAAAATGAATAACAATACGATTGGACAGTTGTCCTCACTCCCGAACTCCCGATGTGCTTTCAAAACTCATGAATCTGAAAATATTAGAGAGTTCATTTCAAAGTATAAAGCTAGTTACGGACGGACCCGTACTTTCGTTGACGGACTTAGAGAGTAGGCCCCCTGACTCGAGGACGGTCGAAGTGTGGTACGACGACCCCGAAACGTGCCTACGCTGCTATCGTCGCCACGCACAAACCTGAGTCGCAGACTTAGAAGGGGGATAAGAAGAGCTGCTGTGAACCTGCCAACAGGGGTGTTTAGCTAGGCCCAGCTTCAGGAACGTGTGACAAGGATGGCTTCGTGAAGGTGTAGCGCTATGACGGGGACAATATGTGCCTTTCGGCATCATTTAGGGTCTATTAACACCGTTTATTAGAGGCAGTTTAAAAGTGGCACCTGTTACAGAAAAAATGAAAGGAAGTCGTTTGTCTTGGTATGAGCATGTAATAAGGAGGGATGAAACGCATGTTACTAAAAGAGTGATGGTTATGAATGTTAATGGATGGAGAGGGAGAGGAGGCCAAAGAAAAGATGGATGGATGGTGTGAATGATATGAAATAAAAACGGGCCAGGTGAGTATTACTCGCACACAGGGTTCCATAGCCCCAAACAATATAAGAACGGTCATTCATTAGTAAACCTTCACTCAACCGCAAAACGAAATTTGTTTTTCATAGTAAGTTAATGAAAAACAAAGTTACTGCTGCAGTTTGGTGAAAAAGTCCCATATCTCAAAAACTACTTATCAAATCTTTCACAAACCAATTTTCGTTGAAAGTTTTTTTTACGTTCTACATCTCCATATTTTTTTCAGAATTTCTCTCCTCTTACTTTAGAAATTAGAGGGGGGGGACACACGTTTTACCACTTTGGAAGTGTCTATCTTTCAAAAGATTGACTTTGAAAAAAAATGGTTATAGGAACCTCAATGTCATTTTTAAAGATCTATCTATAGACACACGTATAGTTTTGATAGTTTTTTTTTTTTAGTTTCAGTTCCATGTATGGGGGATATCCTTACCTATTTTTTTTTTTTTGTACAAAAATCATAAAGCGGTTCACAGAATACATCTACCTACCAAGTTTCAGCTGTGTAGTCCTAATAGTTTCGGAATAAAGTGGCTGTGACATACGGACGGACAGACAGACAGACATGACGAATCTATAAGGGTTCCGTTTTTTGTTATTCAGCTACGGAACCCTAAAAATGAATGAGTAAATTATGCCGTGACGTCTGACAGGGACATGGCATCATTTACTGACATGCCAGGGAAGCATGAAAAAATAAAATGTGTTGCGCAGACTTCAAATAAAATGGGACAAGGGCAGCAGATGATGTTATAGGTAGCTGCGGCAAGTAAACGTTCAGTACCTCTGATTTTCCAGATTTATGTGCGTATCTTATAATGTTCGCTTTCTGATGAGAAAAACATAGTGAAGAAACGAGCACGCCTGAGAGATATTTCTCGACGCAAGTAACCCAAAAATAAAAGATTTTCAAAATATTACGTCAAGCTTTCAAAAACATACCAAGATCAACAATCAATAGACAAACACCCACGCATTAAGGCTGCGGTTCCACTGAGGCGGAGCGGAGCAGAACGGAGACGAGCTGTGCCGCAATTCACCAATCACATGGTTTGAAGTGAAGTGAAGTGAAGTGGAGAAGACATGTGGATTTCAAGCCATGTGATTGGTGAATCGCGGCACAGCTCGTCTCCGCTCTGCTCCGCTCCGCTCCGCTTCAGTGGAACCGCAGCCTTAGTCGCTTGTGGACTAGGCCTGTAGTGTAGCCATAACGCCCGTCGCCCATCGCGCCCGCCTTTGCCACAAGCTTGTGGTCACTTTAGAGTGGCCACAAGCGGCGGTTTCATTGTTGTATATTTTGCGCCCGTCGCGCCGTCGCCAGTATTCGCCACCGTGCTAGGCCTGCAGTATGAACGCACAGTAGGGTCGAGCATGATACTTATACAATATATTATTATGTTAAAAAGAAACCTGTCGGTATCCGAAGCCGAACCCAAGATAGTTTGGGAAAAGGCTAGGCAGATGATGAAGCGTTTACTCTAACTCCTGAAAATCCATAAAATCCGGCCATAAGCCCCTGGTGATGAAATAATTGAATCAAAGTAAAGTGCCTCTCCCTAGATTCAAACCCGCGGCCTACATACATGTAATCAGTCGCAGCCGGTACCACTAAGCCCACAACATTATAGTTTTATATCAGTTTTATTTTTATCACGCATAGCACTTTGTCAGCTGCATCTCGTATTAAAATATTTTATTACTATCTGACCCACGCAACATCGTCTGCGTGACATTTTTCATTGATGCTCCACCCCATTTAATCGTAGCGTGATATTATTTAAAAATGAGCTATCTAACACTGAAAGAATTTTCAAATCGGACCACTAGTTCCTGAGATTAGCGCGTTCAACCAACAAACAAACTCTTCAGCTTTATAATATTAGTTAACAATAATAATATGACAAGCTTAATTTAATGTCACACTGCTATTAAAAATTTGGTGTCGGTAGGTATGTAAATGAGATTATTAAAACGTTTGTAGTTAAGGTCGCATTCCAAAAAAAAAACACCTACAACACAAGAGAAAGTTCCTTACTCACTCGTAATAAAAAAAAATCATCATCAGTGAGGCCGGTGTCATATGTGTCAATATTAACATAAATAAAGCAATGCATCACTTGATAAATAAAATAATTTCATTTTTTTTTAAATTCATATCCGTTTATTTATTATTTATTTCGTCCGCAATTTAATATCTCTTTGTATGGGAAGCCCAATAAACAAAAATGTTAGTGCTAACTCGACATAATAATATTGTTATTATTATGTCGAGTTAGTAGCACTAACATTTTCAAGTGGAGTCGCGAGCAACTGCTAGTTGCCACTTGTTATTACTCGTATAACTTTTTTTTTTCACGTTTGCAAATACAAAAAACCGGCCAAGTGCGAGTCGGAGTCGCGCACGAAGGGTTCCGTACCATTATTTCTAAAAACGAGCAAAAAAAGTCACTTTTTTGTATGGGAGCCCCCTTAAATATTTATTTTATGCTGTTTTTAGTATTTGTTGTTATAGCATCAACAGAAATACATCATCTGTAGAAATTTCAACTAGCTAACTATCACGGTTCATGAGATACAGCCTGGTGACGACAGACGGACGGACAGCCAAGTCTTAGTAATAGGGTCCCGTTTGACCCTTTGGGTACGGAACCCAAAAAAGGGAGGAGGTTATTTATTCAACCAGCATCTTTCTTTTCACCGGATTCTCCGTGATAACTGCAGGTTCGATTTAAGTAATTCTATTTTCATTTTTTTTCATTAGGTAGAGGAAGTTTCCGCGGTGGCGGTGTTCTCATATAGGTTTCATTAACCTTGTTTTATTACTTTATAAGTGATCCCTGATTATATGTACTTACTTATCTTCTTCGTCTATGGTGATGACGTGCTAATAACTTGTAGTTTCAATGTAAAATTGATACTTGACAAGGATTTGTGAAGGATACCACAACATAACTTAATAAAAGACTTCCAAAAAAACAGCGAAAAATGGAAAGAAGAAGTAAAAAAAAAGTTTTTTTTTATACTAAAAACCTACTGTATGGTTGTCACATAAGTCGCTTAGGTGCTTGACTAAGTAACGCAACATAAAAATATGGAAGATACCTTTTTTATTTTTAGCTTCTACATCATCATTATCTGCCAAGCCTTTACCCAACTTAGTTGATATCGACTTCCAGTCTAACCGAATGCATCGGAACCTTCTTGAGTCACGGAGATATTAGGGGTCAAAGTTCCAACTTTTTGACAAGTATTTTTTTAAATACAAGTTTTTAATGTAAGATTTTTACTTTAAACACCTCCACGACCCCCGTACTATTCAATCCGTCCATCAGCACAATGTTTTGAGTGCGTTACATTGAGTTCTACCACAAAACATGATTTTACACCCCCCAAAAAAAGTCTTTTCCCAGCAATAATTTTCGCGTAAAGTTGCTTAGTTTCATGTACAGAATGCTTGGTTGATGGCTTCGTGATGAGGTGATTTACACGGTGTATATCTGACAACCAGAACCCAGTTGTTACTAGGAAAGCGATACCTCTTGTTAAGACTAGTTGCTAGTGGGCCACTGAGTACTTGCCTGTTGTACAATTATAGCCTTTAGTAAAGAAAGAAAACAGACGAATTCTCGGAAACCAGTTTTGTAATTTTACGCACTGGCGCGTCTACGCTAGGTGCGTTCAAACAAACAAACCTCTTATTTTATATGTAAAGAAGTTAGATACAATTTGCCGGAAGCTATACAGTTTTCATGTATAAAATTAAAGCTTCACGTCGCTTCTTAGTCAATGCGTTACTTACAGTCATCCAGAGATGATCGGTCTTACATTATTTTGTGTTTTATCATGTCTATGCACAGTTTGGGCATGGATAGTGTATGTTAAATGTGGGCAGCACAAACTGCCTCCTATGTACCCGGGAATTTTGCCCATTGTTGGGCACATGCATTTGCTGATTGGCGATGGTATAAGTAAGTATTCTTTTTTTTTAAGATTTTGAGAGCTGTTTTGTTTTTGGGCTTGTTTTATACCTACTTAGCACACAGGAAACCACTGCAGCCACAGCTGGGATTTAGGAATTTCCCATGGCGGGGAGGGGCATAACCGACCACGTGGGAACTAACGGTTCAAATTTTTCGGAATTAAAAATCTAAACATCTCCGGATCTGGTACAAGGGGGTGTTGTTGAGTATTTCTATTAGGGATCCCCGCAGTAACGACCAGGAGTCCGGATTTATGCTCAATGCCAATTTTTGTATTGATTTATTATTGATCGCAATAGGCTTGCTTGCTTAGTAAGGGTAAAACATAACTCTCAAAATGAGGGATGATTCATACACTCCGAAAGAAGGGCCCGAAACCACGGTGCGGATACTCTAGACCCATTTTTTTTTTTAAATATTGTATGAAAGCAACAGAGTGAAAAGTAAATTGCCTACAGACGTGGCCTATGAAATTCAAATGGCCTTCGTTATTTTTTTATTATATTTGTATATTGTTATAATAGATTTTGATGCTTATTTTAATTTAAATGATAATACTTACAGAATTTTATAAAATTTCTTCTTTGTCAGGTTTATGGCGTACTACGAAAAACATTGCCGTAGAAGCTATGAAACATGGCGGAGTGGTCACTATGATATTTGGATACAGGGTTTACTACAGTAAGTTTTTATACATTTTTTCGAGTTGATTTTCGCGATTCAAAAGTTGTTCAATTTTAGTACTACACGCATCCATCAAAATCAAAATATTTTATTTTACATAGGCCTACATGGGCACTTAAAAATGTCGACAAAAGGTGCACGGTTTGGGTTGGTCGTTTCCTATGGAGAAGAACCGGCAAGAAACTCCATGGTTCCTCTTTTAAAAACATTTGGTTTACAATATTTGAATGTTATAGCGTTCTATTACTTAAGTTTGGGAGGACAGCATAGGCCCGACAATAAGTCGTTGCTTACTACAAAAGGTAGAATAAGATAAAGTAAAAAAACTAGGAATTTACAAAGCCTACAATGTCCACACATTCACAAAAAATCGGTAAATAAAAAAGAATCTATACAAAAGTTATAATAAAATGATATAAGAAGACTAAATTAAATAATTGACACAAATGTTGTCATCAGTGCTGTAACTATTCTGAACAATTAATGAACGGTGCAATGATTTGAAAACTATTGTAAAACATCTGAATAAAAACAATGGAAAAAATAAAATAGGGAGTAGTTAGAGACATCCACACATTTGTGTCATTTATGTGCTACCATGGAAGCCGCATGACCAGAAGGAATCATAATTAAAAGCTTTTATTTAACTTGCAATGTATGTATGTATGTTTGTTACGGTGGATTCTTGGAAGATAAGTTAGAACCACTTCCCGATGTCGATGTTTTTTGTAATATGCTTTTTTAATAAGGACACGTTTGATGTGATTTTTAAACTTTCCATCAGTCAGTTCTGTAACTGACTTTGGCAACTTATTATAAAAGCGCATACTGTTTATAAGAAATGACTAGCTAGTTTTTGTATTACATACAATTTCGTGTTTAATGCGGGTGTTTATATTGTGAAAGTCGATTCTAATTATCAAAAGCCCTCGGTTTTTGCGGACATATAAAATACTTACATTCTGAGATATAATGTGAAGGCAGAGTCAGTATATCGATATCTTAAATTTTTCTGTGAGGCACTCACGAGGACAAATTTTATAGATCCCGCGGACTACCCTCTTTAGCAATAAAACCTTTCATCATCATTCCTTGCCCTTACCCCAATTTATTTGGGGTCGGCGCAGCATGTCTTCTTCATCCATACTTTTCTATTACTCGTCATCTCATCAGACACCTCCTTACCTGCCATATCATCCACCACACAGTCCGTCCACCGTTTCTTTGGTTTTCCTCAACTCTTAGACCCCATCAACGTTCATACTCAAAACTTTCCGCATGACATTTTCCGCATTCATCCGCATCAGCTTTTGTTTTAATTCGTAGTGATAAGATTCCTTTTGTCGTAGTGATAACAGATCCTGAGGACGCTCTAACAGCTGCGAACGCTTGTCTACAAAAACATTTTGCGTACGACTATGCCAAGTCCTGGCTGGGAGAAGGACTTATCACATCTTCAGGTTAGTGTGGTAACCAAATAATGATGCTGACGAACCAACGCAAAGCTGAATGGCGTAATGACTTACTTCAGGAATGAGTACCCTCATGTAGTACCTGGTATTACTTGCCATACACTAACCGCTTCTAATTAATATTGACGTTTGAAAAGTGCTGTTTCTCAGCATAATTTGATTAAATGACCTCATTTAATCATTATAAGCAAGCTTTTATAGTAGAAACGAATTTACACACACCCTTAATTTTCTTAAATTCTTCATCTTACTGTTTAGGTGAGGTTTGGAAACGCCACCGCAAATTACTGACCCCCGCATTCAGCCTGCCAGTGATGCTCAGCTTTTTGGAGGTCTTCAATAGTCAATCCAGGAAATTGGTGGAGGGTTTGAAAGTTCAAGTTGCCAAGGGACCGTTTGATCACACTGAATATTTGAGGAGCAATGCTTTGGAAACATTTTGCCGTAAGTGTGACATTTTTCATACTTTATTTTGACTTGGTGCCGTATGTCATGGATGCTTGAATTTCTGTGAGATTATGGACGAAATAAAAAAAAACTTTTTCTTGTCAAATATGTTATTAGCTTTTTTTTTATTAATTCGGTCGGATTTTTAATCCGAGTAATTAAATTTAGGTTGAAGTTAAGATATAAATACATTATAAAACATTTTTCTTTTAGTGACTGCATTTGGAATAACTGGTTTCGAAGATTCGCATTTCATCGAAAAATACATGCATGCTGTAGATGAGATTCTAAGTATTGTAACTCGAAGGTTCCAGAAGTTTTGGTTGCAAAGTAATACAATATTTAAAATGTGCGGTCTTCAGAAACGGCATGATGAACTTGCGAAGATTCTGAATGATATGTCTGACATGGTAAGTTTCATTTTGTTTAAACATGTTTTTTTTGTTTTAATTTTTTTTATTCAATTTTATTTTCTATTCAAGGTAATACAAAGGAAGAAATTGGCTAGATTGAACGGTGGATATACTCTGGGTAAGAACGACTTTTACACAAATATGTATGCTAAGCTACAGCTCTCTTTCTGAAATTTTGATCGAAAAGGAACATAATTTGCTTTGTAAGAAAATTTGAAATACCCTCCTTAACATTATTTCCATCATGAGATACACCAAAAGTAGGTATTTCTTTCACAATTATTTTACTTCCGACTTTGCATCACTGTGAAAGTCAAAGTGGACTTTATTTTCAGGATAATAATGTCTCTGTTGTGTTTCTGCCACTAAAAAGTCAGTCAGTAGAACCGTGTTCTTTATTTTTTCCATCATAAGATTTCTTTTCACCAGCTGATTCACCATCTGACTACCTTTTGCACAACAATGTTGGAGTCGAGTCGAATTTTACATGGACTCACTTTTGTATTCATTACAGGTACAAAATACAAGCCTTTCCTGGACCTTCTTCTGGAGTTATCAGAGGATAACGCGTTGAGCGATAAGGAGATAAGGGAAGAGGTGGACACTGCCATTGTGACCGGCTTCGATACGTCATCGAGTTTGCTGAGCTATATCATGATACTGTTGGGCACGCATCCTGAAGTGCAGGATAAGATATACAATGAGTAAGTGCAACTTATCATCACTAAGCATTTACAGAGCCCTCGCCGTTCGCCTTTCTTCTTTGTATCAGTGGTCAAGTAATGTAGGATACTGTGTAGGTGACTAAGTATTTTATTTAAGGTAATTTCTTCTAGACTTAAGAGAGATAAATGACTATCGCATTAGAAAATATTACGCAATATAACCATGACGCTTCTAATCCCCGAGGTAGGGTTCCAAATTACTCTGGGTAGGAAAAGATAGAAGTAATCATGGGTAGCTTTTGCCCAGCAGTGGGATGCTGCAGGCGTAGGCTGCGCAAAATGTTATTACAATTCGTCAGTAGCAGAACTGGTTTATTTTTGCAGTTTATTTATTTTACAAACAGTTTTTACATTATATCGATTTGTTTTCACTAAAAGCTAACACAATACGAGTCTTAAGGTTGACATTTCCACTTATTACATCAAAAATAAAATCCAATTTAAAAAATTCAATTCGGGAATGCGAGTCGGGAAGTTGGTGGTTTTACCACCGTGTCTCGGAGAGGTCTTGACACCGTTCCGATTTCTCCAAGGGTCAAGGCGTATTACCACGCGTCCTATTGAATTATGAGAGTTGGGGAACAGAGAATACACTTCTGTTTGCGTACAAACTTGTGTATCCCTAATCTTGCATACTGGACCAGTGTCGTTACGATTGACCGAAATTACTACATTTCGGTCAATCTAAGTAGAACAAAAATTACAAATATTCCACTTTCAGGATTCAAGAAGTCTTCCCCGCAGACAGAGACGTTGAAAAGGAAGACCTGCAGAAGCTGGTCTATACCGAGGCGGTAATTAAGGAGAGTCTGCGAATCTTCACCACTGGACCCGTTACCCTGAGATACGTCGACAAAGACGTCAGACTGAGTGAGTTTTCGTAACTCCACATTTTTGTTCGATATAGGTGTTCAATAGCAATAAAAAAGTGTTGTTTTTAGGGTTCCGTAGCCGAATGGCAAAAAACGGAACCCTTATAGATTCGTCATGTCTGTCTGTCTGTCTGTCCGTCCGTATGTCACAGCCTACACGACGACGACTACACACCTGAAACTTGGTAGATAGATGTATTCTGTGAACCGCTTTACGATTTTTGTACAAAAATTAAAAAATATGTAGATTAAGGATACCCCACCTACAAGGAAATGAAACTAAAAAAAAAAACCATCAAACCTATACGTGCGGGGTGTCTATAAATAAGTCTCTAAAAATGACATTGAGTATCCTAAAACCATATTTTTTCAAAGTCAATCGTTTGAAAGATAGACACTTCTAAAGTGGTAAAACGTGTGTCCCCCCCCCCCTCTAATTTCTAAAGTAAGAAGAGAAAAATTCTAAAAAAATATGGGCATGTAGAACGTAAAAAAAACTATCGACGAAAATATTGGTGGTTTGAATAAGATTTACTATTTAGTTTTTGAGATATGGGACTTTTTCACTAAACTGCAGCAGTAACTTTGTTTTTCATTAATTTACTATGAAAAACAAATTTATTTTTGCGGTTGAGTGGAAGTTTACTAATGAATGACCATTCAATATATTTAATTAGATCGATTAACAAGCAAAGCAAATCAAGATCGGTAAAATTGAGTGTTCCATCAGGAATTTTACACTTTGTTTGCACCCCGCAGACCAAATTTGTGCCCGGTTTTTGGCAATAAGCTCGCCCCCTTTATTGCATAAAACTTAAACACAACTGGCAAAGTGTAGATGTACAGTCACGTACCTATAATAATATGTTTTACAAGCAGCAACTTTTAAAAGTGTTTTTCTCCTACTGTATTGATTAAGGTTTTACGTTTTCACGAACATGGAATGTTGGAAGCCGTACTATTACGAAATAGGTCTTATATCTCAACGTAGAAACCGTAATTTCACGAGCAAATCACTTTTCAGTTTTGGTAAGTGTATACATATTATTGTTCGTTACTGTACCTCCTATGAACAGGCATTAATTTCGTTTTATTAAACTATGTTATTAAAAAAATGTCAATTCATTAATACCGTGCAATATATAGTAAAGTAAACTAACCAATAAATATCCATCGTTTTTTTTTTAAAGTAAAGTTTAAAAAACCAGACTAAACAAATTAATAAATAAGACATTTATGCTATGTTTTTTTTTTCGTATAACCGGAGTCAAATGTCATTACTAAATATTAATTTATGTCATATCATAATGCCTTAAAAATGTCTATGCACAGAAAAGTGAGACCGGTTGTCAAACTTTTATTATTATTTATTAAAAACATGGTTAATACAAATCTTTATTTAAGAACTATGCATCACAAAACCGGTTTCACGGTTTGTCTGTGGGAACAGAACAATATGTTTAAAGAAAATGTTAATAGTGCGGACACTTAATTAATACTAATGTTATTTGTAGCTAACAATCAATAAATCTTAGAAACATAAATACCAACAATGACAATATTAACATAAATACTTGTAAGTTTTTGTCTTTCCGAAACATCATAGAATGACAGTCGAACAAGGTGTTGTTTTGCATCCTCGTCAAATTCAAGAAGGTAACTATGCTTATGATTCTCGTTCCGAATCAATACTAAAATGGGTAGGTAATTTTTCTTTTTTTTCGATTAGTGTGAACCACCCGTTTTTTAAACGCGACCCGTCTGGTTCTTGCCTTAACCTCGCCTACACACATACAAACAATCTTAAACGTTTATTCGATAATTTCTTATTCCCTAAACCACGTTAAGGGGGTTATTCTGAAATACTGACAAACTTAAACAACCAAAAAAAGGTGCGTTTATTAATAATTAACTAGGTACCGTAATTTTAATTGATTATTTATGTATATTGTGACCACCTCCTGAAATTTGACGAGGTTGCAAAACACATCTTGTATATCATAGTGAAACTGAGTGAAACATGTTTTTTTTTACTAACATTAAGTCTTACAACGGGATATTTACGCTTTATTGGTATTACACGATTATCCGTGCTCATGTCGCTTGCAACAGTTCGGAAATATTGGAAATATAACACAAACAGTAGGTGAACTTGGTAAATATCCCGTTGTACCTCGTGTTACTAACCATGTCAGTTTTAAAACGTAGGTATATCATTATTTTTTTTCCAAGAAAACTACACAATGCGGGCGGGCAGTCAATGCGTGATCCTGCTATTCGGGGCCCATAGGCAACCAGTATGGGGCAAGGATTCGGAACAGTTCAGGCCGGAGCGATGGCTGGACCCTGGTATGCCTGCGAACCCTGCTGCTTTCGTCGGCTTTAGTCTGGGAAAACGATCATGTTTGGGTGAGTTTCTTAATTGTTTGCATCTGGGTGACGCTGCCTTACAGCTAGTCAGTGCCAAACTCAGAATCATTCATTGTATCGAGTCTAGGTGACATAAAGGTGTTATTGGTACCTAATACAAATTTGCGGAACAACAAATTAGCGGCGCCAGCTGGGCGTCGGTTGTCGAACGACGGCTTGTGGACGACACGTGGAGCTCATAATTATGTTTGTGTGCGATTCGTTTTTGACAAAAGCAGTAATCCTATTGTAGTGTTCATAAAACACATACAGGATGGAAGAACATCTACGCTCAACGATTACCTACTACGTATTCAGTAGGTACGTACTAGGTAATCGTTGAGCAGAAATTCTTTTTTCTCTAATTGCCACAAATGTAGCTGCTTCCTACAAATGTTCAATGTACAGTTCAAAGTGTTTTTTTTTAAATTATCTATGAAAAATTCAATGTGGTGTGGTGGTGTGTGTGGGGTTTCGGAATGATGTAGGTACCTACCTACTACGTCTTTTTCCAATGGTGGTGGGTAGACGCTACAGAACGCCTCCCGATACGAATCCATCCACGTTCATACATCTGAAGTCATCACCAAAATTCTACAAAAGAATGTCTCTTTACAGGTAAAACCTACGCCATGATATCGATGAAAGCGACACTTGTTCATTTCCTGAAGAGCTACAAAGTGACGGCTGATGACAGCAACCTGCAGCTAAGATTCGACTTCTTGCTAAAACCTGTGTCGGGACACGAAATTACAATAGAAGAAAGGGCGAAGACCTCGTAGATATACAAGACATTTGCATGGGCGTCGGCAGTAGGGGGCCTGAAAGATTAAGATTTTTTATAATTACTTTCTGAATAAAAACTAAGGCGTTCTAGGTTGCTGTCCAAATTTGTTCATCGCCTTGTCAATAAATTTGATGTATCACATTGACAGGGGCGTATAGGCAGGGGGATGATGTGAAATCTGCGGAAACTATAGAGAAACGAATCTATCCGAGGCGGATAGCGAAAATGTTTGTGCTTGCTTCGCTCGCTCAGACGCGATTTCTTCCTTGAGTTCATAGGATTTTCTTCATAAATAGGCACAAATAGTCCTATTTCTATATTAAAGGACAAAAGAATACCTATTACATTCGAGGTGAAGAGCGAAAAATCTCGAGGTTTTTTCATGGAACTGAAGAGCACCCCCCTTGGAAATAATCCTGCCGGCGCTCATGGTCATATTTTTGGCGTACCAATACAGCTACGACAGGTTATGAGACTATTTCTGCAATGTGTCAAAAAATCAAGATGGCGACTTTAGTTACGATATAAGTATTTTGTATGAAAATGTAGGCGGTACCAACCACAGCGACACAGCCACGCTATGCACAGATGCGTGCCTGGTAACTATCTTACCTGGGATCCTGGGAAGATTGCGAAGCCAGTTGGACCGCTGCATACACAACTTGGTCCGGTGAGGGTATTCCGATGAAGCAGAGTACGACTGCGTATAAAGGGAATCATCGGCACGACGAAGAAGGCATTGCCATTCTTGTTGCTTTTGTGGACACCTAAATAATCTAATCTTAGGGTATCGTTGTAGTAGTACTTACATAATTAGTACCTAAGTTAAATTTAATAGACAGACTGATAAATAATATACGTATACATTTTTATGAATAAATAATTTCTACCAAACCTTGTATTTTTTTAAACCGATCCAAAAATAGATAAAATCAAATATGTGTGTTATGGGTGAAACAGTAAAGATGAAAATTGTTGTCTAGGCTCAGGTTCAACTAACATATCGACATATTTTAGCTTGTTTTTAATGATAACACCAGTTAGTTCATCCCTATTAAGAAAAAAATCCTAGTAAAAAACCTGGACAAACTCGGAGGTCACTGTCTATTTTAAAGTCCAGAAATTTTTCAAATCATATGAAGTCCATGCATGCCTGATGCCTGCATGCGTGTCTGAGATGGTCTTTTGATTAATAGTAGATACTATATGGTTAAATACTAAATTCCAAGTATCATAACAGCTCTCTTATTTTTCTCACCAGCTTATCTAAACGGCTTCGGACGAGAGATGTGTGCACGGGCCGACGTCATAGCTGATAGGCGCACCATTGTAGAAAGTGACAACGTCGTGACGAGCCTTACCCTTTACCTTCAGAGGATGTGAACCGTTCTGTTTGAAGCTAGGGATGTGCATGAATAGGTACAGGCGGATCGTCGAAGCGCTATGACAACGAGAGGCGTAGCCCTGCACCCGAATACTCGATCGGCGAGGTGCTTTTAAAAATCCACCCAAACGCCAAAGTGCATATCGAGGAAGGATGGACCATACCGTATTACAAAGCCCTTAAGCTCTTCCACTCATTTGTTAGAAAGTGTTAGTAGAGGCGAAGGTGAATCGTTAGAAAGGTACCACGTCTCTCGTCTGTTTTTTTTATTTTTTTTATAAGAAGAATTGTTGAGTGTAGGTACGTCGTAGTTTAGAATGATGTACGAATAAGTGGTATTCGTTTTAGCGTCGGATTCCCTTCACCCTGTATTATACCCTTTCGGCTATACGCTACATAAAGTAAGGGAGGCTGGAACCATAAATCAATAGGTATAAGTATGAAAGTAGGTACCTAGGGTAATAAACTAGTAACCCTAGGTAGCTACTAACTGCTGTTGGACTGACTGTACACAGTCAGTAGACACCGAGGGTAGTCAAGCCCTATTTAAAGAACTCAGTTCGGTATACTTTGAATTTTAGCTGGCCAAGCGTAGTATGGCGTTTAAATGGAATAAGAGGCTTGTATTGATTTGACACCTGACAGCATCATCATTTGCCTAGCCTTTTCCCAAGATGTTGGGCTCGGCTTCCAGCCTAACCGGATACGGCAGGAAGGACTGCCTATCTGACCTCTACAAGCCATTTAGTAGGTACTAGGTAATATGATACCCCTTGGTAAGACTGATTCCCAGACTGTAACGATACTTACCGACAGTCAAAGATCTACAAATGACAGCCGGTACCCAAGGCTTAACGTGTTTTTCGAGGCACGGAGGAAACGCGGTCTGTAATGAACGTTTACCCATCCACAGACCGATCGTGGCAAACGCTGCTTAACCTTGAAAACCGACCGCTGTTATTATATACCCACGAACTTCTATTACTGACAGGGATGGTGGGCAGAAAATATCATCCCTTCGATAATGGGTTTAAGAGAGTTTGTGACATAAATGATTTAAATATCGATACTAGACATTACCTACATTCTGAAATGACACATGAATAGAAACACATCGCAACACAAACGTGACTTAGACAGTTAGGCACCTGTCCCACCGCCAGCGTTAAGTGAAGCAAGTAAGTAGAGCTAGCAACTAAAAACGAACGGGCAATCATCGAGAGCGAGACGGGTTACTCGCTGGTAAGCTAATGCGCCAACCGAGAGTCGCTTGGTATCTCTTTCATAGCTCTGAAATGTGATTCTGTAAGACCTCACTTAGAACTTCGAATCTGAATCCGCTGTGAGTTTCTTGATTGGCATTCTAAAAACACGGTTGATAATTCGAATTTACACTAGCGCCACCACTACGAGCTTGTCAGCGAGTTGAACTAAATTACCGGGGAGATTTTGACAGATGACGTATGGCATTCTGTAAGGTAATTCCACAGAGTACTTTGGGTAATTCCCCCGTCACTTCGACGCTCCCTTAGCTACAAAATCAAGGTCATTTTGAACCTTACGCGAAGTGACAGTGGATAGCGATGTGAGATGTGAGTTGTCGTTTGAATTTTACAGAATCGCATACTGGTTGCTGCGATTAACCTTTTGAGGTACTATGATCCTTTTAGACTGAAGCAGAATTATAAACGCCATTTAGAAGTTTTTCTCCATAATATGTAGCTCCCAATACGCGCCAAAGTCAATTCGTAATGGCGAAGGCGCACTCATTGGCCTGGAAATCGAGCTTCATACTCACAGAAACACAACGTCAGGAATAAAAAATTGCAGTAGCTCTGGTATACCTACCTTTTACGTCATATTAACGTATAGATGGTATTGTTAGCTCCACCAGCGAAAAAAAAACAAATTTGTTTTTTTTTGTATGGGAGAAAACACTTAAAGTAGGTAGGTACATTTTTTTTTAACGGAATGTATCTGAAGGGCTCACACAAGCTATTGTACCATACACGGCGATCAAGATGATATCTAATATATGCGCCTTTGGTTACCAATTTGGACGAAGCAATTTTTTTAAATTTTGAATTTTTGGTATGGGATTTTTCAAATCTTTGACTTGATTAAATGAAGTTGCCGATCGATTTACTTATACTATCGTTAGCTTATAGCCTGCTAATGACTTTTATTATGAGAGTAATTGAAAACGATATTGATATATTATCCAACTTTTTTTTTTCTACAAAATTGTGTCCAGGAACTAAGTACCTAACTCATTTGTTAGATTAGATTATTATAGAGTTATAATTAGATATCTTCACCCTCGTCCGAGTCCTCGAAATCTTAGTCCATCATTGACGCAATAACATCGATAAATTCAATGTTCTCTTTGTCTACACCTGGATCGGTACTATTCAGAGTTCATATTACATTCATCATTCATCTCAACCTTAAATCCCAGTTGCGACCGGAGAGGGCAACGCTGGGGGGGGGGCATTTCTATGAAACAATATCCCAGTTGCTATCTGTTTGCCACCCCTGGTGGCGGACGGGATATTTTTTTAGAAAAATCCCAGTTGCCACTGTAGGGGCAGAAAGCTGGGGGTGGCGGACGGGACTAACGGGCCGAATATTGATATCTGACTCTCTGCCTCTGATCGCCATAATAGCATGTTGTTTGTTTCAATTTAATTTGAAAATTGATTATGTATAATTATGTTCGTCATGCGTCATAATTAAGCAGCTTACAAGGATTAATCTATTATTTTCACACCAAAATTGTAAATCGTTTTAAGTCACTTACACGTGTTTCCGTCAATCTTTTTTTACTTAAGTATTTTAATTCGTCACCTTCACATTCGGTCACGTTCCTTCAAAAAAATCTTAAAGAAAAAAAATTGTGGCCGTTTTCGTCGTAATAGTACCTATATCTACCTATTTATAAACATCAATTAGCTAAGCTATTATGCCTATAATGATCTAATTGAATAAATGCTTTGAGTTTTGTGGGATAAACTTGTAAAACAATTGATTTAAAAGACTAACTATTATCTAAGTACCTACATAATGGCGTTATTTATGGCGCAAGTTATGTTAGCAGATGGATATCAACGTGGTGCATTGCCTATAGTAGATAATAGATATCTATACAGTGTGTTATTTAAAACGAGGGACATATTCAAACCCACAATAGTACATGCTAACATAATACTAATAAAAATATAAACAAAAAAAAAACACCGATAAATAACAGACAGAACCATACCAACAATTATTATTAATTATTAAAATTAATTATTACTTTAAGTACTGTTTACGAGTTCACTTCTTGCGCGCTCAGTGTTCATGAATAATGTATTTCATAGGACAATTACGTCACAAATTAAGGTTATAGTTTTTTTTACATATTTGGGACTAGTATCGAATACTGAATACCCTCCCTCAATATGTCCCTCGTTTAACCTAACATACTGTATATCCGTGTCTCGTTAAGCCATTTGACCTGCATCTGAAGGGATATTCCCAGTCACCCCAACATGGATTGCCCCCAGGTGGCAAGTCGTCTTTCCTACGGGTTAGCGATCCACGCCGCAGTGTACAGGGATTTGAAGTGGGAGCAATAACTTCCCAGTCACCAACCCGGTCGCAACTGGATATTTTATTCCCGATTGCCACCTGGGGGCAATTATTGTGGGGGCGGCTGGGAATATTCGCATCTGATCTCTTTCTGTTAAAGCGGGATTGTCGTTCCGATAATGAAAATGAGGAATCTTCAGGAAAGAGAGATGTTGTGTTTGAGCAAACACTTGTTTTTTCTTCCGTTGAGTGAGACAGAACTCGGTCTGGAGAACTATTCATTCCTACTATGTTCTGCAATAAGTGGATTATCTAACGGTATTGACCACATTGGGACAAGGCCATGTTAAGTTCTTATAAGTGACCACATAGACCGCTACAATTTATAATAAACTCCATTGAATCTAGCCATTAAAAAAATTACCTCAGCGAAGGAGTTTTATTCATCGTTCTCATAAACAGTTAAGCAAACAAGCACTTATGTACAAGTTCTACATAAAATTCTTTTGTATTCGACATAGTTTGTAGACATGACAAGTACTTGACGTTATGATGAATCGACATAAGTGTCTATTGAAATTGAATGGCCGTAATAACTTTGCCATTGAAAGTGGAACATATGCTTACTTGGTAATAAAAATAAACAAGGTTTGAACTGATGGAAACCTTCAGTTAATAATAGGTGATCAACCACCTACACGTTATATTTTTACGGTTAGGTAAGTACGTAGGTAACTGTTTTATTTTCCGGAACATTCCAGTAAAGGTTACTCAGTTCATCATCGTTATTATCAGCTCGACCTGATTTTGCCCAGCGTAAAAAAGATGGAATTAATGTTTCGTATTCCAGTTTTTTATTTATTTAACACTTCAATCACATAGTTCAGAGGTGAACTTAATGCCAAAGGCATTTTCTACCAGTCAACATTTGGGTGATGCAGAGACAAACAGTGGTAGGTGCATATCTATAAAAGTGGTGTGTTTTAGTTGTTTTCTGCTACAAAACTGGATCTTTTTCATATTTTTTTCAACAATAATACCTCTACTTACGAAGCTACGTTAGGTAAATCGTTCAAACCTCATATTGGTACCTACTGGATGTTTTAAAACGGCCAACATAACTAGGCGTCAGCCATGTAATAGGCTCATATTTTTAAAACACCCCTCATTACCCGTTGTTTAATTTTTGGTGTAAAATAAGGTTTTATTCTATTCTATTCTATTCTAAATAATAAAGGTCAAAACGGGCGTAAGTCCAAAAAAAACAAAAAGTAGGTACTCCCATTTATACTATTTCGACAAGTACCCGAGTCACTAGAGACCAGCCCCCGTATTCACAAACGCTCGGATTCGATTTCGATTCGGGCTGAGCTAAGTAATTGAAAACGGTGGAATGTTTATTTTTAAAATCTTTGACTACCACTACCAGTCAATTGCTTTCAAAGCAAATCATTTTAAAAACATTGTGCTAATTACACATTAAAAATCCAAAGTAAACCGCCGAATTCCTAGAATCGATTAAATAAGGACAGTTAAAGCTGTGTAACGGAACCCCTTTGTTAATATTAGGTCAAATCTTTAGCAAGATAAATAAATAAGTAACATATTTCAGTTGTCTCTGTTTCTGTTAGCCGGTGACTTAGATAGGTACTTGTTGTTTTAATAAAATTCAGATATTTTGCAATTCTGTTGGTCTTACGCTCAGGCTTCATAGAAAATTGCCCATGGTCCATTGTCGTCGTCTGTGATCGGCCGAACCTGTTGTCCTGGAAATGCATCAGTCCTTATATTTGCAACGGAAAGCTCATAGATAGAGATAGCCAAACTACGAAAAAGGGTTTTAAATTATTTAGCCTGTCTAACTTACGGCATTTTATTTTAATATCAAAAAAGCGGCCTCGCATTCACCCTGTATTAATCCAATAGGCATCAATACAAACGAGTTTTGTATGACTCATGAGACCAAATATCCTAAAGCGTCCCGGTTCCGCTCCGCTTCACTCGTGTTTCCTTCAGTGGAAACGCACCCTAAGTCGCAGGCTACGCAGGCGCGATGCGTCTTGAGGTGGATACAGACTTTGCGAGGCATGCGCCACGAACAGCGCACAACGAATGCCGCGGCCATACTTTGGCTCGCCGTCGCCCGTGCGTAGCACATGCCTCGCCACGAATACAAACCTTGCGAGGCATTCGCTGTGCGTTGTTCGCGGCGCATGCCTCGCAATGTCTGTACACGGCTTTGCGTCTGCGATGAGCGGAAAAAATATAATACGGGTCGAACGGGGGGCGCCATTTTGGCGCGACTGGCGTGCGCGTCAGGCGACCGCGAGTAGCGCAGCGGAGGGAATAGTGCAAGTTCGCGCGTCCTGCGTATTTATTAAATTTTGTTGAATTATCCGCGATGCAAAACATAAATACGGAGAAGTTTGAAGAAGACCCCGTCATCCCCTTCGTGTTAGGTTACTTTAAACCCTGCAGAGAGAAATAGGAGCCCCGCCGTCGACTACGCCTTAGTTCGGAGCTGTGATTTTCAGGTTTTTAATTCTGGTGATCATTTACTATTTCTGGTGATCATTTACTATTTTAGGCAGTATAAAAATGTTTTTTAAGGTTATATTTACTTTATCTGGTGTTATGTTAAACATAAGCCGATAAAAACCACGTGTCACGCGGCCGCTTCAACGTGGCACACTACAGCGGCAAGGCGCAGCGTCTTTACTCCTCCCGCCCCCGCAGGTCGCCCCCGCTACCGCAGTAGCTCTAGCGTGGCCTGCGACTAAGGAACAGGTGGCGTACCATGACGTCTTAAAACATTATTGTTCCATTCTTATTCCAGAGTGAAAAAGAGACGAAGCTATACATGTCATCTAGCTCCATCTCTTTCCCACTCTGGAATAGGAATGGAACAATAATGTTTTAAGCGTCATAGTAACCCCCCCGGTATACAGACGATACAAATCCTCAATTATAAAAAAAAAAAAACATATCTCAACGGACCACATTTAATTACAGAAAGATATCCAAAATACAAAGATAAACTAAAAATACTCATAATTCAAAACACTGCCGATTCTCTTGTTCACAAGCTTGCAATAAATTACCTAGTTGGTGTTCAACAATATTTTTTTCTATACCTCTACCCTAGAAAACAATGCTTAAAAGATAAACCATCAACACCTAGTACCCGTCCCAAACAACCCATTTTTAATAAACAGACCATTTGCTTAGTTGTTCTACAATTGTGTCATACAAAATGTTCTCTTAAACGTAAATGCCATAAGGTTCAAATTAACTGTATGCAAGGTATTAGTTGGCCTTCTGGAAGTATTCCTTGCTTTCCCGGGGGTTGGGTTTGATTGTGTTCGCGTTGGTGTCTGGGTTCCAGTTGGCTGGGCACACTAAAACAAAGATGGATGAATAAATAGGCGTGCTACACACAAGTCAGCAGTTTCGAGTTTAGGGGTGCGAAGATCTAATTGTTGGCATTTACGTTTTATGCAAGTATGTATGGTATATCACAGAATATTAATACTAGTATGAAACGGCTACTTGGCATTTGGCAATTTAAAGTCAAAGTGTGATCTGTGAAACTCATCATCATCATCAGCCTATAATGTTCCCACTGCTGGTACACAGGCCTTCTCTCTATGAGAGGGAGTGAGCTGTAATCCACCACGCGGGCCCAGTGCGGGTTGGTAGATGTCACATGTTTTCGAATTTTAATTAATTGTAGGACTTGCCGGTTTCCTCACGATGTTTTCCTTCACCGTTTTTGAGAGCAGCGGTGATGAAATAAATTACACAAAGTAATGCGCCTGCCTAGGTTCGAACCCACGGCTTACTGCTAGTAAGTCGCTAAGGGCTGCCACCACTGGGCCACCGCTGCTCTGTGAAACTCGCCCTAAGGGCCTTTTCATTGTCATGCGTGTTTGCGCCCGCGTGCAGGCCAGGCACGCATGCTTGTTGCAGGCCAGGCACGCATGCTTGTTGCGGGCCGCACGCAGAGCAGATAATTTTCGCCACGCCGGCGCGCGTGTGGCACGCATGACAATAAAAACATGTATGATACGATAGGTTGCGGGAAGCACGCATGCGTGCCCGGCCTGCACGCGGGCGAAAACACGCATGACATTAAGGGTAATAAAGTTATTAATTAGAGAATATTTGTACGCCGTTCATGGCAAGACATAGCGTTCATTTATTAATAATTACATCTGTACCTTTTGGTTAACCTATGTTCAAATAATAAAAATATTTTGATTTTGAAAAAAAAAAAATTAAAAAAAAAGGACCTAAGGCAAAAATATAGGCCATTGCGACCCTCATCATCATCTGCCTGGACTTATCCCAACTAAGTTACAGTCGGTTTCCAGTCTAACCAGATGCAGCTGAAAACCAGCATTTTACATGGAGCGACTGCCTATTTGACCTCTACAACCTAATTAGTACTGGGTAATACGATACCACTTGGTAAGTCTGCTGTTCAGACTTTCGAGCAACTGGCAACCATGGCAAGTACGGCGTAACCGGAAGATAGATCCGAGCGGCTGTTATTAGTGAGCCACGAGATCCATTTATTTATTTATTTATTTGAAAAGACATGTACAATATAACAGAAAATCCAAGTAATTGTACAGTGAAATGCAAGTATGGACGGTTAAGTACAGAACATTCTCATAATAGGGGATGTATACATTTTTTTTTTTCTTTGTCCGTCGTGTAGTTTATAGAAAGTAATGGACACGTATTTTTTCTTTTTTCACGTACTCGTAAAATTACGGAGATATTGTTGAGTTGAAATGGCGCATGACGTCACATGTAGGTAAGTTTTATATCTACTTGTGACGTAGTAAGCCCCCACTCTCCAACTTTAATGAGTTTTATCTAATTAACTTTTTTGATATTTTGATAAAACAAAAAATACGTGTCTAATATTTTTGTATTACCTGCCTGACGGACAAAATAGAATGTCGTTTTCTTTACCCAGTCCGCACCCCTATTATATGAAATGCTTACTTGGCAAAGTAAAGTCAAAGTGTGATCTGTGAAACTCGGTTTTAGTAACTATTTATAAAACTATATTCCTCTAAGGCTACTCAGCACGCGTAGCATGACCGCCGTAGAAACGGTTTATGTCGACAGAAAAATCGACAAACTGATACGTCATAGTCTATCTGTCATTATGTCGATACTTCCGTAGACAAAATACGTTTCTTCAGTAGTCATGCTACGCGTGCAGATTTTGATCAAAATTGCGATAGGGTTTTATATGAAAATGAACCATTTATTTGGTTATAGTGAAAGTGGATATTCCGGATAGATATTATGATCAAGCGTTCCAAACGAATATGAACTTTAACATTACACAAATTAGGTTCACTTTTCCATGAATCCCGCATATTGTTTAGAGCTCGAGTCAAATCAACGGCTATGTACATACCTTCACCATGTTTGTCAGCAAACTGGAAGGCTTTGACAATCCTGAGGGTTTCGTCGACTGATCTGCCGACGGGCAGGTCATTGACCGACATGTGTCTCAGGATACCATTTCTGTCAATCACGAACAGACCTGAAACAAAATAGAAATATACAAAAAACTGTAATCTTTTTTGACCTTATATTTTAATTTATTAACTTAGCAAATGTACAGTATTTACATACTGTAAATAGACTCAAAATAATAATGATATCTATGAGTAAGTCTCAAAATTCGTCAGCACCGCTGTCAACAGGCGCAAAGTGGCTCGAAAGCTTTGCCAAGTTGAATGGCAATGCCGATTCTTTACCCAAAAAAAAAAGGCCATCCCTCTTGTTCACCAATAGGCCTATGTAAAATAATATATTTTGATTTTGTTTTTTTTTTTATTTACTTGTTGAGTCGACCAACCGCTTGGCGGTATCCTGGAAGACTAGGTGGGCACTAGGCCTCAGTGTTACAACCTTGGCGTTAAACACATAACACCCCAATTACATTATTGTTTTTGCGTCGCTAGAGGTTTTCATTACCTGCAGGAGCCGCCTCGGCACAGACCGCCGTGCTAGAAAGATGAGATGGCGCAAGTGTGTTGACGCAGGTTGCATCTCACACCACAGGCCTACCCAACTTCCAGGGCAACTTCAAACTAACAGTAATACCGTCTGATATGAATTGGTTTTGTATTATTAAGAACTATGTTTTGCCCGCGGCTTCGGTCGCGTTAATTTAGAATTTGTCAATGACCGGCTCGGATACATGGCGCCATCTATTATATGTATAAGAAAGTTATTTTTGTTTTCCTCGGAAACAGTAATTATTTTTATTATTGAATTCGGGGAACAGTACTTTTTTTCGTGATGAAATGAGTGCGGATGAGGTTTCAGGTTTATATTTTCAACTTGATTTCAAGAACGGTAATATTGTTATTCGTTAGGCAATGAAAGCCGCATTTCGCCACACAAAAATGTTCATAGACCCAAATATTTTTTGTGATTAAAATATAAATTACCTCTAAGAGCAAAACCGGCGTCAAGAAGAACATCATAGTCCCTTGAGATCTTCTTCTGGTAGTCAGAAAGAAGAGGAATTTCTATTTTGCCAAGACCACCATCCTGAAATACAATTAGTGAAATCATTCAATCTAACGTAGAAGCATAGAATACAGTTATCAATGTACGAGTGTGATTTCTACAAACGGAGTTCTCGCTCTGGCAGATGACGCCTCTAAGTGGTAGAAAGAGATGGATAATGAAAAATTTAGTGTGATTTCACCCTAACGTGACTGACATTTCTGGCCCATAAAAATAATTAGTTTTGAACCCGTCAGACAACAGGACTGCAAGACATAAAAAAAAAACCAACATAATGATCGACCTAAAGTTGGATTCCGGTTCGGCCAGTTTCGGCCAAGAAATATAGTTTCGGACTTAGTTTCGACCAAAAAACGACCGCGCCAAAACTCGAGTGTTGTCATTACATCCCCTATCAATCAATTTTTAAGGTTATGGCTCCATCCATCAACATTCGATGATTTTGCCAATGTCAAGGTACGAGATGTCAATGGTCGAATAGTACGAACTATTTGAAGACTATTGCTCAGTTTTTGTAGCGATGTCGTCCGTTATTGTTCATGCTAAAAAGGAAAAAACATTTTTTAGTTAGTACATAAAAGACGGCACAAATAAGTGTTAAAACATCCAAGTAAAATATTAAAAAAAAAATGTAAAATAGTTATAACTGGATTTTATTAATATTAATAAATTTGTAAAGAATTTTAATTGCGGGGGAGTGAGCTAAAGATAGAAGGAAAGGAATGTTAACTGGGCGGGGGATATCAGCAGGAAGTAATTCGTAAAGGGGAACAGATAAACGAGGACAGGAAAAAAACAAGTGCTCTAGAGTACCCTCCTCTAGACCGAATTCACACTAAGAATTGTCTCTCACGTGGATTTTTGTCAAAAAAACTGGTGTGCAAACGAAACCAAGTCGGAGTCGGATTATGACAGAGGTAGCCAGTTTATTGGAGAATTTAAGTTTGCTAAACCAACATTTCGAAGGAATAAGAGGTTGGATGGAGCCATAAAATTTTCCCTTCAATAATCGAGTTTTTTGCCAGTGAGTATTCCAACAATTCATCATCTCGGGCTTAACAAGACAGCGTAAATCTCGAGCATAACAGGACGTATGAGATTCGATCCCATTCTGAGTAGCCAACTTTGCAATGGAGTCCGCGTTCTCGTTTCCAACGATTCCAGAATGTCCGGGGATCCAAGCCATTGCGATATCTATGCCTAAACAGTGACATCTATACAAAATTTGTTTAATCTGTAAGGTTAGGGGGCAATTGTGACGAGAACGAAAAGGAGATTTTACTAAGTCTTGAAGACAACTAAGGGAACCCGAAAAAAATATGGATTTGTTGAGGCCATGAGATTCAACATAGGAGACCGCTTCTAAAAGAGCTATTGCTTCCCCAGTATAAATGGAGCCAAATTTAGAACCACGAAAACTCAATATGATTCTGATTCCCCTAATTTGATTCTTATTAGCGACACTATTGAATGGTGTAATACAGTTTTTTTTTAATCAATGATTCCTGGCTAGGAATATTGATTTTCCAAAAATCCATTAATTCAGTTTTAGTTTTCATCAAAATCGGGCTCGAGACTCCTTTGAGTATATTTCGCTATTCCTCATAGTTTCTGATTTGGCCATATACGCCCACTTGAAAAATCAACCTATATAATATTCATAAAATAAAAAATAAAAAAAATATTTATTTGTTACGTAGTGTGTAACTGTCTGTATATATGACACGGCGAGAAAAGGTGCATGGTGCGGGTTGGCTTTTTCTTATGGAGAAGAACCGGCAAGAAACTCCATTGTTACTCTTTTAAAACTATTTGGTTTTACAATGCTATTATGTTATAGCGTTGGTAGTTAAGTATAACATAGGCCCTACAATAAGTAGTTGCCTACTTCACAAAAACTTAAAACAAGATAGAAAAGTTAACAAACATCTACGAACCTACAATGCCAAATTATAATATCAATAACTATTGCATATAAATTTAAGTCTATTACATACCTTCCTAGGAGTGTTGGTCCATGCAAGATGGCTGAACTCGGAATCTGTAGAGACACCAATAATCTGGCAATCAATACTGGCAAAATCCTTAGCTCTGTCACTGAATGCAATCAACTCAGTTGGGCAGACAAATGTACTGGAACATAGAAAGTACAAGATATTAATATATTTTGCTTGTAGCGATCACAAAAAGCAACATACTACAAAAAGTACTACAGCGCCATCTATGATGCGACGGAGGAACTAACATCGACTTTAGTATATATAGATAAACCCGATGACAACTATTGGTCAGTTGCCCGCCAGACATAACACCTGTCTGGCCGGAGGATCCTCCCTTTTCTTAAGGATATGAAGAACTTTACACCCTGTTCCTCATACCCCTAAATGCTAGATATTCAATAAAACCTAAGAAATAGAGAGGAATGAAGAACAATGGATGGGCAAGAAAACAAAATGTCTCTTATGAATGATTGACAAAGTTAAAACGGCTGCCATAACTGTGCCTTAATTTTGTACTGTTATTTCTAATAGTAAAACAAACACATAAAAAAATACTTTCTCTATTTTTCCCTCTATCAATCTATCTTTATTTCTCTCTCTCAATCTATCTCTATTTCTCTCTCTGTTTATCTTATCAGACAACATATTTTTATTTTTTGGCAGAGGAAAAGCACAGTTAGGTCAAAGAAGTTTTTAAGTAGTTTAAATTACACCAACAATATCATTATAACAATACACACATAATATATCCAATCATATTTGGACAGCGGCAAGTTTCCTGCCCTGATGAAACATAGTAAAGTAGTACTCATTTAAATAGAGGATCACTCTTACAAATCAAATTGTAAGAGTGATCCTCTATTTATAGATCTATATCTATGCTTCCAGCATTAAGTAAAATCTATTAAAAATCATGCTAGATCAAATGTTGTATCTTGTAGCTGGATCAAATGTTGTATCTTGTGTAGTACTCATTTTCAAATCGAATTGTAAGAGTGATCCTCTATTTATAGACCTATATCTATGCTTCCAGCATTAAGTAAAATCTATTAAAAATCATGCTGGATCAATTGTTGTAATAATGTATCACTTCAACTGTAATAGGATACTGCATAGTCACCAGTTTGGTTTCACAAAGGGTAGGTCGACAACGGACAGAGTAAAACTCATCAGTCACATTTTGGAATCCTGGGAGAAGTCCCAGGATGCTATTGGCATCTTCTGTGATCTCTCAAAAGCTTTCGATTACGTCGACCACAACACACTGATCTGTAAATTACACCACTACGGAGTTCGTGGACAAGCTGCTGATCATGTTCTTTCCTCTTTATCAAACAAGCGGCAAAGTAAATGTAAAGGCCCCTTCCTATTTCTTGTTTATATTATTAATCTCCCTTATATGATGGCCAAATTTTCGAATATAATTCTATTTGCTGATGTGAAGTGGTGACAAATCGCTAGTTTTTCAAATTTATTGAAAATATACAGACATATCAACAAATGCCTAACTAACTATTCTCTCGATATGGTTCGCAGGCAACAATCTTTTTTTAAGTTACAGCACGGATGACAATATTTGTGTCACTTGTTTTATTTAGTCTTTTTATAATATTTTCTTGTTTTTGTTGTTGTATAGACTCTTTTTTGAAGTGAAACTTCTTATGCAACTTCCAACAAGTTTAACGCTACCATGGAGGGGGAATATTTTGTAAAACTCACTAAGAGATAGCAGTATTACAAGATTTGTGACTACGTAGTTCTACTAGGTACGCAAGATGGCGTGCAAACAGTCATGCATTGGACTGTTAGGTGTGACCAGCCTTCGCTCAATTTTCATGAGTAGAATAACCTCTATAAACCTATGTAATAAAAATAATACAACAAGAAAACAACAACATATTATTTAGAAGCTCAATAAAATAACGAGAGTGAATGCGTGGCACTCGAACGCATGTGTGTAGTATTTTATTTACCATTTGTTTGCGAATGTGTGGACATTGTAAGCTTTATAGATTCCTAGATCCTTGGTAACTTTTTGTCCTGTGCTACCCTTTGTAGTAACCAACGACTTATTGTCAGGCCTACAATGTCCTCCCATACTTAAGTACTAACAATGTAACATAGAAATATTGTAAAACCAAATGATTTTAAAAGAGTAACCCTGGAGTGTCTTGGCGTTCTTCTCCATAGGAAACACCCAACCAGAACCAATCACCATTTTGTCAACGAAATAAGTGCCCATGTAGGCCTATGCAAAATAAGAATATTTTGATTTTGATGAATACTTACAAATCTAAAGGGTAAAACATTAAAACGACATATTTTCCATGGAAGTCAGACAATTTCAGATTATTAAATTCCCCGCTAACCACTGCAGTTGCTTCAAAATGAGGGGCTGGCTGCTGAACCCTTGGGATAAATGCTGCACTGGCTGCAAAGTAAATATAATGTCAAAGGGTTTACTGTAGGTACCTACTTACACCTTAATTCACCACCCTCACTTTGTCACCACCCTAGCTGAGCAAAGTCTGATGAAAAAATGCAAGAATACTATGCTCAATATGGGAATTGAACCCAAGATCAAATGCTCAGCAGTAGTACTAGGTATGGCCTGACTGATCACAGACCTGCGGGCTTAAAATGGCCACTTGCACTCACAGTTCATATTATGAATTGTCACTTTGTGACCATTTTACGAATTGTAACTTAATTCATGTTATTATCCTATTATGATTCTGAGCATTTCTCAAAAAAAATGTACCATTGCTTAGAAAATATGATAAAATGAAAATATTGAAATATACCTGATTTCTTTATTTTAAGCTATGGGTAAAGGTCTAAAGATTATAAATATGAGGTTTGTTTTCAGATATAAAACGTAAATAAATAGCAAAATCTATTAAAACAAACCAAAGGTGCGGAAAAATTCTTATTTTGTTACCTTCACTAGATTACGTAAATTTAATGTTAAATTATATTACTAGAAGTTTTATTTGATTAAATGGGATAATAAAACAAAATTTAATTTGTTTTAAAAAAAATGTCTAATTTAACAGAAAAATGTTAAAATATAAGCGCTAATGTTTCCTTTACGTTACTATTCGGCCACAGCTCTTGATTAACTTTACATTATTGAGTCTATTTTTTTTTTTTAATACATACATAATGCAAAAAAGAACTATTTATTTTTGTTTTTATCACTAAAATATTATTATATTAATATCTTATACAATATTAAAAAAGAAAAGAAAAATGCGCCCGCTTTTATGTGACAGTAACAAAAATATAATTTTGGTAACAAAATAGGATTTCTTAAGCCTAGACTTCACTGTAGTGCAAATAATTATTTTGACTTAATTTTATTGATAAAAATCCACTGTCAGGAGATATTTTTTTACGATTCTTATTATTTGATCTAATAATTAGGAACGATATGAACGTTTATGCGGTTTTTCATACAAACTTACAAGTTCCAAATTATGTATTATTATATATATAATTATTATAATATATTATATACATTACATACAAAAATATATTCAGTATAGGTAATATTATACTTATTTAATTAAAACTTCGTCGTAATTATTATAATAAAAATCACATAGTCTATACTCTGCCTAACAATTTCCTATTTTGTTACCTTCTTTTCCATTTATACGTTACCACTCGAGAGTAACAAAAAAGGAGGTAACAAATCAAGTTAAATAAACTATTAAAATTTTATACGCATACAACTAAAACTAATACTCGTTTATGATTTGACTTACGAAATCAAGATTGAGAGCTTTAATGGTTCTACAAGCGAAATAATAATAATATTAGAGCTTAACTGCATTTATTGGGTAACAAAGATGGGATATTTTTTTGGACCACTACGCTAATGGTCAACCTTCTGTTCGCGCACATGGAACCTAAAAGAAATGTCAAAACGTAAATAAGATGGATGCCGATATTGCCAATGTTGCTACTATCCTAAAACATGTTTATACCAAATTGACTCTATAATTTTCAAAAATATGGTCACAAAAGAGGAATTTCAAACAGGAACTTTTTACGCGATCCAATAAAACCATTATTTATTAAATAAATTTGTTCTAATATGATAAAATATTAATTTATAAATGATTTACGGTCTTATAGTTCTAAATAAATACATAAGTTGTTTCTAAAATTTCCGCAAATCCTCTCAAATACAATCGATTGTTTGGGAAGGTATGAAATTGGGACACTTCACTTTTCATATAACTAGATTACACCGATTATCAAAGTATTTTTATACAAAATAATTTATTAATATAATTCTAATTTGTAAATGTTTTTTACTTAGTTTATTTAACTTACTACGTATATAATTGGCTCAGTTTTCCTTTGACTGACGTCGAGTTCGGGGTTGATATTTTTTTTACAGAAAGGTTACATTATTATTAGCACACACGCAAAGTTTCAATATGCGGAAACGCGCAGTTTTTGAGAAAAAAAATATTGAAAATTAATTATTTTTGCATTATTTAGGTCAATCCCTACCACAGATTATATAGAATTCTGGCCATTGAATGTATTTATGTAGAACATAGCAAATTTGGTTGCAAGAGCGAGCGAAGCGAGCTCTGGACTTGGGGCACCCTGACTTGGACAGGTTAGGTTCGAAGGGGATGGCGGGGTCTAGTGAGCGAGCGGAGCGAGCGAACTAAGACCCCGACATCCCCTTTGTGTTAGGTTACTTTAAACCATGCAGGCAGAAATAGGAGCCCCGCGTAGCGGGGCTCCGTCGACTACGCTTTTTAGGCGAATACAATATGTTTTGAGGTTAGGTTACATTAATTGGTTTTTCTCAAGAACGTTGCATTACCTTTTCACGGGAGTGGTGCCAGAGGGGAAGTGGTACACCCCTCCACACCCTCCCGCCCCCTCCGCCTGCCAAACGAGACTAGATTTTACCCAAACATTTCCTCAAAATTAAAAATTTTAAAAATCTCGAAAAGGGGGGCGCGTCGCAACTTTTCCTTTTAAGGGGTGGTTGTACCCCTCCCCCCCTCTCCTCCCACTCCCCTCCCTCCCTTCAATTCGACGTCAGTCAAAGGAAAGTCGTACCATATAATTTAATAGAAAGTGGTAATGGTCTATTTTATATACAGAAAAAAATATTTTAAAATATGGGACAGAGATTCAGATAGAAAGTACACTTTTTTTGAGAAATGCTCTTCTGCTAAAGCGGCCTCTTGATCTTACGACCCACTGACAGGATTTTTATTTTTTTAATTGTTGTTTGTGCCATAAACAAAAAAAAACTCAATGGACCAGTATTTATAGGTTATGTAATAAACATACGCGGTAAACTGGGTTACTTACTGGTAGAAAAGTTCAGGGTTTTCACTGATGATACTGCAGGAGCAAGGACCTTTGGAATTAGAGAATTTGTGTAAATAGGTCATTCAAGTACAATCGTAGAACTGAGTTTTGGATTTTCAAAGACATGATTTTACAAAACTTACTCTGCGAGTCAGTTGCTTTACGAAGAAAGACATTTTATTAGTAGTTGAATACTATCTTATAACGGAAATAAGAGTATATTTTCTAGTATCTTCCAACCAGTCGAATAAATTACTTTCGAAATGGGTGACAAGTGACAACAAAGTTTTTAAACCATCAGTGACAGATGACAGACTGAGGGATGAGACGTATTTACGCAAACAGGTTTTGGAACTAGGGCTTTGCTTCCATCCAGGGTGCCCTGGTACGAGTGGGAAATACTTGCAAGTACGAAAGTTTTTGCTAGTCTGGCGCGGCCGCCCGTGCAAAATAAGAAGAAATCAGACTTGAAAAGTACTTGCATAGGAAATTGACCCATATCTTCATTTCAATAAGGAGCACAAACGTATTTGCAAAAAAATAATACTTGGATGTTAAAAGTATGTTTTACGCAAATACGATTATGCTCCTTACTTATACGAAGACAGGGATTGTTATTTTATGCAGATAGTTAAGCGGGGCTCGCGGTGGCACGGGTGACGTCAGTCGTCGGCTTCGAGTACGGGGCTCGTTGGCTGTGGCCGAAGTATCCCGAAGTTACCCAATTATACGAAAATATGGTTCTCTATTGTGTCACCTAACTTTTTTATCCATAATTTAAAGTACCAAAACTTTTTTTGTCCTAATCATCATTTGTCCGAATGGTAATTTACCCGAACTTAATATCACATGCCATAAAATTGAAACCCCTAAATATAATATGTCCTAAATCCGTTTGTCATAAATATTACAATCAATAATATACAAAAGACATAAAAACGTTTTCTATAACAATTATAAGTCCTAAATTCAAATTACATAATGTTAATTAATAATAATAATAATATTTTTTTATTATACATAAATAAATATATTATACATGTACTCCATGAAGTATAAATATTCGTGTATGTTCGACACAAATATAAATTTGTTGAAGAAATAAATAAATTAAATAAATAAAGCAGTTGATTGTGAACATATGGTTTTTGTAAACAAGCAAGCATGCAGCATGCAAGCAAGCATACAGCATGCAAGCAAGCATGCAGCATGCAAGCAAGCATGCAGCAAGCATGCAACATGCAAGCAGGCACGCAGCATGCAGCATGCAAGCATGCACGTAGCATGCAAGCATTCACGCAGCATGCAAGCTAGCAAGCAAGTATGCAAGCATGCAACATGCAGCAGGCATGGTTTCTGTCACGGCTCCGGCGCTGCGGGGCTCCGGCGGTCCCACGCGATTATAGCGTCGCAGATGGGTTTAACGCCCACTACCGAGGCTTCGGCGGCGAGTGTTACAATCACCTGCTCCTCAACTCGCGGGCCGCCTCGCCCCTCCGCGCCTATGCGATTTTAAATTACACTCTAGGGGTAGAGCAGACAAGACTGCGTGGAGTCGGATATACAGCGATTCGTTTCTGTCACTAAAACCTAATTTTTAGCAAATGTTTTAGGACTAAAAATTTATTATAAATGAATATTCGGAATAATACACATTATTTAACACAATACTTAGGATATATGACTTTAGGTCATGTAAAATTAGGAGATTCAATTATTATAGTACTCGATATTATGACAGAATACTTTTAGAACTCAAGATAATTATGTTAAACAAATTTTCGGGATTTTGAACATTATGGTTACTGAAGTTTATAGCAAACGTGTTATGGATAATGATTTTCGGACAAACAATTTTAGGAGAAAAAAGGGAGTACTGAAAATATCCGTGTGAATGGGTACATTGGCACGTGCGAGTGCGACTCATGATTCGTCAGTCAAATAACTGGCTTACCTCTATCAAAACAAGGAACATAATTGCATGAACATTACGGTAATTCCTAACTAACATAAACGAGTTCGCGCCATTTATCCTACGGAAGTTTAGTAAAAGTTTAGTAACTTATGTTTTTATTTCAAATAAATATTTTGTATACGTTTTTGAAGTGAAACTTCTAATGCGATTTCCAACAAGGTTGCGTTAAACGTTCAACGCTCCTGGGGAAAGGGACAGAGTGAGAGTGAATACGTGGCACTCGAACGCATGTGTGTAGTATACCTGTTACAGTCCAACGCCAGCGTTAGCAATGAGTAGCGTCATTTCCACATTACGAAGTTTCACTTCTTCCGCGCAGAGGGACTCAACGCACTATTTTTTGGCAGATGTCGTTGCGCTTTCGATTGCGAATTGTTACGGCATCAACTGACCGTGACCTAATTTTAAAGAAGTCATTTCGTGTGTTTATTGAACTATTAACAGTTGTGTAAATAAATAAAACACCTTTTTTTGTGTGGATTCTGTGATTTTTATGTAGTTTGAAATGATAATAGAAGAATTTGTGAGGCGTTTATAGAATAGAGGGTTATTGGACTTTAAATAAGTGCGTGTCAATAAAACTGTGTAAATATAATATTTTATAGACATGCTTCCTAAAAAAAGTTTGGCTTGGGATTATTTTATGGTCAAAGGTGAAAATAAAGCAGAATGCAAAATGTGTTAAATAAATATCTCTTACAAATCGGGAGTGTCAAACCTTACCAAACATATACAGAGAAAACATATTTCTGTTAATTTAGTGAGAATCCCACAAGAAGTGGAACATCAAGAAGTACCGCTACCGGGGCATGCTTCATAAATTGCACAAATTACAACAGGTACTACTGCTCAAATAACCACTACTATTCAAACTGTGGCACCTGTGTTAAGGTCGAATCCTAGTATCTCAGCATTTCTTCGGCGCGATTGCCATAAAATAAAAAACAAATTGGCGATCAACTGAATATATCAAAAATGACCTAAAAGTAAATTAACCCATGTTTTAATATGAATAAGGAGCACAATAATATTTGCGAAAAAAAATTGGTTGTCTATAAAGTTGGTTTACGGACGATAGTCACGTTAAACGTGACTACGTCATAACAAAACATTGAGTCGGCGCGGCGCAAGCGTACAATGAGCGTAACGGGACAATGAGTCATCCTTTTTCGTGCATGCAGCCGGCGTTCATCGATTTATTAGACGTTGTCACGTCAAAAAAATACTTGGTTGGATGTTAAGAGTATTTTTTACACAAATACGATTATGATCCTTATTTGTAACACGACATGGATTGTTATCCTATGCAAGAATTTTAAACCCTGGAACTACAGGGCGCACGTGGGCGTTGGAAGTCTCGCGGCGCGGGTGGCGGGCGCAGGGCTCGCGGCGCGTGCGGCACAAGACTTGGGCAGTGGGGCGGTCGGTGCAGGGCTGGCGCCGTGGCTGGCGCAGGGCTCGTGGCATTTCGTAGACTTGTTCGCGCCGTTGTCAGTTGTCGTTGAACTGACCATAACGTAATTCATTTTAAAGAAGTTTTCTCGCGAATTTATTGAACAATTAGAAAAAAGTGTGTAAATAAATAAAACTGTTTTTTTTTTGTGTATTCTGTTTATAAGTTAGGAATTTAGGAACTAGAGCGAACTATACCAAATACTTTTAAATCCTGGTTTTCAACTCTCGGTTTTTTGCATACTCGTACTTGGAAGCCTTAATGAATGTGGCAAGTATTTCACATGCCTAGAACAGATGAGATGACAGCAGTTTTGACCATTGACACTGACAGTATATCCTTGGATGCTTCTTTCCAGATTTTCCGATTTACAGAAGTTGTTGCAAAACGTAATTAAGACTGAATGTACTTAATTTCAAGAGGTGTTGAGTAGGTACTTTTTTTTTAATAATTAAAAATACATAACAAAACTATAAAACTTAAATAGAATTCCCAGTATTTCCTATTTTAATTCGAAAGCGGTCCACCATGACAAAAAGTCAAACTGAAAAGAACCGATCTTGTCAAAACTTTCAAACGTCAACGTCATACGTTATCTCTGATAAAATAAAGGTTTATTTACATTTGTACACTCAGATTCAGAACGGCTCATTATTTTTAATACTATTTAATACTTAAACACTCCAGGTGAACTGTTCACCTTTCTTCCAGCTTATCACTAACTAATCACCGGACTCCATCAATCAGAGCCGAGAAACATGTTAATCTGATTAATGAATTTCATAATGCTTCGAAAGTTCAAATCTTTATTACGGCTCAGCTGCTATACTTTATACAGTATCATCAAAAAACTAATTTGACCTTAGAACGTAATTTGACAGAACAGTCAGGCAAATATGAACAAGCCTTTACTATTCAAATTACCTCACAACCCACAACCTTGAAATTTTGTAAACACTTTAATACTAAAATTATATAATACCTACCGGAGTACCGGCCTTTAATCTAAAACCGACAATCATGAGTGCCATACGTATTAACGCACAAGTACTGAAAACAGCGCATTTGCTGTCAAACGGCCATAGAAGCAACAGTTTTCTGAGTAAAAGAACTTTTGCAGTAACAAAAAGTAGAAATATGAAGTTTGTACAATTTACTTCGGCTCGTAGTGATGTCCGTGTGGGATATTTGGATGGGGATAACGTTGTTGATATAAATTCTGCTAACCCCAAACTGCCTTCTACATTGCTGGGACTTTTAAACACTCCGGGCATTGAAAATGAGATTGAAAGGTAAGGGTGTAATTTTTATCTGGTGGTATGGTATGGTTATTGATGTTTGTTGGTAAACAATGCCAGTAACTCCTTATTTTACAAATACGAAAGCGTGTATGGATGTTTGTTACTCTTTCACACAAAAACCACTGAATGTATTTGGATGTTTTTTTTTTTTTTATATTGTATCTGCGATCAGCATCAGCTACAAGCAGCATGTGTTGTAGGATTAGCATGTGGTTAAGCATGTGTTGTAGGATGTGGCAGTTTGAGTGTGTCCTCCAGTGAGGTCATCTCCTCATCTGTAGACCATTGCAGTGGATTATATGGATGAAATTTGGCACACAGATATTTTATAACCTGGATTAACACATAAGATATTTTATTATGGTTGCATGATAGTATGGGACAATTTCTAACCTCCATGCAAAGCAAAGCCACAGTCAAAAGCTAGTTAATTAGTAATTTCAATAAAGTGCAACCCTATAAAGTATAAGTTGTTTGTTACAACAATATAATGGCATGAAAAGTAATAATACTTTTTATGTCATTGTAGACGTTATAAATAAGATAGTTAAAAAAAAAAATAAAAAAATTATTTAGTTTAAATAAAGTGGATAAGAAAGTTGCAATAGTGTTTGGTTAAGAATCCTTAACTTTTTGTTTTAAACAAATACTCAATACTCTGATCTTACTTGTTGTCACTACACAACTGAGTTGGCTAAGTTGGTTGGGAAAGTTCCCAACCAACTTAGCCAACTCGATCATTTTGTCATACAATCAGAGTTGATTTTGTAATGACAAGCGGCACTAACATAAATGGTAATGGTGGTATTTGGGTATACTATTAGATACAGCACTGCCTAACCCTATTAGAATTTTTTAAATGGAAACCCTGATATGCTTTCTACTTCTATAATGTTCAAAGATTTAAAAATTAGAACAGAACCAGAGAAATCCTTGGCTAGCATTACGCATAGAGCTAATTTTGCTACTAGATCATCTGCCTAGGTACCCTTTTCCAAACTATGTTTGAGTTGGTTACCAGAATATCTGGATGCAGCTGAATACCAGTATTTTACATGGAGCTACTGCCTGTCTGACCTCCACAACCCAATTAGTACTAAGTCATATTAAACCCCTTGGTAAGACTGGTTGTTACTTAATAAAAAACCGGCCAAGTGCGAGTCGAACTCGCGCACGAAGGGTACCATACCATTATTTATAAAAACGAGGAAAAAAAATACTTTTATGTATGGGAGTCCCCTTGAATATTTATTTTATTCTGTTTTTAGTATTTGTTGTTATAGCAGCAACAGAAATACATAATCTGTAGAAATTTCAACAGGCTAACTATAACGGTTCATGAGATACAGCCTGGTGACAGACGGACGGATGGACGGACGGACAGCGAAGTCTCAGTAATATGGTCCCGTTTGACCCTTTGGGTACGGAACCCTAAAAACGAAAATAAAGTCATCATCACTCTCCTGTCCATATCCCAATTTATTTGGGGTCGGCAAAGCATCTTCATTCTTCATCCATCCTTCTCAGCAGTCACCTTCTTTCTTGCCATATCATCCTGCACACAGAAAATGCAGTAATAGAAACAATATCTAGGTCCAATATATTTTACAGCTTCTTTTACAGAACTTATCACTTGCTGTTACTCTCTTATCATAAAAAATGTGGCTATCTCTTTACATTGTTTATATTATTTTTATAAATGGTATTGATAAAAATTGTGCAACATCACTCTGTTGTCCATGCATGACATTCAAATTAATAAAAATAAAACTTATATATTCGGGTGTTGTTGCAATAAACAACATTATTTCTTACTACCTGACCTGAACAACTTCGTCTGAGTAACATTTTTCCTGTTTTTGCAATATTCTTCATTGATGATCTGCTCCTATTGGTCGCAGCTCGTTGTTGTATTGTATACCCTATAGCCTTCATCAATAAATGCGCTATCCAAAACTAAAAGAATTATTTTAATTCCTGAGATTAGCGCATTCAAGCAAACTCTTTAGCTTTATAAAATTATAATATTATATAGAATATACTAACTGCTGCCCGCGACTTCGTTTGCGTGGGTTTTTTTATGGGTATGAAAAATAGATGTTGGCCGATTCTCAGACCTACCCGATATGCACACAAAATTTCATACAAATCGGCTCAGCCGTTTCGTAGGAGTATGGTAACTAACATTGTGACACGAGAATTTTATACAAGGTGTTGTTTTGCATTCTCATCAAATTTCAGGAGGTGGTCACAAAAGCCATAAATAATGAATTAAAATTACGGTACCTAGTTAATTATTAATAAACGGTGTTTTTTTTGGTTGTTTAAGTTTGTCAAAATTTCAGAATAACCCCCTTAACGTGGTTTAGGGAATAAGAAAATATCAAATAAACGTTTGAGATTGTTTGTATGTGTGTAAGCGAGGTTATATATAGGGCGAGAACCAGACGGTCCGCGTTTAAAACACGGGTGGTTCACACTTACCGAATTTCGTAAAAAAGAAAAAAAAGAAAAATTACGTACCCATTTTATTACTGATTCGGGACGAGAATCATTAGCATAGTTACCTCCTTGAATATGACGAGGATGCAAAACAACACCTTGTATATAAGATATAGAATAGGTTAATTGAAATAAGTGCCTCATTTGTTGTATGGTTGCATGCGCTACTAGTGTGCACTTGATCTTGAGTTTAATTTTCAGGTTGCATAAATTATCATAAGGAATTTCACAATGGTAACACTGAGTGAGTACCTATTTGCATGGTTGATGACAATAGAATCATCCCCTATGCAACAAACCTAGGAATAATGAAAACAAAATTATTAGCAGACCTCTGGCCTTACATTGCTACCGTAAACCATAATTTTTCACACCAAAACAAAGTCATTTCCCAGCAATAATGTTTGTGCAGGGTTACTTAGGATGTACAGAATGCTGGGTTGACCGCTTCATGAAGAGTCCGGGTACATCTTGCGAGTAACAAGGCACTCAACATACATTATTAATCCATTACAGATTGGCAAAGACAAACCCAAAAAGTGTGCCTCTCTCATCTGTCACTCTAAAGGCGCCCATCCACGGAGTAGACAAGATATTATGTGTAGCTCTGAACTATGCGGACCACTGCAAAGAACAGAACTTGGAGCAACCGAAGATACCGATCATATTCAGCAAATTCCCCAGATGTATTATTGGACCCACTGAGGCTATCAAAATAAGGACCGAGATTGTTAAGGTATGCTAAAAGTCTTTAATTTTTTTTTTTTTTTTTTTTATGTAGTTTTTAATTATGACACAAAATCCCTCTAATATTATAAACGCGAAAGTTTGTAAGTATGGATGGAAGGATGAATGTTTGTTACTCTTTCACATAAAAACTACTGAATGGATGTGGATGAAATTTTTGCACAGGGATAGATAATAGTCTGGAATAGCACATAGGATACTTTTTATCCCGGTAGTGTGAACCCGCGGGACAATTACCGAAAAAACGCGGGTGAAGCTGTGGGCAGAAGCTAGTATTGAATACTAAGTGAAGGTTATGTGTCTGAACGGAACCATGAAAACAAAAATATTTGAAACAGGTTGTGAATTGTGATCTTTTGTTTTTCGATGCCGACTTGCCGAATAAGAACAGTGACATAACTTGTCTGAAAATCCTCCTCGTCGGTCGAACGTTCGCAAGCGCAACTGCTGAGCAAGAGGTTCTGGGTTCGATTCCCGGGCTGGGCAAAGTATTATTGGGTTTTTTCCATCAGGAATATCTTAGTAGCAGCCACGGAGTTAGGATTTGTGTCAATGGGCGTTAATGGCAATGGGCTCGCCCCATATTACATGGGGCTAAGACATTACTGGCGAAATGTAAGATTACGGGCGTGATGTTACGTTATGTTAAAAAAAAAACTGAATACAGTTGATATTATTGTTTTGAAAACAACATTATCTTTTTGAAGCATTAAACAACAGCACTGACCCATCTATTTGGATACAGTTATTTTATTACTGTTATGGATTAATAATATAGTTGTTTCAGCCCATCAGGTGGCCTACCATGACGTCTTAAAATATACTCCTTTTCCAGTGTGGGAAAGAGATGGCGCTAGACATCATGTATAGCTCCGTCTCTTTTCCACACTGGAATAAGAGTAAAACAATACTGCTTTAAGACGTCATGGTAGGCCAGCAGATCACATTTTTTTTTCCCGAAGCCAACATTTTAATAACATCATTATATCATGAATCATTATTTCCTTTTTGGCTATTCATGAAATGTTGAAACTATTAAATAAATTCCACATGTTTGTCCCACGGCCACCTAGTCACATTTAAATATTGTGAATATTATTTCAATTAATTAAAAATTTCTGCATAAATAAATTATTGAGTAAGTTACAAAGGTAAAAACTAATTGTAGTTGCGAAACTTGGGAAAGACTTAATTGATGGAGTGAATAAAAAGCGATGTTATAACCTTGGAGCCACCAAGGCTGCAATTCTTTCTTTTTACTGCACAAAAAGTCAACACTCGATTACGAACTTCTAAAAAAAAGCAAAACTAAAGCAAGTGTTTTTGGCGTAAGGAAGTGTTTAAGTATCTTTTGTTATACTATACAGGGTGTAAATCACCTCATCACGAAGCCGTCAACCAAGCATTCTGTACATGAAACTAAGTAACTTTACGCAAAAAATATTGCTGGGAAACGACTTTTTTTTTGGGGGGTGTAAAATCATGTTTTGTGGTAGAACTCAATGTAACGCACTCAAAACATTGTGCTGATGGACGGATTGAATAGTAAGGGGGTCGTGGAGGTATTTAAATTAAAAATCTTACATTAAAAACTTGTATTTAAAAAATACTTGTCAAAAAGTTGGAACTTTGACCCCTAATATTTCCGTAACTAGAAGGTTCCCAGGTATGGTGTAGAACAAAAAAATTATCGCAATGACAGGGAGAACCAGTGCCTTTCGGCTTCGTTAAGAGGTGTTTTACACCCTTTATGTTTGTTATAATCTTTCTTGAACTCGTTTAACACCCAATTAGTATCATCATCAGCCTAGCCTTCCTGTGCAATACCAGTATTTTACATGGAGCGAAAGCGTGTCTGACCTCAACAATTATGTAACGCGATACCGCTTGGTACGACTGTTGCCTCTTCTTCTTTGGTATTCTCCAATTACTGAAGGTCGGATGTGAACTCAACATTTCTGGTGGGCTTCAGCCCGAGGGTTCTTGTCGGGTGGTTCTACACATCCGAATCTCGCGGATATTTCTAATGTCATAGATGTCACTGCTGACCGTTTTTGTATTTTTGGCTATATCTACAGTGATAATACAAAAATCTTCATCCTATTACAGAAAGTGGATTGGGAGGTAGAGCTGGCAGTGATCATCGGCAAGACGGCCTCTTCCGTGTCAGCTGCTGAGGCTAATGACTACATCTTCGGGTATACTGTGGCACAGGACATCAGTGCTAGAGACTGGCAGAAGGAGAAGAATGGAGGACAGTTCTTGCTTGGAAAGGTTCGTACCACACTTACCGTCACAATGATACAGTATTGAGAGTTGATACAGTAACGCGTCGGGTCATTGCCCTGAATTACCTGCCCGTCTTACAAAGAAAAAGGGAGAGGAGTCAGATAATGTAGGGCTCTGCCTCTACATACAGCTAATAGGTTTTATTAGCTTTGAATCAGCCTTCGCGGTACGGTAATAGGTTTAAGTCGATTATTTTCGTTGTTGGCGGTTGGCGCCCTTTAGTACGCTGGCGTTCAAATAGTTGCGAATAAAAAAGATGCTATAATTATCAGCACTTTGGAATCCTAAGAGGGGGACAGAGTGAAAAGTAAAGGGCGATCTTGTAAAATAATAACCAATATTGATTTTTTTATTGAACGACGACCACAACACCCTTAAACCCTGAGTAATAACGTTGAAAATTGGTCGACAGTCAGTAAGCTCGACAGTTACACCAATGTCTTCGTGATAACTGGCCGAAATTACATGATTTAGTTTTTATTTGATAGAGGAAGCCGCCGCGGTGGTCCCAATTTGATTCACTTTGCTTGAGTGGTGTAAGAGTTTTTTCCTCTTTGCCTATCTTGATGTAACACAACGTGACCTAAATTTAAATCTTGACGGTAAAAAACTTGATGTTATCGCGGAAACTGTATTCTTAGGGATTACTATCGACTCAAAACTGCAGTGGGGTGCGCACATTGGAAGTCTTTCGGGGAGGTTAAGCTCAGCTGCCTATGCAGTTAGGAAAATAAGGCAGTTAACTGATGTAGCCACAGCTAGGTTAGTATACTACGCTTATTTCCACAGTATTATGTCTTATGGCATTCTGCTGTGGGGATCGGCAGCAGACGTTGATTCAATTTTCATTTTGCAAAAGAGAGCAGTCCGCGCGATCTATAAAATGGGTCCTCGCGAGTCCCTCAGAGAAAAATTTAAAGAGATCGATATACTGACACTGCCTTCACTTTATATCCTAGAATGTATTTTATATGTCCGCAAAAACCGAGGGCTTTTCAAAATTAGAAGCGACTTCCATAATATAAACACGCGCAGTAAACACGAAATTGTAATACCCAAATTTAGATTAACAAAAACTAGCAAGTCATTTCTTATAAACAGTATACGCTTTTATAATAAGCTGCCAAAGTCAGTTACAGAACTGACCGATGGAAAGTTTAAAAATTGCATCAAACGTGTCCTTATTAAAAAAGCCTATTACAAAATTAAGGACTACGTTGAAGATAAAGAAGTTTGGCTGTAGTTCCTTCTGCTCATGCGGCTTCCCTGGTAGCTCATAAACGACACAAATGTGTGGATGTCTCTAACTATTCCCAATACTATTTTTTTCATTCTTTTTATTCTATTTTTTTTTTACAATAGTTTTTCAATAATTGCACCTCTCGTTCATTGTTCAGAATAGTTACAGCACTGATGATAACATGTGTCTATTGTTTAAGTTAGTGTTCTTTTATTGTTTTATTTTTACTTTTGTATAGATTCTTTTTATTTACCTATTTTTTGTGAATGTGTGGACATTGTAGGCTTTGTATTTTTTTTTTTTTTTTTTTCTCTATTACTACCGTCTGTAGTAAGCAATCGACTTATTGTCGGGCCTACGCTGTCCTCCCATACTTAAGTACTAACGCTGTAACTTCAAATATTGTAAAACCAAATGATTTTAAAAGAGTAACCATGGAGTTTCTTGCCGGTTCTTCTCCATAGGAAACGACCAACCCGAACCGTGCACCTTTTGTTGACGTTTTATAAGTGCCCATGTAGGCCTATGTAAAATAAAATATTTTGATTTGATTTGATTTGAAATGTGGATCTCAAAATAACTTCTAGTTGCAATGTATTTTTTTTTTTTAAGTTTTAGCAAGAATTTGTGATATCACAACTAAAAACGGTAAATAAAAATTGTTTCTGGCAAAAAAAAAAACTTAATTTAAAAAAATACTAAAGGATTTTTGTGATATACACGGTGTAAATCATCTCATCACGAAGCCGTCAACCAAGCATTCTGTACATGAAACTAAGTAACTTTACGCAAAAATTATTGCTGGGAAATGACTTTTTTTTGGGGGGTGTAAAATCATGTTTTGTGGTAGAACTCAATGTAACGCACTCAAAACATTGTGCTGATGGACGGATTGAATAGTACGGGGGTCGTGGAGGTGTTTAAAGTAAAAATCTTACATTAAAAACTTGTATTTAAAAAAATACTTGTCAAAAAGTTGGAACTTTGACCCCTAATATCTCCGTAACTAGAAGGTTCCCAGGTATGGTGTAGAACAAAAAAATTGATCGCAAGGACAGGGAGAACCAGTGCCTTTCGGCTTCGTTAAGAGGTGTTTTACACCCTTTAGATATGGTGTTCTTCATGCATGTATCCGGCTCATAGGTTTGGCTTATTGGTTTTTCCAGGCTCAAGACACGTTCTGCCCCATCGGCCCTTGCATAGTGACGGCGAGTGAAGTCGGGGACGCACATAAACTGGACATCAAGTGTTCAGTCAACGGCGTTCAGAAACAGACCAGCAACACTTGCAACCTGGTACACACCATACCTAAAGTTATTGAGAGGATCAGTGCGTAAGTATTTGCCTTTTAATAAATTAATTAAAAAAAAAAAAACAGAGGCAGTCATTAAGGTGACACTTTTCGACATTTTTTCCATAGAAACTTCATGGGTTACTCCACTGTTTGACACTGCACATCCAAAGTAAAACATGATATGGGATTGTCTCATTGTTAATTCGGATTCGATTTCGAATCGGAAAGTCGTATGTCTATCTCGCTCGCTTTCCTAATGCCAACACAAGATATACACGACTTATCGAATCGAAATCGAATCCGAACGTTTGTGAATAGGGGGCCGGATCTGTAAGCGTGGACGAGGCGAAAGAAGTATGTAAAGATCGCAGCAGGTGGCGTTCCACAGTTTCTGCCTACCCCCATGAGGCAAGGGCATGAGTTTACGTATCTGCCTGTTCTTATGGAAACTAAGTATCCTTGATAAGATAAGGACAGCCGGTGATGAAAAACATCGTGACGAAACCAGCATAATATCCTAGATTAAAAAAAAACCGAAGACATGTGTAACATCAACAACAATCATAAACCACAAATTTTAACAACTGGTGAAACCTGTAAAACACGGGTTCCGATTTTTTCGCTAAAAATAAGTAAATACATTATTCTTGATCTACCACCAACCCCCTCTGGTTCCGAATGGTGGACACCTTCTAATTTTCTATACTAAAATATTGCGAACAGGATCCTATTTCTATGGCCACGTTGTATATGTCAGTCACAGGGCTGTATTATGAAGCGAATATATAGCTTTTTATATGTCTGTCGTTCATGTATTTCGCGGATGCATCTAAGATGTTAAGTTGGTCGCCAGAACGCCGAGTCTGTGCTTCCGCTGGTATTAAGATTTGTAAATTATTGTACGTGGTTCAAACTTTAGGGTTAAACACACACAAGTAACCGGCCTAGTATTGCAAAGGGTATCATAATGAGGATTTCATAATTAAAACCTATCAGGCCCCATTTACAAACGCTCGGATTCGATTTCGATTCGATATGTCGTATGTCTATCTTGTTTTGGCATTACGAAAGCGAGCGAGAAAGACATACGACTTTCCAAATCGAATTCGAGCGTTTGTGAACACAGGGGCTGTTTTGCAAACAAAAAGTTTATTAAAAGTGTTCTCATATTATCATCCTCCTCTTTCCAGCCTTATGACCCTATACCCGGGTGACGTGATCCTGACCGGTACTCCGGGAGGAGTGGGGGTACACCGCAACCCTCCAGAGTTCCTCAAACCAGGTGACGTCATCAGCAGTGAGATACAGAAGATTGGCAAGTTCGATGTTTCCGTCGAGCAGTTTTAGACGGTGGAATACGTAGTGCCGATTTTATGACGTAAACTGCCCTTGCCTTGGATGTAATCTACTGATCTGTGAATTACCCGTTTTTTCACTTGCTAGAAACGGACCCTTCGAATTTGGTTGTACTTTTTATTCCATAAACAATACTTTAGGTACTTTTCTTCAGTAACTTCATATATACCCTTTATATGAACCAAACTTTTTAAACATAAAAGGTGGTCCCTGTATGTTTTATAGTTATCGTGTTGTATGAGGTGATTATGTTCTATAGTTTATATCTTTTATTTGTAAGGTATACTTGCGAATTTTATACATATTATTTTTAAGGTAAGGTTTTTCTTATGTAAATGTTTATCTAAAGATTATATACTTATTATTGTTTTATACATAACGTGTTTTTTTTTTAAATTAAAATTATGAGGTTTCCATTTTTTTTTATAAAGGTTATCATAAAAACATGTGTTCTCCAGTGAATTGGCTGACCTTGGAGTGAATGCCTCCCTTTAGTGGGCGCAAACTTGTTTTACGGTATAACTCAATGTAGGTAACGCACTCGAAAAATTGTGCTGATGGATTCATTGAATAGTAAAGGTGTCATGGAGGTATTTCAAGTAAATTAGCAACCTTCAAAACAAACATTTCAAAATAAAGTTTTGTTTACTGATATCGGTGTGAGAACCAACCGGCCCGTCTGATTTTCGCCCTATAACCGCGCTCCCACCCATACAAACAATATCAAACGTTTATTCGATCATTTCTTATTCCCTAAACCACGTTAAGGGGGTTATTCTAAAATACTGACAAACTTAATGAACCGAAAAAATCAGCGTTTATTAATAATTAACTAGGTACCGTAATTTTAATTGATTACTTATGTCTTTTGTGACAACCTCCTGAATTTTGTCGAGGATGCAAAACAACACCTTGTATAAACAAAATAATTAACAACTAGTAAATTAAATAACTAAAATAACAAGAAACTACAAAAGTGCGTCAATAAACTCTTCCTCAACGCTGTCAGCTGGTAATGGTGCCCAAGAGACTGGCAGCGTTGCCACGTTGTATGGCAATACTTAGCCTCTGGCCAAGGTAAAAGCCTTAAGTCAGGGGAAGCGTTAAGAAATTTCCTTTTTACTTTTGGTACAGAATTCAAGATGTCGCCTCGACCTGTCATAACATCTGTCATCTGACATATTATTCTATTAAATTATCCATCAAAATAAATTCAAAACACCCCAAATAAATTGTGAAAAAACAAAGAATATTCTAGACCCATTTTGGAGATGGACAATCAAAGATTTAAAAGTTTTGTGCTTAGAACCGCCCTTTTTATATGAACCAAAATAAGATATATCTTCTACGATTGCCTTTCAGTTGTTAAGACGGTAAATTTATCAAGTCAGGATCAAAAATATACTTGGATACTCTTGTATATGTTTGGATGGCTGCGAATGAGTAAACAGTTTACCGTATAAACCTTTGAAGTATCAAGTCTATACAAATCATTCTAGTATAAAACAGACGTAAAATTAATTAGTATCCAGTGCAAATCTTTGATTCAGTGCAATTTAAACCTGTTAAACTTGAGTACGGTAAGTAGTTACAGCAGGCCTTGTTAGTTTAGTGGTTGCAAACGCGACTGCTGATCAGGAGGTCCTGGATTCGTTTCCGTTTCCTCATCAGGAATTTCTTAGTAGCAACCACGGAGTCTTGTATTTGTATTCGGTTGACGGCAATAGGTTGTTAGGTAGGCCCTTGCCACCTCGCCTAGCGTTACTGCCGAAAGGTGTGTGTAGGTACTATTAGGTACATCTCTTCCAAACCCCCCGGGCATCACAGGCGTTATATTATGTTTAACCGACTTCTAAGAAACGAGGTGGTTATGTATTCGACCAGCTCTGTTGAACGTTTTCTTAAGCCATCAAAACATATGCTAAAGAAAAGAATAACTTAAACCAATAACACTTATACGAAACGGATAAGAGGGCCAACTCGCACAAAAATTTGATTGCTAAAATTGAATGGTGGCGACATCTTTATAGGCCTGATGTTATGTTTAAAACTGATAAACTTGAGAACAGTAAGCAGTTTCGTCAGTGATTCAAAGACTGGTCGAAATTCCTTTTTTTTTACGGATGGCAAATTATCAAATGACTTCCCCCCCCCCCCGCTCTGGGCGGATCGGGAGGGAGTGTCAGACTTGTACAGACTAAAACCCATCCATGTTCTTTCTTAGCCCTTTGTGTTCCAGGGCCACGGTATCTCTTTCGAACAGTCCCGCAGCCCTGGCAGGCATCGGCCCTCTCGGACCCTGGATTGCTGACATCTTGAGACTCACGTGGAACACGAACGCGCCGTCGACAAGTACGAACAGTGAGCTAGCCCATTACTCACCGTCCACAGGCTCGCGCCTACGGTGGCCGGGGGCCACTGGTTGCCCCCCGACGCCCGGGGCGTCTCCCGCGGCGGCTGGGACGTGAGGTTCTCTCCCTCTCACGTTCCGCCACCTCCTTCGCTTGCATGACTGCTTCGCAGAAGGAGGCGACGGCTTCCCATTCCCTCTCGCTCCGGACCATGGCTTGAACCAGGGCCGGACGCGAGAGGTCGCCGCCGCCAATAGCCGCTACGAAGACAACGCGGTGCTCAGACCAGGTGGAGCAGACCTCCACGGTGTGCTCCACCGTGTCCCCCGGCCGGTCCTCGCAATGGTGACACCCGGGGGTTTCCTCCCGCCCGATTCGGTGCAGGAACCTCCCGAAACAACCATGTCCGGTGAGGACCTGCGTCAGGCGGAAGGTGAGGGCGCCGTGGCGCCTCTCAAGACACTTCTCAAAGAGGGGACTTTTTGCCACTATTGTGGTGTGCCCTGCACGCGGTTGCGACAATCGCTCTCTTCATGTCGCCATGAGATCGCGCCGGAGGTCTGTCCGCTGAGCGGCGATTTGCCGCGGCAGCGGAGTTTCCCCCCGGCGTACCGCGCAGTGCCCCCACGCGCCATGCGTGCAGGCGCGCGAGAACTATCGCCTCCAGATCCCATTGCGGCAATCCGGCCAAGAGGCTCACCGCCTCGCCGGAGGCCGTGCGGTACTCCCGGACTAGCCTTACGGCTACCAACTTATGGGAAAAGCCTTGGGTCAGGAATACGGACTCTGGTCCTTTAAATTCTAAACGCTAAATGGGCGTATGATGAAAGAATGTGGGTAGGCATACCCTACAGAGCGCAGACCGCTTAATACGGTCTGACTGTTCCACCAAACCAGAGTATAAGCTAAGCAAGACGCGGTAATGACAGATGGACCGAGCTGAGTGACGACTGCTGACAAAGGCTGTGACCGAGTGGTGTCCAAGAACTGTTGTGAGAAGAAAGCTGGCGGCGAGATGGGCAGACGACATCGTTGCCATCATGGATATTTCCTGGACGAGGCTGGCACAGTAAAATGGAGCTTAGTACAAGCAAAGAGAGGCCTTTATCCAGCAGTGGGTGAAGTTAGGCTGAGGATGAAGGTGATGTGGGCAAGAGATTCAACTCTATAGGAAGTGTAGCTTCATATAATTCCCGTACTAAATAAGATTAACATAATACTGCTATCTGTGGTGGTAGTAGGTCCACAAGCCAATCTGCCAACAGAAGGGACCACTGACAAACCGCGAAAACGGCTATTCGAGGTTTATTTTATTTTTAAGGGACAATAAACAGCTACAATATGTGTAGGAACAGGGGGAGGATAACACAAAATGTTAGCAATATTGCAGCCCACTACCTTATCCACAGATTAACAAAAGAAAATATAATAATGAGTGCCACTAGATAGGTAATAAACAATACAATAATTACATCACATTAAAAACAAACAATTATAGAAATATCAATAAGTAATCATTAAACAAGAAATAAACGAAATATTAATTACATCATGCAAAATAGAAATTCCAATTGATTGCTTGGCAACAGAATAACAATTAACACTAAAAACAAATCCATACTAATATTATAAATGCGAATGTCACTCTGTTTGTTTGTTTGTTTGTTTGTTTGTTACCTTTTCACGACTAAACGGCTGCTCGGATCTTAATGAAATTTGGCAAGAAGATAGATTTCAACCTGGGGAAGTACATAGGCTATATATATCATCACGCTACGACCAAAAGGAGCGGAGCAGCATTGAAAAATGTTGCGAAAACGGGGAAAATGTGACGTAGACGAAGTTGCGCGGGACAGCTAGTAAATAATAAAATCTAAACTACTTAGGTTACATTCCTAATAACATCATTGGTTAAAAATAATTTTTATAACATTAGATTTAAAGATGGCTACTGTAAACTAAACTAGTTGTGCCCCGCGGTTTTACCCGCCGTTTTTCTTTTTGCTCGGTTCGTAAGGTAAGACACCTTTCTCGAGATGCATTTTATAGAAGTATAAGTGAATAATACAAAATTTCTTTGCGGCGAACTTGGGGTTGAATCCTCGCTCGACCAGTGACGCCCAAACAGCGCAGAAATAGTTGGCTTTGTCGTAACATTACATAACGCAGCTGCTGCGCCTGAATTTCACTGCCCATCCTTGACATCGAACCCAGAACCTTGTGTACAGAAGTAGCCCCTGCGATCACTTATCCCACAAGGTAGTCTGTAGGTACGAACTATAAACTTTGCATCCGCAAGCTTAATGTATTACATGGAATGATTTTTAGTAGAAACAATGAGATTCGTCCAATTTCATCCTAACGACAATGTTCGAGATGTTCGGCTCGGATATTTATCTGGGGACGATGTTGTGGATATCTGTTGTAAACAAGAATGCGGTATGCCGAATAGCATGCTCAAAGTTTTGAAGGCTGGAATCGCTGACAACATTGTAGCGTAAGTCTGCCTTTTTGTACATTTTTATACCTACGTGCCACGTACAAAATGTACGGGGTTATTATATTACCTACTTGTGCATTCTGAAAGTTATGAAATACCTAAATAAAATAAAATATCTCTGTGTGTTGGACTGACATATTTACACATACCTACATATCTGTCAGTTGTATCGTAGGTGTAGCTTGCTCTAAAATTTCGACTAAGTATTGCAATAATAACACAGATATTGCGACAGTTTCCAGTGGATTACCAAGTGCTTTTTTGCACCTAAAACTAAATTTTCAGTGTAGTACCAACTTAATTGTACTTGATTATCAATATTGTTAGTGCAAGACTGAGCGATATAAAAAAAAAACATCATAACAACAATGCTGCATCCTCTTAAATTATTATTAAGAACTATAGAAGAACTGAAACTATAGATACAGCTAAACATAACAGAATAATGGCCCAGTGGTGGCAGCCCCGACTTAAGAGCAGTAAGCCGTGAGTTCGAACCCAGACAGGCGTATTACTTTATGTGATTTATTTCATCACCGCTGCCCTCAAAAACGGTGAAAGAAAACATCGTGATGAGGAAAACGGCATGTCCTAGAACTATGATTCGTAGACATGTGACATCTACCAAACCGCACTGGGCCCGCATGGTGCATTACAGCCCAATCCCTCTCATAGAGAGGAGGCCTGTGTCCCAGCAGTGGGAACATTACAGGCTGATGATGATGAACATGACATGCACCATATTAGGCTGCATCTTGGTTTAAACAAATATCTCGCGTACAACAAATATTCGACATCTCTCGTCTTTGCTCAACTGTTTTTAATAACGCAAATTCTATCGGTGGTTTACAAGACATCTCTTATCTCGTCTCGTCTGCTCTTTCGTGAAATCTGGGCGTAAAGATTGGCCGCTATAGCCAAAAACGGCGCCAAAGAATATTATCGCTTAATAACTTACTTTTAATTCCTTTTCAATCTAGCATCAGCAATCCGAAAACAATTCCCCTGTCATCGGTAACATTGGTCGCGCCCATTGACGGCATGGACAAGATCTTGGGCATTGGTCCGAATTTTACAGACCATTGCGAGGAGATACGCAAGCCGCTGCCGGCCTTTCCATTATTTTTCAGCAAGTTTTCCAGCACTATTGTTGGTCCAAACCAGCCTCTGAAGATTCGGACTGACGTATGCCAGGTTTGTTTGATAGCCATTTTTTTTACCCACTGCTTACCCAGCCCAATTTCCTGTAGAACTTAGATATAGGTAGGTTGACACGTAATTTATGTAGCAGAAAATCTGATGGTTCTGTGATGTTCATGATTCCGGGAACTTTGCTTGTGACGGTAGCGTAGGTAGTGCACCAGTTCTACCTACCTACCTATCTCGCCAACTCGCCAGCCCCACCTCGGGCAGTCAGCCCCGGGCCACCACTGCATTGACGCTACACTTTTATTTAACATAAAAAGACTGGCTAATATTTTACTTAGTCTTCTTTTTAAGTAGTACAAAGAACACAAATGAAATGGCCTTGCTGTGGGTAATCCCTCAACACCAAACTTTTTGTAACATTGTATTGTAGTTGTGAATCTGATTGTAGATCAGTGGCCCTATTATTTAAGCAGTATGGTTTTAATGTCATTCTAATTCGAATGTGGGAAAGAGATGGAGCTATAGAGAACGTCCAGAGCCTTCTCTTTCCCACTCAGATTAAAAGAATACTGCTTTAAGATGTCCTGGTAGGTCATCTCGTAGATACTGCAAGCTGTACAAATTCCCTAATTCTAAACGAAACATGAAATAACCATAGCTTCTATACACTCAAGTTTAACGACCTATCCTATCTTCCTACGTACCTATAGCAGACGAGGTCAAAAATTCATAGTGAATCACCGAGGTTTGCTCTGACCTCAGCGCAACGTAAATTGGGGTCAATTATTGAAGTAAATTGACGCTGTAATTCATAGTGTGTAGGTGTACCTTGCGTGATGAAATAATGTCACTGGTGTTTAGTGCGTCTTCCGTTTGTTTAAACGGTTGCGGTACTCTTAATTTCGTGCGCGTTTGGGTTGTACCGCAGGCCTGAAATGTTTGGCAGATTATGATATCGAAGGCTAAGACACTCTGAGGGCCTAGAATGAATCCTGACAACCTGACATTCTCTCGTCGATAACATCATCTGCCTAGCCGGGTTTGTTTTGGCGTGAATTATCACTTTTACGGTTGAACTTAATATAACGCACTCAACACATTGTGCTAATGCATGCATTGAATAATACCTGTATTATTAAATTAAAATAATTATTACTTATAAATACTAGGTATTTAAAGTAAACACGAGTAACAAACTTGTGAAAAAGTTGAAACTTTGACCCCCAATATCTTTCTCCCAATAACTAGAAGGTTCCCAGGTCTAGAACAAAAAAATAACTGCAATGATGGGGAGAACAAGTGCCTTTTGGCTTCGTTCATAGTAGTTTTTACACCCATTATATCTACGACTTCCTAATTAGAGACCTTAAAATGAATTGCATGCTCAATCTGATGAAGAGCCATCAGCTTAAGGTTTTCAGTTTTTAAAGGAACAATCTTTTAACATGCGAATATATCCATTCAACTTCACAGTCCGGATTTTGTTTCATAGACCATATCGTGAAGTTTAATTTAAGTAATTACAAACGTCTTAAAACTAATTAACTGTTTCGTAATTCTGAACAATAACGACGTTTAGATGACTATATGCGGTGTGATTCTATAAGACCTCACTTAGAACTTCGAATCTGCCGGCCTAGCATGACCGCCGTAGAAACGAGCTATGTCTACGGAAGAATCGACAATTTGACAGATATTTCTATCGTCCCAAGCATGGCGATATTAAGAATGTAGAAAAGAAATGTTTCTTTTCTTCAGTCGACACAAGTCTACAAACTCGAGCATGACGACCATATTTTCTCTTCTTTTGACATTTGGGGGTAGAAACATTACTTCAGACAAATGTCAAACTAGTCAATAAAAACTAAATACGAGAAATACGTTTCGTGGTTGCGTTGAGTTACGTTCAAAAGGTTGAAATGTTATGTAAAATATTTAGGTTTAATTTCACGAAAAAGATCCAGGCCTGGATCCAAGATGCAGCAATACCATCCCGCCCACGAAAAATGAAAAACTCGTGCAATTGGCAACTTTTTTTTGTTAACTAAACGTAACCTTTTAACTTTCCATAGCAACGTCCCCGTTGCTATGGAAAGAATTTCTGTCTATGTCTTCGTAGAAACGCGAGTCGACGGTGCGCGCCATGCTCGGGCAGAAGAAATGACAAGTTGTAAAGAAAAGATTTCTTGTCGTTTCTTGGTAGAATAGAGATAGAACGGTCATGCTAGGGGGGCTGAATCCGCTGTGAGTTTCTTGATTGACATTCTAAATGCCGGTTGATACTTCGAATTTACACTAGCGCCAGCACTACGAGCGTGTCAGCGAGTTGAACTAAATTAACAGGGAGATTTTGACAGATAAAGTATGAGATGACGTAAGAAGTGGCATTCTGTAAGGTAATTCCCCCGTCACTTCGACGCTCCCTTGGCTACAAAATCAAGGTCATTTTGAACCTTACGCGAAGTGACAGTGGATAGCGATGTGAGATGTGAGACTGAATTTTACAGAATCGACGTAATGGACCCCTTTTTCTATCTTTACAACTCTCATACAAACGGACAACTCAGATATTACTATAATCATTATCATCATCAGTCTTCTACCCTTATTCCAATTGATTTGGGGTTTGGCGCAGCATGTCTTCTTCTTCCATTTTTGTCTATTACTTGTCATCTCAGCAGTCACCTTCTTTCTATCCATATCATCCTTCACACAGTCCATCCATCGTTTCTTTGGTCTGACTATTAACTAGCTATTATTGCAAAGGTCGCTGTTCTCTATCAATTGTCCAACGTATAGGGTAATCACGCAGTGGTCGTTAGTATACCTTCCTATTTCTATTTTAATCAAAGCCAGTTTCTGATTTGAAAATTTGATCATAGAGCTAGTCAAATGTATCTATGCATTACCTATTTGAGGTGATTCCTTTAATGGCTCACGATTTAAAATGTAAAACTTAAGACGACCTAAACTTTGACAAGTTCTAAACGCCCAAATCTCAATTCAGTACCTTACCAGAGGAATAGTTTATACTTGGTTTACAAGGCACGATTTCTGGAGAAAATTCTGATTATTTAAAAAAAAGGCAAATTTATAAATAGGGAAATGTGTGTTGTAGAACATTGCTGTCTACATAAATAAAAATCTTAAACACTTTCTAAATTGGAATTAAAAAATCTCATACTTTTTTTTGTAAATTCCGGACGTTTAACGATTCTTCCCACATTCCGGACACTGTACTGAAATTCCAGAAGTATCTGGATAATGTATGATAATACATTATAAGACTAAAGTTTTCCAGGTGTTCAAAAGTTGCTCATTTGCTATTTCAATGTCCATAATTGATTCAGTCCACTCTCTAATTCATTTGCAATTCATGCTGACTTTGAAAATTCAATGAAGTAAAAATGTTTGACCGAAAAGCAAACAAACTTATGTAACCAGGATTTGCGACTACAACTACCAATTTTAAATTGGACAGGTTGACCTGCAAGCATATCAGGACGCTGATTGGTGAATGGGCCGAGCAATTGAACCAATCGCCGTCTTCCGCTCGCTCACAGGAAGGACCGTTTGCGCTCGCGCCGTTCCTTTTCATAGACTATTAAATTTAATGTCAGCCAAGGGGAGTTTTATTGAGTTAAGTGGTCTATACGGGCTGTTATGCCAGTATACGCTGAGCCGCCGTTATCTGACTATTATAACCGAACAATAGATCACATTTAAGTGGTATTATATGTTTTGACGCCCGCAGATTCTAAGCGCGTCTATTCGCGACGGATATTCATCGTTATGGATATTATTTCGAGCAATTTTGTTGTTGAGGGCTATTTGGTCGTTATTGGTTCTAGTGTATGCAATTTGTTGATCGTTATGCAATTTGGATTTATACATGCAGTGATACATCCATAACTGAAAGATGACGACCGGTCATATGGGTGCGTTGTGATGTAATTTGTTTCTACTGCGTCATTCGGTATTTCCTTGCAATTTTCAATTGGGATTCTGTCCATATTAAAAGGATGGGATCCTCGGGTATTATGTTGTTAGCACGTCGTTGAATTGGTTCTAACGTTTGCAATTGACGATTATCCAATTATTCTATCTGGACCGTTGGTGCAGTGATTGCCACTTAGCTCTCCAATAAGTGGAAAATGGTCGTGTTACTTATTATTTAGGTTCCCACAGACATGGCGTGTTATCCTGTAGTGTTGCAAATTGCACTTTGTCAAGGATCTTTCTATTGTCACCTTAACCAAATAAATGCTTTTGTCACGTTGTTAAAGAATATTTGCAGTAATGCAGATTGACACCAGTTATTCAATTTATTTTTATTGGTGCAGTGATTGTCGGTCTAAGATGGGTGCTTCTGCCTATCAAATGAATAATGGCTTTTGAGAATTGTATAGGTGGTTATTTTCTTGTTAGATCTGTGAACAGAATACAAATTTTTCTCTATTATGTCTCCAGGAAATCTCAAACACAGTTCGCACGTCGCCTGTTTATTTGATGGATTGCAATTTATCCATCGATTATTCAATTTGGCTTCGTTATTGTATGGCAACTACCGAGGTCGTCTTAGTAGAAGATAGCATAATTCCTATCTCATGCCTATCACAGTACTCAAGAGCAATTTGTCCTGTTATTTGTGATTTGCAATTTTGTCGTTGATTATTCAATTGATGTCGGTGCAATGTGTTGGGCGCATTAGGTTTGGTTGGTACATTCTACAATCAGGTCGGACAAAGTGTTATAGGATTTAGCCATCAGGAACCTCTCAGTAGCAGTCTTCCTTAGGAGACTGCACTAGTGCCCTGTGTGTTGCGATCTATCCTTGTGTGTACTAACTTCATCTTTATCGTTTCTATCCGTTTTGAGATAACAGGTATGATGTGTTATGCTAGTCCTTGACCTGAATTTTAATTTGTCTTTTTTTATTTTTATTATTCATAAACATATTCAAACTATTTTAACAACGTAAACATATCACACAAACCATCGTGGGACGTACCACAATATACGTTTATTTTAGTTTATGATCATTAGGTCTACGTTTTTCATTTAGATTAGTTATACGAAGGTCACTTCATTAGTAGTAGATGAGATGCTTCCTACTTCATGGCTCATTTTCATTCTTCTGCCCTTACGCTATTTAATTTGGAGTCGGCGCAGCAGCATTCTTCCAAACTTCTCTATTAGCCGTTATGACATGTTATGAGTCATCCCCTTTCCAGCCATAATTATCATCTATCAAACAGTTCATCTATGGCGATTCACATTTATACTCAAAACTTTCCTCACTACATTTCCCGCTTTCCTCCGCGTCAAATGTCCAATTGTTGATAACATCACAATTCACAACTGATTACTACTCGTTTTTTTCAGTCACTGGACCGGCGCCTCTTTCAGATTACTTCATAGCTATGATTTTAGGGTTATCATTATTTCAATCTCTATCTCGCTCCATCGGAACCTTTATCAGAGACAACTTACAAGCAACCTATCACTGCTGGGGTAATTGAGGAGTTTGCAAATGTGTTCCCGCACCTGAGACAGAAGTTACGAAAAGCAACCCCGTGTGGTTTTAGTCTGACAGATCTCTCTGCCCGTGCCATGCCGGACGACATCCATGAGATTATCCCAACGTAAAAAAAGGTTTATGAATTTATTCTTAGCATTTGGAGGCTGTGCTCCCTCAAATGGGGATGCAGTTCACTATGACGGTCTGTACTAAAGCTAAGTATAATTAAGTATTATTTCATTGTGTAGATTTCTGGGGTTTTGTATAGGTGGATACTTTTGGTACAATATATCTTCTACTTAGTCGAAACACTCTTGCCAGAGTGGTCGTGGTTGCGCATGCGCAGACGAGGTACATTGAGATATGTTCTGTGGGTCGTTGACTTCCCCGAGGATAGCTCTTTCAGCGAGGTGCTTCCATTTCTGCCGGTTGAAGACGTTGCGAGTACACTGGACCACAATATATACCTCAACCTTTTTATTATCCAGCTCAGTTTCTGATTCGGCTAATGACATGTTCAAGGTTCAAAATTACCAAGATTTTTGATATAATATTTTATTTTTAATTAAAAATCTGTATTTAGTGGTTTTTGATTTGATATTTTAACTTATGTAGTTTTAGCTGTGTTAAGTGTGAGCAGGTTATTTTTGAGCCATTTTGCTATTTGGGTAAACTCTTCGGCATAAGAAAACACTCAAGCTTTCTTGATTTTAAGTTTGCAGAGGCCGCTGATGTTAGGCAGGAACAGCGTGAAGCCCAGCGCATGTCCTTGAGAAACACCGAATTTCTATCATGACTAACATGGTCTCCTACGTTTTGCTTTTGTAATATGATTGAAATTGCACAATATTCGTACGTGATAGTCGATGTGGACTTAAATACGTGAATCAATCATTGGTTTGGTACCGTTTTGTTTTTTGGTCGCCACTAACGAAACAGCATCCATGTAAGAGAAAACGACATTTTAAAAAACCTTGGCTGTAAAGCTCAAAACTCAGGGTCAACTCATATAGGGTGATTTTTGTATTAGGTCTTGAGAGCTAAATCTGAAACTGTGCATTTATGGGATTTAGGTCGTCTTCGTCTTTGTTAGTGTGTCGATGGGAATCTAAATTAGTTCAACCCAAAATTTGGCGATGAGCTTGGCACTTTCAGTAGCGTCCATCGGCTTCTTTAAAGTAGGTACAAACAACAGGACAGGCAGGATGCGTTGTCAAGTGTCCCAAGTGTGTGTTGTTTGTAGAACAACACCATATATACACTCAAGGCCAGAGTCATCTCAGAATCTTCACCTGAACAGGTTTTCCTTGCTTTGGTCAACCTTTGTCCGAAGTCTATTTAAAGACTGCCAGTCAGCCATGGCAACTCGTGTCCAGTAGGGAAATATTCGGCAAGCACAAATGGGGAGGAAAGGAAACACTTTCTCGCCTAAGCTTGAGTCTTTCCATAGAATGTTCAACAATGACACGCCGTTCAACAATGTTCAACAAAACTGCGACACAAGTATTTTGTTATGTAAAGGGTGTCGATTGTCGCAAACCATTTTGTCTGCTTCACTAGTGCTTACCATCGCTCTACGAACTTCTGGTGCAATGCCTGATGGATACTGCATCTGTACCAGAGTCGGTTTGAGGCAACCAGTGATAATTAGAGTGCGTTACCCAGGCAAAATGTTTTGCTTTAGAGAGATGAGACTTAAACAAATAATTAGTGTATCATGAGGAGCAATTTGTTTACTAATAGCAAAATTTGTTTGAATTGTAGTTTTTAAGTTATTTAAGAAAAACAAATTTTGCTGGAGTAACGTTTGAAACGTTACCCAGGCAAAATCGTCTTTCAAAAATTAGTTTCAGCACGGAACCAAATACATGAATAGATAGCTTTTGTTGAGTAGTAAATGTTTATAAATAGCAAAATTTGTGTGTGGTATAGTTCTTTAGTTATTTAAGATTTTGCTGCGGTAACGTTTTGGGATTTCCCAGATCTCGAAAACGGCTCAACGCAGAAGTTTGAAAAAAATACCAATAAAAGACCTTAATTTGTTTAAATTTGTTTAATCATTAGTTTTTGATTTGGTTGACGTAAACCAATGTAATTAAATGGTTTCAAAAATCAGAAGAAGCGGGTTTACATGTAAACCAATACACTTATAACCAAATAAACAGCTGTAAAAAATACCCGTGGTTCGACGCTTGTTTACAGCAGACATTTTAGATTTCATACTTTACACGTTAAGAAGATAAAAACAAATTTGATTTATTTTAGACTGGTCGTACTTTAGCGATCGAATACGCAGTTCCCATAACATTAAGAAACATGGCATACTTTAAACAAATTAAAATGATTCATGAAAATTCTTTCCTGTTAATTTCAGCCTTGAATTACGGCTCTAATGAAAGTTATCTCAAAAACAAGAATATGTCAGCAATTCTCTAATAAGCCGACCAAATTGAAAAGGTCACGTAAAAGCGACTGCACCGTACGTACGGGTAATCTTCGCAAATTAGCAGCTTGGTAACCGATGTTTTGTACAGTTAAGCAGAAAAACGTTATTCGTGAAGCCGATTTTTTAATATTTTTTAAGTGCAGTACCATATTACACAATTTTTACTAGTTAATAAAAGTGTAATATCATGGTGTATAATTTATAGTGTGATTTAAAACAATACAAACATATATACATGTAGCTATATTTTTAGTACTTAATTTGTTGTTTCTGTTAAACCAAATGTTTTATTTTGATACCACAACGCAAAGCCACGCTAAAAACGTTTTAACGTTCTTGATGCTAGTCAGAGCAGCGCGCATCGCTGTGTGCAATGCAACGCAACAGCTATATGCCTTGTCTTACTTACTCTTTAGCTGTGAGTAGTTGAGTACGCTCTATCTATGGGTACGCTAGCTCCGACCGAACCAATGAAACAATCAGTCGTGAACCAAGTGTTTTGGAGAGAAGTGCTTGTGGTTTATGTGTGTGTGTACGACGACGTCTTTGAACGATGTGAGTATTAAATGTTTTTATTTTACAGTACAGTTGTGTTTCAGTATAAAATAGTCATTCAGCGTATATTAATGTACGCTTTTTGGTGTGAATCAGAATAAAGAAAACTCGTCAAATGTGACCCAAAACACAATTAGCCCCGGCACAAAAAAAAACTTTGCCATTTTCTTCATTACAATTAGGAAAATATAGTATATAGTTTTTTTATCATTTCAATGGCTATCATGGAAATATTGAACCAGAATATCGCGCAAAATATGAAATATTATTGTTTTACGACAGACTCATCTCTTTATTGCTTAAAACTGTGTGTGTGATTATTGGCTAAAATAACAACGTGGCGGTCTCAGTGGTAGGCTTTAACTTTTAATTATTCTATACCTACGCCATGCTAGGCAATCGCGTTGTGATATTGCTCTTAGACTTAACGTAAACAAAACAAAAAGGATACAGTTTTTATACGTTTAAGCTATACTGTCATAAAGTTTCAAGCGCTTTAACGAATCTAGTATTATTCTCAATTATATTGAAGTGTGTTTGACAAGTCCGGTGAGTATTCGGTAATGATAGTTTATGAAACTTGTATAATGAGGGGTATTATACACGAGTGTTACAATACCTAGTTAGATATGTGCTGTTTCATACACGGTACTTTATATACACATTAATTGCAATCAGATCACACGAAATTCAGTATACGTACAACAAAGCGTAGGAATGGCGCCACGCCTAACAAAACCCAGCTCATCACTGCGCAAGCGCTTAAGCGGTTTATCTTTAGCCATCTTGGATTTTTTACGGCATTTATCGCATATTGGTAATTGGCGATCCCAACCTTAAAAACGACACCCTTTTTAATCTGCTAAAATGTCCTTTCGCGCAATATCTTGAGAAGACTGAAGGTACTGTACACCTACAGTCTTTTTACTGAAGTGTGCATTCGCAAATGTCTTTATGCGCAAGTATCCATTCGTGCGAATGTCTTTCTGCGCAAATGGCGAGACAAGTGTACTAGATTTTTAAAATGATAGGTAATGAAAATATTAATGTAAATGTGATGTGTGCCTTGCTTTTTTTTCAGGTAGTTGCACTTCATGGCTTCGGGAGCAGAATGTGCAAGCCTCAACTCACACCGTTGTTCATGTCAGTTCATTTTATATTCGGAAAATCACACATACCAGTGAAGTACCAGCAGGTACAATAAAATGGCAGGCCGAAAAGTAAAAGTGCCCCTTGACGACCTAAGAGTTGTGTTCTCCAAATATAAAGATATATTTAATGTTTCTATTCCCCCAATCTCAAATGAAGTTTATGACCACATACAACAAGAACTGCGTATTCAGTTTAATCACGAAGTCAGCAAAGCAGCCCTGCAAATATCTGCGAAGAGAAATAAAGTTTTATTTTTTAATTCTCGCGGAGATTGTGAAGATAATCGAACACAATTGCATGCAGTTGTAGAAGCTCCTTCTGATTTAACAGTTTCTTTTGAAATGAGTAAATATGACTACTATAAAATTGCGCCTATTGAATCCCACCATCTCGCACAAAATAAGTGGACCAACGAAATGCAAGATCATATATTTTTTAAAACCGATTTAGAATGCACATTCTCGTTTAAAAACAATTACGTGCCTACTGATCTCAAAAATAACGACATCACATGTACAGGAAGTTGTACGCAATGCAAAGCTAGTCTGTTCTTGACAATATCCCCCGAAACAGCTGATAATTCTTATAAAGTAACGCTTATTCTTACAAATTTGAAAAAAGGCTTTCGGCATGACCCTCGAATTAAAAATAAATTAACTTCACACCGGGTTAATCTGCACAAAGAAAAACTTAAAAACATTAAGGCTTTAAGGGTACGAAATTCAACGGCCGATGAAGTTATGAGCATGGATAATCCAAAAGAACCGCCAACTTTGCCTAAATTATTAAATTTGAGGAAATACCGGCATGAAGCTAGAAGCGCTCTTCAGTTTGATAAAAATATTATTTTATCACTGTATGCCATGACCTGTAGCCCACCGTATGACAGTTTCATAAAAAAAATGTCTCTTGTTCCATTTATATTGTATTTTTGGACTACTGAGCAAAGTATATATTACGATGACATCTTGGAAGACAAATATAAAATCCTGTCTATTGATGCCACTGGATCTTTATTTAAACCAATAAAGCCACCCGAAGCAAACGATTTTTTAAAATATAAAAATCCCAAACATGTTTTCTTATATGCCATCGTAGCATATACCTTGGGTGCTAGTGTTCCAATTTGTTATATGTGCTCTGACTCACACACAACAGAAACAATAGCCACATGGCTAAGCACATGGTTAAACAGAAGAGTCCTTCCAAATGAAATAATTTGTGATGATTCTTCTGCTTTAATAGCGGCCATAACGAAAACTTTTTTGAAAACGGACTTGAATAACTATTTAAGACAATGTTTTGCAATAGTTGAGGAAAAAAAAGGCAAGATACCTGCTTGTTACATCAGACTTGATAAGTCTCATTTTTTAAAGAAACTGTATACACAAAGTTGTTTTGACAAGACTTCTGAAACATGCAAATATTTTTATATCAATTGCATCAAATTGATACTACAATCACGAAGCTATGACGAAGTAAAACTAATTATTAAAGATGTAATCACACTTTCTCTTCATGAATATATAAGTACCGATCTTGATTATACGGCATCGAAATGTGAACAAGCATTGAAACGATTGAGCGACCAAATAAAAACATATCTAAGACACACAGACGAAATTGAAAAGAATGAAAGAGAGGACAGTTCCGAAGAAATATATTTTGTAACAGAAGATGAAGAGAGTGAGCAACACGGTGGCCCTATGCCTTTGATAAAATATTATGATGACATTATGAATACAGAACTATTATATTTACAGTTAATTGAATCTACACCAATGAAAAATGCTTTTTTTTTGCCGGAAATTAACAACACTCTTAAAAGACTTTTGAAAAAATTACCTTTGTGGGGCAATATTATGACTGATTATTTTCCTGGAGCCAAAGACTATGCCAGCAGCTCAAATGTAGAAAATCATTTTAAGGACATCAAAACTATATATTTTGAGACCAAAGTTGAACGCGTCCGGTTAGACGAATTTCTTATACAACATTATAGTTTTATTAACGGAACCATAAAATTAAGCTCTAGTCAAATTTTACACGAGAATACTAAGAACAAAGAAGAACAGGCCTTAAAACTAAGAAACAAAAAGGAAAAACGCAAAACAAATTATGAGTATTTCTCACGAAAAATAGTAAAAATTAGAGACAAACACGAACAAAAACGAGATTCATTCTCAGCAGAGTTAATTATATCTGATTCTGCACCGAAGTCAGTTGAAAAAGAAGAAGAAGAAGAGAACCTAACTGATACGTCAGATTTTGATATTCAATCAATTTTTCAAAATAAACCTATAGAAGTTGAAAACTGGCGGGGACTTACCATACCCACTCCTAAATCAAAAAAAGCTACCTCCATATACATATTACAGAATGGTAACGTCGCATATTCTTATGTACACCAAAACAGGGTACTTATAACAAACACTTGTGCTTTTGATTCCCTCGCGCAAGCATTCGGTGTAGCTTATCAAGACAGGCCTGCTTTCAGAGAAAAGTTAAATAGTGCTAGCGATGGTTTAACAACATTCATAAAAGAATTATCTAATACGAGAAAAACTTGCAAAAGATTATATGAACTTCGTGACAAACTATTGATTGACCTTTTTGATAAAACAAAGTCACAGCAAAATATTATCAGTTGTGAATGTAATATAACAATGATTTTAGAACAGGTATTCATGAGCAACATATACTTTTCTGCCACCAGACAGAGGTGTTGCTCAAATGACACATGCTCAAATGCATTACAACCAAAGAAAATTGATTGTAAATATATATCTTTAAATATAAATATTATAACACAAAAGGGTATTGACTTCTTGGAAGAATCTGCCACATCGTGTATTAATAATGATAATGTTTCACTGTGTCCTGTATGCGAGACAGGAAATGTATATTTTACATATGAATTAAAACCATTACTTTTCTTCGAACTACATGACATGTCTGTTAACCTGAATGATATACCCATTAATATAGAGTTAAATGGCCAACAGTATATGATTTTGGCAGTAATTGATTTTGACCCACCATCAAGTTCCACATTGATTGGACATTACAGAGCATACTGTTACAGAACGAAAACTCAACAATATGAATGTTACGATGATCTGTACTGTAAACTACAGAAATGCAAAAACTCCATAATGCCACATTTGATTATATATTCATTAGTGTAGGTAATTAAAACGTTAGAGACTGGAAGCATAAAACACATAATTTTATACGGTCCCAATGACCACACAAATTTTATTGAATTAGGTACGAATCTGTGATTATGAGTGATATTAGTAGTTATTAATGATAAAAACTGTACTGTTTCCTATATTTTTAAATAGGTACATAAGTGTAAAAGTTGTTTATTTTTTATATAATTGTTGGAAGATTTTTATTATATTGTTGTTTTCTCATTTAAAAGTTTTGTGATTATATACATTTTTTATAGAATATGCTCGAAACCGTCCCTCATAAGGGCAAGAAATATAGGCAAGCCGATAATACATATTTTGTAAAAAAAAACATTAAATGTGCTTTGCACATTACACACACAACGCCGACTCAATTCCAACTCAAGTCACACTGTGGTATTGAAATATGAGCTTTATGTCGTGTTACTTAGAGTGGATATTTCAACATTAAGTTAAAAGAAGGTTACGACGCTTTGACAATGATTGGTTCACGGGTTATCCACCTGTGGCAGTCACATGTAATGTTAAAATATTCACTCTAAGTAACACGTAACAAAACTCATATTAAAATGCCATACTGTGAGTCGAGGTGAAATGGAGTCCACCTATCAACCTACGTTATTAGTACCTCCTAAGGAAAATTGTACAAACTATTAATGTATCCAAATATTAAAATTAAGTAAGTAGGTTATAACTTATCTGTGATTTTTCTCTAAAAATGTTGATGCTAAGGCAAAGCAATACATATAATTTGTATGAGACTGATTTTTTAAATAAAAATAATGAATCTTAACCATTTTATTATTTTAACTAACCTGACCAGAAAACTTTTGTATTCAACTGTACTAACAAAACATCTATATTATCCTGTTCATTTCAGATGGTTGCGCTTATGTATGGTGCGGTCGCTTTTATGTGACCTTTTCAATTTGGTCGGCTCATTAGAGAATTGCTGACATAATCTTGTTTTTGAGATAACTTTCATTAGAGCCGTAATTCAAAGCTGCAATTAACAGGAAGGAATTTTCAGGAATCATTTTAATTTGTTTAAAGTATGCCATGTTTCTTAATGTTATGGGAACTGCGTATTTGATCGCTAAAGTACGACCAGTCTAAAATAAATCAAATTTGTTTTTATCTTCTTAATGTGTAAAGTATGAAATCTAATATTTCTGATGTAAACAAGCGTCGAACCACGGGTATTTTTTACAGCTGTTTATTTGGTTATAAGTGTATTGGTTTACTTGCAAACCCGTTTCTTCTGATTTTTGAAACCATTTAATTACATTGGTTTACGTCAACCAAATCAAAAACTAATGATTAAACAAATTTAAACAAATTGAGGTCTTTTATTGGTATTTTTTTCAAACTTCTGCGTTGAGCCGTTTTCGAGATCTGGGAAATCCCAAAACGTTACCGCAGCAAAATCTTAAATAACTAAAGAACTATACCACACACAAATTTTGCTATTTATAAACATTTACTACGCAACAAAAGCTATCTATTCATGTATTTGGTTCCGTGCTGAAACTAATTTTTGAAAGACTATTTTGCCTGGGTAACGTTTCAAACGTTACTCCAGCAAAATTTGTTTTTCTCAAATAACTTAAAAACTACAATTCAAACAAATTTTGCTATTAGTAAACAAATTGCTCCTCATGATACACTAATTATTTGTTTAAGTCTCATCTCTCTAAAGCAAAACATTTTGCCTGGGTAACGCACTCTGATAATTACAGTATTTTCATTAAGAGCTTTATCCACCGACTTTCAAAGGAAACGTGACCTTGATTTTAGAGGGAAATAAAACAGTAAAAAGAATCGGTTTTTTTGTTAAGCTTGTGCCGGAACCAGAAATAGAACCAGGTTGCTGTTTAAGGTTTTATTGTGAGTCTTTGGTTCATTGCTCAATATGATATTTAAAACACCTCGATTATCTTATAGACCACCACTCTCGGAATAAAATATATGCCAAAATAATGTATAAATGTTGATTAAAATGTGATCTGCAAAATTGTCACTCAAATAGAAATTCGTTCGCTTAAGAATTATTATGCTGATCGTTCTTATTAACTTGTGCCTCAATTTCGTATTTTTAATAACTTGTGCCTCAATTTCGTATTTTTAATAACTTGTGCCTCAATTTCGTATTTTTAAGTCGCCGTTTTCAATATTTGTGTTCGCTCTTAATCTTTTGCTCACTTAGAATTTCAGTACGCCATAATCAGTTTTTTTGACAGCCTGGTTTTGAATTTATAGTCGATCGGTTAAATACTACGCTTTTTGAAGTACGTCATGTATGAACTCAATACGGTTTTATAGTCAACTCACCTAGTATTATTTTCGCTCACTTGGAATTTTAGTTGCTAGCTTAGATTAACTGCTTCCCACGGCTCATTTTACGAATTTTAATCATTCATTTGCAACCACTTATAAATCGTCATCGACTAGCAGATTGCACCTTTCTTTTCAAAATTATTTGTAAAGAGATTCATTGTCCCGATCTCCTGCATAAACTGCGCTTCAGTGTCCCCAGGAGATCGGTTAGATTCAATCTCCATTCCTTTTTCTTATTCTAGCTACAGGCGAAATTCATACATGGTGCGAGCGAGTAAGGACTTTAACATTCTTTGTAAAGAGTTCTTATTGTTCTTTATAATTACTCATATAAATCGTGCTTGTTAGTGATCCTGAGTTTTCTACTACTTTCTCTGTTTCTATCTGTGAGAACCTGGAATTAGCTCTGTCTCATATACAATTATTATCCATCTGTTATAGCTGTTTGATTAAATAAATAATTTATCGCCAGTTTAGTATTAAAGTATCTCGTAAACAGTCGTCCATATATTATTTATTCGCTCGGTTTATGACTTCATTTCTTTATTTACATTCCAAGGTGTGAAAATTACCAGTATTATAAAAATCTATATCCATATTATTTAAGCTTTCAGCAGCAGCAGCAAAAGCCAAACGTCGTTTCCACATTTGTATTTGCGATGAAAAGTGTATGGTATGTATGATCAGTAATCAAAATAATAACTGCGTTAAGACTTTTATTGTCATTCCAGAAAATAATTATTATTTATCCTTTTAAAAATGGAAGTTATAAACAGGTACTCAGGGCTGAAAAATTGCAAAAGATGTTGAATGCTCAGTTTATGTTCAAACAATACACTAGTTATTTTCATTATCTTCTAAATTACCTGTTGCTTCAGACAAAAATAACATCAAATCTAACAGTTGAGTTCTCAAATTACAACTTTTTAATTTTTATTTTGATTATATAGATTAGATTTGACATTATGATTAATATTCTTGAATTAACCATTGATTTTTTGTTACTATAAATAATGCATTTTTAATGAAACTTTAACAATCTGAAATTATAAATTCAAATTTCATATCTCTATATAACATTCTTGAAATGTACCTAGTTTTGATTTGCATGTACCTAGCTTATTATTTAATATTTCTACACCAGCAATGGTAGTATGTGTGAAACTAAGTTTAATGTAAGATCTCAATGTACCATATACTAAGAAATAAATAAATACAATACAATACAATACAAATGCCCTGACCAAGTCCAGGTTCCTCACAGCGGTGAAAGATTACAATAAACGAAAACTATCACAAATTGTGCTCAATAAACCTAGACTTAAAAGCTACTCCAGGGACTCCGGTAAACATAGCCGAACAATAGGGGATCGGACTGGGTAAAAAAAACGACATTCTATTTTGTCCGTCAGACAGGTAATACAAAAATAATAAACAAGTATTTTTTGTTTTATCAAAATATCAAAAAATTACTTAGTTAGAACTCATTAAAGTTGGAGAGTGGGGGCATACTACGTCACAAGTAGGTATAAAACTTACCTACATGTGACGTCATGCGCCATTTCGACTTAATATATCTCCGTAATTTTATGACCAAGTGAAAAAAAAAAATACGTGTCCAATACTTTTCAAAAAACTAACCGACGGACAAAGAAAAAAAAATAGGATTATCCCCTATTGTCCCTTCACACCAGAAGACTGTATTACCTCAACAGGAACTACGCTAAATCAAAGAAATATAGCTTCTGTTGGACTTCAAACGGACGAGAAATGCTGAAAAAGGGTCCGGATAGTCAAGCCATCCTAGTCAAAAGTAAAAAAAAAAACTGCAACAACTGGCGTCTGCTAATATTGCAACTGCCAAGAATGCCACAGATGCATGACTTTGTAATATTTATCATTATTTTTCTACCTTTATACGACAAAATTTTGATAAAGTAGTTTTTAGGGTTCCGTACCCAAAGGGTCAAACGGGACCCTATTACTGAGACTTCGCTGTCCGTCCGTCTGTCACCAGGCTGTCATCTCATGAGCCGTGATAGCCAGTTGAAATTTCTACGGATTATTGTGTACGGATTATTACAATATTTATTTAATTCTGTTTTAGCATTTGTTGTTATAGAACAAAAAATACTAAAAACAAAATTAAATAAATATTTAAGGGGGCTCCCAAACAAAATGATTTTGTTGCTCGTTTTTATAAATAATGGTACGGAACCCTTCGTGCGCCAGTTCGGGACGCACTTGACCGGTTTTTAATTATTTTAGTTACCTCAATGAATTAAATGTAAAAATTCATGCATGTAACTTGATTAACCGCCTTTATTATCATTAGAATCCATATGCGTACCTATTTCATGTAAACATTGCATACACCGTGTAAATCACCTCATCACGAAGCCGTCAACCGCAGATAGAATGATAAAATCACCTAGTACCACCAATCCTGTCACTTTCTGTGATAATCACGTCTTCTATAACAGTCGGCATTCTGTACATGAAACTAAGTAACTTTACGCAAAAATTATTGCTGGGAAACGACTTTTTTATGGGGGGTTTAAAATCATGTTTTGTGGTAGAACTCAATGTAACGCACTTAAAACATTGTGCTGATGGACGGATTGAATAGTATGAGGGTCGTGGAGGTGTTTAAAGTAAAAATCATACGTTAAAAACTTATATTAAAAAAAATACTTGTCAAAAAGTTGGAACTTTGACCCCTAATATCTCCGTAACTAGAAGGTTCCCAGGTATGGTGTAGAACAAAAAAATGATCGCAAGGACAGGGAGAACCAGTGCCTTTCGGCTTCGTTAAGAGGTGTTTTACACCCTTTATATAACACAAAACGATTTACTTCTTAAACGATCACAACATCTATCACAATTGTGCACTTTGATACTTGCTGTGCTATGAAACAATGATTGCAAATACTTGGTGGTGTTTATTAACTTGCATTTATGACGCTGTGAAATTGCTAAATTCTATACTGTGTCATAATTTATCTCGTCAAATTCAACTGATACGCCTACTACCCAAGTCACTCTTGATCACCCAATTAAGCCCTCCAAGCAACCTCACAACGTAAAAATGAATAATGACGTAGACCATTTAATTGATGGTATTGACGAACTTTCTCACACACATGATTAAAACATCCGAATAGATATCTAATAATATTCTCGCAAAATATTCGTTCTATAAATTGTAACTTCCTAAACTTACAAACTCTGCTTCACCGTATCTCTTGTGACTGTGACCTGGTGCCACCAGGTCACAGTCACAAGAGATCACCAGGCTGGTGGTCATACTCGGTCTCTCTTGGTTAGCCTGTTCTAACAACTTCCATCTTCCTACATTGCAAAACTATTCTTGTGGCAACACTACAGCTAACAGCTGATTTTAAATTGTCCTTCTATTTTTAACTTTAAATATTAAATTTCTTTGTTTTTTATAACATATTTCCAATTACTCATCAAGTAAAAAGCTAATTAAAGTGTTTTTTGTGTTAGATTCACGAAACAAGTCTATAAAAGTGCAAAATTATTCATGTGAATCAGTGACAGTTACCGGCTCAAGGAACTTTTGCATTGTCATCTTGATAACAGGTACAATACTATAATATTCTACTTGCTATTATATTGTTTACGTGCTATAACTTTACCAGCAATTAAATAGTTCACCTTTTATTTCGTTAACTTACGATAACAATGAACTTTGGAACGTAAACATAACCTTGCTTGGTTTGGTGACAGAACTCGCTGATAAGCTAAATTTATTTTCTCTTCTATACTAACTATAACATCCTAACCCTGCTGCCACAGTTACCTTCTCTCTTCCAGTTTCATTTCTTATCCTTTTCCAAACTTTTATCATGACTCTGACACGTTCCGCCCACGCTCGCCAGGAAGAACTTAAAATAGCTCTGAGCGAATTAAAGGCGTCTAAAGAGTCCTGTGACCAACTAAGTAGGGAACTGGATGACAATGAAAGGGTTCTCTTTGAAGCCCATGAAATAAATAGAAAGTTAAAAAAGGAAATGGGTCAGATATATAATCAATACACTGACGCCATAGAAGACCGGGATAGGCTCCAAGTTATTGTGGACGGGTTCAGCCAGTGTAGCGTAGAGTATGAACAAACTCTAAATCATAAGTATATATTAGAACAACAGCTTCATGAGGCTAGAAGTCACATAACAGAACTTGAGACTACCAACAATAACATCACTGCCTCGCTGAATCATAGTCTGTTCAGTGAATTGGTGCCTATTGCCCCGTCAATGGTTTCTGCCACTAAACCATCCTTCACCATAGATTTGACAGGTGAGGATGATTCCTATCTATGTAGTTCAGTGAGGGCAGTCACAAGTAAAAATAAAATTAAAAAATATATTAAAATCAATAGATACATTAAAAAAACACAAAAAATGGTTAAAAGGCAAAAATATTTCATTAAAAATGTTAAATTAAATAGAGAAAGACTAAATGTAATAAAACAATTGGATATATATTCTTCTAATTTGGAGCAAAGCACTAGGAGGTACAAAATTGACACAGAACACCTGCAATCAAAACTTGACCACCTACAGGAGAGGCTAAGTTCAATGACTAGCAAATATAATACCTCTCAACATGTTATGAGGGAATATGTGTTGGCGATGAATGATTTGGTGAACTCACAAACAAACAACTGTGAGCATTGTCAATTAACTTCACATGTAAATACACCAGACCACTCGTTGACAACATGTAATACCACCTTACCGCAGCCATGTGTTGTTTTGCATACTCCTATGAATAGTTCCCAGAAACAATGTAAACAAAGTGTAAATAATGACATAGTTATATTTTGTGATGAGATTGGAAAAGACCTAGGTAATTTGTTAACAGATGAATATCCAGGACACTCAGTAATAAACAACTGTATGCCCGGATGTTCTCTAAATCATATTATGAAAGAAATTATTAGATGTAAGTTTAACCAGGACACCATATTATTAATTTTAATAGGTAATAGAGGAAAGGTGAACAAAGGAGAATTGCTCCAGTATTATAGAACTTTGTCAAACTTAAATTTAAGAAAAATTTTGTTGTTTACTTTTCCCTATAGTAACAGTTTGCCACAGGAAGAAAATTTATATAGATATAATATTAATAACACATTGCATAATTTGACATATAATAGTAATGCAATACACTTGATTGACATCAACAATTATATTGGCAGAAATTTTTATTTGACAAAAGATAGATATCATGTAGACAGGTGCTATCTTCCAAACTATTGTAAAAGACAGGTAGCTATGTCGCTATCATATTATTTTTCTGTAACAGCCAAGAACTTGGCTAATCCAGTTGCCTCTGTTGATCAATGCAATATTAAGCTAAATTACTCTGCCAATAGTTTGTCAACAATTAATGAATCAGTGAATCATTTAAATTAGATATTGAGACAACAGAGGCAACCTCTTGCACTATTATAAGGAAGCCAGATAGTGAACCGGGCGAATGTTTTGAGAATTTTAATAGTATCAACCTGGTTCATCAAAATATTCAAGGATTTTTGAACAAAGAATTAGAAGTAGAACTTTTTATGAATTGTAACAACATAGATATTCTTTGTATAACGGAGCATTGGCTCAAATGTCACCAATTAATGTTTAATTTTAGTAATCACCAGGTTGGTAGTTCATTCAGCAGGGTAAATGCTATACATGCGCGCATTAATCCTAGTAAATAATCAGCTTAAATTTAAAGACCGCAAGGATATTGTAAGCCTATCTGTTGAGCGAACAGTTGAAATAGCCTGTATAGAATTGGAACAGTTTATCATATTAAGTGTGTATAGGCCTCCTTCAGGATTGTATGACTGTTTTGAAAAGGTAATGGATGAAGTGTTTCATAAAATCTGTAATTCTAAGAAGTCTGTAATCACTTGCGGTGATTTTAATATTAATTTGTTAGAAAATTCTGGGTTAAGTACTAAAATTATAAGCCTGTTTCATTCATACAATCTTGAAAACAAATTTCTGGAGCCCACTAGAATAACCCCAACTAGTGCCACTTGCCTAGATAATATTTTCACAGATGTTATACCTACCCACAAAGAAATTATTAACTTATTAGATTCAGATCATTGTGGGCAATTAATCACAATTCCAAATGTAGACAAGAAAGTCACTAAAAAGGATATCATTGTTAATCCAAAAACTAAAACTCGCCTGGAAACTTTAAAATTTAAGCTTTTGTCTAAATTACCACTATTGCCAACTAATGATGATCCCAATCAACATTATAACGATTTTTTCAGAATGTATTGCACTCAGTATAATACCACGTTTATTCCTAAGACGATCTCGGTTAATAGTAATGCATCCTTCAACGACTGGGCCACTATTGGTATTCATAAGAGTCGAAAACGTCTTTATGAGCTGTATGCTGAGCGGACCTATAAAAACACTGTAGAATTTAAGTTATATGTTAAGAATTATTCTAAAATATTTAAAAAAGTTTGTTTTTTAGCAAAGTCACGTTACTTGAGTTAAAAAATTAAAAACAGTAGTAATGTAATTAAAATGACATGGAACATTATTAATAGCGAAACGGGAAGGTCTTGCAACCGAAATAGTGACTACAGCCTTGCTATTGGCGATACAATTTTAAATTCGGACACTCAAGTTGCCACAGCTTTTGAAAATTTCTTTGCGGATATTCCTGTATCGACTACTAAATCGCTAAACTCGTCACCTGCTGCTGCCGAGTCTTTACTTAAGGAAAGCGTTTCAGTCTGTGATTCCGAATTTAATTTTCAATACGTCACTTGTAAAGATATAATTAAAACTTTTCACACCTTAAATGTTAAAAAGACCGCCGATCTATGGGGTCATTCCGTGGACGTTGCTAAGTCCATTATAAACATTGTAGCTCCCTCTTTAGCTGTAATATTTAACGATTGTATTGACCGTGGTGAGTTTCCTGATCTAATGAAAAATAGTAAAATAATACCATTGTTTAAATCGGGTAGTACATCAGACCCCACTAATTATAGACCCATTTCAGTACTACCCACATTTAGTAAAATTTTTGAAAAGCTAATTTTAGAGCAAATGCAACGTTTTTTTAATAAACATAAGTTACTACATAAAAAACAGTTCGGATTTACAAGGGGTCGTTCAACTACTGATGCAGGTGTTGAACTTTTAGGCCACATTTATAATGCATGGGAGGACAAATGCGATGCTTTGGGCATATTTTGCGATTTGTCTAAGGCTTTCGATTGCGTTCTTCATGAAACATTAATCAGAAAACTCCACCACTACGGAATCCGTAACGCCTCTCTGGATCTTCTTACTTCGTATTTGAGTGATAGGATTCAGAGAGTTGATGTTAATGGAAAAAGATCTCCCGGATCCGTTGTAAAAATGGGGGTACCCCAGGGCTCAATTCTCGGCCCATTTTTGTTTCTTATTTATATAAATGACTTGCCTTACCTCATAAAGGATAATCATGACATAGTATTGTTTGCAGATGACACTTCTCTTTTATTTAAACTCAAACGTCAGCAGATAGTTACGGACGAGGTTAATAGCGCCCTGGCAAAAGTCGTTAATTGGTTTAATGTCAATAATCTACTTCTAAATGAGAAAAAAACCAAATGTATTAAGTTTACTATACCCCATGTAAGACAAGTAGAAACTAGGGTACTAATCAAGGATGAAGAGTTGAAACCGGAAGATAGCACAGTGTTCTTGGGCATAACTCTGGATGCCAAGCTTCAGTGGGGCCCGCATATAGACAAATTGTCAAAAAAACTTAGCTCAGCAGCATACGCCGTTAGGAAAATTCGTGATTTGACTGATTTAGAGACAGCCCGTTTAGTTTACTTTAGTTATTTCCACAGCGTGATGTCGTACGGTATTCTCTTATGGGGCAATGCCGCCGATATTCAGACAATATTTGTTTTGCAAAAAAGGGCAATTCGTTCAATTTATAAATTAAGTCCTAGATACTCCCTCAGAGAAAAATTTAAAGAGATTGATATTCTTACTGTGCCCTCTCAGTTTATTTATGAAAACCTTTTGTACGCGCATAAAAATATTAATTTGTTTAAAAAATACAGTGATATCCACAACGTAAATACGAGGAACAAACACAAATTTGTTGTTCCTGCAACGAGGCTCAAAAAAGTAGGGGGTACGTTCAGATGCCAATGTATACGTTTTTACAATAAGCTTCCGAGCCATATTCAAGCACTAAGCCTAAATAAATTCAAATCGTTTATAAAACGGAAGCTATGCCTGAAAGCCTACTATCATGTAAATCACTATCTCGAAGATAAAAAGGCTTGGGATTAAACTGCTCCAATGAAATTTGCTCTGTGAATGTCGAAATTCCGGACTTCGCTTGTTTATTGTTAATTCCTTATTTTATACACTGTGACATTTTTATTTTATTTTTACCTTATTTTTATACTTTTTTTATTTTTTTTTATTATTATTTTAGATGACATTTACCGATGTGACATGAATACTTATTTCAGTATTTTATTATTATTTTTTTTTACTTTATTTTTTTATTATTTTTATGTGACATTTACTGATTTGACATTGATATTTACTTTTTTTTTATTATTATTGTGACATTTATTGAAATTGTTGTTTTTTTTTTTTTTTTTAATTCATTTCGTATATTATTATTAATTACTTACATTTAATTATTGTGAATGTGAGGACCATGTAGGTCACTTTTTTTTTTATTTTTTTCTCCCACCGCTGTCTGGCAGTTTGAGTACTTTAAGCGACCTACCCAAATGTCCTTTCTTTGGTATTGTTCGTCGTTGCGTTGAGCTCCTTGAGTTATAAGTCGAGCTACACGATAACTGACAAATGCTTGCACTGACTGGACAGGTCCACTCAAATCTGTGTGGTTCTTTCTTTAAAAGACCATCTCAGACACTAATCTGCATGGTCCTCATGTAAATTGAGTAATGTCTGGACTTTAAAAGAGCAACAAGTTAACAGAGAACCTCTGAGTTTGTTTCGGCTGTTTCTTCTCAGAGTAGTCAGGTACGAAACACCGGCCCCATCTAGTTTTAAAAAAAAAATGACGTGTAAAAGTGTTTGTAAAAACCTATTTGCAAAATAAACATCATTTATCATTTATCATTTATCATTTATTATATGCTAAAAACCACCAAACATCTCAATCGGAGTGACGGTGTGGTAGTATATTTCAAGTCTGATTTACTTGTTGCATATGAAGTCCCAGACTTTAGTCAAACTGCCTCATAATTCAAATAAAATCGGAAGTGGCAATAGTCTGCATTTACCGTTCACCATCTAATGATAGCATCCACGATTTTATTTTAGCAACCCACCGAGGGTTTCGTACTTTACATATTATAAATAGTTCAGGAATCGAGTTTCAAAGTTTTTTCCGAGCTTTTTATTTGGGGTATCATTTAAGCTATCACCAATTTAATTAGTTTTGTGTTTCTTAAATAATAGGGTTTGTCCTCGAAATAGTAGATCTGTCACCAAAATGTAGTCACCAAACAATGCAAAATCAGTTCTACAATAAATCACCTAAAATCCTGAGATATAAGGTCTAGTACCAAATAAATGTTTTTGTATGTATTATAATAGGTGTGTCCTAATAAGTATTTATGCAAACTAATTTAAAGAGATCACCAATAAATAATATTATGTTACTAGAAAATTGCATTAAGTTCAAATAGTAGTCGACGGAGCCCCGCTACGCGGGGCTCCTATTTCTCTCTGCAGGGTTTAAAGTAACCTAACCTGTCCGAGTTGATGTGCCCTATGTCTCTAAGGAACTGATCTATTTATTTGGTGACAGATCTACCATTCTGAGCACAGAGCTATTATTTAAGTAACAAAACTGTTATTATAAGAACGAAGTTTATATTCATGTAATGCAATATAATTTTATTGGTTATCGATCTCTTATTTTACTGATAATTCATACCTGGGAACAATTTTTGTTTATCTGAGAACGAAAATATTTCGTGGCGATAGATCTATTTATTAGGTGATACAACTTGATGACAAATATAAATTTTGGTGATAGAAAATATAGTTCCCTTTTATTTGTAAACTGCGTCGAGTCTTTACATCGCCAATTCCACAGAGTCTAAAGACTAGAGTCTATAATCAGTGTGTCCTACCCGTCATAACGTACGGTGCCGAAACGTGGACACTCACGGTAGGGTTGGTCCACAAAAAAGTCGCTCAACGTGCTATGGAAAGGGCTATGCTCGAGGTTTCTCTGAAAGATCGAGTTCGTAACGAGGTGATCCGACAGAGAACTAAGGTTATCGACATAGCCCACCGCATAAGCAAGCTGAAGTGGCAATGGGCCGGCCATATAACCCGAAGCAACGATAACCGTTGGGGTAGACGAGTTCTTGAGTGGAGACCACGGATCGGTAAACGTAGCGTAGGACGTCCTCAGACTCGGTGGAGCGATGATCTTCGCAAGGCGGCTGGCAAGAGCTGGATGAGAGTGGCCGAGGATCGTGCTCAGTGGCGTGTCATGGGAGAGGCCTATGTCCAGCAGTGGACGAATACAGGCTGATGATGATGATGATGTATAGTTGTCAGACTTTTCCCTGTACTTGTAGTTTAAGACGATATTACCTACTTGCCAAGTTCTAGGTCAACGGGAAGTACCTACCCTATACATTTCGATTCCCTTGAGGTTGTGGAAATATACGTGTTTTGGGGCATAAACGGCCATATCTTTATTTTTAACCCCCGACCGAAAAAGAGGGGTGTTATAAGTTTGACCTGTGTGTCTGTGTATCTGTGTATCTGTGTGTCTGTCTGTGGCATCGTAGCTCCTAAACGGATGTACCGATTTTGATAAACTTGGTTTCGTGGGGGTTGCACCCCCCCCCCTCACCCCAAAAATGTTTTTTTTTATTATTTAGCTGTATCGTTTATTGGCGAGAAATCGCGCAACACCGAGAAAAGTGCAAGCATTGGGGAGACCTATGCCCAAGATTGGGACAGTCAAGGCTTAGATAAAATAATATGAGTTTAAAATGCATGAAATAAAAATTTAAAAAAAACTCCCGTCACAAAAAACCTCTAAAAAACCAAAAATAAAATAATCCAAGCGTCTTAGCGTCGGGGGACCGCTTAGTACAAGCACAAAACAAAAGGTTTTTTGTGTCGGGGGTTTTTTTTTAATTTTTAATTTAATATGTTAACTTAGAAGTTTAATTTTTCACAGCTTAAAGAGGCTGTAGACCTGGGTATATGGTCAACTCGTACCTCCACGTGTTCCCGAGGTGAAGGGTCTTGACAGACAGACAGACGGACAACAAAGTGATGCTATAAGGGTTTCGTTTTTTTTTGAGGTATCGTAAAACAGGTAACCCTAAAAATGAAAACAGCGAAATATTTGATAGCAAATTTAAATAATTTACGTCGCACGTCATTGCCAGCTTTCAGAATGTTCAACCTTAAGGTAAACGCATGCTTATTAGAGACGAAGGAGCCGTAAGAATCGAATTTTAGAATTACTTGTATGAAATCCTATGAAACATCGCACACGTATCCGCGCCGAATCGGACAAGTAGATAACAACGTTAAACATAATAGGGGATCGGACTGGGTAAAGAAAACGACATTTTAATTTGTCCGTCAGACAGTTAATAAAAAAATATTAGACACGTATTTTTTGTTTTATCAAAAAATTACTTAGTTAGAACTCATTAAAGTTGGAGAGTGGGGGCTTACTACGTCACAAGTAGGTATAAAACTTACCTACATGTGACGTCATGCGCCATTTCAACTCAATATATCTCCGTAATTTTATGACCACGTGAAAAAGAAAAAATACGTGTCCAATACTTTTCAATAAACTACCCGACGGACAAAGAAAAAAAAATAGGATTATCCCCTCGTTCGGTGCAGTCAATTCTTTAGGCGCGGACAAGAGCGCGTGTATCTTTAAGTTACAGAAAGAAAGGTTCCAGTCAATATCAATGCCTAAGTAGCAGATAGCCTAGTGGTGTAACTGTCGGACTGCCAAATCATAAGTCTCAAGTTCGGACCCAAATAAGTCAGATCCCAATCAAGTTCTTAACAATATTCAGGGTGGAAATTTTCAATGCCACCTGGAGGGAAAGTACTCTAAATACTGGAGATCTTAAATACTGGAGATCTAATTCCTTTATTTTTAAAAATAAAACATATCTGCATTCAAAGATTCCCGAAAATTCGTTTGCACACTCAGGAATCGAACCAGCTATAATCCGAAAAAATGTGTACTTTTAAGCTATCGATCCATAGGGCCAATCGTAAGGATGAAATCTCTCTAACAAACATGATCATTTAAATGAAAGGAAATCCAGCAAGTATCAGTTTTGGGGTACATGAAAATAAAAAAATAGTTTCTTTAAGAACTCTGTCTCTCTGCGATACTATGTGTGTAACAAAAACCCACCGGTACCAACCCAAGCCAGACAAGTACCAAGAATAATTCAACGAGGTATTTGCGTGACACATTCGAATTCCTAATGGTATTAATTTGATCAACTCATCACCATTCATTACGCTTTTTAGGGTTCCGTTGTCAAATGACGAAACATGGAACCCTTATAGATTCGTCCTGTCCGTCTGTCTGTCCATCCATATGTCATACCTATTTTACTCCGAGACTTTGGCACCACCGAGTTGAACCTTGGAGATCAGGGCCCCCTATTCACAACCGCACGGATTCGATTCGATAAGTCGTAATGTCTATCTTGTTTTGGCATTACGAAAGCGAGCGAGAGAGACATACGACTTTCCGAATCGAAATCGAATCCGAGCGTTTGTGAAGGTATCATTTATAAACCGCTACACAAAAGTTCTGTGAAATTACGAATTTTAAAAAGTTGGGATGGCCCTCTGTCTGTGTGATTACAGATTGAAAAAAATATTCTACGTATACAACAGTACGCGTAGCATGACCACTGTAGAAACGAGTTTTGTCTGCGCAAGACAATCGACATAATGATACATAGACAATAACAATGTGTCAGTTTGTCGATTCTTCCGTCGACATAGCCCGTTTCTACCTAGTGGTCATACCTGTCATGCTACGCGTGCAGTGCGGTATTAATTGATAACTCGTAAAAAAAAAAAAAAAATCGAGGTTATCAAAATACTTTTTTTCTACATAGTTACTCAATGGTTGATTAAATATTTGCTTCTAAAGCCGTGAAAAATTTAAAGTTATTAATTTTAAAGTAAGAGTTTCTGAAAAAGTTCAATGGGGAATGGAGTTCGTGGAAAGTAAAAATAATGAAAACTGGTTTCAATAAGGTTTGATATTTATTATCTGTAATGGCAAAGAAAACATTTGTGAATAAATAAATAAATATTTAGATTTGGAGATAATGGGACTTCATCGTGAAACTGCAGCAATAGCAGATATTACGTTAACGCTATTTTTACATGATACCTTGCTAGACTCTTCATAAACGATGCTCCTACTCCAGGCCTGCTCTTAGTGATTTATTTATTATTTAAAATTGCAGGTCACTTTTGTGAAGCCTATCTCCTGCAGTAGAAACGTAGGCTGATCATGCTATGCTGTAAATATCTATGACACGACGAAGCACATTTTATCTTACTCGTTTAAACGTGTCAAACACTCATATTTTTTTTCAGAACAGTGTGTTGGCTACCTGATCACCTCTAACATTGGCTGCGGTTAAATCTTGAAATGTGCAGAATGGGCAGGAAAAGAGGTGGGACATATCATGCAGACAACGTCACACTGTCATTGTGTTTGGGATAGGTCAAGGATACCCCATTTGGCCTGATTACATCCACAGTGACCAATCGGTTAAAGGTTTGATGTCACACTAGGCATGCACAGATATGAACTCCACACACAAAGAACGTCATAGGCCGGTTGTGCGAAGAACCGTTGGGGATGGTCCCGAGCTAGGTGATGTAAGATGGCGAAGAACGTTATTTCTTGCCCCAACTTTCTGAGACACTGGAACTTATCTGTCAGGGATCTATCCAGGGTGATACCAAATAGCATCGTAGGGAGCGATAGTAGTAGTGAGAGAAGTAGTGAGTTTATGTCATTTTATTAGGGCCGTCGCCCATAGATCGTTCCATCAATTTTTTTTATTTAAAAACCCTTGCCCCACACTAGGAATTTCTCCTGTATCGACTAACGTGGGTGTGTTTACAAACATTTGAACTCACATACACAAACAGCCAGACCCGGAACAACTATTTCAAACCATACAAATATTTGTTCCGTGCGGAACCACTGCGCCAACCGTGCCGTCGAATTGTCGCGATTCTTTAGCGCTGCAGTGGCGACGGTTAGAGAAACGGTGCTATACAGTCACCATACTGTCGCTAACTAACCAAAATACTATACCGCTACTGTCCACACCCACCTTCACTCTCCATTCTTCGTTTCCCTGAAGTCGTCAGACACAGTGATGGCTCATTTGTATCGAACTCTATACAGTAGCCATGCTGAGGCGCGTTTAATCGTTGCTAATGCACCAAACGTGAGATAGCAATGCTTCAAAACGGCGTAGATGAGTGGCTTAAAAATAATTACATTATTATGTAGAAAGTTTTCACTGTCATAGGAAATTCAATTGTACCTACTTATCTAAAGGGTGTAAAACACCTCTTAACGAGGCCGAAAAGCACTGGTTCTCCCTGTCATTGCGATATTTTTTTTGTTCTACACCATACCTGGGAACCTTCTTGTTACGGAGATATTAGGGGTCAAAATTCCAACTTTTTGACAAGTATTTTTTTAAATACAAGTTTTTAATGTAAGATTTTTACTTTAAACACCTCCACGACCCCCGTACTATTCAGTCCGTCCATCCGCACAATGTTTTGAGTGCGTTACATTGAGTTCTACCACAAAACATGATTTTACACCCCCACAAAAAATAAGTAGTTTCCCAGCACAAATTTTTGCGTAAAGTTACTTAGTTTCATGTACAGAATGCTTGGTTGACGGCTTCATGATGAGGTGATTTACACCGTGTATAAAGTACAACATCAACAATTGTTTTTAATTTCAATTTAGATGTAATTTCAGGATTCAATATAATACTATACAACGTCGTCTTTTCCTTTTCCTTATCTCTTGAGTAAAACAAACATTAACACTGGCAAGGGAAAATTCTTTTTTTATAAGTAATAAAAGTAAAGGGTCAAACGGGACCCTATTACTGAGACTGCGCATCCGTCTGTCCGTCCGTCTGTCACCAGGATGTATTTCATGAACCGTGATAGTTAGCCAGTTGAAATTTCTACAGATTATGTATTTCTGTTGCCGCTATAACAACAAATGCTAAAAACAGAATAAAATAAGTATTTAAGGGGGCTCCCATACAAAAAAGTGTTTTATGAATAATGGTACGGAACCCTTCGTGCGCGAGTCCAACTCGCACTGGGCCGGTTTTTTTTTTTATATTCAGTCACTCGTGCAAAGCGTTGGGAATATAGATAGTAGATGAATGAAATGGCGGCAGGTCACGGGAACAATCTACGAGTCCTGCATTCCCTTTAAACTCAAGGGGAAGACTTATAAAACAATGAATAAACCTGCTGTCTAGTATGAATTTGAATGTTAGGCCACAAAAGGGATAAAATAAAGGTATTTGCATGTGCTTGAGATGAGAATGTTAAGGGGGATATGTGCGGTTACACGAATGGATAAAATATAAAAAGGAGTACCCGCATCAGATGAAGCCTGAAAGTGGCGCCGGTGATTAAAAAGTTGTGTGATAATCGATCGTCGTGGTATGGGCATGTGATGTAGAGAAAACAGGAAAATGTCGTGTGGAAAGATTTTTAGTAAATTAAATGTATTGGTGGTTTTTTAAATACCATAAAAAATATATTAAAATATCTGTGAAAGGACTGAACGATGATATAAACAGTATATCAACTTTCAAGTAAGAAAATCGTAGCAGTTTGTCATTGACGTAGGTAGGTTCTACGCCAATGTGCTACGAAGTTATCACTTTGGCGTAGCACCTAAATCACTTCGCTAGCTAAACGGAACAGGAGGTCTACTCTCTTTCTCCGAAACGTAACTTCGGCAACGAACGAAAATTAACTGTAGTTACGTTTGTGACCCTACTTTATATAATTTGCTTTATTAACTTTATTAATTTTAAAATAAGAGAGTAGACCTCCTGCCTTAAGTTTCAATCAATGTGTAATTGTGTACAATAGATAATTCTATCTAAACTATAAAATAAAGCTGTAATTTGTTAAAGAGCGACAAATGCACAAAACTATAGCAGTATTTAAATACTAGCTTATGCCTGCGGCTTCGCCCGCGTGGTGTTCGGTTGATAATTGTCCCATGGGGTCATACTGAATATGCTAACCCACGTTATAAACGATCTTTATTCCAAATTTTATCCAAATCTGTTTAGTAGTTTTTGCGTTAAAGAGTTACAAACATGCTCACATTTATAAAAATATTATAGTAAGATAAGATTAAACGTAATTATAGAACTCGGAAAGAAGTTTTTGTGATATACATAAATTGATCTTGAATAAACAATATTCACTAAAAGAATTATATTTTTAGAAATCTAGCAAAAAAAGAACAATAAACAATTCGACTCTGTCATAGAAATCTCGAATATTTTGATTGAATGGTGATTGTTTTTATGATACAATAGGAATTAAGATTATTAGTAATTACTAACTGTTCCCGGCGGCATGCACATTTTCCTACCTACCTCCTACCCTACCCTACTTACCCTACGCCACCCTACCTACCCTACCTACCTATCTACCCTACCCTACCCAACCCAACCATATTTATCCTAATTTTTAGTAAAAAAAATTTTAGTTTACCAAGTTGGTGCAGTCGTTCGAAAGCTATGCGCGTACATACAGTTCAGCAATTCATTTTTATATATAAAGATACGTATTTCATATTCAGTTTCGTATAGAGAACCAATGGCCAAACTTCTGTAGAAGCTAGACCTGACTTTTATTTTTAGTGTGGTATAACCAATTATAGTGAGATTGTTTTTTTTTTTATCTAATAAACACCTTCCTGTTCGAAAATAATAATGAAATAGCCAAGATATTTTAATAATCCAAAAAATACTTTTTAGGAAGTTGTGGCCTATGTAGAGGACTACATATTCCTTGGTCAAGTCATCTCTTCGCAAGACCAAACTAGCCAGGAAATATATATTATGAGGATTGCAATTGGTTCTAAAAAATACTGGTCCCTCAAGGAGATTAAGAATTCAAAAGACCTGGGCAATCTGACTTTTGAAAAGAAAGACCTTCAAATCATAAATACTCTCATGTTTAGCTTTTGTGTGTAAAACATGGACACTCACCAAATCGCTCAGGGAAAAGCTTACCAAGTGTCAAAGAACAATGGAGAGAAGCATGGAAGGCTCAAGGAGACAAGATAGAATAAGGAACTTTGATCTCCGGTCCAAAACAAAACTGACCATTGTTCTAACAAGAATAGACCTACAAAACTCGAGGTGGACAGGCCACATGATGCGAGACACTAAAGGAACGTAGAACAAGTTAGTGACAGAATGGTATCCAAGGGATGGCAAAAGAAATCGGGGAAGGCTGCCTAACCGTTAATAATTATGGGAGGATAAAATATTGCTGACAGGAGGTCCAAACTGACGACAATGGAAAGTGTTAGAGGAGGCCTATGCGATGAGGCACGCCGAGAAATTCGAGACATTTTGTGATGAACGAATGAAATAAGCATAAATTAAAACTCACAAAGTAAACTAACGATATAAAGGGTGTAAAACACCTCTTAACGAAGCCGAAAGGCACTGGTTCTCCCGTCATTGTGATAATTTTTTTGTTCTACACCATACCTGGGAACCTTCTAGTTACGGAGATATTAGGGGTCAAAGTTCCAACTTTTTAACAAGTATTTTATTTAGGTAAATGTAAGATTTTTACTTTAAACACCTCCACGACCCCCGTACTATTCAATCCATCCATCAGCCCAATGTTTTGAGTGCGTTACATTGAGTTCTACCACAAAACATGATTTTACACCCCCCAAAAAAAGTCGTTTCCCAGCAATAATTTTTGCGTAAAGTTACTTAGTTTCATGTACAGAATGCTTGGTTGACGGCTTCGTGATGAGGTGATTTACACCGTGTAGTACATATTTTAGTTATAAAAGGAATTCGTTCAAGTGTCTTTTTTCAAATTCTTCTGATATTAGCTGGAAATTTATGCAGTGTGGCTATTTCATAAAAACCGTAGGTTATACAGCAAATATAACCTTCCTCTAGGTTGTTGATTTCTTAATTATTTGTTGGTAAAGATAAAAATACCAACATACGATCTAATATGTAAAAACTCCTAAAATCATACTCATTAAAAAAAAAAACACAATAAGAAGAATAACAAATACAATGATGATCTTGATTTCTGCCATGCTTTCTGCAACCCCTCGAGGATCGAGACACATTGATCGACGGCATTCGATGGTTTGTCTAGATACAAAAAGAGCAGAAAGCATGGGACATCGTACATCACGTCGAAGCAAGAGAATGTGAAAGAATGCCGTCGATCAATGTCCGTGACCTTTAAAATGCACATCAAAAACACGAATAAAACAAAAGAAAACCAATAAATCTTGAGGTCTTGAGGTCTTGATCATGATTTTTCTTCCAAAAGTTTTCTTCTCAATCTTCTTCAGATGGGTAACACTAAATACTCATTGATAAGCACTGAAGCAGCAGGAGTAATCACAAACACTCCTGCGGCACTAGTACTTAGGAACAAGAGTTAGTTTTATTCTGTCTTCTGGCTTCATTCTTCTACTTCTTTTTAGGGACAGAAGATTCAAAATGCGTTTGAATTTATAATCTGCTGCAAGAAATGGATAAGATTGAGAATACATGCACGAATTATTAAACTTAACAATTAGACATTAAGGCCTGCACAGATCAGGAAGGGGCCCGAGAGGGCCGATGCCTGCCAGGGCTGCGGGTTGTTCGAAAGAGATACCGCGGCCCTGGAACACAAAGGGCTTAGAAGGAACATGGGTGGGTTTTAGTCAGTCAATGATGATTTCCCATCCGCAAAAAAAAAAAAAAAAAAAAAAAGGCCTGCACAGATGAGGGACTTTGGTCCCCTGAGGACAAAATGAGTCAAATGTAGGAGTAGATATTATAGGTACACCTCTGCGTAACCCTTCGAGGAATATAGGTGTAAATTGTAATGATATGAGGTTATGTTACTCAAGTAATAATTATTTGTAAAATGCATGCTTATTGCAACAAACTAGCACACATGCATCCCACACACAAAAGTCCTCTAGTCTGGGCAGGCCTTATACATAAACCATAATCATAATAATAAAAAGAATACAGTCTATAAATAAATATAGAATAATCCTACTTAATATTATAAATGCGAAAGTTTCTAAGGATGGATGGATGGATGGATGTTTGTTACTCTTTCACGCAAAAACTACTGAATGGATTTGGATGAAATTTGGCACACGGGTAGTTTATAACCTGTATTAACACATAGGATACTTTTTAACCCGATAGTATGTTCCCGTGGGACAATTATCGAACTCCACGCGGGCGACACCGCGGGCATAAGCTAGTCAACAATAAACGAAAAACAAATAAAGCCAGCCGTTGGCACCATTCGTCCCTCAAAATTTGTTACTGAAGAATTAAAAACTCTACGTTTCCCTACAAACGGAAAGATCGTTATAACAGACAAAACGCTCGCGAGTTTAAACAGTAATAATGACAATTAAGACAGTTAAACACCATGGAAGGTTAAATGCCTACTCGTCTGCTCACCATGATTCATTCACTGACCGCAATGTACAATCAACCACACGTGTTCGCCACATTTGAAACGCGTAAACAGCTCGCGTTACTACAAAATGTACAAGATGTTGAAGTCATATTGTAAAGATCTACATGCGGTTGATTGTACTGGATAATATAGGCGTAACAGACGTTACTCATATAAGCAGCAATCCATACTAATATCCATACTAATATTATAAATGCGAATGTCACTCTGTTTGTTTGTTTGTTACTTTTTCACGACTAAACGGCTGATCGGATCTTAATGAAATTTGGCAAGAAGATAGATTTCAACCTGGGGAAGGACATAGGCTATATTGATATATAGCCTATGTGTGTGTAGCGTAATGATTTACGCTACGACCAATAGGAGCGGAGCAGCAATGAAAAATGTTGCGAAAACGGGGAAAATGTGACGCAAACGAAGTTGCGCGGCACAGCTAGTTTAAAATAAAAGCTTGTAACCTGACGCTTTGTAAGCAGGTGACTAATTAGGTTTAATTGATATAATAGTTCTACGTTATAAAAATTGAATGATATGAATCATGAATGAATGCTGCTGCTACCATTGTGTAATGTAAGTATGTCTTAATACCTGCAATCTAAGCGAGCTATCCACAGCCTGCAGCCACTGATCACGTGAAAGGCCAATTTCCCCAAAAAAACGGAACGGTAGTTTAAAATTGCTGATCAACTTTTAAACTACGTTCAGCTGTCAGTGTCATCATTGCTATAGAATATTGACACTCAAAGCTCTTAAAGAAATCGATTTCTGTACATTCCAGCATTTTTACAAATTAAACCCTTTCATTTTTAAGTTCTTAAAAAGCATGTTGTAGCGTGCGTACAAGCAGCCAGCGCGCTGCGACAAACATCTGTGCACTGTGCACTGTACTTAATAATTGTGAATCCAGACGGAGTTTATTGTGCCCATGCCAACAACGTCTGAATATTTTTGACAGAGACACGCCATTATATGAAAAAAAAAACTGCACTAATCATCATTTTACATAGTTCTAAAGATTTTTCTTTTTTTACTATTTGTATAGTAAAATAAAGTGGGTACAATTTTTATTAATTGAGCTGGGCGAGATCCAACATTGTCATGTGACTTTATTAATTCTCAATATCACTATTATCGTGCATGGTGTTTTAAACGATGCACAAAGCTGTAGTACCTACCTATTTTCCTATACTTACATCCTTTAAAAATCCAATTAAACCCAAACCAAACAAAATCCATTTCCATTTCCAACTCAAAATTCCTCTGGCTTACTTTCGTAAACGATCCATCAAACCGATCTGCAATATGCCACAAAATAAAAAAAGCAAAACTCGCAGAGCACATGCAACACAACTCCAGAACACCGAGTAGCAGATCTTCAATTTTATTGCTCAATTGGTCGCATCCGTACTTCAGCGACCAACGAATCTAATAGAACGGGCTAACCCACACCACCTACGTGCAATCACTTGAATTACATTTAACTAGTGTTAATTCGATTAATCCGATCAATTCGTTCGACGAGAGATTTAAACGGTGACACCCGGCGTTTTGTGTAATTTCTCTATCTGTGTTTAAATCAGAACTAGTATGAAGTGTTCGTTTTGGGGTCTATTTAGATGCAGTTGAAAAAAATTTGGCAGATCTTTTGAAAATACAAAATAAAAAAGAGAATGTTATACTACTCATTTGAAAACTCCTTTTTAAAATGGATATTTTCTTCAGGGTTGATGCCTAGATTCATTAGCATAGTTCATGACGTAGTATTAAAGATACTACGAACAAACATAAAATTACTAGACTGCCTTCAATATGGTTTTAAACGCCGACTAAGGGTCAATTTGAGCATTATAAATGCTTAATATTACATTAAATACATATCAGAGGATGGGAAATTACCCTAAATATCGTTTAGATAAATTAGAGGAAGCTCACAATTAGTTCCACAAATTGTAAGCCTCCTCTAATTTTCCCATCTTTCAAGCCACAAGTTTAGGTCTCATATTCACGGGGGGTTTATTGAACAAAGGTTATCTAGGTATCGACTCAAAATAACTGGGTCTAGTCTCGTCCAACCTAAATGTAGGAACTTGTGTCTCTACCGAAATGCAGTAATATTATTCAGTGATATAATACATGCCCGTGCCTCGGAAAGCACGTTGAGCCGTTGGTCCCGGCTGTCATTTGTAGATCTTTGACAGTCGTTACGAGTAGTCAGAAGCCAAAAGTCTGACATCCAGTCTTACCAAGGGGTATCGTATTACCCAGTAACTGGGTTGTGGAGGTCAGATAGGCAGATGATGATGATGATTATGTTAATACGATTTTAAAACTCAAGAAATTGTGGTAGGTAGATGCAGTTTATATAGCGGGACGAGCTGGATAAGTGAGAGAGACCAGTGGTCAACATTGGCCCTGGATTAATATAACTATAAGTCATGAGGAGAAGCCTTTGCTCAGCAGTGGAATGACGCATGCTAACAGTATCAGTATCAGATGCAGTGTTCCAAAATGGAATGGCTTCGTTAGCCAAAAATTTACGGAGGAACATATCGTAAGTAGATTACAAAAGATCTTTTGAAAAATAAAATGGCCCACAAACAATCTGCAGTGACAGTTTAAAACTTTACTTGGACTTGCAACTGCTATCTTTCTATGAACATAAGGAAACGCACTATTTCCGATAGTCCTTCTACTGCAATTGGTTGTAGAAATATTGATATGGTCCAACGTAGTATTTAAACTTCAAATTAAGTTGTAAAATCATTTGCGTTCATTAGTAGTAAAATATTCGTAGACACATTTTTATTCAACATAAAAATATGCAAATAATGCACGTGGCAATTCTAAGATGTTATGGAGGCAACGTGTGCGCCCATATGGCCGCGGGATGAATGACCAGCGGTTTCGGTAGCGACTAGCGAGCCAACTGATCGCAATTAAAAAAATAATTTAAAAAGTTCCATTGCTGGGCTGGGGGCCGTGTTATGGGATTATTCGACTCTGGCTGAAAATTTTGTTCTTTAACTACTCGGTAAAAAAAAACATGACGTGTGTTTGCTCTTTCTATAGGTATATCGTTTCATTTATAGTAGTTTTTTAATATGTTTGTCCTTATTTTGTGAACCGTGTTGTACACTACATTTATTAATAAGTAACCTTTACTTCAATTCTAATTGTTGTCATGAAGAAGTCTGAAGATCTCCGATCCGATTTCAAAAAATATTTTACTGATACTAAGTTATTTTTCTCGAGGGCGAAGAAGCGGGTAAAAGCTAGTGGCTTATAAAGTATAAAACAACTTCATAATTAATTTTATTCATCCTGCGAGTAATACTGACCTAAATGAAACAAACTTTTTTTTCTGTTATCTCGTTTTCGATAACCTTGTCTTTTCAGCCAAGATGATTAATTTGCGTGAATGATAGTTAACAATACTTCAAGGAAACAACAAAAGCTGCTAAAAGCATGATATTAGAGTAATACTACCAAAAATACTAAAAATAAGAGGTAGAACATAATAATCGACCTAAATAAACATAGCCGTATCAACAAAGAATACTTTCAAAACACACTTTTCTAAAATCGGTTTGGAAAAATTTCAATAAACTGAGAAACAGAAATTAAATAGATAATTCGGACCTTATGGCGCAGTCTAAACAATGCTCGTAGAGAACTATAAATAAATAATATAAAGTGCTGTTTACTTTGGCCGCAAGTTCATCACACTGTCGCGTTAGCCTTATCTGAATAATGCTCATCTTTGACATTTGCCCTTACTATCTGCCGGTCGAGTTGCCACCCCGCTTTATCAAATAAACGCCCCATAACCGTACAAACAGTCTTCAACTTATTTGTTCATTGACAGTTCACAATGGACCAATTTATTTTTGAAAATAGAGTATAATACACGGCTCATTCATACTTTTTTTAAATGCAGTTATAGTGGTCTATTGAAGGCAAAGATGTGACAATATTGTGCCTATAATGAGTCCTCTGTGTGAAGAGGCGAGTTTCTCGCCTCGTTAACATTAATAATAATTGATCCTGCATAATGCATTTATTGTTACTTTGTAGATTGCAAAGAAGCTATCAAAAGCTGCCTGAATGTACCAGAATGTAGAATTATATATTGTAATAATATACATTCAAAGCTACTGGTTTACATCAACACCACATTGGCTGACATTGGTCCTTTAATTTCGGCACAACAGACTAAAAATCTAGAAATAAATCGATTAAAATGCGAATGTCGCTCAAACTGCAGATCCATATTATTTATAATTTATCAGTTATACGCAGAATAGAGATTTAATTAATCCCAACTGATAGTATTCTTTTATAATTTTGAAAAATAACGAACATAATTCAGAGTGTACTTTTCATGGCAGTGTTTCCCGCCGTATTGGCGTGCCGGCCCACTTAAATTAGTAATGGGCTAATTAACAAATGAACGGTTAACTAGGAGCTCATGAGAGTAACAATGCAGTCTTCCTAGTTTTGGAAAATATTGCTACATGAGCTACATGACATCACAGTAATTTTTTTTGCATGTGCATTTTTTTTTTTCATGTAACTTCCTTGGCAATCCTTTAAATCAATAAATACATAAGTATACAGTCAATTATCTTTTTTTAAATTATTATTTGTTTTTTTTTTTCATAAATGGCCATTGAGTCTTACGTTTTCGTATTTGTTTGGTTTGAGTATGACACCGGGTCCCTAGAAGTGGACGTCCACTTTATAGGTTAATAGGGGATCGGACTGGGTAAAGAAAACGACATTCTATTTTGTCCGTCAGACAGGTAATACAAAAATATTAGACACGTATTTTTTGTTTTATCAAAATATCAAAAAATTACTTAGTTAGAACTCATTAAAGTTGGAGAGTGGGGGCTTACTACGTCACAAGTGGGTATAAAACTTACCTACATATGACGTCATGCGCCATTTCAACCCAATATATCTCCGTAATTTTATGACCACGTGAAAAAAGAAAAAATACGTGTCCAATACTTTTCAATAAACTACCCGACGGACAAAGAAAAAAAAATAGGATTATCCCCTATTCTAATCCTTTCACGAACTTCATTAAATACTAGCACTTCGCCCGCGACTCCGTCTGAGAAAATTGTGATATAATATAGCCTATGTTACTCGGTAAAGATGTAGCATGGAGTTTTTTAATTAAATCATAACAAACAAACAATCAAATCTTTCTTCTTCTTCTTCTTTATAATATTAGTATAGAAGTATAGAATTATAGATATAGATTTACAGAAAATGATCCGTACTTCTTAACTGTCATACGTCTTCACATTCAGTGAGTTTGTATTTAAATGTAATCTCTGGAAATACTAATACGATTACGAATTTTTCGACTATAAAAAAAAACACTACTTAACGCAAGCCCTGAGTGAGATAGATTACTTCTTGTACCAGAACAAGGCAAGGTCCGAATAAACCGATATCAATGTTTGGCACACAGATTAACCATGACCTTGGTAAGAATTAAGGGCACATTTTTAACCCGCCACGTACCTCGTCCTCGCAGGACAATTCCCAACTTAAATACTACCTAAGCCGCGGGTAAAAACTAGCATCTAATATTTAGCTGCAAATGTGAAGACACACAAACGTAAAGTTGATTGGTGAATGATTCACAGGCAGTCGTTATAACATTCTTAATAGTGCGATCACGTCATACAATCACACAGAGCATTGTGGCTCGAGTTGAATGGGACCACTCCATTAATTTATCCTCAAAATATTTTTCCTTATTTGCTGTTTTAGGCGTGTAAGGTGTGATGTCAGAAGTTTTTCACTAGAAATGTAATTGAACAATACCAAAATATCACTTATCATGTATAACCCGAAAGGTTGGACGAAGGTGTGGATATAGTACACAGATATTTTGCCAGTTATGTTTAAATCCCTTGAAAACGTTAGCAACCCTATTGCCATGAACCAGACATAAGTCCTAACTCCGGGTTGATTCTGAGAAATTTTAAATTGATACTGTTCAATTTAAAATTTCACAGTCAGGTTAAAACAGATACAAAATGCTTTTTTTTTCTCTTAATTGACACTTCATTTCCATGAGTTTTTTATGTCAAATACTTCGGCTGGAATTAATGAACGTTTCTCAACACGTACTTTGGTATATATGGTACCGTCTCTATCTTACTGCAGTAGTTTGAGAGTCGTCTGACGGTGACGGGACTACTGCTCAGCCAAAGCACAAGATATGCAACGTCTAGTAATCTTTGCCTAACAATGTTTATCAAAAGAATTAATTAAGATATTAGCTTACATCTTTCTGGGACTTGGTCGAAGCCACTGCCAACGCTGTCAAAGTGACAGAGTTATGTCAAAGCTCATTTAACATTATACAGCGTTATGTTTTTAAATCACCACGATGTCGGTCTTATAGAGAAAATTGTTCAGTTTGATGGCTTGTACCACACCCTAAAATGTGACCACACCTTTCCTATACATGCCGTATAGGAATCATCGACGAAGAAGAAAAAGATCAGCAGATTACGTATCCATAATTCCCTACCTATCACCGTTATGGCTTCCGAAGTCTCTTGAACATGTCCCAATCATGAACCGAACCTGAACAACATCAGACATCGAATTAATGCTATGTCTGATGTTGTTTTCTTCAACTGTGACACATTGACCCTACATTAATAAACTTATCGCTAAGAATAAATGTAGTACTCACTTGTGAGAAAGTTCTAACAGTGTCATATTGAAGTCCGTCTGTATTTATTGTCACACTACCAAGTAAAGTATTCTTCTTGTAAAGAGAATGAACAATTTCTATTGCTCTCTCTTTCTTTCACTCCCATTTTTTCAATCTTTTATCTCATCAGACAACACACTGGCGAAAAATTCAAACATAGAGACACTCTTTGTTTGAATTTTTCGCCAGTGGGAACACAAAGTTCAGAGCTCTTGATCTTGGCTTATGATGACTATTAAAGTCTACGTTTTTTCGCTATAATTATTTTCTTTGAAGAACTGACAGCTACAAGGTGTACATAAATGCCCTAAAAAATTATTGGAATTTTTGACCTTTCGCACTTGGGCACTTCAAAAGAGTTCGTAGTAATACTCCGGGGCACCACGACAAGATTCTTACAAGATGCGTTTATAAAATATAAAACCGCCCTGTGTTTACCGTCTTGTCAACAAGTGGCGATTACATTTATTAAACACGCGCATTTGGAGCCCAGTAAAGTAAACATGAAGGAAATTTCCTGTAGTAAACTTATAAGTCATGATAAAATATTGTAAGTATACTTGTCAAATGTGATAATAAATTATAGTAAAGTGTCAAAAGTTCATTCTCTTTTCTCAGAAATGTTAATGAGAATTAACGACTGTTTGAGGGATCACCCTCAACCAATTCTGAAAACATTAATTAACGCATTGGTCTTAATATGCAAACACAGGCCATAAAGCATTCCAACTCACCAGTCAAAAACAAAAAAGAAAGACGATGCATAAAGAATATCCATTTTCAACTGTCACTGCGTAACGTCAAACTGTACACTTGAATTTAGAACGACCGCCACGTTCGGTATTTGAAATAAAACTGCATGGAACTACCAATATGGCGGCGCACGACGCGCGTCGCCTGCGCACAGATGCTGACTACTCCTTAACAAACCTTGATTAGCTTTAAATAGTGATGCCCACATTATCTACTTATTCTATTGAGCTGTCGCTGGGAGGTGTGGGTCTCCCTTTATTTTGAGGAGTGTTACTGCAGTCGTATAAGTCGACTACTTCAATCCGAGCCCTCTTTATTATTACAGGCAAAACTTAGCAGGAAAGTGTCATTCTGTTAAGGAAAACATATCGGTCTTAAAATTACGGATAATTTCTTGGTTAATTATAAAACTTTATACCATACATAATAAACAAGCCTACAGTATTATTAAGTGCTTTCCTGGTAGTATTAGGTTAGTTACTGGAAATCAGTTTCAGATAAACACAATCAAACCATATTTTGTTATTTAGTGTCACTCTGACCACGTGCTTTTGAATTTGCATAGGCGCTTTGGGCAATTTATAGAGCACGATGGCCATACTATTTTTTTAAATATACTTCTTTTTAACTGGTGCTTGTTGATTTGTCATCAACGTGAACGTGCCCATTTTCCTTTTATTTCATCAATGACTGCTTCATTCATATTTCTGTTAAGATGAGATCAAAGCAACAAAGGGTCAAAGTATCTTGAACAATTTTGCCTAATGATCATTGAATACTAGTCGACTTTTTGAATAAATTAAATGAATTGATCCATGCGCTTTACGTAAAGTGATAAGGTTATATCATTCAAAGCATCAACGGATGATGTTATTATTTCTCGAAAGTCCGTGTCAATGTTTGAGATACAGTGGCACCTAATGTATTGGTTTTAAGATACTAGTAGTATCTAGTAAGTATGAAATACATATATTTTGACTTTAATAGTCGCTATGGTATGCATAGCGACTATTAAAGTCAATGATGCCATGGATGGTGATGTTATGAAATGTAAAGCAAAGATAAATAAGAAACGAATGAGTATTCAAATATATTCGAATAAACGGTGTAAGGATGTCGACACTCAAACTGTCAACATTCAGAATTCATTACATGATTGTAGAGCTAGACCAACCAGCACTGAAATAAAACCAGCGGTTCTCTATTGTGTCACCTAACTTTTTTATCCATATTTTAAAGTGCCATAACTTTTTTTGTCCTAATCATCATTTGTCCGAATGATAATTCACCCGAACTTAACATCACATAATATCACATGCCATAAAATTAAAATCCCTAAATATAATATGTCTTAAATCCGTTTGTCATAAATATTACAATCAATAATATACAAAAGACATAAAAATGTTTTCTATAAAAGTTATAAGTCCTAAATTCAAATTACATAATGTTTATTTATAATAATAATATTCTTAGAACATTTTTTTATTTTTTATTATAAATAAATAAATATATTATACATGTACTCAATAAAGCAGTTGATTGTGAACATGTGGTTTTTGTAAAGCAAGCAAGCATGCAGCATGCAAGCAAGCATGCAGCATGCAAGCAGGCACGCAGCATGCAGCATGCAAGCAATCATTCAAGCATGGTTTCTGTCACGCTGCGGTGCTGCGGCGCTCCGGCGGTCCCTCGCGAGTTTATCGTCGCAGATGGGTTTAACGCTCACCACCGCGGCTGAGGCTGGCCGGCTGAGCCGGCCAGCAAGCCGAAGCTGTTACAACCACCTGCTCCTCAACTCGCGGGCCGCCTCGCCCCTCCGAGCCTACGCGATTTTAAAACACACTATAGGGGTAGGGCAGACAAGACTGCGTGGAGTCGGATTTAAAGCGATTCGTTACTGTCACTAAAACCTTATATTTTAGGAATAAAAAAAATGTTATAAATGAACATTCGGAATAATACACATTATTCAACACAATACTTAGGACATATGACTTTAGGTCTTGTAAAATTAGGAGATTCAATAATTATAGTACTTGATATTGTGACAGAATACTTTTAGAACTAAAGATAATTATGTTAAACAAAATTTCGGGATATTGAACATTATGGTTACTGAAGTTTATAGCAAACGTGTTATGGATAATGATTTACGGACAAACGATTTTAGGAGAAGAAAGGGAGTACCAAAACCAGCATATAAAAAGCTTAAAAAAAAGCAAAATAATAGAGTTCAATATAATTCAGTTTGTGCAAAGCAGAATCGATTTTCCTATTTAGGTCAGGCCACATGAACATGGGCATTTTGCAATTGAGAATGACAAGCTACTATCTATGAATTGAAAGATTGCTATGCATAAAGCACAGGGATGGAATAGGATCAGTGCTAATAGCGATAATCCGCGACATACACGGTGTAACTGTGCGTTCCAAGGACTGGAAAGAGATAGTGTTGGTCGTCCCCGTCCGACGCGACGACATTCTGCCATCGCAGGTATATTCTGGATGATGTTGGCACAGAAACGTGGTACTTGCACAACACTGCTGGGTAAGTAAATAAGACCTATACCCAGCAGTGGCTGAAGTCGAAATGATGAGTTAGATGATGAGTTTAAAATTTATACTAATGCTCTCTGATGAGATAAAACTTATAAACTCAGAGAAGAAAATGTGGAGAGTAATTCGAATTACAGCACGTTTACTGTACAGATATCGCTAGTGGACGAACAGTAAGGCAATCGTACAAATAACACATGAACTTTTAGCTAGGAATCAGTACATACTTAATTCTAAACATATCAGTGACTTTTTAATATTGAACTTATACAAAAACCTGAGGTTTATTAAAAGTAATCGTATCAAAATATAATCAGTACCTAATTAAAACAATAAAGAATTCTTAGTTACTGACGTGTATAAAGCTTACGAGCTAGGTAACAACAATAAACTTTCAATGCTCACTTGGTTTTTAATCTGAATCAGGGTTTAGGGATTTAGTCTTACTAGTATGACGTTTGTCAGCCAGATTTACGATAGAGAGCTGTCGTCCATTAACAAATACGGTATTAGTAACGATTGGCGTCCTCCAGGGAACAGTTTTGGTCCCTACTTAAATACAAACAATCGGCGATTAATATGCATAATTATTATAAATCAAATAAGGATCAAAGGAACAAAATAATATCCGTGGTATATATTTTTTCCCTTTTATTATCTTCTCCTGATAATACACGAATATAAAATGGCCCTTCAGTACTTTTTATGTCTCTTTTATTCTGTTTCTTGTTTTTTTTTAACCTGTTAGTAACTGAAGACCTACTCCAAGAGATTCGTTTGAGATATCCCTGAAAAAGTTTTGGCTCCTCAAACACCTTTTTTTTTGCGGATGGGAAATCATCAAATGGCTTCTCCCGCTCTGGGCGGAGCGGGAGGGAGTGTCAGACTTGACTGACTAAAACCCACTCATGTTCCTCCTTAGCCCTTTGTGTTCCAGGGCCACGGTATCTCTTTCGAACAACCCGCAGCCCTGGCAGGCATCGGCCCTTTCGGACCCCTTCCGGTTTGCTGACATCTCCTGGAGGCGCGCGTGGAACACGTACGCGCCATCGACACGGCCTGTCGTCATGAGACGGACGGACGGTGAGCTAGCCGATTACTCACCGTCCACAGGCTCGCGCCTACGCTGGCCGGGGGCCACTGGTTGCCCCCCGACGCCCGGGGCGTCTCCCGCGGCGGCTGGGACGTGAGGTTCTCTCCCTCTCACGTTCCGCCACCTCCTTTGCTAGCATGACTGCTTCGCAGAAGGAGGCGACGGCTTCCCATTCCCTCTCGCTCCGGACCATGGATTGAACCAGGGCCGGACGTGAGAGGTCACCGCGGCCAATCGCCGCTACGAGGACACGGCGGTGCTCAGCCCAAGCGGGGCAGAGCTCCACGGTGTGCTCCACCGTGTCCTCCGGCCGATCCTCGCAATGGTAACACCCGGGCGTTTCCTCCCGCCCGATTCGGTGCAGGAACCTCCCGAAACAACCGTGTCCGGTGAGGACCTGCGTCAGGCGGAAGGTGAGGGCGCCGTGGCGCCTCTCTAGCCACTCCTCAAAGAGGGGACTTATCGCCACTATTGTGGCGTGCCCTGCACGTGGTTGCGACAGTCGCTGTCTCCATGTCGCCCTGAGATCGTGCCGGAAGTCTGTCCGCTGACAATTTGCCGCGGCAGCGGAGTTTCCCCCCGGCGTAGTGCCTCCGCGCGCCATTCATGCAGGCGCGCGAGGACTATCGCCTCCAGATCCCATGGCGGCAATCCGGCCAAGAGGCTCGCCGCCTCGCCGGAGATCGTGCGGTACCCCCGGATCAGCCTTACGGCTACCACCTTCTGGGGCGCGTTTAGGTAATGGGCGGCTCGCCGCCTCAAAGAACGCGCCCACACCGGGGCCCCATAAAGGGCCATGGACCGCACGACCCCCGCATAGAGCCTCCGGCAGGAGGCGTTTAGACCCCCCAGGTTGGGCAAGAGCCGCTTGAATGCAGCCCCTGCCCGTTCCAGTTTTGGGGCCAAACGTCGGAAGTGCTCAACGAAGTTCCACCGGCTGTCGAGGACAAGCCCAGCGTAGCAAACTACGCTGACACCGCTAGGGAGGTCGGCGCGCAGCACCTAGTCGTAGCCGATGTTCCACAAGGGCGGCCCCAGAACCGATCCCTGTGGAACACTGCACGACATCTCTCGCCGGTTCCTCCTCAAACACCTCCGGCTCACTATGTTGAGCTTGCAGAAAAGCTACCTAGAAGCATCTAAATCAACTACGAAGCCAGGCGGGCCGCTGTAGATATAACTTGGCCCAGTGGGGATTCTCCGATGAAGCACCTATGGCCTACCTCCTGTCCTACTTTCCACCTACACTTTAAGGGACCTGTCCGAAGTCACCACCAACGCTGTCGATGTGGCAGAGTTCTGGTCTAGCATAGTTCAATTAGATAATCATGGGAGTCATCGACATTACGAAGATGCAGAACACTATCCCTTTTTTTTAGTATACCTGGAGTAGGTGGTTAAGACTAAACACGGTAGCAGTTAACCGGTGGCACACTTCAACGAAAAATTGATTCTAAATCTAAACCCAAGCTTTAACTGGTGTATTTCCCCAGCGTTTATTAACAAGGGTGAGTGTTCGGTCAAAGATAATATCATAGTTATAAAATACATTTTTATGAGTTTGAACTCCAATACATTTTAAATTTTCCTCAAATGAAGCATCCTCCTTTATTGTTACTTCCGGCGGAAGTGTCTCGCTTATTCTTACATAATTGAATTTGATTCAATTAACTTTACACTGTTTATTATTTGACATGATGTATATGTTGTACAAACAGCAAAAAGATCAGGATAAAAACCATGGCTTGGAAGGTACAAAAATATCCAATGGTTGAAATTTAACAACAAACACAAAATCGTTTGCTAATGCATCAATAAAGTTGATCAATCAAAATCGCAATGATTTAAATAGCATCATTTTGGCTTGGCTATAAGAGCAGAGGAAGATGAGTGAAGGATGATATTACGGCCAGAAACAAGGTGACTGCTGAAATTATTAGTAACAGAGAAGAATAGAAGTAGAAGACTAAGCTCCGCCGAAAACAAAATTAATTAGGATAAAATTAAAAAAAAAACCCGACACAAAAAACCTCTAAAATAAATTAATCCAAGCGTCGTAGCGTCGGGAGAACGCTTTTTTTTTACCCCTGACCAATAAAGTGGGGTGTTATAAGTTTGACGTGTGTATTTTTGTATCTCGTGTGTCTAGTGTCGGAGTCCGATTTGTTTTGTGCTTTTGTTAAGCGGTCTACTTAGCGGTCCCCCGACGCTGCTTTTTAAACTTAAATTATTTTTTCTTAGCCTTGGCTGTCCCACTCCTGGGCATAGTTCTCCTCCCATTCCTTCCACCTTTCTTGGTGTTACGCCTCTTTTCGCTAATTAACGAAAACAAGGAAAATTATACATTTTTAAAACACACAGATCAACAGATACACACGTCAAACTTACAACACCCCCCTTTTTTGGTCGGGGGTTAATAAAAGCAGGGGAATGATGACATCATCAAAAAAATGGTTTCTATTACCTACATTAAATGAAGCCATCCAATTTCCTCAAAGAAAGTTACAATCGGAAAAAGATATTTGACCAGTGGCCCCCAAGGAATCTGGACCTTGAGCCAATAAAAAAATAAAAAAGAACATTATCTGATAGGCATTCAATAAAAGCGAAAAAGACGTCATACACTTTCGGTTCAGACGCAACGACTCGACACCGCGCCGAAATAAATGGAATAAGTATGGTGATAGACAAGTATCACCATACTTGTTCTATTTATTTCGGCGTGTTGATAGAGATTTCACCAGTTATGGTGAGCCTATTGCCAATCCTGTTGAGAAATTCCTGATGCAAAAAGCCAATACCACTTTTGCGAACAGCTCAACACAATTCCCCGTCGATAAGTGCGACCACTCTCTAACTCAATAGAACTGTTTTTAATTGTCTCCTTATCAATGTATTCTCAGTAAGTCTTTTTAAATTTGGCTCCGGATCACTTTAGATTGACATCGGGAACCCTGACCTTTCTCAATTAAAAACGCATTGTGGTATTAAGACACAATTGGCCGGATATTTTAATTGGGGAATGGATTTAGACTTTGATTTATACAGGGCGATTAAGCCACCTGCATCCGTCAGCTGTCATCGTAAACCTATGGGGTCATGGGTTTGGTGGAATCAACCACTTGATGGATGATGACTGTGTGATTCGTAAACGGGCGCTGTCAGTTGTGACTGGTCATCTCTTAGCTGCCACGGTTTATTTTAATTACTTTATTTTTGAATGACTGATTTAATATTTTACTCTGGACGCTCTTAACTTGCCCGTATTTCTACATTGTTCTCACATATTTGTAATTCTTAACATGAATGATGTAACCAAGATTTTGTAACATATTTTGATTTAAAAGAGTGTACATGCAGTTTCTTGCCCTTTCTTCTCCAAAGATCTACAAGTTATTATGCCTTGTGACTGGGACTTTTTGGACGTTTTTTTTTTTGTTTTTTTTTTTTTTTTTTTATACTTTCTAAAGTGCCTGTAATGTTCTAATTGAAATAAATGCTTTGAGTTCGAGTTTGTGTAGGGTACTGAGTGATGCCTCGTTGCCATTGAAGCCGTTCTACTGAGCATGAAGTCTTTAGTTCAATTTCCAGGTCCGGCAAAGGAAGGAGCTGTGCAGCTCGGATTTGCACCCGGTTGATGGCAGATTACTTCTACTACATTGAGCTCTATTACTAGGTACTATTGTTACATCCCTGGTCAACCCTTTGTGAAATAAAGGTGTAAAGTAGATAAGTTACACAAACAATACACTTCTCTTTACACACACACTCTTCAAAAAGGTTTTTATAGGTATCCTAACTAATATTATAAATGCGAAAGTAAGTTTGTTTGTTACGCTTTCACGCGAAAACTACCCAACCGATCATCATGAAACTTTGTACACATATTCTTGGAGGTATTAGAAGTAACATAGACTATATATCATCACGCTACTACCAATAGGAGTGGAGCACTAATAAAAAATGTTGCGAAAAGGGGGAAAATATGACGCAGACGAAGTTGCGCGGGACAGCTAGTAGGTAATAAATAATAATGTTTTATGAATAACCTTTTATCGAAAATCCATAATATGATTGTTTGAGAGAGACAGGGCGTCTATACTAGGATACCCTGTGTAAAAGATCCCTTGGCTCTCACCTCGAATTTAATTACTAACTAATTAACTTACGTATCACATCTAAGACTAATAATAAAGCTGAAGAGTTTGATTGTTTGTTTGTTTGCTTGAACGCGCTAATCTCAGGATCTTTTTGTACGATTTGATAAATTCTTTCAGTGATAGTTAGCCCATTTATCGAGGAAGGCTATAGGCTATATATCATCACGCTACGACCAATAGGAGCGGAGCAGCAATGAAAAATGTTGCGAATGCGGGCAAAATGTGACGCAGACGAAGTTGCGCGGGACAGCTAGTACTGTATATTTGTGTAGTTACCTAATTGATAGTATCATTTTATTACAAAAAATAACGTTGGCACGTTAATTTTGAACCACAGCATAATGGCATACAATGGTTTCATTGCTGGGACACAGCACAGGCCTCCTCTTTGAAAGTGAGAGCGTGCTATCTACCATGCGGGCCGCGTGAGATGAGGTGATGTTCTAGCCAGTTTCTCCACTGTTTTGAGTGCAGTGCTGAAGACCAGCTAGAGCTTTAACGACCCCCAAAACGAGGGTGACTGTTATCCTAAAAAAATAAAATCAAAATAAATAACACATCCAAATCCACCACTCGTCAAAATAAAATACGTATATAGCATAACATCCACCGACCGATTCACACCGAGGAGCGTCGATTTAAACCCATTAGGGTTGGTGCACACTAAGTGATAACTTCCTTATTGGGGACCGTCGCGCTCTTTGTGATTTGATGCAGTCGCACAATGTAACGTGGAACATTCTCGATGAAGCTATATTGCAATCTATGTACTTGTATTTTTCCACTGCCTGGATCACATGTTGTGTTCCAGGTCTTTGATCGTATGAAGCAAAACTAAACTGTATTTTGTGGGAATATAACCATTCATACATGACATCAATACTGTAATACAAGCAGGGTTAGGCAGAGGTGGGTATGGAGAGCAGCGGTGGCCCAGTGGTGGCAGCCCCGACTTACGAGCAGTAAGCCGTGGGTTCAAACCCAGGCAGGCGCATTACTTTGTGTAATTTATTTCATCATCGCTGCTCTCAAAAACGGTGAAGAAAAACATCGTGAGGAAACCGGCATGTCCTAGAACCAAAAAAATCACAAAGACATGTGACATCTACCAACCGTGGTGGATTACATCCCACTCCATCTCATAGGAGAGGAGGCCTGTGTCCCAGCAGTGGGAAACATGATGAGGCAGAGGTGTACTTAATAGTAACCCACATTTCGCCAGTTATGTTTGCCCATGTAATAGGGGGCGAACCTATTGCCATTAAACGGGCTCAAAATCCAGACTCCGTGGTTAGGTACTACAAAGAAATTCCTGAAGGAAAACCCCAATAACTCTTTGCCCGACCTGGGAATCTAACTCAGGACCCCATGCGACTTGCGACCACTAGATAAGATCAACGAGGCAGTCCATTATAAAAAAAAACCATTCAAAGTAGGCCAAAAGTACAGAACGCCTGCTAGAATCCTTACTGGTATTATACGTTTTTTACTTCGTCTATATTCAAAAATCTGACCGTACACGTACGCCGCTACGAGTCCTACATTTTTTTTGCTCTGGGCGGAGCGGAGGGAGTGTCAGACTTTTACTGACTAAAACCCATCCATGTTCCTTCTTAGCCCTTTGTGTTCCAGGGCCACGGTATCTCTTTCGAACAGTCCCGTAGCCCTGGCAGGCATCGGACCCCCTCCGACTTGCTGACATATCCTTGAGGCGCGCGTGGAACGCGCCGACGTCGACACGGCCTGTCGTCATAAGACATAACATTCAATAATTCATAACATTCAATAAGTCGATTCAACTTGTCTTTCTACTCCGTAAGACTCCGTAAGAAAAATTGAATCAGTTGTTAAATGGAGACAGATAGGACATTTTGAGAAATTAGCTCAAACAAAAAAACAAAGAATTAAACACATCCCAAAAAATAAAATAGAGTAATTTAAACACTGAAAATTGAACACAGAAGCTCGTCAACAACGCAGCTATCAATTAAAGTACGTAACGAAGGGCTATTTAAGAAAGAGCCGATCGAAACGTACTTAAAATGATAACTTACGATTTTCATTTGTCAAGCCCCCTGGATGGGACTCCAGCAGACCAGGGTAGAATAATACAAAAGAGGGAAGCCTTTACTCCGCAGTTTTTGGAACAAGGCAATTGGAACGAAAATGGAAATGATGATCATGATTCTCTAGTTGTGCTGCCCTGGTGGTATTGAACGTAAGAATAAGTAGAACATGTCGGGCTTTAATAATAAAAAAAGCCATACAATATCTACTTATGATCACGATCAATTTCAATCTGTAGAATTCTTCACCGGAACTTCTTTTTATGGTCTGAAAAATCATGATAAACGGTAAAGCTCAATGTAACGCACTCAAAACATTGTGCTAATTAATGTATGCATTTCATAGAGTCACGGAGGCATTTAAAATAGAGTTAATATAATATTTAAAACTTGTATTAAAAAACGTTAGAAATTTAGCTAGAACAAAAAACAGTGAACCTCGAAAAAAGTATGGTATACCGTTCTTGTTAGTACGGTGTAACTTTACCCTAGGCTTATTAATAAGCATAAATGGGCAAATTATTAATAACAATTTACTTCAGCATATGGATACCTAAATTACTTAGAAATAGATTTTGCACATCAATATGAAAACTTCGATCAAATCATCAAAAACAAAAGACAAAAAATAAAAACAATAAAGTAGCAACTTGCACTGAAAGGTTCGTTTGAAACGTTGCAGCTTAATTCAGTCGTAGCATGAAACAATTATCATTTGCCGTAAATGTAAGCAAATTTTGTCGAGCTTTAATAAAAAAAAAAGCTGGACATAATCTACTTATACTCACAGCAAACTCTTCTCCTGTCTTCTTCATCTCTTCTTCTTTTTGGCCACAACATCCTCCACCACCATCTTGTAGTAAAGTTTGCTTGAAATTGATATAAAGTAGAAAATGTTCGGGTTTAATCAGTTCAAAATCCGGACAGAATCTACTTATACTCATTACAAGATATTGCTGTAAAAGTAGCTATAGATAAAATAATTTTAACATATCATCACGCCTGTGACCCTGAAGGGTTAGGCAGAGGTGAACCTAATAGCACACCCAAATTTCGCCAGATACATTTAAGTCCCATGTTTAAGGGAGCGAGATTTTTGCCCTCAACCGGGCACAAATCCAGCCTCCGTGACTGCTATTGAGAAATTCCTCATTAAAAACCACAATAACACTTTGCCCGACCTGCCGTGCGATTCTGTAAAACCTCACTTAGAACTTCGAATCTGAATCCGCTGTGAGTTTCTTGATTGGCATTCTAATAATTCGAATTTACACTAGCGCCACCCTTATGAGCGTGTCAGCGAGTTGAAATAAATTAACGGGGAGATTTTGACAGATAAAGTATGAGATGACGTAAGAAGTGGATCGAACCAGCACCTCATGCCTCAAGCAGGCTATCATAAAATAATAGTTTAAAGATCGACAATAATAACAGATAGTTTGAAAGTGAAACACATTGACGGCACGGTTGGCGCAGTGGTTGAGCGATCGACTGCTGCGCTGCGTGTTGCGGGTTCGATCCCCGCACGGAACAAATATTTGTATGGCCTACAGATAGTTGTTCCGGGTCTGGCTGTTTGTGTATGTGAGTTTAAGAGCGTTTATTCCTTACCGCTTTTCATACAAACTTTCAAGTAGTTTTTTTCCGAAATGACTGAACCGATTTAAATGAAACTTTATACGCATAAGCAGGATACATAGGTCTAAAAAGTTACTAACAAATATTTTCAAAATGTGTTTTAAAACAAGAGATATTTGGTCTAATTTAACTGTAACACTATTTTTCGAAAATGTTTTTTAGTAACTTTTTAGATCTGTGTATCCTGCTTATGTGTACGAAGTTTCATCAAAATCAGTTCAGTCATTTCGGAAAATAACGACTTGAAAGTTTGTATGAAAAGTCGTAAGGCGTAAACGCTCTTAAATGTTTGTTAACGCACCCACGATACAGGAGAAATTCCTAGTATGGGGCTAGGTTTAAAAAAAAAAACAATTATCATGGACTGGATGCAGAAGATGAAAACAGGGTTTTGCAGCTCATCCTGAGAGACGCCAATGTTCAACAATAGTCTGCGCCAAGCCGATTTCAGAAACCGGAATTTCGAAGAGGAGTTTAGTCATAACTATAAGCAGGAAGTTTTCGGCTTAAACACTAAACAAGCCGGAAATAACCTACTTAAAGTCACAACAAAACATTAATTGAAGAAGCTGTGGTACCTATAGTATTTTGAAATTACACAATATTCTGATCATTTCGAAGCTCTGTTTTAAAGTTAAAGCCTTAAAATGTTTACTCAAGAGAACTGATGGCAGATATTATGATATAAGTTCACTTTTTGAAATATATTGTGGTGCTGTTGTAGTTTTAAAATCAAATACAAGTAGGCTATGTAGGGCTTTAAAATAAGAACAAAAGCCGAACAGAAGCTACTTATATCCGACCTCAAACTTTTTGAAGAAGTTAATTATTCCGTGTAAAAGACGCTGATCGCTTTTGATGTGACTATATGTAAACATCGTATAACTAACAGTTAAAAATAGTTAGACGACATCTACTTAAAATCAGATCAAAGTATTGAACATTTTCCTGAAAGAAACATACTTAATTCAAATAATTAATTATAAAGGGTGTAAAACACCTCTTAACGAAGCCGAAAGGCACTAGTTCTCCCTGTCATTGCGATCATTTTTTTGTTCTACACCATACCTGGGAACCTTCTAATTACGGAGATATTAGGGGTCAAAGTTCCAACTTTTTGACAAGTATTTTTATAAATACAAGTTTTTTATGTAAGATTTTTACTTTAAACACCTCCACGACACCCGTACTATTCAATCCGTTCATCAGCACAATGTTTTGAGTTCGTTACATTGAGTTCTAACACAAAACATGATTTTACACCCCCCAAAAAAAAGTCGTTTCCCAGCAATAATTTTTACGTAAAGTTACTTACTTTCATGTACAGAATGCTTGGTTGACGGCTTCGTGATGAAGTGATTTACACGGTGTATACTTGCTCAAAAAACTTTTGGCGCGTATCCCAAATGGAAACTAAGTCAGCCATCTTTTTTTTTACTATATACAACTTCACGAATGTTCACCACTGTCTGTCACTGTCACTGTCATTAAAGCGCCAAAACATCCTTGTAGCACAAAAACTTTAGACTTCAACTGATTCCATAACATAACATAACATAACATCACGCCTGTAATCCCCGAAGGGTTAGACAGAGGTGTACCGATTAGTACACCTACATTTAGCTAGTTATGTTAAGTCCCATGTAAAAGGGGTGAGCCTATTATCACCAATCGGGCACAAAATTCGTGGCTGCTACTGAGAAATTCCTGATCTGACCCAATGACAATTTGCCCAACCCGGGAATACAACCGAGGACATCATGTCCAGCAGACGCGATTGCGACGAGAGCAACGAGGCAATCAACTCAACCGGATCCGAACCGAAGTAAAGCAAAACAAGGTGAACTCTATACTATTCTTTAACTCAAACAAAATTGTTTAGCTTCCTCTAAATATTTTTGCACCACTACTTTTTAAAAGCAATTACACCATACGGCGTTTCATACAAACTTTCAAGTCTTTATTTTCCGAAATGACAGAACCGATTTTAATGAAACTTAATACGTATAAGCAGAATACATAGGTCTAAAAAGTTACTAAAAAGCATTTTCGAAATGTCTTTAAAAAAAAAAGATAATTGGAAATTTCTGTTTCTATATAGATAATTTATAATCGCACTAATTTAACCGTAACACTATTTTTTGAAAATGGTTTTTAGTAACTTTTTAGACTTATGTATCCTGCTTATGCGTGTGAAGTTTCATTGTAATCGGTTCAGTCATTTCGGTAAATAAGGACTTGAAAGATTGTATTAAATGTCGTAAGGCGTAAACCCTCTTAAGTTAACTCGATAAGAGTATATCGTACACTGATACATATTTCTAGTAATCTGAAGTATTTATATCAAAACAAATATAATTAGCTGTAATTAGTGTATGTTTTGGTCCTACTGTTACAAACACTTTCCATAATTTCCTAATTGATTTGTTGTGTTTGTCATTAGTGTTGAGGTAGAAAATCCTTATCTTTCAAATAACTTTTAATAATTACACGTGATTACTTCAGCTTATATTTTTAAACAAATGTTGTTTACCTTATTAATGAGCTTTTTTGTTGCTGCTTTTACAGTAATTCGTGGTATTCGTAAATGAAGAATAAACAAATTAAGCGGTTTAGGTCCTTAATTTTTTTTTTCGATTTTGTTCTTAGATTTAAAAATAAATAAAGCAACTAAACTACAATAATTCACATTTTTATTTTAAATCAAATCAAATCAAATTTATTTGTAAATGTTGGTTTCATTACAATAAGATGTTATACAGAAATGGTTAGTTCGCTACATTTTACCCGAGAGCATACAAATCATAATAGAGTTAGGTATGTCAAAACAATAGACACAAAATTTCAAATTAAATAACACAATTACATATTATTAATACACATTTCCTTACGTACTAACACACACAATTATTAAAGTAAAAATAAATAAATAATCATAATTAAAATGTCTTGTCCTCCATAAACTCAGTTGTTTAAAAACATTCCTATTTGTATTTTATTTAATTAATGAGTAAGTAAGCTTACTGTTACCGAGAATTGGAACAGGTGTTCTACTTTCATGAAGATCTGTTGTTTTTGCTCACTTTTCGTGCAGCATCATTATCAGCCTGTTCTTTATCATTGGTAGGTTGATTTACAAGCTCTTTTCGGGAAAACAGATACTTATGTAGATGATGTCTCTTTGGCCTAGTGGCTGCAATCGAGACTGCTGAACATGAAGACCTGGGTTCGATTCTCGGGCCGAGCAAATTGTTATTGTGTTTTTCCAATCAGAATTTCTCTGTAACAGCCACGGAGTCTGGGTTTCAACCCGGTTGATGGCAAAAGCCTTGTCCCTTTTTACATTTCTAGGCTTAAACATTACTTGGGAAATATAGGTGTACTATTAGGTACACCTCTGCCTAACCCTTCACGGTTTACATAACACTTTGGCCGTCTTGGGAATTGAACCCAGAATTTTATGCTTACCAGGCGCCCTTGCAACCACTAGACAATCGAGGCAGTGATTATCAAAATTAATATCAGCACCAAAATTCGTGCAATGCTGGACATTATCATCATCAGCATATAATGTTCCCACTGCTGGGACACAGGCCTCCTCTCTACGAGAGGGAGTGGGCTGTAATCCACCACGCGGGTTGGTAGATGTCACATTTCTTCGATTTTTTAGTTCTAGGACATGCCGGTTTCTTCACGATGTTTTCGATTTCGATTGGTGATGAAATAAATTACACAAAGTAATGCGCCTGCCTGGGTTCGAATCCACGGCTTATTGCTCGTAAGTAGGGGCTGCTACCACTAGGCCACCGCTGCTCTCTAAGTGCTGGACATGGCCAGCTGCATCACCACAATGACTGGTCCTATAGTTCCTGCAAGCAGCGGTTGTCCCGTCCTACATCACACCCTATTTCTGCCTCCGAATAGTGATATCACTATAGTAGTAAAACATTAGTCGATTCAAGTACCACCCAAATTGGTCCTTTTGCCTTTTCATCATCTGCCTAGCCTTTTCCCAAACTATCTTGGGGTCGGCTTCCAGTCTAACCGGATGCAGCTAGTATCAGTATTTTACATGAAGCGACTGCCTATCTGACCTCCACAACCCAGTAACTGGGTAATACGATACCCCTTGGTAAGACTGGATGTCAGACTTTTGGCTTCTGACTACTCGTGACGACCGTCAAAGATCTACAAATGACAGCCGGGACCTACGGCTTAACGTGCTTTCCGAGGCACGGAGGAAACTCGGTATGTAATTATGGTCACCCATCCACGGACCAACCTCGGCAAGCACGGCTTAACCTTAAAGATCGACCTGTGCGGCTGTTATTATTTAGCCACGAGCTCCTCTGGTCCTTTTGCCTTTTATTGATCTAAAATTATGTACTTACTTAACAATAGAGCTCGTGACTAAATAATAAGAACTGCTCGAGTCGATCTACAAGTTAAGCTGCGCTTGCCTATGTTGATCCGTGGATGGGTGACCACCCATTATATGACGAGTTTCCTCTGTGCCTCGGAAAGCACGTTAAGCTGTGAATCCTGGCTGTCATTTCCAGATCTTTGATAATCGTTTCAGGTAGTCAGTGGCATGAGTCTGACAATTAGTCTTATCAAGTGGTAAAGTATTACCGAGTACTAACTGGGTTGTGGAGGTCAGATAGACAGTCGCTACATGTAAAATACTATTCTGCTGCATCCAGTTAGACTGGTAGCTGACCTGCTGGCCTGCCACGAGGTCTTAAAGCAGTATTGTTTTACTCTTATTCCAGTGTAAGAAAGAGACGGAGCTATACAGGATGTCTAGCGCCATCTCTTTCCACACTTGAAAAGGAATATAACAATAATGTTTTAAGACGTCATGGTAGGCCTCCTGAACATTGTTGGGGGAAAGGCTAGGCAGATATGATGTACTTATTTATGTGAGGCATGTGTAAGAAGTTTTTCTGTGCAGGGGTAGGTAATGTTGTGTAGTTTGTGAACTTTATATACTATTTGAGGATATAGTAAACAAAAAAAACGGGCCAAATTCGAGTCTTACTCGCACACAGGGTTCCATAGTCCCAAACAATATAATAACAATATTTCGAACGGTCATTGATTAGTAAACCTTCACTCAACCGCAAAACTAAATTTGTTATTCAGAGTAAGTTAATGAAAAACAAAGTTACTGCTGCAGTTTGGTGAAAAAGTCCCATATCTCAAAAACTACATATCAAATCTAATTCAAACCAATTTTCGTTAAAAGTTTTTTTTTACGTTCTAAATCCCCATATTTTAATTCAGATAGTTTTTTTTTTTTAGTCTCAGTAACATGTTTGGGGGATATTCTTATCTATATTTTTTTTTTACTTTTGTACAAAAATCATAAAGCAGTTCACAGAATACATCTACCTACCAAGTTTCAGCTGTGTAGTCCTAATAGTTTCGGAATAAAGTGGCTGTGACATACGGACGGACAGACAGACAGACAGACATGACGAATCTATAAGGGTTTCGTTTTTTCCCATTCGGCTACGGAACCCTAAAAAATAGTTTATTCACTCTGAGTATCGAACTCAAAAGCTTATTTTCTGTGGAATTGCAAGTACAAATTCACCTATGAATCCATGATCATGACGATCACCAGGATTTTAGTATTTTTACAAAATAAAAGGCATTTCAAAGGTTATGGTATGCTTTAATGTGTACAATAGTTAAAAATATCTGGTAAAAAACTGCATACAACAACAAGAACATACAATTATATAACAATCACAAATTATAAGTTACACAAGAACTTTCTTATTCTAAGGCAAATTAAAGTATTTTGTTTAACTTATTCTGTCCGACTGCTGGGCAAATATCTCCCCACAGTACCTATAACGTTCCTCACGAAATTAACATAAAAAAGCAAGTACATTTCTACAAAAAAAGATACCTGGGGAAATCCTATAGAAGTGTGGCGACCTACAAAAAAGCAACTTATAACAAAAACTACTACAGCGCCAAATATGATAAAACCGAAGTACTAATATGCCTGAATCTCGCAAGCAAAGTTTACATCGACTTAAGAACTATAGACAATCCCGACAACAACTGTCGGGCAGTTGCCCACCAGACATAACACACGTCTGGGCGGAGGATCCTCCCTTTTATATGGAGTATCGAGGAACTTAACACCCTGTTTCTCATACCCCTAAAGAAGTATAGGGTACACGGCACCTCAGCCCAATTCTTTGGAGATAATGTTATCCATACTAATATTATAAATGCGAAAGTCACTCAGTTTGTTTGTTTGTTACCTTTTCACGACTAAACGGCTGATCGGATCTTAATGAAATTTGGCAAGAAGATAGATTTCTACCTGCAGAAGGACATAGGCTATATATCATCACGCTACGACCAATAGGAGCGGAGCAGCAATGAAAAATGTTGCGAAAACGGGGAAAATGTGACGCAGACGAAGTTGCGCGGGACAGCTAGTATAATATATTATGAGTTCTTCTATTTTCGTATCCTTCTCCCCACACCGTCAAATATTTCAGAATTCACTGTACCTATATTCCTGTTATCAATAAAATAATCAATTACGAAATCAACATAGAAAACAAATACTTAGATTTCTACAAATAAAAGGAGAAACTGGAGAAATACTATATAACGTACACCTCAGCTTAATTATCCGGGTATGTGGTTATAATATTGTGACTGCGTTGTATTGTATTACGACATTAACATAGGATACAAGTACATTTCTATAAAAAAATTACTGTGGAAATACTATTACACCTCAGACCAATCCTTTGCGGAAAGATGATATTGTATTATTTATGTTTTCCTAAATTTTCTGGTGCTTCCGCCCACATCGTCGATAATCCAGAAATCTCCAGGCAGCTCGTCAACCGTAGAATATAGTCAAGCGAGTTCATTTTGCGATCGTCAAAACGAGCAAATATTTACATCACTGCCCGTTAGTGACGGTCACAAACCAACTTCGCTTAACAAACTTTGCTTCATCATCATTCTTCTTCTTCTTCGTGAAATAAAAAGTAGTTTTTCAAGAAAAAAAAAAACAAATTAAGTCATCTTTAGGATTTGTTCGTCGAGCTTTTTCGACTATGCTTTAAAAGTACCACATCTTAAGGATAATGGATTAAAATAACAATTCATAGATCATAGATGTGGGATTTTCTCCCTTTTGTGGTATATTTCCGTGGCTAAGATGAAAGGAAATTAAATAGAAAAGGAGCTGTAATATTTATACACAGACCACTTAATCAACTGCACATCAGTGGTAACCTGCAAAAATCACTCTTACTGCTACGACATCAAAGGCGCTGTCGACTGAAGGCATTTAGAATTTATAGAAATAAAAAAAATGTTCAGGGCTATCTATTTCAATAATGATAGTCGGCTGTTCCTGTCAGACTTCGAAGCTCACACTTACGCGAATCCCATTTGGGATACTCTTTGTTATTCTTCAGTACGCATTAGTACAGCATAGCAATTGCAGTACTCATACCGAATCCAGCTGAATATTGGAAGCCGAACATAGTTGGGAAGTGGCTTGCTAGGCAGAGGATATAAAGAGATGAAACAATATTTTACGGGAATAAAAACATTTTTGTTCCAGCACATTTTTGACTAGATCCTTGGACGCTTTGAAACTGGAGCACCTGAAAATGTAAATGCAGAAAATTAAAAAAAAAAACAGATTTCATCATCATCATTTCAGCTTGGAATCACCCACTGTTGGGTAGGCCTCCCCTTTCCCTTGAATGGAAAAGAATAACCTTAAAACCAAATATGTACAATTTCGTAACAAAAACTGGAATAAAATGGATTTAGAGATCTATACATATAAAATTCAAAGTCCTGACTGACTGACTAGATATCAACGCACAGCCTAAACTGCTGGTCCTTGAGACCTGAAATTTGGAGGGTGTGTTCTTTGTGAAGAGTAAGTATTTACTAAGAAAGGGTTTTTCGAAATTTCATCCTTAAAGGGGTATAAAAAGGGATGAATATTGAATGGAAAACGGTCATTTTTAAAGTTAGAACCATGAAATTTCATAAACAAGCTTCTGGTTAGAAATAAATAAGTACGTATTTTAGCGTTTTTGAGAAACTACCCCTAAGAGGGTTCGATAGGGGTTGAAAGTTCATATGCGGAATCCGTAATGTTTGAAGTAAGAAGAATAAAATTAATTAACTATTGAAGTTTCTGAGCAAAAATAAATGAATAAGTAATTCATCGTTTTTGGAAATTCAACCCCAAACGGGAGAAAAGGAGTGGAAACATTAACATAACAAAATTGGTCTGATCAGCTCGAAATTAACAATTTACGTTTCTTGATTGAATTATAAACATGTTTTTTCACGTTTTTGGAATTTCCACCCTTAAGACGACAAAAAAGGTGGCATTTTTAGCTGCGAATAAATCTTTGACTTTGACTTTCTGCCGCCACTCTTCTCAGTTACGTTCGCTATACAACCATTTCCCGCGATCTTGACAATATCGACAACACAACACGAACTAGAACCAGTATATTAATTTCGGTTTAACCTTAGAAATATTTTTCGTGAGTACTAAAGATTCGAGCATATTACCCAGAAAGTATACTAAGCGAGTTTTGATAATTTGCTAATGATGTTTGCATTCGCTTTGCCAATAGTTATGATTCACAAAACTTCATCATTAAGGGATTAGTTGGTTGTTGTTGATTCTTGTACCTAAAAGTTATTTATAAAGTATATTGAAGTCCTAATTAGATAAGGAAAGTTTAATATTGGTGGTTATAGTTTACGAATGCTAAAGTTAAGAATCATTCTACTGGGTGACAATTTAACAACGGTAATTACCAAGAGACTGATTCTACTCTCGTACCAAACCATTTTAGTTAAGAAACTCACATCCGATTTGTGAAAAAGAAATATTTATCTACTTTTTTTTATTACCTAACATACACTTTTCATAGACGATGTGAAAAGTGTATGTTGCGAAAGTTGTTTAGTATAAAATAATGGGCTTGACGATAACCGGTGAACAAATTGCCACCCTGTATTATCAGTAGAGTATAATTTACCTGCCTCGTTGGTGTCGCGGTCACAAGCGCTATTGCTTATCATTAGGGTCTGTGTTTGAATAATGGGACGGGCAAATCAATTAATGCGTTTTTCCTTCAGAAATTACTCAGTAAAAGCCTGGAATCTCTGCCCGGGCGTAAGGCCTACTACATGGGCTTAAGCACAAACGTGTGGCGCCAACCCAAAGTAATATGAGACATGGAAAGAAAGACGACGAAAAGAGTTAGAAGCATGGAGTTTCTTAATGGTTCTTCTCCATAGGAAAAGACCAACCCGATACGAGCACGACGACGTTTTATAAGTGTAGGCCTAAGTGAAATATATAGGTATTTTGATTTTGATGGTTATACTAAAATTTCATAAATTATTAGGTATTCAGCAAGTGTGTGACATTTAAAAAGTATTGAAGCATCGGTGGCGACATCCCGACAACGCACACACAGAGTAGACGAGGTTACAAAAAAATTAAACAAAACGAGGTAGAAACACCTGAACAAATAGTATCAGCCTTTAATTTTGAGTCATTTGTTCGATTTCAAGTAGACGGTGGAAAATTATAAATATGAGGTTAAGAGATACGATTAATTTAATTTATAGATCGCCTTCTAGCAGTCATAAACTCATCTAGTTTGTAACTAGAAACTCCATTCTAACATGGATGCAAACAAAGACCTAAGAAACAGTTTTCTAAATCTTCTTTTTGTATGGTTTGTGTCCAACCTGGAGTCAGAGTTTTTATGCAACCCATGGGCCTCTGACTTGGCTTTCTATGCCGTCGAGAAATATCTGTCTGGCATGCTGGTTTCCTCACGATGTTTTCCTTCACCGAAGACAGTGATAGTTATGGATTACGCACATGAATCACAAAAATGAGATGGGTTGGCGAACTCGTGTTCTATAACTTAGTAGTCCGATGATCCAACCACTAGGATGACTCATTTTAATAATAATAAGAAACGAAAATGCATAAATTTAACAGTAACAGCGACTACGAGTTCTTTGTTCAACAACCATTGGTTGATTAAAAATTAATTCACTAGGCAGAGTGAGCAGTCAAATGCAGAGTTTTGCTAACTGATTGGGCCCTTCCCTTCTTCAAACAAAACATGATGGAAGTAATAATTACAAACATACCTGCTTGATGCTGTTATGAAAGAAAATTTGGCAAAAATTTGGATTACTAATATTTTTAAATTATTTAAATAAGCTTGATGTGTTTTTTTTTTTAATTAACAAGCTGCCTTTAAGTGTTAAGATTTTTTTAAATTATTATATGGCTAGCCAAATCAAGCGGATGGCTTACAGTAGGAAGCGCCCAAATTGTTGAAAAATATTACAAAGGAAATAAAACTCTGGTTTCAATTAAAACGTGTCTCGATATTCTGAATCCCCAAAAGCACCTAAGCAGCGTCGGTAAAGACGACTTATCACCTTAACCTAAATTGTAGTCTGGGATGTGAATGCAAGAACAAGTCAAGCACAAATGCCCGATCTTTATGGCAACACTTCTAATTGACGGTTTCCAGCTGAAATTGTGATGAAGTTGTTAGACCCGAAAGCTTAGAAAACTCACGCATTTGACGCCCGGCCTGACTTTAATGCAACGTGCAACTTTAACTCTTTTCTTTATAGAAACCAGCTGTTGCCCGCGACTTCGTTCGCGTGGAAAGTTTGAAGTGGATGTGAGAAAAGATATTTAGCCTATGGCCTTTTCTCAGACATACCATGTATGAGAAAAAAATAGCTTTCGACCTATTCTCAGAGCTACCAAATATACACAAAAAATCGGTCAAACCGTTTCGGAAGAGTTCGATAACAGACACAGTGACTCGAGATTTTTATAAATTAGATGTCTAGCTAGATTACGGCTAGCTTCCTCTAATAGAGAGAATACAATATGACACAATACTTTTATAGGTTCAATATTCTACATCTACCTACATCCCCATTTATAAGACATCAAATTGTTTCTGCAGATGCTATCAATATTTCCAATGTTATTCGACAAATCTTCGGACTTCTGAAGATCAGTCTTAACTTTCAAGATACACACATGTCGCTCTTTCAAGCAATGACTTCGAGTAAAATGAAGCATCATGGTTCTAAAGCTGTACCACGCTCAAACCCACGGTAGACGCTAAAAACCACGTGCTTTATCGTCGTACAAATCTTGAATTCTTTGAATATTGGCGAAAGAAAATGGCCGAGTTAAGAATATAAATTACAGAATATCTTACCTCAAGTTCTTGTTTCCATTTTCTATTAAGTTTTGTTTAATTATATTGATTACAATGAGAGATCCGTTTGAGAAGGTGATCGAGTGAGGACTGAGTCGGATATCGTTTGTGGTTCGACAATGTAGGTCTTGCGAGCTATACCATACAGCCTTCGATACTCAGGGCTGGATTTAGAATTTTTCTTAACTATTTTGAAATATACAGTACACTTAGCCAATGGAAACGTATGTACGTAAAATTACGAAAAAAAAAACAAAGAAATGAAATAAAGTTGATAATTCTTGCCCTCTTCCCATATTATATTGGAGTCGTCAAAAGTCAAAGGGTCAAACGGGACCCTATTATTAAGACTTGCTGTCCGTCCGTCCGTCTGTCACCACGCTGTATCTCATGAACCGTGATAGTTAGCCAGTTTATATTTCTACAGATTATGTATATCTGTTGCCACTGTAACAAAAAAACAAACAGAATAAAATAAATATTTTAGGGGGCAACCATACAAAAAAGTGATAGCGTTTTTATAAATAATGGTACGGAACCCTTCGTGCGCGAGTTCGTATATGTAGTAAATAGCTTTAATTGTGTTATGCAAAAATTTTGTGCAGTACATCACTGACTACCCCCTTTTTATTTTATGTCCGTAATGTCCATCCAAAGGTTGTCTGGAAGATATCGCTATCAGCGATAAGACCGCTATTGAAACCATAAAATTAGTACGTTATGTTCCATTATTGGTGTACAATCAAATTCTATTCTATTCTATAACGAAATTAATACTTATCGAAAATGCTTCAAGTACAGCCCTGCGCTCATGTGGTTTCATGTGTGTTCAAGTGTCTCCTATATTTGTTCTAATTCCTGCGTACGAGTAACTCGGACATGTAACGTAACATAATTTATGTCTTCAACAATGCAAATGATAGACCTTTCTTCCCTCGTCGATTACTCAAAACCATACTGACTGGCTCATACTCTCTCTGACTATGACATCACCAGCAACTGCCTAGCCTTTTCTATACTATGTTTGCGTCGTCTTCCAGTCTAATTGGATGCAGCTTAATACCAGTATATTACAGGAGCGACTGCCTATCTGACCTCCAAAACCTAGTTAGTACCGGGTACCTAATACGATATCTCTTGGTAAGACTGGTTGTCAGACTTTGACGTTGACTGATCAGTAACTTGTTAAGAAACGTCATTTCTCAATCTGTAGTCCACCGACCCGCACTGGGCCCGCTTGGTAGAAAACGGCCAATTCCAACACACACAGGAGGCCTTGTATCCCAACGCTGAGAACATTACATGCTGAAGTTCTAAATACTAACCTATTTTTGTATGTGAACCAGTTAAAGAATTTTGATCATATGCGAAGGAATCTCGTTTGGATGTGACATTTAGATCGCTGATGATGAATGTCACATTAACAATCTTAAAGATCATTCCATTTAGATATGGCGATAAGTTTCAAACTATTATACCTGTTCAAGATTTCGAGCACCTTCATTATCATCGTTATTTTAATAAGTTGTTGTTATCTACCCACTTTGTAGTGCTTAATTGCAGCAACTACCTTCAAAAGCCTTTTTTGTAGGTCCATAGACATACCTAGCCTTTGAGCTAGTGGGGAGGGGCTGCAAGATGTGAAAAAATATAAGTGTTTTTAAGGGTTTTACAATTTACTATCTACGGATGCCGCTGAAATTCTTCTAAGAATCTAAAATGCAATAGCCACCTCAACATTGTGGGCACGTCGGATTGGTTAGATTTATACTTATTCATATAGAAGCAGAAGTAACTGATTTTGTCAAGTTATTTGGAAAGTCCAGGAACTAAAAGAAAATGTAAGCTCTCCATCCCAGAAAGGTTAGGTTTTCTTTAGTACTTTTATTCAGAAATAGATGCTACTTAATTGACTGAGGGAGACAATTTTAAAAATAAATGATGTCAGGTTCGAAAAGAAAGCTGCACCCCCGCCCCCCCCCCCCCCGCCTGGGCTACAGTAGATCAAACTCAAAGCATTTATTTCAATTAGACCGTTACAGGCACTACTACAATGTCAAAAACAAAAGAATGAAGCTACAGTCCCAGTCATAAGGTGTACAAACTTGTGAAAGTTCTGTAGTTGCCCATTCCAAAGCGTAGATTTCTTTGGAGAAGAACGTGCAAGAAACGCCATGGACACTCTTCACATCAAAATATTTTTACAAGAAAAGAAGTATATATCCAAGTCGATCCAGTCTTGGGTCTCTTTATTATGTATGTGTTATTATGTAATCTGCAAATTTAGCACAAGCAAGTAAGGTATCTATTGTACATTTGTACAAATATTTCAATAGCTTCGTTCCGACCTGCCCTCCTTTTAAGCTGTTATTATAGTTTTAATTAATTACAAATAAGTAAGTATAACTACGAACAATAGTTTGTAATTTTTATTGTGTAACTTATGTGGTACTTCGAAAAGGTACCATGTTACATCATTCTGGTTTTAAATGGCCAGTTTTAGAATTATTTTTCTCGTTGGTCGCAAGTGCGACTGCTGAGCAAGAGTTCTTAGGTTCGAATCCCAGTTCGGGCAAGCTGTTATTGGGTGTTTCCACCAGGAATTTCTCAGTAGCTTCCTTGAAGTTAGAGTTAGATTATTGCGATAACAGCTCACCTGTTCGCAGAAAGATAGATGTCTACAATGGGACTTTTGAACATATTGATATCTTTGCATGTTCTCCCAGTAAGTTCAAAGGTCTTAGGGTCAGTTCACACGGAGACGCGACGCGACGCGACGATACTTGAAGAGGCCAGTGATTTCGCGCTGCGTCGCTCTACGCTGCGAGGCGCGGCACATTTCGTCGCACGGCGCAGTGCTGCGTTCTCACAACGAAATGTGTATCTTTTCGTGTAGAAAATAAAGTAATATTTTGAATCGCTCTTTAAAAGTGTGCACGCAGCGTCACGTCGCGTCGCGTCTCGGTGTGAACTGACCCTTATACTCAAGGAGCTGTCTTGATTGATGTGTATAAGTACAGATGAACATGATAGTTAAGTAAGTGTAGTTTTTAATATTACTATGTATTTTAGCCTAACGTTTAAATAAAAATTGTATAATATATTCCACAGTTAATCTGTGAACAGCGTTGTGGTCTACAATATTGTCCAAATGTTATATGCGTCTCTTTTTTATACTATATATTGTAGGTGTGTGTTCCTTTTGAATAAAATAAAAAAATAAAAACAGCTTTCAGTCCGGTTCAGCCATGTTTGAGCAAACAACAGCAGTGGGTCATTATTATTTTATAACTACATAGTAAAAACATATTGAAACCTACTTATGTTTATAAGACTAAGTATAGGTAGGTAAATAAATACAGACAATGTTTAAACAAATAAATGGGGGTAATTAAGTACCTACATAGGAAGAATGTTCACCAAGGATATAATTTTTTGTTGTAAGTACTACTACGGGCGAATGTACGGCTAAGTCTTAGGGTTCAGCTCACCGTCCGTCCGTCTTATGACGACAGGCCGTGCCGACGGCGCGTTTGTGTTCCACGCGTGCCTCAAGGAGATGTCAGCAAATCGGAAGGGGTCCGAGAGGGCCGATGCCTGCCAGAGCTGCGTGTTGTTCGAAAGAGATACCGCGGCCCTGGAACACAAAGGGCTAAGAAGGAACATGGATGGGTTTTAGTCAGTACAAGTCTGACACTCCCTCCCGCTCCGCCCAGAGCGGGAGAAGTAATTTGATGATTCCAAAAAAAAAATGGCCCAGACACCCATTGGCACTCTTTAATGGATACGAAACCCTGAAAAGTGATTGTATACTGGTTCAATAACATAACATCACGACTGTGATCCAGAAAGGGTTGGGTTAGGGCATAGGTGTACCCATTTTAGCCTACACCACATTTCGCCAGTTATATTTAAGTCCCATGTAACAGGGGCTAGCGAGCCTATTGTCATCATGATCTCATCATCATCTGCCCAGCCTTTTCCCAAACTATCTTGGGGTCGGCTTCCAGTCTAACCGGACGCAGCTGAGTACCAGTATTTTACATGAAGCGACTGCCTATCTGACCTCCACGACCCAGTCACTAGGTATTACGATACCCCTTGGTAAGACTGGATGTCAGACTTTTTGGCTTCTGACTACTCGTAACGACTGTCAAAGATCTACAAATGACAGCCGGGACCAACGGCTTAACGTGCTTTCCGAGGCACGGAGGAAACTCGGTATGTAATTATGGTCACCCATCCACGGACCAACCTCGGCAAGCACGGCTTAACCTTAAAGATCGACCCGGGCGGCTGTTATTATTTAGCCACGAAGCTCCTCTATTGTCATCAACCGGGCACAAATTCAGACTCCGTGTGTTCTACTGAGAAATCCCTGATAGGAAAACCCAAAAACAGTTTGCCTGACCACTGGACCAATGAGGCAGTACTGCACTTTTTTTTTATGTCTTGTTCTACCTTTTCTAGTAAGCAACGACTTATTGTCGGGCCTACGCTGTCCTCCCATACTTAAGTACTAACGCTGTAACTTCAAATATTGTAAAACCAAATGATTTTTAAAGAGTAACCATGGAGTTTCTTGCCGGTTCTTCTCCATAGGAAACGACCAACCCGAACCGTGCACCTTTTGTCGACGTTTCATAAGTGCCCATGTAGGCCTATGTAAAATAAAATATTTTAATTTTGATATTGATATTTTGATTTTGCTTACAATCTTCCTGATCATTGTTTATTGTAATACATAGAATTAGCACATGGCTACTTCTAGCGTTACGCGGTTTCACCGAGCGACCGCAACCAGATATAAATTACTTTGTACGAGTCCGTACACATCTACTTATCGTACCTAGGTAACTATCTACCATCGAGAATCATTCAAAACTAAAAAAAAAAACCACTAAGTGTTAGTTCCATCATAAATATCTTTTTTCTTTCTCGGCAGCATCATCATTCATTAATTCTCCTGCCCTTATACCTATCTCTATCTGCCTTTAAGTACCTATTCATACACTACACCACACTACATAGTTATTAACACAATTTACAAAACTGTTTGACGTCCGTCACATCACTATCTCAGGTCCATCTGAAAATCAGCGTCGGGCACTAGCTGCTCGGCAATTTGCTGAACTGGGCCTTTTTGGCGCAGTCATGAGACACACAATTATATTTTTTTTTCCTATTTCGATATATTTCTAAGATTTTACATTGTATTGTGTATGTGTGTACTTGTGGCATAGGCCAAATAAATATTTTTTCTTTCTTTCTTATCCCAATTTATTTGGGGTCAGCGCAGAATGTCTTCTTTTTCCATACTTCTCTAATACTCGTCATCTCAGCACGCGTAGCATGACTACTGTAGAAACGAATTTTGTCTACGGAAGAATCGACAGATAGACAGTGACAATGTATCAGTTTGTCGATTCTTCCGTCGACATGCCCGCTTTTTACTACATGCATATGAATATGTATACGGTACAAATACCAAAAATTTTGTTAAATCAAATAAAGTTTTTTTTTTACAATTTTTGTCATCCTGTCTGTCTGTTTGTTCCAGCTAATCTCTGGAACGGCTGGACCGATCTTGACGGGACTTTCACTGGCAGATAGCTGATGTAATAAGGAGTAACTTAGGCTACTTCTATTTTATAAAATTCTAATTCCATGCGGACGAAGTCGCGGGGACAGCTAGAATCAAAATAAATATATCATCATTTATCTTTTTATCTCTGTGGGGGGTTTGGAATGTTCTATCTATTATCAACCGTACCGTCAAATTGAAGATTAGAAAATCCTATGCGGTATGATAAGGGTTTTGTTTGTTTTCCATATTATGACATATGACAAGTGTTACTTGGTAGAAGTACTTAGGTACTTTTAATATGATAAGAATATCTTGGACTCGCGATCGTGGTGGGAGTTGGTTTGGTTACGAAACCAAACCGAATTCGGACTTTCTCAACTTCAACCCGAAGGTTTTTTTTTGTCTACGTCGTTATCATTTACCTTTCCTTTTTCCTGACCATTTCGGTCGGCTTCCAATCTAACAGGCAGCAACTGCACCAGTACGCATTTAACATGGAATGACTGCCTATCTGACCTCCAGAATCAACAGTGGCGACCACCATAAACTCGATGAAATCCAGAGAAACAATTTAACTGTCTTAGATCACGCAACGAAATGAATCAGAAAAAATATCACAGGAGTGGGAAAAACATAATTTCCACTTCAACGACATAACTGAATAAGGCCAATAGGCACAAATTTTTAGTAGGAACAGTGGCTTTGTAGGCAGTTAGAGTTCAACATAACCCTCCGCTCACTCCAGACGGAGGAAATCAATGAGGATTTTTACACAAAAAAAACGGGTTGCATTCCGGGAGTGCCGGCAGAAGTGAAAACTTGAATATTAATGTTGTGCATTTTTAATATTTTGGAATGGTTAGGGAATCATTTTGCACGAATTGCTTTAATTATCAATATAAAAGTACTATCATTTATGTGGTAAAATAAAATATTCGGTTGTGCGTTGTTTCATCGCTAACTGTTTAATCGAATTTTGTTTCACATAAATTGTTTCTCATATTATCATTTCATAGAATAATCAATACGCAGAATACTTACTTTGAAGAAATTTAAATCATCGATTTTTGTTTCAAATAAAGTTTAATGTTAGAATATTCATATCATAGAATAACAAATCAAATATTATTTATCCACATATTGTTTGTTTCACATAAAACTTATTACGAAGAATAACATTTTAATCGACTGACAGTTTCTAAAATTCAAACCTTTGAAAAATGCATACCCTCCTATAAAATTACAAAACCGGGTTCACAAAAATAATGCGGGTTTAATTTATTGTCAAGCAGGAAAACAATCTTGTTATTCTCACTAATGGTGCCCATGCCTGTTGCATGCAGCATGCAGCAAGCATGCAACTTGCAGCATGCATGCAAGCAAGCATGCAACTTGCAGCATGCAACTTGCAGCATGCATGCAAGCATGTAACATACAACAGGCTAGGTTTCTGTCACGGCTCCGGCGCTGCGGGGCTCCGGCGGCCCCACGCAAGTTTATCGTCGCAGACGGTATTAACGCTCACCACCGCAGCTTCGACTTGCTGGCCGGCAAGCCGGCCAGCCTCAGCCGCGGCGGCGATCTTTAGAAACCACCTGCTCCTCAGCTCGCGGGCCGCCTCATCCCTCCGCGCCTACGCGGGCTTAAATTACACTCTAGGGGTAGGGCAAACAAGACTACGTGGAGTCTGTTTTGCAGCCATTCGTTTCTGTCACTAACTTTTGTAGTACAACATATTGACTTTTAAAGACAATATTTTAATTTAAGCTTAATAATTTTGTTGAAATAAAATACCATGGAGGGTTGTGCGTTGTTTCATCGCTAATTGTTTTATCGAATTTTGTTTCACATAAATTGTTTCTCATATTATCATTTCACAGAATAATCAATACGCAGAATACTTACTTTGAAGAAATTTAAATCATCGATTTTTGTTTCAAATAAAGTTTAATGTTAGAATATTCATATCATAGAATAACAAATCAAATATTATTTATCCACATATTGTTTGTTTCACATAAAACGTATTACGAAGAATAACATTTTAATCGACTGACAGTTTCTAAAATTCAAACCTTTGAAAAATTCATACCCTCCTACAAAATTACAACACCGGGTTCACAAAAATAATGCGGGTAAATTATTGTCAAGCAGGAAAACAATCTTGTTATTCTCACTAATGGTGTCCATGCCTGTTGCATGCAGCATGCAGCAAGCATGCAACTTGCAGCATGCATGCAAGCATGTAACAGGCAAGGTTTCTGTCACGGCTCCGGCGCTGCGGGGCTCCGGCGGCCCCACGCAAGTTTATCGTCGCAGATGGTATTAACGCTCACCACCGCAGCTTCGGCTTGCTGGCCGGCAAGCCGGCCAGCCTCAGCCGCGGCGGCGATCTTTAGAAACCACCTGCTCCTCAACTCGCGGGCCGCCTCATCCCTCCGCGCCTACGCGGGCTTAAATTACACTCTAGGGGTAGGGCAAACAAGACTACGTGGAGTCTGTTTTGCAGCCATTCGTTTCTGCCAGTAACTTTTGTAGTACAACATATTGACTTTTAAAGACAATATTTTAATTTAAGGTTAATAATTTCGTTGAAATAAAATATCATGGAAACATACATCGAACAAACAATATTCGTTGAAAAATAATTCTGCTGTTTGATGAGTTGGTCAAATAAAAAAATGTGATTTTAAAATTCTTTGAATTGTGTTTCTGTAAAATATTTTTCAGTCAAGTAAATAGTAGTCGAAACAAAAATATTTGAAATAAAAATACGGGGACTAAATATTATGTGAAACATTTTCTGGGAAACGAAATTCTGTCAAATTTCTGTCTGCGAAACAAGGTGACACCTACCATGGAGAGATACATCGAACAAACAATATTCCTTGAAAAATAATTCTGCTGTTTGATAAGTTTGTCAAATAAAAAATGTGATTGCAAAATTCTTTGAATTGTGTTTCTGTAAAATGTTTTTTATTCAAGTTAATAGTAGTCGAAACAAAAATATTCGAAATAAAAATACGGGGACTAAATATTATGGGAAACATTTTCTGGGAAACGAAATTCTGTCAAATTTCTGTCTGCGAAACAAGGTGACACCAAAATATTCATTTATTGCGCTATCGTACACAAACATGACAATTTATATTACATAAAAAATTTAACACTTCAAAATTATTACAATCCGTCTTACGAATTTTACTTCTTTGGAAAAACCGAAGGTTTTTTCTTCTTCTTCTTCCCAGCTAAAACACTAGGAAGTGGTGGAGGCCGTGGAGGGCATGCGTTTTGGAGGACTGTCTCTTGTAATTTTGACGTTCAAAAAGTGCTGATTATCAGCCTAATTTGAATGAATGTCTTTTGATTTTGAATTTTTGTTTGTGCATAAGATAATTATTATTCAGTTTTGGAAACCAAAACTCAAAAATTCCTTCGTAACCCAATGTCAATCTGTCTAACGAATTTTCCAGTTTTGGAAACCCAAACTCAATGACAGACGTAATAAAGTTCAAATTCTTTCGCAACCTACTTGACCTCACGGTCACGTGTCCAGAAACCTGACGCGAGTTTAACATATTTTACGCATCACAAAGGTGCACTTTGTATTTGTTATGCACTAAAGCCGCTAAAAAAGTTATCACTTAAAAAAAAGTAAGTTAACGAAAAGATTAATTTCAAACAATACTCGTAGCAGCACCGCATCTTTTCTAATCTTCGTCTTATAAACCTAAATGGGAGAATGTCGACTGTGTTAGACAACAAGTTAAATTAAACACGGCCGGTTATCCCTACCGGTGCTATATAACGTACAATCTGCATAAAAATAATTTAATTTTATCAAGACGTGAAAAATAATTATTGGAAAAGAATACCAGATCACCATGAGGTAAGATACGCTTCTATTCATGTACCTACATATTTTACTATTATTTTTAACGGGATATTTTCCATGTTTACTATTTGTTTTGAGTTTACGATATTTCGGAGCTGTTGCAAACGACATGATCACGGATAAACAGATTATGAGCAGACAAATCGGTCTACCCTCCTTATTCGTTTTTTGCGCTACGTACCACCAACACTGTCACTCACAACTCGATTCTGTTCCCGACATACGAAACTCACTGTATCCACTCGCGAACTTTTTATGGCACTTGTTCAGTTTTGACACGGTTGAACCACTGGCCGGGTAAGTCGGGGCTGCCACCACTGGGCCACCGCTACTCTGGAGAGTAGCGGTGGCCGCCCCGACTTACGAGCAGTAAGCCGTGGGTTCGAACCTAGGCAGGCACATTACTTTGTGTAATTTATTTCATCACCGCTGCCCTCAAAAACGATGAAGGAAAACATCGTGAGGAAACCGGCATGTCCTAGAACAAAAAATTCGAAGACTTGTGACATCTACCAACCCGCACTGGGCCCGCGTGGTGGATTATAGCCCACTCCCTCTCATAGAGAGGAGGCGTGTTTCCCAGCAGTGGGAACATTAAAGGCTGATGATGATGATGATGAACCACTGGATCCAGGCTCTTTACAGTTGAAACCCATCCCAGTCTGGGTTAAGTGGCGTTCTGTCGAGATGACCTGAGGGTTATGTAACTCAATCCAGTGGTTCGATCCTGATTCCAGCAGATGTTGAGCTATGGCCGATTTTTGGGTGTCATTATTTTTAACGCAACATGTTTTTGTCCCGCTTTCCTCTCCCTCTCCATCCATCAACATTTATACCAGGGCGCCGCATTCTGGATTTCCAGTATAACATAACATCGCGGCTTGTAATCCTCGAAGGGTTAGGCAGAGGCGTACCGTAACATTAGTCCCCAATATTTCGCCAGTTATGTTTAAGTCCCATGTAATAGGGAGCGACCCTATTGCCATCACTCTTGCACAGATTCAAGCTCCATGGCAGCCACTAAAACCCTTGATAGAGAAACCCACTAACACTGCCCGACCTGGCATTCGAACCTAAAACCTCATCCTCAGCAATTACGCTCGCTACATACGAGAGTTCATTAATAATAATAATAATCATTTTATTTCAGGCAACTAAGGCCCATAGATAAAATACACAAATAATTAAAACAACAATAATAAACTAATACATATTAAAAACCTTATTAAACTATAACTTTACACGTAACATCGTCGGCGTCGTGTTTCGCTGCGTGGTGTCGCGTAGCCGTCCTCAGAAACGTCGATATACGACACCTCTCGGCCAAAAGTCCTCTTTTAAGCAGATCTGTAGATGTTGGGTCGGAACTCGTACCACGAACGACTTAAAGTTGATGTTGTGGCGTGATTCCAACCTTTCGACCCTTAGAGTCCAGTCGGTCTTCACTTTCACATACTGCACGACATCCTCAACCGTCGTGAGGTGATGCAGACGCGAAATGTACAGCTGCGTCGTAGGCACAGCAGGGCGCAGCAGCATGTTGGGACCAGTCGGTGCGGTACCACACTGGTTACGCGAACAGGGCTTCTTCTTCTTCCTTTCTACTTTAGTGAAACCCTCCTCGTCAACATGGCTCGTTCTTGGCAAGGAGCTGCGGTCCGCAGTGAGTGCAGGTTGAGCTCCAGCTTCAGCTTCAGTTTTCCCCCTCTTTACCATTCTTCATTCATTCCATTTGCTGCAATCTCATTACATCCCCCAACCTTTTCGTAATAATAAGAGCCACTGGAATCAATTTTCAAGTTAAGCCGCGCTTGCTTAGGCTGGTCTGTGGACGGGTGGACACCCATTAGGAACAAACAGTTTCCTCCGTGCCTCAGAAAGCAAGTTAAGCCGTTGGTCTTGGTTGTCATTTGTAGACCTTTGACCTGTCGTTACAGGCAGTCAGTGGCCCGAAAGTCTGACAACCAACCTTACCGGGGGGTACTGTATTACCCAGTACTAATTGGGTTGTGGAGGTCAGGTAGGCAGTCGCTGCATGTAAAATACTGGTATTCAGAGCTGCTGCATCTGGTCAGACTGGAAGCCACCTCAACATAATAAGAAAAAGGCTAGGCAGATGATTACCTGTCCTTCTCCTTATTTATCAGTCTTTCAAAGATGTGCTTGGATTAAACTATTATATAGTCCGCTCAATCGTTTTAAAATAGTACACCAATAAGAACAATTTAAATAGAACAATAACATCAGATTATCTTATCTAAATCACATGATCTGTATGCTGTAGCATTTCACGAGAGTGTGTCAATCACGGCAATTAAAATCTTATGTCAATGACACAAGACTCTTGCTAGATTAATGAGAAATAAACACTCATTAGAAATCGTAGTTCAAATTAATTAATGGAGCTGTCAATGATTGTTCTATGATATTGAATAGGGGATAATCCTATTTTTTTTTTCTTTGTCCGTCGGGTAGTTTATTGAAAAGTATTGGACACGTATTTTTTCTTTTTTCACGTGGTCATAAAATTACGTCACATGTAGGTCAGTTTTATACCTACTTGTGACTTAGTAAGCCCCCACTCTCCAACTTTAATGAGTTCTAACTAAGGATTTTTTTGATATTTTGATAAAACAAAAAATACGTGTCTAATATTTTTGTATCACCTGTCTGACGGACAAAATTGAATGTCGTTTTCTTTACCCAGTCCGATCCCCTATTATTTACTAGATTCCAGGACAACTGCCTTCACTTATAAACTGTTTCAGACCTCCGATGTACCAATTCTTAGCTGCAATATTTGCAATATTGCGGGTCACTATTTGCCAAGAACTTACTGTTCAGGCGGAGATGAGAAAATTACCGGAAGGACTGAAATTGGGAGCGGCGACCGCCGCATTTCAAGTTGAAGGCGGTTGGAATGCAGCAGGTAGGTACTTATAGTTAAAAAGAACTAAATACATTTAACCTAGCGTAGGTATATATGATTATAAAAATACCCCTAACCAATCCAAAAGTACCCTTCTCTTCCCGTCAATATCTGCTTACCCTTCTCCAGAGTAAGTGTAGTAGGTGGCACTTCTTATACAAGGTGTTGCTTTGCATCCTCGTCAAAATTCAGGAGGTTGTCCGCAACAGAAATAAATAATCAATATAAATAACGGTACCTAGTTAATTCTTAATAAACGCTGCTTTTTTTTGTTAACCCCGACCAAGAAAGAGGGGTGTTACAAGTTTGACGTGTGTATCAGTGTATCTGTGTGTCTGTCTGTGGTATCGTAGCTCCTAAACAGATGAACCGATTTTGATGAAATTGGTTTCGTTTGAAAGGTGTTTTAATCGAGAGTGCTATGTTTCGAGAAAATCTGCTCAGCCGTTTGAAGGTCATCACCTCTTTTCTAGTTGAAGGGAAATTAACAATTTCCACAGGTCTGGTCGATTTGAAATCTTGTCACTTGTCACCATGGGCATCGCCAGGGCGGGTGGCTGCACCCCCCCCTCCCCCCATAAACCCGTATTTTTTTTAATTGTGCTGTTTTTAACCCCCGACCAAAAAAGAGGGGTGTTATAAGTTTGACGTGTGTATCTGTGTATCTGTGTGTCTGTCTGTGGCATCGTGGCTCCCAAACGGATGAAGCGATTTTGATAAAATTGGTGTCATTCGAAAGGTATTTTAATCGAGAGTGTTCTTAGCTATGTTTCGAGAAAATCTGCTCAGCCGTTTGAAGCTCATCACCTCTTTTCTAGTTGATGAAGGGATTTAAGCAACTTCTACGGGTTTAGTTGATTGGAAATTTGAATTTTTGTCATTTTCTCACCATGGACATCGTCAGGGGCGTAGGCTGCACACCCCGCCCTCCCCCCTATAAGCTCAATTTTTTTTTTATTCATATCTTTCCTTGTTTTCGTTAATAAGCGAGAAGAGGCGCAACACCAAGAAAAGTGGAAGGAATGGGGGTAGACCTATGCCCAGGAGTGGGACAGTCAAGGCTTAGAAAAAAAAGTTTAAAAAGCATGAAATAAAAATTAAATTAAAAATTTAATAAACCCCCGGCGGACAAAACCGCTAAAAAACCAAAAATAAAATTAATCCAAGCGTCGTAGCGTCGGGGGACCGCTAAGTAGACCGCTTAGTACATAAAAATATATATACAAACAAAGCGGACCCCCCACGCTACGACGCTTGGATTAATTTTATTTTTGGTTTTTTAGCGGTTTCGTCCGTCGGGGGTTTTTTAAATTTTTAATTTAATTTTTTCTTTAATTGGCAAGAAGACACGCAACACCGAGACAAGTGGAAGCAATGGGGGAGACCTTTGCCCAGTATTGGGACAATCAAAGCAAAGATAAAACAATATAAGTTTGAAAAGCATGAAATAAAAATTAAATTAAAAATTTAAAAAACCCCCGACACAAAAAACCTCTAAAAACCAAAAATAACATAATTCAAGCGTCTTAGCGTCGGGGGTCCGCTTTGTTTTGTACTTCTATTAAGCGGTCTACTTAGTGGTCCCCCGAGGCTCGCGGTAGGGGGTTTTTTACATTTTTAATTTAATTTTTGTTGTTTACGTTTGTCAGTATTTCAGAATAACGTGGCCCCCTTAACGTGGTTTAAGGAATAAGAAATTATCGATTAGAGGTTTGATATTTTTTGTATGAATGTAAGCGAGGTTATTAGGCGAAGATCGGATCAGATGGGCCGCGTTTAAAATATGGGTGGTTCACACTTACCGATTTCGGTAAATAAAAAAATACGTAGGTACCCATTTTATTGAGAGTCATTAGCATAATTATCTCATTGAATTTGAAGAGGATGCAAAACAACAATATACTTCAATACACTTCTCGAGAACTGGGTCTCAACGCACTCTGTTTTCTTGTTTTCCAGACAAATCACCAAGTATTTGGGACACATTCTGCCGAATCCCCGGAAACATAATAGACGGAACAGATGGAAACGACACTTGCAAATCCTACGAGTATTACCATCGAGATATACAGATGCTCAAGTTCCTGGGGGTCGACTTCTACAGATTTTCCATCTCATGGCCAAGAGTTTTGCCCAGTGGATTCTCCAATGAGATCAGCAAAGATGGTATTGGATATTACAGTACATTGGTTGATGAATTGTTGGCCAACGGTATTGAGCCAGTCGTGACCATCTACCATTGGGATTTGCCGCAAAGTTTGCAAGATTTGGGAGGTTGGGCCAACCCTCTTATTGCAGACTGGTTCGAAGATTACGCTCGGGTGTTGTTTGATGCTTTAGGTGATCGAGTAAAGCTTTGGATTACAATAAACGAACCGAAACAGTTCGCTATTTATGGTTATGGAATGGCAATGTGTGCACCCTATATTATATCACCTGGGGTCGGTGACTACATGGCTGTGAAGAATGTGCTGTTGGCACATGCGAGGGCCTGGCATCTATACGATAAAGAATACAGACAAAAACAAAATGGCAAGTATTTATTTTGAAATTTAATAAAATAATTAGAAGTAGCGTAGGTAGTTAACTCGAATGCCTCGTTAGCCTAGTAATGGTCAACGGTACTGCTAAACATGAATAAGACGTGGGTTCATTGCAGTCTGAGTGTGTCTCGGAGAAGAGAGAGAGAGTCTCTGAAGTCAGTTTACGGCTATAGGCTCACCTCGTCGGACCTGGGGAAACTAAACATAACTGGCAAAATGTAGGTGTGCTCCTGTACCTAACCTTTTATTTGATTCCTGTAGAATATTGCATTTAAATGGTTTTTCGGTTTTCAGGCTATTGTGGTATAACCATAGCCACAGATTTCCGTGAAGGCGCTAGTGATTCTCCGGCAGACATAGAAGCAGGCAACATGGCGATGGACTTCGAAGTCAGCTTCTACAGTCATCCAATATTCTCGTCAACTGGAGGATTCCCTGAGAGGATAGTCAAACGGGTCGCAGAAAGGAGTGCTGAACAACGTTTCCCTAGAAGTAGGCTACCAACATTGACGAAGGATGAAATAGAATTCATTAAAGGTACCTACCTATTTTGAATCCAATCTTACTAAGGGGTATTGTACCCAGTTACTGGGTTGTGGAGGTCAGATAGGCAGCCGCTTCATGTAAAATACTGGTACTCAGCTGCATCCGGTTAGACAGGAAGCCGACCCCAAGATAGTTTGGGAAAAGGCTAGGCAGATGATGATGCCTAATATAAGGTTGATTTTACAAGGCTCACCCATTTTATTGTTACACCTTATTCTATGTACCTACAATCTAAGCAAATTTTACATTACTAAGAAACTATCCTTTTTAAGGCACGAGTGACTTCTTCGGCTTCAACCACTATTCTACAAGGTTCTACTCAGCAGAGCCGTACAAATCGGGGATGTTCGACGTGCCTTCGTATTATGATGACATCGGAGCTGTGGGTGACTACGGGAATTATACTTTGGCACCTGCTGCTCACACAACTGTAAGTGATCTTCTTCCATTAGTTAAACGATAGGATTTCCTGATTAGTTTTGCTACAACCAAATGTGACTACAGTCAAAATTAAGGTTGTAAAAATTACCCGTAACGAAGCAGAAAGGGACTTGTTCTCGCCATCACTGCGATATTTTCGTTCTGGACTATGGTCCAGGCCCTGGTAACCTTGTTTTTCCTTTTCACATTTTTTTTAAACAATTTGTAACGTTATAACTTTTCTTTAAATACCTACATGACCTCTGTTTCATCCACCAGCACAATTTTTTGAGTGCTTTACATTGAGTCTTACCGAAAACTCGATATTTCACCCAAAAAAAAGGCGGTTTCCAGCAATACATCTTTTCGTAGACTTAGTTTGATGTACATAACAGACTTCTGAAAGAAGACCTCTAAATAACAGACTTCTGACAGGACTGTAGTCCGATTAAGTAAATAAGATATTTTCTGTAGTATGCATATGCCTTTTACCTACAATTACTTCAGTATTTTGATTCTTCGGTGGCATCTAAAACTATTAGTTAGGGCGCGTATCCTGCTGCGGGACTGTTCGAAAGAGATACCGTGGCCCTGGAACACAAAGGGCTAAGAAGGAACATGGATGGGTTTTAGTAAGTCCAAGTCTGACACTCCCTTCCACTCCGCCCAGAGCGGGAGGACTCATTTTGATGATATAACATCCGAAAAAAAAAAGCGCGCGCTTCATGACTCACCTTGTATTAGTCTAGTGCAATAAGACAAAAGGTGGAACGAAGTTTATTTTGGTCAGATTTTCATGCTTTTTAGCGTTCCGTAGTCAACAAGGAACCCTTATACTTTTGATATGTCCATCTGTCTGTCTGTCTGTCCGCGGTTTAGCTCAAAAACTATTAAAGTTGTAATTCGGCATAAGTATACACGTTAATTTAATGACGCCAAAAAAGTGGTAAAATAAAATTGTGAAAAAAAACATTAATTAGGGTACCTCCCCTACATGTAAAGTGGGGATATTAATTTTTTTTTTTCGTCCTTCCCATAGAGTGGAATATCGTTGGATAGGTATTTCATAGTATATTGTGTATTAAGGGCGGTAAGTAAGGAATTACGATCGAGGCTCTAGTAGAAGCCCGAAGTCGAAGACTGAGGGCTTTCTGAGTCGAGGTTCGTAATTCCCGTACCGCCCGTGAAACATACAATGTTTTTCATCACATTTGCGAGTTAATAATTATGAATATACATAAGTCAGCACATATTATTACGAAATACGTGAACTGATTTGCGGATGGCGGGCTGTTTGCCCACACCACAGATTATACAAATGTTTTGTTCAGAAACGTTAAAGGCAAATACATACATCAAAAGTGTCTAGGGATCAACATATATTTTTGCAATAACTTTTCTCCTGATTGATATTAATTAAAATTTTCTTTAAGGATTCATCAAATAAAGTGTTTTCGTTTGTCACAGTAACGATAAACCAAGTCACGTTTGCATTAATAAAGAAATTTGCCATTTTCTAATAAAGGGATTTTTGACATTTGAACCACTAACATTAAAGTTCGAAAAAAAGACTGAAATAACAGTTTTCTTTAAAAATTTATTGGGTAACTTAAACAATTAATAATCCGTGTTTCTACCGCGAACACTAACAACACAAGAACATCGGTTTGGCATACTCAAAATGAGTTCATCCAAATCACGCTGTGGAATGGCCGCCCATGTTCGTTGCAACAACAAAAAAAGGTCTTCTTGCGACTGGATACCCTCCATATTCGGCAGAGCTCTTCTCTGTAGCATATCCCATGCATGCTCAATCGGGTTCAAGTCTGGCGACTGAGCAGGCCAGGGCAGGACATTGATGTTAGCTGCGGCGAGAGTCTGTCTTACAACTCTTGCGGTGTGCGGTCGTGCATTATCATGCATTAACTGAAATAAGGGACCGATTTGCACTTGTAGAGGAACGATGACGTCTGATACAATCGTCTCAGCATAAATTTGAGCGTTGAGGTTGCCTCTGATCCAAATCAACTCAGTTCTTCCGCCGATCCAAATACCCGCCCATACCATGATGGTTCCACCACTATAAGGATGGACTTCCTGGCAGGATTTTAATCGCTGTTGGCGTCCAGGGGTTCTCCAGTGTCGTATACGTCTTGTATCCGGTCTCATACCAAAACGAGACTCATCAGAAAAGCACACGAAACGCCATTGTTCTTCTGCCCAATTTCTGTGTTCAAGAGCCCATTGATATCGAATCCTACGATTGTGCATTGCTATAGGTGGTACCCGTAGCGGTCTTCGGGAATGAAGGTTCACTTCATGCAAGCGGTTTCTGACTGTTTGGTCGCTAATTAAGTTCCCTGAAGAGTGATGAAGCCTCACGGCTAACATCATGGCGGTTATTGTTGGAGCTCTTCGAGTTAAGATTTGAATGTATCGGTCTGGTCTCCGTGTGGTGCAGCGATACCGTCCTCCATGGCGCTCAGCCACGGTACCAGTGCTTCGGTAACGTGTCCAAAGTCGACTGATAACACTCTGACTTGTATTCAGAGCTAAAGCCACAGTACGTTGCCGGGAACCAGCTTCTATCATTCCCACGGCTCTGAGCATTTCTTCCCTGCTTAAATGACGTCGCCGCTCCATAATAACGTTGGTTTTAATCAGTAGTAGGGAAACAGTAGCACTAATAATGTCTTCAATGCGTTGTATGTTTTTATAGGGAAAATATTGACAGCTGATTTTCATCTTTTACTCGAATTTGATTCACAGTTCCTGATTCAAATTATGAAATGCACCAAAAAGGATCCATATAAATTTATAAAATCATAAATTTATTACAAAGCCACATCTCAATCTCAAGAAATCCGCATAAAAATGCTTGATCCCTAGACACTTTTGATGTGTGTACTTACCTAGGTATGACGGAGTATAAAAAAAAAAATTGACGTTTTGATACAAAAAACTATCGACTATTTAGATTTTAGAACATTAGTTGAGTAATTAAATAACATGTAGCGAGATTGAATGGAATTCCTGTTTAAATTACATTTTAAGACAATTTTTCAATTGCGTGTAAACTCCTTGCTTGAACTTGCATGACCTGTGTACTGTCATGCTGTGCTGTAAATTAAAAAAAAAAATACTTACCGCCCTAGGGTTTTATATGGGGCATTACAGCCAAGTTAACCTGTATGTTATGACACTGTTTACGTGCAAGTGTGATGAAAAAATATTACGGGTTTAGCAAAATCGTTTTTTGATTAAGTTAACCGTTCGTGACTTATCAAGCTTTAAAGTACCAATTTTCGTTATAGTCAAGTGTGTGTCCCCTTTACCGACTAAACGGTTGTAGTTAGAAATTCAAATGTCACGGCAGTAGTCCCTACACATATATAACGAATTTTAAAGGAAAACTATCACACTTAAGTAGGCTTTACAAGTTTACGAGTAATAGTCGACCAATTGTATTTGCCTCGAAAAATTCGAACAACTCCATAAAAATGTCGATAGATGGCGCTAAGCGTCAGTTGTACTCAAAACGAGTCTCATTTGCAGATCATATGTGGTGATTTTTATAAATATTGGTACGGAACCCTTCGTGCGCGAGTCCGACTCGCACTTGACCGGTTTTTTTAATATAAAAAGAACTTCACTTAAAAATTCCTTATTGAAAAACTAAATAACACTTTTCCTGACTCAGGAATCGAATTAGGCGTGGGGCGAACTACTATTTTTGAAACATTACCTACCCTACCTTTCAGAAAATACCCTCAGGCATCAGAAAAGCTCTAAACTGGGTGAAAGATAGCTACAATAATCCGGAGATAATGATCTTCGAGAATGGTTACGGCACACTCGGCGGTCTCGATGATCCTGACAGGGTTGATTATTACAAAGCATACTTGGACGCCATTTTGGATGCCATTGAAGTTGACGGCTGCCATGTCTCCAGATACACCGCGTGGAGTCTTTTGGATAACTTTGAATGGAATTCTGGACTGAGGTAATAGTTTTATTAATAGGTTTTTTCTTTGTTCTAACTATCTTCATAGTTTACAGTTAGTTGATTTGGGAAAAGTAGCTTTAATGCCTAACTACACATAAAGTTCAGTTTAGATTTGATCAATTCCTTTGCCCTTTTAGCATTAAAATTTCCATAAAAGAAACCTTACATTTAGTTACTACACCCTAATACATAAAAATGTGAGTAACTTGATTGGCAGTTGTTTTTTAAGTCAGCCAATCACGACAGTTAACGACCGACCAAAAATATTCCGAACATGACAACTGAACTTCTCCGCAGCTCTGATCCTCACATAGTGGCATTATAGTTCGTTAGTTTTGGTTATTCGCTTCTTAGCGGTTTTCCTTGTGCAGATAGAACGAATGGCGAAGTACTGGGCGCCAATACATCGCATGACCTTTATTCATTTGTTTTCAAAAACCGAACGTAAAACTATTATTTTTTAATATAAATAAATGAGTGTTTTTTTTATTGCAGCGTCAAGTTTGGCCTCTTTGAAGTAGACTACGAAGATGATAAAAGGACCCGCAAGGCAAGGTTGTCAGCTCTTTGGTACAGAAATCTGATTGCAAACAGGATTTTAGACCCCGCTGACAACCCGAAGCCTGAGGACATAGTGTTTTAATGTAAATCTGAACAAATGTTAAAGAAAGTAAGGACCGTAGGCATTTAGAATACGAACTCTATCATCTGAATAAAATTCTGAATAAAAGCGCAATACTGCAATGTCAATGCTCGCTGAATCTTTAGGTGCTAAATAAAATGAAAAAATAGTATTCGAGGTGTTTCTTTTTCTTTCTCTTCAAAATTCAAGAAGATGTCACAAAAGACATAAATAATCAATTAAAATTACGGTACCTAGTTATTTATTAATTAATGCTGTTTTTTTTAAAAAAAAAACGTCACCCCACACTAGGAATTTCTCCTGTATCGTGGGTGCGTTTACAAACATTTAAAGGCACATATACAAACAGCCAGCTTTTGCTTGTTTAAGTTTGTCAGTAAGTATCTCAGAATAACCCCCTTAACGTGGTTTAGGGAATTAGAAAATATCTAATAAACTTTGAGATTGTTTGTATGTATGAAAGCGCGGTTTTAGGGCGAAGATCACACAGGCCGCTTTAAAACACGGATGGTTAAACTTACCGATTAGTAAAAAATAAAACAACACGTTTTATTATTGATTCGGGTCGAGAATCATTAGCATAGTTACCTCCTTGAATTTGACGAGGACGCAAAACGACATCTTGTATTCAGGCATTTATCATAAAGCTGTCGCTTAGTGTTTAGTAGTGTAGAGAAAACTGGCATGACTCGGTATATCAGTTCGGTCTCCAGATTGCCTAGCGACTGGCTAGGTAATCTGGAACCTGGATTTGCGGGCAAGCGCTATAATGAAATAAAAAGTCTTGAAAGTACAAAAAATAGATTTTATTTAACATAATATTCACGCCTATGATTCAAAGGGCAGAGGTGTATTTAATAATACACCTATATTTCGCCAGTTATGCCAAGTTTTATTTATAAATAGAAAATATGTATCCATGAGTTCAGTTGATTGAAACATTAAATTGAAGATTTTAAAGTAGTTTGTGTTATTTGAAAAATGGTAGATGAAAAAAAAAATCTTCAGTTTTAAGTTTCAATCAAAATTATAAAATATGTACACATTAGGTAACGATATCTCAGTCATTTCATTCGATTATTTAACAATTCATTGATTAAGTCTTAAAACTACACAATTAAAACCAAAAATAAATTTATAGTATCATATAAGTTTATCTGATCTAATGATCTGTGGGCCAAAATAACCACTTTCTGGAGCCCTGACACAATCAGAAGGCGTCGCGGTAGACCTCGTAAAAGATGGCGGGACGAGTTAGACAGGATCAGCGACCAGTGGTCCACATTGGCCCTGGATCGAGACAATAGGACGTCATGAGGAGAAGCCTTTGCCCAACAGTGGGATGACGCAGGCTAACTGTATCAGTATCATAATAAGTTATTGAAAAAGTGCTTGAAATAATTCTAACTAACACTAGTCTCACTAAACTATTTATCATATACAAGGTGTTGTTTTGCATGCTCGTCAAATTCAAGGAGGTAACTATGCCACATCAATAAAAAATGGGTAGGCTTTTTTTTTTCTTATGTACGGAAATTGGTAAGTGTGAAACCACACGTGTTTTAAACGCGGCCTGTCTGATACTCGCCCTATAACCGCGCTTCCAGACATACAAACAATCTCAAACGTTTACTCGATAATTTCTTATTCCCTAAACCACGTTAAGGAGGTTATTCTGATATATTGACAAACTTAAACAACCAAAAAATCAGCGTTAATTAATAATTAACTAGGTACCGTAATTTAAATTGATTATTTATATCTTTTGTGACAACCTCCTGAATTTTTACGAGGTTGCAAAAAACATCTTGTATTTAAATGCCATTACCAAAAAGGGATACATTATTTTGTAGCCGAAACACCGTTGTTGTCGTTTGGCTGACAAAATCCAGATTATAATAAGCAGATACATGGAACTTTTGGAGCATTGCCATAACTTTTCAATATATTTCACAGAAAAACTTCAGTTTGCGCTACAACTTCAAACATTGCGACTTTTTAATAGTACCAGTCATTCTAAAATGAACTTAATTCAGCTAGTACAAAGTTAATATTCGTTTGACCGATCACCGTACACTAATCTTCGTCAAGTATAGTTGATGACAGGTACTTCCATGTCATTCAGCTGTTTGTACACTTCCAACATGGAGGGGCGATGGTGTCTCACGAACTTTGTACAGTGGAGGCCGATGGCGACGAAGGCTCGACACATGGCTGGGTTCGAGTGGGCTGTGCCGCGGAGGATCGGGTCTTCTAATGTTGCTGTAACATACAAATGACACACGCTTATAATTTCCAAAGGGTTTATCAGAGGTCCTATGTTGAGGGCTAGCCTATTGCCATCAACCGGGCAATACTGTCTCTGGGCTGTTATAAAAATAGTGCGTGGAGTCCCTCCGCGCGGAAGAACTGAAACTTTGTAATACTAAACGCATGCATTCGAGTGCCACGCATTCACTCTCGTTATTTTATTGAGCTTCTAAATAATATTTTGTTGTTTTCATGTTGAATTATTTTTATTACATAGTTTATCGAGGTTATTCTACTCATGGAAATTGAGCGAAGGCTGGTTACACCGAAGAGTCGAATGCATGACTGTTCGCTAACTACGTAGTCACAAATCTTGTAATACTGCCATCTCTTAGTGAGTTTTAGAAATGATTCCCCCTCCATGGTAGCGTTAAACTTGTTGGAAGTCGCGTAGGCAGTTTCACTTAAAAAAAAAACTGATGGGTAACGCAAGTTATTCCCAAATCATAATCTAACATCGCACATGTAATCCCCGAAAGGTTAGGGTGAGGTATACCGCAAATCTACACTCACAATTTCGCTAGTTATGTTTAAGTCACATATTGTGTAAAAGGGGGCGAGCCTATTGCCATCAACTGGGTCACAAATCTAGACTCCATGGCTACTACTGAGAAAATCCTGATAGAAAAACCCAATGACACTTTGGCCAATCTGAGAATTGAACCCAGGACTTTGTGCCCAGCAGTCGCAAATCATCTTGTTTAGATATAGATACCACCATTCAGCGGAGTATCGCTAGGGAATTTAATTTGACCCCGTCTACGTACGAATGTATTCAAGCGTTTTATACGAATAAGAACGTTATTCTCTCTAAAAATGATCTCTTCATATTGGATTACTTAGTAAGATAAGAACAGCTCACCCATATCATTGCAATAAGAACGTTATTCTCTCTAGCATAATGTTCATATTGGATTACTTAGTAAAACAAGAACAGCCTACCCATATCAATGCAATTAGAACATTATTCTCTTCAGAATAAGGTTCATATTAGATTACTTAGTTAAACAAGACCAGCTCACCCATATCGACGCCCTGGTTGAACAGCTGATGTGTGTACATGCTGAGCAGTTGTTCCGGCCGCGACTTGTCGCTGGCGGGCAGCGCTGTGGCGACCTCTATCATGACGACGCCGTAACTGAACACGTCGACCGCGGGAGACAGCGAGCGCGCACGGAGGTACTCGTCTGGTAGGTACGGCTTCGTGCCGAATACCCTGTGGACAAACCGATGTTTAGTATAGAGAATTTATTTGTAGCGGCACAACAAAAAGCAACTTAACGTAAAAAAAAGTACTACAACCCCATCTATGACATACTTAAGAGGGGACTCTAGTGGGTCTTTCTCCATACAAACGTATTCCGCTGTTTTCTTCGTGGATAATGCGTCTAGAACAATGATATTTTTCCAAAAAATCTAGATCTTATTAATACATGCCCCTATCATTTCCTTTTTTTTAACATAATCACTAAAAGAATTATGACAATCCAAAAACCCCAAAAAAACCCGACTATAAGACAAATTAGATAAGTTTTTAACTAAAAAGAAAATAATATAAGCATAGATTTACTTGTCCTCTAAATTATGATTTAAGAATTATTTAGATCAGTTTAGTTTTGAAGAAGAAAACAGCGGAATACAAAACGTCTTTTGGTCAAGATTTTTGTAGGTAAAACCAGCCTGAGCTGCAACGGCGCAGCGCGACGGCAATAGTTTCTTTAAATACCTATTCTTCAAATTCCTCGGGGCTAGAGTCCCCTCTTTAATGAAGAACTAATATCAAAATCCTAATTCGCACAGTTAAAGTTATCCGCGACTTAAAACTAGTAACCTGACAACAGTTGTCGGGCATTAGCCCACCAGATTCAACACTCGTCTGGTTGGAGTATCCTCCCATTTCTATGGGGAAAGAATAACTTAATAACCTGTTCGTCATATAAAGCACATAAACACATCTTTCTCTTCCTTCTCTCAGACACTATCGTCTACATTTCTTTTTCATTTTTCCTTTCGCAGATCTGTTGGCAGAAATTTCGTTTGAAATAAGCAGTACCTTTGTACTCAAAAATTTTATGTTTTTTCCTGTGTTGTCTACTTTGTTTAAATAAACAGTTTAAGTTTATTTTCCTAAGTGAATATGACGAAAAGCATCTCTACAATGGAATTTATACATTTATTATAAAATGCATTAACTAAAAAATTAACCAGTACATGAACTATTTTATAATTTAGCGTATTACCTAAGCAAGGATAAACATTCATATCAATCATAAATATGCCACCAGCCTAAAAATTATCATTCATAAGGGTAGGTAGTAACATTTATCGTCAAAATGCCAAATTAAAAGCTAAGTTAAAATATCACATAATTAATTATCAGAATTGAAATAAACCTAATTTACACAACCATAAAATTCATATTTGTTTAACCAAATTCTCAAATACAAGGACATACATAAACTTTACATACTTTGAAACTTTGACATGCGTCCTGTCGTCACCGTAGGGTCCCTTGCGCGCGAGACCAAAGTCCCCGATCTTGGGCATGAGACAGGTGTCGAGTAGAATGTTGGCCGGCTTTATATCCCCGTGGATGAGGGGTGTGCCTTCCATCGTGTGGAGGAACTGGAGACCTCTGGAAAAAGAAAATATATGGCACATAAATAAAAAGCAAGAAACCACAAAAAGAAGAAGTTGGGTGAAAACATGCGTAACATCCGTGCAAAAGTGCCAAAAGTATGACTATACTAGCTTCTGCTCGCGGTTTCGCTCCCGATATGGCTACATTGATTACTTGACTATTTATGGCACTTGGGGATAATGTAGCTTCCCGTTCGTGAAAGAATTTTCGGAATCGTTTCAGCAGTTCCGAAGATTACCCCCTACAGACCAACTAACAAACAAATACCTCTTCAAACTATTAGTATACATTCCTAAGATAGCCCCTAACTAAAGAAGAATAATAGTCGACATGGTCAAGAATTATCACTGAACTTTGAACTTTTGGTAAGTCGATTAAAAAGAATATCATTTAATGGTTCACAAACAAAGATAATACATGAATTATTCATTATTTTTGACATCATAGAATTTTCACAAAATTACATTTGGTTCGTTTCTTTCGCTGTTGTTCGATAGATGGCGTTGTGCCCTCGGAAAATACCGGTTGAATCGCTGTATAGTTTCCTTACACACAAGTATTTACCTAGCGATTCCATGCACAATGTTGTATCGCTGCGTCCACGACAGCGGCGGGTGGTGAGTCTTGCGTCGTAAGCGCTGCTCTAAGGAGCCGCCAGCCATGAGTTGGTAGACTAGACATGCTTCTGGACCTAGAAAAGATAAAATTGTACTTAAAAAAAAACAGGCTTTTGGCAGACATCATCTTCTCCTTCGTGGTTCCCATATAATGTACGTCTCCAAGCTATGCGGTCTCCTGTAGTGTGAACCGCTCGGTACAAGCTGCCTACAGCAGCTTTCTTGATTGCGTCTGCCCATCTTCCCGGTGCCTTGCACGCATTTAACATCTGCCCGGCTCATTATTATAACCCTTTCCAGACAATGCTGAGGCGAACGCATAATATGTCCGAAAAAGCTGAGGGCACGCGTCAGGCAGATTGTGGAAAGTGAAAAGTTGGCAGTTGCAATGCCTAAATGAAAATTAATAGATGCTGTCGGATTTTTATCTTTATGTGCTAAGCTGAGCGTTGTAAATCGAGCAGCACGTTATAAATTTTTAGACTACTAAATATTACCTCCCAAAGAGTATCCATACAGTGGCAGTATGTTATCATGCCGGTACTGATTGAGACACATCTCCCTGATCAGCTCTTTGTTTCTGTCGTTGTTGTCTCTGAGACGCTTCACTGCGACTGGCAGATGTTTCCATTCACCTGTAGAATATACGTAACATTAAGTTGGTATCATCGGGTCTGTACATTCCGAGGAGACAGACAGAAATGTGCCTCGGTAGCTACACCTACATTTAGCCAGCTATGTTTAAGTCCCATGAAACACAGACATATTTTTCAAAAAATATGTTATAGGAACTGAGTCTTAGATTGATTGGACATTATTATTTTGTTGTCTAATATTGACCAGCTAGCCATCTATTACAAACCGAGCCGTTGGTGTCGGCTGTCATTTGTAGGTGAGAACCAGTCTTGTCAAGGGGTATCGTATTACTCAGTCCTTGCTGGGTTGTGGAGGTCAGAGAGGCAGTCGCTCCATTTAAAATACTGATATTCAGCGGCATCCAATCAATCAATCAATATCTTTATTGTGGATCATAGGTAGGTCGGTAGGTCATAATACAGGTCTTAAATAGCGAAATTGTGCTCAGCTACGTCCCGCCCTTAGGGCATACAATAGTTACAACACAATAAAAATACAGTATAGTTAAAAATTAATAAGATTTCACATAAAATATAAAAAAAGATAAAACAAAACAGAACAAATTATGGTAGGCACCTCAGTGGGCCACCGAACGCATCATGACTGAATGGGAACTATATTGATGCAGTGATTTGTCTGATAAGAAGTCTTTTATAGATGAGTAGCACTTGTGTACAAGCATATCATGGAGATTCTTTTTAATTTTTTTCATTTCCTTAATTATTCTAATAGGCCCCGGAATATTATTAAAGATGCGTGAAGCTGCACAAAAGATACTTTCTTGCATTAGATGAGTCTTGCTAGCTACTGGGCGCAATTTGTCCTTACGCCGTATACGCGTGTAGTAATTTTTTGACAAATACTGCATTCTCAAATATATAAACACATGGCAGTGTTAATGCAGTTAGATTGGAACCTCTCAACAATCTAGATGGGAAAAGGCTTGGCAGATTGATACGGCTGTTTGGTAAGGAGTGCTATTGCATTCCTCGTAACTCGTCGAAACTTCTTGATTATATGTACTACCATCATGAAGTTTCGCTAACTTATTCAATTTGACCTACATCTATGAACGGAACCACCGTACCTTTGAAGACCTGCCCGAATCCCCCTCGCCCCAACAGGTTACAGTCAGCCCAGTTGCCGGTCGCCTCTCTCAGCTCCTCATAGCTCATCCGTGGAATCGCCGACACGTTCCTCAGGATCTCGTCGTCTTCGTGACCTTTGTCTCCTTGAGTTGACGATGACTGGTAAAACGGGAGAGCCGAAAATTATTTATATACACGGTGTAAATCACCTCATCACGAAGCCGTCAACCAAGCATTCTGTACATGAAACTAAGTAACTTTACGAAAAAATTATTGCTGGGAAACAACTTTTTTGGGGGGTGTTAAATCATGTTTTGTGGTAGAACTCAATGTAACGCACTCAAAACATTGAGCTGATGGACTGATTGAATACTACGGGGATCGTGGAGGTGTTTAAAGTAAAAATCTTACATTAAAAACTTGAATTTAAAAAAATACTTGTCAAAAAGTTGGAACTTTGACCCCTAATATCTCCGTAACTAGAAGGTTCCCAGGTATGGTGTAGAACAAAAAAAATATCGCAATGACAGGGAGAACCAGTGCCTCTCGGCTTCGTTAGTTCGTTAGGTGTTTTACACCCTTTATTTAATAACTCTTAAAAAACTTTACAGACTCACCCCACGTTGTCCCTTACACCCCGTATTAACCATTATAACACACTTTATTAAAGTGAAACATACTGTATATGTCTGCTCGTGGAATAAAAAATATGAATGAGACTTCGTTAGAAAATCAGTACTAGGTATACAATTCACAAACAACGTCTAAGATCACACCAAGCTAAGCACTTCCAGTGTAAACTGACCTCTCATTGCATTAAAAGCTTATAAAATACAAGGTCAGCTTAAAATGGATTTCTATAGATCGATGAACACTGTCTTGTGTGGATCGTCAAAAACAGTGATTCATAATAATTGTATGTAAAATAAATTCATTGAAGAACAATGATATCATAGGATCAGTAAGCACAGTGCGGTTGGCTCACCTTACTGATGTCCGTGCTTGTTTCGTAGTTCGGCGTAGGCGAGTTTCCATTCTGTATCCTACTTGTAGTTGGTAGCGCGCAACCCTGAAAAAGAAAGGAACTGTTAAGGTTTTTTTTTTAAATCACTGGCACTGTGACTAAAGTCTAAGAGTAACTTTAATGGCAAAAAGATTCGTGGCGCGTACGTGATTCATTATTTGTCAAGAGCTGTCGATAGCCAAAGCACGCATTTTTTTTTAAACCCTCAATTAGGTACATGTGTGGCCCCTAATATTCAATCTTATTCAAACCTATTTTCGTCGAAAGTTCTTTTTACGTTCTGCACCAGAGCGAGAAACAGAGCGGTAGCGTAAAATGTGGATTCCATTTTATATTACCACTCTCTTTCTCATTCTAGCAAATGACGGTTCAGAGCGACAGAAAAGGATAGGAGCATGGAAAAATACGATTCCGTGCTGTGGGTCAACCCTTATAGATACATCCTCTCCATCTGTCATAGCCATAGGAATTTACTCCGAGACAGATGTTAACAGACGAAATTAGGAGAGAAAGTTTCTTTTATGAAACGCATCGTAACGGCATCAACTCGGAACGGAATCAGTTACTTAAAAAGTGTATGAAGTTTCTGCGCAGTGCTCATAACTGTGCTTTCAACCTTAAAAAAAGTCGGGTTCGCAAACATGTATTGGCTGTAAGCCAATTAAGCCAACGCAAAACTTTTTAACAGTAGTTTTCCTCAGACGACTCACCAGGAAAAATATAAGATAATTAATTCCAGAGACCAAACCTAATCAAAATAAGATTAAAATAATTCACAAAACAGACAAGTTGATAACTCTATTGCGTAAATATTTTACATATTGACCATTTAATCTGACAATAAAATGTATCCTGTACTACAATATGGGATTCCCATAAGCGATAACTAAATGAACGCATTATCAAAGCTACCGATGTGTAATATTTTTAGGTATAATAGAAACTTTATTGCGAATTTGGGAACAAATGTATGTATGGTATTTGACCTGGTATTCCCAGTAACAGAGCTTTGGAGGTCGGATAGGCAGTCGCTCCATGTAGGATACCAGGAAGAAGATTTTTCTCTTTGTAAAACTTTATCTAAATCATTTCAATAACGCCTTGCCGACTTTGGCGAAAAAATCTCGGAACCATGCAGGCTTTTTAAAGCTAGCGACCGAGCAAGCTTGAAATCTTTTACACCTCGCCTCGTAAATAACAGATTCAGAATGAATAAGTATATTGGACTCCAGAATGCATGAGCGAAGTAGATTTTATTTTAACTGTTCATTCAGGTTTTTTGTCGAAATAATTAGGTACGCATAAATGTTTCGAGGGGTCACTCAGGGCCGTAGCCAGAAATTTCGTTGGGAGGCGTTATCAAGAATAAAACACAGGCAGATTGAAAAACGAAGTTATAACAATCATCTCTGGATTTACCCGTACAAAACGATCATGGGCGCCAACTAGTTTATTGCCGGGAGGGGGGGGGGCAACTTGGGCTTAGAAGCTCGATGGAGCGAGCTCGAACATTTTAGCACTACATCTTTTAATTCTGCTGAAATTGAAAAAGTTCCTCACTTTTTCAATTTCAACAGAATTGAAAAGCACAGAATGTATTATGTATTGTAGTTGTCCGAGATTTCGTAGGAGGGAGGTTAACTCCCAACCCTACGGCCTACGGCTCTGCCCTTAAGATGAGTTAAATTTCAAAGTTTAAAGATGAAGACAACGCAAGAGCGAGCGAAGCGAGCCGGGCCTCGGATATTGGTAAGTAATGGATGTATGTATGTGTGCATAGGTCCACGAAGGTAAAGCCGTGGGGGGTGGACACTAATTAATTAATAAACCTGTAATGTTAGCCTGTTTCATCATGAAAATCACAAAAGTGTGTTTGTCTGAATGCAAATCAAACATCTAAACTCTAAACTACTGATGTGAAATGAATTATTAAAAACAGTTTTCGTTTCTGCATGTATTACAAAATGATCTTTTTGCTGTGGCCAAGCTGACCTGGCGAGTCACGTGAAAAAATATTAATGCTAGGGTACACGAGGATATTTTTTTTTTAAATTTTATTGACGCCTCGAGTAGAAGATCAGCCTATCAACCTCAATTAGGGTTGTGGGCATGCCCATCATGCCCACAACGGCCACAACACAACGGTGGAGCCGAGCCTGTAAGATACTGATATTCAATGCATCCGGTTATACTGGAAGCCGTACGCAACTTAATAGGGAAAAGGCTTGGCATATTAAAGGCTTCGATGAGTATATTTCAGGTTTGTTTCTTTTTAATTCGGACTTTTATTTTATCATTCGGATTCCTTTGAATGGATATTAGGGAAAGAGCAGTGACCGCCATTGCCACCTTATTTGCCGGCAACTGAAGCAGTTTTTCCTATTTCGCTGTATGGAAATAATTGGGGTGATTTACATGCAATGGTACGTATGAACTGAGTCAGTTTTAGGGCGAACTCATATTTGCACGCACGGATTAGCGCTTTCAAATATCTCTATCTCATTCTGTCAAATGCGTCATTTGGTGGACGAAGAAGTCCGGTCGCAACTTCGCAAGCGCTTTAACATATGATTGGTTCCTATGATTGGACCTGTCACTGTAGTGAGTTGTAATTCTAAGTGACAGAGAGGGAAAAAGGTGCAAGAAAATACGATGAGTATTTTCTTTATGCATGTAAATGTGATTTCACCCTTGCCACGGTGCAATCGACGGCACGTCAGTGAATCTGACTGACTTTTTCAAATCTCAGTCGTACAGTCAGCCCCAAAATGATGTAAACACGGACAATGAACCATTTCATTGTCTACAACCGTAGATATATGGATAGTTACAAAACATAGTAAACAATTCATTTCACCAAAACCACACAGGCCATTTGTGGATGCATGTGCATGTTTTTTTCCGGCTTATCTCCGAACCAATTTTGGCGGGACTTTCACTAGCAGATAGCTGATGTTATGAGGAGTAACTAAGGCTTCATTAATAAAGAAAATTAAACCATTAAAAAAGGATTGTGTGGTTTTATGAAACCACGGTAAAAGTGAAACTTTTTTTCACACTATAGCGCGGAGTACTCCGCGGCCGACCGTCGGCGTTACGCGACATGCAACACACAGACGAAAAAGTTTGAGACTATGTAATAAAAGTTTCACTTTAAAAATCCGATTTAAATAGGGAAGTAATAATTCACGAGGACGAAGGTCGCGGGCTACAGCTAATATCATGATAAAATTTGAAAAATACGGTGGGGCTAAGGTGCGCTGGACAAACATTCAAATACCAACGAAGACTATTTTAAAACGTTATTGATTGTACGAGTATTACTCTGTATCTAATTAGCCCATAAATTAACGACGTATTTGCCTATAATTAACTACTTAATTAACACTATTAATATCCTATTTAATAAGGAATTACAAAAGGATTCCTGGATACCTATTTCCCTATAGAATTCCTACAAAATGCGTGACACACCTAGCCGTTGGCCAAGACGTAACAGAACTGCGTAAGCGTTTTATTCATGAGGAAAAACGTTTCAATGAACGCATACGACATAAAATAGGACGTAGGTACTTGTTTTGTGGGTTATTCAGGTTGTAAACGCGGTGACACATTTTTTTTTTGGCCCTGTTCCTGGCTACGGTATCTCTTTCGAACAACCCGCTGCCCTGGCAGGTATCGGCGCGGCTTGTCGTCATAAGACGGACGGACGGTGAGCTAGCCGTCTAGCCGCTCACCGTCCACAGGCCCTCGCTTACGGTGGCTGGGGGCCACTGGTCGCCCCCCGACGCCCGGGGCGTCTCCCGCGGTGGCTGGGACGTGAGGTTCTCTCGCTCTCACGTTCCGCCACCTCCTTCGCTAGCATGACTGTTTCGGAGATCGGAGAAGGAGGCGACGGCTTCCCATTCCCTCTCGCTCCGGACCATGGATTGAACCAGGGCCGGACGCGAAACATCAAGTTATACTTTTCCAGTATCATGGCCTCGCTTTGTAGGTATAGATTTCCCGTTTATTGAGAGATCTGCATAACTATGTAACCTTTACGTGACTACCTTAGGGGACCGGACTACTTCTCCTTAAGAGCGAACTGTATTTTAAAGTGTACTAAAATGCTTACTTTTGAGTAAATAAATAATTTAAACTGGTTTTGTATAGCTTGATTGGTGGCCGTGCGTACCTACTTCTTAGCATAAACAAAAGCTTATGACATCATGTAGGTTCCCGCTGAGCCCCTTAACATGCAGTCAAAGTGATCTCTGCGCAACGAAGACAAAGTTTAGAGCCAATAAAATATAATGTCGTGCCAGCGACACGAAGATGAAAAGAGTAGGCACTTGCCCCATAGATAAGTGGAGAAAGAGTTCTGGTCGGCAATTTGAATAGTCAGTGTAATCAAATTAAAGACTTTTTTATTGAATTCTACCAATTCTAATGCAGCATTGGGTTTATCTGAGCCATAGATATCGTTTGGCCTCTTAGAAGCTTGGCCCTGCGACTCCGTTTGGATTTGTCCGAATTCAGTAAGTATTGTAGAGCAAAAATATTTTTTAAGGATTATCTAATTGAATGTCTTAAACAATAAATAAACCGCTACCCACCCATGCCAGTGTTTACAGGTATAACAAATATATTTTTTACATTTACATAAATTATCTTTCTCATCCTAAAACTGTGAAGAAAAAACAGGTTTGTGACCGAAAGATGTTGCACTACATAAACACTTGTGAATCATTCGAGTTTATACCTTGTTACATAGACATAAGACTCAAATTATGCATGCTTGTAAATTACAAGGACAATAACATCAAGTTCACACTGACCTCGAAATTAAATTTTAAGGTAGGTTATATAAAAATCATAAAGCTGAGGAAAATTCAGATGTCGTAAGGAACATTGAGCCTGCTGTTGGATTTCCAATGTTCAGCTCAGCACCTAAAGTTCAAAATCTCGCAGCACCCCTATTCTCCCTTAGGAAATTTGGAATTTCTACCATATTATGGCAAAATACTGGTTCCTATACAAGTTTCAAGTAAAGAGGTAACGACGACGGTCTCCGAGCGTCAGCGAAAGCACGGGAGCCACTCACCCTCGGCACGCCACCAACAGACAAGAGAGAGTGAAAGAGAGAGAGAATATAATTAATACATACCTTTTCTATTAACATAACAGGCAAAGGAATCGAGCCGAAGTTGCCATCAGTCTTTAGTGAACTCTTCTTATTATTAGAATTATTATCTGAAAAAAAAAAAAAATGTTTGAGATTGTGTTTCTGATTGCAATGTTATCAATCGTTTTTAGTTGGTAAAAAGTTGTTATAACACACGAATTTTTATTTGCTTTAGAAATCTGTTCCACATGGAATATTTGAAGTTATGTTATTATTTGACATCAAGGAGAGTTATTGTTGATTTGCATAATTAGGAAGTGTAAGTTAGGGATTTGCACTGTGTGTTGCATAATTAGTGAGTTATAAAAATATTCTCAAACATCTTTGATCATACTACACTGCATCTACCTAGCTCTTCTGCTGAAACCCAGTATTCAGCAGAAGAGCTAAAAGAAGATGTTAAACACAGTAATTTAGTTACATTCATTTCCTTTTCAACAACCAGTAAGATCCTTTCTTACTGACATTGGTGATAGAAAACATCATGAAGAAACTTGGACTTATAAGAATTGATATTAAGTCTGAAATTAATGTAGAGAGTCATTAATGACTCTGCCCTGGAGTGTAAATGTGGTGCTGTTCCACAAACGATGGGGCACTTAATATTTTGTCCTGCGTGTACTGTTGCTTATTCATAACAGGAACTGTTGGACACGACAGACGGAGCCAAACTAGTAGCTCAATTCTGGAACGACACAATTCAGTTTGCCATCGACAAGCTAAGAAGAAGTATGTCTTAATTGCAAAACCTCCTTGAGTAAGAATGGTGATCAATGCTGTCTCTGTATGAGAAGAGGTCTTTGCCCAGTAGTGGGACAATAATAGTCTGATATTATTATTATAATAATACACAACCAATTTTAGTGCAATGTTTAAAAAATCTGTTACAAGTTATGAGATACCTACCATATACAACAGCAGTTTTCCTTTCCTTAGTACTGCAAGAGTTTCTACTTTTACTTAATAACTTATGGAAATCTGAGTTAACAACAGGCTTAAGGCAGTTCAGCGCTGGCATGTGCTTCATTTTGTACAATAATATAAAAAGTTCTTCTACTCTATGGTTCAGCTGTCCCCATCTGGTGAACAAATGGTCTGTTGGGGATATAGCCATGCGCCGTGCTGTTTGTTCCATGTCCTAAAAAAAAGTTATTGTGTTTATGGTAATATGATAAGACAAAAATATGTATAGATGAACTCAATAATGTGACATGCTTCTTTCAGTCTATGTAGAGGTAGAGTAGCTGCTATAGATCTAAATGAGGTCACATTAAATGATATATGGTATTAAAATGATGCTAAACATAACAGAAAACCGGATTTACTGTTCATTACAAAAGAATAAAGAGGGTATAATCGTCATCGCAACGTTTTCTCTTTATGTAACCGACTGTATCATCTCCATTATCAAAGCATGACGTACAAGACATAAAAATAATCGGGAATTCCAAGAAAGTTTATTAAAAAGATGTTTCGCAGCGAGGAAATACCCAAACTTCGTAGTATGAATGATATACTTACGTTTACGTCAAAAGCCGAATATTTCATCCAGTTGCCTGCTAACTCCTTCCAATAGTCTTCTATATCTAGGAGTCTGCATAATTCCTTGTTTATATCAAACGGCAACTCGTAAATATACATTATAATAACATAAAACTACGTAATTACGTATGCTAAGGTCAATAACACAACCACTACCCAAAACTACTTGTAGAACACTGATTGACATTGTCACAAAATTGACAACTGACGTAAAATGGGAAAAAACGTCTTCTGTCAAATAGACATGAGCATTTTCGTTCAACAACTGCTGCACAGGCTACACAGATTATCATAACATAACTTAGATCCATCATGGAACTTGAGACTATTTTTTGTGTTTCAAATCAATCAAATCCTACCTACCCAAAGTGGTTCATCGTAAACCACTTTAGGAATATTACCACACACCACTATGGGTCACACCAGGATGTGATTGAGACCATCTAACTGAACATCTTTCTCCATGGAACCACCATCGAAATACATATGGATCAAGCAGGTATCAATCAAGTTTTGAACCGACTGCAATTCAGTTTTTAAGTTGTTTTTTTTTTCGTGGATAGCTTGATACTTTAGGGCGTGATTCTTAATCACAGACCCTGATATATTATGACCACACCTTTTTGGTACACACTGTATGACTCAATCGATGAACTTGGTATTGGTTTCATCTTTGATAATAATTATTACCTGAACGCTTGTATGAAGTTGGGCAGCATGGGTTCATTACAATTTCTAGCCTGCTGAAAGGGCAACATGGAATGTTACACCTAAAGTATTTTATATTAATTATGGAATTACATTATTAGCAATATGCCTGTAATTCCAAAATGGTAAGCAATAAGCAGTAGCAGTGGTACAACTATGAGAATACAGGCAAAGACCTTTGCATAAGAACCTAATCATAGTTTCAAGGTTCTAATTTGGATGACAAAAAGGAAATCATCTAGGCTGTTTGGTCGCCAGCTTAGTTATTTTTTGGGGTAGTAGGAAGCATAAACTCCACTAGTTTACACCTGGAGGTAGGGCTACAGAAGGTGATAGGTGACCTACAACCACATTTCATTAATTACACACAGTTGTTGTTGATTCCCGTATTCACAAACAAATGCTTTGATTCAATTCGACAATTCATATGTCTATCGAAATAGACATACGACTTTCCGAATCGAAGCGTTCGTGTGTAAGGGGCTTGGATTGTCTTTTTTAATACTTTTGGTATTAAGCTCCCAGCTTATGGGTGTGCGTAGTCGCAGCGAAAAAATGACGAATTTCTTCATTTCAGTTTAGCAGATAATTCAGTCTTACTAAGGGGTATCGTATTACCCAGTTACTGGGTTGTGGAGGTCAGATAGGCAGTCGCTTCATGTAAAATACTGGTCCTCAGCTGCATCCGGTTAGACTGGAAGCCGACCCCAAGATAGTTTGGGTAAAGGCTAGGCAGATGATGATGAGTTTAGCAGATAACGACGTCGTGTAAGTAACTAATTCAACAAAAACTGTTTCCGCTGGAACTACGTCATCCCAGCGGCAATTTTTTGAAGTGAAACTTCTTATGCGACTTCCAACAAGTTTAACGCTACCATGGAGGGGGAATATTTTCTAAAACTCCCTAAGAGATGGCAGTATAACAAGATTTGTGACTACGTAGTTCTACTAGGTACGCAAGATGGTGTGCAAACAGTCGTGCATTCGACTCTTCGGTGTGGCCAGCCGTCGCTCAATTACCATGAGTAGAATAACCTCGATAAACTTATGTAATAAAAAGAATACAACAAGAAAACAACAAAATATTTTATTTAGAAGCTCAATAAAATAACGAGAGTGAATGCGTGGCACTCGAACGCATGCGTGTAGTATTACAAAGTTTCACTTCTTCCGCGCGGAGGGACTCCACGCACTATTTTTTTTGCCTATGGACGCTCAAGAAAAAAGTACATTCAAAATTACCGTGTAACGAGGGGTACTTAAATGTGTTTGTTTAAATGTTTGTGCGTCATAAAACTGCGAAGATAATCAAGCTTCTCCCTATTACAACTGCAGAGTTGGATTCCGCAACCGTTCTCCTACGACCGGTTCATCATTTGACTTTTCGTCGACAGGACGATTCATTTATTTCCGTTTCCCCAGCAGGGTCTTTCACCTGAGGACATTTCGCCGACAGAACCTTTCATATGCGTCACTTTCGACGACAGCCCTTTCTAGCTACAAAATGTTTCACCGACACGACGATAAACCTATGACTCTTTTAACTACAGACCTTTCCATCTACGACGGAGAATTCGCCGTCAATCTTGAGACAAGTGATATTACAAAAATGCACATATACATTATATCTACACCGTGTAAATCACCTCATCACGAAGCCGTGAACGAAGCATTCTTACATGAAACTAAGTAACTTTACGCAAAAATTATTGCTGGAAAACTTTTTTTTGGGGGGTGTAAAATCATGTTTTGTGGTAGAACTCAATGTAACGCACTCAAAACATTGTGCTGATGGACTGAATAGTACGGGGGTCGTGGAGGTGTTTAAAGTAAAAAACAAAATATTGTTTATAGTATGTTTTGTTTATTTATATGAACGGGTCAAAACTGACTCCAAATGGTTCGTGTAGTAGGTACTGCTGCTGCATGCTATCACCAGCTTTGGCATACTGGAGATACAAATGAAATAATATAAAAATTATATAGGTTTTCTGTTATTTCATTTCTTTTTCTATCTCCAGTATGTGATAGACATATCTTTGAGTTCGGCCGTTAGTAAAGACTCAGTAAGCCATAGATATATGTATATGTGCATTTTATTAATATCGCTTGTCTAAAGATTGACGGCGAATTCTCCGTCGTAGATGGAAAGGTCTGTAGTTAAAAGAGTTTATCGTCGTGTCGGTGAAACATTTTGTAGCTGGAAAGGGCTGTCGTCGAAAGTGACGCATATGAAAGGTTCTGTCGGCGAAATGTCCACAGGTGAAAGACCCTGCTGGGGAAACGGAAATAAATGAATCGTCCTGTCGACGAAAAGTCCAATGATGAACCGGTCGTAGGAGAACGGTTGCGGAATCGCAGAGTTGTAATAGGGATGGTGACTAATTTTTTTCTATTTGTCTATCGGGTAGATTATTAAAAAGTATTTGACACGTATTTTTTCTTTTTTCACGTAATCTTAAAATTACGGAGATATTTTGAGTTGAAATGGCGCATGACGTCACGGCTCAGTACATTTTATACCTAGTTGTGACGTAGTGAGCCCCCACTCTGCAACTTTAATGCGTTTTAACTAAGTATTTTTTTGTTAACTTGTTAAAACAAAAAATACGTATCTAATATTTTTATATTACCTGATTGACGGACAAAATAGAATTTCGTTTTCTTTACCCAGTCATCATCCCTATTTTTTATGCATGTCACTTAGAATATGTGTGTTCCAGCGGAAACAGTTTTTGTTGAATAGTTCCCCAATTACACGACGTCATACACTAATTATCAGCTAAACTGAAATGAAGAAATTCGTAATTTTTTTCCGCTGCAACTCCGCACACAGCTTATTGGGTCAAACAATAGTTTGTTTTTGTGCACACAACCTACCTACCGAGTTGTCGTCATACGTATCTATAGATGACTTGTGAATTTTGAGCATTTATGTAAAAATTAAAAACCAGTCAAGTACGAGTCTGACTCGCGCACGAAGGGTTCCACCTCCACCGTTTACCATTATTAATAAAAACCAGCAAAAAAACACTTTTTTGTATGGAAGCCCCCTTCAATATTTATTTTATTCTGTTTTTAGTATTTGTTGTTATAGCATTAACAGAAATACAATATCTGTAGAAACAACTGGCTAACTACCACGGTTCATGAGATACAGCCTGGTGACAGACAGACAGTGAAGTCTCAGTAACAGGGTCCCGTTTGACCCTTTGGGTACGAAACCCTTATTATTTGGACTTAGTATGGAAAGTGATAATTTATCCATAACATCTTCCAAGTCTCAATTTAAACCCTTTGATAATAGGCTCACCTTCACTATTCTAAGGAACACAGTAATTCATAACGTTGTTCTAAATACTATTTTATTCTAATTCAGTAAAAATAACAATTAATGTTTAGCTAAAGGTTTCTTCCTAGTAATATTGAACTCTTCTCTTGTATGGTATGGTGCGTAGGGATCTTCTACATAATACTTCGGCTTTTTCCAAAATTTTGTCACCATTTTGTCTAGCATTGTGCTCTGTGTAGCGTTACAAAAGACATGTTGTTTCAGACGCCTTTTCTGAGCTGAATTTTTTTTCCACATTTTCTTATGCCTTCCAACCTTTGGTCTTATCCAACCTCCCCAGTCTAATCGGAAGAATCTTCGTACTGCTGCTTTCACAGTCTTCCTTTTGCCTCTTTTCAAACTGAATTTTGTTACATTTCTGACAGGAACAACACTTAAATTAGTTGCTATATCCAAGATCTGTTTGTTTTTCAATAGAGAATTCTGTTTCAAACCGGTAATGGTTGAAAAGCTTGCAGTTTTGTATGCGTTGTTACTTATAATCTTGGCAGCATTGAAATATGGAACTGAAAGAGGCCGTATAAAGCGAACAGCTGAAAAAGAAAAAATAACCTCAAAAAAAGCCGTCACAAACAAGTTGGTTATTACACAACAAACTAAGATCCAATAAATTTTCTATTAGAATAAGTTGTGCTGTTTGAGTGTTCATTCATTATAAAAATTGTATTTACCAGAAATCGCAAAACGAAACATTTTCAGAAAAACAAACCCATCAACCTATATTTCGGGTATAGTGGTTAATTTTTTATTCAATCAATTTTTGACGCCTCGACGAAGCTGTCATTGTCATATTTACAATGACATTAGTAGACTGTCATGTGGTCAGTATCACAGTAGATTATTACGTGAAATCTAAACTAATAACTATAGCTAAGCGGTTCTGTGTAATATTAATAATTAATTAATGTGCGACATACCTCACAGTTTTCAGAGTGTTAAAAAGACTTAATTATACTATAAATCCTAATAATGAGGCATTTTAATACCAGTTTCAAGGGATAAGGTCAAGATATTATAAACATTGAATTAGATTTTATCATAAGATCGAGTTACATAATTCTAGTATAATTTTCAGGTTCCCAATAGTTATCTACTAATGTGGCAAAATTAGTAGAAATGAGTAAGTCTACGAAACCGACTCCCGAACGACACGAAAAACTATCTATTGATCTATTCTCCGTGGTACCAGTTCTGAGTTCTGTAGTCTCTGAATTTTGACAGCCCAAGTGGAAAGAGATTCCTGCCGAAAAATGTATAAATTAACGAACCATTTAGTTAATCCGAAATTAGTTTTGGTACGTACATATTCAGAGTTAATTGCACCATCGGAAATATGATTATAGCACTCATTGTATTCTTGAACACGTATTTCACCTTACTTTCTGACTCGATTAGTCACTACTTCTCCAATGTTTTGATTCTGTTTTTCTGTGTTTATTAACTTCATTTTGGTCTAATTTCAGTACTTTGTCATTATTTTACTTAGTTTTCTTCTTTAATTAATAACATAAACACAGATCTCGATATTGTTGTCCCTTACATAACAATCTTTGTACGTCATTTTCATAATACATAACCTAGAAAAGGTTAATAAGGAGGATGTGTTCAGACTTGCTATTGAGGACTAAAATAAGGTCGTACCGTTAGTATTGTAATATCCTGTACACTGTATATTTTTGTTATCAACACGTAATTTTAATAAGACTAAAGAGTCCATTAAAGTAGCTTACAATATTTGTCAATGTAATTGATGACAGTAAACAAAACATACGTCTACAAGAATAGATTAGCATTATACATTTACTAAGCAAATATCCTAGAAAAACCAGACACAGCTGTCTGGTTTGGGTGTTAGAGAGAGCCCCTTTTCCCCAGCTAAAGCAAAAGGTCTATGTATGGCAGTAGACTGTTATAGGATGATGATGATTATTAAAAAAACCGGCCAAGTGCGAGTCGGACTCGCACACGAAGGGTTCCGTACCAGTATTTATAAAAACATGCAAAAAAATCACATAATTTTTTGTGCGGAAGCCCCCCTTAAATATTTATTTTATTCTGTTTTTAGTATTTGTTGTTATAGCAGCAACAGAAATACATAATCTATAGAAATTTCAACTGGCTAACTATCACGGATCATGAGAAACATTTCTGGTAATAGACGGACAGACAGCGAAGACTTAGTAATAGGGTCCCGTTTGAACCTTTGGGTACGGAAGCCTATAAACACACTGAGCATAAGGCCTGTTATCATTTCCCTGGTTGGGCAAAATATGATTGAGTTTTCATTAGGAATTTCTCAGCAGTCTGTCTGAATCTGTGACCAGTTGATTATTTTAGGCTGACTGAATAATAACTTATGAAGTATGGGAGTACAGTCAGTGCGCAGCATTAACTGAACTATCTTAAAAAGCAGAAGAGGGGTTCTTATCAGTGGATCCAAAATATTGTTGCTTTTTTTTCCATTAGGTAAATGGGCGGCATATGACCGATGGACACTGCGCCGCCTTAATAGTAATGCGCAGTCTAAACAGACAATATGCAACACAACCAATCCCAGAGGAAAGCAAGGCTAAGTCTAAGCCTAAGAGCCACAAAGTGTTCTGGGGAACGGTTGGGGCTACAATACTTACGGGCGCTGCTGTTGTTTATGCAAAGTAAGTGATTTATTATCTATCCTCACTCCAGTTATCATCACCCACAGCCTGAAGTCACCCACTGCCAATCTCCAAGGTCCTGTGCCAGCCTCATTCAGGTGTTTCCCCCGATTCTAATGTCATCTGCCCATCTCCGCCGGCCGACCCACCTCTCCAGTCATCACTGCGCCTTGCTAGGCGTCCTTCCCAAGTCTATATGAGTTCCGTAACGCAGTTTCCAATATCTAAAACCTTTGTAGACCTGTGGATTTCAACGTTAGGAACCTGATCTATCAGCTTTATGCCGGGACACTCCATAGCTTTCTGTGCAACTCTCAATATGTACACAGTCTCCTGCATGGGCGTCCACACTCCAGTACTTGAGGAAAATTTTAAAAACTGTCTAGGTTGCAATGACCTGGTCGGACAAAAGACTGATTGATTTGAGCAGAAGTCATTTATTTGAAAAAAGGTTGAACAGCCCTGCAGCCTATTATTAGAATATTAATGAGTAATATTTATTGCTGTCTGCTCCACATAAAGACAATTTTTAAACATACTTGGAAAATACTGTAAAACATAAACACAATAAATATCACTTAGCATTTCGTTTCTCCATATTTACGTTGTATTGTAACTTACTGATGTGTGTGTTACCACTAAAAAATGTTACAATTTTGTTCTGAATTTGGTTGTGTATGACATTGTTGTTTCAAAACTTGATATTTATCACAGATTCCAAATAGATTATATTAAGTTTGTAATGCCTTTGCCCTCAGGAACAGTCCAGATGCCCGCAACTGGCTAGAGTCAAACGTCCCTTGGGCTAACAACTTCGTGGCTCTAGTATACCAGGAAAATACGACATATTGGAAGGCAGCCAGAAATCAATTTGACAGGACCTCTACCTATCTCAGCCATTTTATGTTTGGAAAGGTTTGTTTTATTCAATTTTAATTGCTTTGCTTTCTTTTAATCTTCTTAGCGTGTTGATGGCAATTGAGTCTGCCCAAATCTGAGCCACGAATTTTGGTGATTTCAGTAACGTCCATCAGTTTCTGTAATAAACAAACAGCAAGATATGCGAGATGCGATATTAGGAGTAAACTTAACCATAAAATAGAAACAGTCAATGAATTCAACTTATTAGGCATAACCATAGACAAAAATATAAATTGGAAGTCACACGTGCAAAATATAAAATCAAAACTTTAAAAATTTTTATATGCTTTTCTTGAAGTAAAAAAAAACAAATCTATAGACAGCCCTGGTTACATACTACGCCTATGCTTATGCATGGCTAGGCTACGGCATAATAATTTGGGGATACAGCACAGATGCACAGACACTGTTCACAGTTCAAAAGAAATTTATCCGTATCCTAGTAAACATACAACAGATCGATAGCCGGAAACCTCATTTTATAAATCTGAATATATTAACTCTGCCTTGTATATATATACTTGAAATATGCAAATTCGCTCACAAACACCAAGACTTATACACTAAACGAGAAGACATACAAACAAGATATACACTCCGGTACAAAACACGACTCAACCAACCAACATCCCGCTTAAAAATACGTTCAACGAGCCCTCTGTCTATGTCAGTAAAAATATATAATATTTTACCCGAATCTATAAGAAAAGAAGAAAAACTCCGCCTATTCACAAACAAATTAAAAAAAATATTATTAAGCAGGTGTTATTAATTGTAAAAACACCTGCTTAATAATATTTTTGCGACGAATACAACGAATATTTAAATGATAAATCCTTAAAACTAATAATGTAAAATAAATTAAAATTATTCTTTTTTTTTTTTTTTTTAACTGTTCTCTTTAATGCAATCTGTCCTGGGACATTCAGCAATAGGTAGATGATGGTTCTTGATCTTGCACGGTATGAAGCCACTGCCTCATCCGATCGGCATTACAGCTTAATTATGCTGGTAGTAAGTCTTGAGGTGCGCTTCTTTTCAGTCTTGTGAAGGTAACAGGGTTTGATATTAGTTTATTTGCCAATTGATTTGGGTGAACTTTTAATCTGGCAGAGTATGTGGTGATATTAGCTTTGATTTCTTCTTTGACAGTCTTTATCTTTAAATCCTTGTGAATTCTTTCGTTTGTGACGTACCAGGGAGCGTTTACTATCTGTCGTAGTGTTTTGGATTGAAACCTTTGAAGGATTTCGATGTTTGAGTTAGCTGCAGTTCCCCAAAGCTGGATACCATAGCACCATATGGGCTTGAGTATGCATTTGTAAAGAAGCAATTTGCTTTCCAGAGACATTTGGGAGTTTTTGTTGAGCATCCAGTATAGGCTGCGGAGTTTTTGTCCTAAGGCTTTCCGTTTGGTAAATATGTGGTGTCTCCACGTGAGGCGTCTATCAAGGTGTACTCCAAGTTAGCTTAGTTTTTAAATGAAAGTTTGTATAAAAATTGTTTGATAAATAAATAAATAAATAAATAATAAATAAGGTATCGAGTGACCTCTGCTTGGGGTACTTCTATATCGTTTAAGGTCACAGGTGGGCATGTTTCTTTGCGTGTAGTGAAAGTCACCTGGACTGATTTTGTTTCATTTGCTTTTATCTTCCAATCTTTAAGCCATTCAGAGATCAGCTTGAGGCTGTTTTGTAGTTTTGCAGAGGCCTCCCTCGGGCAGACATCAGTAGACAGAATAGCCGTATCATCAGCGAAGGTGCCTGTTAGGACATTTCTATCCAGCGGCAGGTCAGCAGTAAATAACAGGTACAAGGTGGGACCCAGGGCACTGCCCTGAGGTACTCCGGCCTGAATCACACGCAGATTTGTGACCTCATCTCCCTGCTTCACTAGGAAGAATCTTTTGCTGAGGTAGGAGCGCAGAAACAGGTAGAAATTTATTGGGAGGGCCTTTCTTATTTTGGCCAGTAGACCCTGGTGCCATACACGATCAAAAGCCTGCGAAATGTCCAGAAAGACTGCAGAGCAGTACTCTTTGTTTTCGAATGAGGTGTTGATTTTTTCCACAAGTCTATGTACCTGTTCTATAGTACCATGGCCCTTCCTGAAACCAAATTGGTGGTCAGGAATAAGGTTTCTTTCCACCAGGATTGACATGAGTCGCTTAAGAAATAGTGTTTCCAGCAGCTTCGAAACAATAGGTAATAGGCTGATAGGACGATATGCTTTGACGTCATTTTCAGACTTGCCAGGCTTTAAGATCATGATTATCTGCGCGACCTTCCACTGTTTGGGGACATAGGTTCGCTGCAGTATAGCATTGAAAAGGTACGTAAGAAATGTTATAGCGACTTCCGGTAACTGCTTTAGAACGGTCGCGGTTATTAGGTCGTAACCTGGGGCCTTGTGGTTTCTCAATTTATTGATAGCATATTTAACTTCGCTGGAAGAACATTTTCTCAGTGGTGGGTCTAGTTGGAAAACAGATGATAGTGTGTCATTGACAGAGTCCAGTTTACTTGAGCCTTCGTCGGGGTGGGGAGTAAAGACACTTTCAAGATGGTTAGCAAAAACTTCAGCCTTATCGGCATCACTACTGGCCCATGTACCATCAAGCCTTCTGATTGGAGGTTGGTGCAGTTGAGGTCTTTTAAGCTTTTGTGTGGCCTTCCACAAAGAGTAGTTAGAGCTTGCTGTTCCATCCAGTTTTTCCAGATACGTCTGTACTCCTGCATTTCTAGTTTCTTCCAGAGCCTGCTTTAGCTTTTTTATGTGCGCATTCAGTTTTTTCTTGACGCTGGGATACCTATTCACTTGCCAGCTCCTTCTTAGTTCACGTTTCTCAGCAAGCAGCTCTTGGACGGAAGCAGGGCAGTCGGTTCCGCTTTTACCACTTCTGTTCATTGGGGTAGCTTCCCATGCACTCTGCTGTATAATGTTATTAAAGTGTTCCACACCTTCTTCAATCTCCTGGTCACTTGAAAATGGTAAGTTTAAGTTAATTTTTCCAGCCACAAGGCGTTTGAACTTATCCCAGTCTGTTTTGTGGTTGCAGAGTTGGCATGGTGGCGAGGTCTGTGTAATATTTGAATTTAGGTGCAAAAACACCGGGGAGTGGTCAGACGATAGTTCCAAGCTAGTTTTACACTCGAGGTTATGAATATTTACGCTTTTTGTAATGAAGAAATCTATCAAGTCAGGGGTCTTATTTCTGTCCGTGGGCCAGTAAGTTGGTTCGCCAGAAGATATTGGTCTGAGGTTGAGAGAGTCCACTGCCAGGTACATTTGGCGTCCTTTAGTAGATGTAGTTCGGGAACCCCAGAAGGTGTGCTTGGCATTATAGTCTCCACCTGCGATAAACTTAGCTCCGAATGTAGAAAATAGTTTCACATAGTCCTCCTTATTAGGTTTATGTTTGGGAGGGCTGTAGATGGCAGAAACTACAAGAGGGCTTTGGTGGTCTTCAATCACAATAACTATTGCTTGAAACATAGCTGTGCAGATAGGCTGCATTTTATAGTGCTTGATGTTTGTCCTGATCAACACAGCACTGCCACCGTGTGCAGTTCCATCTGGATGCATTGTTTGGTAAAACTTGTAGTTTGCTATGTCAAAGTGGTTTTTAGTGGTAAAGTGAGTTTCAGAAACGAGTAATATATCAACGTTATGTAAGTCAAGAAAAGCTTTCACCTCCAGGGTGTGTTGTGACAGCCCATTGGCATTCCATAGAACAATTGTTAATGGTTTGAATGTTGCTGATTGGACATCATCTGTAGTAGTAGGTTCGTCATAGTACTTAGTTGCTGCATGATTTGTTGCATCATTATGAGCATTTCTTTCAGTTCAACTAGATGGGGAACATTGTGTGTCTGGCTTGGTTCTAATTGTAGTGGTTGAGGCTCAGCAAAACCAGTTGCGACTTTAGCGTAGGTGGGAACAGTATTCATTTTTGTATGGTATGGCATTTTGGGTTCAGTTGTTACTTGTTTGACTGTAGGCGTTTTATCGGTTGTCGGTTGAGTTACTTTTTCAGATAATGTTTTCTTTCTTAGTGATGGAAATTTAGATTTTTGCAGATCTTTGTAGACTTGGCAGCCTTTATAATTGGCAGGATGATTTCCTTCACACAAAACACATTTCACGCTGTCTAGTGTCCCTTTTACTGGGCATTCTGCCGAAGGGTGATTTTGCGCACATTTAATACACTTCGGACGTCGGCGACAGTACTTTTTTGTATGACCGTATTCTTGGCAGTTCGCACATTGTGGGATTTCACGTTTGGGTCGTGGTTCCTCAAAAACGACACGACAGTGAAGTAGGTCCTTTATGTTATAGATGTCCTTATTGTTGTTGTTCGCCTGCAATTCGATGACAAATATTGGCAAGGGCCGTTTGGTAATTCTGTCCTTGATGTTCCAGATATTTGTAGTAGTGTGTCCTCGCTCTGCTAGTGCTTCTTTGATATCATCAGTGCATGTTGATGGGTGGATTTTCTTAAGAATGACTTTGTAACTTCTTTCTTGCTTAGTCTTGTAAGTATAAAATTCAGTTTCTTTAATCTCTAGTTGTTTAACAATGTTGGTATATGCTTCGGATATTGTTGGTTGGATTTTGACGCGATCGTTTCGTAAAACTTTGACAGTATAGTTGTCTTGTGCGTGTTCGTCAAGTAACTTGATCAATGGTTTAATATTGCCTACTTTATCAATGAATATTGGAGGTGGTTTGGATATTTTTTGATAATTAGGTTGATTTTCACTAGGACTCTCATCTTTTTCTTCCTCTAGTCCTGTGAAGCTGTTTGTTAGATCGATAGGTTGGCTGAGCCAGTATGAATCTAGTTTAGATTGTTTATTTTGATTTTCCTTATTTTCCGGGCTGGCAAGGGGACGTTTTTTGTTGGATACTGTGGTCCATTGCTGGTTATTACTATTATCTTCAATGTTTGAGTTACTTCCAGTATTCAATTTCAATTCTTCATCAGGAAGAGTACGCGGACGCGTGATGAATAGCCCTTTGTGAAGGGCTTGCTGGACCATTGGTTTATCCTTTTGTGCCATTTTGTTTCACTCGAGAAACATTTTGACCGGATTAATTCTTTTTTGTTGTAAAAATTAAGGTAGATTATAAGAAACTTAAATGATAAGTCCTCATCTCCAAATATCTTTCTCTTGCTGTGCCCGACTGGGTCCACGATTGATTCTTTTGTTGAATGTTTACCACCTAAGCCTACATTGTGGAATGCAATAAAGAATTGAGTATTAAGGGTCCCATCATTTGTGGATCTAGTTTGCCAAAGAAAATCACAGTCTATGGCGTAATAGCTAAGGTTCTTGACTTACACCTGAGGGGGTTCTCGTTATAAGATCAGTGATTTGAATTGAGATGGTGGTATTTCTAAACTCGGTTGTTAATGGCAGGAGGTTCTCTGGAGCCCTGAACGCCAGCAGCACCTTGGACCATTAGACTACTCAGTTTTCTAAAACAAAATTTACAACATAACAACACTGTAAGTTCAATTTTCTACTTGAGGCATTGCACTGAATGTTGCAAATTCAATAGCAGGCTTGTGTTCCTTACGGTATTTCAATTTTGCACCGTCAACATATTAAAATAAAGTTTCTTTTTTGTTACAGGAGGGTGTCACCCCAATAGAACTAACTCCTAGATCCCAACAAGACATTGAGAAGGATGCTGCAAAAGTCTACGCAAAGAAGGACTATCAATGTAAGAGTTATTTTAATATGTCATCAAAATATACATCCCTAAGCATCCCTTCTAAGGACATAACAGTCCTTAAAGGAAATGACTTGCAAAGTCGCTCTAACATAATGCCATTGATTTAATGTGTGCCATTTTTATTGATGTTGAGATATTTACATGAAAAAAAGGTTCACAAACAAGTTCAGTTTATAATAAAATCTGGTGATATTGTTAACTGGTGAAATCTATAAACTGAGAGCTGATTTTCAATTAGTTGGTGACCATTTTTTTCTTGAGAATTATCTATTCATAGCAAAGAAATCCACCATTTTATTATACTTCATGATCAAAATAACTTCATTTAAAAATGTCTCCTTAGTTTACTTTCATCAAAATAAAACTAATTGGGTTTGAAGTGTTATTTATTAATATCTTTCACTTGAAAGATCACTATGTGTTTTGCTGAGTTCATATGCACAAGCAAGGAAGGTTTTGCTAACTTTACAAATTAATTGCCATTGTATCATCTCAGTTCACCAAGCACATAAAGGCGACCAAGATAATTAGACAAGTCATCATCATCATCATCGTTAGCCTTTAACGTTCCCACTGCTGGGACACAGGCCTCCTCTCTATGAGAGGGAGTGGGCTGTAATCCACCACGCGGGCCCAGTGCGGGTTGGTAGATGTCACATGTCTTCGAATTTTTAATTCTAGGACATGCCGGTTTCCTCACGATGTTTTCCTTCACCGTTTTTAAGAGCAGCGGTGATGAAATAAATTACACAAAGTAATGCGCCTGCCTGGGTTTGAACCCACGGCTTACTGTTCGTAAGTCGGGGATGCCACCACTGGGCCACCGCTGCTCTCAATTAGACAAGTGCGTAGAATATATCCTCTTCGCTTACCCGCTTTAACGCCGTTGTGGGCCCTGCGAAGCTCGGTTTTCCCTGTCAAACAAATTTCATCATTATGATTCTTAAAATAAAGTCTGAAATAACCAGATACGCTTCTTTTAAAACAAAAAAAAACGGGCCAAGTGCGAGTCTTACTCGCACACAGGGTTCCATAGCCCCAAACAATATAATAACAATATTTTGAATGGTCATTAATTAGTAAACTTCCACTCAACCGCAAAACTAATTTTGTTTTTCATAATAAGTTAATGAAAAACAAAGTAGTAGTAAAAAAAGGCAGATGATGATTCAAACCAATTTTCTCAATGTCATTTTTAAAGACACTATCTATAGACACCCCGCACGAATAGGTTTGATGTTTTTTTTTTTAGTTGTTTAGTTTCAGTTGCGTTTAGGGGGGGGGGGGTATCCTTAATCAATTTTTTTTTTTTGTACTAAAATCGTAAAGCGGTTCACAGAATACACCTACCTACCAAGTTTCAGCTGTGTAGTCTTTATAGTTTCAGAATAAAGTGGCTGTAACATACGGACGGACAGACAGACATGACGAATCTATAAGAGTTCCGTTTTTTGCCATGCGGCTACGGAACCCTAAAAACAGGCGCAGAGGCTAATGGAAGTTTATTAATTCTGAACTTTATTTCAACACTACACAAGGTCGAAATTTGTTTGTCAGTGAAAACAGCGCAGCGGTGCTCCTCGTCAGATGGATCTGCAAACAAAAGTCAAATGCCCGTATTTTACGATTCCAAAATAAACACAACAATGATCTAATTATCTTGTTCGGCTTGTAACTAACGGCCACCTAATACCTAGATGTGTGTTTACATAACAGTGCCGCCGCCCATATTAGAACCTCTGTATGTTGAAGAAAAAGTTTTGAGCAAACCGGAAATCGAAACACCAGGTCAGTATTGCATGTTTACAGCTTTATTTGAAAACAAGGTGTAAGAGAAACTTATCATCAAGCCTAAATCTATACATTCTGTTCATCTGATTAATTCATTGAGGAAAAATGATAGCTGGGTTTTTATCGGCACGGAATATTTTTGCTCGATGACAGGTCTTTTCTTCACATCCCGTTTAGTTAACTGTCAATGTCTGTCATTGTATTATCTCATATTAGGTTTGTATATAATTCTAAAAAAGAGGTTAACATTCGCAGTCATTATCAGGTGTCATGAGCGTCACCATAAAATAAAACATTGGTCGGCAAACTACTTTTAGGAAGTTCGTTTAAGGTCTTCTGGCAATGCACAGATTCAACGCCGACTTCTACTCGGCACTCAATAAAGCGTTAAAATGTGAAATTTCTGACGTATTCCTTACGGTAGAATTTCACATTTGCTTGAAAGTACTACGTGTAGACGATGCATGTCTTACTCTCTCACTATTGTCATGTAGAAAATTCAACCTTAAGCAACAGGACATACCGCTCACATTTCAATGCTTTTCTGTGAGTCGAGTAGGAATGAAGTCGGCGTTGTGTCTGCATTATGTGCGAAGATCTCTTGTTTCATGTTGTGTACGGACGACCGTCACTGTGTCCATTGCCGAGACTCTGGCCTCATTTCCATTTTTATCCACCTCATAGGCCCAGAGCGGTATGCTGGAAGTCACACGTCTTCTGGTGATTAAATTGTACAAAGTAAAGTCCATGTCTGGGTGTGAACCCAGACAACTGCTGGTAAAAGTCAGGGTCGTTACCGCTGGGTCATCCGCCAATCCTGGGACCTGATTTACTTGAAACACTGGCATTTTTGCAGAAAAAGTTGACTTTCTGCCTTGTAGTCTCTGTGACCTCTGTGTCTTTCTGAAGCTGAGTGTGTCCTTCAAAAAAGACCTAAATATAGAATAAAAAGTTCGATTCGATTTCCTTAGCCTTTCATGGTCCCACTGCTGGGAAACAGGTCTACTCTCAACAGGAAGTAGGCTGTAATCCACCGCGGACCCAGTGAGAAGGACATTACTCTTCATCGAATTTTTAGTTCTAGGATGTTTTCCTTCATCTTCACTAGTTTTAAAATGATTGGTGCTGCAATAAATTGTACAAATTAAAGTGCTTGGGTACAAACCCACTCACATCAATTTAAACAGCATAATTTTAATAATTAATGTAATAAATTCTAGCTACTCTTGTCCAAACGGACAAGTGTGAGCCTCAGAGCGCGCCTGTCGTGAACATCACCAAAGATATAGTGGAGTTAGAACACGACATGCACGAACACACGAAGATAGCCATAGACAATTATAAGCAGGCGACGAAGTTCTGTACGGACTACAATAAGGCTTTATTCAAGGTGAGTAAGGAGACATTTGTTTTTACCCATAGACATATATCACATCACGCCTGTAATCTCCGAGGTTCACTTAGTAATCCCACAATTGATCAGTTATGTTTAAAAGCCATGTAGTAGGGGGCGAGTCTATTGACATCAACTGGGCGCAAATCCCGACTTCGTGCTGCTACTGACAATGGCCTAAGTCGTGACAACAATCTTGCAAAACGGAAAATAAATGTGTTTTATTACTTTTTAGACTTACAGAAAAATATTTTCGAAAGACGGTGTCACAGCCAAATTAGACCGATTAAAAATTATCCATAGAAACAGATATGTCTAAGTATTTTTTTTTTAAGACTCCTTTGTTTTTTTATTAACTTTTTAGACCTATGTATCCTGCTTATGCCTATGTAGTTTCGTTAAAATCGATTCAGTAATTTCGGAAACTTGAAAGTTTGTATGAAATGCCGTAAGGCGTAAACGCTCGCGGGCCTGTGGACGGTGAGTAATGGGCCAGCTCACCGTCCATCCGTCTTATGACGACAGGCCGTGCCGACGGCGCGTCTGTGTTCCACGCGCGCCTCTAGGAGATGTCAGCAAATCGGAAGGGGTCCGAGAGGGCCGATGCCTGCCTGGGCTGCGGGTTGTTCGAAAGAGATACCGCGGCCCTGGAACACAAAGGGCGAAGAAGGAACATGGATGGGTTTTAGTCAGTACAAGTCTGACACTCCCTCCCGCTCCGCCCAGAGTGGGAGAAGTCATTTGATGATTTCCCATCCCCAAAAAAAAAAAAAAGGCGTTAACGCTCTTAAAATCAAATGGCACAAACGGAACCGGTTATAATTTCGTTATAATCAGTCTGTCTGTCTGTTCGGATTACACAAAGCCATTTTACTCTAAGACATGGCAGTGGCATGGCACTAATCAATCAAAATTGGAGAGATGGTGTATTCTGTTCAATGTTGTAGAGAAATTATGAAAAAAAAATAGGGGATGGCACTCCCCAGTTCCTCATACTTACGTAACCATCAACCGCCTAGTCTTTTCCCAATCCCCGTTGGGTTCGGCTTCCACTCTAACCGCAAGCAGCTGAATTACTTTATTTACCAGTATTTTACATTGAGCGACTGCTTATCTGACCTCCACAATCTAAGATACTGGGTAATTGATACCCCTTTGAGAAGACTGGTTGTCAGACTTAAGGTGAGACTTGTCGACATTTTTTCCATACAAACTTCGGGGGGGTTTTACTCCACTGTTTGACACTGCACATCCAAAGTAAAACATGATATGGTATTGTCTCATTGTTAATTTTGTCTGTACGGAAACAGCCGGCCTAGCATGACCGCCGTAGAAACGGGCTATGTCTACGGAAGAATCGACAATTTGACAGATATTTCTATCGTCCCAAGCATGGCGATATTAAGAATGTAGAAAAGAAATGTTTCTTTTCTTCAGTCGTCACAAGTCTACAACGTCGAGCATGACGACCATATTTTCTCTTCTTTTGACATTTGGGGGTAGAAACATTACTTCTGACAAATGCCAAACTAGTCTTAATAAAAACTAAATACGAGAAATACGTTTCGTTGTTGCGTTGAATTACGTTCAAAAGGTTGAAATGTTATGTAAAATATTTAGGTTTAATTTCGCGAAAAAGATCCAGGCCTGGATCCAGGATGCAGCAACACCATCCCGCCCACGAAAAATGAAAAACTCGTGCAATTGGCAACTTTTTTTTGTTAACTAAACGTAACCTTTTAACTTTCCATAGCAACGTCCCCGTTGCTATGGAAAGAATTTCTGTCTATGTCTTCGTAGAAACGCGAGTCGACGGTGCGCGCCATGCTCGGGCAGAAGAAATTACAAGTTGTAAAGAAAAGATTTCTTGTCGTTTCTTGGTAGAATAGAAATAAAACGGTCATGCTAGGGGGGCAGAATAGGAAAATAATAAGCCATTAAAAAGTTACGAGCTATCAAAGATTCGTTTTTATTGCAAATTTTAACGCAACTTTGGTCGTAAATTAGTAATAAAAGAAGTGTCAAATTTCCAAAACAAAGTCGGTACCGACACAGCAAAATTATCAAAGAATTCAATACATTTTATTTGCAATTGATACACGCAGTAGATTTTTCATAAAACACTATCTTCCAAAGGCCTTTTCGTATTTTTTTACGCGCGCCTTACGTTTCGGAACGCTGTGTGTGTGCGTACGAACTAGATGTGCGTGCAGACTAGCGTCTAACTGCTCATCACTGATACTATCTGATACTATCTCTGTCGGGCACGATGCCAAGTGAGACAGCGTGGCTTTTCGGCCACGGCCACCAGTGAGTTCGAGCCCGCGACTAGTTGAACCTTAAGGACATCTGACATCTTTGGATACCTTATTTAAAGAAAATGATGTCGTTTCAGGTCAATATTGTAGGCCTTATAGATTCCTAGATCCTTGGTAACTTTTTATCTTGTTCTACGTTTTTTTGTAAGCAACGACTTATTGTTGGGCCTACGATGTCCTCCCACACTTAAGTACTAACGCTGTAGCATAGAAATATTGTAAAACGAAATGATTTTAAAAGAATAACTATGGAGTTCTTGCCGGTTCTTCTCCATAGTTTCCATCCATCTTTGAATGAAATGAGTCAGAGCCGCAGTGAATCCACAAAACGCAACTACTCGCGTGAGTGCGTAAAAAACCCGCACGATGATGCAGATGCACTCCCGCAAGTACTCGCGTAGGTGCGTTGACACGCAACTTGCAGCGTGATGCGCGGCAGTGTGATAATCGCCTAAAACCGTGAAAGCTTAAAACAGTGTTTGAATCTCAGTAGGCTTTTTTATTTAGTATTTTGTTTATATTTAGGATATTAAGAACACAAAAATAATTTCAGATCGTAGAGGCATCTTACTCGGACTTGGACAAGCACATGTACTCCGGGTTACAAGGGTTTCAACAGCAGAAAGACATGTTTTTCAAAAAAGCGAAAGAGTCATCCGCTAAAGCTAAACATGCTATCGGTATGTAAAGTCTGTTCTAAGCCTTGTTAACAATTGATAGACATATCAAATTTATGCTGGCGTGAATTAAGTTGATTTCAGAAAGGCAAATGAAAGACGAATGCACTTTTAAAAATGTAGTTAAAAATTGAAGTCAAGGATTAAAGCTTCTAAGGGTGAATTTCTCAAATGAAAGTTAACGTATCAAACACATCTAACCGCGTTCATGTCGGTGCCATCATTATCTAATTATAAAAAATAAATAAAATTGAAGTGTCTGTTTGTAATTTGAAAATAACACCTTTTTACTGAAAGCATATGAAAATATATACCGTACTTAGAACAAAAAAAAAAAAACAGCCTGTTTGTTTCGGCTTATCACCGAAACGGCAGGACCGATTTTGACCGTACTTGTACTTTTACTGACAGATAGCTGTTGTTATAAGGAGTAACTAAGGCTTTTATTTTTAGAAAAAGTATTAGGGTTCCGTTCAAAAAAATTAAATTGTTAACAAATTCTTATTCAAATAGGGAAGTATTTTTTTATAATAATTTCACACGGGCAACAGCTAGTTAAAGAATATAAACACTGTCAGCTCTTGAACGCAGTTAAGGTGTGCTGATCGGGTTCAGTTTCTATGGCAAAGTTCGCTCTAAGCAAAGCATAAGCAGCCTATAAATGTTCCAACAGCTGGGACACAGGCCTCCTCTATATAACAGGGAGTGTGCTATAATCAACCCTGGCCGCTGTGCGCTTGGTAGATGTCCAAAAATACATATTGTGAACACAACAAAGTTATAATACTTATATCGTAAATACGATCACATCTCTTCATACCGTTCTCAGATTACAAAACTGCCTATCCGACGTAGGAGGTCCCTCAGATCTCTATGCATGCTCTTCACCATCTTGAACGATCCATGTGCTCCTGATTATCTAAAAAAATATTTCAAAGTGTTGGGCAGTTCTCACAGTCGTAACCTTCGAGCTTCTAATAACGTACTTCTCGAAATTCCTTCACACTGCACTGGTTTTATGTCCACTTCTTACGCTGTCTCAACAATAAAACTCTGGAACGCGCTACCCCTTGTTGGCGCACTGCGCCAACCGTGCTGTCCGTGTGTCATATTTTAATCTAATTCCACACTGGAATGACAACTGCTTTATTAGCTGTCATAGTAAACCCCCCAGTAATGATGTTCCCACAGAGACCTTGGACCGTATGATCAATTCGGGCAAGGAGATTCAGGCGCCACCGGAATCCATCGCCACCACTAAACGATACATCAAACAGTTTCGCACAGACCTTGTGAACGCTGAAAACACTTACAACCAGGAAGTTGAAAAATCTGTGCTCAGTGAGAAGTATTGGAATAAGGTAAGAAAGAAAAAAAGAATAATTTATTTTTGACAGAAATATGGACGCGGGGCATTGACATCTGGTTTTATTAAAAGAAGGAAAGTTTTCGATAAAAAAAGCTTTGAAACGCTTGCCGGGCATCTTCTTAGTCGTTACGCTCTTGACAGAGCGGTCGTGGTCGTCACGAAGTGTTCCTACTATTTGCGGCAGATGTAATACGCCTCACGATGTCCCGCCACCTCGCCCGATCAGAAGTCATCCGGGTACATTCGTGCATGGACCGCCCACAGCAGACTTGATCTGGTCGGTCCAACGCATGGGAGACCTTCCACGCTGTCTAGTGCCCTCCACTTTTCCTTGGACGACTAACCGCTCTATGGACTGACTGTCTCGCCTTGAAACGTATCCGAAGAAAGTGAGTATTCGGGACTGTACTATTGTGGAGAGACGCTGCCTGATGTGAAGTTCTTGGAGTATCGAGACATTTGTGCGGAACTCGGTCCAAGATACGCCGAGCATTCTTCTCCAGCACCACATCTCCAGAGCGTCTATCTTTTTCCTTTCCACCTCCCGCAACGTCCACGTTTCTGCAGCGTACAGAAATATGGGTAAAATTAACGTGCGCACGAGCCTGGTCTTCGTGGCTTTGGTGATGTCTCTGTTCCTCCATATTTTTTTCATTTTGTCCATTGCAGTTCTCGTGATCGCCATACGTCTCCTTATCTCGTCAATGCAGCCGCCGTTATTCGAGATTAAAGCTCCAAGATATACGTAGGTTTGGACTACGTTGCAGTTCGCGATCTGAGTAACTGCTGGCGAATTATTGTTAGCACGGTCTACAATCATCACCTTGGTCTTACTGCGATTAATCTTTAATCCAAATTGAAGGCTCACTTGTTCCATTTTGCGTAGTAAATCTTCCATATGGCGAGCATCAGTTGCAAAAAGAGTGGTGTCATCTGCGTAGCGCAAATTCGCAATATTGTAGCCACCAACTGTAACCCCATCCGTCCAATCTTTCAAAGTTATGCGCATTATAAGCTCTGTGTAGATATTAAATAAGAGTGGCGATATAATACATCCTTGGTGGACACCTGCACTGAGGTGGAAGTTACTGGACAGAATGTCATCTGTTTGTACTGAGGCTGTGCTTTCTTCGTACAACCTTCTCAGAAGGTGAACTAAGTGTTTTGGCGTGCCCATGTCAAGTAAAGTTTTCCACAATACTGGCCATTTTACCGGGCATACACACAAGAAATAATATTATAACACTAGCAGATCCCAGCATGCGTTGCAATGCACTTGTTCTTACCTACCTACCTTACCCTAACCTACCACACCCTACCCTACCTACCCTAACTACCCTTCCCTACCTACCTACCCTACCCACCCTACCCTACCTACTACCTAACAAATTGCCCGACCCGAGCATCGGACCAAGGACCTCGCCTCACTAGACCAACGAGGCAGTCGCGTTCTTCTTTCGAATTGCCGGTTCTTCTCCATAGGAAACGACCAACCCGAACCGTGCACCTTTTGTTGACGTTTTATAAGTGCCCATGTAGGCCTATGTGAAATAAAATATTTTGTTTTTGAGTTAATAGTTTTGTTGTTCTCTTCGCAGGTGGAAGCAGCCCGTACCATGTTTAAGGATGAGCTACAAGCGTTGTACCCCGGGATCGATCTCAATGCGCGCAAGCTCGACATCAAGTCAGATGCCGATTTGTTGTTGACTTACACACTTGCCAAGGTGAGTCATTGACCCTGCCGGCCTAGCATGACCGCCGTAGAAACGAGCTATGTCTACGGAAGAATCGACAATTTGACAGATATTTCTATCGTCCCAAGCATGGCGATATTAAGAATGTAGAAAAGAAATGTTTCTTTTCTTCAGTCGACACAAGTCTACAACGTCGAGCATGACGACCATATTTTCTCTTCTTTTGACATTTGGGGGTAGAAACATTACTTCTGACAAATGTCAAACTAGTCTTAATAAAAACTAAATACGAGAAATACGTTTCATGGTTGCGTTGAGTTACGTTCAAAAGGTTGAAATGTTATGTAAAATATTTAGGTTTAATTTCGCGAAAAAGATCCAGGCCTGGATTCAAGATGCAGAAACACCATCCCGCCCACGAAAAATGAAAAACTCGTGCAATTGGCAACTTTTTTTTGTTAACTAAACGTAACCTTTTAACTTTCCATAGCAACGTCCCCGTTGCTATGGAAAGAATTTCTCTCTATGTCTTCGTAGAAACGCGAGTCGACAGTGCGCGCCATGCTCGGGCAGAAGAAATGACAAGTTGTAAAGAAAAGATTTCTTGTCGTTTCTTGGTAGAATAGAGATAGAACGGTCATGCTAGGGGGGCAGGATGCTCTTATAGAGTCAACCCGATTTCAGGGTGTAAACGGACACTTCAAGAAGCCGTCAGTCAAGCATTCTGTACGTCAAACTAAACAACACCGCGCAAAATATGCCGTCGGGAAATATATCTCAGGCATGTTTTGTTTCCTCACGATGGTTTCCTTCACAGAAGCTAGTGAATAGGGGATGATCACATTTTTTTTTCTTTGTCTGTCGGGTAGATTATTGAAAAGTATTGGACACGTATTTTTTCTTTTTTTTCGTATATTGAGTTGAAATGGCGCATGACGTCACGTGTAGAGATGGGTAACCACCCGGGTTAAAACCTAGTAGTGGGTTAAAACCCAGTTATCACCCGTTTCATTCCACCCACTGGGTAGTTTGGCCGGGTGAAATCATTTTTTTTTCGGATTTATTATTTAAACATGTAGCGCGCTACGGCCGGTGTGCGGGGTGGCAAGACCAAGAGGGAGGGGGGTGTGGCGCACGCGCAGCGATCCCTGCGCCCCTTCCCCGCTCAAACGTGTCACTCTAGTTTACTTCGGTGTTCAGAGTACGCGCGTTTTAAGTGAATTTTGTGCTGTTACTTACGTCCCGGAACTGTTTTATTGCGATCTTATCCTGCTTTTACCTGAATGACCTTGGCTTGAATACTTTGACCTCGACTTGCTAGTGAACTGAATTTACGAGAAAACAATTTACGTAAGTAAATCATCTTTTCTAATTTATTGAATAATCAGTGTTTTTTTTAGAATTAATTAAGCTATTAAGCTGAATTTACTTGCAAAGTTTCACTCTAGTATTTCAAGTGGACTTACCATTAGACTAGTAACTATGTAATAGGTATTTTAGTTTAATATATACAGTGTAAACTCTTTATAACGAAACTCAAGGGGCTGAGCATTTTTTGTCGTTATAGAGAGTTATCTTTATATGGAGTGAACAAAAAAACAACCAAATTAACAATAATTTTTAATATGTATGTTTTAGATAATAAATGCTTATAAATTATTGTTTACACATATAGTCTGATTACTTTGTCTGACGTTTTTTGCTATGCCAGTACTTTTTTGTATTATTTTATGTATTCTATTCATATCTAGATATGTGGTGGAATCTTCTTGATTAAACAACAAAAAAAGTTTCTACCAATTTAGCGGCATCTAGGGCTTGTTGAATTGTTGGTGGTGATTCGGCTTTGTCCACTTGATCATCTTCTTCATCTTGATTATCGGGTGTTTCAAAGTAGGTTTACGACTGATAATACGATAGGTACCCAGTATGCTTGGTCGAAGACCATCATTTCCCAGAAAACAATGCGTCATACTGCACGTGTTTAAGGCAATTAAGGATAACAAAAGATAGACCGACCTCGGATGTTTCGGAGCTTCAAAGTCTTTTGTTACCTAATAACATAACATAAACAATAATACCTATAATAAATATTTACTGTCTACAAATATGAACACATTTCTTCGTAATAGAGAATGGCGTATCGCTATAAAGAGTGTTTCAATATATCGGTTTTAACGCAAACCAACCAGGTTGGGCTCACTTCAACGTTACAGGGAGTTTATTGTTGTAAAGGATAACGTTATAAAGAGTTTACATTGTAAGTTACTAAACTGGTGTCATTTAAGTTTAAAAAGCATAAAGTAGGTACTTGTGACAGTCCAATTGATTTGAAATTTTCGATACACGTACTATTAAATAATTTTGTTAGCGCTGTGTTATTGATAGTTCATCGTTACGAAAATCGTTATCACCTTTTTTCAAAATGTATAAAGTCTAATGAAAAGAAACTTAATTAATGCTTGCTTGCAGTAAAAGAAACTTAATTAGTGCTCTTTGTACACGGGTTTGTTTGTCTCTTGCATGAGAAGCTAAACTTAGTTTGTAGTCATCAAAGTTTTTAACTTTACTTTTCAATCTACCAAACCATACATAGGTAACTTATAAAACTTCCTTGTTTTAGAGCAACATGGTGAGACCAAAAAATCAATTGATATGGAAACATTTTCGAGAGAGTGAGAACAAATCGGCTACATGCAAGTATTGCGAGATAAAATACAAAGTAGCCAACTTGCAAAAAATGGCTAGAAATTTACAAAAATGTCCTCATTGCCCCGAAAACTGCAAACAACAGTTGAAGACCAACATATTACAAACTTCGTCAGTATCTGCAGTCGGAAACACGATTTTGCAACCAGGTGATAAAGAAAATGAGAGACCTGAATCTGAATTAAGTTTGTCGATTGAGGGCAGTGCATCTTCAGTGAGTCTGACAACAAATGTAAATAAAGAACATTTACATTCATTATTAGCCAAGGCTATTTATGTATCGGGAACACCCCTTTCAATTGTAGAACACCCCCTCTGGATTAATTTTTTCCATGAACTGCAGCCACTGTACAAATTGCCTACCAGAAAAACTATTTCTACTACTATTTTGGACAAAACATACAGGGAAATGCATCACGAGTTAAAAGAAAATGTCAAATCGCAGACATGTTTGCACTTAATGCTAGATGGTTGGTCCAATTGCAGGAATGAAGGAATAATCAATATAATCATTGCAAAACCAGAACCTGTATTTATTAAAAGTATTGCGACGGCAGAAAATCGACATACAAGTGAATACATTTGTGAAGAAATTTTAAATGTATTATCTGAGTATGGAACAAATAAGTTTGTTACGATGATAGGAGATAATGCAAGTAACATACAAAAAGCTTTTCGTCTTGTAAAAGACGAACATCAACACATTACGTATATAAACTGTGCTGCTCACACTTTAAATTTGCTCTGCAAAAATATTATTAGAATTGAAGTAATAAATGCTTGTAAGAATATGGCTATTAACATGGTTAAAACCATTAAAAAAAGTCAAGTTTTAACATCTTTACTTGCAAAAATTGTCAAGGAAAAAAATGCTGGTGAAACTTTGAAGTTGCCATGCGATACCCGATGGGGCAGTTATTACACCAGCTTTAAAAGTATTGAAAACACGAAAGTAGCCTTGCAGACCTTAGCTGTACATGAAAAAGCAACACTTCTACCTGCGGAAGAAAAATCAGCGCTGTTGGATGACAATTTTTGGAAAATTATTCGACAGTGCAAACTTATTATGGAACCTATTTCTGATGCAATATTTCAATTAGAAGGCAACGACAAAAATATTCACAAGCTATTTTTAATATTAAAAAACATGAAATCGAAATTACTTTTCAGTTTACCGGATGTCACAATAATAGAAAACGATAAAAAAGATGAAATATTAGTCAATGTGGATGAAAGAATAAAAATGTGTTTGAAACCAATTCACTTTGCAGCGTACTTATTAGACCCCACAGACCAAGGATCTGAACTTGACGAAAGTCAAGAAGTCGACGCTATGGAGTTTATTTGCGAAGTAGGAGAAAGTATAAATTTGAATGTAATGACAAACTTGGCATCGTATAGAGCAAGAGATGGTTTTTGGAGTCGGAGATTTCTGTGGGCTAACATCAACGATGTAAGCGCATCAATCTGGTGGAAAGGAATATGTGGGTCTACTGCCTTGAGCAAAGTCGCTGTTCGTATTCTTACAGCACCGTGCACTTCTGCTGCTGTAGAGCGGTCCTTTAGTGCTCATAGTAACATCCATAGTAAAAAAAGAAATAGACTCACGACGGAAAGGGCAGCAAAACTAACGTATATAACATATAATTGGAATTTATTGCACAAGCATGTGGATGATTTGAGTGATAATACCGAAGACTGTGTGCCTGATTCACCACCAATACTTATGGAAACTCGGAGATATAATATCCAATCCCCGTCGCCACGTACAAATAGCCCTGAACCATCTACATCCGGCATTAACAATTTTCAAATTTTTGATTGTGACCATGTTTCTGATGTAAGTGATAATGATGATTAAACTGCCGACTGATTTGTTGCAATTTGTCAAATGATAAATAAATGTATCTAATTTTGTGTTTGGGTTTTTATTTTTGACACTCTAGAAGTTATCTCTACTCCCACTATTTAATAATTACCAATACTCATTTTCACCCAGTAAAATGGATGAAAATGGGTTAAAACCGGGTTAAAACCCAAATCACCCAGTTTTAACCCAATTGGGAAGAATGGGTTTTAACCCACTACCCATCTCTAGTCACGTGTAGGTAATTCTTATACCTACTTGTGACATAGTGAGCCCCACTCTCCAACTTTAATGAGTTTTAACTAAGTAATTTTTTGATATTTTGATAAAACAAAAAATAGTGTGTCTAATATTTTTGTATTACCAGTCTGACGGACAAAATAGAATGTCGTTTTCTTTACCCAGTCTTCACCCCTAATGTTGTGTTCACTAGTTAGGGTTTAGAATAAAACCACCAAATTATCAGTAAGTAGATGAATGACTTTAGGCCCACGTGCTGTCTCTGTCCGAGTTAAGCATGGACTGGTTGGCACGCAACCCTAAAGCTCATACTACAACAATACGCACATAAATCCGAAAAATCAGAAGTGCGTGCCTTGGGTTCGAATTCGTGACCTATAACTTAGGAGTATGCTATGGCTTAAAAGAATACGTAGCAACACATCATATCAATTATTCTTGTCGTGCAATTTTTTTATTTGTTTCAGGTGCAATATCTGATGAATCAATTAGCAGAGTTGCAGACGGTGCGAGAACTTAAGATCAACAGGGCTATCGAATGTGAGTATTCAAACAAGAAAAAAAATAAAAATTTGACTTCCCATACAAAATATGAAAATATCGCAGTGGCTGACGCAATCAGAACGATGAATCCATTTTTTTTTTACCTTTACTTAGGTTTCTAACGCGTTGAAACCTGTCAGAGCATTTGTGGCCTTAGGGATATTTATCCAGTTTGATGGTGTGAATCATCCTGTAGAAAACCTTTTTATTGTTTACTTGAAAACGGCAAAAGAGGTCATGAACTCTTAATAAACATTTATTTATTACCCTGTAATTGTAAAAATAAGTTAAGCTGTTCCATAAATTATTTCTACTCGTAGACTTTTCCCAACTGGAGTCGGCTTCTGGTCTGACCCTATTCAGCTGAATTGAATTTAAATGGAGCGATCGTCTATCCGACCTTAATAACCTAAGACTGGATGTCAAAAACTGAAAATATACGAGACAGGTTTTAATTTCGCAAAAGTTGATTTGAACTGTAATTTTTGTACTTCAGGCCACGACGAGAAAGCAATTATTGAAGCTAAAGCGGAAGATATCGTCAGGACCGAGAGAATGGCGACCGAAACGGAATTTATGAAGAAGGTAAAAGGGAGAATCTAACTACCCCATCCCCATTCTATCATCGGACGAGCAGATGCAGGCAAAGCGTCACCGTCATATGTTTGAAGTTCCACGGACCCGAACAAAGCGCTTAGCTTCCACATTTATTTTGCGAACCGCCAGTCTGTGGAATTCACTGCCGGCTTCTCTGCTCCCTGATCATTATAATCTGGATCTCCTTAATGTTCGAGTGAATCGGTTTGTTCTAGGCAAGCGTGTTTCACCCTAGGCCGCACCATCGCTTCACATCAAGAAGGGAGGGAAACACGCAAGCCCATCCATCCATACAAATAAATAAAAAAATTGAAGTGTCTGTTTCTAATATTAAAATAATCGCTTTTTAGTACATGTATATGTATAGGTACATATTCCTTTTTTTTTTACGATTTTTGTCTGTCTGTTTGTTCCGGCTAATCTCTAGAACGGCTGGACCGATTTTGACGGGACTTTCACTGACAGATAGCTGATGTAATTAGGAGTAACTTAGGCTACTTCTTAAATTCCACGCGGACGAAGCCGCGGGTACAGCTAGTTTTGTATAAAAAAAGAAAGAAAACAGTCAAATGTGCTCTAGTGTTGCGTCCAACTTTCTACCATACATTGTAGGAGTCCATTTCAACTTTTTAATTTTTTTTAGGCTTTACTAATCCAAGCAGAAGCAAACAGGAACACGAGGGAGCAAATTAAGAAGCAGATTGAGCTCCAACAAGAAGTTCTGCGGGACCAACTCGTCAGAAAGGAGAAGGAGGTATGTGTACAACTGATTTTTCTAAACTTATCTCTAAGTGGCATTAAATAAAGTCGATTATTGTGTCTTCGCTTGTGTGCGCTTAGATCTTTACCCTAAACTTGAAAAGCGGTTTTTGATAAACTTGTAATGAGAAAAACCTTTGAAATTTGATGTTTCATAATGTTTATGTTCTAATAATTGACCTTTAAGGAGCACCTTTTTTTGTTTAATACCGATGAAAGTGGTTCACAATGAAATGTAGTGTAATTAGGTGCATTCCTTGAAATTTATTTCTTTATACAAATACTTAGGTACTGCACTTACAGTTAACACCAAAGCGTACAGCAAACGAACAACATAACATTAGCTGAAGAAATTTACGCAATAAGTAAGCATAGCTTTATTGCTGCTCGTAATCAACATCGAGATTCCGTTCCTGAGCAATCAGGGCGTTTAGCAGATTTATCGCCTAGACCAGGGGTGGTGAACCTTTAGGGATCAACGTGCCATTTTTCTAAAGAAATGTTTGATGACGCCATAGACGTGCTGCTAAATAATTTTGACCTAGTGATTGTTAGGAAAACTAAAGTCACTCAAAACTCTTTATTTACTACCTAAAAATAACTTTTGGCACTGTATAGTATTATTAAAGGTTTCTATTATACGTGTAACTTAAATGAAAGTAACATTAGTATGACTTCCGTGTTGCAGATTAGATGACAAATAACTTGAATTAGGGTTATAAGAGGTTACTTTTATTAAAAAGCGTGGTAGCTAAGTGAATCTATAATGTTAATCATCTCTGAAAATAAATAGTGCAGGCCATAGGTAGATGAAAATATGGTTAATATCAATGGCGTGCCCAAAATATTGCATGGTGTACCACCAATGGCATGCGTGCCATTGGTTCGCCAACCCTGGCCTAGACTGTGGGCGCATATGTTTGCGTACGCGGCGAGGGATACGCTCGCAGGCCACGAGGCACAGGCTCGCGAGCCGCAGCCGGTCCGGACCAAACAATTAACAGCGAGCTACAGTAGTCGCGTCGTCGATTGTCTTATTTAATAGTTGATAGTAGTGGATCAACAGTGTACACTTACGTCTCAGTTCTAACGTGTTGATGCCTACCATTCCCGAGACAAACAGACGGATACAAATAGGTGTAATATCCAAATTCTCGTTGGACCCCTTCTAGCATGAGTATATTTTTGCTCATGCGGATCCCATACCAGAGCATTGTACTCTAGTTTGCTACAATGGGTGTTGCTAGAAAAGTCTAGTTCATTTGCAACATTTATGATGATCCCGATAACTTGGAGGCGAAATTACCAACCCTGTACAAAGAAGGCAAAATAACACATAGTTGAGAAAGGAGTGAGGACTCTATAAAATTCTTTTATTTTTATTAAACAGATAATGTCGACCTTTAACCGCGTGGTATCAGAGAAGGTGGAGGCAGACCGAGTTAATTTCAAGAAGGAGCTAGCGGCCATGGCCGGCAAACTTCAGGCCATCGAGCAGACCTTGAAACGTAAGACACCAGTCTAGTACTAGAGACCAACTACTGTAGGCCTGGTAATCGACCAATCACATTGCAAGGAATCCACATCGCGCCTCTCGTCTTTTCTTTGATTGGTCGAATCTTTTACGTACCGCACCGCATCGCTAGTCCTTTTGTAGAAACCGGGCAAAGTAGGCGGTGTACGGAAGCATCGTCGCACAGAAATCGTGTGGAGCATCGGGAGGGGGGGGGAGGAGTAGGCGGGGCTAGTGAATTGTCATACTGCATGGGATGTAGCGCGGGAGCGGAGCGTGCGGCGGTCGGAGAGCTCGCGTGACGCACGTACTGCTGTGGTTTCCTTTCGGCATGCGCTGCGCCCGCGCCGCTTCGTACTTGGGATCCTTGATTCAATCGGGCAGCATAATATATCCAAATTCTCGGCCCCTTTTGGGTCTGTACCGGGTCAGCGGAGGTCGGTGTGTTGGGGACCTTTCGGGGTCTTGTCAGAACTTTAAGCTTAATAAAGTCGTTAATTTCCCAGAACGCGCGGCATCGGAAGCGGAAGCGCGTCGCTCGCAGTCGCTGTGGGCGGCGGCCGAGGCGCTGCTGGCCGCCACGCGCCGCGCCGCGCCTGCCACCAAGCTGGACAACGAGCTCAGGGCGCTGGAGAAGGCTGGTGAGTGTACTGTAACATTGTCACCTCGGAAGCGCGTCGCTCGCAGTCGCTGTGGGCGGCGGCCGAGGCGCTGCTGAAGAAGCGACTGCCTGTCTGACAACCACCCACTCTGACTCCCAGTTAGTACTGTTCTCCTAGGTAATACGATAACGCTTGGTAAGATTGCTTGTCAGACTTTCAGGCCACTGACTACCTGTAAAGACTGTCAAAAATTAAAAAAAACGGGCCAAGTGCGAGTCTTACTCGCACACAGGGTTCCATAGCCCCAAACAATATAATGACAATGTTTTGAACGGTCATTCATTAGTAAACCTTCACTCAACCGCAAAACTAAATTTGTTTTTCATAGTAAGTTAATCAAAAACAAAGTTACTGCTGCAGTCTGGTGAAAAAGTCCCATATCTCAAAAACTACATATCAAATCTTATTCAAACCAATTTTCGTTGAAAGTTTTTTTTACGGTCTACATCCCCATATTTTTTTCAGATTTTTTCTCCTGTTACTTTAGAAATTAGAGGGGGGGGGGACGACGACACTCGTTTTACCACTTTGGAAGTGTCTATCTTTCAAACAATTGTCTTTGAAAAAAAATGGTTTCAGGAACCTCAATGTCATTTTTAAAGACCTATCTATAGACACCCCACACGTATAGGCTTGATAGTTTTTTTTTTTTTTTAGTTTCAATTTCATGTATGGGGGGATATCCTTATCTATATTTTTTTTTAATTTTGTACAAAAATCATAATGCGGTTCACAGAATACATCTACCTACGAAGTTTCAGCTGTGTAGTCCTAATAGTTTCGGAATAAAGTGGCTGTGATACGGACGGACAGACAGACATGACGAATCTATAAGGGTTCCGTTTTTTGCCATTCGGCTACGGAACCCTAAAAAGGGCAGCCGGGTCCTACGGTTTAGTATGCTTCCAAGATATAGAGAAAACTCGGTTTATAATAGACGGTTTTTGGCCTAAAGTATTTTTTTGGGAAGTTGTGTCCTGGAATTTCGAATTACTGGTAAACGACTGACGTGAGTTACTGGTGTGAACTACCCAATTGTGTAGAATCATCTGTTCAATACCTTCATACATTTTGTCGACCAATGTAAACATAATTACACAAGCAATACAATAACAGTATACCTTTATTTCAGGCACGGGTGATAAGCTGGTCCAGACAGTACTTAAGGGCATTCCCGATGAAGTCCGGGAAAGGGGCATCGCCACTGAGAAGTCACTACGAGACAGGTTCGAAAAGGTATCCCCGTTATATTTCCTTACAATTTGAACAAAACACACATATTAACTCGGGAAGGGATCGTCACCGTAACTATACGAGCCATTTAGCTTTGTATAAAACTCCCTACTGCAACGCACACTAATCGGAATCGTAACGCCTCGCCTCGCTTCGTTTGACGGCAAGGCGAAAGGCGATACGGTGACGATCCCTTTCCGAGTTGATATGTGTGCTATGTTCTTTAACCACTGCCTCATTACAAGCAAGCGCACATTACAGCCGCATCGGGCCGCAGCGTTTCCTCATTCAAGACAAAAAAAAAGGCTCATGCATTGCAGACGTCCTGAATTGTGAGCTAATTCATAAACAACGTAAAAAAAAAATTTGACGGATTTATGGTGCGACTCGCTGAAATACTTCTTAACGTCTTCTAGTCATAAGCACTACAGAGTATGCAGTTCTGGCTTCAATGCACAGGTCGGCAAAGTGTTGCTGATTATACCTATAAGAATTTCTTAGTAGTGGCCCGGAGTCTAGATACCAGCCCAATGGGGATGGCAACTGTCAACCTAATGACGCTAGCATAGCTGATTCCAACCATTATCATTGGTTCAAAATCTGTTAACGTCATTTTGTATTTCAAAATAGCTTGATTTTATTGGTCTGATTGGTCCCTATTAATGGCCGTGCCATCTACAATGACCTTTTAACGGTCTTCGCCATTGATGGTAGTGAGCTGAACCACTACCCCGGTTTTTCCATGAGGAATTTTGCCGCGTACGCGTAATGAAAAAAAAATGTAGTCTTTCGTTCGTAACAGTAACTACAAACAGCTGTGTAAAGATATAATATATTTTTAACCAACCTCAAAAAAAGAAGTTCGTTAAATTTCAATACAAGATACACACCAAGGCACACACCTCTGATTTCTTGGATTCATGTGCGTGTGTATTGCATAATTATCACTTGCATAGGTGAAGGAAAACATTTTGAGGAAATCAGCATGCCTGAGAGATATTTCTCGACCGCATGTAAAACCAAGTCAGACACCCATGTCTTAAAAACTCTGACACCAGGCTAGGCACCAACCACACGATAAAGAAAGAAGAATACATGATTGAAATTATACAAGTGTTGTTTTGCATCCTCGTCGAATTCAAGGAGGTAACTATGCTAATGATTCTCGTCCCGAATCATTACTTCCTTACTTATATCTTACGTAGCTTCAACACATACAAACAATGCCAAATGTTGATTTAATAATTTCTAATTCCCTAAACCACGTTAACGGGGTTATTCTGGAATACTGACAAACATAAACAACCAAAAAATTCAGTGTTTATTAATTATTAACTAGATACCGTGATTTTAATTAATTATTTATGCCTTTTGTGACAACCTCCTGAATTTTGACGAGGATGCAAAACAACACCTTGTATGCATGTCGGTGTCTAAGTATAATCCAACTTCTGCATTTGATTTCGTCAGTTCTGAGTAATGGAATATTTTCAGATGGAGAAGACTGCGGTGAAGGTGGCACTAGTGGGACGCGACGGAGCCTCGCTGCCGATCTACTTCATGTCCTGGCTGCAGTCAGTGTTGCTGTTTAAGAAAGTGAGTCTTTGTGACATTGATGATGGAGTGTTTTCGTTATAAATCGTTTTTTTAAAAGCACTGTACAAAGAGGACTGGTCATCTGGGCCCGCAAAACTCGGCCCTAAGGCAGTTTGATTCGCAAAAAATACGACAAGGGACAAGCCATAGACAGCTCGACACTGATAACTCGGGACAATAAAGCGCAACACATAGAGAGCGAGCGCACGTCGGTCTCGAGTGTGACGCGGGAGTCACGAACGCTCTCTGTATCAGAGCGTTTGTAGTCTTGACAGTCAATCTTGAACTACTTGCGATTTGTTACTTTGTCTAAACCTCTTGGAATATATAACTAGATAATCATTAAAATTAAGTTTTTTTCGCTGTTTTCAGTTCGCTGCAATTCCTGAAGACGAATTGGCCAACAAACCGACCGATTTCACAAAATTAGACACCTTCGACATTATGCAGAGGGCAAGGTATGTAGCTATTATTTGTGTTACAGTCCTACGGTGAGACGACAAACATGTCTTGAACAGTTTCATAGTCTCCTAGAGTCTTTTTAGACAGGCGGACAGATCGAATCATATAATCGACCGAATAGTCGGTCTGACCGACAATATGTAAAAGTATATAACTTGATGAATAATCGAAATAAAAAATAGTGCGTGGAGTCCCTCCGCGCGGAAGAAGTGAAACTTCGTAATGTCGAAATGAAAATAGCTCGCGCTGGCCTGTAACAGGTATACCACACGCATGCGTTCGAGGACCACGCATTCACTCTCGCTCTGTCTCTTTCTATTCCCCTTCCCCAGGAGCGTTGAACGTTTAACGCAACAGTGCTTTCATACCTCCTCCATGGTAGCGTTAAACGTTTAATGTAACCTTGAAGTCGCATCAGAAGTTTCACTTGAATAAATAAATAATACCGGCCTGTACGTGGCAGGTACCACATGGACCACGGCAACATCTCGGCCGCGCTGCGCTACGTGAACCTGCTGCAGGGAGCTCCGCGCGCGGCCGCGCAGGCGTGGGCCAACGCGGCGCGCTGCCACCTAGAGGTGCGCCAGGCTGCGGAGACCGTCATGGCCCACGCTTCAGTCTCCGGCCTACTCTACCTTTAAACTTTCTACGTACTCTTCCACGGGAGAGAATACTGCCGAGCTATGAAGGGCCGCTAGCACCACATTTCAAATGTCTACTACATACATACATTGAGTAAAATTAAAGGTGCTTGCATCAGTGCGAGGTTCAAATGTATATCTTAACACTTTCGCTGCTGTTAATCTAACCGATTATATTTAACAAATCCTAATTTAATGGTAATTTTCAATATCGCCTGCGATAAACTAGGCTCGGAAGTTAGGGTACCACTTAAACTGTACTTTCGTGAAAATAACTTGCTAAACAGATTGATATTTGTATGTTGCTCACCCTATTGTTTCGACACAGAAGCATTTTTCTATTAGCAGTCTTTATATCTTTATATTTATATGGCCAATAAGCCAGTCTAGATCAAAATGATTCAATCTACATGCTTAGATAACTATAATTACTAATCGTTTGCAACGATGCATTAAGTATAGTCAGCTAAAAAGAAAAAATATAGGCCTTTGTCATAGGTTGTTTTAAATTCAAACCTTAGCGATGTTTTCATTGCCAAAACTGGAAGACCTTTTTTTCTTGCTGACCGAAGCATTTAAAAAGTTGTAAAAATACGATAAATTTTTCGTATGATAAATTAAAACGGTAATTAAATTAATGTTATTGAATTCAACTTGTAGATTATTTATTTAGACATGTTTTGAGGGAATTCAAGTATTAATGGAGGTACTACATAACATAAAAAAAAACTGTTTAAAACATACTCGAGACATATGAAGTTTCTTTAAAACTATGGAATTTGTTAAGTAAGCACAAAATTGTGTCTGCATTTATTCCAAAAATATAACTTTTTAGATCCAGTAGATAAATTATGGTGCCAGCGAAGTAAATTTGTGAAGGTTTCCTTTAATTTTAGTAATTTATGTAAATATAAAAATATTGTATGTAATAAATTAAAAGATGATTTTTATGTCTAATTGTTGTTTTATTGATTACTAGCTGTCCCGCGCAACTTCGTCATTGCTGCTCCGCTCCTATTGGTCGTAGCGTAACGATATATAGCCTATAGCCTTCTTCGATAAATGAGTATCTAACACTGAAATTTTTTTTCAAACCGGGTCAGTACTTCCTGAGATTAGCGCGTTCAAGCAAACAAACTCTTCAGCTTTATAATATTAGTATAGACTAGCTGTTGTCCGTGACCTTCGTCCGCCTGAAATTATTACAAAAATATTATTTCCTTTGAATCGGATTTTGTTAACAATTCCATGGGATTTCATCTTTTGTACGGAACCCTAATCCTTTTTCTAAAATAAAAGCCTAAGTTACTCCTTGTAATATCTATCCGTAAGTCCCGTCATAATCGGTCTATCCGTTTCGGAGATTACTCGGAACAAAGGGACAGACGGAAATTAAAAAAAAAATGTTTTTTGGTCTAAGTCCTGTGTATACTTTCATATACATTAAGGGTCAATTTATACTAGCGCAGAGTCGAAGCGCATCGAAGCGTCTATCCAAAACTGAACATAACAAATTCAACCTTAACTCCACAGCGTAACGCACACATTACTTCTGAGATTTTAAAAAGACGCGCGCATTCTTCGGAATTCGCGCGTCTGCGCGTGAAAAACGCTGATTTGTGCGCGCGCATTCTCGCGTATCCATGCGCCCACTAGCGGACCTACGCGTCATCAGTCGGAAATTGGCCTGCGTCAGCTACGAGAGTCAACTGTCAAGTGATTCAATAGCACTGCTGTTGATGCCCATTACTACACGTAAAAGAGTGCGCGCGTATTCGTGCGACTTCGCTGTAGTTGTAAAGAATTTGACGCTTCGATGCGCTTCGACTCTGCGCTAGTATAAATTGACCCTAAGTAAAAATACTGATATTTAAAAAAAAACACAGATACTTCAATTTTATTGATTTCCTAAACACAAGGAGAGTTGGCGATCAGTTTCTCAGTTATATTTTATGAGCTGTAACTTAATTGACGACTACTGAAAACCCAGCTTGTGATCATGTTGCCACGATGTAATAATAAAATAAGTGCCCTTCCAAACGGCGCGTTGCGGTAGCGGCGCGGCGTCTGAGCGGTACAGCCTTTTTTTTTGTGAATGGCGTGTCGAATTTCAACCGGACTATCCTGTGGGTGACTTGAGTGTAAGGCCTCCAGCCAGGGCATAAAGAAACTAACAAACTAAGCGACTACACGCTAAGGGCACCCCCTGTGGGGTTCGAGCCTTGGCTTAGGCGTCGCTGGGGGTGGACAGCATGGGGATAGGCTGGATCTGAATGAGCGGTGCCGCTGCGGTTTCCTGCATCTATGTATAAAAAAACCTGTGGTATGCCCCACGCTCCGGCGCCGCACCGCACATGCAACCTGCAAGACGAGGCGGGCAGGAGTCTAAGCCTAGGTGAAGGCTCGAACCAATTTATCTATAACTCCTATGTTACAGTTTGGACTCGGCCAGCAGCACTATTGTCTGTCTGAGGTGGACCACATCATCTATGTCCATCCCAATAGGGGATAATCCAATATTTTTTTTCTTTGTCTGTCGGGTAGAATTGAAAAGTATTGGACACGAATTTTTTCTTTTTTCACGTGGTTATAAAATTTACGGAGATATATTGAGTTGAAATGGCGCATGACGTCACATGTAGGTAAGTTTTATACCTACTTATGACGTATGTGAGCCCCCACTTTCCAACTTTAATGAGTTTTAACTAAGTATTTTTTTGATATTTTGATAAAACAAAAAATACGTGTCTAATATTTTTGTATTACCTGTCTGACGGACAAAATAGAATGTCGTTTTCTGTACCCAGTCCGCACCCCTATTCCAAAAACTGCAGCGTGGTGGCGGAATGCAGAGGATGGATTAAAAAAAAACATCGGTAATGGGACCCGGTTTATACCAAAGAAACTTTTCAATTTACCTGTCCTAAACTGGCAGCAAACAAAAAGAAGAAAGAATCAACCGAGAAAAAAGTTAACCGTCACAATCAGATTGAGAACTGTCTAAAGCAAATGTCTGCCGTAAATATAAAATATCACACCAATATCACAGTCACAGATAAACAAAGAAGATAAATCAATAAGAATATACCCAATACCCAACATAGAATAATGTTAAGATCCATGACCAACATAATATCAGCAAGGAAACTTTGCGTAAGTACAGTGCAGACTTTTTGACTCCCGTATTTAGTCATGTATCTATATAAAGGGTGTAAAACACCTCTTAACGAAGCCGAAACGCACTGGATCTCCCTGTCATTGCGATCATTTTTTTGTTCTACACCATACCTGGGAACCTTCTAATTACGGAGATATTAGGGGTCAAAGTTCCAACTTTTTGACAAGTATTTTTTTTAAATACAAGTTTTTAATGTAAGATTTTTACTTTAAACACCTCCACGACCCCCGTACTATTCAATCCGTCCATCAGCACAGTGTTTTGAGTGCGTTACATTGAGTTCTACCACAAAACATGATTTTAAACCCCCCAAAAAAAAGTCATTTCCCTGCAATAATTTTTGTGTAAAGTTACTTAGTTTCATGTACAGAATGCTTGGTTGACGGCTTCGTGATGAGGTGATTTACACGGTGTATATAAAAGAAAGTCGTGTTAGTTACTTCACTTATAACTCAAGAACGGCTGAACCGATTTAGCTGAAAATTGGCAGGGAGGTAGTTTAGAGCCAGGAGAAGGACATAGGATACGGTAGGGTAGGGTAGGTAGGTAGGGTAGGGTAGGGTAGGTAGGTAGGGTAGGTAGGTAGGGTAGGGTAGGTAGGTAGGGTAGGGTAGGTAGGTAGGTAGGGTAGGGTAGGTAGGTAGGGTAGGGTAGGTAGGTAGGGTAGGGTAGGTAGGTAGGGTAAGGTAGGTAGGGTAGGGTAGGTAGGTAGGGTAGGGTAGGTAGGTAGGGTAGGGTAGGTAGGTAGGGTAGGGTAGGTAGGTAGGGTAGGGTAGGTAGGTAGGGTAGGGTAGGTAGTAAGGGTAGGGTAGGGTAGGGTAGAGTAGGTAGGTAGGTAGCGTAGGGTAGGGTAGGTAGGATAGGGTAGGTAGGTCGGATAGGGTAGGTGGGTAGTAAAAAGTGCATTGCAACGCATGCTGGGTACAGCTAGTACTAGATAATAAGCAGTTCAGGAGGTTATATATTGCTAGAGATAGGTATAGTCTAATAATTAGAAGAAAATTATACGGGTGAGTACGGTCCATTAACTACTTAGCATTTTTAATGAAAGAATATTTTATTTTCCTAGGCAGTAGTCACAGCCTAAACAAAATTGAAAGCAAAAGGTGTCCATAAAGAAGTGATTATCGTTGTGGCCGTCGTAATTTTGCGCGGGTTATTTTCATATATACCTACCTATATTAGATACGTACTATACTACGTATCAAAGGTAGGTGCAGCTACAGGTATCATTGAGATGGTATATCTAGGTAGTTATTTTACATGCAAAATTCGCGTAATCTTGTTCTAATTGGTCACTTGGCTGATGTTGCTGCTGAGTTTGTTCCGCGACTCTTACCCCGCTAAAATACTAGGAAGTGGCGAAGGGCAGGCGTTTTGGGGGACTGCCTAGTGATATTTTTTACGTTAAAATGTACTTACCTACTGATAGGTACTCAGCCAAAGGGCATTGGGTAAGTTTGTATGGACTAGTGGCATGATTTTTTTTCACAGCGGCCACAAAGATAATTGTTGTTAACGTATAGTGGAATATATGATATTAATCACTCCTAAAAGAATTTTGCCGAAAATAATATCGGAGATGAAATATCTGATGTCAAAGTTGTGTTGTTCCTACTAACAGTTTGCATACTGTTTCGTATTTTATAAAAAATAACTCTTTCCTATCGTTTGGCCTATGTCATTACTTCCCAGAATTTGATCCTTAGCAGCGACACTATCGAATGGTGTAATAATACAGGGTGTTTTTTTTTCAAAATTAACGGCTTCGATTCCTGGCTAGGAAAAATGATTTTTCAAAAAACCAATGATGCAGTTTTAGTTTTTATCTAAATCGGGCTCGTGACTGCTTTGAGTGTTTTTCGCTATTCCTCATAGTTTCGGATTTGGCCTTCCATCCTCCTGTATATCTCGGCTCCGATGCATTTTGGAAATAGTTGTTCATAGAAGAAAATGAATGTCTTATTGTGTTCTTACTAATGAAATATTTTTCACTTTTACCCAAACCCCTTTGAACAAAATGTCTTTTATTTGAACAGGTAAAGGCGCCATTGCTCTCGCGCTGGCGACCAAGGCAATCAAGTATTTCCATTCTATCCATCGTAAGTACGTACCAACTAAACTCAAATAATATTCAATTTATTGATAAAAAAAATTGTTACCGTCCTACGGAACCGTTCATGATTATAATTATGATAACACCAACGCAAACAAAATCGAAGGAGGTGATCTTTGTTATAATGAGTACGAATAGCCTGTATGCAGCAGAAAACGTGTTTCATGTGAAATAAAAGCATTATAACAAACATATCATATTATGCCTTGCGATTTCCTAACTATGTTGCGGTCGGCTTCCAGTCACACACAGCCACAGCCCAGTACCAAACGCAAAATACGATATTCGCAAATCATAATTAGCAAAAATGGAATTCGCAAAACATAACCTTTACATAACGAACGCATGAAAGAAACTCGGTATTAAATGATTGGTCACCAATCTGCGGATCAACATAGTGACGCGCTGCATTATCTTGAACATCGATCCGTGCATCTGTTAACATTTATCCATGGAGCTCTTTAAAAAACAATAATGTTTTTTTTTTCCAGAACCATTGTCCAACAGACTTCCAAATAGTGACATTTACCCGTACTCCAATAAACTTCAAGTATAAGGATCCTAAAGAGCGTGAAACGTGCCCAATTCCCCCTCCGCTGCCACCGCCTCCCCCCAAAGATGATAGAATGTTCTGGGCTGTCTTTGCGATGCTGTTAGGTGCTGGAGGTTTTGCGGTATATGCAAAGTAAGTAGAAGTAGTTGGGGATGTGTGGTGTTACGCATCATCATCATCATCATATCATTCTCCTGCTCTTATCCCAATTTATTTAGGGTCGGCGCAGCATGTCTTCTTCTTCCCTTCTCTAATACTTGTCACCTCATGAGACACCTCCTTTCTTGCCATATCATCCTTCACACAGTCCATCCATCTTTTTCTTTGTCTTCCTCTATACCCATCCACATTCATACTTAAAACTTTCCTCACGACATTTTCGTCATTTCGTCATTTCTATCGCTCTTTTACAACATATTGACATTTTGATTCAGCGTAATTAATGGTGGTGGTCATAACGAGTGCTATAGTAGAGTTCATAGCTATACTATGAAAGCAAGCTTCAGGAAGCTGGAAATATGTTTATGACTGAAAAATCGTAATTGTTTTAGTAAAGATCAAACCCATTATATACTTTACCAGTAAAATTCACACAGTCGCACGTTATTTTCGCCTTACAAGACGAATAATTTAATTACAAAATAATACCTAACTTCCCACGATAACCTCGTATTCTCTTTTAGTATCTTTTTCTCTTCAAAAACGCTGAGACACTGCAGCGGCGTGAACGAATGTAAACCGAATGAATGACAAAAAGATACTATGTAGCGTTGCGGTGGCTTGTATGTCATCGAATAGAGATTGCACAACTGTTACATCAACTGTAATAGGCCACAATTGTCATGCCTGATACCGCTACAGTTGTACCATAATACTGAATGGAGATATAATTTCGCCACTTTCTTTGTAGGTGCACCAACTTTGGCCTTTTATTTGACCAGCGATTAGTTTTTAGAAAACGTTCTGTGGCCTTCTATACAAATAACTTTTGCTGGTTGGGCGGGGACGGCCAGAAACACCGTCGTTTCTCAAAACGTTCTGACGACCGACGATAGTCACAGAGGATTTATTTTGTTTTCAGAAATAATCCAGAAATACGTGATTGGTTAACTCTGAACGCTCCATGGTTCGACGACATCATTGCTGTCATATTCCAGGAGAACATGACTTATGGGGAGCTTGCTACTGCTTGTATCGATAACACGAAGAGGTTCCTTGACAAGTTCAATGATGACTCCAATGAGCCCAAACCGAAGGAGTGTTCCACTAGTGGTGCACCTGTGCAGGGTAAAGATTACATTAAGCTTGAAATACCGCGTATGCTGACGATGCTCGTAGACATCTACCCTGGATTGGACCTCTTTGGTGAAGCATGGACGACGATAATGTTGTGTTTCTGTGAGAAGACATAAAGGATTAACTTCTTAATACATAAAGGGGTTCGAACTCTTTGTATGGAAGCTGGCATATCGACCCACCGCATTTTGTTTTTTTTTTTTCGTAATGGCGGTGCTCGTTGAAAGTGGTATGTATGGGTAGAGGATATAGATGCTGGCGGGAAAAATTCCGAATCATTCCCGTCGAATACTTCGGAAGTATTCCGAAATATTCCGAAACTTTGGGAATATTTCAACTGTGAAAAAAAACCAGGAAAATCGACCTTACTACCTATTTCGCGCTTGGAAGTTGTAAATTATATTATCTTTAGTTGTGTTGTGAGCGGTGGGTATATTAACTGAATAATAATTAACTCACCCACCACACCACCAACAAACGCGTTTATTCCCATTGAATTATTCGGGCGAAATATTCGGAAACATTCGATTGCGGGGTACGAATCTTTCTCGCGGGGGGGAAAACTTCTCCGGGGAGCATCTGCGCTCTTACCGCACCCCGCACCGCCATCGCCTGCACGCACGACTCGTGGCAGTCGGGGGCGCGCGGCGCGGCGGCAGCGGCGACCGATGCAAAATACGATTTTTCAGCAAAAAAAGAAAAAGAAACTTAATTAAGTTCATTTTGAATAATTCCGATTTAAAGAAACTTTCCCAGAAGTATTCCGGAATTATTCCGATTGTTTCAGAAGTTTTGCAACTATAGTAGAGGACACATAGACGAACAAAAAATGTCAAGTAACACGGCACCATTTTAATGTTAATTTCTCTCATTCAGATTGCCCTCCCGAACCACCTAAAGAGAATGGTAAGCATTTATTGATGTTTGTAGCAAAACTAAATTCATAATAGTGACCTGTGCTTACTTTCCACGGCGCAACCTACTATACCTCACTTTAGTTACTTGGTGCGCGCCGCGTAATATGAACATCCTTATAGAATCACCCATTTGCATTCTGTTTAAAGATATTACTATGAAATATCGCGTAGGCCAACTTCCACCAGCCGATAACCCAATAATCCGATAATTGTCAAAGAAAATAATTCAAAGTCGAATCCTGGTTTTGATTCATGTGACACGTTTCACTTCAAGACGCCGAATGAAAGACAAAATTTTAAAAAAACTGTAGCGATAACAAGAATGAAAGAATTTATGTAACGTTTCGGGCCACTATTTTAGAGAAGCCTGTTGTGTGCATTCCGCCGCCACCGCCAGTACAAAAGAAGAGCATTTGTGAGGTCGAGAAGTGCTTGATTGAATTGGCCGAATGCGCGCTCAGCAACTATCACACTGCCAAGGAAGCTTGCTATTGTTACAACGCGGTAAGTACCTAACCATAGATCATGTACGTTCAAGATAGAGTCTTGATAGTGGAGGGCTTTGTGGAAGTGAGAACCATATACAAGGTGACAATTTAGTTACCTGTATCTTTCAAAGAAAGAAAAAGTATATTCATTACTCATACTCTGAAAGTAGGTCTGAAGTTGCTTGAGGAGCGGGTTAAAAGTAATACTTTTCATCCCTAAGAAGGAGGAACCGCTTTCAACTGACAGATGCCAAATTATAAAAAAAAAAACAAAGTGTAGTTCTATTTTCACATTTTTATTGAACCATGTTCCAACTTTCTATGCAGCCACGATGTAAAATTGAAATAACTTAAAATTAAGTATTGATTAAGAATCTGTATTTTTTTAATAACCTTATTATAATTTAGTTTAAACAATGTCTTTAAAATAACATAGATTTGGGCAAAATATTTACTATTTTTTCAATGATGAAAATGAAAAATAATGGCTGAATAGCTGGCTGGCCACAGAAAAAAAAACAAAATAGGCGGGAAAAGTTGTTGATTTATGTAAAATTAAATACACTCATTTTTTCTTTAAGTAGCTAATTCATGTTTTTATTTTTACTTTCCTTGTATTCGTAATGAAAAGCACAGTGTTACCTCGGGTTAAAGACTAATTTAGTCCCTCTAACTATTGGCGCCCGATCGGAGTGTGGGCGCCAATAGTTAGAGGGACTAAATTCTAAACTTCGTCTCGGGACGAAATAAGTTACTTTCACCCCTAGGGTAACAATGTACTATTATTTGTCTCGCACAGAACAAAACAAACTTATTAAAACAACAATAACTCAAAATTATACAAATAGAAGACAAGAAAAACTATAAGATGTAGGTAATTAAACTAAATTGATCCTGTACTAAGCCTGTTGTCGGAATTCGTTTGTTTTTTTTTTAAGAATCAGATATGAGTTTCTTTGGAAATGTTGTATATTATTACGGGTCGACTCACCTCCTTGTAGGATTCAGGTTACTAATCTCCACCCTGTATGTCGCCGTATGATTGTGAACATTGTTATGTTTAGGTATATAATCGATCTCGCAAGACTATGAAGTAATTTTTTTTTTGAGAACTGCGACGTATTCCATTCTTACCATTATTTTTCTATAGGTTTTAACTATCAACGGCAAACCGACAAATTATGATCATTTTTTTTTCTCCTTACAAAGAGCAAAGGCCTCCCTCAATTCTTTCCCATAGCTAGAATCCCTCTCCAGCCCTCGCTGAATGCATCCAGGTCCTGTTTCCCGGAGTTTCTTGCCCATTTTATTCATGTGATTTAGACTTTGGAATGGGCAATTACAGTCCATCCTCAGCCATTATTATGCCTGTGGCTGGACTATTACACTGTGTAGCTTATTATACCTAGGTAGGTTATTTTTGTCACGGGGCTGTTAGAAATGGGTTTCAGTTTAAGTTTTCTGGACCCTGGTCTACTACTTAGGTTCCATTTTTAGGCACTCATTGTGTGCACATTTTTGCCCACAGATTAAATCGTGCATACGGCTTAAGATCGATCTGATAAACAATAAGACCCAAACAAAGCGCTTAGCTTCCACATTTATTGTGCGAACCGCCAGTCTGTGGAATTCACTGCCGGCTTCTCTGTTCCCTGATTTTTATAAAGTGGATCTATTCAAAGTTTGAATGAATTGGTTTCTTCTAGGCAAGCGTGCTCCACCCTAGGCCGTATCATCGCTTAGCCTATTAAAAAAGAAATCCTTAACAATCGGTTGTATTTTGCAGCTGGTAAGAGGCACAATGGAAACGTTTACCTATAAAAGCTTGAAAGAGTTACGCCAGGCAATGGAGGAGCGAATTGAACTTGTCAAGACCTCTTTAGACAACGCTGCTATTTGTATCGCTAAAATCGGTGAGTAATTGGTTTAAACATATAACATGTATATGTTAACGGCCAAACCCGATTTCAGGCCAAACTAGTTTGTCCTAGGCCAAACCGGTTTAGTGGCTTATCGAGTCAGGATATATTGACCCAAACAAAACATTTTCAATGCGCCTAACTTGGATGTGGCACCGCTCGTTACGCTCGCTCGGCTCACGCGTTTATGGTCACAGTTTTAACCTAACCTAACCCATTCCCTGATCCTGTTATGATGAGCCTTAGATTGGCCTAGGACAAAAAGTTTAGCCGGAAATCGGGTTTGGCCGGTAACACATATAACAAAACAACACGCCTGTAATCCCCGAAGGATTACACAAGGTTGTTCCCCAGTTATGTTTAACTGACATGTAATAGGGGACAAGCTTATTGCCATTAACGGGGCACTTATCCAGACTCAATGGCGGCTACTAAGAAACTCTTGATGTAGAAACCCAATACCACTGCCCGAATATAGGACCTCATACTCTGTAGCCGCACTAGCGACCACTTTACATACAACAGTGAGGCAGTTATTAGTCATTTTAGTTTTGATCAGAGATTTAGTAAAAACCAAAGAGATTTAGAAGACTTATCTAGAGCGGACATTGCTCGAACATTTTCGATTTGGACACAAAAATGCTACTTGAGAACCGCGCGAATGACACTAGACAGAACGATTTGTTACTAAGTATTAACAAGTATTGGATTACGATTTTATTTGTCTTGTTCCGTCTATCGCTCGTTAATATTTGAATGTTTTTATGAAAAAACCTTTGCATTTGTTTGTCTAGAGCAGTCGTTTAGCGTCAGACTCCGTTCGATGAGATGTAAAAGAGTGGCGATGATCATCTAGATTTTTTTGTCCTGTTTGGATTCTGAAACCCAACCACTGCCTGCACTGCCATAAACTTCTCACTCCTTAACAGCTGATCGCATAGTTAAAATTTTGCACAGAGTCGAAGCAAGACTTGGGTTAGGCCATATAGGTTACTCTTTACACAGGTAGTCTGTGCCGGTTGGATATTTTCCGAAACCGACACGGGCGTAACCGTAGACAAAAGGTAGCGCAAAACGGCTCTGTTTAAATAGGTTTTACTACTACGTGAAAGGAAGTGGCTTTTTCTATAACCAACGTATAAATCTAAAAAAGAAAATACGTAATACACGTTTGTTTTTGCATCACCCAAAGGTTTACTGTTAAAAAATGCCAATGGCATTAAGTCTGTCTCTGTACTTAAAGTCATCATCGGCCTAGCCCTTTCGCAAACTATCTTGGGGTCGGCTTCCAGTCTCACCGGATGCAGCTGCCTATATGACTTCCACAACCCAATTACTGGGCAATACGATATTCTTTGGTAAGACTCTGTGCTTTAAGTGTTGAATAAATTAAATTTTCATGAATGTTAACAGATGATCTGGCCAGATATGTGGAATGCGGGACGAGAGCGTCGAAAGACCAGATCAAGAACACAAAGCTATTGTATCAGGACTACAACGAGAAACTCAAAGCTCGCTTCATGAAGTACCAGTGGGAGAACGACAAATCTATCGTGATGGACAGGCAGTGGCAGATGGTAAGCATGTCAGAAAGAAGAAGAATATCAGTGACCAGAGTTCGACGACGAATTGGCTTGGGCCGACCGCGTATCACTCACTGACATTTGTCGCATTTAGAGCGGCGCAGTCTCTGTCTCATCGTATCGTCGGGACCGAAATGAGGCGAATGACGTCTTTCATGCCCTGATTGATCATCTACGTAGCATTTTCCTAACTATTTTGGGGTCGGCTTCCAGTCGAACCGGATGCAGCTAAATACAAGTATTTCACTTGGAGCGACTGCCAGTCTGACCTCCATAACCCAGTTAGTATTGGGTAATATCTCCCTTGGTTATACTGGTTGTCAGACTTTCGGGCCATTGTCTGCCTATAACGACTGTCAAAGATGTACAACTGACAGATGGGACCAACGGCTTTACGTGCTTTCCGAGGCACTGAGGAAACTTGGTACGTAATGGTCGTGGGTGGTCACCCATACGGACCAACCCAGGCAAGCCGGGCTTAACATGAATATTGAGCCGGCCGGCTGTTATTATTTAGCCACCAGCTCGCCCTGATTACATTGACGAAAAGAACTCTCTGATTCCGCTTCGAAAAGTGTGCGGGAGGGAGCATAATATTAACGACCGAAAAGTGTGGTCATTAATATGATACTTCCTCCCGCAGTTTCATCGTATATAAGTTATTGTTCAAACTCAATACAAGGTGTTGTTTTGCATCCTCGTCAAAATTCAGGAGGTTGTCACAAAAGACACAATATAATCAATTTAAATTACGGTACCTAGTTAATCCATACTTCCATACTAATATTATAAATGCGAAAGTTACTCTGTTTGTTTGTTTGTTACCTTTTCACGACTAAACGGCTGATCGGATCTTAATGAAATTTGGCAAGAAGATAGATTTCAACCTGGGGAAGGACATAGGCTTTTTATCATCACGCTACGACCAATAGGAGCGGAGCAGCAATGAATAATGTTTCGAAAACGGGGAAAATGTTACGCAAACGAAGTTGCGCGGGACAGCTAGTTATTAATAAACGCTGATTTTTTTGGTTGTTTAAGTTTGTCAGTATATCAGAATAACCCTCTTAACGTGGTTTAGGGAATAAGAAATAATCGAATAAACGTTTGAGATTGTTTGTATGTGTGAAAGCGCGGTTATAGCGCGAGAATAAGACGGGCCGCGAATAAAACACGGGTGGTTCACACTTACTGATTTCCGTAAATAAGAAAAAAAGAACTACCCACGCATTTTATTATTGATTCTGGTCGAGAATCATTAGTTTAGTTGCCTCCTTGAATTTGACGAGGATGCAAAACAACACCTTGTATGGTACTTTTTTAAGAAAAACAACAATTTTCAGGTAGAAGAAATGGTAGATAAGTATACTTCGGCGAATGAGAACATGTTCTCCGGTCTGAAATACTCTAGTCAGAAACCTCATGTGTCGGGAGATCTGGACGCACTTTTCACCAACACTTTTCGATACGTGAGTTTTGTACACATATGTTTTCTGCCCATAATGTAGTCCGGACAAACAGACTTTCCAGCTTACATTAATTCCCAACAAGCTGGATTTTTGTATAGGTCTTAAATACGTCAAAATCAAAAACATTGTTTTTTTTTCCATAGGCTTACATGGGCACTTATAAAACGTCGATAATAGGTGCACAGTTCGGGTTGGTCGTTTCCTATCGAGAAGAAACTCCATGGCTTCTCTTTTAAGATCATTTGTTTTCACAATATTTGAATGTTGAACGCTGTAGCGTTACTACTTTAGTATGGGAGGGCAGCGTAGGCCCGACAATAAGTCGTTGCTTACTACAAACGGTAGAACAAGATAAAAAAAATACTACGAATTTACAAAGCCTATAATGAACGATGCAAGTCATTACAAAAGTTATGTCAAAAGTACCCATCGATCTTTGCGTTTTTTGCTTATAACTCTGGAACGGTGGGCGAGAGCTACCGGTTTTTTTTTCAGAGAAGCTTTGTAGATCGTGAAATTTTCTACAAAAAGGGGATCAGTACTTTTTTACTTACGAAGAACTGTTCTTGAGTTTTCAAAATGTTGTGACCAAAACGGAGCCCTAAGCAGACGTCCGATACTCCATGCCCCACATTATTTTTGTAATCGTCTCTTCCGTCCCTTTCATTTAAGTGGTCGCAATCACGATTACTGAGCATAAGATCCTGGGATCGATTACCATGTCGGGCAGTGTTTTTCGCTTTTTCCATTAGGAATTTCTTGATAGCAATGACGGAGATTGGAATTATACCCGGTTGATGGAAATAGGCTCACTAATAAGGGTGTAAGTAAACTGGGCTATTATTATGTGGGTGTTCTATTAGGAACATCTCTGCCTAACCCTTCGGGGATTATAGGTGTGATGTTATGTCTCTTCGTACATTATCATCATTAGCCTATAATGTTCCCACTGCTGGGACACAAGTCTCCTATCCTTGTGAGAGGGAATGGGCTGTAATCCACCACGCGGGCCCAGTGTGGGTTGGTAGATGTCACATGTCTTCGAATTTATAGTTCTAGGATATGCCGGTTTCCTCACGATGTTTTCCTTCACTGTTTTTGAGGGCAGCGGTGATGAAATAAATTACACAAAGTAATGCGCCTGCCTAGGTTCGAACCCACGCCTTACTGCTCGTAAGTCGGGGCTGCCATCACTGGGCCACCGCTGCTCTCTACATTATAATGATCGCTTATTGCTCCTACTTTTCTAGGTTCAAGAATTACAATCACAGTTAAACGATGCCTCAGTTGCAATGACTGAAAGGGTTGACCGTGCAGTAGAAGGTATGTATCGCTGTATCACGACTTAAACAAGCAAAACTTAAGAGCGTTTACGCTTTATGACATTTCACACAAACTTTCAATTCCTTATTTTCCGAAATTACTGAAATGATTTTAATGAAACTTCATACGCATAAGCAGGATACATAGGTCTAAAAAGTAACTAAAACATTTACGAAAAATAGTGTTACAGTTAAATTAGACAGATTCTATATAAACATCTATAGAAACAGAAATGTTTTTTTAGTGACTTTTTAGACCTACGTATCCAGCTTTATGCGTATTAAGTTTCATTTAAATCGGTTCAGTCATTTCGGGAAATAAGGACTTGAAAGTTTGTATGAAATGCCGTAAGGTGTAAACGCTCTTAACGAAGCTTTTTAGGTCTGGCTGTCACAAAAACTTAAAAATCCGAAAAAAAATTGGTCCTGCTTTAGAGGACATTATGTGTAGCGAATATGTGTGGGACGAGGAACACTTTGAAGAGAATACGTTTTATACGTACTCAATTTTCTTTAAAAATTTCGACATGCACATAGTCTGATTCATCAAATGAAGCGAAAGCCAAAAAAAACAGCTGTTCCATACAAGACCATTGTACATAGTAAGACCGTGTAGGTATAGCACTTTTGTAGCAAATAGCTGTTTTTAGGGTCCCATACGCAAAGGGTCAAACGGGACCCTATTACTGAGACTTCGCTGTCCGTCCGTCCGTCAGTCACCAAGCTGTATCTCATGAACCGTCATAGTTAGCCTGTTAAAATTTCTACAGATTATGTATTTCTGTTGCTGCTATAACAACAAATACTAAAAACAGAATAAAATAAATATTTAAGGGGTGCTCCCATACAAAAAAGTGATTTTTTTGCTTGTTTTTATAAATAATGGTACGGAATCCTTCGTGCGCGAGTCCGACTTGCACTCGGCTGGTTTTTTTTTATTACTTACATTTTAAAAATTTCTAAATACCTAGAGTGTTCAGAATAATGTACTGTACGTACGTGGTAAACGTTTTCGCGTTGGTGTCTCTTCCACGATGTATAATTCTTCTCTAATCACGCCCTGCCTACTTGGCTATCGAATTTTCATGCTGATTATGCTTGCTGGAGAACCCTCTGAGTTTTCCTACTATTAAGGTAGGTCTGAACAGATATCTCTCTTTTAATTGTATTAATTTATCTATTTGTGTAACAGACTTGCCGCAAAAAAACGACCCAAAGTTTGTTGCCGCTTTGGCAAACGCTATTAAAGATAAAAAAGCTGAAGCTGTGAAGGACTTTAAGAGAAGGGTAAGCTGCTCAACTTTCATTGTCATCATAATCTGTCTACCTTTGTCCCAACTATGTTGAGGTCGGCTTCCAGTCTGACCGGATGAAGATTAATCCAACCACCAATATAGACCACAGTGCAGGACAAGTGATGTGTGTCGATACAGCATGTCACCGTCGGACGAGACTCGTTTTGGAGTGGTTTTGATGTGATATTCTTTTTCTTAAACGTCGCAATACGCTGTGTTTATAATAGTATTTCCGTTACAGTGGCGCCCAACGTGGGGCCCATTTATGATATCAGATTTTAAATAAGGAAGAACTTATAAAGCTCTTTATCTGTGCAGGAGAATGAACAGAAAGAAAGGAATGACAGAGAATTGAAGGAAATTATTAAAAAACAAAACGAGAGTCATGAGAAGAGCTTGGCTGCAAAACTAAAGCAGATAGAGCAGCAGGTACTACAACTTTAACTTCTTTACATTTGAGTTGAAATTGGTTTGCACATTCGTTGCTACAAACATACAGCTCTACTGGAAAGATGCCTCAGGTAACTGCGGGAGGAGTGTTCCCAACAAACAGGAGACGAGCAGAGAATATAGGAGACGTGTAAAATTCGCACAGTCACCGGTAAGACCAGATTCGCGTAGACGATTTCATCCAATGTGATTGGTCAATTCTCGCATATCTTCTCCACTTCAGTGATGTCGATGAACTGGCTGAATGTGTCCATACCCCTCCCGTACCTCGCGTTCATAATTATATTCAGTGCCTGAGACTCGTAGACTCTATGAATCGGACTCCTGGCTGCCCCTAAAGATCAACGAATGACAGCGGGGACCAACTGCTTAATGTGCTTTTTGAGGTGTTGTATCGATTTGCATGGTCCCCATCTTAGGACCGACATTATATCCTTTAACACTTTCGTTGCTAAGTTCAAATAACTCATTTTTCCTTGTATGCGTAAGTCATTGCAGCTACGTACAAACACGACTCGGGAGGCGGGTTGTGCGAACACGAACGAATTATTGTTCGACCCGGGTCTCCGGTGCCTAGCGCCGAAAATGTTTAGCTACGAGTCCTCTCCTTCGTTGATTATTTGAAGAGTAGTATAAAACTTCAGTAAGTGTGTGCGTTAATTAGTGTTAAAGTTTTTTAATATTCTGCAACTTAGGTAATAGTGAAATTTAATAAAATGGTGGCTGATAAAGTCGCATCTGAAAAGAATGCATTTGCTGCTGAACTTAAAGAGATGTCTGCTAAGCTCAAAGTAGTAGAAGATAAACTCGAAGGTAAATTGTCATATTGCATTATTTTCGCCCGACTGTAAAAAAGTGTACCCGTGTCGTAAAGCCGATGTTACTGTTTCACTAGGCATTTTTCACACTTTTTTAAGTGAAAAGCGATCAAAAAAGTACACACTCGTACAAAGCGCATTTTCATATCACATTTTACCCGCTAAGCTACTACACCGCTTAGCAACCTCGCATATCTCTGCTGAATAGGCAGTCTTGATATAAAAAACCGACGCGACGGTTAAAATTTGAAATGCTGTGGGAGAAAAAAGATATTGAATACTGTTGGAAGTGGAAGGTTCGGCTTAGCTCGACACGATAGAGCAAACGAGTCCTGAGTGGCGACTGCGAATCGGCAAACGCAGGGTTGTATGCCCCCCAGCTAGGAGAACTTTTAAGGAGGGTGCGGTAAGGTAGCCCGCGAAATTAAAATTTTCTTACGTTTCTTGCAATTTGCAAGTCAGTGTCAGGTTGTATGTTTATTAATATATGATTCGCGATCGTAACAAATGTGGCTTTACAGAGTTATTATCCTTCAAATCATCAATACAGCCTTCTTAATTCATTTAATCCCATTGAATGAGTTTTTTATGAAATGGTTGTAGTAATTCGTGGCTACCCTGGCGCTTCCCCTTAAAAAGTTGACTGGGTCAGACAGGATATGGAAAAGTGAAGACAGGGCGTTGCTTTGCAACTTTATAGAGGCCTATGTCTAGCAATGGACTATGATAGACTGGGTTGCACGACATTGGTCAAATCGGCAATTCGTCATATTTGATATTGGTCAAAGCTGTAATTCGTCAAATCGTCTCTTTGTCCAATTACGAAATTTGCCAAATAGTCAGGTACAATCAACTGTAAAAATAAAAGCACCTCATGTTTTTTTTTTACTTATTTATTCAGTTGATATTTTTTTACATATAATTCATACCCAACACAACTGCTTTAAAAACTTTAATGCATGTAATTTTCCATTCAAATTTTTCTATTATTTTTTCTATTTCGGCATATTTTATGATGTTAGATGGAGCCTCGACTGCGTAGGTGGTACGATGGCGTTCATTTGCACAACACCACATATCCTGAGAAATCCTTTTTTTGTCATTGCTCAGTAACAATCAAAACAAATTAAACCTCAGAATACTCAACTACTATTTAATACATTTTAATTATGTAAATAGAAACCTACAGCAGGCGACTTTTCCTTTTGTAAGTTCCGAAAACATGCTTTTTGAATTCACATAACTTACTTAGTTATGTGAATTCAAAAAGCAAGTTTTCATCGACAGTACATGGACTTGACCAGTAGCGTATTTGGCAAATTTCGTAATTGGACAAAAAGACGATTTGACGAATTACAGCTTTGACCAATATCAAATTTGACGAATTGCCGATTTGACGAATATCTGATTTGACCAATGTCGTGCAACCCGATAGACTGAAGTTCGATGTCCTTTTCCATCGACTTATTTTATATGATTACTATTGGCATAGCTCGTCTAAAGGCCGAGAGAGAGACTCGTCGTTCACAAGAGCTATGGGCGGCTGGCGCGTCGCTTCTCGCAGCCACGAAGAAAGGAGACCCTTACGTCAGGGTGGACAAAGAGCTGAAAGCTATTGAGAGAGCATCCGGTATTTAGTACTCATTTTTAACCCCCGACCAAAAAAGAGGGGTGTTATAAGTTTGACGTGTGTATCTGTGTATCTGTGTGTCTGTCTGTGGCATCGTAGCTCCCAAACGGATGAAGCGATTTTGATAAAATTGGTGTCATTTGAAAGGTATTTTAATCGAGAGTGTTCTTAGCTATGTTTCGAGAAAATCTGCTTAGCCATTTGAAGCTCATCACCTCTTTTCTAGTTGATGAAGAGATTTAAACAACTTCTACGGGTCTAGTTGATTGGAAATTTGAATTCTTGTCACTTTCTCACCATGGGCATCGCCAGGGGGGTAGGCTGCACACCCCCCCTCCCCCCTATAAGCTCAAGTTTTTTTTTTAAATTCATATCTATCCTTTTTTTCGTTAATAAGCGAGAAGAGGCGCAACATCAAGAAAAGTGGAAGGAATGGGAGTAGACCTATGCCCAGGAGTGGGACAGTCAAGGCTAAGAAAAAATAATTTAAGTTTAAAAAGCATGAAATAAAAATTAAATTAAAAATTTAAAAAACCCCCAAATAAAATTAATCCAAGCGTCGTAACGTCGGATATGGATATGGATATGGGGGATCGCTAAGTAGACCGCTTAGTACATAAAAAAATATATACAATCAAAGCGGACCCCCGACGCTACGACGCTTGGATTAATTTTATTTTTGGTTTTTTAGAGGTTTTGTCCGTCGGGGGTTTTTTAAATTTTTAATTTAATTTTTTATTATTAACTAGTTGCGTCCCGCGGTTTCACCCGCGTAGGCTGTGATGAAAAATAGCCTTAGTTTCAATACATGGTTTTCTATCATACCAAATTTCATCAAAATCCGTTCAGCCATTGAGGCGTGAAGGATTGACAAACACACACACACACTCACAAACTTTCGCCTTTATACCATTAGTGTGATAAAATCACGCATGATATCTCCGAATGGTTAAGCATGAGGTGTACCATGTATCAGAGGCGAGCCTACTGCTATCATTCGGGTGCAGAACCCGAGTCTGGGAAAACTGAGAAATTCCAGGCAGAAAAAGAACAATAATACCAGACCCGAGAATCGTCCCGTGGTCGAAGTCGCTATGGCTACTCAAAAATATATTCAGTATACTGGTATAGAACGCCAGACTTGATATCTCAACCTTATACTCTAGAGCTCTTTATTCTAAGTGTAAGTGATAATTTAATGATGATAATCTATAATAAAAATTACATTTATAGGAGACCACGACAAATTAGTGTTGACTGTGTTGAAGTCGATCCCTGAATCTGTTCGCCAAAAGGGGATTGTTCCTGAGAGCGTGCTACGAGACCGTTTCTGCACAGTAAGTACTGACTTTGATTCGATTTTATTCGGAAAGTCGTATGTCTAGCTCGCTCGCTTTCGTAATGCCAAAACAAGATAGGCATACAACTTTTCGAATCAAACTCGAATCGAAGCGTTTGTGAATACGGGTGCAGATATCCAAAAAAAGGTATGCGCTTTGACAATCATCGTCAATGTTCGAGAATACGCGGACACGAATGTATGCTCGAATCTGAACTGTAATAACAGTTCAGATTCGAGCATTACAATAATACAGTGCCCAACCTGTAACGAGTAACGATATAGTAACTATCACTAGTATTTATACAGTATGTTAGGTTAAACGAGGGACATATTGAGAGAGGGTATTCAGTATTCGATTCTCGTCCCAAATATATAAAAAATCTATAACGTACATAGAAGAATTTTTAATGTTTTGTTTAGTGCCTAGATATTTTGGACTGTCCTAAGCCAGGTAAGTTTAAAGTATGAATGGAAAATGGATTATACCTAAGCGTCATTGACCCGCTCAGATGTTCTGCGATAGTATTAAGTCGCTAGCGCAAGGGTGTATACACGTTGCGTGACATTTGCGAAAATTTTGGTATGGTTCTGTCTGTTATTTATCAGTGTTTTTTTTTTGTTTATATTTTTATTAGTATCACGTTAGCATGTACTATTATGTGAATATGTCCCTCGTTTAAACTAACATACTGTATAAAATCGAATCTTGGATTGTTACGATCTATCGAAGGATCTTGTTCTGTACCTTGGATGGCCAAGGACCATCCTTGGCATAAAGATCGACCTGAGCGGCTGATATTATTAAGCTGCGAGACCCAAGTCATCACCTTCATTCCATGCGACCATGCCCTTATCCCAAATCACTTGGGGTCGGCGCAGTACGTCTTCTTCTTCTTCCATATTTCTCTATTACCTATTCTTCATCTCATCAGACACCTCCTTTCTTGCCATATCATTCCACGAGCCCCAAGTATCGTAGAAACTTGTACTTAATGTACGTAAGTACATGTGTTCAGATGGAGAAGACGGCGCGAAGTGTAGCATTGATCGAGCAAGAGGGTGCCACAATGCCAGTCTATTTGCTCTCCTGGTTGCAAGGATTACTACTTTTTATGAAGGTAAGCGTTTCTCTTATAACTAGCTTCTGCTTGTGACTTAGTGTGTGTTATACTTACTTCAATTATACAGGGTGTAACGGAATAGCGAAAAAAATATCAGCTGCCTCATCATACCTTTGGGTCATTGGGGCAGCAGATATTTTTTTCGCTATTACGATGTTTGTCCGATGGAGAAACATGTTCAGTTTGATGGTCTGTAGCACACCGTTAAGTATGTATATACCCTTTCCGTTACATTCTGTATATGCAAAATTTTATTAAAATCCGTTAAGCCGTTTTTAGGGTTCCGTAGCCGAATGGCAAAAAACGGAACCCTTATAGATTCGTCATGTCTGTCTGTCTGTCCGTCCGTATCACAGCCACTTTATTCCGAAACTATTAGGACTACACAGCTGAAAATTGGTAGGTAGATGTATTCTGTGAACCGCATTATGATTTTTGTACAAAAATTAAAAAAAAATATAGATAAGGATATCCCCCCATACATGAAATTGAAACTAAAAAAAAAAAAACTATCAAACCTATACGTGTGGGGTGTCTATAGATAGGTCTTTAAAAATGACATTGAGGTTCCTGAAACCATTTTTTTTCAAAGTCAATTGTTTGACAGATAGACACTTCCAAAGTGGTAAAACGAGTGTCCCCCCCCCTCTAATTTCTAAAGTAACAGGAGAAAAAATCTGAAAAAATATGGGGATGTAGACCGTAAAAAAAACTTTCAACGAAAATTGGTTTGAATAAGATTTGATATGTAGTTTTTAAGATATGGGACTTTTTCACCAAACTGCAGCAGTAACTTTGTTTTTCATTAACTTACTATGAAAACCAAATTTAGTTTTGCGGTTGAGTGAAGGTTTACTAATGAATGACCGTTCAAAACATTGTCATTATATTGTTTGGGGCTATGGAACCCTGTGTGCAAGTAAGACTCGCACTTGGCCCGTTTTTACGTGATTGAGTTACAAACATCTTAACATACAAACTTTCACATTAATAATTTATTCTTAAGGAGGATGTAGCTAACAGCCAAAGTACCTATACTAGGTATAAACAAACTCTTCATGAAGCCGTCAACCAAGCATTCTGTACACCACACTAAGTAACCCTACGCAAAAATTATTGCTGGGAAACGATTTTTTTTTTGTTCGGGAGAAAAATCCTGTTTTACGGTAAAACTTAATGTAACGCACTCAAATCATTGTGCTGATGGATGCATTGAATAGTAAACGGATCATGGAGGTATTTAAAGTACAGATATAAAATTTAATACTAGTCTTTATTACTAAGTGTTCTAAGCAAAAAATATTGCTGGAAAACGACTTTGAGGTGAAAATACACGTTAACGGTAGGAATCAATATAACGCACTCAAAACAACTTGTGCAGGTGCATTGATTAGTGCAGGGATCATGGAGTTATACCATTAAAAACTTATATATTATTCAAAAAAATACTTGTTAAGAAGTTGGAACTTTGACCTCCGATATTACAAAGTAAGATATGGTCTACAACAAAAAATAATAATCGCAAAGATTGGGAAAACGAGTGCTTTTCGGCTTCGTCAGTCTTTTTACCCGCATTATCATGTTTATATTTTGTTTGTCCAGATGACAGGAATTCCGCAGGGAGAGTTTGAAAAACCGCCACTGGCACCCCCTGATCATTTAGATACTTTTGATTTGCTGCAAAGAGCACGGTGAGTGTTTTATGCTGACTGTTTGATTCTAACATCGAAAAAAGCTTGTTCAGTAGATTGGTAATGAAAACGCAAAATAAAAAAAAACAACTCTTGTGTGAACATAAATGTATAAAACAGCAGGTTTCTTTGAGGATTCTGATCTCTCAGGAAAAGTTTTATATTACGACAACAACATAAAACATAAATCTTTTGTTTGCATCGAAGACGCCTTGATGAGTTCGATGGCCAGTTTTCAGGTGTTCAGTTTGACTACGCCATCTTTAAGTATGTCAAAGAAAAAATGTATCCGTTGCGGAGACACTACTGACTTTTGGAAAAACAAACGTGGCCGTTTTGCTCTCCCTAGCAATGCCTCCGCATTTATCCAGTCGGCCACTGTTTTAAGGTAGTTGGTCCATCTACGAGCGCGTAGCTGGGGGGCATCTCACGCTCGCCGATACGTGGTCTCCACTACAGGACATATGCTATTGTATATGCACAATTTCATATGCTCTAACGGTCACCTGCCCACTGCCACTTCAGCTCTAGCTCTTTTTACCCGATTATCTCAACCATTTTCTTTTGTTTATTTTGCTAGATTCTGGATAGAACGTGGTAACTTAGCTATAGCTGTCCGCTACGTGGAGTCGCTAAAAGGCGCCTCGCGTGCTGCCGCCAAGAAGTGGTTCGACGAAGCGCGCGCGCATCTCGAAGTAAGGCAGGCTGCCGAAGCAGTGCTTGCGCATGCAGCCGCTTTGGGGCTGCGGTATATCTGAATGAGGTAATCCACATCTTGGGGCGAACTGCGTTAAAAAGCTGCCAGTATTGTCTTTGGACATAATGACCGAAGACGGGTTTACTTCTTTAATCATCTTCTTCAATCATTCTACAATCGTAATTGTTTCGGCCTAGAACTGAGCCACTAGTTTGGCGCTTTCAGTAGCGTCCTTCAGGTGATCTTAAAACATTATTGTTTTACTCCTTTTCCAGTCTGAGAAAGAGATGGCACTAGGCATCCTGGATAGCTCCGTCTCTTTCCCACACTGGAATAAGAGTAAAACATTATTGTTTTAAGACGTCATGGTAGGCCAGCAGTTCCTGTAATGAACAAACAAGAGGACAACGGGCGTACTCAACCCATTGGTTTACACTTAGTTGTATTAATTCCAGAGGCAATCGATATTCGGGAAAACGACTCAAGTTTTATTGCGCTATAATAGTAATATATACTGACTGCCTCGCTCGTCTTATGGTCGCTGCCTCGCTCGTCTTATGGTCGCTGCCTGGCTCGTCTTATGGTCGCTGCCTCGCTCGTCTTATGGTCGCTGCCTCGCTCGCCTTATGGTCGCTGCCTCGCTCGTCTTATGGTCGCTGCCTCGCTCGTCTTATGGTCGCTGCCTCGCTCGTCTTATGGTCGGTCGCAAGCGCGATTGCTGAGCATGAGGTTCTGGGTTCGATTCCCCAGGTCGGACATTGTTTATGGGTTTTTCATAAGGAATTTCACAGTAGCAACCACAGAGTCTTGATTCGTGCCCGGTTGATGGCAATAGGCTCGCCTCCTATTACATGGGACTTAAACTGCCGAAATGTGGGTGTACACCCGTAGTTACACCTCTGCCTATCCCTCCGACGATACAGGCGTGGTGTTATGTATGTTTTAATATAATAAAGCTAATGAATTCTGTGGAATTCCCAGTCAGAAAAAACTATTTGCATTGGATTGCTTAATTATTGAGAAAGGTTGTTGACTGTATTTAATACTACGCCAGCTTTCTTTAGACCTTTAAGGTATTCCACACCAATCGATCGATCGTCGATCGATGCCATCGATCAATGGTAGAATGGATTAGTCGACAATCGAACGAAAGAAGCAGAACCGAGAAAAACGGCGGTTGAAACCGCAGGGCACAGCTAGTGTAAAGTAAATCAGACTTTAGTGAAGTTATTACTAGGAGTTATTAACAAAAGTGTCACAAGAAATTACGGAGTTGATTAGGGAGAACTACATAGAAGTTTATAACACACACAGTTATTAATCATTTTTTCCTCTTTCAGGTCTGAAGCTGTCGAACAATTGTGGATGTTTTGGTCAAGTGGAAATTAAAGTTATTTTGCGGATGTTTACTTCATAGGTTTTAAATTGTTTCGGTGACTATATTGAAAAAAAAACCGTAAATAGTTCCATGTTTTATTTTTCGTGCATAGAATCTTTCACGCCAGTTTTCCTAAAACACTTCAATTTGTTACCCGGGCTAATATGTGTAACAGAAAAAGAAAGTGTTCCGTGAGAAAAAAAAAACAGTAAGACCCATGAAATTGTGGCTCGAACTCAGAATACCAGATTCTCAAAATACCTGATTTTCTAAATACCAGATTCGCAAAATACCAGAAGTACAGTTAAAGGAAAAATTGTTTCAGATAAATAAATCGAATATGAAAAATAAAGAAGAACCACCTAATTAACTTATTCGCACAAAAAATAAATCGTGAACAACAGAATCAAACTAAAAAATTACACTACAAGTTTTCCTCAACATCCCATTATTTAACCTCTGGCCAAGGTAAAAGCCAGCCCTTGGGTCGCAAGAAGCGTCAACTAGGCGTTTCGAAATGTCCCAAAAAAGGTTATGAACACTCGGAACCTAAGGTTTTTTTTTTAGAATCTGGTATTCTGAGATCAACCGAAATTGGTCTAACAAGATCCGATTTAATAAGGGAAGTAATATTTTTACAATAATATCACGCGGCTAAAGCAAAACTGTCGTGACGATAGTTTTGAGTATGGATGTGGAACAGTAGAGGAAGACCAAAGAAACGATGGATGGACTGTGTGAAGGATGATATGGCAAGAAAGGAGGTGTCTGATGAGATGACGAGTAATAGAGAAGTATGGAGGAAGAAGACAATGCTGCGCCGACCCCAAATAAATTGGGATAAGGGCAAGAACATAATGATGATTTCACGTGGATAAAGGTTGTGGTCAACATTTAGTATGTTATGATTTGCGTAGGTATATGTTTTATCGGAGATAGATACTAAAAAAAAACTAAATATACAACAAGATCAAATGTCGTGTCAGGTCAGGGATAAGGAAACTTGTTACAAAAACCAGATTAAAATAATATAATAGCAATTATATGTAATTATTTTAATAAATATTCTTATCTCGTTGCTCGTCAGAATGCACACGGTAAGTATAGGTAAGTACCGACCGCCTTTTAACTAGATAGAAATACAATGATAATGATCTAATGAGAAGTTTTTTATTGTTAAAACAATTGAAAGACGTCACTGTAGCTCATCGTCACAATGTAACTTGTGATTACAATATATCTAAAAACTTAACAAAAGCATAGTTAATTAACAAAACATTTCCTGCTAACTTTGCACATAGCATAATCAGCCTGTTATGTTTCCCACAGCTGGTATACAGGCCACCTATCTATGAGAAAGAGTTGGCTGTAATCCACCACGCGGGCCCAGTGCGGGTTGGTAGGTCACATGTCTTCGATTTTTTGATTCTAGGACATGCCCGTTTCCTCACGATGTTTTCCTTAACCGTTTTGAAAGCATAAAAAAAAATACACAGTGTAATGCGTCTGCCTGGGTTCGAACCCACGGCTTACTGCTCTTTGCACATATATGGCTATAATCAGTCGACCTCCAGTTGTCTAAAGGTGCCAGAGAGAAATTCTTCAGAGTTATCATCCCGCGGCCTTAAACTTTCGTTTGACACCATTTTGGAGCATTCCAACAAGTATTCAGCTATTTTCGGGTTTCTGTATACATTTTCAGTAATTTCTGAAACAAGTAAATAAATACAGTTTTTCATATTTTCTGCCAAGCTTCTGTCTGTCATGTCTTTGTGAAAATAGGATAGATTTCTAATAGAAATAGGTATCCCTTTTTAAGAAGTCCTGGTTACAAATCCAAGGTTGAGGGTTACTTTGCTAACACAATTCAAATTTTGTTTTATGATGAAGTTGTATTATGATGTATTAAAACCCCAGTTTTACAGTTTTTAAAAATAAACGGTAAGAATTCGCCCTGTCCTGTATAGCCCTTCTCTCAAAAACCTAGATAGTTATTAAACCGACTTCTACAAAGTGTTGTTTTGCATCCTGGTCAAAATTCAAGAGGCTGTCACAAAAGACATAAATAATCAATTAAAATTACGGTACCTAGTTAATTATTAATAAACGCTGATTTTTTTGGGTGTTTAAGTTTGTCAGTATTTCAGAATAAACCCCTTAACGTGGTTTAGGGAATAAGAAATTATCGAATAAACGTTTGAGATTATTTGTATGTATGAAAGCTCGGTTATAGGGCAAGGATCAGACGGGCTGTGTTTAAACTACTATTATTCAACAAAAAACTTGACACTGACCGGCAAATTGCAAAAAAGTAAGAAAATTTGCATTTCGCGGGCCACCCCGTCCTGTCCCCTCTAAATCTAGTGATTATTTTCTTCTGTGTGTGTTTTGTTGAATTTTGGTACCCACATAGTTTTTTTATGCGTGAGAACTTTTAAATGGCAATTGTTTTACAATTTTATTTTGTTACCTACTGTTAGACTTTCTGAATATTAAATACATTTTGCTAAAATCCTACTAATATTATAAATGCGAAACTTTGTGAGAATGTATGTTTGTTACTCTTTCACGCGAAAACTATTGAACGGATTTGGATAAAATTTGGAAAACGGACGTGCAACGTCGCATTTGTTGGTCGTTGCGTTTGAATTTCAAACCGGTTCTATTTTGTCGTGTCGGTTGCGCGGAAGCCACGTGTTGTTTGTTTACAAAAATGAATGGTTTCAATGATTCTTTGATACCATTCATTTTTGAGGAATAAATTAAACAAAAACTACAAGAATCGTATTCTGGTTGACAAAGAGTGGTCAATATCAGCAAATATTAAAAAAAATGACAATAAGTACTTTATTGTTCATTATTTTTATCAGCACACGAAAAAGGACGATATTGCGTACTAGTATAGGTATCTATTTACTTTAAATAACAGTTTTCACTTAGGTAAAGCACATTGGCCTTTGATAACGCCATCTTGTTGACTGACGACAGTTCGTTTTGGACACAAGGGCATTGTCGTACGACCAACTTGTTGTCGGCAGTGCGAGCTACCGATTTTGTCGTCGAACGTTCGGTATAACGTACTGTATATGTGATACCTATCCGTTTGTGCGTCGATGTCTCTTCCACCCTGTATATTCGATTTGGCCAGCCGGCGGCAGTTCCTAATTGTATCGGCCCAAACATGTGTAGCACGGTAGCACTGAGCTCTTGCGACAAGACATCACCAAGAGCTGGGGTCATCAGGCATCATTTCAGTTAATCCAATAAAGTTCTTACCTGCTATTTCATCCGAGCTCAGCGCATTACCACCGTAGTCTTTCGGAAGACATTCTTTAGGTACATAGTTGTACAAATCTTCCAAACTCTCATGGATGATTACTCTATCCATGATGACTGACGTCACGAACTGCTTGAAGAAGTTTACAATCCGCTGAATGATGTTGGCGGGAGCTGCTAAGTTAATAACGTGGATGCCGTATACCCGCCAGTTAAGGGATTTCTGGAACAAAAAAAAAGTAATTAGGCAAGGTGTCCAGAGTTTAAATGCCGCCCATGGTTTAACAGGCCGTCGAGAAATATCCCTCAGGCATGTTTGGTTTCCTCACGATATTTTCTTTCACCGAAACTAGTGATAATTATACAAAACGCATATGGATCGGAAAAATCAGAGGTGAGTCTGCCAGGTCGGCAGGTCACGAGTTCGAACCCAAGGCACGCGCCTTGGGTTCGAACTCGTGACCTGGCAGACCTCTGCTGACTTGGCAGTCCGAAGGTCACACCGCTAGGCTATCACTACTTATGCTATTGGACAAGTGCTACAACCACAGTATGTTTGAGCCACGTACACGGAGCACGGATCTAAAACTTCACTGTCCATGCCATAACTTGCGCAGTCCGTGTCTTAATCGAATCTTCGTTCCTAAAAATCGAACAGACGTGGATGCGGCTCGCACTCTGCAATGGTTCTCCAGTTTAAGAACCTAATGTTAATTTAATATCGGTAAGTAAGTATACTCGAATAACTTATTAATTCACGGGAAGAAAGCCCAATCCGGCAATATCACTTAAGCTGATCTAGGGATGGCATCCGGAACACCAAGTCGCGCTTGTTACCACTAGGCGCACGAGGCAGTCACGGGTTTCCATAAAATAGTTAACAAATATATGTGTTACCGTAAAAAACTGCGCCACTTTCGCCAAAACTAGCGGATTTTGAGTCAGGATCACTGCCCAGCCTACATGTTCCATGTCCAGAATCCATACGTCACCCGCCATGTAGTCGTAAAGCATTCGCAAGTCTAGAAGCTGAAATAAAAACAAAAAAATAAAGAATTAAAAAGAAGAAATATACAAGTCCGTTATTCGACCTGTCGTACTGTATCGATCGGAATGCTAGGTACCTGTTACAGAAAAGTTGAAGAGGAGTCCTCTGTCTTGGTATAGACATATGAAGAGGAGGGATGGAACACATGTGACTAAAAGAGTGATGAATATAAATGCTGATGGATGGAGAAGGAGAAGAGGACCAAAGACAAGATGGAGTGAGGAATGAATGATGAAAGTAGTAAATGATAGCGTGACGAATGACTGGGGAGAATAGAAGAAAAAAACGTGTTGTGTCAACCCCAAATAATTTGGGACAATTAAATACAATCGATCCATTCAACCTATCGAAGTCTATGAGTCCACTGCTGGACATACACCTCCTCCAACCACACCATAACAAGCAGAACTCAACTTATCATCGCTATTTTTTTATTTCATCATATCAGCTAAAAATACCTTCACAGCTGGTTATAGGTCTGCCCCAAACTTTGCTACAATTTATGTCATATTTTCAAAGTTCTGACTGTCAATGCCAGACGACCTTAAATAGGTATAAGCTGGGTCAGACTGGATCCGAGAATCGGAGTCCGAAAGTCTTGTGGCGCTGCAGCGCTGCCTGGGAGACTTATAAAATATCCGGCAGCTTGGGTTGTTTTAACAAATCTTACCATAAAGACTCTTTTAAATAAATCTTCAAGCTCAAACTTGCTCATATCTCTAAATCTCACAATGGAAATTCTTCTGTTGTCTTCTAGTTTAGGCAGCGAAATAACATTGCTGAAATATAAAACATGTCAAAATGTCGAATTGAAAAGTTTTCTCCAACTGACATCTAAGTTTTTACCCGACTGAGGAGGGAAGGAATGTGTTTATCAGCCTATGTATGCAATATGTTAATGATAACCTCCTACTTTTAGAAGTCGGTTAAAAACAGGGTCCGATCCGAAAGGGGTCGGATGGATTGTCGGTATGTGTTGGTAAGGTCATACTGGCAATGACATTACCAAATAAAATACGAAACATAAATTATTCATGAAAGTAAACATATTAATGAATTTTAAAATGCATGATTTTTATTTATTTATTTAACACTTCAAGTACAATGTACAGAGGCGGACTTAATGCCATGGGCATTTTCTACCAGTCAACCCTTGTTCTCAAATCTCAAGTAGTTAAAAAAACTAGAAAGCTCGACTGTTTGGTCCTGCCAAATGCGGTTTGCAGTCGGGTTTTAGATTTTATAATTATTTGTTGATGTAACTGCAGGCAATCTTTTTAACGAAATGTTTTACAGAATGGCTCCTTGCTTACTTACTACTGTTCATATACTTTATCAGCACTGAGTACTTGTTTCCTGTTTTGTATCATTTCGGGCATCAAGAAACGGTACTTATAGAAGTTATCTATCTTCTGTTTAGCTCTTTCTATGGATCCTTTTGCTATAATTATCATCATCTCCATTGCTTCCCTACCTGACGAAGAAAAACAATCATTAGCATAGCATGTTCAGTGTGTCTGTCTGATCAGTTTTTACCTATGTTCCCACAGCTGAGAGACAGGCCTCCTCTCTATAAGAGCAGGGGCGTATTTTATTTACCCTAGGGCCAAAAGGGCAATGGCCCGGGGCGGCAGGCTACGAGGGGCGGCGCAAGCCAAACCCACACAAAGTCATAAAGGTGAGCGCTCACCTTTAAGACTTTATGGGTCTGAAGAAATCGAAAAGAATCCTACGGAATTAACAAAAACTAAAACTCATTTATTTATAGTAAAATCATATTCAAACATAAATGGCATAAAATTAACAGTCAAATAAAGCCAATTATATTAATAAGAAATCGGATATTTAAAAAAAAAAAGAATTGTGTGGTTTTATGAAACCACGGTAAAAGTGAAATTTTTTTTCACACTATAGACATTTAACTAAAAAAATTTGGGAGCGCCTTTCACTTTATCCCTACCCCGCGGCCGACCGTCACGCGACATGCAACACACAGACCAAAAAGTTTGAGACGATGTAATAAAAGTTTCACTTTAAAAATCTGCGTTTTATTTCGATTTTAAGTTCTCCGCCTCAAAAAAAAACACCATTTAGTTATAAATTAGAAACACTTTTCAGCATGACAATGAATAATGGTTTAATCATTTAGACAATTAGAAGAATGCCAATTAGTTATGAAGTATTAACAATAACGCACAATTAAAGTGGGTTTATAAATAAAAAAAGGATTGTGTGGTTTTATGAAACTACGGTAAAAGTGAAACTTATTTTCACACTATAGACATTTAACTAAAAATTTTATTCTACTCCGCTGCCGAGCGTCACGCGACATGCAACACACAGACGAAAAAGTTTGAGACGATGTAATAAAAGTTTCACTACCTACCATCATTCCTGTTCCTCGTCAAAGGGTTAGGCAGAGATGTACCTAATCGTACACCCACATTTCGCCAGTTATGTTTGTCTTTTTAATAGGGGGCGAGCCCATTGCCATTAACCAAGCACAAATCCAGACTCCGTGGCTGCTACTGATAAATTCCTACTGGAAAATCCAATTACACTGCGCCCAACATAGAAATCGAACCCTCACGGTCAGCAGTCGTGGTTACGAACAATAAAGCAGTCAAATAAAAAAAAAACCCTTACTCATGTCAATATGAACCAGATGGGGTTGTTTTTTAAACCATTCCATGATTGAGTCCACGCCATCCCTTATGCTTTTCTCAGTGAGACCAAAGACCTGACGCACAGCCTGTACTTCGTCTTCTGTTCGATGGAACAGGTCACAATGCTTGACCGGAATCATTATAATGCCTTCAGTTATTTTTTCTGAACCTTGAAATGAAATGAAAAGCAGTAATGTTCCAACTCCTGAAACACAGGCTCCCTCTTTGAGCTTGAGATAGAGCGAGTACGCTAAAGGTTATTCATCACGCGGGTCTAGTATGGATTTCTCTGTCATCTGCGACCTAGACTAGAGTCAAGAGCAAACCCATATACAATAAAAAAAAATTGAATAATTCATTTTTTTTTATTGATACAAAATAGCATAATTATTATGCTATTTTGTATCAATTCTCTCACTCTCTCTCTCCTGGGTAGTCGAATCATCTTCATCTGCATTAGCATTTTCCCAATTAAGTTGGAGTTGGCTTTCCTAACCGGATGCAGATGAATGCCAGTATTTTACATAGAGCGACTGCCTATCTTACCTCCTTGGGTAATACGCTACCACTTGGTAACACTGCTTGGTTGTCAGAATTTCAGGCAACTGACTACCTGTAACGACTGTCAATAATCTACAAATCACAACCTCGATATGTAATGGGTAAACCCATCCAAATACCAACCTAGGCAAGCGCGGTTTAACGTGAAGATTGATCCGAGCGGCTGTTATTATTTAGCCACGAGCTTCTTTCTCCTGGCTAGTCATCATCATCAACATCATTAGTCTATAATGTTCCCACTGCCGGGACACAGGCCTCCCCTTCTATGAGAGGGAGTGGGCTATAATCCACCACGCGGGCCCAGTGCGGGTTGGTAGATGTCACATGTCTTCGAATTTTTGCTTCTAGGACATGCAGGTTTCCTCACGATGTTTTCCTTTACCGTTTTTGAGAGCAGCGATGATGAAATAAATTACACAAAGTAATGCGCCTGCCTGGGTTCGAACCCACGGCTTACTGCTCGTAAGTCGGGGCTGCTACCACTGGGCCACCGCTGCTCTCCTGGCTAGTATCCCAAATTATTTGGGGTCACTCCTAGTACCTGGGTGAATTTCCCAAATGACTTATTTTTTTGTCTTCGGTGAAATTAGTATTTGAAAAAAGGAATATCGTTCTGAATTATATTTTTTAGTATTTAATAGGTAGTTATTGGGTTGTGGCAAAAATATAATTTGCCTAGGACTATTTACAAAGGTTGAAATAAATTCATAAACCTCAATTTTTTTCAAATCGGTGCTGTCCCTCTACTTTTTTTACAAACATAAAAGCTTATACACTAATAGAAATAAGTAAGTTAAGTATATAACTTATTCTATTTTATAGAATATTAGTTTTGTTATTAATATATAGCATATTTTATTACATAATTAACGATTATTATTACTGAGAGGCACAAACGTACCTGTCCTGCAAAATGTTCTCATATCGCTGGACAAAAGTAATTTTAAACCTAACTTTACATCGACGAGTCCGACAGCGTCCCCACCCCAATTTTATTTTCCTTGTTAGTGTGTGCTAGTCATAGACATATAAATTATATGGACTTGAAATGTTTGACTATAGAAAAAACAGTTATACAAATACGAGGCATATCGACGCCAAAATCAAAAAAATACTGCTATCTCTTTTTAACTTTCATAATTTTGCGTAAGTGAAAAAGGATAATAGTGTTTTTGACAGTTACTATAATGGCAACCCTACATTTCTAAGTCATTGAAATACCTATTTGCGGCCGGGTCGCCATTTTATCCGCTCGCTGTTTGATACCTAAGTTGGGTACGTCAACTGTCAAATGCTCTATAGCTGTGGTTAAAATTTGTGAATATTGGAGTTATTTGCTGTGTTATTGCGTTTAAACTCGGTCCTATTTATTGGAAATTATCAATAGCAAGATGCCCAATTGCAATATTATCGGATGTGGCATCAAAAGAAGCAGAAATCACCCGAACAAAACTTTTCACCAGTACGTACATAATTTCAGCTGAAATATTTTTAGATTTAGATGATAAACAAAGGATTCTGCATTTATTGAACAGTTTCAACAGTAAAGCATTCATATTTTCCCTTTTTCCTCTATTTTCAACAGTTTTACTACATAAAATCATTTTCTTGTTATTGAAGGGATAGAGTAGTGCATTCAGACATTTTTATATTTATCGATAATGCAATTTTATGGTTCTTTATTGGTTTTATGTTTTACTTTTGAGGCTCCCTGCTAATAAAAGAAAACAGAAAATTTGGCTGGAAACAATCGGTGTGGAAAATATAAAAATTACAACAAAAACAATAACTATTTGTTCTCTTCACTTCGAAGAATCGTCTTTCAACTGAACACTCAATAAAGTAACATTGCGTGACGATGCTTTACCTTCACGCACCTTATTGGTAAGTAATATTGCATATTATAAATTTGTCCAGCATGATTCTGTAGTGGCTGATAAATGATGGCGATGTCCTCAATTGCAATTGTCTAATTGACACAAAGAGTGATGCAAAGAATGTGTTCGCGTATGGTCGAGAATAATTAAAAATTCTATGCATAAAATCAAGAAAGAAACATCAAAAATACTAATAATTTTGTTGCTTGTTTACAGCCTGCAATTCGAACAAATCTGTCTGACATTTTAATTGAGAATGATCAAAATCAGACATACTCAAAATCAATATCTGGATGTGGTGCTTCTAATAAGGTAACTTTTTTAGTAGGATAACTGTACTGCAAGAGCGGATCCAACCCTATAAAAAACTTGTGGCCAGCTCACAAAAGTTGTAGTGAGCTCTGTGCTGTGATCACCTACTATTATATTGTTGTGGTAGCGTTGAATTACGAGTCGCTCACGATCGATACATCAAAACTGCTATAAGTCCATAGATCACTCTTACCCAGTCTCCTTTGGTAAGGAGACTGTGGATACACACACATTATGTTCACACATAATGTGTGTGTATTGTGTACATCAGCCTATCAACCTCAGGGTTGTGGGCATGCCCACCGTGCCCACAACGGTGGATCCGCGCATGTTTTACTGTTTTTGAAGAGTCATACAATTTTTGAAAATTTACTATTCTATTTTTATTATTATTTATGTAAATAATAAAGAGTGGTTTTCAGGTCGAAACTGTTTGTGGCTACCATTCATAATCAACCTGGAGAGATTTCAAAGAGGAGTGGCATAGATTTAGCCCCTAGCACATCTGCTAAATTATTATGGGAAGAAATCTACTGAAACAATGTCATATATAAATTACCTGAACAAAATTGTATTGTTCAGAAATGAATAAGAGTGATTTGTTCAATATAACTTTATTATAATTATTGTTGACTTTTAATTAAAACCCACAATCATTGGCGTGTTAGAAACTTAGCGTCAAAAATATTAATTATGGTGGTTCCTTCAATTTTAAAAAATTGTTTTTCACTGGTTATCCGTGAATTTCAAATTCAAGTTTTTTGGAAATTGCAGCTGTGTTATGTTGTATGTTGATCTAAATAAGTTTCACAACAAAAATGAAATAATAATAACATAAATATAAATTATGATATTTAATTTCAAAATTACTATCTGCGGGCCATTGACAGAACCACCTTGAGGTGAAAGCGTCAGGGTAGCACACGAAATTCAATTTTTCTTACGCTTTTCGCAGTTTGCAGGTCAGTATCAGGTAGTATGTTGATCTAAGTCTGATTTGCGACCGTAACAAATGCTTATTTATAAAATTATAATCATAGAAATCAATACAACTCGTAAGTTCATGTAATACCATTGAATGACTATTTCATGAAATTATGACATTTGGTGATTATGCTATCGTGAGAAGTTGTATTCCTGATTCTAATGATGATAATTCTGTAAAGCCATATTTGTTTCGGTCGTAAATCATATTTTTATCAAGATACAACCTGACACTGACCTGCAAATTGCTAAAAACGTAAGAAAATTTGAATTTCGCGGGCTACCTTGGCGCATCCCCCTTAAGATAATAGTATAAAGAAACCGTGGGGCAGCAAGTCAAGCAAGAAGGTCGATTAAAAAATTATTCGATGTAAGTAGGTATAACCCGTGCGCGATAAGTTGAGACCTGACTCCCCCTGCCCGCTTCCCCCGCACTTCCCCGATGGCGCCCGTATAGTACCGTGGCGGTACAAACACGCCACTGTTACGTCACCGCGCTCAGGTCTCAACTTATCGCGCACGGGTAGTACAAGTCGTGCCATTAAAGTTGAGACTTGACGCACCACGTGGTTGCGAAGTAGACGATTTAAGGGTCTCTTTTTAGCGGTATCTATCACCTCATGGATACCGCGAAAGAGCGGCGGGAGGCGTGGTCAAGTCTCAACTTTAATGGCACGACTTGTACTTACTGCTTTGCATTTCTTGTAATAGCTAAAATAATAAATTCCAAGAGCATAAAATTAAAAAAAACAACTTCAAAAAAGGAGGAGGTTCTCAATAACGGGCCGGCAACTAGATAAACTTGTTGCTTAAATTATACAATGGAGTGAAATCAGTTACAAAATACTAGGTTCTACGGTTTAACCGTGAAAAAAGGACGAAACAACAACAAATGAAAGGCATATTATTATGTTAGAAAACTTGTGGTATTTTTACCCGTAGATATTGTACCGTAACATTATGAAAACATTCTAACAATCTTTTATCGATGTTATTATATAGAAATATCGATAAGGGCTGCCCTATTAGCCGCCATTTTATCAGCTCACTAAAGTGTAGGTATGCACGTTTTTCTTGTAGGTATGCCAAGTCCATATGATTTATATGTCTATGGTGCTAGTGCGCAGTCAGCAGTGCTATTCTCTAAGGATACAGCCTTGAGCGCAGCGCTGTGTCAGCGAAGAAACTACAGTTTGGTATTCGCTAAGCCGCAAATAGCGACACTAGCGCCCTAAGCTGTGACGGCTGTGAGTTAGAACTACTCAACGTCGAGCAAGTTGACAGTTCTTCATACATTTTGGTATTCCGTAAGAAAAAACAGCGTCGAACTCGCTGACAGCCTCACTCACAGCCACGATTTTGTCTGTCAAATCCAAAAGCCACTATTTTAGCGCGTAAATTCTTGAATTAATACCTAAATAATTTTGAAAATTGCTGCTCGGTTAATTATAAAGATAAATTTATTAGAAGAAGCTAAGTGAAGTGATAATTTAAAAAAAAACGACAGGCGAGAGAGTTAAGAAAGCTAAATACACTATCCCGGGATAGAGATTTTATTCACATTTACAGGTTTTCTTTCTGAGGATCTAATTTATATAAATAAACATATTGTTATAAAATAAATACCTAAATATTTCATGGACAACAATAATATTGTGTCATGAGGCAGCAGAGAAGTAAATGTATAATACTTACTTTTCACATAGCCACAGAATTAAGTTTAAAACAAGTTAGGGTCAGTTCACACCGAGACGCGACGCGACGTGACGCTGCGCGCACACTTTTAAAGAGCGATTCAAAATATAATTTTATTTTTTACACGAAAAGATACACATTTCGTTGTGAGAATTCAGAATACGTTGCGCCACGCAGCGCTGCGCCGCGCGACGCCTCGCGGCGTAGATTTCAGTAGAAATCAGAATACGTTGCGCCATGTAGCGCTGCGCCGCGCTACGCCACGCGGCGCCTCGCGGCGTAGAGCGACGCAGTGCGAAATCATTGGCCTCTTCAAGTATCGTCGCGTCGCGTCGCGTCTCAGTGTGAACTTACTGCTTTGCAAGGACATAGATGTTTTTAAACTTTTAAATAGACTAAAATAACAGACAGAATAACACAGCATTTATATATTTTTAGGCTACTTTGGCCCATAGATATATACCTTACAGTCTAACATACATATGATAAAATACAATTTGTGTTAGTAAAAAAAACCTTAAAACAACATATGTTAGTAACACTTCACTTGCACACTACGTCACTGTGCGTTCATGTGGCACTTGCCCGCGGAAGCGACGGAACACCACTCCAGGGAGTGGTGTTCCGTCGCTTAAAGTCGGCCAAAGCCAAAGCCTCTTCCAAGACGAGGTGCAGATAACAAGTTGGTATTCCCAATGTCCTCTTCCAAGACGAGGTGCAGATAACAAGTTGGTATTCGCACCACGAACGCCTTAAAGTTGACGTTGCGGCGCGACTCAAGCAGCTGCACTCTCGCTACGTACTTGATCTTCTGGTGCACGTACTCCACGATGTCCTCCGCCGTAGTGGTGTAGTATAGGCGGTAGATGTACACCGGAGTGTTCGGCTTCGCGGTACTAATAGGCACGTTGGGCTCCGAAGGAGCCTTGCCGCAGCGGTTCTTGTTGGTTCGTTGACGGCGCTTCCTCCTCAACACCGTCACGAAACCATAATCAGCCCGAATCGGTGCCTTTGGGATGCATCTAACTTCTTCTGCACATCAGGCTAGTTACATCGACGTGGTCGAATGTGACGGGAGGCAGCTTGTGCAAGTCCTTCGCCACGAACGTCGGCACGTCGTCAGGGTCAGTCACGTTTAGCAGTGTGATGATGTCCTGTATGCTATTCTTAGTCCTATCACGCCGGCGGGACACCATCTGGTCATTTTTCATGAGCGACCGGTACAGCACCAGTTTCGCAGCAGCAATGTCGTATTCACTGAAGTTCGTAGCGTAGATTTGGACTGCGGACACCTTGTCCATCACATCCAACTTTTGCTGCAGGAACGCCAGTAGTTCATTCGTCCCAAGTGGTTGTTCAATGGCGATTAAAATAGGTAAAAAACAACAGACAAAAAAATTGCGAGTATTGTGTATGTGACAGTCAGTGACAGGACAGCCCGTTGCTTAGGTTACTTAGTTACGAATAGGCAAAGGAATTTTATTTTCATTCAGCCATTCATGTAATTTTATAAAAATGCATTATTTCACCTCTTGTAATTATGAAAATCGTTAGTAGTTTCACTCAATTCCTTAAAATACTTAAAACTAGACCTATATTATACATTTTAAGCCCATAAAACTCTCAGTCGAGATTTATTGATTATAAGTTAAAAAATTTGTTTCAAGCCCTAATTCGTCGTCGAAATGGTGACGAAAGATGTCAGGCCTAGAGTTCGTCGACGACCATAACCGCGCTGGAGAATACCGTTTGAATCAGCGCTGCACGATCTTTCGATCTCGAGGCTGTCTCGCTGACGAGTTCGTCGACGAGCACAGCCAAGAAACTGTGGCTTAGGGAATAGCATGGCAGGACGGATTTGTGTCAAATCGCTGCATATTCTCGCCAATAACATAAGTACGCCATTTCAGTTGCTCCCGGACAATTATTTTATACTATCGGTGGTTGGATTTTTCTAGTGAAATGAGTAGTTTTATTTTTGTTGTTTGGTTCTAACTCAGGTAGTAAGTAAATTAGCTTCATTGACTGTTATTGAATTTATCCTAGATATTAAGCATTTTTTCTAATTTTCGAAAAAGTGTGTTTTTTCTCACGTCGCTGTTCTCATATCGCTGTAATCGGTGGTCTTTATTCCCACCGATGTGATAATTTGGTACTCCCTTTCTTCTCCTAAAATTGTTTGTCCGAAAATCATTATCCATAACACGTTTGCTATAAACTTCAGTAACCATAATGTTCAAAATCCCGAAATTTTGTTTAACATAATTATCTTGAGTTCTAAAAGTATCCTGTCATAATATCGAGTACTATAATAATTGAATCTCCTAATTTTACATGACCTAAAGTCATATGTCCTAAGTATTGTGTTAAATAATGTGTATTATTCCGAATATTCATTTATAATAAATTTTTAGTCCTAAAACATTTGCTAAAAATTAGGTTTTAGTGACAGAAACGAATCGCTGTAAATCCGACTCCACGCAGTCTTGTCTGCCCTACCCCTAGAGTGTAATTTTAAATCGCGTAGGCGTGGAGGGGCGAGGCGGCCCGCGAGTTGAGGAGCAGGTGGTTGTAACACACGCCGCCGCGGCTGAGGCCGCGCAGGCCGGCAAGCCGAAGCTGCGGTGGTGAGCGTTAAACCCATCTGCGACGATATACTCGCGTGGGACCGCCGGAGCCCCGCAGCGCCGGAGCCGTGACAGAAACCATGCCTGCTGCATGTTGCATGCTTGCATACTTGCTTGCTTGCATGCTGCGTGCATGCTTGCATGCTACGTGCATGCTTGCATGCTGCGTGCCTGCTTGCATGCTGCATGCTTGCTTGCATGCTGCATGCTTGCTTGCTTACAAAAACCACATGTTCACTATCAACTGCTTTATTGAGTACATGTATAATATATTTATTCATGTATAATAAAAAAATAATATTATTATTATAAATAAACATTATGTAATTTGAATTTAGGACTTATAACTTTTATAGAAAACGTTTTTATGTCTTTTGTATATTATTGATTGTAATATTTATGACAAACGGATTTAGGACATATTATATTTAGGGGTTTCAATTTTATGGCATGTGATATTATGTGATATTAAGTTCGGGTAAATTATCATTCGGACAAATGATGATTAGAACAAAAAAAGTTATGGCACCTTAAATTATGGATAAAAAAGTTAGGTGACACAATAGAGAACCGATAATTTACACCGAAAAAACCAATCGGTGTCTTATACCTAATATCGGTGTTTTGATTCATGATCAACGCACAGTTTATGTGACAAAACGGTGGATTACTTTATCATATCGGTAGATCATTTTATCATCTCGGTGATTCGTTTTATCATATCGGTAGATCTCGTGTCATTTCGTTAAGTAAAGTATAATACTATTACAAAGTCAATGATAATAAAAATAAACAATTCTTTTTAAATTCATAGTACCTACAGTAAATATAATAAAAAAGAAAGTAAATATAATAAAATAGGTACATAATTTAAAAAAAAATATTTCAACTGAATTTCTAATAACTCAGTTCTCTTTGGATGTGATCTACTTACATAAGACCCTAAGTTCAGGTCTTCAGTTCTTAGTCACCCTTGTAAAAATATATAGGTACCTACTAACTATTTCATTTTTCGATGTTCAAAGGGTGATAGATTATCATATCGCTGGATATGTACATCATTTCGGTGGATAAAGTTATCATACCGGTGTACAGAAAAAATAATCGGTGCCGGTTTGTCATATCGGTGGAAACCAGAATTCAAACTGAATTTTCTCCTTAGTCTTAAATGATACGTTGATGATATTAAATTTGGGGATATTTGATATCTTAAAGATTACATTAAACCTGAAAAATATACAAAAAAAATATAAATGAAAAAGTTCACCGATATGATAAAAAAAATGGCATTTGTTGAAATTCACCCACCTACTAGGAGTGACAATTTATTTGGGGTCACTCCTAGTACCTACTAGGAGTGACACTTCTGTGCCACACCGTACGGTTTTGGATGTAAGTTGTTGTAACAATTCTATATCCTAGTAATGTTTGTCATTTACATAGCTTTTTTTTTTTTTTTAAACATTGCCCCACACTAGGAATTTCTCCTGTGTCGTGGGTGCGTTTACAAACATTTAAACTCACATACACAAACAGCCAGACCCGGAACAACTATCTGTAGGTCGTACAAATATTTGTTCCGTGCGGGGAACCCGCGACACGCAGCGCAGCAGTCGATTGCTCAACCACTGCGCCAACCGTGTCGTCAAATATTGCCTTTCAAATAAATGAATTTGGCAATGTGTGAAGTGAGAAGTGTTAATTTTTGAGGTGTTAATTGAGAAAATCAATATATTTTGTTTCACACATGGGCACTTATAAAACGCCGACAAAAGGTGCACGGTTTGGTTTAGTCGCTTCCTATGGAGAAGAACCGACAAGACACTCGCATGTACTCTTTTAAAATAATTTTTGTTTTTACTACAATTTTGTATGTTACAGCGTTAGTATTTAAGTATTGGAGGACAGCGTAGGCCCCACAATAAGTCGTTGCTTGCTACAAAACGTAGAACAAGATAACAAGCATCTAGAATCTGCAAGGCCTATAATGTCCTCACATTCACAAACAATTGGTAAATAAACAAGAATCTAATACAAATATAAAAAGAAATATTATAAGAAGACTAAATTAGACAATTGCCACAAATGGTGTCATCAGTGCCGGAAGTATTCTGAACAAAAGGTTGAAAACTACTGTAAAAGATCTGATTAAACACGTCAAACTTATAATACCCCTCTTTTTTTGGTCGGTGGTTAAAAATAATGAAAAAAATAAGACTGAAAATAGAGACATCCACAAATTAGTGCCGTTTATGAGCTACGCAGGGAAGCCGCATGAGCAGAAGGAACTAGAGCCAAACTTCTTTATCTTCAACGTAGATCCGACGGCACGGTTGGCGCAGTGGCTAAGCGATTGACTGTTGAGCTGCGAGTCGCGGGTTCGATCCCCGCACGTAACAAATATTTTTAAGGCAGATAGTTGTTCCGGGTCTGGCTGTTTGTGTATATGAGTTTAAATGTTTGTAAACGCACCCACGATACAGGAGACATTCCAATGCTGTCTGTCTGTATGCGTTTTTAAAAAGGATACGTTTGATGTAAGTTTTAAACTTTCAATCCGTCAGTTTTTTAACGGACTTTGGCAAATAAATTCTTTAATGTCGATAAGGTTGGACGGAAGACCCTCCGTTTTGATAAAAAAAGCGGGCATATCCGGAAAACACTGCACGGTATGACGCAACCCTAAATCCACGGGAAGATACTACCGGTATTATATATAGGCATCCTATGTATAAATTCAAGATTTTCGTGTGGCAGATTTTTTTGAATACCTATACTTATCTAGTTAGTATCTACCAATTTATAAGTATTTACTTTCATGAACAGCGTCTTCTTTGTTCACAAAATTAAATATTTTGATTTTAAATGTGAATCACACGACCGTTTCGTTCCGACTCTCACGGGTAGGAATTGGCGAATGCTCTGTGGAAACCTAACTTGTTTCTACCATACGCAGCCATATTAATTACATTGTTGATTCAAGCTCTACAGGTCTACAGTAAAGCTAATGACCTTGACGAGCACGTAAAGCATTTTTAAATTAGTTGATTAGAGCCTAACTGGCTGCTTGTACACATTAATTTTGATTTAGGCTCAAAGTTCGTTAAACCGGTAAGAAAAAGCAGTTGAAAAGACCTAAAGAAAGAGTTCCTTCTGGATCTTGAAATTTATCTGAATTTATCTGGATCGAGACTTCCCGTCTCGCAATAACACTGAAGACGACAAGTAGGTACCCATCTTACCTTCATTTATTACCTATGTAAGTAAGTACACAAAACTGTTCAATAACAGTCCCGTTGGTCTCGTGGTTGCAAGCGGGATTGCTGAGCGTAGGGTCCGGTCTTCGTTACCGTTAGTATTGGTTTTTCTATTAGGAATTTCCCAGAAGTAGGTAGGTTGCCCGGAGTTTCGAAGTTGGTGGTGCTACATCCCTGGGTCGGAAAACACGTAATGCCGATGGCCCCGCGTCTACCCTACTCTATATAATTTGCGGACGCACACAAGAAGTTCGAATTCACAGACAACGAATGTATTGAATGTTATTGTGTGCGTCCGCAAATTATAAAGAGTACGGTCACAAACGTAACTACGTTTAATTTTCGTTCGTTGCCGAAGTTACGTTTCGGAGAAAGAGAGTAGACCTCCTTATTTCGTCCCGGTCGTGTCGGATTGCTGACCCAACGGATTATGAGAGTAAAGTAACAGATAATGCACATGCGTTTCTGTAGTATAATCTCCTACGTAGGTACTGCGGGTATTCTAATTTCCAATCGACCGAGCATGGGCGTCGCCAAGGAACGAGGCAGGGGGGCAGCTGCTGCCCCCTCCCCCTAGGGCCTCGAGATCTTTTCCCATCTTCACAGAATAGGTAACGAATAGATAGGTTTTAGCGTACATACAGTATTAGAATCATGAACTATGCTAGGTGGGTACCTACTCGTAATAGGTACTGCTAGAAACATTCAACATTATTTTCTAAATCAACATAGGTATGCCCGGTCCGCAAGCGGAACGGCGCTTTGCGAAAAAGAATTTGGCGAAAATTATTATTATTATTATTATATTTCTGCCTCTGGGTTGGAACAGGATCCCTTCTTTTCGCATAATGTTCTTTGTCCTAATATACTTCGGCATAACGATTTTGGCACAATTTGTTTTGGCATAATAATATTTAGGCATAATTTTTTTAAGCATACATTTTATGTTGGCATAATCATCTTAAAGACTAATTTGTTTTGGCATAAATTTGATTCGCATAACGTTAGTAGGCCTAAAAATTAAACTAACTAGGTTAAAAAATTAATATGCTGTGCAACAAAAGTTAGTGACAGAACCGAATTGCTGCAAAACCGACTCCACGTAGTCTTGTTTGTCCTACCCCTAGAGTGTAATTTAAAATCGCGTAGGCGCGTAGGGGCGAGGCGGCCCGCGGGCTGAGGAGCAGGCGACTGCGAGCGAGCCGCCGCGGCTGAGGCTGGCCGGCCAACAAGCCGAAGCTGCGGTGGTGAGCGAAAGCCGTCTGCGACGATTAGCACGAGTGGGGCCGCCGGAGGCCCGCAGCGCCGGAGCCGTGACAGAAACCCTGCCTGCTGCATGTTTGCTTGAATGCTGCATGCTTGCTTGGATGCTGCATGCTTGCTTGTTTGCTGCATGCTTGCTAGCATGCTGTATGCTTGCTTATAAAAAAGTTATGCTTTAGAACTTTATGCTTAATAATTATTATGATTACAGAAATAATGCTTAAAAAATTAGGCGCAATTATATTATGCGAAAATATAGTTATTCCAAAGAAAATTATGCTGAGTTATATTAGGTCTTAAAATTTTATGCAAATGGATAGGGAACCGGAGGATCTCGTGGCTAAATAATAACAGCCGCACGGGTCGATCTTTAAGGTTAAGCCGTGCTTGCCGAGGTTGGTCCGTGGATGGGTGGCCATAATTACATACCAAGTTTCCTCCGTGCCTCGGAAAGCACGTTAAGCCGTTGGTCCCGGCTGCCATTTGTAGATCTTTGACAGTCGTTACGAGTAGTCAGAAGCCAAAAATTCTGACATCCAGTCTTACCAAGGGGTATCGTATTACCTAGTTACTGGGTTGTGGAGGTCAGATAGGCAGTCGCTTCATGTAAAATACTGATACTCAGATGCATCCGGTTAGACTGGAAGCCGACCCCAAGATAGTTTGGGAAAAGGCTAGGCAGATGATGATGATGGATAGGGAACCGGTTGGAACACCTATTAAATTCGAAAGTGGCTGAAATAGATTAGGGAGCCTGTTTCTTGCTTGCCACTAAGTCCTAATAGGCAAATTAGGCATGTACACAAGGTTGCTAAAATCGAGCCTGTTGTAGGTAGTCTACCTACAACATAAACATAATTAAACATACTAGTCTACCTAGATTATATATATTGATCATAAGTTATCCAAAGGCTGATGATCAGAATGTACCTACATAAGCAAGCTATCGTTCTTCTTGTTCCTGCCATACAAAAACGGAACCTTTCTGGTACAAGTCCAAAGGCCAACACTGCAAACTGCAGTCACCCCCAACACTTATGTCAGATCCACATCAGATTTTTAAGTAACTCTATGACAATGCGTCAGTACATAACGACGTTGCACCCATATTAGATCTGAAATGGCCAGTGGGGATTTTAAACAAGTATGCTGATCAATGTTCATGAGTGATAAGTTCATTTAAGGTCATGGTCTTTGCCCTGCAGTGGGAAAATAATTGAATGCCTATTGTTTTCTATAGCATCTATTTTTAACCGACTTCTAAAAAAGGAGGAGATTCTCAATTCGGATGTCTCTATTTTTTTTTGAAGCCTATTATTATATAACATAGTAAATAAAGACACAGTAAATGTATGTATGTGTGTAATATTCATTAATTATACAATTACCTACTACTATTCATTTTACATTCAGATACTAAGGTGAAATACTTAATTCTAAACCACTGAACTAGTGATATAAATTGTCTTTTCCTATGCACAATAGCACAAAGTTTTGGCTTGTCAAAAACTTGCATTCAGTTTCAAGACAACTCAGTGTACATCAATCATATAATCACTAACAAACGGTAACACTGAATTTAATGCTTTTCTTTTAGTTCCATGAAATCATTTACAAGCCTAGACTGGTTGACTCCTAGGAGCCACGTAGCTGTCAGGATGGATCATCATCGGAGTCAAGCTCATCGGAGGAATCATCTGAGGAACTGCTATCAGAAGAATCTGACTCATCACTGCTTTCATCGTTTATGTAGACTTGATTGTTCCTATGCAGGCCGGTTAGCAATGACATGGAAGCCATTTTAACAGCAACTTCATTCTCCATTATGCTATCCACCTCATCTTGTTTTACCATCTCTGCAGCAGCCTCTAATTCCTCAAGGTCCAATTCCAAATCATTTTTTGTTATGTCAATATTTGCAATGTTATTGTAAAGCTCATCAAGCTCCTCGTTCCTACACTTCTGGAGGAAAATTAAATAATCCTTGATGTACAACTGGTTCAGAATGTACCTTGCATCGTTACTTGCATTAAACATTTGATATATTTCAATCATGCATTTTACGACGAATTTCTTTCCTTTTTTAAAAAGTGATACCAGATCATTCTTTACTTTAATGCAGAGATCGAAGTTCCTGAATATTGGGTAGATTAATGCACGTCTGTAAGAAGCTATGAGAACCTGCTTCATATCATCAAATGTGCAGAACCAACTAAGGGTTGATGACAGTTTATTTATGGTCCACCCTGACTCCACAGTGCTATCATTCAAAGTAGACCGTTTATCATAACAATATCCATAAAGAATATCAACCAATCCATACAGTACTTGCTTGTACTCATTCTTAGTAAGCAAATAATGCTTGTTTGGTAGTTCCTTCAGCACACTCACTTCTTCTTCAGAGAATTCAATCTCTTTATCAAAATTTGGACTACTCCAAGGTGCAATATATGTCAGGAATGGTTCAAGTAGTTCATCATCATAGAAGTCAGCCAGGTAATGGTCAGTTGAAAATTTGTCATTCTCATGATGCACTCTCTTAGTTTGACGCTCTTCTATTGCCACTGTTTCTGGGACTCTCAATTCAAAGATCTGTGGGAATTCAATACCAATGTTGCTAAATTCAGTTGTTAGTTTGTTTGCAAATCCATAAGAGAACTTGTTAGCATATTCATCTTCCTTGTTTCCATTTTCTAGAGTGATCCCATCTTCTTCTAACATTTCAACTAAATCTGGATTTATGTCAGGGATATCTGCTGGAGCCAGTAAACTTGTGATCATATCAAGATTCTCAAAATATTCTCCTTTGGTCTCCTTGTCAAAGGTTAAATTGAAGTCTCCTGAATCACATAAGTACGATCCTTTTGCGCTGTCATTATCGACGATTCTACCTGGTAGGCGTAGTCTCAGAAAATACGGACTGGACACAAATAGAAAATTCTCGCCATCTACGTCAATTTCTGTATCCCCAATGTTTGTATATGGTGCGTGCACGTTTATATATACATGGTTATCGTCTTGAGTTAATTTAAAACGTGGAGTCAACATTTTGCTTGCGCTTTAACCACCCCTAAGTGCACCTATGATAGATAAGCTTATGCTGTGCAAGATAGCATACATACATTGAGTATAGCGTGCAGGCGTGCCGTGCACATAGTACTGCAGTCTCTAACAATCGACCACAATACAGAACAATATACCGACCGACACTATATTTAGTATTAGACGACTACACGAGCCTGCAATTCTCAGTCAGAATTGGAGAACATAATCAATACCTATTGCTTGCGTTATGTTTGGTTTCGGAATCAAACGGAGGCCCTCGCACGCTGGCTAGGCCTTGCTTGCCTTGCCTTGACTCTTGACATTTGATAATTGATTATAGAGATGAGTCCGATATCATGTCACATGTAAAAATCATCGATATTTTAAAATCATTTCATCATGCAATGACAAAGACAAAATCATCAATGCTTTTAAATCATTATGGCGCTGCGGTGTGAATTGCGACTTTGCGATGCTGCTCGATCGGCGATACAGAAGTCACAGAACGCACATATTTCGATAAAATGACAATGACCGGGACTAGCGCATGGCGCAAGGAACGGCAATAATGCTTGCACTTGCGTAGTTTACGTTTGTGTGCGAAATGTGCTGCCTTAAAATACCCTTCCATGCCAAGTTGAATTACGCGGCTAAGTGACAAACTCGACCCATGCCTACATAAATAATTAATGATAATTTCACTAAGCCGTTCCGCGATCATTTCAGTATCTACTCACAATTGAAGTGACGAGATCTAATACTCAAATAAAAATCATTGATGATTTTGTCATTGTTCCCGTCACCGATATTTTTTTGTCATTGTCATGCAGTCATCGATACAGAAAAATCATCACTCAGCCCATTACTAATTGATTATATTTTGACAATAGAATACTGTCTGACAGCCTCACTTAGGGTTACCAACGTGTAAAGAAATCCCTTCATTTGAAATAGGGACCTAAGAAGGCGGACGAAAAATTCCGGAATGCCCCTTTGATTTTGAAAAGAAACAAAACATTTAGATTGGAGAAAGTCAAACCTAGTTGTTGGCGGCGTGGTCACAATCTAACCAAGTAAATCATGATAGTTTGAAATACAAAAAAAGGCCAACAGACTTCTAGCTAATGACGTTCCGTGGTACTAGCTATACTAGCGCCATTTGTTTGACAGTAACCATTTCCATTGCATTCTTTTTACACTCTCGAATGAATTTTATTCAAACTTTTTATTGGTGATTCGATTGGCAATTGACGAGCAATGGTTTAGAAAGGTCGATCAATCAGTAATGTTCTATGATTCTAAACACAACTTTTGTGATCGCTTTTATGCATTCTCGTAGCGCGGTACTTATACCTTCACACATCACATTTATTTGATCTACTATAATGAAAACGTGAAGTAGCGTGAAGGTGACATGTCATGGTATGGGTGCCGCATTCAGTATTGAAATCAGGTGCGAACGGGGATCTATAAGGGGATCAATTCGAAAATGATCTGTGACACCGGCGTCGGTTCTTACTTGTTCGCTAAAAAGTCGGACGATTGGTTTTAGATTGTATGGGCCAACCGACGCTGACAACTTGCATGGTTTCTATCAGAATGCAGCCCCTGCAATGAAAATGCTTTTGTTAATAAATACTTAGCCAATGATTCAAGAGATTTAACTGTTTCGAGTCAGAAAATATACCATCAAAATGTATAATACAAATTAACTACACAACATATATTAAAAAAAATACATAATTAGATAATCCAACAGTGCGATTTGATTACATTGATATTCAAACTTTGAAATTTTATAAATAAACTTTAAACTACCCCTCTATTGAATTTTTATTTTCAGCCTTTTACTATTTTAGATCTTCACAGGAAATCCTTTTGAAAAGGATCCTATTTTAGGAACATTGACCGCGTAGAGTAAGTTACTGTTTGTGTGGGCGGAGTAGGTAGGCGGACGCAGTGAGTTGTCAACTATGATTGGATTAGTGCTTACTTTCTTTTCATAGTTTTGCCATACTGGTGTTTATTGTAAATATATCAGCAGTTAAATAATTATCTGTTGTATTTCTATAAAATTTCAAAGAGTCATATTTCCTGTGTGAGCTTGCGCCTAGTTGTGGCATAGTTCTTCAACTCTACAAATATTTAAAAGCAGTTGTCACCTTTGTTTAGAAAATTAACTCAAAAAGATTTACGGTGTTTTAAAGCACAGAAATCTCGATCTTTTGGCATGTTGATGTCACCCTATTACTTGATTAGAAACCCGTACCAATCTTGAAAGTAATCCTTTTTTCATCGAGTTAAAATTGCACAATACATATTTTTTTTAGACGTACATTTTCATCTTATTTTTTTTTTAAATATTGCTTTTTTGTTGTCACTGTCAGACAGTCATTATTGACATTGACGTATTGACAAATCAAATGAAATATTTTTTATATTATTTTGTTGTCTGATCTGTAAAATAATCAAAACAAAATCGATTTAGCCGTGCCTATTGGTTTTTATCAAACCTTAACTATTTTCTTACAGTTTACCGTGATTAAAAAGAAATATTTATGTACGGAATCGATTTTATATTATCTAAGTGATGCCAGTCGGTCGGAAACGTTGGAATCTACATGGTAAGTCTAATAATTAAGTTTGATGTACTACTGCTGCTGTATCTTGATGCTTTTTCCTCAATTTTTATTGCACACATACATCAGGTTATCTCTGTTTGTTGTACCAGGTTTTGACCATGAAGGTGTGTCTTGGATAATTATTGAAGTTTTCTCATGTTTGATTTGGTTGGATTCATAGTTACTAGCGATTACCAAGCTGGTCTGGCTGGCAAAGAGATATTAACTTAGACATTTATGGTTGGTAATGCTGGTACTTAGATATAATAGGCATTGTAGGCATTAAACTATGTAGTTACCTATGACCAAATAAGGACACAACAGTTGTCATTCCCTTTTCCCTATAATTTTTTTCGAATCTAAACCACAATCTATGTTTTTTTTTTTTAAATTTGGACAACATCATTTGGTTTGTGATGGCATTAATGCAACTTATGATTCATGATTAAATTCTGTATTGCTATGCAGATTTTCTAAGATGATTCAAAAAATCTGATGGAGATTTTATTGTCCTATACAAAGTATCTCAGAAATGTGTGGGTATATTTAATTAAGGGGTGTGGTACAGACCATAAAACTGTGTGTATAAAAATCAGTCTCTGTACCTATCTGAATGTGACTGTGCATGTCTTTCGAAGACCACTTAATTTTCATTCCTAAAACAAAATTTGACATATGACAAAAGTTTTAGAGAATAGGGATGATGACTGGGTAAAGAAAACGAAATTCTATTTTGTCCGTCAATCAGGTAATACAAAAATATTAGATACGTATTTTTTGTTTTATCAAGTTAACAAAAGAATACTTAGTTAAAACGCATTATAGTTGGAGAGTGGGGGCTCACTACGTCACAACGAGATATAAAATGTACTGAGCCGTGACGTCATGCGCGATTTCAACTCAAAATATCTCCGTAATTTTACGATTACGTGAAAAAAGAAAAAATATGTGTTAAATACTTTTTAATTATCTACCCCATAGACAATTTAAAAAAAATGAGTCACTATCCCTATTGCTTTGCATTACATTAATAAGTATTTTTTAATTGTTTTTGCAGAAAATAATGGTTTAAATTTGAAATTAAATAATGTTCTTTAAATTGAAGTGCAGCTAGTATTATAAAAACATTTAATTTCACACCATAGTGTAACCTTATCACTAAGGTTTTTTCGAACCAAGTTGTGGTGGGCTTTTAGTCTAAATAAATTCAGCTGAATACCAGCATTTTGCTGCTGAATCTCTTTATATAGCTGATCTCCTAACCCTGTGTCTGAGTAAGGGTGAAATAATATTTGCATGCATGAATCAGTGTTTTTGAGTATCTCTATCTCATTCTCTCGTGATACAGTGTTGTTTGGTGGGCATATTCTTTTGCATTGGAAGCTCTTTCACATGTGATTGAAGGTCTCACTAGTGAGTTGTTATTGTAACACCCATATCTATATGTATAAAAGTTAAAGTTATTACATTAGTAACAGTAATTATTTATGAAAAGATTTTTAACCTGTACTTTAATAATTGCTTGATTTTAGAACTGTCAAAAGTTAAAATTCTTAGCTTTGTTTTGTGCTACGGTTCTAATTTCGTTTTAATTCTTGTTTATTGCATAAAAATGTTTCCTTAAGTAATTACTTAAGTTTTACTAATTAAAATGACTATAGATATGATTATAAGTTTCAAAAAGAGAAAAATGTTTGTGTAAATGTTATTACAAACTAAAGACACCATTTGGTGAGACTTGTTGTCGGAGTTTCAGCTTTGTCGACCACTAAATAGGCTTATAGTGTACAATTAAAATTAATGCTTTATATATAGTATACTTTCTGAGGTTTTTCTTGCTCCAGATGGGCCACAAGGATCTCTGAGAAGATTGCGCAACCAACTGGCCGAGGATGGCTGTGCTGAGTCACAAGTTGTTCTCGCTAAACAGCTTCTCGAAGAGAAGTGTGGTATGTTATTTATCATACACATTCTTATAATAGCTTTGTATTGTGTAATGGCCCGCCCCATTTTTATATATTGTCTGCAACTCCAAAGTTGGGAAAATCATTTGATACACTCCAGTTCCGCGAGAAAGACTACCAACACCTCGGTGTTACTGAGAACCTCGCTTATTATAGCTTCCAAGTTTGGCTGAAGGCAAAAACATTGAGATATAGAGTTAGTAAAGTATCCTACGTGAACAGAACATACTTAGAGGATGAAAAGCATTCATCATCATCAGCCTTCAGCAGTCCAATGCTGATCATACATAAGCCTCCCGAGCCTTACGCCATTTAGTTCTATTCCCAGCAAATCCAGCTGCTAACAGTCACCATCAATTAAAAAGCATACTTTGTCCTTATTAAGGCATGCAAAACTGGGTTTCTTCAGTGATCCTTAAATAATTTTTACTTTTTCTCTTTAATGAACCTATTTTGTTAAACACTTTAGGTACCAAATACTTAGATAATCTCTTACCATAATAATTTGTTATCTGTGGTTGAACCAGTTGTTAGTAATGGAGACCTAGCAGGGCTAAATAAGATTAGAGAGAACCCTCTCTAACCTTATTTGGCCCTGCTAGGTCTCCATCAAGGCTAGGGCTCTGACCTAAGTCCAGCTGTGGATGGTGATTGGCTGAGTTGGTCAATTCTTAATTACACAAGGTGGAAAGGATGCTTAAATGTAATAATGTTTTTTTTAAATTACCGATGCAATAAAAATTTGGCTGTTCCACTAATTTAGACCACCAGTTGTTTTTTTTAAAGATATGAACAATGTATTTTATGTTTCTATATTGCAGAATGATGTACTGAATTTGTGGTAACTTTTTTAGCATCTGTATCTCTTCCACTTTGTATGTATACAGTATGTTAGTTTAAACGAGGGACATATTCAAACCCATAATAGTACATACTAACATGATACTAATAAAAATATAAACAAAAAAAAAACACTGATAAATAACAGACAGAACCATACCAAAATTTTCGCAAATGTCACGCAACGTGTATACACCCTTGCGCTAGCAACTTAATACTATCGCAGAACATGTGAGCGGGTCAATGACTCTTAGGTATAATCCATTTTCCCTTCATACTTTAAACTTACCTGGCTTAGGACAGTCCAAAATATCTAGGCTCTAAACAAAACATTAAAAATTCTTCTATATACGTTATAGGTTTTTTACATATTCGGGACGAAATCGAATACTGAATACCCTCCCTCAATATGTCCCTTGTTTAACCTAACATACTGTATATATATTTTTTTTACTAGAAATATCATGTATCATCACAAGAATTACAAGTGATTTTAATACTAATTCTTGATTTAAGATAACTTGCCTAGTTTTTTTTTTTTTAATTTTAGTGTTGTTGTTACAGAGTTAGAAGCTGACAAAATATGTAACTTCAAGCAAGCCTTGGAATGGTTGATCTGTGCAACTGAACAAGCTCATCCGGAAGCCAGGAGAATGTTGAGAAGGTAAGACACATTCGACAATAGGGGATCGGACTGGGTAAAGAAAACGACATTCTATTTTGTCCGTCAGACAGGTAATACAAAAATATTAGACACGTATTTTTTGTTTTATCAAAATATCAAAAAAATACTTAGTTAGAACTCATTAAAATTGGAGAGTGGGGGCTTACTACGTCACAAGTAGGTATAAAACTTACCTACATGTGACGTCATGCGCCATTTCAACTCAATATATCTCCGTAATTTTATGACCACGTGAAAAAAGAAAAAATACGTGTCCAATACTTTTCAATAAACTACCCGACGGACAAAGAAAAAAAAAATAGGATTGTTAAAAGTTAAAACTTTTTCAAAAAACAAAACTCTTCATGGTCGTTTCTTCCTTTAAAAACGACTTTCAGATCTACAGTCCCTTGGAGCTGTGAAAGAATCAAACTTCTAAGTTAACGTAAACCAAACCTGCCAAGTGCGAGTCTTATTCGCACACCCAGGGTCCGTAGCTCCTAGCAATATTTTGAACGTAACTTAAATTTACGCTCAAACGCAAAACTATATTTGTTTTTCATAGGATGTTAAAGAAAAACAAAGTTACTGCTGCAGTTTGGTGAAAAAGACCATCTCAAAAACTATACATCAAAGCTTTTTATTTTTGTATAAAAATCATAAAGCGGTGCACAGAATACGAAGTTGAAGTATGTTATAGAATACGAAGTACCAAGTTTCAACTGTGTAGTCTTAATAGTTTCGGGACAAATTGGCTGTGACTGTGACATGCGGACGGATAAACAGACAGACATGACTAATCTACAATGGTTCCGTTTTTTGCCATTCGGATACTGAACCCTAAAAACACAAAAAACTGCGAGACACTATTCCTGAACTATTTATATAATGTACCTACAAATTTGTACGGAACCCTCGGTGGGCGAGTCCGACTCGCACTTGTCAGATTTTTTTTTTCTTCGACATCCTTCAGACGAAAGTTCGACTTTCGCAACCGACCAATGGAACATACAGGTGGTACAGAAGGTTAGTGGTGCTGCAGAAAGCCTCTCGCTTTCGGTCCTGATTCATTCCATCCTTAGTAGTGAGAGCCTGTGGGCCGTCATTTTGCCTCCTTCGTGAGTCAATAGGCACAAATAAAGCGGCCGAAAGGCAGCAGGTGGATATAACCCCCTCCCAATCCGCAGCAGACGCAATGGGCACCGAAGGGCCCTAACACTTTCGCTGTTAAGTTCAAATAATCTATTTTTACTAGTATGCAAGTCATCTATACCTACGTCACACTACATCTATACGTATACCAACGACTCAGGAGGCTGGTTGCGCACACGAACGAATTATGGTTCGACCCATATGCTGGGTGCTTAGCACCGAATGTGTTAAAGATCTCCGGCCGCGATAGGAGACTTAGAGGTTCTGTCGCTTGAACAGATTAGGCCCAAATCGGAGGCAGTCCTCTAAAGAGAAACTGTGGCCGCAGGGAGTATCCGCTTTTAAGTCATGTGGACCAATACCTGACCGGGGAGCGTGACGGAACTATGCCAGATTCCATTGCCCCGGTTAAAGTTAGTTGAAGAGCACACTGTGGTTTTATTCAGTAAAGAGTCTGACAGTCACCTTCGCCTGCCTCAGAGATGAGGATATCATATCCACACGCAAATAAAGGAAGGTTTATAGTACTCAAAGTTGTCTGCCAAGCCTTTCCCATTTTTGTTTCTGTTGGCTCCCAGTCTAATCAGATAAAGCTGAATACAAGTGTTGCAGATGGGGCCGCTGGGCTGGGTATCTGACCTCCACAGTCTGGTAATAGGGGCTAATCCTATTGGTTTTTTGGGTCATAAAATTACGGAGATAAATTGAGTTGAAATGGCGCATGACGTCACATGTAGGTAAGTTTTATACCCACTTGTGACGTAGTAAGCCACTCTCCAATTTTAATGAGTTCTAACTAAGTAATTTTTTGATATTTTGATAAAACAAAAAATACGTGTCTAATATTTTTGTATACCTGTCTGACGGACAAAATAGAATGTCGTTTTCTTTACCCAGCCCCATCCCCTATTACATTACCCAGTAATTACCCGTTAGACTGGGCGTCAGATTTTTAGCTAGCAGTTTTTTTTTAGAAATCCCCATGATCCTATGACAAACTACAAATCGGTAGGTATTTGTACCGGTTTTTTCAACGAATATTCGGCTAATGGCTTCGGAATATGATGTGGTCGTAGCTAGTAGACACTGATTGATTTTGAAATCAAACCTCTATTCGCATTTAAGAAAGTAAACAGTGTCAAGTCAAAAATATGTCACGTCAACGTCATTGCCATCAGATATTACAAAACGGGTGTTTCTCGGATTATAAGCAATTGTTCCATTATCCTCATATTCCGCGAAACGCAATAGCATAAGATTTCCGATAATGATATGAGGTAATACCGTAAATACCCTATTGTCAAGAATTACTGGCATACCTTCTCCAAGTAAACAAACACACAACCTTCTTCTCTCGTATTTGACTCGCAGTATGTCCTCAAACGCACAAACCGAATGTTCTTCCGATCTGTGTTTTTTATTTATAAAATATTTAATTTAAATGTGTATCAATGAATGGCAATTTTAATGATTTCGCACTCTGGAAGATCAAATGGGATAGAGTTCGCAATGAGTTACATCATTTTATGTAAGGAAATTTAATTTTTAAACAGCGCGTCAGTTTTTGTAAACTATAAGTTCAAAATCGGTTCTGTGTCGGTAAAAAATGCTACGCCAGAGTTAGCGGTTTGAGGGTATATCGAAACATTTCTCTGAGGGCCCTTCGAACATGTCTCTCAGTTTTCAAATTCTTACAATTTTAAAAGTACAGTGGCCTCCAAATGTTAGTTCAAATTCTTCACCTCAAATGTTTTGTCGCATTATCATTATCTAAACACACAGTGTTGTTACTGTCTTATAACTATCTATGTTAAGGAATCTACCGATTTATTTTATGTATTTATTAGACAACCTGTTTTTAGTAGCCAAATACATGAAGTTTAGTCGCCATAACATATTTTGAAATTTATAATTTCTTCTAGAGATATACTGTATTTGATACAAAAAGTGGCTTGAGGCAGATCTTTGGAACATAAGCATAATCCGCCAATAATATTCCTACTGCTGGGACATAGGTGTCTGTGTGAGGAAATTAGCTACAATCCACCGCGCAGGCCCAGCCCGAGTTGGTGAAAGAGGTTTAACATAAACGTATTCTATGTTTGTCAGGTGTATCCGCAGCGGAGTCATAGACGAGGACAGCGCAGCCATCATCCGTGCGAAGTCCTGCCTTGCCGCTAGTCGACAGGAGACTGTTGCCAGGAAAGCTGCTAGAGATCTGTTCGCCAGGTAAGAACTTGATTTCTTCTGCAAAGGTTCGGCTTATAATGTAAAAAGACCCTTATCTAAATGCACTTGTTCTGATCATACCTGGGGACCTTCTAGTTACGGAGCTATTGGATAAAACGCATTTTTAATGTTATAGCTTTACTTTCAAACCTTTATGACCTCTTCTATTCAACGCATCCATTAGCACACTTACTACTTACTTAGGTTTGTTTAACTTTGAACACAAGTCAAATTTCTCGGGCGACTAGCCAACTATGCTATTAGTTCTGATATACATAGATGGCTGATCCATGCGTCATATTCGTAAACGGGCGCTGTCAGTTGTGCCTGGTCGTCTCCTAGCTGCCACGGTTCATTTCGAACTAATTATTTTATCTTTTTATTTTCTTTTTTGTTTTTACTATGAACACTTTTAACGTCTTGCTACATCGTTGTAACATAATGTACCAACTCAACATGAATGATGTAACCAAGGTTTTTGTAACAAGATTCTGATTTAAAAGAGTGTCCATGGAGTTTCTTGCCCATTCTGCTCCATAGAGATCTACGCTTTGGAATGGGCAACTACAGTACTTTCACAGTTATTATGTCTTGTGACTGGGACTGTAGCTTAATTTTTATTGTTGTTCGACTATTCAAAAGTGCCTGTAACTGGCCTACTTGAAATAAATGATTTTGATGCCCTTTCAACGGTCGGGTTTTATATCTTGCGCCGAATCCAATACAAAAGGTTTCGTAACGATGTCCCTTCCAACGATTGAGAAAATGATGAATTCCGTCCAGCCTGTCGAACGGGGAGCAGTATATAACTACGGCGCAGTTGGAGCGACGCATCCGCGAGATATGCAAGACCACGCTACGGAAGGAGCCTAACGATAGCGATTCGCCGGACGATGACTCCTCAGGTACAATAGAATAATCTTTATTATGTACACGGTAGGAGGAGCTCGTGGCTATATAATAACAGCCGCTCCGATCAATCTGCAGGTTCAGCCGCGCTTCCCTAGATTGGTCCGTGGATGGGTGACCACCCATTACATACCGAGTTTCCTCCGTACCTCGGAAAGCATTAAAAGCCTTTGGCCTCGGCTGTTATTTGTAGATCTTTGACAGTCGTTACAGGTAGTCAGTGGCCCGAAACCCTGACAGCCAGTCTTACCAAGAAGTATTTTATTACTCAGTACTGACTGGATTGTGGAGGCCAGATAGTTTTTTATGCCGGCCATGGGCCTCTTGCTTGTTGTAAAACCCAAAAAAAAACCGACCTGCACGCGCAGCATTACCGCCGTAGAAACGGGCTATTTCGACGGAAGAATCGACAAACTGACACTTTTGTCATTGTCTATCTGTCATTATGTCGCTTCTTCCTTAGACAAATCTCGTTTCTACAATGGTCATGCTACGCGTGCTGGCAATCGTAAAATCATCTTGAAACCTCACAGCGATCAGTTTGATACCGGTTTGTGTGACACGGACACACAAATATCTTCTAAAACTTGTAACTCACCCCAGTGTCCAGTATTTTTTTGGCATAAATCGTGCTTTTCTCGAACTATCTTTAAAACAAGTCATACTATTTTAGAGGTGCTTGTAAATTACTCTTTCAATACTCGTGCAATAGATGGATGGGATGATCACATTTTTTTTTCTTTGTCTGTCGGGTAGATTATTGAAAAGTATTGGACACGTATTTTTTCTTTTTTCACGTGGTCATAAAATTAAAGACGTCATGCGCCATTTCAACTCAATATATCTATTGAGTTGAAATGGCGCATGACGTCACATGTAGGTATTTTTTATACCTACTTGTGACGTAGTGAGCCCCCACTCTCCAAATTTAATGAGTTTTAACTAAGTATTTTTTTGATATTTTGATAAAACAAAAAATACGTGTCGAATATTTTTGTATTACCTGTCTGACGGACAAAATAGAATGTCGTTTTCTTTACCCAGTCTTCACCCCTATTCACAGAAGAAGCGCGCGCCTTGGATGATGGCCATGCTCTGCAGCCGTCGCAGCTCCAAGCCGGCGACCAGCAGATACACAGCAATGGTACTATGCGCACTGCCATCTCGCCTGAAGAAGGTAGCTTCTAATTCTTTCACATAAAATCACGCCTGTAATCTCTGAAGGACAGGCAGACGTGTACCTAATAGTATACCCAAATTTGCCAGTTATGTTTAAATCTCACCTAATAGGGGGCGAGCCTATTGCCATCAACTGGGCACAAATCCAGAATCCATGGCTGCTACTGAGAAATTTCTAATGGGAAAACCCAATGACACTTTGCCCGGACTGGGAGTCGTACCCAGGACCTCATGATCAACAGTCGCGCTTGTGATCACTCGATCAACGACGTAACTCACTCGCCGAAGTGCTTAAATCACCACGCCTGCCACCTAAGGGAGAGGGGAGGCATTTGTGGGAGATTGGCAGGAAAAAGTCACAAGAGTAATGGAAGGCTACTACTGGCTGCGAGCCTGTGGACGGTGAGTAATGGCTAGCACACCGTCCGTCCGTCTCATGATGACAGGCCGTGTCGACGGCGCGTACGTGTTCCACGCGCGCCTCAAGGAGATGTCAGCAAACCGGAAGGGGTCCAACAGGGCCGATGCCTGCCAGGGCTGCGGGTTGTTCGAAAGAGATACCGCGGCCCTGAAACACAAAGGGCGAAGAAGGAACATGGATGGGTTTTAGTCAGTACAAGTCTGACACTCCCTCCCGCTCCGCCCAGAGCGGGAGAAGTCATTTGAAGATTTCCCATCCGTAAAAAAAAGGCTACTTCTGGCTTTGGAAGAGGCTTGCCCAAAAGCAGGTTAATCTATACATACATACTTACAAATAAATAAAATTGAAGTGTCTGTTTGTAATATTAAAATAACCGCTTTTTACTACATGCATATGAATGTATATACGGTACATATACCAAAAAACATTTTTTACAATTTATGTTTGTTCCGGATAATCTCTGGAACGGCTGGACCGATTTTGACGGGACTTTCACTTGCAGATAGCTGATGTAATAAGGAGTAACATAGGCTTTTATTTTAGAAATATTATTTAAAAAAAACTATATTTTTTTTTAAATTCGACTTGGACATAGTCGCGGGCACAGCTAGTAAAAAATAAAACTGAATATCTCTTAAAAGGTACTGAATCATTATTTTCCTGGGTACTAACACTGGTTGGGCTAAGAGATCAAATGTATAGAGCATTTGATTTCTTATATGCGGACAATGTTGGACTGTACCAAGGGATATCGTATTTCCCAGTAACTGGGTTGTGGAGATCGGATAGGCAGTCGCTTCATGTAAAATACTGGTACTCAGCTGCATCCGGTTAGACTGGAAGCCGACCCAAGATAGTTTGGGAAAAGGCTAGGCAGATGATGATAGGCAATGCTGGACTGTGGCCTTCCCCAGGCATCCACACACCGATTGTACATGTCGCATCCCGCGCCCTCTACTAGAACAAACCTGTTATCTCTTTGGTTCAGAATTTATCTTATATTAAAACTTTTGCTTTCCAGAATACCCAGAAAGATGTGGCCCTAACGAGGAAATACGGAACCTTACCGTCGATAACCTAGTATCGGCCGCCGTAGACTACTGTCAAGGAGAACTGCCCCTAGTCACCTACGAACTGACCTTAACAGACCCTAGTGTAAAGGCCTTAGACCATATACCCTTACTGCACCAAGCGTTCTTACATCCCATCGTCTTCCTGCAAGTGTTATACCTAAAGTTATTATATCATTTCGGTAATTTTACTTTCAGACTGTCAAATGTTGAATTATCTCTTCTCCTTATTGCCTATTTGTCAGTCAGCGCAGATAGTCTATCCCACTTAGTCCCCCTAGCGATATATTATGCTAGTTTCGTCGCCATGGTTATTTGTACGTTCAAAATGTTGCATGCCAAAAGACAGTTCATTGATTTTAGGAAGTGGTCCGGTCTATTTCTTCGGTACAGCGATGGAAACTTACAACCGGATGAATCTGAGAACTTGTTCGTTCGAAACAATCTCGGAGCTTTTGTTCAGTTCTTTTTTGCTTTGTTTATAAATCTTTTCTTGTATCCGTTCATAGCGACTCAATGGGTTCCTTTCTCAGAATTCTGTGTGTTGTCATTCTTTTTGATGTTCCTAACGTTGATTTCTTTCGGTAGCAGCGGGCCTTACCCAGACCTGCTCGCTCTCTTATCATTTGGAATCAACGTCTTGGCCAAGTACCCCTACGAAAAAGACACGGTCGTGCAACAAGGCTGGCGATTCCTCGACTTACAAGTATCGGATTATCCGTCTTATATCCTGGGGAATAGCATAGAGTTTTGCTTGAACGCGCGTGTGTTCTTTTCTTTACTTGTGCCCGTTATTTTGATGGGCATGGCGAGGAGGAGTGGTTGGCAGGGTGTGTTCAAGTATGCGTTGCCTCACTGTGTGACGTTGAGTTGGCTTCAGATGTTTATAACCTGTTCTCATGGGTGTACGACGTATGGCTTGATAAGGGGTACACTGGCTCTTGTCTGTTCGTTCCTCTTCTTGCCTCTAGTAGGCGTGGTCACTGTCACATTGCCTATATTCGCCTTTCTCCAGTATATTACAATGTCCCGTGTCTTCTATACTGTGTCTGTTATGGTCGGGGTCGGGCTGAGCTTTGGCGCGACCTGCGTTCTAGCGAAGTCGGACGCAACGAAGAAGTTTGTTACGCCGTTTCAGGTTTGTGCGTTTTGCTTAATTTTCAAAAAGTCATGATCTGAATTGACAATATTTCAAAATTATTAGCCACTTGCATAGTGATATCCTGGTTAAAACGAGCTTTTCTGGGTATGGGTGAAAAATTGTTATTAAAAATTAGTTTAGTACCGTTAGGTTACAATTCTGGGACGTGGAGTTACCAGCCCGTTATAAAATAGGTAACAATTTTAGTATTGAAATCTAGACATGAAATCAAAATCTAACTCAAATGTCTTCATACAAAATAAAGTTCGAACTCGTTTAGGACCTTATAACAAACGGTCATTCAAAGTTAAATTAGACTATAAATCAAATAGATAGTGGATTAATTGGCAATACATACATATAAATTATATCTGAGATTCTGAATTGAAGTTTACAGTAACTCTCCCTTCAACTCTATGTTACTAGTGATAGGGTCCGATTTTCAATGCAGCCAGTAAATATCGCGACCATTTTTCCGTTCTGTCTGAATTGACCGTTATAGCTTATTATTTGTGTTGTCCACAGCTCTCAATCGGCTTAATAACACTAGTCTACCTCGGCAACCAGTTTGTACTGAACCTACAAGACGATGGTCTTCCATCCGGCCTTATAGAGCTAATAGGCGACGATAAATCCAGCATCAAGAACCTCTTGAAAAACGAGTTCATAACCGACTATGAAGACAATACATACCACATCAACTGGGACGACTATTACAACCAATGTAACTCCCCTTCTTGGTCGAATTATAACACAGCAGCCACACAAATAAAATGCTCCATACTCGACGGGGCCAACGTAAACTGGGAGGGTTATATCAAAGACGTTCAACTCAAAAATGTAAGGAATCGATGGAAGGACTTCGTTGCTTGGTTACCGAGCTTCCTACAAGAATACTTCAGGTGCTACTACGGTGAAGAATTTTCGACTTTATGTCAAGGGGATGAGAGCTTGCAGTCGGTTAAAGAATGCGAGTTTGTTAGGAGCGTCGCGCGACAAAGTGGGAAGAGCTGTCATTTGAATAATTTGAATGAGTAAGTTTTTATTTTTGTTTTAGTTAGTAGAACAGCCAATAGGGGATAATCAAAAAAAAATTTTTTTTCGTCGGACTCGTAATTTTTCTTTTTTCACTTGGACACAAACAATTACGGAGATATATTGTGTTGAAATGGCGCATGACGTCACATGTAGGTAAGTTTTATACCTACTTGTGACGAAGTAAGCCCCCACTCTCCAACTTTAATGATTTTTAACTAAGTAATTTTTTGATATTTTGATAAAACAAAAAATACGTGTCTAATATTTTTGTATTACCTGTCTGACGGACAAAAAATAATGTCGTTTTCTTTACCCAGTCCGCACCCCTATTGATACATAGTTGTTCCGGGTCTGGCTGTTTGTGTATGTGAGTTTAAATGTTTGTAAACGCACCCACGATACAGGAGAAATTCCCAGTGTGGGACAAATTTAAAAAAAAAATATACAGGTTGGAAGTAAAACCGACACACAAACGGTTACTTACTACGTATTCAGCACAAATCATTCTGAACCACATCGTAATTATCAACGTTAGTGTAAAATAAACAGCTGTGCGATATTTTTCGAGCGTGTCGTCATTGCACTTTTGTAGGAAACGGCTGTTTTTAGGGTTCCGTACCCAAAGGGTCAAACAGGACCCTATTACTGAGACTTCGCTGACTGTCCGTCCGTCGGTCTGTCACCAGGCTGTATCTCATGAACCGTGATAGTAATCCAGTTGAAATTTCTACAGATTATATATTTCTGTTGCTGCTATAACAAGAAACACTAAAAATTGAATAAATTTAATATTTAAGGGGGCCCATACAAAAAAGGGGTTTTTTTTTTGGGACGTTTTTATATATAATGGTACGGAACCCTTCGTGCGCGAGTCCGACTTGCACTTGGCCGGTATTTTTTTAAATTACCTATTAAAAACCTGTTTAATAATGACGTACTGAAATCGTTTGTGCGTGGGTGTCCCTTCCATCCTATATTGTGTTCACTAATGCTGTTGACTGTTCATTGGTCACTGATGGCATTGTGAAAATAAAACTAGCGGAGCTCGTGGCTAAATCATAACAGCCGCACGGGTCGATCTTTAAGGTTAAGTCGTGCTTGCCGAGGTTGGTCCGTGGATGGGTGACCATAATAACATACCGAGTTTCCTCCGTGCCTCGGAAAGCACGTTAAGCCGTTAGACCCGGCTGTCATTTGTAGATCTTTGACAGTCTTTACGAATAGTCAGAAGCCAAAAGTCTGACATCCAGTCTTACCAAGGGGTATCGTATTACCCAGTTACTGGGTTGTGGAGGTCAGATAGGCAGTCGCTTCATGTAAAATACTGGTACTCAGCTGCATCCGGCCGACCCCAAGTTAGTTTGGGAAAAGGCTAGGCTTGTGAAAATAAAACTACAGCTAGACTATCCTAGTGGTTTCAAGCGCGACTATTGAGCCTGAAGTCCTGGGTTCGGATCCCAAGTGTGGTTGGTTGGGTTAATCTATTATATATATATATATAGTATAAAAAAAGTGTTGTTAACGAAAATCTTTTTTTTTTTTCAGATACACCTATGAAATAAAGCTTGTAATGGAAGCCAGCGGTGGTCTTTTAAAACGTCATTCGGAAATAAAAATAGTCTTCGACCATTGCTTCAGTAATTTCACAAGAATGCTACGCGCCGATGACAAGATACGATTCAAAGGCGTGCTGTCAAACGAAAATGTACCTTATAACATTGGCACTAAGGACGTGCATATAAAAGGATATGAAATAAACTGTCTGGACTGTAAGGAGGCCAGCGGTACTTTTAGGTCGAAAGCGCCCTCTGTGTCGAAATTCTCGGAACTATGTAAAACTATTATAAATGATTGTGTGGTGTCTACAAAGTATATTTTAAATTTCCTGTTAAATCCCGTGGTTGTTTTTAAATAAATTATATATGTCTGTTTTAATGGCTTTTTGATTTTTTATGTTAAATGTTTAGCACGCAGAATTGGATATGGTTTTTAGAACGGCTTCGTTTCGAAACGTCCTATTAGCAAAACGACACTTTAGCAAAATGTCCTATTAGCAAAACGACACTTTAGCAAAATGTCCTATTAGCAAAACGACACTAGCTAAATGTCCTATCAGCAAATCGATCTTATCGCACTCCCTGCGTGGTTATCGATAATTCTAAAAGGGGTTTGGGTAAAAGTGGCATGATTTTTTAAGTCTGCGGCCACTAATAAAAAATACATTATTAGTAAGAACACAATAAGACATTCATTTTCTTCTATTAACAATTATTTCCAAAATGCATCGGAGCCGAGATATACTGGGTGAACTTTTCAAGTGGGTGGAAGGCCAAATCCGAAACTATGGGGAATAGCGAAAAACATTCAAAGGAGTCACGAGCCTGATTTTGATATAAACTAAAACTGCATCATTGGTTTTTGAAAAATCAATATTCCTAGCCAGGAACCGAAGCCGTTAATTTTGAAAAAAAAAAGCACCCTGTATTATTACACCATTCCATAGTGTCGCTGCTAAGGATCAAATTCTTGGAAGTAATGACATACGGCAAACGATAGGAAAGCGTTATTTTTTTATAAAATGCGTAACAGTATCAGTAGTTAGTGGGAACAACACAACTTTGACATCAGATATTTTAGCTCCGATATTATTTTCGGCAAAATTCTTTTAGGAGTGACTAATATCATAATATATTCCACTATACGGTAACAACAATTATCTTTGTGGCCGCCGTTGAAAAAAATCATGCCACTGGTCCATACAAACGTACCCAATGCCCTTTACAGGAAAAATAAAAAACTTTTTTTTGCTTATATCTCAGCACGGGTGGTTCCTATGATAGCCATTTATACATAAAAACAAAGCAAATTTTTTACAGTCTGTTTTATTTTATAATAGTGTAACAAAATAAAGTTCTTGACAAAAATCATCATCATTATCATTAGCTTATAAGGTTCCCACTGCTGCTGGTACACAGGCCTCCTCTCTATGAGAGGGAGTGGGCTGTAATCCACCATGCGAGAGCAGCGGTGGCCAATGGTGGCAGCTCCGACTTACGAGCAGTAAGCCGTGGGTTCGAACCCAGGCAGGCGCATTACTTAGTGTAATTTTTTTCATCACCGCTGCTCTTAAAAACGGTGAATGAAAACATCGTGAGAAAACATATTCTAGAACTAAAAATTCGAAGACATGTGACATCTACCAACCCGCACTGGGCCCGCGTGGTGGATTACAGCCCACTCCCTCTCATAGAGAGGAGGCCTGTGTCCCAACAGTGGGAACATTATAGGCTGATGATGATTATGATGAGGCATTTTTTCTGGCTAATTTCCACCAGATTAGCCATCGGCGCGAGAGATATTACATTGCACAAGTGTATGCGCTGGCACACGTGCACTCTCTGTTCCCTCACTCTCAGAGTCCGCTAGGACGACAATCCGACACGACCGGAGGGGGTATCACACCGCCAAGTTCCAAACTCCGGGCTACTATTGAGAAATTCCTAATGGAAAAACTCAATGGCACTTTTTGCCCGACCCGGGATTCGAACAGCAGTCGCGCTTGCGACCACGAGACCAACGGGGCAGTTACTAAACTGCCGTCATGAAACTATCGTTGAAGAAGTGCTTTGGCAACCTGAATAAGGTACTAAGCAGTGTTTTGGCAGGCGGAAACAAGGTGCGCGCGGTTGGGTTATTTTGATGTATTCTTTCGACATTCTCAAATGGACTCAGACGGAACTTGATGCCCCGGATAGGAGGGTCCGCGCACTGTTGACCGCAAATCGGATGCATCACCCACGGTCGTCGGTGATAAGTCTGTATATTCCACGGAAGTGTCGCGGGAGGGGCGTTATTTTTCGGCAAGTGCATGTCAGCCACACCTTGGTCCGGTCGCTCCCAACTCCTATACCCACCTTTCATCTCTTTGGAATGTGCGATTCAGAGTGTATCGGTCCACCCGCCGCTTATCCCTACGAATACGGTACCGTAAAAAACGGTCTTCCCAAACCCCTAATATTTTTGAAAGACCTATCCAACGATATCCCACACTATGGGAAGGACGAAAAAAAGAGGTACGCTAAATAAATGTATTTTTTTTTCAAAATTTCATTTTACCTCTTTTTCGGCGTCATTAACGTGTATAGGTGTATAATCATGCCAAATTACAACTTTCTAATACCAATAGTTTTTGAGCTAAACTGACAGACAGACAGACGGACATGGCGAAACTATAAGGGTTCCTTGTTGACTACGGAACCCTAAAAAGGAGTGGCAGTCCATACTTGTGAATAAGGGTTGACAAACAATCTACGAATATAACTTGTGGAGTGTCTTATAGCAGCATGACCTACCTTACCGCTTCCTAAAATATTTTTTTCTTAATTCAATGATTGATCATCATCAACCTACCGCAGTCCACTGCTGGACATAGGCCTCTTCAATCGCTCGCCACTTAACCCGATTCTCGGCAACTCTCATCCAGTTGCTACCAGCTACCCTGCGAAGATCATCGCTCCACCGAGCCTGAGGGCGTCCCACCTTACGCTTGCCGATTCGCGGTCTCCACTCAAGAACACGTCGACCCCAACGGTCATCGGTTCTACGGCTAATATGGCCGGCCCATTGCCACTTCAGCTTACTTATTCTGTGGGCTATGTCGACTACTCTGGTTCTCTGTCGGATCACCTCGTTCCGGATGCGATCCCTCAAAGAGACTCCAAGCATGGCCCGCTCCATAGCTCGCTGAGTGACCTTGAGTTTATGGACCAACCGTACCGTGAGTGTCCACGTTTCGGCCCCGTAAGTCATTACTGGCAGGACGCACTGATTGAAGACCTTAGTCTTTAGGCTCTGTGGAATACGCGACGAGAAGACCCGACGAAGCTTCCCAAACGCTGCCCAGCCCAGCTGAATTCTTCTGTTAGCCTCTCTCTCAAAGTTGTTCTTACCAAACTGCAGAGTTTGCCCGAGGTAAACATATTCTTGAACAACCTTGAGAGGAGCGCCATTGACAACAATAGGTCCTGGGGTGACGTGTTCGTTGAACATAACCTGCGTTTTGTCCAAGTTCACCCTGAGCCCAATGCGTAGTGAAGAATCAACTAGGCCATCCAGCATCTGCTGCAAGTCGTGCAGCGATTCAGCCAGTATGACGATGTCATCTGCAAATCTCAAGTGTGAGATGTACTCGCCGTTGATGTTAATGCCACGTCCTTCCCAGTTCAGCGTCTTAAACACATCCTCCAGTGCGTTGGCGAACAATTTCGGGGAGATTACGTCCCCTTGCCTCACTCCCCGACGCAATGGGATACTCCCTGTTAGCTGGTTCTGAGTTTGGACGGTCATTGTGGCGTTTTCGTACAGACTTCTCAGCACTTGGATATATCGCCAGTCTACTTGGCATCGCTGCAGAGACTCCAGAACTGACCAAGTCTCGATAGAGTCAAAAGCCTTCTCATAGTCCACAAATGCAAGACACAGAGGCCGATTATACTCTTCGGACTTCTGTATAATCTGCCGCATTGTGTGAATGTGGTCTATGGTGCTGAATCCTCCTCGAAACCCGGCCTGCTCCGGTGGCTGAAAATCGTCGAGTCTTCGCGCTAGACGATTTGTGACGACTCTTGAAAACAGCTTATATACGTGGCTGAGGAGCGAAATGGGTCGGTAATTCTTTAATAGGGTCTTATTCCCCTTTTTGAAGAAAAGAACGACCACGCTCTTTCTCCACGCTTCTGGAGTTCTCCCAGAGAATAGGACCGAGTTGAAAAGCTTCCGAAGCTCTCTTAATATTGGACTTCCTCCCAATTTCAATGATTGATATTCGCTTCTAAAGCTGTAAAATATGATTTCCGGTCCTTATATTTAAAGTAAGAGGAATTTTCTAAAAAAATTGGTTTTTAGAAAGTAAACACTTTTCAATGAAAATTATTTTAAATAAGATTTGATTTAGTATTTGAGACGTAGGGCTTTTTCGGAAAACTGCAGCAGTAAGTAACTTTGTTTTTCAGAAAGATACAATGAAAAACTAGATAGGTCCGTTTTGCGTTACAAATTGACATAATTATAAATCATAAATCATTTTTTATTATCAGGCAACTAGGCCCATAGATAAAATACACAAATAATCAAAGAACAATAAACTAGTAGGTACATTTACACAATCTTAATTAAACTGTAACTTGCGTTACAAATTGACATAATTATAAATCATAAATCATTTTTTATTATCAGGCAACTAAGGCCCATAGATAAAATACACAAATAATCAAAGAACAATAAACTAGTACATTTAAACAATCTTAATTAAACTGTAACTGCGCGCTTATGAATAAGCGTTAAAAAAACTGTTATTATATTGTTTGGTGCTACGGAACCCTTTTGCGCAAGTCCGACTCGCACATGCCCGGTTTTTTTTCCATTGTAATATTATATAAATAAATGCATTTAATATCTGTGTTATGGACGGTAATAACTCCGAGCATTCGCTTCGCTAATTTATTTTACAGTACATTGCTCTGACTTTTATGGGAGCTTAAAAGCTAAAAGATACATCCGGATTCATCCGGAACGAGGTGATCCGTCAGAGAACCAGAGTTGTCGACATAGCTCACAAAATAAGTAAGCGAAGTGGCAAAGGGCCGGCCATATAAGCAGTAGAACCGAAGACCGTTGGGGTAGACGTGGTATTGATTGGAGACCGCGAATCGGCAAGCGTAAGGTGGGATGCCTTCAGGGTCCCTGTTGCAAAAATCTTCGCAGGGTAGCTGGTAGCAACTGGATGAGAGTTGTCTAGAATCGAGCTAAGTGGCGTGCGTTTGGAGAAGCCTGTGCCCAGCAGTGGGCTGTTGTAGGTTGATGATGATGAAAAGACTGATAGATATTCTAACGATGGTAATAATTTTAAAAGGCGTTTATCTCCAACTCACATTCTACTACAGATTACATAGGTAGGTATATTAAACTACATTGCAGGGGCAGCGTACCCCCGACCCGGTTGCCCAGTCACCTGGCTAAGCCGCAGCGGCCCATAGCCATATTTAGCTTTACGCAACCCGCGGCCCGCCCCCATCGTGACATATTGTTACCTACAACATCAATAGACCGCGGGTTTCTTCAAAACGTGTATTTTATTTACTTATCCGATGTAAACCCTTCACGGAGTCGTCAACCAAGCATTCCATACATCAGACTAAGTAAACCTACGCAAAAATGATTTCTGCGATACGACTTTTTTTGGGGTGAAAAATCACGTTTCAACATTGTGCTAATGGATGCATTGAATAGTTGACGGGTTATGAGGTATTTAAAGTAAAGTTTTAACCTTAAAAACTAGTATTAAAAAAAATACTTGTGAAAAAGTCGGAACTTTGACCTCCAATATCTCAGTAACTAGAAGGTTACCAGAACAAAAAAATGATCGCAATGACGGGGAGAACAAGTGCCTTTCGGCTTCGTAATCGTAACCCCTCGTTTTCACCAAGAAACAAGTTAAATACTAGTTTGATACAATCTTGTAGAATACTTGTCAAAACACAATTATTTGTTTTATACATGTATTGACACAGTATCAAACATTCTTTCATTCACACTGTATAGCCAACGAGTTTATATACAAGTACACATTTGCGTTTACACTGGAGTCTGTGACATGTCAGAATTTGTCAGCTACATTGATAGCGTTCTCACCTACAAAATACAGTCGTGTTTTCGACAAGTATTGTTTATTTTATTGCAATTTCTTTTGATTACTAGTTACAAACAAGTTTTATACTTTTTCCATGCAAACTTTATCCAACAAGGATAAAGTTTTCAACATACCGGACGGACGGGGTTTTTTTCCTTAATGAAAACTTAAACTTGAACGAGGAAGAAGAATGGAGTGGTCAAAGAAACAAACTTTAGAACTCATTGAGCTTTTGCATGTACAAGAATGCCTGTGAAATGTGAAAAATGAAGTTTATAAAGATCGTCAGAAGAAAAAAGACGCATTGGTAGCAATTGCTTCGTAAATAGACATTAATGTTAAAGAAGCTGATAAAAAAAAAAAATGTTTGTACAAATAAAAATTTCATTTAATTTTTATTGTAAATAAAAATGTCAAAAACCACCTTGGTTTTCTATTCTTAAATAATTTAATATAGAACGGTAGGCCCCTTCTTGGTCTCTTCTTCTCAAAAATGATCGCGACCAGTACTTGCGTTTTTTCCTTGAATTTGCTTCAGTTTGCATGTACTGCACACTTGAAGTAATGTTCTTCAGCATCTTCTCTTTCCATTGTCACAATTTTGAATATTAGTAGATAAAATAAAACTACGGACTGAATTGGTCTTGAATTCTACAAGTTTAGTTACAACAAAAACTTGAAATCATAAACATGTAGGCAACAAGAAGTTTTCAACCAAAAAGTTTCATACAAGTTTTGTATACTTACAACAAGTTTTGTATACTTACAACATGTTTTGGACATGTATCTATAGTTTCCACAAGTTTTGTATACAACAAGTTTTATATTTATTTATTTAACACTTCAAGTACAATGTACAGAGGCGGACTTAATGCCATAGGCATTTTCTACCAGTCAACCTTTGGGTGATGCAGAGACAAACAGTGGTAGGTGTCTAACTGCAAAAAAATATAATTTAATAAGACATACTAAAAAGATATATAAAATACTATAAATTTATATAAAAATACTATAAATATGTATCAATATATAAATTATGAAATAAAAGGACAAACAATGAGGAAAATATCATGTGACGATACTGATAGCTTCTTCCGAATGTGCTCGCGAACTTTTACTTCTATTTTAAAAGATAGACGATTTGTTACCATCCTGATTTCCTGGGGAAGCGCGTTCCACAGAGTAATAGACTGGACGAAGACATATACATGTATTGAGAAACGAAACCATCGCACTAAAATAAGTAAAATACATGTATTATACCTTGGTGAAAACGAGGGGTTATTTACACCCTTTATTATTGGATACTTAAATAATTTACGCCGTTGTTCTCGGCTGTCATTTGTAAGTAGATCTTTGACAGTCGTTACAGGTAGTCAGTGGCCCGAAAGTCTGACAACCAGTCTTAGGTAGGGTATTCGCTTACCCTTTACGATTTACGACTTGTTGGCTTAGTAACTCACTAAATAACAAATTAGTCACTCATGCAATTTGTTTTACCATGCATTGTACCTACAGAGCAAAGCCTCAGCTATATTGCTTCAACTAAAGGGATAGATACAGGTGTAGGTCTAGATACAGGTGTAAAGCCTCATTTACACGATGCAAGAACTTGCATGCAAGTTTTACTACATTGCTGTTTTTGTTTTATTAACTGAATTCATTGCCCGTCAATAGTCTGCAATGTAATGAAACTTGCATGCAAGTTCTTGCATCGTGTAAATGAGGCTTAATAGATGCGTTCTTCATATTAAAGCTATGGCAGAAATATGAAGAGACGAAACTTAAAGGCCGCCCTCCTGCGAAAATAGTGCTATATTAAATGTCAGCCCTCTAATTCAATTATTTCAAACTCAAACCATTTATTTCAATTAGAAAAAACAAAAAAGAAGACGAAGCTACAGTCCCAGTCACTAGGCATAATAACTTGTGAAAGTACTGTAATTGCCCAAACACATTTTTAATTCCGTATTGCAATACAAAATGTGCGTAAATCCGAAAGCAAGTTAATAACTTTCTTTCACTTCCTGTTTTATAGCAAAGCTTGGAAGCTATGGAAATGAGAAGCTTGAAGAATTTTATCGTTTTAAAATATTATTACGATTTAGAAAGAGTGTAAGAAACATCGACGATAGACACGGTACACGACAACAAACGATTTTCATCGTTTTAAACTCTAATGATTTTATCGGTAAGTTCAAAAGAAATTAGCTGTTTCGTGCATTTTGACCGTGTATGTTTTACACTATTGTAAACTGAACAACTTTTTACATGAGACCAACATCTAAATATATTTTACTAGCTGTCCCGCGCAACTTCGTCTGCTTCAAATTTTCCCCGTTTTCGCAACATTTTTAATTGCTGCTCCGCTCCTATTGGTCGTAGCGTGATGATATATAGCCTATGTCCTTCCCCAGGTTGAAATCTATCTTCTTGCCAAATTTCATTAAGATCCGATCAGCCGTTTAGACGTGAAAAGGTAACAAACAAACAAACATACAAAGAAACAAACAAACAAACAGAGTGACATTCGCATTTATAATATTAAGTATGGAAGTATGGATTTTGTGACTTTGATGGTAGTCCCATGAAATTACCGATGAAAAATTTGATGGTCTGAATCACACCCAGAAATATGACCACACCTTTTTGGTACACGCTGTATTATACGACTTGCATTTGTAAATAGTACAAAACAAGACTTAATTTATTCTCTCTGAACATAAAACCATACATAAGTAAACAGACAACATAGGCACCCTGTTTGTATCAAAGAATTAATTGGACCAATAAGGGATTTCGATTTAATTATCGCGAGGGCTAACAAAGCGGGTCCTGACGAGATTATCTGCTGTAAGATGTTGAAGAGATCCGCATAAGGACGTCCTTTGACATCTAGATAAATTAATTGTTTGTTAAGATGGTGTACAAATCGTTAGGGAGAAAAAGCTTCTGTATGAATAAAATGTGAAATGTACGTTGGTAGGTAGGTACTGTCATCATTTTTTTTTTTTTAAATAAAAGATCAGAGAGACATCTTGCTATTTTGAGATGTGGTTGCAAGTCGTGAACGCTGCGTGGTTTGTGAGTACGTACTTAGGTATAATCTTAGATATGACCCATAAGGGCGGCGGGGGCCACCGTAGGCGCGGGCCTGTGGACGGTGAGTAATGGGCTAGCTCACCGTCCATCCGTCTTATGACGACAGGCCGTGTCGACGGCGCGTTCGTGTTCCACGCGCGCCTCAAGGAGATGTCAGCAAATCGTAAGGTGTCCGAGAGGGCCGATGCCTGCCTGGGCTGCGGGACTGTTCGAAAGAGATACCATGGCCCTGGAACACAAAGGGCTAAGAAGGAACATGGATGGGTTTTAGTCAGTACAAGTCTGACACTCTCCCGCTCCGCCCAGAGCGGGAGGAGTCATTTGATGATTTCCCATCCGAAAAAAAGAAAAAAGGTATGACCCATAATATATGCGTTAGTCATAACATAACAAATTATTAAATCCCCAAAGGGGTAGACAGCGGTGTACCAAATAGTGCACCCAAATTTCGCCAGTTATGTTTAAGTTCTATGTAATAGGGGGGCGAGCCTAATGCCCTAAACCGGGCACAAATCCAAACTCGGTTGCTGTTTCTGAGAAATTTCTGATGAATAATCCCAACAGCACTTATCCCGACCTGTAAATCAAACCCAGGGCCACGTGCTCAGCAGGCACGCTTGGGACCACAAGACCAACAAGGCAGTCGATGCGGTAATCACTTTTCGCCGATTCCACGTGTACCTACTAAGTATATCGTATTATAGGTACTAACTGTTTTGTAATACATAACAAAGGTGACGAAACAAGTGATTATTATTATTTATTTATTTATTTATCAAACAATTTTTATACAAACTTTCATTTAAAAACTAAGCCCCACAAAACTGTTTTCACAGTTTGTCTGTAGGAACGGAATAATAAGATAAATAGGTAGGTACCTATACAAGGTGTTTTTTGCTTCCTCGTCAAAATTCAGGAGGCTGTCACAAGAGACTTATATAAATAATCAAGTTAAATTACGGTACCTAGTTAATTATTAATAAACGCAGACTTTTTCGGTTGTTTAAGTTCGTCAGTATATCAGAATAACCCCCGTAACGTGGTTTAACATAAGAAATTATCGAATAAACGTTTGAGATTGTTTGTATGTGTGAAAACCCGGTTATAGGCCGAGAATCAGGCAGGCCGCGTTTAAAACACGGGTGGTTCACACTTACCGATTACCGTAAATAAGAAAAAAAAGTACCAACTCATTTTATTGATTCGGGTCGAAAATCGTTACTATAGTTACCTCCTTGAATTTGACGAGGATGCAAAACAACACATTGTATAAGTCAAGGTAGCATAGGTAAGTAAAGTAAAATTTTATCCTAGCCTGCCAAAACATGATAAATAGCGTTTAACATGTCGTAAGAACATCAAAGAGTTCATCCATAAGACTCTTGTACTTAACCTGATGTGTGACGTCGGTCGTTAATTATTTAAAATGAAATTAAGTATAAAACCTTTTCGTCGGGAATTTCTATAAATAAGTATAGTACATAGGCTTGGCTTAACTATTTACGCTGTGGCGATTATCAAAATTACCTACAATCTAAAATCTATAAAGAAAAACATTGTGAGGGAACATCTACCACTGCTATACCCACGGCCACGATGCAAGATTTTTTTTGTGTCGGGCAACATTTTAAAGCAAAAACAAGTTAAAGCAAGTTATACACCGTGTAAATCACCTCATCACGAAGCCGTCAACCAAGCATTCTGTACATGAAACTAAGTAACTTTACGCAAAAATTATTGCTGGGAAACTTTTTTTTGAGGGGTGTAAAATCATGTTTTGTGGTAGAACTCAATGTCACGCACTCAAAACATTGTGCTGATGGACGGATCGAATAGTACGGGGGTCGTGGAGGTGTTTAAAGAAAAATCTTACATTAAAAACTTGTATTTAAAAAAATACTTGTCAAAAACTTGGAACTTTGACCCCTAACATCTCCGTAACTAGAAGGTTCCCAGGTATGGTGTAGAACAAAAAAAATATCGCAATGACAGGGAACTGGTTCTCCTCGCCTTTCGGCTTCGTTAAGAGGTATTTTACACCCTTTATGCTACAAGTCTAGGACATGTCTCCTGCCAGAACCACCAACCAGCAGTCTGGAGGGAGACCCACAGGCCTGCCCGGCCGTGCTAAGAGAACAGATTCCACAAATTCATTAGAGAAACACGATTTCTCGTAATTTTTTAGGCCTTACATACCCATGTTCTTAGTCTATAATTCGATTGGTAGCGGTTCTTTCTATGGATCAGTTAAAAATATGTTTACAGTAGTACAGAGAACATCGGCACGCGCATTACTTTGTGTAATTTATTTCATCACCGCTGCAGCTCTCAAAACTATGACGGAAAACATCGTGAGGAAGCCGGCATGTCCTAGAACATAAAATTTGAAGACATGTGACATCTACTAACCCACAATGGGCCCGCGTGGTGGATTACAGCCCACTCCCTCTCATAGACAGGAGGCCTGTGTCCCAGCAGTGGGAACATTATAGGCTGATCATGATGATGATGGTCCAGTGGTCGCACGCGCGGTTGCTGAGCGTCATGTCTTGGTTTCGATTTCCAGATCGGTATATCTTTGTAGAAAGCCTGATGTCTGAATTTCTGTTATGAAAATAGGGTAAAACGTAAGAGGAGAAATGTAGTTGTACCTACATACTCTCACCAGGAATGCAGGCTTAATGTTGTTTTATGCTGTGTTGTGTTGTGTACAGCTATATTACAAGCAGCGCGAGCTGTGTATCGACGGGCCCTGGCCCTCAGAGATAGACGCACAATGACGCATTGTTCGCGCCGTGTCTATTGTGTGCCGCGGAAATGGCTGCGAACGGGCCAACGTTCGCGATTCTGTCAATGCGATTTGTCGAATTTCGAAGCTTCTGAAATAGATTTTTGATGATTTTGACAAATTAAGTAGAACGCTACTTATTTTGTTAAAGAGAAGAAAGAAAGATAGAGAATAAAGTATGTGTATAGGTAAAGTACTGTCTTACTCATTCTTTTTTTTCGCTTCACATGCAGTTTCTTATGCATGAAAATTCTACAGCTTATCTTTAGTGAAGGAAAGTGACCAGATATGGAAACCCATTTTCCTTTCTGAAGGTCATTAAAATCATTGGATAACTTGGTTTGACGTATTTCATTTTACTCCTGTCGTCTACATTATTTAACGTGATAAAAGATACGCTGACCACATAAGATGATACCCCAAGGAAGTCGCATAAAACGTTTAGTTGGAAGCGTGTGGCCTAACTTAAAAACTAGGTATATAATGGCTAAGTTTTAATAAGTATTTTGGAGAATGAATTATTCAGTATAAATAACGCGCCGTATAAAGCCTCGTATACATGGTTGTAAAAGTAGCAGGACATTGTTGCAGCAACATGTTTTTCTGTTTCGAGAAACTTGTTTTTACATTGCGGGTAACACGTTCTTGTAACTAGTCGGTAAGTGTGATTGTCTGTTTAGTAACAAGTGTTTTGATACGAGTGTGTTATAAAAAAAAAAGTTGAGATGGCTAGAAAGGAGTTGATTGCTGAGATGACGAGTAATAGAGAAGTATGGAGGAAGAAGACATGCTGCGTCGACCCCAAATAAATTCCGGCTTCATAAGGTTCATAATTCATTCGTAGGGCTTGGTATAACATTTTACAACAAGCTACCATCTTCCTTTCTAGACTTGCCATTTAATGTGTTTAAAGATAAAGTGAAATCTAACCTACGTTCAAAGGCCTACTATTCCATTAACGACTACTTAAACGATAAGAATAGTTGGTCGCTGGGTTGAACACAAGACAATGCTTATATTCTTTCTTTCTCCAAATTAGCTTAGTGATATTATAACCTCACGCATAGTTTTTTTTTATTTTTTTTTATTCGTCTTTATGCACGTGTAAGCGGGCACGCCCTTTATGTCTGGAGGCTTTATTGATTCTTGAGTATATTTTTTAATATTTTATTTTATTATTGGTGTGTGCTAGCTGACATGTGACATTAATTTGATGTAATGGATTCCTTGTTTATATAAACTGGAACACTATTGTATAGAATCTGGTTCTTCTAACCTAACAGACAGATGTGTTGCTGGGGAGTTTGTTCCGCCACTTCTTCTTCCCAGCTAAAACACTAGGAAGTGGCGAAGGGCGGGCGTTTTGGGGGACTGTAGAACAAAAATTTTGGTAAGGGTCGTTGGGGAAATATAGTATCTGCTTACTACAGATACTTTATACTCACACTTATCATCCATATTCATACTTTTATTGGTTTTACATTAGCATATTACCAATCATTTCGTTTTTATAAATATTTTCTTTATATCCTTTGTTGTGACATGTTTACTTCAAATTTGTCAGATGTCATTTACTTTTATTTTTTGATTCCTCTTGTAATTTTGACGTTCAAAAAGTGCTGATTATCAGCCTAGTTTGAATAAATGACTTTTGATTTTGATTGGGATAAGGGCGGCAGAATGATGAGATGTGTTTACAACTTTGATCAACCTTTAAGTAGAGTGTTAGATGCAATTTTCCTCGCCCAATATCTATCTTAGCGCAGTCTTTCTATGTGGGCAAAAAGAGCTCGTGGCTAAATAATAACAGCAGCCCGGGTCGATCTTTAAGGTTAGGAGAGAGGAGGTTGGTCCGTGGATGGGTGACCATAATTACATACCAAGTTTCCTCCGTGCCTCGGAAAGCACGTTAAGCCGTTGGTCCCGGCTGTCATTTGTAGATCTTTGACAGTCGTTACGAGTAGTCAGAAGCCAAAAAGTCTGACATCCAGTCTTACCAATGGGTATCGTATTACCCAGTTACTGGGTTATGGTAGTCAGATAGGCAGTCGCTTCATGTAAAATACTGGTACTCAGCTGCATCCGGTTAGACTGGAAGCCGACCCCAAGATAGTTTGGGAAAAGGCTAGGCCGATGAAGAGGTCGACTAGTCAACTTGTTGATGTCCCGTGGAGGGGCCAAACACGGATCTAGAATGAAAAGTTCAGGTTGCATGTTGCACAATAATTAACTCGCCTTCTGCATGCCATTGTGAATATTTATATAGCTTACTTACAATTAATATTTAACCTACCATCGCTATTTTGAGTTGTGTGTATACCGCGTTCTAGGGCAGACGTAGTAGTTCATACGCGTCATAGTAATATTATTTTATTATAATACATATAATCATAGTATTATGACGCGTAAGCCAACGCTCGATGCTTTTGTTGCCATGAGTGATACACTTGTGGCAAACGAGCTGCTGGCGTTCATGCTACAGAAACTGGACGTGATGGACAAGGTATCCGCCATTCAGATCTGTGTATCGAATTTCAGCGAGGACGAGTTTGCTGCTGCGAAGCTGCTGCTGTTTGCAGCGATATCCCAAAATACTGGTGGGACTACTCTGACCCCACAAGGCCCTTGAGTTTTAGTGTTCCCAAACGGTTTTATATTAAAATAGCATAACATTGGACACTATTACCAGCAATGTTTTTGATGTTGCGGAAAATAATGTTAAGAACTTGTCGCGAACTTTTGCTTCCCATGTATACGAGGCTTTATCAATTCTTGCGATAAGCCCAGGAAAAGCTGTTATTGTTAGTTGAGTGTTGGCAACAAGACGTTTATGGCGTTATTTCTTCACTTTGTGCTTCTAGTTTTTGATGAAACTGAAAGAAAGAAAGAAAGAAAGAAAATAAGTTTATTTGGCACATACCACAAGTACACACAACATTAAACGAAAATGAACACAAAAAATACTTAAATATAAACAAAAGAAAAAAAGGGTTAATAATTGTGTAGCTAAATAAAACAAAAAGAAAAGAGGGATAATTATTGTGTGCCTCACGGCTGCGCCAAAAAGGGCCAGTTCAGCAAAATGCCAGGCAGCTAGGCTGCCTGACGCTGGTTTTCAACTGGACCTGCGAATGTGATGTGACGGACGTAAAACAGCTTCATATTTTGTGTCAGAGTGTATGTGTATGTGAGACGGGTACTTAAATAAAATAAGATTGTGTACAGCAATAATAATAATAACAAAATAAAAAACTACGCAATAAGATTACCAAAATAAGTGCCGAGTAAAATAAGAAGGTAAACAAATAGGATGAACGCATGACAACAAACTAAGGATCTAGAAACCTGTTTCGCACGTTGCCAGATTTCTAACGCACACTACATTTCATTACTTACGCTGCGAGCAGCCAAGCACCACGGACTTATAATTAATACGGATAGCGTTTTATCATTTTTAAGTGTGGGTTGCATTGTCAATTATTTTATTTGTCATGCCAATCGATACATATGGTAGTTATGTAAGCGGAATATAACGACGGAATATAAAGCGGAATATAACTGCTGACGTAATTAGTACACCAGGTACCAGAAGAGTCTTTTTGTGTTCCACCTCGGTTTTTTAGGGTTGGGTAAAAAGAGCTCGTGGTTAAATAATAACAGCTGCATCGGGTCGATCTTAAAGGTAAAGCCGTGCTTGCCGAGGTTGGTCCGCGGATGGGTGACCATAATTACATACCGAGTTTTCTCCGTGCCTCGGAAGCACGTGAAGCCGTTGGTCCCGGCTGTCATTTGTAGATCTTTGACAGTCGTAACGAGTAGTCAGAAGCCAAAAGTCTGCCATCCAGTCTTACCAAGGGGTATCGTATTACCCAGTCACAGGGTTGTGGTGGTCAGATAGGCAGTCGTTACATGTAAAATAATGGTACTCAGCTGCATCCGGTTAGACTGGATAGCCATTTCACCAGTTATATGATGTTCCATATAATAGGGGGCAAGCCTATTGCCATCAATTCGGCACAAATCCAGACTCCATGGCTGCTACTCAAATACTACTTACCTCTAAAACTACACTAATTTAACAACTCAATAAAAAGAACCTCTGAAACCTCTGAAGATTTTATTTATCTAGTTCCTACGTAGTTCTCCAATTTGTTATAAATTACCACAGTTAATGTGAGTGGGGCCGGTCGGCTAAAAGTTAAATTGAGAGCCTGATGTGATTCCCAAGCACTCGTTACTTCTTATTAGGAGTTTCGAAAGATTTTGATTCGGACTCCTTTGGTCCCTTTCCCCGAACCCCCTCGTAGGTAATTGATCTAGAAAGGATGATCGTAACGAAATCAAGTAATTTAATGTGTTCTTGGTGTACCGTCTTATTTATTGCAAAGAAGCTGTTGCTTGCGGTTTTGTCTGAGTGTGTTTTCGGTTTCATCATTTAAAAATTTTACCTATGCTACCGAGGACTGCTCGGGTGAAAATAGAAAAAAAGAAATTATCTAAGACTATCGGCTTCGCACGCGTGGTGTTCGGTAATTGTCCCACTGGATTGTACTACCCGGATAAAAAATCCTATGTGTTAATCCAGGTTATAAACTACCTGTGTGCAAAATTTCATCCAAATCCTTGTAATAGTTTTCGCGCGAAAGAGTAACAAACATACATTCTCACAAACTTTTGCATTTATAATGTTAGTATGAAGTAGGATATGGACCTAGCTGGATCTATTTTTCAGTAGAGACGTTATTTAGATCGACGAGAGTGCAGGGAAATACCTGGACACTTGGGACACTCCAGCAGGTGAAGCATAGTTTGATCCGGAGCGCCGAACTCCCACTCGGTGTTGGAGGAATTAATAATACTCCATGCTACTTGGGTACTGTAACAAACTTGCTTATTCCTTGATGAAAGGAGTAAACAGATTTATACATTAAAAAAGTAATTAGGGGAAAATGAATTTAATAAATGATGAAATGAAAAATACAATAAATTAGTACAAAAGTGAAGGGCAGGTTAACCGGGAACGTTTTAAATATCTCCGCAAATCTCTGAGCGTGATAGTAACTGAAGACAAACTTGCAGTCGTAGAAAGCTGGCTTGATTAAGATGAGCTTGACCACGACGAACTTGATGCAGGGCGATTTGGTAGGACCCACCAGCAGACACGTACCGCCCAATGCCAGGCTCGTCAGCTCGAAGAGCAGCTTCCAGCAGACAGGTAATGAGCCCCAGTGCCAGGCTCGTCAGTTCGCAAAGCAGCTTCCAGCAGACAGTTAGCAACAGCCACGACAGCACTAAACGAAGGCCGCTCTTTGACTCCACCAGGCTGTGCTCAAAACTCAAGATATGACAGATCTTGACTCCAAACTAGACTTAGCTGTTTTCTTGATTTTAGACTATACTGATTTCTCGTGTCCAGACTGAACCGACTCTTAACTCCAGACTAGAACCAGGGCATCTGTCAGAAATCCCTTTTATACCCTGATCTTCCGTTTCTTTTCTTCCAATCATTTTTTTAGATTCAAAACTGCTGCGCTCTAGTAAGACGCAACCTGCCAGTATTAAAAACAGCCAGTAACAATGGTCAAAAACCCTGCACATAATATTTTTAGAAATATAACTCAGAATATCTTTACACAGCAAATATTCGCAATTAACTATAAAATACAACAATTTGAACTGACGAATTGATGATAATAATTTTTAGTAATATATAATCTAAATGAAACCTTCATAGAGAGTTTGGTTGGTTACAATTAAAAATAAAAGTAAATGACAGCTGACAAGTTCGATGTAAACAATGTCACAACAAAGAAAACTAAGAAAATATTTATAAAAATGAAACAAATCGTAATATGCTAATGGAAAACCAATAAAAGTATGAATATGGATGATAAGTGTGAGTATAGAGTGTCTGTAGTAGGCAGATACTATATTTCCCCAACGACCCCGAGAAAATTTTTGGCCTAGAACAAAAATTTTGGTAAGGTTAAAGTATTACAGCATTCACAAAACTTTTATAACTCATTCAAACACACCGACATCTTACGAAGTTAGGTCAGGTAGGATTCACATTCAATGATCACTACTCGACCTGATAAATCAATAACAGTAGGCTTATTTTAGGAGTTGTAATCCGCTCGCGTCTAAAACCCATAATAAGATGAAATATAAAATAATAATAATAAGGGATCCACCCCAATCAACTTTTAGAGTTGAAGATTATCGAAGACTTATTTTAAGGAAGTCGCAACCTGCTTCAGTCAACCTTTAGAGTTGATAAGAAAATAGTTATACCAACTTATAGTACAGTTAGTATAATAGAAGGTTAGGTAACTTGTACCTAAAAGCACTTCTAAGAGTTATCTGATAAGAACAGATATAGAAGAAGATTAAAAATAATCTTTTAATGGTTTAAAAACCAATGAAAGAACAAAAGAAAATAAAAATTATAGAGTTTAAATAGACCGAATAAAACTCTACAGTTAGAAGAAAGGAAGAGGATAGAGATGAGTCATTAGTAAGTATAAGAATGGTGAATTTATTTACATAACTATAGACATCATATTTTAAAATCCTTAATATGCCATTTAGCTTGGTTGCCATTAGGATCCTCTAGTATATAGACTAATGGGGATAATTTTTGCAACACAGTGGACTTCACATATTTCGGTGCTAGTTTTGCGCTGAAATAAGTCCCAGCCTGGCTATTTATATAGTTTCTTCGCCAGACTGTGTCTCCTACATTATATTCTTTAAAGGTATGACTTTCATTATATCGAGAAGAGTTACGAACATGAGCAATATGAAGGGCTGTCTGAACTTTATCGAAAGTTGCAGACAATAAACCTATGTTAGTAGCATAGATATCCCTAGGTAGAAAAACGATTTCATCAATATTATTAGTTGGCGTATAAAGTGAGCCCGAAGTAACTGTTTCTCGTCCAAAGAGTAAAAAGTTAGGAGAGAAACCAGTAGTAACATTGGTTGTGCTGTTCATAGCATATTGGACTTTAGGAAGGTGGGTATCCCAAGATCTATGGTCATCGCCAACCAAAGATGACAAAGCTGTGATTATAGTACGGTTGTATCTTTCAGTCGGATTAACTTGAGGACAATAGTGAGGAGAGAAAAATATGTATGGTATGTTATATCTGCCCAGAAAATTACGAAATTCATGAGATTGGAATTGAGATCCGTTATCCATAATAATGGTCTGAGGTACTCCATGAACTAGAAAAACAAAATTTTCTAAGTTAGAAATGATGTTAGCACTAGTAGCCCGTTTTAGTGGAAAAATCAGGGAATATTTAGTAAAACAACAATTAACCACTAGAATAAATTGATTTCTACGTCGAGTCATAGGTAAAGGACCCATTAGATCCAGAGAAATTGTTTGAAAAGGCCTGGAACAAATTTTTGGTCTACCCATAAGGCCAAAAGGAGAGTGATTTGCGTGTTTGTAAGTTAAGCAATTATCACAGATAGAAATTATTTTAGCGATATCTTTAAACATAGCTGGCCAGTAATATAGAAGTGATAATTTTTTATAAGTTTTAAAGATTCCTAGATGAGGCTGGTCTGGAGAACCATGATTATCTTTGACAAGGGTTTCCCGAATATCAGGATGAGGGACTTCTTTCCACATGAAATCTTCAGTTAATGCGTAGGGAGATTGAGTATAACGGAATAATTTATTTTCGCGAATAGTATAATTAGGATATAGGTCAGGATTGTTACGACATTCCAAAAGTAGTTTGTTATAGTGTTCCAATGCTGGAGATATAGATTGAGGAGCGAGTGAGACAGGATTTACACCAAGTGGACATGATGTACGGGAGAGTAAATCTGGGACTAAATTGTCTTTACCTCTTTTGTGTTTTAGAATAAAATTAAAAGATGACAACCTAAGAGCCCACCGCGCGAGTCTACCGGATGGGTTGGATAATTTCAGAAACCATTTAAGTGCTGCGTGGTCTGTATAAACAGTGAATTGTTTACCATTATCGATATAACAACGCCAATGCTCTAAAGCTGAAATTACCGCAAGAGTTTCTCTTTCTGTAGTTGAGTAATTGCGCTCATTTTTATTAAGAGATTTGCTCATATAGGCTATAACTACTTCTTTGTCGTCTTTTATTTGTGTTAACATACCACCGATGCCAAAGTTAGAAGCATCGCAATGTACAGAGAAAGGGAGATCGTAATCAGGACAAGCTAGTATAGGAGTAGTAACGAGAGCTTCTTTAAGTTTATTAAAAGATAAAGTAGCGTCTTTATCCCAAATGAATTTAGGAGCGTTTTTACCGGAAGAAGTTAGTTTATTAAGTGGAGTTGCAATTGTGCTGAAGTTGGGAATAAAACGACGAAACCAGCTACAAGTTCCAATAAATTTTCTCACTTCTTTACGAGTAGTGGGAGTAGGAAATTCGAGTATTGCATTAATTTTAGTCGGATCTGAGCGTAAACCATTTTCATCTACAATATATCCTAAGTATTTAAGTTCATTTTTAAAGAATTGACTTTTATCAAAGTTAATAGTCAATTTAGCAAACGTTAGTTTCTCAAGAACTTTAACTAAATAAGAGATATGCTCTTCAAATGATTCTGAAATGATTATTATATCATCAAGATAACAAAAGACTTTATTATCGAATTCAGGAGTGAAGAGCATGTCCATAAGTCTTTGCTGAGTCGCTGGAGCATTAGTTAAACCAAAAGGCATGATAACAAAGCGATACATGCCTCGACCAGGGACATAAAAAGCTGTTTTATCTTTATCTGTTTCTTCTTTCAAAGGAATCTCCCAAAATGCTTTAGCAATATCGATGCTTGAGAGAAATTTAGCATTTTTGAGGTTGTCTAAAATTTCGTTAACATATGGAAGGCTGTATGCATCTCTACGAGTAACTGAATTTAATTTACGACTATCAACACAGAATCGCCATTCGCCATTCTTTTTAGGTGTGATGATAACCGGAGAAAGCCAAGGGCTTTCGCATTTTTCAATAACACCCCATTCCAACATTTTATCGACTTCTATAATGAGAGCTTTTTGTTTTTCAGGAGAAAGACGGTAACAACGTTGTTTAATTGGAGGAATATCACCAGTATCGATATGGTGACTAATAAGATGAGTGCGTCCCAGTACTCCTCTACTTTCGAAGGATATAGCTTTAAAACGTTTAATCATGTCATCAGCGATAGTTTTTTGCTCTAAAGTGAGATTATTATAAGGGAGTAATTGTTTAGTAGTTTCAGTAACCACTGAACATTTATTACTAGTTTTAAAAGCCGAAGAAAGTATATGAGGAATAAGGTTAAACTTTTTCCAAAAGTCGACTCCTAAAATAATTGAAGGAGATATATCTGGGAATACAAAGGCTTGGATTAGATGAGTTTGATTATTGTATCTAATCGGAATGTCAATTGAGCCAAGGGATTTACTTTTATGTTTACTGGCAGTAGTAATCGTCGTTGAAAAAGACTTGGATAACGTGAAGCCTAATTTTAAAATTTCTAAGTGAGAGTTATTACCAAGTATTGTAATAGAACTACCACTGTCTAATAAACCCGAAAATATTTGGTTATTGATTGAAATATCAATAAAAGGACGATTAAAATCTTTTTCATTATCATATAGTGATGTTATTTTGTAACAATGAAAGAATTTTTTTAAAGTTTGTAACCAATCATGCCAGTCTGATTGATTAAAGTTTTTATTACCCAAGTCGTTGTTTAGTTTTTTGAATTATTAGTCTTATTACAGTTAGGACAATTAGTAGATTTAACATCTTTTAAACCACATTTAAAACAAATAATTAATGTACGAGGTTGAGAGCAATTAATTAAAGAATGACCGTTAGTACGACAGCGCACACAAAAGGCATTATTATTAAATTTATTAATTGAATTAACTTGATATTTATTGTTAAAACGATTAAAATTTGTTCTAGAAGGGAAAGTGTTAGAGGTTGAGGGCTTAGTAGATTTATAATTAAATTCAACAGTTAAAGAATTATTTGTAGTTTGAGGTTCACAGAAACGTTTCTCTTTGTCCAGAAATTCTTCATATTTTTGACAACAGGAGATAAGTGTATAGATTGAATTAATATTATTATTCGCGATATAAGGTGAGTAGCAAGGTCGGATGTTGCGAATAATGATTTGTAATTTTTTAGTTTCCGTTAATTTTTCAGAAAGTCTGGAAAACATGCCAGTCAGTATCGAAACAAAAATGACTATAGGTTCATCTTTGCCTTGTGTTCGATTATTAATAGCTTCTAGTAATTTATGGTCATAGTCAAAACCACTAAAGTCCGAAATTAAAGCTTCGCAAAGTTCGTCCCAAGATAACAAAGAATCCCGTTTAAATCGGTACCAATGTAGGGCGTTATCAGTAAGTAACTCGAACGCATGATCCAATAATTTGTTTGATGAAATGTTCCTAGAAATACTGAATTCCTGAATCTTCTGAATAAATGAACGCGGACAAGTGTTTCCGTCATATTTCATGCGTTTTAATTCATTTAAAGAATTATTGGGAATAGAATTAAGAGGTTGAGACTGAGTGTCGGGAAGTAAAGTATGGTACATAGTCTCATTGGGACTATTAGGAGTTGAAGAAGGACGATTGACTGTTATAGGTTGAGAGTTGATGTCGTTGGAAACAGTGGTTATTAAAGAATAAAATTTTGATTCCAAGTTGAGAAATCTTTCTTTAGTTTGAGATAGATGATTTTCTTCTGAGGGATCTGAGTGTATATCAATTCTTTCTAGTCGAAAGTGTAAATGATTAATAAACGTTTTAATTTTTTTGTTGAGTCTAAGGTTGCCCTGTTCTAACAAAAGGATTTTTGTTTCTATATAATTTAAGGTAGTGGTAAGTTGATTCAAATCAGTCTTAACTTCCAATACCGAGTCAAAGATATCTTCAGAAGAAGTATGAGATGCGAGTTGAAGAATTTGTTTTTTAAGCTGTATTATAGTATCTTTTGGTTCTTCTAATCTTATTTTGATTTCATATTCTAGCTCAGCTTTGTTTAGGAGTTCGAAGAAAATAATTCTATCCATGATTAAAAAGTTAAAGATAAAGTAGATAAATTAAAAGGGAGAGAGAGTCAAGAGTCCGAGTTATTATTAAGAAGGATTCTAAAACAGCCTACTTGAAATATTCAAGAGCGTTGAAGGACTGTCATGTGTAGTAGTCTATACTTTTGCGCTGAATCAGCGCAGATAATAGTTCGAGCCCACGACACTAAACCTATTTTGATGAGATTTATAGATGATATAGATAAATATATGATTTAAGTGTTTAAGAGTATAAGTAGATTAAGTGATGTAATATGATGAAAATATTATGAAAATAGTTACCAAATATAATCTCTTGTGGAAGTTGTTTTAGAATTTAGGGAATATGTTTAAGATCAAGACTTGATTTTGCGTTAGGCGCCAAAATGTAACAAACTTGCTTATTCCTTGATGAAAGGAGTAAACAGATTTATACATTAAAAAAGTAATTAGGGGAAAATGAATTTAATAAATGATGAAATGAAAAATACAATAAATTAGTACAAAAGTGAAGGGCAGGTTAACCGGGAACGTTTTAAATATCTCCGCAAATCTCTGAGCGTGATAGTAACTGAAGACAAACTTGCAGTCGTAGAAAGCTGGCTTGATTAAGATGAGCTTGACCACGACGAACTTGATGCAGGGCGATTTGGTAGGACCCACCAGCAGACACGTACCGCCCAATGCCAGGCTCGTCAGCTCGAAGAGCAGCTTCCAGCAGACAGGTAATGAGCCCCAGTGCCAGGCTCGTCAGTTCGCAAAGCAGCTTCCAGCAGACAGTTAGCAACAGCCACGACAGCACTAAACGAAGGCCGCTCTTTGACTCCACCAGGCTGTGCTCAAAACTCAAGATATGACAGATCTTGACTCCAAACTAGACTTAGCTGTTTTCTTGATTTTAGACTATACTGATTTCTCGTGTCCAGACTGAACCGACTCTTAACTCCAGACTAGAACCAGGGCATCTGTCAGAAATCCCTTTTATACCCTGATCTTCCGTTTCTTTTCTTCCAATCATTTTTTTAGATTCAAAACTGCTGCGCTCTAGTAAGACGCAACCTGCCAGTATTAAAAACAGCCAGTAACAATGGTCAAAAACCCTGCACATAATATTTTTAGAAATATAACTCAGAATATCTTTACACAGCAAATATTCGCAATTAACTATAAAATACAACAATTTGAACTGACGAATTGATGATAATAATTTTTAGTAATATATAATCTAAATGAAACCTTCATAGAGAGTTTGGTTGGTTACAATTAAAAATAAAAGTAAATGACAGCTGACAAGTTCGATGTAAACAATGTCACAACAAAGAAAACTAAGAAAATATTTATAAAAATGAAACAAATCGTAATATGCTAATGGAAAACCAATAAAAGTATGAATATGGATGATAAGTGTGAGTATAGAGTGTCTGTAGTAGGCAGATACTATAGTACGCAATCGATTACATTGCAGTACTCAACCAAAGTACCTTGACTAAAGTATAAATATATATTTGTGTTAGTATACAATGTGTTGTTTTGCATCCTCGTCAAATTCAAGGAGGTAACTATGCTAATGATACTCAACCCGAATCAATAAAAAATGGGTAGGATTAAAAAAAAAATATTTACGCAAATCGGTAAGTGTGAACCACCCGTGTTTTAAACGCGCCGGTCTGATCCTCGCCCTATAACCGCGCTTTCACACAGACAAACAATCTCAAACGTTTATTCGATAATTTCTTATCCCCTAAACCATGTTAAGCGGGTTATTCTGAAAAATTAACAAACGTTAACAAAAAAAAGTAGCGTTTGTTAATAATTAACTAGGTATCGTTATTTAAATTGATCATCCACGTCTTTTGTGACAACCTCCTGATTTTGACGAGGATGCAAAACAACACCTTGTATAACAAAACTATGTTAGTTACACATGCACGATGTTTTTGTGCGTTCATACGGAATTTGTCAGCTGTGCCCAAAAACTTTCTTCCAACACCAAGTTCAACTTTGCATTCCGTCAGCTTCGCTGTAAAAGTTCAGTAGAAACTTATTTATTTTTTGTTGTCATTAAAACAAACGCGATTATACTCGTATACCAAACTTTAATCATCTAACTTACAATAGTTTTTATTTCAGACCTAGTTTACGATCTTTGTTTTAATTGGGCGTAGGTTACCTTTGTCTGGCTGTTCCAATTTCAAGTTTATCTGGAACACAAAATAATTAGAACAATAATTGCTATCACGCCATGTTTTTGATCTGTGATCTAATATTAGGCCTACCTATTATATGATTAAATACATGTAGGTAAGTAAGGGTTGAAAAACTAAATTTCTACCCATATAACTGTGTGGGGTGTTTATCGACAGCTCTTAAAAATATATTCGGTTCCTAAAATACTTTTCTTCTTAAGTCAATATTCGCTTCTAGGGGCGTAAAATTGTGTCCCCTCCCCTCTGACTTTTAAAGTAAGAGAAGGCTAATTCAAAAAAATTGTGGGTTTATAGAAAGCAAAAAGAACTTTCAACGAAAATTTATTTCACTAAGATTTGATATTTAGTTTTTAAGATGTGAGACTTTATCGGGAAACTGTAGTAGTACTTACTTTGTTTTTATGGCAAACAAACTACTACTGTGACAAACAAATTGATTTTGTTGTTGCTGTTGAGTGTAAATTGGCATATGTATTTTTATTATGTAGGTTGGTGCTACGGAACCCTGTGTGCGAGTCCGACTCGCACTTGCCCGTTTTTTTATTTGCAATATAACATCACTTTTGTGTAGCGGTTTATAGAAGACGCCTGCTCTCGCAATTTCATGCTAACAGTCTCGAGGTAAATTGGCTGTGCCATACGACAAGACGAATCTATAAGTGTTCCGATTTTCCTATTTGGCAACGGAACCCTAAAAATATAAGTGTTCCTAGTGAACGTATAAAATCATCTTTTTCTTCAGTTAAATTATTTTTGTGGCAGTACTGAAGTCAATACTAAAGTTTTTTAATCAGTGCCAATGAATTCGGTTCCAGGTTTCATTAAAAGATAGTGGGCTAAATACACCCAGGAATAGTAATTCGAAGAATTTGATTCACTTTGGCACAGAGAAACATGGCTGTATTACCTTCCAAACAAAAGTAGTCTAAGCTATGGCGGACGTGGGAGGGCCACCCATACATTTTTGCCCACTATTCTTTCAATTTTACTCTTAGATTATAAAAATAACGTTGCTACATTCTGGGAAATCTAGGTAATTTTGTTCCAAGCTCTATTTAAACAGCTAAAGGGCAGTAGTCATAGCAACTGAGTTTATCATAGCAACTACAGCACGAAGTAAACAGAGTACCAGGAAATGTAAATGTCTGAACAGTTTGCATGTGGGAGTCTGACGTTTTATATATATTCGTGGGATGTATTCCAATATCCATTATGTTGATTAACGTTGCATTCAATGCCTCAGATTACTAACTACTAGAATAGTGGCGTTTATTGTAGGTACCTACCTACCTATACTACTTCCACGAATTGAGCACATGATTCTAGATTCTGCAGAATATTAATACTTAATTTGGCAGTTATAATTTGCGCTAAATTGATAGCATTTCATGTACTTTGTTGTTTTGTCTGACAAGTGACAGCCAGTCTTACTAAAAATTAAATTGTTTTAAGACAGTATCATCCTAGCCTAGCGTTTTCACAACTATGTTGGGATCGGCTTCCAGTCTAACTGGATGCAGAAAAATATTAGTAGTTTACATGGAGCGACTGCCTATCTGACCTCAACTATCCAGTTAGTATTGGGTAATACGATAACCCTTGGAAAGACTGGTTGGCAGACTTTCAGGCCACTGACTACCTTTAACGACTGTCCAAGATCTACAAAAAATGACAGCTGGGACCAACGGCTTAACGTGCTTTCCGAAGCATGGTAGAAACTCGGTATGTAATGGATGATCACCCATCCACAAACAACCTTGGCAGAGGCCAAGGCGACTTAACATGAAGATCGACACGAGTCGCTGTTATAATTTAGCCACGAACTATACCAGTTTTTTTTTAATAATCTGTATAGATTAGTGTTGAAAGCTTTATTAAGTCTAAAACCGTGTAAGTTTCAAGTTAATTGTAATATCGCGTGATTTACTAAAAGGCTGTGCACACGCTTGTTAGAAATAATGTAAATCAACAAAAATCATAGGTTCCCTGAACCCACATATTGTAAGTCAGCATACGAACATATTGATGGGGTCCTAATCACGTAAACTTTAAACGGTGGGGGGGCGGGGGCTCCTGTGAAAATCACTTGTATTTTTATTTGGGACGAAATAAATAAAAGTCAAAGTCATTTTTTAGGGTTTCGTACCTCGAAAGGAAAAAACGGAACCCTTATAGGATCACTTTGTCCTCCGTCCGTCTGTCTGTCTGTCAAGACCCTTTTACTCAGGAATGCGTGGAGGTATCAAGCTGAAATTTATATCAAATACTCCAGTCTACTATCTCTTGGAGTTGTGAAAAAATCAAACTTCTAAGCCAACGTAATCAAAAGATACAGCCGTATATGCCGCAAATTTCCGAAAAAATTCGCACTTGCAAGGCAATCAAAATCACAGGGTACTTCCCGTGAACTCAGAATCTTGAAATTTAGTGTGAAGCAACGTCTTATAACACAGATAAAGGAAAAATTGCGAAAACCGCAAATTTTTAGTTATATCATATGTCGTAGTGAGGTGATTTTATTCCGTTAGACCCGGTCATCATGTGGGCAGAACATGGGTTTCGTGCTATGAGAACACACACTACACACGGTAGACTGCTATTATCGAACTAACAAATTACTTGATTTTACAATCCAACACAGTAACACTAGGCACCATGAATCGGGATACAGTTCCGGGACGTCTTGACTCCGCCGCGATCAGACACTCCACTGTCGTCCTTGCAGCGAACTCGAAACATCACGACTCTGTAGAAGCGCGCTTAGGTGTGGGAAGACTGGTAAGTAGGTCGCCTTTGGCGCGCTTTCCCGATTGATGCCATTTTCTATCCGTAATAATGACTGGATCCGACACATATAATAAAATATTTTTAATAATCTTAAACTTACTACCCCTTTCCTCATGAACGCGTAGAGGTCAGGTTTGTCCGGAACACTCGGTGCGCGAGTCCGACTCGCTCTTGGCCGGCTTTTTTATTGTGAGCTAAGTGTACAATGTTGGTACTATTTTATGTTTATACTTAAGACTTAGCAGCCTTTTACAAGCATTGCAATTATCATTCGCCTGCCCTTATCGTGCTATGTGACGTGTATTAGCAATAAAGAATTGAAAACCCGTTTTTTTTCTCAACACATTTTAAAACTATCTATCTGGTGAAAGAAAGTTAGCGTAGAACCTGACACACCAAGGGGAGAGGGGAAAATGCCTATGACCTCAAAAACACTCCCAAATTATAACAGTTCCGTTTTACCCCAAGAGTCAACCTTAAAATTAGAACCTTACAATATAATTTCACACAATGCAGTTTCATAAATATGACTCAAAATAGAATTCCCCTCGTGTATCTTTTGTCCGTTCGTGGTCTCATGATTAAAAGTACGAACACAACAGTTGCAGTGCTAAGGTTTCATCCGGAACAGGGATAAGTATACTTTATTATATGTATGGTTTGATCGTGTTTTACAGTCGCTAGCACATCAAGCTACAACCATCTGTCAAATTTCTTTGATGGATTTTCAAGTTTATCGTTAAACAATTAGGGTTCAAGGTTGATTAAGAAAATTTATCAGTTTTGGGTGCCTTGATGTGCTGGCGTACTGAACCTATAAATGAATAGAACATCCACATTTCGTCCGTTATCAGCATAAGTTACTGAAAAATTCTTGATGGAATTGTAATGGTTTTAAGGTATATCAATCAACGACTAACGACTGTTCCAGGAGAGAAAGTGGAAGATTTGAGAGACGATGATCTCTCAAGTCATCCTCTTTATCTCCTAAAATTTCTATACAAAATGTATATATGTTAGCGATTATGGTTTATAAGTTGCAGGAAATAATTTTATTATTGCCATTCATTTGAAAGTTCCCATAGTAGCGAAAAGCGCAGCGATTCCTGCAAAAATGCAAAAAATATCGCATGACGATATCGGTTAAAAATAGCTCGAGTTAGCGTGGGTTTCTGTTGCGTTTTCAGATAAATCGCACGTGATTAATCGCAACACGTGTGCAAAACTTCGGACTTTTTTGTTGCTGAAATGTTGCATAAAAGTTTTGTGTTATTAGGATATTTTAATGGCGAAACACTGAATACATTAATAGTACATTATGATATAAGTGCGGTAAGTTGAAAATTACAGCCGAGGCGATATTGCTAGCCCGAGCCGTAGGCGAGGGCTACAAGAAAGCAGAGGCTGTAATTATCAAAGCGCACGTATGTCATACGACGTTTTATAACACATTTGCGAGGAAATAAATAAAATTCGGATGACATTTTCAAACAAAAACAATACAGCGTAAAGAGAAAGCGCGCGGAATAATTTTTACGCTTTTTTTAAGGCAAAGGCGTTGTGTTTTGTTACAGATAAATGGTTGTAATTTATGGTCAAAATTGATTAAATTAAAGAATTAAATGTTTGAAAAATTTATTATATTTTATCTCCCAACTTAATTTTATTAATAAAATGTTGACTACTTTTCTGACATAAAAACTCTTTGCTAAGATTTAAAAAAGTACCGTTCGTTTTAGACGGAGCATTATGATATGCCGTGCGTTTTACTTTACATTACCGCACTAGTGCGTAATGTGATACATTACGATACTGAACTTGGTGCAATAAGAGACCCTTTACGAGCAAATGTGTTATAAAACAAGTATAATGCTTATAAGTCTTATTTTGGTTCTTTCTTTAAGGTTGTTATACAAATTATCTAGGTAAAAGTGAAATAGGTAATTTTTGGTATGATGAAATGATCTATCTCCTTGATTGCCTCGTTGGTGTAGTTTTTGGAAGCGCTGTTGCTGCTGAGCATGCGGTCCTGGGTTCGATTCGCAGGTGGGGTAAAGTGTTATTGGGTTTTTCCATCAGGAATTTCTCAGTAGCTGCCACGAAGTCTGGACTTGTGTCCAGTTGATGGCAGCAGTAGGCTTTTTGCATAGGATTTAAACATAACTGGCAAAATGTGGGTGTACTTATACATCTCTGCTGAACCCTTCCGGAATTACAGGCCTGATGTATCATTTAGTTCACCCCCATTTGGTCAGAAAACTAAAGTGAACCTTTTGTCACTAACTAAACGCGTTTGCAAACTCAAGACGAAAGTCTATGAACAGTGTGTGTTGCCAGTGATAACATACGGGACCGAAACGTGGTCGCTCACAATGGGCCTCATCAGAAGGCTCAAAGTCACCCAAAGGGCAATGGAGAGGGCTATGCTCGGAGTTTCCTTGCGTGAACAAATCAGAAATGAGGACATTCGTAAGAGAACCAAGGTTACCGACATAGCTGGAAGACGATGCGTTGGAAGGCCTCCCAGAAGGTAGACCGAATACCTGGTTAAGGTTGCGGGGATCCGCTGGATGCGAGTCGCACGGGACCGGTAAATGTGGTGGCACTTGGGGGAGGCCTATGTCCAGCAGTGGACATCTTACGGCTGAAATGATTATGAATGATGAAATGCATGGAGTTTAATAAACAATTATTTTCCCTGACAATACAACACCACATTGGCGCTGCATAGCACGGCTTGTTGCGGCTTGTGGTCACCCGCTGACGGCTCGTGTCGCCGGGTTGTGGTCGTAGCCTTATGTCAGTATCTGTGCTTTAGGTTGCAACCACACTGACTGGCGTGTCCTAAGAGGCCACGTCGTTTGTTGTATGTTACCGTACAAGTGTTTCAAGGATCTTTTGCTGCTTAAATGATGTGGAGAAGGGAGTGAATACGTATAGTGGAGTCCGTCACGTCATTATCTCGGGTCCCAGTTGAAAATCAGTGTCGTGCACTAACAAAAACAAAAACAACAACTGATGCTTGAATTCCAACGCGAAGTGGAATTTCAATATTTATTTACCCTTTCAAGATTTGTGTAAATGTTGTTTGTTTTATAACGAATCACGTTTTGTGGCACTAGTACAATAACGTTATATTTATGTGGTGAGTGTTGTGGTTTTGGCTGCGGCGCTGACAGCTAGCTTGACATGATGGTTGGGGATGTGCCGTATTAAAAATTAATGTATTAAAAATCATTTTTAATTTTCATGGCTTGATTGTTAAAAACCGGCCAAGTGGGAGTAGGACTCGCGTACGAAGGGTTCCGTACCATTATTAATAAAAACAAGCAAAAAAAATCCCCCGGTTAAATATTTTTTCATCCCCCCATCTCGGAAAGAGTGTTTTTGCTCTTCGATATCTGAGTGCAAAAGCCGTTTTTATCCCCTAGAGGATAAAGTAAATTGAATTTAGAACATCGTGTGCACTAAGTTTGTGAATTCAAAACATCATTAAACCTATTTACTTCTACCTCCATGGTGCCGAATTGATCATACAACCTTTTTTAATTTGTTAAAAACTCAGACTCGTAACCTTCTTGGTGTCCATTTTTATAATTTGATTGCGCGCGCCATTTTCTTTTCACGTCATATTGTTAACACCTTATGTTAAAAACAAGTAACTTGAATACAAGTGAAAAATCTAAAATGAGTGATTCTAGCGACGAGGAAGTTTATTTGACGCCTACAGAATTGGCTGAAATTGTTAATAATGCACACTAGCTAAAGTAGCCAAAACTTTCTCAGAAAACGTTTTGCTGGCATATTTTATTAAATTATCCGAGACCAAGAAATCAAGCACTCTATGGAGTGTATATATATAGAGAATACGTAACGATTGTTGAGAAATATCAAGTCTTTACGCCCGCCTAACACTCCAATCAATCGTTTTTTTCTACAATATCGCAATGGAAAGTGTGTTAGACAGCCTATGGGTGCTAATAAAATGGGCAGTAAATAGCAACATTTCTTTAACTTCTAGAACCCCTATTGTACTATTGTAATACTTACCTATCATAATGTAGTAGTTAATACCTAAACTGAAATAAAAGTACCTATCTTGAGATTGTAAATGTTTATTTTTTTTGCATTTAGTAATTTCCTCGCTGAGGTGGGATGAAAAGTTACGTGTTGCACTCGAGTGCAAAGAATTTTGACCTTGTGTTCTTTTGATTCCCTCGCTAACGCTCAGGATTCTAATTCTTGAATCACTCGCTGCGCTCGTGATTCAATTTTAGAATCCTTCGCTTGCTCGGTCATCAAAATTGAGCACGCGGTTAAAAAGCAACTTTGCACTCTTGTATAACTACTAACTAATTTTGTTCTGTTCAACTGGCTAACTATCACGGTTTATGAGATTCAGCCTGGTGACAGACGGACGGACGGACAACGAAGTCTCAGTAATAGGGTTCCGTTTGACCCTTTGGGTACGGAACCCTAAAAAATAATATACCCCATACACGACTCGCACATGACCAATATAGCAGCCAAAGTCATACGCACTCTGGGAAAATTTAATTTGCTTCACGGTATCAAATAGTGGACTATCACTGTCACTTAATTTTTTATCCACCATCAAATTGGTCACCGTAACGTGATACAAAACTCATAAACCATAACTTACATTTCTTATATCAAAACCGAGTTAGATTCTACTCTGGAGGAGTCTGCTCCTTTATTTACAACAATAAAATATAGGGTTGCCGAGTTTAAGCGAGGCCGCATGAACTACTAAGATGGAGAATGCAGAACTGACCAAAAAAAAATGTGTCAACGTCAATGAAAGTGCGCGAACTGGCAGATAAGAAAACTTGTACATGAAAAAGCTATGCCCAAGATGGCTGCCACGATACCTGAAAATGGAAAACAAAATGAACAACGACTGTTATGTGAAGATTCAGGGCAATGAACGCGAGTTTTACGTCGAGTTTAAGGAGGCTAAGAAGAGAAATAAAAAAAAGAAAGTTTTTTTAATGTTTTCTTAGTTAGGCTGGTTATTTTTGGGACTGCCTTCATATCGTGCACATCTAAGTGTATCTCGCCAGGCTATTTCAAGTTACATAATTGAAAATTGGCCTGTATCGCCTGTATCCTATCCAGCGGGAAAATTTGTTTGAACTTTCGGGCCACTGGCTCCGATAGACAAAATTCTACAAATGACAACCGGGACCAACCGCTTAACGTGCTTTCCGAGGTACTAAGAAAACTCGGTATGTAATGGGTGGTCATCCATCCACGGACCAACCTATGCAAGCTTGGCACAACCTAAAGATTGGCCCAAGCTGTTGGTATTATTTAGCCACGAAATCCTCTAAGTTTTTTTTTTTTTAACTATGGTTTATTTTTTTTACCGCCTTACGAGCAATTAATACTTCGAATATTAATTGCTCGTAAGGCGACTGATGTTCATCAAACAGTTTAATTGAGTCTGAAACACCTCCGCGACAGCTCGATCGGAACTGAAGCGCATTTCCAATTACCGCTCACCTCCATAACTTTGCTTCCATGTTGGCTGATGTTTTGCTTGTTTATCTCTTTGGCCTCGTTGGTCTAACGCAAGTGCCACTGCGGATGATGAGGTTCTGGGCTTGATTTACAGGTTGACACAGTGTTTTTGAGTTTTCCATCAGGTATTTTCACATTCTGGATTTCTGCCCGGTTGATGGCAATGCACCCTTATAATTGGGACACATTACTGGCAAAATGTAGGTGTGCTGCCATGCTGTATAGTATACCTACATTTTGTACGAATGGTGTAGGTATCTGCACTATTCGTAACGTGATCTCCGAATGGTGTCAAAGACGGGTCATTTTTGTAAACGAAACTCGTTTGTTGACGCAAAACAATTATTTGGACGACGTCATTTGCATCGTATAACAATTATGACTGATTTCGGAACTAGACCGTATGTTAGTTGCTCTATGGTAAAAAATTGAATAAACTAACGTTATTATTTGGTGAACGGTGAAAGAAAACAAAAAGTAAATGATAGCGTGACGGTTGACAGGGGAGAATGGAAGACAAAAACGTGTTGCGTTGACCCCAAGTAACATAGGACAAGTGTAGGAAGATGATGATGAAGTCTGTCTGTCTATCTGAAACCTTTTAGGTACGGATTTTACTGGCAGACCATGACCTGTGTTAGGATATACGATAATGTGGGATACGTGGGATAGTTTCCAACTTGCACGCGCACAAACCCGAGCAAAAGCGATAATAAACCCGCAGACACTTCAGGCAATCTCATTTTTCTTAGCCTCGCTTTGAGGCAAATTCCATTAATATTGATTTGACGTCATCGCATCGCCCTTGCGTCGGTATGGGTGACTCAAAAATGTGGATATAATGGATGGGCGCGTTCGGATGCGGCATTATGATGAGTTTGTCGATTTTTATCACTTAGAGAGAGATTGGAAAGTTTTTAGGAGTAATAAATAACGAAGCCGTGCGGCCAATTGAAGCAGCAACGAACGTTTTTTTTTTTTTTTAAATAACTACTATAAAATAATATTATTTTTCAAATGAGACGTACAAAAATGCTGTAAAAATGATCAAACACTATACAGAGGGGTATTACATCCAGTGACTAGGTTGTTGTGGGTAATAATTCATTACCCAAGCTCATTTCATAACCCAAATAAATCTACGCACCCATTAACTTTGCACAAATAGAACAAATGATAGTATGCCTATAGTAGATCCAAGTTCTAGTAAATATTTTTTCTTTTCTTTCTTTTCTTTAGATCCTCTACTAATTCTCTTACCTCACTGTCCAAAAGTACATGTCTGATGAAAATTAAATTATCTGCGAGGCAAAGGGAGTTATTACGAGCGAGGACAATACAGGGTGTATGAATTTAAATTAGAACGCGGTACTGTTTGCCCCTCCGATGTGCGAACGCTTTCGTGCCATTATGATGGTGTTAATTTACTATAGGGGTGTCAACCAGTATTGTACAAAAAATATCATTCGATATTTCTCTGCATCTACTCATGTGAGTTGGCCAAGATTATGTCTGGACCTCAAAAGAGAAACAGCCGAATCAAACAGGCCTTTGAGTTTATTCGGCTGTTTCTTCTCAGAGTAGTCAGGTACGAAATACCGACACATACATCCCATTTGGTAACTTTCCCATTTCGACAACTTAACAAAATACCATCACAAAAGTGCCCATTCGTAACTATTTTGATCTTCACACATTGAATCTCGTTTCGTAACCTTTTGAGTATGCGTGTATTCATTCCAATTTGGTAACTTTTTTGTTCGGAAAGTACAGTTAGGACTCCGCAGAGGTGTCACCTTGGTTTGGAGACAGAAATTTATATATGTATATGTTGTGCTACAAAAGTTAGTAACAGAAACGAATCACTGCAAAACCGACTCCACGTAGTCTTCTCTGCGCTACCCCTAGAGTGTAATTTAAGCCTGCGTAGGCGCGGAGGGGCGAGACAGCCCGGAGCTGAGGAGCAGGTGACCATCTGCAACGATCGGCTTGCGTGAGACCGCCGGAGCCCCGCAGCGCCGGAGCCGTGACAGAAAACATGCCTGTTGCATGCTTGCTTGCACTTTGCATGTGGCATGCAGGCTTGCATGAACAGATACACACAGATACATACTGGTATGTACACTATTAGTGATAATAACCAGATTGGTTTTCAGCATGACAAGAATTTACCCGTATTATTTTTGTGAACGCTGTGTTTTTAATTTTATAGGACGGTATGCATTTTATCAAAGGTATGAATTGAAACGAGCGGGTTCGATCCCCGCACGGAACAAATATTTGTATGACCTACAGATAGTTGTTCCAGGTCTGGCTGTTTGTGTATGTGAGTTTAAATGTTTGTGAACGCACCCACGATACAGGAAAAATTCCTAGTGTGGGGAGGGGCAACGTTTCTAAAAAAAGAAAAAAAAAACGTTTAGAAACTGTCACTCGATAAAATGTTATTCTTGGTAATAAGTTTTATATTAAATAAACAATACAAGGATAAAAAACATTTGGTTTGTTTCTATGATATGAATATTCTAACATTAAACTTTATTTGAAACAAAAATCAATGATTATTTTAATTTCTTCAAAGTAAATATTCTGCGTATTGATATTCTATGAAATGATAATATGAAAAATAAAATAAAATTTATGTGAAACGAAATTCTATAAAACGATTACCTATTAAACAACGCACAACCCTTACTACAATTACATACTAAAAAATAATAAAATCGAAATAAAAAGTCATAAATTGAAACAGAACAGTCTTTTTGATAAAATTCCTAACCAAAAGTACTAGGCATGCATAAATTCAAGGTTGTATTTACTATTCTAAAAGCTCCGTCCGTGTTTACGCAAGTTCTGGGCAGATTTGCTTATCCTTGAAGATAAATACTTATTTTTATGACATACGATACGAGTACAAAATCTTAATCAACTCTTATTAAGATTTTGTGCACCAACATCTTCACGATTCTGTTCTACTAGTACTTTCTGTTGAATTTCTAAATCGAGTGCTCTTGTAACAAACCATAGTGTGCCAAAGAGAGACAAAAAATAGCAACATCACCAAGAAGTAATCTTTGAAACTTTGGGATCTGACTGTACTATACAAAAAACAGTTGATATTTATGGTATACGAAACGGGACTCAATGTACGAAGATTTAAATAGTTATGAAATGGCACTGTTTTTCATTTGTTTTGCACGTCTTTTGTTTAGTTGTGTAAATAGGAAAGTTACCAGACGGTACGTAACCGAATCACCGTGACCTTATCTATTTAAAAAAAAGGCGACTTGCAAAAGTGTTTGTAAAATCCTATTAGCAATATAAACTTCATTTATCAATCATTACAGTCAAGGAACATGATTGTAATACAGTTCTCAACATTCTAATTAATAATCATGTTACTTGCAAGTGCTAACCCTATGCATGCTGCGGCACGAACATACTCGGTTGTACCTGTCTGTAATCGTACATATTTACAGTACCGCATAGTACGGATCTTCTTCAAATATTCCTATAAAGATGGATGATATTAAGGTGGATATGCCTTGGTCTACATCCCTACATATAAGAAAATACCTCTATTGTCTTTCTGTTTATCGGTGTACGTGCTTATATCTCGAAAACCGTTCGTTATATTATCTAGTTGAATGCGTGCTTATGAAGGTGGTTTAGATCAAACGAGCGAATTCATATTTTATTCACATTGTACAAAATTGATTTTGCGTAAACGGGGATAATGTTTTTTTATCTGACTGATGGCATACTAGTATATTATGATATCAGTGCGGTAAGTTGAAAATTACAGCCGAGGCGATATTGCTAGCCCGAGCCGTAGGCTAGGGCTACAAGAAAGCAGAGGCTGTAATTATCAAAGCGCATGTATGTCATACGACGTTTTATAACATATTTGTAAGGAAATAAATAAAACTCGGACGACATTTTCAAATAAAAACAATACAGCGAAAAGAAAAAGCGCGAGGAATAATTTTTACTCGTTCACAAATTATAATATTAGCGACGCGGGGCATCAGCGCTTTTTTTAAGGCAAAGGCACAAAAACAGCCAGTATTACTAATAAAGTAAATTAATATTTTTGTGTTTTGTTACAGATAAATGGTTGTAATTTATGGTCAAAATTGATTAAATTAAAGAATTAAATGTTTATTTTATTATATTTTATCTCCCAAGTTAATTTTATCCATAAAATGTTGACCACTTTTCTGACTTAAAACTCTTTGCTAAGATTTAAAAAAGTACCGTTCGTTTTAGACGGAGCATTTTGATAAACCGTGCGTTTTACTTTACATTACCGCACTAGTGCGTAATGAGATACATTACGATACTGACATTGGTGCAATAAGACACCCTTTACGAGCAAATGTGTTATAAAAACTCTTACATACATAATTTTAATTCTTGACAGCCGTTACGGGTAGTCAAAGTGGAAAGTGTGACAATCATTCTTATCATGGGCATTTAAATTTTAAGTATTGCTTTTGTTTGGACATGTTTTTAGTCTTGCTTTTGTTATTATTAATATTTTTTTATTGTTCTTACCATGCCTTCCTTTTTGCACTAGAAAGCTTATGCTTCAACGTTTTGGTTTACTGCGAAACAGTTTTAGTATTAGTGCAAACGTTATTGTAAGAAAAGATTATGTAAATAGAGGTTTTGGTTTCCGTAATTAAAAGATAATATTATATTTTTTACCCAGTAACAGAGTTGTGACAGTAATCAGTCAATTTACATAAAATTATTACCTGCATCCATTTAAAATAGATGCATGATGAGAACTGGCCTAGACAAGATTATAACGGTCCCGTAAATATACTACTCTGTCAAGAAAGTACCAGGAAACGATAATAATACACACTAATACATGTTAGTTTTTCATCCAAAGTTATTTTATCGCCTTCAAAGTATGCTCCTTCAGAAACGATACACTAACGCCAACGAATAATCCAATTATCAAAACATTTTTAAACGCCTTTTCCGGAATTGAGTTCAGTTCTCGCCGCGAATGCTCTTTTATGTCTTCTACAAAATGAAAACGGGTGCCACGAAGTGGGCATTTGAGTTTAGGAAAAGAAAGAAGTCGGCTTTAGCCATATCTGGTGGTTACTCAATGGTATTTGTTGAGTTTCTAACCGACTACCAAAATGAGGAGGTTCTCAATTAGACTGTTTGTATTTTTTTATGTATGTCCAAGAAAATTAAATTATATTTTTCGAAGGGCCTCTCCACCCTTCTTTGCCCTCATTCAGATTGCATGAACATGATTACTGGTAACTTGACGTATTCCTTGCAGTTCATCAAATTAGGGTTAAAAAGCAGCAAATCAAGCCATCAAATGATCAACCGAAATTCTGTAGTTTGTGAGTTAGTTCAATTTTATGTTTTTTTTTTTATCAAATACTCCAGATTAAATGATTTGATGCTTAGTTGCGGTTAAAGAAAAAAATCTCTTGATTCGCAACTGGTTGCGAACAAGGAGTAAACATTCTTAATTCGCAACTGGTTGGGAAACGCAGTTGCGAAAACGGCCGGAGGGTGTTCACCAATATCTCCGCCAATTTTGAACTGATTTACATTTTTTTTTATTCGAATGCCTATACTTCTGAGGTGGTGCCTTTGTCACCAAGTCAGAATCTGATGATGTGATCCCAGGGAAATCGAGGGCAACCCTCAAATTATATAGGCACATGCATTTGTTTATTATATAGGGTGACTGGTAATTAGTGATCGATACTTAAACACATAATTTTACTCATGTATAAAAAAAAATGTTTCTTTGGGAAAGTTGTTTGTTATCATGAGTACAATCACGTGTTTAAGTATCGGTCACTAATTACCAGTCACCCTATATACTTTTTAACGCAGCTCAGATATTTGTGCCTGATAATAATCATCTCATGTTGCTAAACTGATAATCTGATGATGTGATACCAAGAAAATTAACAGTTGTGCCAATTTAAAGAAAAAAAAAATACAAAAATTTAATCTGAACCATAAACAAATCATCCATAGCCGATACTTTTTTGACTGAATTTATACAAGGTGTTGTTTTGCATTCTCGTCAAGTTTCAGGAGGTGGTCACAAAAGACATAAATAATCAATTAAAATTACGGTACCTAGTTAATTATTAATAAATGCTGATTTTTTTGGTTGTTTAAGTTTGTCAGTATTTCAGAATAACCCTCTTAACGTGGCTTAGGGAATAAGAAATTATCGATTAAACATTTGAGAATGTTTGTATATGTGTAAGCGAGGTTATAGGGTGAGAACCAGACGGTCGGCGTTTAAAAACACGTGTGGTTCACACTTACCGATTTCCGTAAATAAGAAAAAAAAAAATTACCTACCCATTTTATTATTGATTCGGGACGAGAATCATTAGCATAGTTACCTCCTTGGTCCTCCTTTTTTGTTTATATTCACTGTGTAACTAATCGTTTCTTTCTTCCGCATGAAATAATACAAATGGAATCCATTTGTATTATTCACAAAGGTGACCTAGCACAGTACATCAAGTCATCAATCATTAGAGAAATTATCAGCGCTGTTATCAGGCATCGCCCTTTTACCTTCAACATGATGGCTGTACACTGATAACGCTACCTCATTCATTTTCATCAGGGAACTGAAAGTAGAAACTTTGAAGGTAGTTTGAAATGAAATGAGCAATTTTCAAGAAATAACTTTTTGATAGACAGACTGATAGACGACGTAGGCTTTGTAATAGGGTCTGATTGACTAGACTCGAGACTTCAAAAGATAATGTGTTTAGAATCTGTCAGAGTATGGTGCCAGTTTGTAATCTGTCCGTATCGATTTGAACGAACGTTGAGAAATCCGAGAAGCCCCATTATTACGCTTGTGTTGAGGAGCAAATCATGCTACGCATCGTGCTACGGCGTAGGTCTGTGCTACGGCGTAGGTCTGGCTACGGTGTAGGTCTTCGCTACGATCTTTACAGTAGTGTTAGTATGTAACACTTGAAATAACTCAAACTCAAAGCATTTATTTCAATTAGACTTTTACAGGCACTTTTGAAAGTAAAAAAAAAAAACAAAATTAAACGCGAAGCTACAGTCTCAGTCACAAGGCATAATAACTTGTGAAAGTACTGTACTTGCCCATTCCGTAGCGTAGATCTCTATGAAGAAGAATGGGCAAGAAACTCCATGGACACTCTTTTAAATCAAAATATGTTACAAAATCTTGGTTACATCATTCATGTTAACAATTACAAATATGTGAGAACGATGTAGAAATACGGGCAAGTTAAGAGCGTCCAGAGTATGAAATAAAGGCGTTGTCGAAATAATAAAAGCGCACATGACTACACAAAAAAAAAAATGGTCAAAATAATATTCACATTTTCTACAACATTTTAATGATGCTATAAATGTGTTTGATCTTGATGGTTTGAGGCAAATAGCCAAAATGATTGCCGCTTCTTAAGGTCAGCGTTTTTATAAATTAGGGGCGACCATCACGCAATTGGATTTTTATTTGATGTTAACGGGCCTTCTCCAGATGCCGGCCAAATATTGGAAACCAATATTCATTAAGCGAACGTCCCTTAAACGACCTCAAATTTAGGCGGAAAATGCGTAAAAAGTTAATAATGTTTGATTGAAGAAGTCGACCTTTCTTTTTTTTTTGCAGTGATGCAAAGGAAAATCAGTGAAGATAATGTTTTCAAAAAGTCAATGGGGACGGCTTCCAGTCTTACCGGATTCAGATGAATACCGGTATTTTACATAGAGCGACTGCCAATCTGACTTCTACAACCCAGTTAGTACTGGGTACGATATCCCTCGGTAACACTGGTTTTCAGACTTGCGGGCCATTGACTACCTGTATCGATTGACAAAGATCTACATATAAATGACAACCGGGACCAACGGCTTAACGTGCTTTCCGAGGCGCGGAGGAAAATCGGTATGTAATGGGTAACACCCATTTACAGACCAACCCAGGCAAGCGTTGCTTATCCCTGAAGATCGATCCGTGCGGCTGTTATTATCTAGCCACGGGCTCCTCCTTTGATTCCATTTGATTGCCTTCGTACGTCTTAATCATAAAACGAACGTGAGGATCGCTTTCTACAAGAACTAGGGTATGAAATAAAACGTAAAACTCATATCAGACAAGAGCACGTCAACCAAGATGCTCGAAAAATAACTAATTCCTACAAATTTACAAGTGAAGATCAAAGACTTATACTAAGGGGAAGAAAATCTTCTAAACCAGGCAAAAGGTATGATAATATATGCGTGAAAATGCCTTATACTTTTCATGTACGTACCGCAAACAAATTCGGGACATCAAGCCTTTGTTACAAGTTTGTCTAAAGAGGCTTTACATTATAAATGTTCCTCATATAAATTCATCGTGTATACTGTGTATATTCGCAGAATGGTTTGAATTTCTGGGCTGGGACGTGTCTTTGCCTTAAAATTTGATTTAATCTACTTTTTTGCTGGATTATGGTGGCCTAATACCGTTAAAAATAAAAAGAATTTTTTAAAGTGAAACTTTTATTACATCGTCTCAAACGTTTTCGTCTGTCTGTTGCATGTCGCGTTACGCTCGGCCGCGGAGTAGGGATAACCTACTCCGCGTTTTATACCCTTAATGGAAGATTATTCCAAAAATTTTTAGTTAAATGTCTATAGCGTAAAAAAAAAATTTCACTTTTACCGTGGTTTCATAAAACCACACAATTCTTTTTTTTTCAATAAGTATTGTTACTATTATTTTTTAAATTAGCATTGCTTTTGATCTAGTTAATTATGATTACTTGTGGTGGAAACTGAAAGAAATATCCCTGCCAGCTGAAATCTGCGGGATCTTTAAATTTTGGTAGCATAATCAGGTCAATGTCGTACGATGATCATGCGTTGGAATGCATATTCATTCCGAGCCGTACAGGTTGCAGTGCGGGGTGAGGCAAGAGGGACTTACCTCGCCCAAGCTCTTCAACCTGTACTTCATGGCACTCATAGAGGCTTAGCACCGTGTCGGTTGCCACATTGACGATGTGTGTGTCAATAATATCAGTTACGTGAACGACGTGAAGCTGCTGAGTGCATCTGTTGGTGGTCTCTCTAGGCTGTTGGGCATTTGTAAAAAGTACGCTCACAGCCATGGCTTGTTTTATAACATCACAAAGAGTGAGCGCATGGTCTTTCGGGCCAGAGGAAAGGATCAAGCATAGATATCTTTTTTTTTACGGTTTGGAAATCATCAACTGACTTCTCCCGCTCTGGGCGGAGCGGGAGGGAGTGTCAGACTTGTACTGACTAAAATACATCCATGTTCCTTCTTCGCCCTTTGTGTTTCAGGGCCACGGTATCTCTTTCGAACAGTGCCGCAACCAAACAAAGCACAAAAAGCATAGATATCTGCGTTAAAATTATGTGGAACACCACTTATAAGAGTGGAACATTTTAAATATGTTGGTCATACGTTGTTCTCTGATCTGAAAGATGATGTAGACATTGAGAGGATGCGCAGAGTGTTGTCTGTGAGGGCGAATATGTTGGCCCGCAGGTTTGGTCGCTGTACCACTGAAGAGAAGACGACTTTGTTCAGAGCTTATTCACCACTTTCTGATGAGGCTGCCCCGATTTTGTAGGGATGTTCACCGGTTCACAAGTAGACTGTTTCTACACAACTATGTGAAAACAGTGCACATCCTTGATCCGCAGGGTTCTGGCAAGCTCCAGCAGCATCCTGAAGGTATTCGCGCAGAGATTTGATTGGCAGTACCTTAACCATTGCTGTCTCACTCACACTCACTCAATCGCAATATTTAGTGAGGTACTTGTAATCAAATTCATATCTTATTTGTATTCCATAGAGATCTTACAATGGGCTTTAAACCTAAGATATAACTACGGACCCTGTTGGACACAACAAAAAGTTATAATATTAATGTTTATTAAAACTTTATTGTACACCAAAAATCAAACTTAACGGTTATACAAAACTGCTAATTTTATGTTTACAATGGCGGTCTTATCGTCATATATAATAATTATTTGATTAGATTAAATTATGACATATTTTAGAATAATAATGAAATTTTCCATCTGTGTGTGTTTGTAGTCTATGATTTGTTACTGTGTGTTAAATTTTATTATCCTTTGTGATTGAAATAATTCATTCTATTCTATTCTGTTACGAGAACATGGTGATGAGGAGAAACAAGGAAAATGAAGTGAGGAAAGATTTGAGTATGAATGAGGACGGCTATAAGAGTAGAGGAGGACCAAAGAACTGTGTGAACCCTAGCTGATTATATTTTAAATATTATACAAAAGTTTCGCAACATTGCAACATTTGATGTAACGAAATGTTAAGCAACTGTTATTCCTTTTGTGTTTCCTCGGCACTAACTGGGTTGTGGAGGTCAGATAGGCAGTAACTTCATGTAAAATACCGTATGGTATTCAGCTGCATCCGTTTAGACTGGAAGCCGACCCCCAAAATAGTAGGTAAAGGCTGATGATGAGATGATGGTTCCTTCTATGTTTTCCAATACCAGGTTTTATTTTAGTTCATCAGTACATATAACGCATATGTTGTGCATGAGATTCTTACGGTATGAGCGAAGTGCTTGCAAATTTTACGACAGCCATAAAATTCGCGAAATGGTGTGTTTTCAGGTCAAAGGTGACACATGTAAGAATTTTGGGATTGCAATGATGGTGAGAGTGCCAGTATTTTAGCAAAGATATGGGACTTTGACTTGCAACATTAGGTTTACCTTTGGCTGTTATTTGGTTGTGTGTGTCGATGTGTTCCAAGAGTTTCTGCATAATTGTGTGGGTTTCATTGTTATATACCAGTGTTGGTTGTCGTTGGTGTTGATGATGAAATGTTGATGCCGTTTGCTACAGAATAGGAAGACGCGTTGTTTCAGCCAATTAGAAACAAGCAACGTCTCTATCTAATTTGAGGTGAACACAAATAAAAAAAATGGTTTCACTCACTCTCACTGTTGCCTAGGTATAATTATCCAGTTTTTTAATTATCAAGCAATGTTGCTATTTTTAACTTGCTTTTTTTATAAACAAAAAGTCAAAAGTTCTTTAAGTCAAGAGTGAATAGGTTTCTTCTAGACAAGTGTGCTTCACCGTCGACCACATCATCGCTTACCATCAATTGAGATAGTGGTCAAGCGCGAGCCTATTGATAATAAAAAAAAAAAATAGTGCGTGGAGTCCCTCCGCGCGGACGCATGCGTTCGAGTGCCACGCATTCACTCTCGTTATTTTATTGAGCTTCTAAATAATATTTTATTGTTTTATTGTTGTACACTTTTTATTACATAAGTTTATCGAGGTTATTCTACTCATGGAAATTGAGCGAAGGCTGGTCACACCGAAGAGTCGAATGCATGACTGTTTGCACGCCATCTTGCGTACCTAGTAGAACTACGTAGTCACAAATCTTGTAATAGCGCCATCTCTTAGTGGGTAATAGAAAATATTCCCCCTCCATGAAAACGTTAAACTTGTTGGAAGTTGCTTAAGAAGTTTCACTTCAAAAACAAAACCGGGCCTTCTTAGCACATCAGAAATCCAACATCGACACTGAATTTCTAACACCACGTTTGCACATTAAATAAGGGTTGACTTATCTATTATTTCAACTGCTACTTGAATTTGTGGTACTTTTTATTCATGAAGTTATCCAATCTTTTTCTTCAGCCATTATGATGCGTCATAATGAAAAGTAAAGTAAATGTTATATGCCTATTTATTTAACTCAAGAACGTTTATCATATAAGTAACTCAGAAGTATACCAAACTGCTCTTTTGTAAAACGTGGAGAATCACAAATAAAGTGTGTTCAAATGCTAGTTTCCTAAAGATGTTATTTCCATTTAAAAGAATTTCAACTTTATGCTAGTGGAATTTGGTTCAATTCAGAATGCCAAGTCATATTAAAAAAATAATATAATAGTTTCGTCTTATCCACTGGGAAATGGAACCCTTAAATGTGAAATAATGGTTGAATTTGTAACGTAAATTGAATTTTACGAGTCATTATAAGCATGATTAAATTTTTCAGAATAGTGAACCAATAAGCTAATATATCCTACAATTTTATCAAACTAAAATTAAAATTCAAAATCAATGATCAAACAAAAAGATTATTTTTACCAAAATCATTTGCTTAGAAACTAAATCGTGAACGCAGTTTATGTATGTAAAACTCACATATAAAGCAATATAAGGGTTCCCACACATTGAGCATTTTGCGGCGAGCCCAACTTTATGGCCCATCTTCTAGTGAATGTCTTGAACCAACATTGTACGTTTATGTTAGATGTTACTAGCAAAGTTGATATGTGCTTAAACATACTCGTAACGGGAAATGTCGTCACAAGATTTTATAAAATTCTACTGTTTTCCATAATATTTTGTAGTTATAGGGCGCTTGAAATGGGCTACATCTATGCTAATATCATAAAGCTGAAGAGTTTGTTTGTTTTTGTTGGACTCCCTAGGGAACGTCGGGAACTGCGGGTTCGAATTAAAAAAAACTTTAAGTATTGGATAGCCTATTTATCGAGGAAGGGAAAGATATAACATTACGCTCTAACCAATAGGAGCGGAGCATCAATGAAAAATGTTGCAATAACGGAGAAAATGTGATGCAGACGAAGTTGCACGGGTCAGCTATTTTGTACGTAAAAGTACGTCTTGTTGGGTTTATCCGAGGCAAGCACCATCGCTGCCACCTAGCTGGCTGGATAATAATTTTACCATGGCCATGAATGTCTTTTGCCACAGTTTTTCTTTGAATTGGTAACCTTCTTGAACACACCTCCGTCTCGAGAAAAAGTTAAACTGTCATTATTTATTTATATTGACTCGAGGTATTAAAATTATAAATTAAGCCCCACGAAACCGTAGTATTAGTTTGACTGTGGGTGGGGTCGGTGAGTCTCTATACACTTATTATAAAACATCGTACTTAAGACTAATAATAATTCGTAGATCTTTGAGATTCATTGCAGGTAGCTAGAAGCTTGAAAGTCTGACAACCAGTCTTTCCAAACAGTACCGTATTACCTAGTACTAACTGGGTTGTGGAGATCAGATAGGAAGTAGCTCCATGTAAAATTTTAGTATTCGTCTGCATCCGGTTAGACTGGAAGCAGACTCCAAAAACTTAATGAGTTTCAAAGTAAATGTTAGTTATTGTTAAAATAGTTTTAACCGGTCAAAAGTAGGGGATTAAATATAATGAGCACCAAAAAATACTTTGAGATCCCAAGCTACGTTACCCAAAAAAAAAAATACTAAACACCAAAAAAATTGTATTCAAAGACCAAATATAGTAAATGATCACCAAATATAGTAAATGATCACCAAATTTTGTGGCAAGAAGAACTTAGGAAGCAAGTGCGAGCAAAGCGAGCTCGGGATATTGGGCACCCCGACTCGGACAGTTTAGATTACTTTAAACCCTGCAGAGAGAAATAGGAGCCCCGCGTAGCGGGGCTCCGTCGACTACGCCTTAGTTCGGAGCTGTGATTTTCGGGTTTTTAATTCTGGTGATCATTTACTATTTCTGGTGATCATTTACTATTTTAGGCAGTATAAAATAGTATATTGTGTATTAAGGGCGGTAAGTAAGGAATTACGATCGAGGCTCTAGTAGAAGCCCGAAGTCGAAGACTGAGGGCTTTCTGAGTCGAGGTTCGTAATTCCCGTACCGCCCGTGAAACATACAATATTTTTCATCACATTTGCGAGTTAATAATTATGAATATACACAAGTCAACACATTAACGAAACACATTATTACACATTATTACGAAATACGTGAACTGATTTTTAAGCGGATGGCGGGCTGTTTGCCCACACCACAGATTATACAAATGTTTTGTTCAGAAACGCTAAAGGCAAATACTTACCTAGGTATACAGCCACGACGGAGTGTAAAAAAAAAAAATCGACCTTTGGATACAAAAAACTATCGATTATTTAGATTTTAGAACATTAGTTGAGTAGTTAAATAAGATGTAGCGAGATTGAATGAAATTCCTGTTTAGATAACATTTTAAGACAATTTTTCAATTGCGTGTAAACTCCTTGCTTGAATTTGCATGACCTGTGTGCTGTCATGCTGTGCTGTAAATTAAAAAAAAAAAACTTACCGCCCTAGGGTTTTATATGGGGCATTACGGCCAAGTTAACCTGGTTGTTATGACACTGTTTACGTGCAAGTGTGATGAAAATGTTTTTTAAGGTTATATTTACTTTATCTGGTGTTATGTTAAACATAAGCCCAAAAGTAGTTTTGACTAGTTAATAGTTTTGACTGTCTTGACAGTGGCAATCCCAAGGAGGATTTATGTAAGGCCTTTATTTTTTTTATTTTTTTTTAACGCCCCATACTAGAGTTTTTCCTGTATCGTGGGTGCGTTTACAAACATTTAAACTCACATACGTACACATCCAGACCTGGAACAACTATTTGTAGGCCATACAAATATTTGTTCCGTGCGGGGATCGAACCCGCGACACGCAGCGCAGCAGTCGATCACTCAACCACTGCCCCTACTGTGTCGTCCGACGCCGACAAGGCCGACGGCGAATCCGTCTTAAAACCCATTTATTTTGTGTTATAGTTATTCGTTGCAATCCCACAGTCTGCAACAAACCTAAGTCTTAACATAATTACAGTGTATGTCTACATCTGCAAATTCCACAATACAGATATTTAGCTCATAATTGCAAACTACAGTCGAGAGTCGGGTTTTCTCTTAGAAATTAGTGTTCATGTAAGACGTATATTATATTAATTACTTATTTCGGAGCACTTGGCTTAGATGCAGCTGGAATATTAGATATACTTACAAGAGAAATGAACTTATATGGATATTGCTAATTAGTTTACCTCATGGCCTCGAGCTTGCGATGGCAACTTTGGAGACAACCAATGAAAGAAATAAAAAAAATAAAAAATTGTGCATCCCGAGTGACATTCTCGGAAGTGTGAGCTTCGAAGTCTGACAGGAACAGCCGACTATCATTATTAAAAATAGTGCGATATTGCGTGGAGTCCCTCCGTGCGGAAGAAGTGAAACTTCGTAGTATTACACGCATGCGTTCGAGTGCCACGCATTCACTCTCACTCTGTCTCTTTCTATTCCCCCTCCATGGTAGCGTTAAACGTTTAACGCAAACTTGTTGGAAGTCGCATAAGAAGATTCACTTCAATAACAAAACATCACCCCAGTAATTCCCGAAGTGTTAGGCGGTGTACCTAATAGTAACACCCACATTTCTCCGGTCATGATTTAAGCTCCATGTCATAGGGACGAGCCCATTGCCATCAATCGGGCATAAATACAGACTCCGTGGCTGCTACAGTGAAATTACTGACGGAAAAACACAATAATACTTTGCCCGACCCGTTAATTAGCCCAGGGCTTTATTGTCAGCAGTCGCACTTGTCGACCAATTGCCAACGAGGCATTCAAATTAGAGAAGTGGCTAAAAAATGCATATACACAGACACCACGATGACGCAACTTGACATGCGACGATACGGCTACGTCCCGTTTGGTAACTTTCCCATAGACAATATGAAGAAAACAAGTGACACGCGAGCATGCCGCTTGACGCAAGTTGGCCATAGGTGATAGGTTATGCATGACAGTTTTAAATGTGCATACAAAACCTCCATGCAAAACCGAGTTCAATAGAGGACACATACTACAAAAATGCAAGCCTCTCGGTTGGCTCATTTACAATCACGTTATCAACGGCAACACACTACCAATATCGTTGCTTTAGTGGGTGTTACTTGTTATGTATACCTAAAAGACAGATGTGTTGCTGGGGAGTTTGTTCCGCCACTTCTTCTTCCCAGCTAAAACACTAGGAAGTGGCGAAGGGCGGGCGTTTTGGGGGACTGTCTCTTGTAGTTTTGACGTTCAAAAAGTGCTGATTATCAGCCTAGTTTGAATAAATGACTTTTGATTTTGATTTCGGCTTCGTTAAGGGTACTTTAACACGCATTATGACCAGTATGACCAGCAGTAGACATCTTTCGACTAATATGGTCATGTTGATGAGGTCAGGAGTATTATAGTCTCAACCAGAGCGAGTGTAAGCACGTGAATGACCATTTACGAGCATGTTTGGAATTTCTCATAGTTTTCTGTTTGGTTTGGTTTCCCTTAGGGATAAAGACGCGATTTTATTTACGTATACAAATCAAATAAATTATTAATCCCTGAAGTAATAAGGGTCCTTTTAGCCTAAAAATAAAAAGGTATTTATTTAACACTCGAACACCCTCGCAGCTCAGCGGTGTAATACCGTTTGGAGAGCTTGGTTGGTCCAACATAACGCGACAGTCCTTTTGACGACATAAAACCCTCCGTTCGAGTACAGTATATAGATAAACAGTGAACCAACTGAGGGAGGGCCTTTGAGTTGTCTGTGCGGAGACGTCACATACGTTCATGAGATCTAATTCCTTAGCATAAATTTTATCGTATCGTAAATGCTGCAATCGACGTAAGTTTTCTTCTGGAATTTAAAAACCGCAACTGTCGTACGTACGAGGAACTAATTTTGACTGCTCGAACCCGTCTCTCATTACAAAACATACGTTAAAATTACTAGGGAACCTGATTTCTCGCTACAGACGATGGCTCACGTTCCATCTTGCACTGCATGCCCTGTTACCTGCGCACTTGATGACCTTTTGATAACATCAGCAAGCGGAGTTCTTATGGCTGATTTTTTGGGCCTAGCATATTTTAACTTGTCGTCATCGATACAACAATTCTCTCGAGTAACCTGTGACCTGAAGTATGCCGAGATTTCGTGTATATTTTTTATTGAAAGGTAGCTTCACAGCTAGTACATGATCATCATGATCTGCCTAGCCTTTTCCCAAACTTTGTTGGGGTCGGCTTCCAATCTAACCGGATGCAGCTGAGTATCAGTATTTTACATGAAGCGGTTGCCTATCTGACCTCCACAACCCAGTTAAATTAAACCCCTTGGTAAGACTGGATGTCATACTTTCGGCGTCTCACTACTTGTAACGACTGGCAAATATCTACAAATGACAAATGATCAACGGCTTCACATGCTTTCCGAGGCACGGAGGAAACGCCGTATGTAAGTATGGTCACCCATCCACGGACTGATTTCGGCAAGCACGGCTTCACCTTGAAGATAGACCCATGCGGCTGTTTATATTGTATATATGTATTATTTAGACACGAGCTAAATAATAACAGCTGACAGTACATAAGCATAAAATTATTAAGCGAAACATTACGCCAATTAAGAAATACTCAGAGAAGTATTTAAGGTAAGCAGAGAGTGAGTGACTCGAATTAATTAGCATTGTAAATTCTCTGATTGAAAAGTCTGTGTTCGTGCGGGTATCAGTAAATGTGTGAGATGATATGTGTCTTTGTACTGTATGTGAGTGAGCAGATTCGAGACTTATTTATTATTATTTATTAATTTATTAAAAACAAGGTTAATACAAAAATATATTTAAGAACTGTGCCCCACAAAACCGTTTTCACGGTTTGTCTGTGGGACCGGAACAATATGTTTAAAGAAAATGTTAATAGTGCGGACACTTAATTAATACTAATATTAGGTACTTGTAGCTAACAATCAATAAACGAAACTACTTATTTACCCTTGCTATTTGTTCTTAGGTGAATTACTGTATGTTTATACTAGTGAGTTTACTGCGGTTCGAGTAACACTCAAACACGTTTTATTGCTATCAGTGTAAGCGTACTATTTGTATGAGTGCACTATTGGGACGATCCGACCCCCGAGTTGCTGACGGGTTAGATATTGATTTTCGGATGTCGGTCAGTGTTATTATACGATGTTTGGTCCGGAACGAATTGAGTACTAAACTGAAGGACCTCTTATACAAGGTGTTGTTTTGCATCCTCGTCAAATTCAAGGAGTTAACTATGCTAATGATTCTCGTCCCGAATCTATAATAAAATGGGTAGGTCATTTTTATTTTTTTTTCTTATTTACGGAAATCGGTAAGTGTGAACCACCCGTGTTTTAAACGCGGGCCGACTGATTCTCGCCCTATAACTGAGCTTCCACAAATACAGACAATCTCAAACGTTTATTCGATAATTTCTTATCTCTAAACCACGTTAAGGGGGTTATTCTGAAATACTAACAAACATAAACAACCGAAAAAATCAGCGTTTATTTATTACACTAGGTACCGTAATTTTAATTGATTATTTATGTCTTGTGTGACAACCTCCTGAATTTTGACGAGGATGCAAAACAACACCTTGTAGATGTTGCAGTATAATTTTGTTAGAAAAATCCTAGGATTTTTGCAAAGGGCCTGATATTTCTAAACTAAGCCTAAACTAAGAAATATTTTTTGGTACTCGGAACTAATTCTCTTGCCCTTGTCCCACTTTATTTGGGGCAGCGCAGCATGTCTTCTACTTCATACTGCTCTGTTATTTGTTATCTCATCAGATAGGTTCCTTCTTTCTTGCCCTATCATCCTTCACACAGTTCATCCACAGTTTTGCAAATTGCAACTGCTACATTAATCATCATCATCATTCTATTGCCCTTATCCCAATTTATTTGGGGTTTGCTACAGCTACATTAATATCTACGCTAATTGATTAATTAAAAATAAAAACCATTACTTGCTATTTTTTAGATTCATTTATTTATTTAACTATTTATGTACAACAGAAAAGAAAAAAGAACAGAAAATTTATACAAAGGTGATATTTAATTAATGATAATAAAACAATAAAATAGTGAATGTACAGTTATGGGAAATTAATACCTCATCAGAATTACATTCTACAATAATTTGACATGTGTCAAAGAATGACAGGTCGAATCACCTGTCACACGAGCAACACAAGTCAATTTACTCAATAATAATTTTCTTTTACCTGACGATTGGTCACTGTCAATGTTAACAATTATTTATTTAATTACTCATTTATTTTTAAATTCATTTTAATATTTCAACGACATCCATTGCGTTATTTACGAAATTGAGTCAACAAACTCTTAAAACCTATGAAGCAACGGATAAGGATAACCTTCAAAATTCCTTCGGAATAGTGCTGGTTGCTGAAGATTAATTTATTTGGTAATAAACTAAAGTCTAAACTTCATTAGTTGAAAAGTTTAACTATCAAAGCTAACCTAAGACTAGTTAGCGTAGTTTAGTGAAATGCCTAAACCAAGATTAATTAAAACATTTTGCGAATGCCTTTTTGGTCACAGATTGATTAATTACAAGGTTAAGTTTAATAAATTAAATAATTATTAGCTGCACTCCTGCGGTGTGATTCTGTAAGACCTCACTTAGAACTTCGAATCTGAATCCGCTGTGAGTTTCTTGATTGGCATTCTAAAAACCCGGTTGATAATTCGATTTTACACTAGCGCCACCACTACGAGCGTGTCAGCGAGTTGAACTAAATTAACAGGGAGATTTTGACAGATAAAGTATGAGATGACGTAAGAAGTGGCATTCTGTAAGGTAATTCCCCCGTCACTTCGACGCTCCTTTGGCTACAAAATCAAGGTCATTTTGAATCTTACGCGAAGTGACAGTGGATAGCGATGTGAGTTGTCGTCTGAATTTTACAGAATCGACGTACTGCTGTGGAGGAGCTCGTGGCTAAATAAAATCAGCCACTCGGATCATTTTCCAGGTTAAAATGCGCTTGCCTAGGTTGGTCCGTGGATGGGTGACCACCCATTACATACCGAGTTTCCTCCATGCCTCGGAAAGCACGTTAAGCCGTTGGTCCCGGCTGTCATTTGTAGATCTTTGACTGCCGTTACAGGTATTCAGTGGCCTGAAAGTCCGACAGCCAGTCTTATCAAGGGGTATCGTATTACCCAGTACTACCTAGGTTGTAAAGGTAAAATAGGCGGTCGTTCCAAGTAAAATACTGGTATTCAGCTGCATCTAGTTAGACTGGATGCTGATCTCACCATAGATGGGAAAAAGCTAGGCAGATGATGAGTACTCCTGCTATGCTGTGTGTGTGTCTGTAGCTGGATTGCCTCGTAGATCTAGTGGTCACAAGTGCGACTGCTAACCAAGAGGTGTTGGTTTCGATTCCCGGGTCACACAAAGCGTTATTGGTTTGTTCATCAGGAATTTCACATTAGCAGCCACGGAGTCTAGATCTGTGCCCAGTTGATGGCTAGGCTCGACCCCTTTTACATGGGGCTTTCACATAACTGGTTAAATTTGGGTGTCGCAATAGGTACACCCCTGTCCAACCTTCTATTTATTTATTTATTTGTCGTAGTGAAGTGAATTTATTTCGTTAGACTCGGTTATCATGTGGGCAGATCATGGGTTTCGTGCTATGAAAACACACACTACACACAGTACACTGTTTCTATCGAACTAACAAATTACTCGATTTTACAATCTAACACAATAATACTAGGCACCATGAATCGGGATACAGTTCCGGGACGTCTTGACTTCGCCGCGATCACACTCTCTCTGTCCTCTTTGCAGCGAACTCGTAACATCTCGACTCTGTAGAAGCGCGCTTAGGTGTGGGTAGACTGGTAAGTAGGTCGCCTTTGGCGCGCTTGCAGATAGATGCCATTTTCTGTCCATACTAATGACCGAATCCGACATATTTATTTATATAACAGAGGCTACACAATTACATGCATGTTAACATATACACGGACAATACAAGTATGCGCTTCTAATTATAGGCAACCACATCATTTACTTATTGGCTAGGCAGTTACAAAAACTTTGATAAAAAAGAAATAATTAAAATTAATCAAAGTACAGCAAACGTAAATCAAAGAAATTAATGAATGATTACTATTATAAAAGAATTAATTAATTAATGAATCAATATGAAAACTAAAACAATAAGAGTAAAAAGTAATAAAAAATCAAACAAACCAATTCAAATAAAATAAAAAAATATTTTTATGTATGCACTTATGTCTTACCTATGTATTTGAAAAACATTGTCGTCCTTTTGGGCCACAGTAGGGTAAAAATAGTCGAGCCCAAGATTCTCATAAACGCTTCTTAGAAATCCAACGATTATCCCAGATATATTTTAATAGGTTTATGTATGGAACTGCTATTGTTCTCTTCATTGATCATGCCTCTCACTCTGACACATAGTCCAAGAGCGAGATGGATATAGTTGGGGTGTAATTTCTAATCTTGTTATTTCATTCAAAGTGTTATTAGTTTCAGTTTTAAAGCCTCAATGGCCTAAAAGCTTATCTTTGGAAGATAAGCAGAGCTGTTAATAATTATGAAACTCCTATTAAAATTAAAGTTTATTGTGTTACTCAGTAGAGGTGCTCGTGGTTAAATAGTAACAGCCGCATGGGTCGATCTTTAAGGTTAAGCCGTGCTTGCCGAGGTTGGTCCGTGGATGGATGACCATAATTACATACTGAGTTTCCTCCGTGCCTCGGAAAGCACGTTAAGCCGTTGGTCCCGGCTGTCACTTGTAGATCTTTGACAGTCGTTACGAGTCAGAAGCCAAAAGTCTGACATCCAGTCTTACCAAGGGGTATCGTATCACGCAGTTACTGGGTTGTGGTGGTCAGATAGGCAGTCGCTTCATGTAAAATACTGGTACTCAGCTGCATCCGGTTAGACTGGAAGCCGACCCCAAGATAGTTTAGGAAAAGGCTAGGCAGATGATGATGATTGGGTAACTCAGTAACTGGGATGGGGGGTTCCGACAGGTACTTGCTCCATGGAATGTATTGGTATCCTGAAATACACGAAAAGGCGAATCGACATGATTACAAATTGCGCACAAACCGAAACTAATAATTCCAATCTGAGAATTATTCGTTACAAAGACACATTCTTCAAAATCTCTGTACTTGGGAAATTTTCATTTCGTAGTAAAAATTTTGTAGTCATTCTGTAGGATAAAGAGTTTCTTTGGAATTGCACGCCAAGGAATGCGGAACAATGGTACTACTAACTTAACTTTGTTGTAAAAATTCCAAAGGAAATGGTTCATGCAGGAATGCTCTTTCGCTGATCGATAGTGTTTTATAGCTTCTACGTTTTGAATAGTTCAAAGCCTCGTTTTAATTGAAAACTATGTTTTGCATAAATTTAAGAACATTGTTGCTACCATCGTTTGAGGTTTGTGAGAGGTTTTTTCAACCTTACACTACCAACTCAACATACTTCCCTGCAACACAAAAACATGTTGCTCAAATAATGTCTTACAACTTCGTTTGACACATCATTATTCGAATGGTATATGATTTCGATCATCATCATCTGCCTAGCCTTTTCCCAAACTATCTTGGGGTCGGCTTTTAGTCTCACCGGATGCAGCTGAGTACCAGTATTTTACATGAAGCGACCGCCTATCTGACCGCCATAACCCAGTAACTGGGTAATATGATACCCCTTGGTAAGACTGGATGTCAGACTTTTAGCTTCTGACTACTTTTAACGACTGTCAAAGATCTACAAATGTCAGCCGGGACCAACGGCATAAAGTGCTTTCCGAGTAACGGAGGAAACTGGGTATGAAATTATGGTCACCCATCCACGGACCAACCTCGGCAAGCACGGCTTAACCTTAAAGATCGACCCGTGCGGCTGTCATTATTTTTAGCCTCACGACTCCTTACATCACGACTCCTTACATAGATTTCTAGATTGTAATTCTCTTCTAATAAATACCTATAACATAACAAAACATCACGCCTGTAATCCCCGAACGGATAGGCGTAGGTGTACCCAATTAGCACACCCACATTTCGCCAGTTATATTTAAATTCTATGTAAAAGGGGGCGAGTCTAGCCATCAACAGTCCGGCGCGAATCTAGACTCCGTGGCTGCTACTGCACTTCCTGATGAAAAAACCTGATACAATTTTGCCCCACTTTAGAATCGAACCCACGTCTTCATGCTCAGCAGTCGCCCTTGGGACCACTAGACCAACGAAGCAGATAAATACAAGGTGAAGAGGACACCGACGCGAAAACAGTTACCTAGTACTCACTGATGATGCTATATACACACTGAGTCATCGAAATATTTCATCCACGTATGCACCCAGAGAGGTGGGTGTAGCGACCTACAATTTGCAATTTGCCAAATGCAAAGCGATTACTTTTCAACTCGATTTTAAATTAATTTAAGAAGGAAATTGGCGGTGTCAAATTTTAGACAATTCATGATAGAAATAAATCATATAAATAAAACAAGTCCCTAGGATTCGTTATACGTAACAGCCAGCAGTTTAATAGCCCATTATGCCTAAAAACTTTATACTACTGTTATGTAAGGAGCACACTGGAAACAGCAAGTGTTATATGGAGACCTTTTTACAAAAAATATATTGATCTTATCGAATCCATCTAACGTAAATTTATTAAGCACCTAAATTATAAAACCAAATCTGACTTCCTAAATTACCCGGACTCCTGTCGATATCTAAGTTTAATACTCTAGAAGAGAGACGGCAGTTAAATGACATGGTGTTATTGTACGACATACTTAATAATAAATTCGACTGTCCACAATTGCTCGGCAAAATATATTAACGTCCCACCCAGACGTACCAGACATACCACTTTGTTAGCAGTTCCTAATGCCTCCACTAATTATATGAAGATGTCGCCTTTCTTGCGTCTACCCGCATTACATAATGACAAGTTCCCAACACTTGACCTCTTTAATATCAGTTGGAACCGAATTAAAAAAGAGATCGTTGCAATCCTGGATCAAGAAAGAGATAATCAGTTACACCACTAGTGCCAGTTACTCATAAGTATATAGACGTACACACATCATCACACGCATTTACAGACACCCACACTCACGCACACAGGCACACACCATACCTTTTAATGTAAATTAATTCGAGTCACTCTTTGCTTAGTATTTTAATATTTTTCTGTGTACTTCGTAATTGGCGTAATGTTTAATGTATTGTTTTTTATGTGTATGTAATGTCAGCTGTGAAGCTACCTTTCATGAAATAAATAAATAAATGTCATGTCATGTCATATTCACACTGAGTCATCGAAATTTTTCATCCACGTATGCACCCAGAGAGGTGGGGATGTAGCGACCTACAAAAAGCAACTTACTACAAAAAGTACTACACCGCCATCTATGACAAGACGGAAGAACTTACATCAATTGCAAGATCGCAAGCAAAGTTTACATCGACTTAAGACTATAGGTATAGAGAAACCTGACAACAACTGTTGGGCAGTTGCCCACCAGACATAACACCGGAGGATCATCCCTTTTCTAAAGGGTATGAAGAACTTTATTACACACTGTTACTCATACCCCTAAAGTGGGCAAAGATCGTCGCCACTCACTGGAGGCATGACGGAGGAAATCGCCGTCGTGGTAGACCGCGGCGAAGATGGTGTCCCGATCTGATCTTGTTTTCCGGGCGAGCCTGGCCAGATATCGCACAAGGTAGAGAAAGAGAGAGGTTTGGAAGGAGAAAGGGGAGGCCATTGCCCAACAGTGGGACACATGAGAGGCTAACACAAAAAAAGTCCATAAAAAATTAAAAAAAATAAAAGTCAGCCTTTTCATACACTTAGACCGTGTAGGTATGGGAACGTTCAAGTATTACGTAACGAATTTGGGGGGTGTCTTCTGAAACGTTACGATGCGTTACAGGGGCGGGAGGGGTTATTTGAACTACGTGTTACGTAACATTGTTTTAACCCTTCAGAACGGTCGCGTACAGATTTTTTTCTCACGGCGCGTTACCTGGGGGGGAGGGGGGTTACAAATAGACGTTACTGCGCGTTAGATGGGGGGAGGGGTTCAAAAATCTCCAAAAATTGCGTTACGTAATACTTGAACGCTCTCTATTGCACTTTTGTAGGAAACAGCATATTAAAAAAAAAAATACTGATTAAAAATTCTTTTGTGTAGGGGCTTCCGAATGATTTAATGAGTGGTAATCGTTTTTCGTCGGTGTCCCTTCCAACCGTTCCACTGTTTTGCTATATTTTTTATCATAAGGTCACCATAATTATGACCAAAAGCTCCGTCCTTCCTTGTTTCGCATCTTTTTTAATTTTTTTTTTCATTCAAAACAACCATACAAACACAAACGTACAAAAATACGTGTTAAGTGACATTAAAAAATATAATATAAGCAAAGCTTATTTCACTATTTTCACACTTGCAATTTGACACCCACAAATACAAAACAATTTCTTCATTTCATCCCCAAACCAGTTACCGAATTTCGAAGCATTCCTCAATATTGGTATTCCACAAGTATTTGTCGTCGAATAACTATTGACTATTATTGTTAAGGCTAGGTACAGATCGGGTGTTGAACAAAGATATTGTGTGGTGACTCATGTGACTGGGAGTTACTATTATCTTGTAAACCAGTTATTAAAGGAGTTTCTGTTTGGCTGTAAAGTTATTATTGTGGTTGTATCTTGATGTTATTACCTATTGTACTTGTGGTAGTTTTGGAGTGAGAAACAAGTATGATTTATTCATATTCATAGCTTTATTTGCTGTGTGCTGAGCAGAATTATTATGTTATATAGTTAACTGTAGTTAATGAAAGATGTATCTTTTACTGCTACCTTTATACAAGATGTTGTTTTGCATCCTCGTCAAAATTCAGGAGGTTGTCACACAAGACAAAAATAATCAATATAAACTACGGTACCTAGTTAATTATTAATAAACGCAGATTTTTTTGGTTGTTTATGTGTGTCAGTATTTCAGAATAACCCCCTTAAATGGTTTAGGGAATAAGAAATTATCAAAAAACGTTTGAGGTTCTTTGTATTTATGGAAGCGCGGTCATAGGGCGAGAATCAGATGGCCCGCGTTTAAAACACGGGTGGTTCACACTTACCGATTTCTGTAAATAACAAAAAAAAAAAAAAAATTACCTACCCATTTTATTATTGATTCGGGACGAGAATCATTAGCTTAGTTACCTCCTTGAATTTGACGAGGATGCAAAACAACACCTTGTATACCACAATATAAACACACGCAGTTAACTCGAAATTGTAATACCCCAATTTAGATGACAAAAACTAGCAAGTCATTTCTTATAAACAGTATACGCTTTTATAATAAGTTGTTACTTACAGAACAGACGGATGGAAAATTTAAAAATTTCATCAAACGTGTCCTTATATCGAAAAGAATATTACAAAATATATGATCAAACGAACTTCTTAAGTGAAGTTCGATCGATATAATATGAGTGGTTTCATTTGAAGATATAAATAAACAGGTAGTCCTTTGACCTACAAGGCAACACTCGCACGCTTTTAAAAGTTATTTATAATTAGAATAAGAATTCGATTTAAAAAAATAATCGATTAAAGTATCGACTCGTCTACCCTACACTATACTTGACAATGACGGCTCATTCTTTTAGAGTTGCGACTTGAGTTCAAGTCCTCTCGTGTTATAGTAAAAATAAACTGGGTTTTGGGTGGGTTGGGTATTTATATCTTCAAATGAAACCACTCATATTATATCGATCGAACTTCACTTAAGAAGTTCGTTTGATCATATATAATATTTCGTGGTTTCATTTTCGATATAAATAAACAGGTAGATGTTCAGAGACTGTGATATTTTTACATTTGTTTTATGCCTCTTGGTTAGGTGTATAAAAATTAAAACACGAGGAAACATAAAGCACAAATCGTAAATTTCTAATATTTAATTATTGAACAAACAAATACATTACAATCACTTGATTCGTATCTGTTTCAATAGGTATTCTTAATCATTAATTATGGGTATAGTTGTGTAAGCAAACGGATTTTACAAAGTCACACTTTTTTACAATAGGCCGATTAAAAAACTAACAGCTAACAAAGTCCGGTCCGGTGCGGACTGCGGACGCAGTCCAACCGGCAGTTTTTCGGATGAGACCAAGATAACCCAGCAGCGCGCGCCCTTGACGTGGCAGCATGGCGAGCGCTGTGTGCGCCGTAAACTGACACGTCACTGCCGCTCGCATACAACGTCTGTTTGATCCACCTGCTTATAGTCTGTGCTGTCGCCTTCATGTGGGGACGCTTCACAGTAATTAAGAGGTGATCTTTGTCTGAAGGCTTTAAGGCCTTCATTGCAGACATAATAGTCGACTAGCATTGTGGCTGGGAAAAATAATATCCGTTATAACGATCTCGATACCGTTTGAGTTGATTTTAATATAACTTATTTTAATGAAGGAAAACGTTTGTACTCTATATACAGTGCACAGACCTAGTAAAACAACAAGTGTTTTAGTTATTTTTTCTAAATACAGCTAAGTATGTGGGTCGCATTCCGAAATGTGGTCCAGCACTATTTGAGGTTGCCAAGTAGTTGAGTAGGTACTTAGGCAAAGATGGTCCCAATTTGAATATCTCTTTAAGTAGATGTTCAACGCACTCGTCTGAAGCTAAGTAGTTTCCTATGAGCAAGGATAAGGCTAAAGGTGGTTGTTAATCAAGCCGTAAGGCGCACCTTTATCGAACTGTTCAGTTAAAAAAGTGACTATTTGAGTGATGGAACTCTGAAACACATTCAGATTATGATCTTTACAGTACTGCCATCACAACTAGTAACAAATGCTGTATTGCTTAAGTGTACTTTCTGATAGTGAGGCGAACAACAAGCGCCGGGCGGCTAGGAGCGTACTGCGGCAGAAGAACGCGCGCCTGAGAGCAGCGCTGTTCCCAGGGTAAGCGTCTAGTGGAGCGGGTGTTGTTGTCTGATATGCGACAGTAATAATTTTGGGTGCGGTTCTAAGACAACAATTTCTCCAAGTAATAGATCCAATAACATAGGATATCAAGCCTGAGCAGGCCACATTGGGAAAAATCAAGATACCGATAATATACTTTATCCTGTGTATGTATATATATATATATATAAATTTATTATTATTTTTTATGCAATATAATAACAGAGAAAAAGGTGGGAAAAGTAAAAATAATTTTGGGGACCAACTTATCGTAAATTCGTCGCCGGCTATCGCATCTGGGTCCTGTTTCCATGACACAATGTGTTAGTGACAGTTGGCATTGATTCGAGAAGCGAATAGGTCAATCTCTGGCGGACCTACACATTTTACAATATATTTAAATGTAGGTTGTGATAACTCCCTTGCGACGTCGGGGTTCGCCTTGCGTGGCTCTTCGTCAGCCTCGACGTTGTCTTTTGTGTTTATGTACGAAGCGAATAGCTTTCGCATCTTGCACCATTGCAAATATCACGAGTCACGAAAAGGTGCGCTTAAGTGTACGAATTGAATACCGCCCAAGCGGTTTATATAACTTAAAGTGGTAGTGTTATCTCCACGAAACAGGATAGCACAGTCAGTAAGGTCCCGAGCAAAGCATTTAAGGGCCAAAAATACGGCTTATAATAATTCCAAATAAAACTAAATTCAGTTTCTTTCCAAGCGCCATTGACTCGTACTCCATTACTAAATGCACCCTAGCCTGTACCGTGCATAGCTTAGGGGCTTTAGTGGATTATTTACTTTGTAAATATTTTGAGACCACCAGTTATTTACTTTGTAAATAATTTGAGACCACAAATCACTAAAGATGATATAAGGAAGTATCTACCGTGTTGTTGTAGAAACAAATATTTAATTATTTTTAATATCTTTGTATGCAACCAACCGTAACGCACTGCTGGACACGCTGCTACGAGTTCTCCTATCAATTTGGAGAAATTTCTAATTGAAACTGTGGGTAGATAGAAATACTTTTGTACTAAACTGGCTATCTTATTGCGTTTGTCTAGAGGTAACGATAAAGTCATATCAGTGGTGTCATAAATGAATCCTAAAAATTTGTATGATGTTTGAGGTTGCAACTTGCTTTTTTCGTAATTTATTACGAATCCTAAACATTCTAGTAATGCTACTGTTTCCTTTACATTACGAATACATTCTTCGTAACTGCTCTCTAAACATACTGATTTGTTAAATCGTATAAATATGATACATTATAGAAACCCGCGATTACGTAAGACAATCTTAGTAAAACACCTAGGAGCTATTGTGAGCCCATAGGTTAATGCGTTAAACTCGTAAGTTCTTGTTTTGCTTGAGTTTTGCGCGGTATAATGAAATCGAACGATTTACGAAATTGCTTAGTAACAGGTATAAGTAGGTATGCTACCTTCATATCTACGGTCACCATGTACCGTCGCCATGTTAAAAAGTGTTTTAGAAATGAATTGATTTAAAGATTTTAAGTTCAGAATAAATCTTTTAACACAGTTGGACTTTGGAGCTAAAAATGTACTTAAAATAAACTGATCTGAACTAGGCTCGACCAGTGAAATGGCACCTAGTTTAGTGAAACTCTCGACAGCTAATGACATGTCACGCTGTTCACTCAATGACCATGTAATTCGAGGAATACAAGTTTGAAACGGCTCACATATTAACAGTCTAGGTATTCCGTTTATGATCCAATTAAGGATACTGGTATTATTAATAATGTGGGTCCAACAATTCTAGAAGTGTTGTACCCTATCTGCATGTACCTTTGTTACTGGCGTGCAGGGGCACGTGAGCGGTTCTGGTGCGCCTTGGTCGACGTCGCTGTCGCCGTCCCCGCTGCTGATCGACGTGTTGACATGGGGAATCTCTGACCCCTCGCCCCCCCCACCTGTTCGTTGGGTAACGAGAAGGTCCAGCTCAGTTTCCCTGGAACTGATGGCCCGCAGACATTGTGTTTTGGGACTGGGCATTAGTATTAGATTTCACTGGCAGTGGCCCAGTCTTCTTTATCTGTAGACCCTCTTTTTCAATAGTTTTAGACGACTTCATGTTATCCGGTAAAGTAGAACCGAACAGCGTCTCATCTCGCTCTCTGTCCTGTATGACATTGAAAAAAGCTTCGCTAGCCCGGGTGTGACCATTTTGATGCGAGCCTGGCTTTCGGAATTATTTAAATCACATAAAATGCGACAGCCTTCGCTTAGTGTTTTGATCGCTTCGATCTTCTTGTCACTGGTTAATAATGACGTCATAGCTTTGCTAATAGCGGTAATATGTGCACCCAATTGTTGTTGAGATCTCTCAACTTTTTTGTCGCGTAACCTTACCGTTCTCGCTGTTCCATTTCTGGACAGCGCGGCTGAGATCTCAATGTTTAATTTTGGCACTTGTAAGTAGTGTACAATCACTGGGTATGAGATTTTGTTTTAATATTTAGTCTCTCATTTCTTTTACCATTCCTTTTTTGAGTAATGGTAACCATAATTGGGTTAAGCATTATGATTTCCTGGCCCCAAGGAAGGACCAATGTCCTTTTTAGGTTCAGGAAGCGCCTCTGGCGGTGGTGGTGCCGGGGGCAACGACTTTAAATTATCCTGTTGAGTCGAAACAGACTCCAGCAAAATATCAGGCTGAAGCCCATCGGGGTCGGGTATTACGACTGTGTCTTCAGGCCCGAGACCTGGCTGCGGCTTAGTTTCCATGGGTGGTTGTGATAAATCACAAATCGCCGTTTCGTCTCCAAAACAAAAAAAAAATAAACGTAACTCAACAATATGTATGTGAGGTAGGCACGTCAAAAGGTAACAGTTCTAAATTCGAACCTATTACCAATATTTGTAACGCCTCGTTCGCTTATGGAATCTATGGCGAGTAGCTTATTGGCCGCGTTCAAATTTGAATCTATGGCAAATTACCAGTATCAAGACTGTCACTTTGACCAGTACTTGTACGGTAGAAGTAGCAGAGATTAATAGTAACTAACCTTGTGGGTTATCGTCGTCCGAACGTGAGAATGAATCTTCTCAACGCCCGGCATTTGTAACGGTGTTTATCCCGTATTTTTTCCATCTTCTTCATGTAACAATCAATTCGTTCTTCATAGGACCTTTTAGGCATCGTAAACGTAACTATGCCGTTTTTTTCAAACTTCGAACAAAGAACAAAACAATCCAAAGTAGGAGCGCGTGCACTCGTTGCCTCGCACGGAAAAAGAATGAGCCGTCATTGTCAAGTATAGTGTAGGGTAGACGAGTCGATACTTTAATCGATTATTTTTTTAAATCGAATTCTTATTCTAATTATAAATAACTTTTAAAAGCGTGCGAGTGTTGCCTTGTAGGTCAAAGGGTAGTCCTTTGACCTACAAGGCAACACTCGCACGCTTTTAATCTATAGGCTTTTATCTCTTTTGATCTTAAGCTTTTAATTTGTTTATTTATATCGAAAATGAAACCACGAAATATTATTAAGAACTACGTTGAAGATAAACAAGTTTGGCTTTAGTTCCTTCTGCTCATCTGCCTTAGGCTTCCTTAGTCTTTTTGTCTCTAACTATTCCCATTTTTTTTTTTTCTATTCTTGTAATTCTGATTTTTACAATATTTTCAAATTATTAAACCGTTAATTATTTATTTTGTTCAGAATAGATAACAGCACTGATGACAACATTGTGTCAATTATTTAATTTAGTCTTCTTACAATATTTTTTTACTTTTGTATAGATTCTTTTTTATTTACCGATTTTTTGTGAATGGGTGAACAGTGTAGGATTTGTAAATGACTAGTTTGTTTTTTTTTGCTTTATTCTGTTCTACCTTTTATAGTAAGCAACGACTAAGAGACTACTCACACTTATTCAGCTCCATTCGCGTTTTGCTGAACGATTTTGGTCATACTTAGGGACTACTCACACTTATTCAGCTCCATTAGCGTTTTGCTGAACGATTTGCAAGTGCTGAACTCTATCTCTAGCACTCGCATGATAATAACATACACGGTGTAAATCACCCCATCACGAAGCCATGAACCAAGCATTCTGTACATGAAACTAAGTAAGTTTACGCAAAAATAATTTCTGGGAAACGACTTTTTTTTGGGGGGTGTAAAATCATGTTTTGTGGTAGAACTCAATGTAACGCACTCAAAACATTGTGCTGATGGACGGATTGAATAGTACGGGGGTCGTGAAGGTATTTAAAGTAAAAATCTTACACTAAAAACTTGTCTTTAAAAAAATACTTGTCAAAAAGTTGGAACTTTGACCCCTAATATCTCCGTAACTAGAAGGTTCCCAGGTATGGTGTAGAACAAAAAAATGGTCGCAATGACAGGGAGAACCAGTGCCTTTCGGCTTCGTTAAGAGGTGTTTTACACCCTTTATTTGTCCTCATTTTATACTTGTTTGCCGCGAAAGCTGATAGACGCGGAATTGCGGAAAGCTGAACGGATGCGTACGCGTCTCCATACATAATCGTTGTTTTCTATGGGCATAAGCTGAATAGAGCTGAATAAGGGTGAGTAGTCCCATAATGTCGGGCCTACGCTGTCCTCCCATACTTAAGTACTAACGCCTGTAACATTCAAATATTGTAAAACCTATTGATTTTAAAAGAGCAACCATGGAGTTTCTTGTCGGTTTTTCTCTATAGGAAACGAGCAACCCGAAACGTGCACCTTTTGTCGACGTTTTATAAGTGCCCATGTAGACCTATGTTAAATAAAATATTTTGTTTTTTATTTTGAAATATAAGTAAATAAGATTGAAGTGTCTGTTACAGAAGTGTATTGAAGTGTATTGAAGTGTATTGAAGTGTATTGAAGTGTATTGAAGTGTATTGAAGTGTTTGTTGTAATAACAGCTTATAAAAATACGTCTTAAAAAAACTTACCTAAGTCTTTAAATTTTTGTCTGTCTGCCTGTCTGATTCTTGAGATTTAGAAAAACAATTGAAACCCTTGAAAGTTATCAAAATCTGAATCAAATAGGGAAGTAATATTTTAATTAACAGACTGAATTAAGAATATCTAGGTACTATTTTATCCAAAAGTGAAAAACCTGCTTGGTGAAAACGTGACAAGCTGACGACAGGGACGTCCAGATTATTCTACAGAATTTTGTGTATACATAAGTATTTCAATTATAAGTACTTACTTAATAGAGAGAAATGTTTCGCAAAGTAAGCATACTTTAGAACGCATTTACACGATACATTATGATTCCAGTATGACATAACGTAGAAGTTCCGGCGGCAAAATTCAAAACTGTTTGTTGCCTATTGCAATTTGCCAGATGCAAAACGATTACTTTTCAACTCGATTTTAAATGATCTTAATACAGAAATTGGCGGTTTAAATTCTAGACAATTTATGATAGAAATAAACGTTTTTTTTTGGTCATTAGGATTTGAGTATTGGGTATGTTAATAATGCAACCTTTAAATTGTGTCCTACAATACCTTTGACCTTTTAGTTCGCGTGTCACCCGCGCCTAAACTAGGTAAACAAATAAAGTTTAATGCTGATTATCGCTTACATGAGGCAACATTCTTTTAACATTATAACATTATTTTTTTAGACAAAATGAATGTTATGCATGTTTCCCGCAACACAAATAATTGACAATGACTACTGAGCATAATCAAATTGACGAAAAGTATACTAGCGACATCTATGACACAAATGTAGAACTAAAAGTCTTGCATCGCGCCATTCAAGTATACACGCGATATATAAGGTGACTGGTAATTATTGGCATCGGCCAAACATAAGTATCGACTTAAACATGTGATTATACATGAGTATAATAACGTGTTTAAGTATCGGTCAATATAAAAAAATATGTTTCTTTGGGAAAGTTGTTTGTTATCTTATGATAAGTTTTTACTAAGTTTATAAGTTCTTTTTGATAAGTTTTTAGCTTTTTAAAGTGAAACTTCTTATGCGACTTTCAACAAGTTTAACGTTCTCATGGAGGGGGAATATTTTCTATTACCCACTAAGAGATGGCGCTATTACAAGATTTGTGACTACGTAGTTCTACTAGGTACGCAAGATGGCGTGCAAACAGTCATGCAGAAAGTTAACCGTGGAACACCTAGGTGAACCACTTAGGTGTTCCATGGGTCAGTAACCATGCATTCGACTCTTCGGTGTGACCAGCCTTCGCTCAATTTCCATGAGTAGAATAACCTCGATAAACTCATGTAAAAAAGTGTACAACAATAAAATATTATTTAAAAGCTCATTAAAATAACGAGAGTGAATGCGTGACACTCGAACGCATGCGTGTAGTATTACGAAGTCTCACTTCTTCCGCGCGGAGGGACTCCACGCACAATTTTTTTTTTTCTTATTAATTTTTATTACAAGCTGATAAACTAGAAGCGGGCGCGCGCGAATTTCATACGACGGCGACGGTTGTATTATTGTGAGAGAAGTGAAAGAGTATAAAAAAATATTTCTTTGTGAAAGTTGTATGTTATCATGAGTATAATCACGTGTTTAAGTATCGGTCACTAATTACCAGTCACCCTATATACAAGAGCCCGACATCAACCGTCGTGCAGTAGCCCACCAACCACAAAACCCGTTTGGACGGTGGATTCTCCTTTTAGGAGGAACCTTACATCCAGCCCCTCAGACCCCACTTCCAACGCCCGAGGCCGTTAACAGGGCCTACACCCGGGTCATTGTTCAGCTGTAGACCTCATAATAGAATATTGAACCATTAATTAGCGTAATCTTGGTTTCTAATTAGTTTTAGCGTGACAGCAGTCAGTTAACGCTGACCTGTACCTACTCCATTTTAGGGCAAAGGCCTCTTCTTATGAAGACGGATCGTGAACTCATCGCCATTCTTGCTTTTTTTTACCACTCCTGCTCTGCCAGTGTCCCCTTGACATAGTCAGAGACTTTGGAATTTCTTTTTTATATTTATGTTTGCTTTTTTGTTTGCTTTTTACGACAATTTAATTTAGGTTTTTGCTTTTTCGAAATTATGTTCAATATTTGGTGTTTACTAAATAAATGTATGTATATATGTAATATAATAGTTTGCTGCTCTGTGCTTTAATTTTATATCTTTTAGTTAGTAGTTTCATGCATGCACATTAATACGATATTAATTTGCAAGTTACAAACTTGTTCGTCAAGGAGTCGTATTATTTGACCGAGATTGTATAGATCTAAGTTTAGAAACAAAATCCTTTAATTTCAAAAATTGACAGGTATTGTTCGTAAAAAATATCTAATTCCAATTTATACTTGGTGTTCGTAAATAGCCCTAAAGCCCTGTTCACACCGAGGCGAATCCCGCGCAGTAAGCAGCTGAGCAGGTTAACTGTTTTTAATAATGATAATCAGTTTATTACGGATGTCATTTTACATTCACAAATCATATTTTTAGTAAACATTCACTTTAAAAACTAGCTAAGTAAAATTTATGTAGGTTTCACAGAAGACGACATTCCATTTTTCTTTTTTTAAAAACGTGTGACACTAGGATTTTCTCCTGTATCGTGGGTGCGCTGTTACATGTTAGTTTTAGTTTAACTTATTGAATGTCGTCAACTTTATGTACTACCTTTTTTATATTTCCATGTTAATTACTGTAATTGGTGTTATTCCGTTTTAATTAACCATAAATAAATAAATTAATGATAGGCTTCCTCGTTGCTCTACTGATCGTCTGCTGAAAATGAGGTCCTAGATTTGGTTCCCAGGTCAGGCAAAGAATTATTAGGTGTTTCCATCGGGAACCTCTCAGTACTAACCACAGAGTCTGTATTTGCTCCCAGTTGATAGCAATAAGCTCGCCCCTTATGGGACATGGGACTTGAAACATAACTGGCAAAATGTTGGTGTACTATTAAGTACGCTTCTGCCTAACCCTTCAGGGATTACAGGCGTGATGTTATGTATAACGATGGAAATCACGCCATTAGCCAGTCGCGCCGGTTTGAACAGCTCCTGCCAAGTCTTCAAGCCTTTCCATTCTTTTTATTCATTTTTTTTTACAATAATTTTCCAATCATTGCACCATTCGTTCATTGTTCAGAATAGTTACAGCACTGATGATAACATCTGTGCCAATTTAGTGTTCTTATATTGTTTTATTTTTACTTTTGTACAGATTCTTTTTATTTACCAATTTTTTTTTGTGAATGTGTGGTCATTGTAGGTTTTGTAAATTCGTAGTATTTTTTTTATCTTGTTCTACCTATTGTAATAAGCAACGACTTATTGTCGGGCCTACGCTGTCCTCCCAAACTTAAGTACTGACGCTGTAACTTCAAATATTGTAGAATAAAATGATTTTAAAAGAAAAACCATGGAGTTTTTTGCCGGTTCTTCTCCATAAGAAACGACCAACCTGAACCGTGCACCTTTTGTTGACGTTTTATGTAGGCCTATGTAAATAAAATATTTTGATAGATTTTTATTGATTGATTGAGACAGTTGACACAATCTAAACAAACAAATTTCGTCCGCATGCTGTGATGCGGGACGAAATTTTCGAAACGACGACTTTGCGGGATTCGCATAAGTTTGATCAGAGCTTAACCACCACGCCTAGATTGTTTATACACAGTTGTTGAAATATTCGCTAACTAGCACTTAAGTCTTAATTAATCTGTTGGAACTCTATAAATTCGTTGATTCATTGAATTTCAATATTCTAATTGATTACTTCTTGGAATAACTTCGAAACGTTTGTTTATTGTTTTGCTGTTTCTTCGGTCATATTATTTATTTGATTGATTTCGTTTCGTTTCTACGTCGATCTAAATCGAGTCGATTTTAGAGTTGGAATGTTTTTGTTAACTTTCGATTGTAAACAATCTCAAGAATAAAAAAAAAAAGAGCGAAAACAAACTGCCTGTTGGTCTAGTGTGTAAGCAATTAAGATTAAAAAAGTGAATAAAAGTAATGAAAATGTTATAAGTGCGCAATTTGACTAGTAACAAATTAATTAATTGGTAAGTAATCGAGTTCAATTAATCTTAATAAATTGCTTAATATTATGTTACGATAAAATACTTACAAAACTCAGTAAAGTTCAATGTAAAACCATAAAAAGTATGTTTTGCAAGTATTTTCGAGTAACCATTTAACGCCCACCCATTGGCTAAAAATGGCGCGCTTTTCCCCCTCTTTACACAGAGCTGTCGAGTAAATCGAGTGGGATGGCTGAGACAGTCTTCTTGTAACCGTCGAGCTGTACAGTACCTAAATTGTTATTCTGTGTAGTTATATTCTGTTTGTACATAATAAACTGTGTACCCAAAGTCTGTTTGTTTCTTTCAAATGGTTGCAAGCGCGACTGCCGAGATTGTGGTCTGGGTTCGATTCCCATGTCGGTCAAAGTGTTATTGGGTTTTTCCATCAGAAATTTCTCAGTATCAGCCACGGAGACGGGATTTGTGCCCGGCTGATGGCTATAGGCTCGCCCCTTATCACATGGGACTTAAGCATAAGTGGCGAAATGTGCGTTTTCTATTCAGTTCAGCTCTGCCTTAACCTTCGTTGACAGGCGTTATGTAATTCACGAAAACCATTGATAAATCCAAAATGGCTAAAGTTCGAAAACGTGTAAAATGTGGCCATTTATCATGCTCTCTTTAATCCCCCGGTATTTGACGAATTTATTTATTTTTCTGTGTGATAAAATGACGAGAGAAAAAAAACACAATTTTTAATCCTTTTCAGGAGGGACCTGTTAATTGTATGAAGCATCCATGAGTAAATTAAGGGATTAATTTCCAAGTGTTCAGCCATTACACAACCAATGACTTTAATAGGGATGATGACTGGGTAAAGAAAACGATATTCTATTTTGTCCGTCAATCAGGTAATACAAAAATATTTGATACGTATTTTTTGTTTTATCAAGTTAACAAAAAAATACTTAGTTAAAACGCATTAAAGTTGGAGAGTGGGGGCTCACTACGTCACAACTAGGTATAAAATGTACTGAGCCGTGACGTCATGCGCCATTTCAACTCAAAATATCTCCGTAATTTTACGATTACGTGAAAAAAGAAAAAATACGTGTCAAATACTTTTTAATAATCTACCCGATAGACAAATAAAAAAAAATGAGTCACCATCCCTATTATTGATTATATCAAAGGATCCAGATCGAGATTGGACGTTAAAAGGTTCACTGGCATCCTTGTTCACCAACACTACACCTATATGTAATGTCTAAATATTATTATGCTATTAGATTTAGCTCGGGTCGATCATCCATTATTATATACCGAAGTTCCTCCGTGCTTTAGAAAGCACATAATGCCGCTGTCATTTACTATCTTTGATAATAATCGTTACAGTCAGTGGTCCAAAAGTTTGACAACCAATCTTACCAATGGTATCGTGTAACCCAGTACTAACTAGGTTTTGGAGATCAGATAGGCAGTCGGTCCACGTAAAATACAGGTAATCAGCTGCATGCGGTTAGACTGGAAGCCGACCCCAATATAATTGTTTTTTGTTATTTTTTATTTTTTTACTTTATTTTTTTTATTTTACTTTGTTTTTTTTTTCTCGTCGGTATGCACGTGTAAGCGGGCACGCCCTTTATGTCGGAGGCTTTGTTTACTCTTAAGTATATATTTTAATATTTTATTTTATTATTGGTGTGTGCTAGCTGCCATGTGACATTGATTTGATGTTATGGATTCTTTGGTTCTATAAACTTGAACACTATTGTATAGAATCTGGTTCTTCTAACCTAACAGACAGATGTGTTGCTGGGGAGTTTGTTCCGTCACTTCTTCTTCCCAGCTAAAACACTAGGAAGTGGCGAAGGGCGGGCGTTTTGGGGGACTGTCTCTTGTAATTTTGACGTTCAAAAAGTGCTGTTTATCAGCCTAATTTGAATAAATGACTTTTGATTTGATTTTGATTGATTGGGAAAGGGCTGGGCAAATGAAGATGAGATTTAAGACGCTTATCATTTAGTGTATTAGCTTGCACATAAGTGTCGCTTATTATTATTGAAAACGTGCAAATATTTCATGACTACTACATATTTTAGATATAAGCATGATAAATTAAAGCTCAAAACACAAAATAGCTTGCTTACAGCGATCGCTGTCCAAACATGATATGTTAGAATATTCCCAAGCGACGCAATATTTACACCACATTTTGAACGTTCAAATATCAATTTTGTTTTATATTTTTTACATTCCACATTCCATTTTTACACGTGCCCCTCAGCACGTTTTAAAAAATATGTATTTGAATTGAAATGTTGCCCGCTGAAAACTGTAGGGCTCTCGATTTTTTCTCCAAACGTATCGTTCAATTTGTTTCATTTGGAATAATATGATTGCCTTTTAGTTTTTGAAATGTATTTCGGTATTAGGTTTTAAATTGATAACATGCTAGACACTTTAGTTTTTTACTGATGTTGATATTAAAACAAAAAGAGGTCAGTTTTGTTTTTGTTTTTTTACTAAAAAAAATACAAGGTGTTGTTTTGCAACCTTGTCAAATTTAAGGACGTAACTATGCTAATGATTCTCGTCCCGAATCGTAATGTAATTTTAATAATTGGTAATTTGGTAATTTTTATTTTTTTCCTTTATTACGGAAATCGGTAAGTGTGAACCACCCGTATTTTAAACGCGAGCCGTCTGATTCTCGACCTATAACCTCGCTTCCACACATACAAACAATCTCAAACGTTTATTCAATCATTTCTAATTCCCTACACCACGTTAAGGGGGTTATTCTGAAATACTGACAAACATAAACATCTGTGTTTTTTAATAATTAACTAGGTACCGTAATTTTAATTGATTATGTATGTCTTTTGTGACAACCTCCTGAATTTTGACGAGGATGCAAAACAACACCTTGTAGAGCTACTTAATAATAATATTGTATTAATTTACACATTTACAAAAGTATTGAGTAAAAAAAATACTATGGATCATCAACATCATCATTAGCCTATAATGTTCCCACTGCTGGGACACAGGCCTCCTTTCCTATGAGAGGGAGTGGGCTGTAATCCACAACGCGGCCGGGCCCAGTGCGGGTTGGTAGATGTCACATGTCTTCGAATTTTTGGTTCTAGGACATGCCGGTTTCCTCACGATGTTTTCCTTCACCGTTTTTGAGAGCAGCGGTGATGATATAAATTACACAAAGTAATGCGCCTGTCTGGGTTCGAACCCACGGCTTACTGCTCGTAAGTCGGGGCTGCCACCACTGGGCCACCGCCGCTCTCCCCATACCATGGATATTACAAAACATATTTCTCTCCTCAACTTCACGTCTTTCCCTCATGGGGGTTGGCAGAAATTACAGAACGCCAGCTGTCCGCCACGTTCCTTAAATTACATTCTCGTTCATAAAAGTGGTCATACACGCACGCCGGTTGCAAGTACTACGCACCTTTTTTTTTTCGGATGGGAAGTCATCACTGACTAAAACCCATCCATGTTTTTTCTTTGCCCTTTGTGTTCCTCGGTTGCATCGGTCCTCTCGGACCCCTTCCGATTTGCTGACATCTCCTTGAGGCGCGCGTGGAACACGAACGCGCTGTCGACACGGCCGTCATGAGACGGATGGACGGTAAGCTAGCCCATTACTCACCGTCACAGGAGGTACTACGCACCTGTCCTTTAAAATAACATCACCAATAATTTCTGGGGTAGATTACAATAAAACCAGTTATATAATTTTAATATAATTTATTTTCTGACTAGAATTCTTTAATTATACCAAATACCAGCTTTGGCTTCATCCCTTCAAGGGGGTGCCTATTACAAGCCGTCAGAAACATTAAGATCATAGAAAATATTATTTACAGTAATGGATGAAAACTAACATTGCTTCTCTTACCTTAACTATTAACTAAGTACATGAATTTATATTACAAAGATTATTTTGATAAGCTCTTATATATTGCGACCTTGAAAGTACATACAAGTAAATCTTTGGTTGCATGCTTTACAAACATTGGCCGATGTGAGCCAATAGTTGTGTCAATCTAATCTAAACAAATAAATAAAATTGAAGTGTCTGTTTGTAATATTAAAATAACCGCATTTACTTCATGCATATGAATGTATATGCAATATTCCGTACAAATACCAAAATATTTTTGTCTATCTGTCTGTCTGTCTGTTTGTTCTGGCTAATCTCTGGAACGGTTGGACCGATTTTGACGGGACTTTCACTAGCAGATGGCTGATATAATAAGGAGTAACTTATGCTACTTCTTAAATTCACGCGGGTGAAGTCGCGGGCACAGCTAGTAAATAATAAATCATAGCCCCGCGTTTGCACTCATATTATGCACTTCAACCAAATTATTTGTGCAGGTGGAAAAAAACAGAAATAAAATAAATGTGCCTGAAATAACGATGCAGATTTTCTTGACAAGCAACGCTAACTTTGAACTGTACATTTAAAGTGGCCATACTACAAGATGTTGTTTTGCATCCTCGTCAAATTCAAGGAGGTAACTATTCTAATGATTCTCGACCCTTATCAACAATAAAATGGGGTTATTTTGAAAAATTGACAAAATAAAACAAAACAAAAAAACAGTATTTTTTATAATCAACTAGGTACCGTAATTTATATTGATTATTTATTTATTTCTCTTGTGACAACATCCTGAATTTTGACGAAGATGCAAACAACGCCTTGTGTATATATATGCAAAATAGTTGTCAAAAACATATCGTTTGCAAACATGTATCAAAACTGTTGTAATGACGTTCTTTAAAACAAGTCCTTTGAACAATTTCGTTCAATTAAGATAGTTTGAAAAGTATAAAGGGTGTAAAACACCTCTTAATGAAACCGAAAGGCACTGGTTCTCCCTGACATTGCGATCATTTTTTTGTTCTACACCATACCTAGGAACCTTCTAGTTTCGGAGATATTAGGGGTCAAAGTTCCAACTTTTTGACAAGTATTTTTTTAAATACAAGTTTTAAATTTAAGATTTTTACTTTAAACACCTCCACGACCCCCATACTATTCAATCCGTCCATCAGCACAATGTTTTGAGTGCGTTACATTGAGTTCTACCACAAAACATGATTTTACACCCCCCAAAAAAAAGTCGTTTCCCAGCAATAATTTTTGCGTAAAGTTACTTAGTTTCATGTACATAATGCTTGGTTGACGGCTTCGTGATGAGGTGATTTACACCTTTTATATTACAGTCAAAACTATTAATTAGTCAAAACTACTTTTGACCGGTGTCAGTCAAAACCCTTATTAGGTTAAATGGCATCTTCTGTATTAAAAATATTTTGTTTGAGGAGCTATAATTACCTAGAATTACTACAAAACGATGTTTATCAAAGGGTCCAAAAAAAAACCTAAGAACCTACTGAGTTTCTAAGTAAATTTTAGTTATTGTTAAAAGAGTTTTAACCGGTTAAAAGTAGTTTTGACTAGTTGACAGGTTTTACTGTTACATATACACGGCCTCATATCAAACTATACGTGTCCAGTATAACACGAGCTCGGTTTGTATAGATTTCCAGAACAATGAGAGATCCGCATAAACTGTTTTTTTATATCTTGATTGATCGTCGTGCGTACACAGCTCATCTTTACAACTTGTTTTGGATGAAAAGGAAGCCAATATATCTTTTAACGTTGGTGTAAACGTTAGACAGCATATCTGTCGTTCATTCACGAGTAGAAAACATTGTATTTAGTCGTCAGCTGACGAAGTTCCGATACTTAGTCAAATAAAAATGGGATTAAATATAATGAGCACCAAAAAATACTTTGAGATCCTAAGCTACGTTACCCAAAAAAAAATACTAAACACCAAAAAAATTGTATTCAAAGACCAAATATAGTAAATGATCACCAAATTTTGTGGCAAGAAGAACTTAGGAAGCAAGTGCGAGCAAAGCGAGCTCTTGTTAGTTACTTTAAACCCTGCAGAGAGAAATAGGAGCCCCGCGTAGCGGGGCTCCGTCGACTACGCCTTAGTTCGGAGCTGTGATTTTCAGGTTTTTAATTCTGGTGATGATTTACTATTTCTGGTGATCATTTACTATTTTAGGCAGTATAAAAATGTTTTTTAATGTTATATTTACTTAATCTGGTGTTATGTTAAACATAAGCCAATAAAAATTTATACATCCATTCTAATATTACTATTTTTGACATACTATAAAAAAAACAGTGACTTGTTATAGTAACTATTTATAATAATTGCGTTCAACCAAAGTTAAAATCTAGTTGAATATTATGTATATTAATATTATTTCAGTACCTAGGTATATGATTTTTTGTTGTAAGCTATCTACATTATTTCTGGCAAATCGATTGAACATTAATAAATTATTGCAGATTTAACACTAACGTCTAAATACTTACAGTTATGTATTTAACAGTTTCCTAATTAAAATGATAGAATTGAGTAAAATACATTATATTTTGCAACCAGATTTTATCCAGATTTCGAATTTAACACTTTTATCTAAAATTAATATCTAATTTCTGCTGTACATAGCGTTTTATCTGCGTAACTTATCTAATAAATTATTAGCGCATTATTCTTGATAGCTTAGAACGACTACAATTTGTAATAATCACGGATTATATATTAACAATATTTATATATGTATATATTTAAATTTATTTTCTCCTAACCTTGGCTGTAGCTCTTTAGAGCATTTACACTTTACGACATTTCATACAAACTTTTAAGTCCTTATTTTCCGAAATGACTGAACCGATTTTAATGAAACATCATACGCATAAGCAGGATACATACCTAGGTCTAAAAAGTTACCAAAACATTTTAGAAATGTCTTTAAAAAAAAAGATAATTTGAAATTTCTGTTTCTATGGATAATTTATAATCGGTGTAATTTAGCTGAAACGCTTTTTTTCGAAAATGTTTTAGTTTCTTTTTAGACCTATGTATCCTACTTATGCGTATGAAGTTTCATTAAAATCGGTTCAGTCATTTCGGAAAATAAGGACTTGAAAGTTTGTATGAAATGCCGGAAGGCGTAAACGCTCTTAAGCTTTGCCCAAACTGCGGCGAATCACGCCCGGGACGCGGGACGAAATTCACTAGCACTGATTGTGTCACCTAAGTTGTATAGGGTGTTCAAACTGGCTTTTTAGCCCATAAAATATAACTTGATTAAAATGACAGTTGTCAAACTAAAGAGACTAGTAGCTATGATCATATTGAAACAAATAATAACAAATGCATACTTATGTCAATATTTTACGCTATGTAAATATGGATAATAATAAGGGCCAATTAAACTATTGAAAAAAAACGTAATTTTAACAAAGTTATCGGCTTAATTATGTACATCCAGATAGCTGTAATTTTAATCAAGTTAAATTTCAAGACCAATAATAGTCGCGTCAATTTGTAATCATTAAAACAACATACGTGCATTTTTGCGTCCCGGGATTCGCCTCAATGTGGCCAAGGCTTTAAGACGGTAAGGTTATTTCCATTTTTCCTCTGTAGTAGAGATGTTACCGTGATAACAACCATGTCGTGCCTAAAAAATATGGCCCTTTCAGAAACCCCTTATACAAGGTGTTGTTTTGCATCCTCGTCAAATCCAAGGAGGTAACTATGCTACTGATTGTCGTCCCGAATCAATAATAAAATGGGTTGGTATTTTTTTTTTCTTGTTTACTGAAATCGGTACTTGTGAACCACCCTTGTTTTAAACGCGGACCGTCTGGTTCTCGCCCTATAACCTCGCTTACACACATACAAACAATCTCAAACGTTTATTCGATAATTTCTTATTCCCTAAACCACGTTGAGGGGGTTATTCTGAAATATTGACAAACTAAAACAACCACAAAAATCAGCGTTTGTTAATAATTAACTAGGTACCGTAATTTTAATTGATTATTTATGTCTTTTGTGACCACCTCCTGAAATTTGACGAGAATGCAAAACAACACCTTGTATACTATGTATGCCACCAACTTTAACACAAAATACTATGTACACTATACATATATAATGATAAATTCATTAAACGTGATATGTTCTAAGATATATGTTCTATAATACTGCCATTCATGACTATAATACATATGTATGTACCTAACTAGTAAAGTATATTAGCGCTTTTCCCCATTTAGTATTACTCTATCATAATACTGCCTAAATGTATAATTTCTGTGGAAGGGAAAGTACTAAAATAAGGCGACTTTGATCTACGTTTTTGGGTTTTTCTACTCTGTACTTTGTTTTAGAGGGATTAAGGAACTTTTTTGAGTAAAATATTTCTAGTTGAGTGATTGTTATGAAAAGGTTATTAAGTTTTTGAATGAACGTAAATTTTCAACTAGTAGAACATGAATTTATGAAAACGGTATTTATGTCGAGTGTGTAAGTCCAAAGGAGAATGAGTACACTCAAATTGATGCTTCAGCGCATAGATTCTTAGGTGAGTACGCCAGTCTAACTCTCTAACTTCAAATTCTTCAAAATTTTTCTTCCAATTTGCGTGTAATATGAATAATGATTTTTGACCGAAACAAATACATAATTGTAACATAACATCACGCCTGTAATCCCCAAAGGGTTTGGCAGAGTTGTACCTAAAAGCACATGGGTGTGCTTTTAGGTACAACTCTGCCATTCTGCTATTCATTATGCCAGTTAATAATTAATTCATAATTTCTTACAAAGTTAGAAACACAAAATCATCAATGCAACTATCTTAGTTTAAATCACCCTATGATAACATTGAAATATAAACAGTTTTCATTTCACGAGTTAGCTTACCGCACAAATTTATTTCTTGAAATATTACTGTCCTGCCGATTCTTCGATGTAATTTACAATCTCTTTGATCATCACGTTATGGGTATATGAGTGTGTGTGAGACAAAATATATATTTTGTCTCACACACACTCATATACTCATATACCCAGTGAGACAAAATATATATTTTGTCTCACTCTTTTCCTTTGAGTCTAAAGTCAAGCGGGATTCGAGCGATATTAACCTAAACCAGCTCACTTGATGTAATGCATATCAATAAGGTGTCCTTTTTCCTTTTATTTGAAGATTTCCCCAAAAACGTATTATCTCAAAGCCGGCCAATATAAAAATATTACAATGAAGCCGCCATTTTTAATTCCAATGTGATTGCGAAATGTCACACAAAAGTTTATTTGAAGGAATTTTATTTATTAGTTAATGAAATATTTTATTAAATATTTTGATATTACTTCTTACTAGGGTTCATGATTTCTCGAGCTTTTCAATTTCTCGGGTCTCGAGAATTCTCGAGGCTAATTTCTCGGGTCTTCTCGGGTTGTCGAGAAATTTACACTTACGTACGTTTTCTCATATTATTTGGTTCTAATAACGTTAACAAATTCAGTGGTTTTCCTCTCAAATAAAAGTATCAAATAATGACCTCACTGATGCTCACTCAATCCTGTATTGTGCGGCTGTAGCGGCATGTCGTGTATCTCATGTCAAATTTTTTGATGATAGAGCTACACGACTTAAGCCTGCTGTACCGGCATGGCAATGCAGAATTGAGCGACGTATTGGTGGGTCCAGAACACTCATCGGCAAACTAATCTGCTTCAAAGAGGGCAACAATCGCCCTCGAGTGATGCGTTTTGTGAAGCGGGCATTTGCGGGGACTGATATTAGTCCTCGAGACTATATTTCTCGTATCACAGAACGCATCGACTTCCTGAAGCAGAAAGTGTATGCATAGGCAAACCGTATTCGTAGGTATAAGCGGTGGGTGGAACGATACACTCTGAATCGCACATTCCTAAGAGATGAAAGGTGGGTTTATAGGACTTGGGAGCGACCGGATCAAGGTGTTGCTGACACGCGCTTACCGGATGATGACGCCATGTCCTTGTTCTGGCGCAGCATCTGGTCGGTGCCTGTCAGCCACACTGAGGGTGAATGGACTCGGGTGGTCGAGCGAGTATGCGATCCAGTTCCAGAAATGGGGGCTATCACTATCAGCCCCCAAGACGTAGCTCGTGCAGTCCGTCCGTTGTTTAACTGGACATCTCCAGGGCCGGACGGACTGCAAAACTTCTGGATTAAGTGGATCCAGAGGTCGCACGCTCGCTTGGCGGCCCTATTCCAGTCAGCTTTAGAATCAGGGTTGCTGCCCGAGTTCTTAACTACTGGAATCACCCACCTGCTCTATAAATCGGGTAGTACTGCGGGGCCCAAAAATTATAGACTTAACTGTCTTCCGACATTGTATAAAGTTCTTACATCCATTGATGACAATTCGATCATGTCCGCTTCTCAAAATGGATGTAGGAACGGGTCCCACGGTACTAAGGAGCTGCTTCTCATTGATACGGCCATTAACCAACAGGTTCGCCGTTCCCGAAGGGATCTGTCGACATGTTGGATAGATTATAAGAAGGCCTATGACTCGGTGCCACATACATGGCTCATGAGGGTGCTAGAGTTGTATAAAATAGATGCAACTCTACGCACCTTCCTGATGTCGTGTATGAGGCAATGGAGGACAGTCCTTAGCTATCCAGGATGTCGGCATATCGAAGGTAACAGCGAACCGATAAGGATAGAGCGTGGTATTTTTCAGGGCGATAGTTTGAGCCCACTTTGGTTGCCACCTGATACATCAGGTCCATGCAGGGCCTACAGACCATGCATCGTCCGTAGCCTGGCTACGTTCCGGGGAACTCTTTGGGGAAACCGAAGGTTTTGTTTGTGCAATTATGGATGAAGTTATGATGACAAATAACTACCGGAAATGTATTGTGAAGGATGGCACGGTTGACATATGTCGGGCATGCCACCGTCCAGGCGAATCGATCCGTCACATTATCTCTGGGTGTTCTCGTCTAGCTAACGGAGCTGTCCACTCTGTCCGACACCACGCTCAGAAGCGTGTTGGTGCTACGTTTTACCCGAGACCACAAGGCCGGAACATGCCGAAGGCACTGCTCCGCCATAAGAACCCCAACAAACCTCTAAAGACGTTGTTATACTGGACGCGCAGAGCATTGAAGGCGTTTTTAGTGTAATTGCTCCACAGGTCGCACGTGTATAACGATTGGCAATAGCTTTTAAATGGTGTGACTTGATACATGATTTCTCGAGTTCTCGACTTTTCTCGAGCTTGATTTCCCGGGAACGAAGTCCAACGATTTCGCGGGAATTCTCGTCTCGAGAGTTCTCGGGAATGAACCCTACTTCTTACTGTTCACTTTGGAACTAGAGATCATAAAAACGTTTCATGTTAATAAATATTTCAATACGAAATTATGAAATGGAATTTTTATTTTGACAAAACAATTTGAAATACGAAGAGAGAACTTAATTTTACTTCTTTCAGTGAGTAGGTAGTAAAATTATGATTTTGATTTGTAATCACAAAAAATATTAATTAGAATTTAAACCGACATAAGATATTCGAGATCACCTTTAATGAAGCCGTTTTGCCGTCGTTTCGTTTAATATAAAACGACACACGGCAATAACGTCACATTCGATCAAATTAATTTCCGGTTTTCAGCTGCATCCGGTTAGAGGTGGTACACACAAATGATGGTACACACATGGTGTCAATATCCAATATTTGTGAGATATGCGTTCCGGTAAAAGTCGCTCGGGTCAGACGACCGAAACACAATTTGGCAAAGATGAAAGCCGACTGTGTGTCGATTTTATTTTTCAACTATGTACTAAAATTGCCAGAGTTGAATAAGCCGACACGGATTTGTATGTCGACCATAATCTTCTTATAAAAGACTAGCCAGATGGCGATATCATAAAGGATGTAAGTAAACCACCCTTAATGAAGCTAAAGGGCACTTGTTCTCCCCATCATTGCGATCATTTTTTTGTTCTAGATCATACCTTCTAGTTATACCGACATATTGCAGGTCAAATTTCCAACTTTATCACAAATTTTTTGACAGTTTTTTTTTTAAAGCTTTACATTAAATGCCTTCATAACCCGTTTACTATTTAATGCATCTATCAGCACAATGTTTTGAGTGCGTTACGTTGAGTTTTACCGTAGACCGTGATTTTTCACCCCAAAAAAAGTCGTTTCCCAGCAATAATTTTTGCGTAGGGTTACTAGTTTGATGTTTAGAATGCTTGGTTGACGGCTTCGTGAAGCACGTGAAGCACTTCACGTTTACAGCTTGTATAAATACCATGAATTTTTAGTCGTCTTACAAAGGTGGTCCGCTTAATGTACCCGAAATAAAATACTTCTATTTAATCGTAAAAAAAGTTAATCACGTTTAACTTTTTTAACGATTAATTAAGATAATTAATAGGTAAAAAGAAAAATAAATACGGACCGCGATCGCAACAGGGTGTTTCTAACTACGTCACTCATCATAATAATGTACCTATAATATTTTTAAATTATTCAATACTCATGAAACCATTTATTTTTTAATGAATTTTTAGTTGTCATGGGACACGTGAAGTGGGTTGCCGTTGTAATACGACTAAACGATCACGGTGTATAGATAATTGTAACTTTACATTAGTAGTTCGCAGAAATCACCAAACCTAAGAGAGCTCTTAGATTCCTTTCTCCTTATTCGTTGATCTAACGAGTAGTTCTAGTATTAGAACAACGAGTTCGTCGGCATGTTCAATGTTATACGAAAATGGTTCTTATTTTCATAGTGATAAGAAGTGTGAATAAAGCGGCTCCTTTGTAATACTCTCATACATAAAGCTGAAGAATGTTTTGTGCTTCTATTTACATGGTGCAGGGTTGCCTATGAAAAATGATTTATAAAAGTACTTGAAATGACAGGCCCTTCGGTTAACTAAGACGTTGTTTCTTCAAGTAGTTGCGCGATGCGGGCGGAGTAAGGTGTAGTCGTATGCAATTTTTTTTTTAAAAGGCTTTTATTAGCTTCGACTTTGTCTCTGTCATCTCTGACCTAGACTAGAGTCAAGAGCAAACCCAAAAAAAAAAGGTTCAACGGTAACTATGTATTGTAACAAAATCTTAGAAGTTAAATTTGACCCACTTCCCGGATTCCGATTGAGCTGAAATTTTGCATACAAGTTTAATTTGGATGACAATACATGGTTAGCTAAGGACTTTCAAATATGGCGGCGTAGTTATTTTTTATGCATTTCTATGGTATGGGTATCAAATGAACAGTTGCTCAGAAGAATATGAGAAATAAAATGATGTCACCGTAAAGCGTGTTTTTAGTTAGTTCCTATTTTAGTTTTTATTTTATTCTAATAATATTGCTTTTCAAATAATTTTATTTTTTAGATTGGGTTCGCGCTTAACAACTATGACGTAATATATCATTCGCTCGCTGATGGGCGTCCACACCCCCCCCCCCCGCACCGCGCAGCTTCCTCAGACACCGTCTTAATTAAACAATATTTTTTTCAGAGAATAAATCTACTTCAAAAATCCTAAGGACTACCCTAGGTGGTTTTTAACCGACTTCATCTATTTAAATATTTTCTGATATATTATGTACCTTTACACCTATTTAGATAGGTTTTTAATAAATAAGTAAGTTTGTTCTCTGTTATTGAATGATTTTAAAATGTAATTTAATTATTTTAGATAGCTATTACGTGCGGGATGAAATACATAGGCGATATCTAAATTAAGGGTTTTCCAAAATCTTAGTAAAAAAAAAGAATTTGACCTACAAATTAAAATTTGATTGCAAGCGAATCACTGGCAAAGAAAAATTGTATACAAAAAATAACCTAAATCTTTAAAACCTTAACTGAGTTTATAATTCGGAACACAGCTTAGTAGAAGCCTAATTTAAAACAAGGACGGGCCTAAAGCTAATAATAATTTAATTATGTATAAATAATTTACGTTTTTATTATGTTTACTTTCCTAACGGTATATATTACAAAACATTTTAACACTAACATTTATTTACAGAAGTATCACAGGAATTTGTAAATTATTTAATATAATAATGTAACCGGTGGCTAATGTCTTTTTAATGAACTTTACTAGCTAAGAGAAGCACTAAAATAACTTCAAAAACTTAAATGACTAGAAATAAAGATTACCTAGGCCACGGCCTAACCAAAACGATTATAGCGCGAGCACGTGAGCATCACGTTAATTTTGTTTTAAGAGCGTTAAAACCTTACAGCATTTCATACAAACTTTCAAGTCCTTATTTTCGTAAATGACTGAACTGATTTTAATGAAACTTAATACGAAGCAAGATATTTTCGACATATAAGAAAGACTAGCTGTCCCATGCAACTTCTCTGCGTCTCTCGTCTGCGTCACATTTTCGCAACATTTTTCATTGCTGCTCCGCTCCTATTGGTTGTGGCGTGATGACATATATCTTCCTCAATAAATGAGCTATTTAACACTGAAATAATTTTTCAAATCGGATCAGTAGTTCCTGAGATTAGCGCGTTCAAGCAAACAAACAAACAAACTCTTCAGCTTTATTATTAGTATTAGATGATTGGTAACTTATGTTTCTATAGATAATTTATAATCGGTCTAATTTAGCTGTAACACTATTTTTCAAAAATGTTTTTAGTAACGTTTTAGACCTATGTATCCTGCTTATGCGTATGAAGTTTCATTTAAATCGTTACAGTTATTTCGGAAATTAAGGAGTTGAATGTTTGTATGAAATGGCGTAAGCGTAAACGCTATTAAGAGGGGACTCAAGCCCCGAGGAATTTGAAGAATAGGTATTTAAAGAAACTATTGCCGTCGCGCTGCGCCCGACTTAGCTTCCGTAAACTGCGAAAGGGACAACTGCAGCACAGGCTGATTTTACCTACAAAAATCTTGACCAAAAGACGTTTTTTATTCCGCTGTTTTCTTCTTCAAAACTAAACTGATCTAAATAATTCTTATATTATACCTAAATAATTCTTATATCAAAATTTAGAGGGAAGGTATATCTATGCTTCCATTATTTTCTTTTTTGTTAAAAACTTATCTAATTTGTCTGATAGTCGTCTGAACATGGCGGTAAAAACGGGCTTTTTTTCAGGTTTTTAGATTGTTATAATTCTTTTAGTGATTATCCTTAAAAAAAAAGGAAATGATAGGGGCATGTACATATTAGTAAGACCTAGATTTTTTGGAAAAAAATCATTGCTCGCATAATCCACGAAGAAAACAGCGGAATACGTTTGTATGGAGAAATACCGACTAGAGTCTCCTCTTAAGGCGTGTTCGTGCTGACAGAGAGTACCCACCTCCCGAATTTTAAAAACATAAAAGAGACTCATAAATGGTGGAAAGGACACCGACGCTAAAACAGTTACCACGTATTCATTATATCATTCTGACACCCACATAGAAAAATTTTACCAGTAAATTAAAAAAATCTGCTGTTCCATAAATTTTGACCGTGTAGGCATTGCAGTTTTGTAGAAAACAGCTATTTTTTTTTAAGTGAAAACTTCTTAAGCCGCGCTGAGTTATTTTTGGTAGGGGAAAAATCTTTGGGTTCACGTGACCGACATGCTCGTGACGTTTAGTTCTAAACTAGCGACACGATTAAACATTCAAAAAAAGAACTCAGTAATTCCATTGTTTTGAGTTTTCACTTCTGCCGGCAGTCCTTATGTTTTTAATGACCGACGAAAAAAGTCTGTGTATTCCCCATATTACTGAATACGTGTAACCTTTTAGCGTCGGTGTTCGTTCCAACCTGTATGAACGCGGCAAAAGGCTATTCGCGCTATCAATCGTTTTGGTTAGATCACAGGGTATTTATTAGGTTGATGGCTTTTTAGTGCTTTCACTGTTTGTTCATAGTTACAAAAACAGGAATGATATACATTTCAGCAAATAATAAATTTATTTTGCTCGTGGGCCAAAATGTTGCCCGTTTTTTACTGTTTTGGGTAAGCCCCAGCGCCCACCAATGCCGATTATTCCCAATAGTCCCCTCTAGCCCTGTCCTCCGGGGTGACAGCTGGGAATTGTCTTCCCAGTTGTCACTGGGGTGACAATTTGTGCCGACTGTTCCCTTTGAAAACTGACTAGAGGGGACAAATGGGAAGTCTGTTTCTCAGTTATCACCGGGGGGGGGGGGGGGTGATATTTGCTACGATTCCTTACTTCCGACCAGTAAAAAAAATGTAATTTCCATAGATTTCAGCTTTTTTATTTCTTATGCTACATAGAATAAAATAACAGGCTTACAACATTAGAATTTTGATTTTGTGCCTTGCGCCACAGGTAGCATGACACAAAATCGAACGACTCGAATCGATCTCATTCCTCCATCTCTCTTTAAGCACTCTTGAAAAAAGCAAGTACAAATGAGACCGACGGACATACTATTTTGTGTCATGACATCTGACTAATAAGCACTTTACCCTTAGTCTTATCCTTTTTTAATCCTTCCACTTTACCTTTACCCTTAGTCTATCATCTGTGATTATACGATTAGTATTCATTAAAGTTAATAATCTGTGATTGTACCTATTAAAGGAAACATAATGTTGTTTTTTTTTATTTGATTCTATATAACTTTTTTAACATTTTTATTTAATTACTTAATATTTTCTAATGTTGTAAGCGTGTTGATATTGTGTTATTTTTTTTATTTAATTCTATGTAGCATAAGAAATAAAAAAGCTGAAATCTATGGAAATTACATTTTTTTTCTGGTTGGAAGGAAGGAATCGTAGCAAATTTCACCCCCCCCCCCCCGGTGACAACTGAGAAACAGACTTCCCATTTGTCCCCTCTAGTCAGTTTTCAAAGGGAACAGTCGGCACAAATTGTCAACCCGGTGACAACTGGGAAGACAATTCCCAGCTGTCACCCCGGAGGACATGGCTAGAGGGGACTATTGGGAATAATCGACCAATGCCATGGAAGTTCATGGAATTTTGAGAGTTCAAAGGATTTTTAGTCTTATTTAAATACAGTAAGCGCTCACATTTCGTTGCTAGACTTGAGCATTTCGCGGGAAGCTTCGTCATTCCGAAGGAACCTCTGGCATCTCGAAGGATATCTTGGTATGCCAATTTATACTTTGCTAAGTTATTCCGTGCCTCCCTGTTGGTGAGCACTGACCTTAATAAGACATATTTGAAACCAAAAGTAGCAATTTCTTTTTCTAACAACAGAACAAAAAGAAACCAAGAAAAGTATGTGCCCTGATTTAATTATTCAAAAGTATTTTTCCTGTACCAAGTTAATGAAATTGTACATTGCGTAGACAGTGTCTCTTTTATAATACAAACAAATTAAGATAATAATGAGGAAATTCTTTGTCAGATTTTAGTATTTTTTTAGAACTACTCCAACCATAAAATGTACGCGTAGTCATTATTATTGAATTAGAGGCAAATCTACAAAGGACTTTAGTATTTTTTTCTTCATTTTTCTTATTAATTATTTCTTACGACAATTTGAATTCTTGTTTTCTATTTCGTAAATATATTTGGCTATTACATAATAATGCTATGTAAATATTTGATTTCACGACACTGATATGAAGGTATTTGAACTTATGAATGTATTGATGATAAAAATAATTGCTAGGACACGTAATAATCTAATTCCTTGGCATCGAAGCGCAAGCGCTATAAGCCTTTGTAAGGCTAATTTACATTCTCATAATATTTGCTTTATATTTCTAATATCACAATTCACACAAAAGACGGCGCATAGTATTTTTACAAGACTTAAATAATAAATGAATCTTAATGAGCAAACGCTTTTCGCGGCGAACTTACGATACGTCTTTGCATGACAAGTCCGCTCTATGTCACTCAACCGTGCAAAGTAATTTGACCATTAACGTTTTCGCCATTCGAACTAAGACGACTGTCTTTTGCATGCATTGTGTAAATACTGTTTGTATCCATACCAGTCTTCGGGCTTTCATACCACATCACTTTTGTCATTGTCAAGCAGCCCGTTATTGCTGTTCCCGTCTTCTTGTCAAATGTGGTACTCTCGGAGTGGTCGTACGGATTCAGCCGATGACCTTGGAGTGGGGTCAACTCCTGAGAGGCCAAGAGACCCGCTGCGACGCACCACCAAGGTTTTAGTTCCGTAGTCAGTGACGAAGTTGTCGTTTCGTGTTGGGGTGTTCGCCCTGACGCTTTGGTACCCGCAGCACAGAGGATACCGAGAAGTCAGGATCTTCTTAAAGGCTTCCCGGAACTCCGTGTTGAATATTGAGTATATGATAGGGTTGAACGCCGAGTTTGAGTAGCCAAGCCACGTCAGGATTTTGAAAGCCAAATCTGTAACAATTTAATTAATTATAACATTTTAAAATTACTTCTATTTCTCGTTAATTTTTAATGCCAAGTCGTTCACTTGAATCAAGTTGTGGTCGCACTTAGTTATTATCACAATATTTAAGTCTGCTTAAATGTTTAAAAACACGTTAGAGCTCATCATACTTCAAAGAAAAAATTCAATGGAGGGTTTTAAAATGCTTCAGAAAGTCTATTAAAGTTGGTCACAAATTTTAATTTCCATAAGTTTGTTTCACGCGCTGTAATATTGTCATTTAAAAGTCGATGGTATCGTGGTATAGGGACACGCTGGAAGTTTTAAAAGTATATACACACACAAATGTACCTATTTGTATTGAACTTTGCCCAATTGATTCTAGTAGGTGCTTGAATTCAGCATTGGAAATTATTTTAATTGTGTTTCATAAATATTAGCAAATAAACCAATTCAGCCAGTAATTGAGTTGTCTATAATATATGCAAGGATTTAACAAAATATTTAATTAGCAGTTTAAACTACATGAACCTGACATTTGTACAGAGAATTGGAAATAAAATCATAATTATTTTGTATCAACTATTCATCAGCTTACTATTTGTAAATATAAATTACAAAATTATTTCAAACAAGTTTTTTTCACTTGTTCATCAAAAAGATGAATCCTTATCATTATTACAATCTAGCCTTGTATATAGACTAATAAATAATTTAATTAAAAACCTAAACTGCTATATTGTCTTTACAAAGAATGTGTCCAATGGCACTTTTCTTAATGTCTCAAATTTAAACATGTGGTAGTTATATTAAACTTAGCTGAAATAATAATCATAAACGTTATTCATATTCTAAGTACCCAATTTTCCCTAATATGTAATGTAAATAAAAATATTATGCACATAATATTTATTTAAATTGACTCCTGAAGAAAAAGGAGAGAAATTTTGAAAAAAATTGCGAATGTAGAATATAAAAAGAACTTTTAACAAGATCACTGTCGATTATAACACCTTACAAACGAAACCAATTTTATCAGAATCAGTTCATCCGTTTAGGAGCTACGATGCCACAGACAGATACACACGTCAAACTTATAACACCCCTCTTTTTTGGTCGGGGATTAAAAACAGGATTGATCGTGGTTTAATATTTAGCTTTCGAGCAACAACAAACTGCAGCAGTAACTTTGTTTTTCATTAACATACTATGAAAAATAAGTAAAAAAAAGGATTGTGTGGTTTTATGAAACCACGGTAAAAGTGAAACTTTTTTCACACTATAGCGCGGTGCTCTGACGAGCGCCTTTCACTTTATCCCTACTCCGCGGCCGACCGTCAGCGTCACGCGACATGCAACACACAAACGAAAACATTTGCGACGATGTAATAAAAGTTTCACTTTAAAAACATAATGTAATACCTAATCTTATTTTGTGTTATGGAAGCCTATGTACCTACACGAGTCCGACTCAAATTTCGTCGGTCTTGTTATTATAGTCCATAATGCTCCAACTGCAGCTGGGTCTCGCTCGCCTCTCTATCAGAGGGATTACAGCCCATCCCATGGAAGTTAACCATCCGAACCCAGTGTGAATCTAAGACATCCCGTTTTCTTTACGGCTTGAGCAACGTTGTGTAAAAGTAAATTGCACAAGAAGTATTTTGATAGTTGGTGCATGCATTTTCAAAGCAACGAAGTATCGACGTCATTATTAGAACACCACAAGTATGTTGGCGCAGTGGCTGAGTGGTTTGCTGCTGCGCTGCGTGTTGCGAATTCGATTCCGGCACGGTTTTTTTTGTAAGACCTACAGGTAGTTGTCCCGGGTCTGCCTGTTTGTGTGTTTAAATCTTTGTAATTAGGGGCAAAGATTAATAAAAAAAAAGCCATTGTAGGTTAAAATATTTAAAAGCAAAGAAAAAAAATACATAAAAGGTTCCAAAGATTATAACTCTCCTTTTCGTTTGATAATAAACTGCGTTCAAAAGAAGCGTGCTATGCGATTAATATATTTTTGAACCGGGAATGGCTTATTCTTCGTGCAGGGATTTATAATAAAAATGCAGGATAAATTGCGAGCCACCTTTATTCATGTAATTTATATACTTTTATTTTTCTAATAGACTGCGAGTTTCACCGTTTTATTATCTCGTTTAAAAACCGTGATCGTTTTTATACTGCTGTATTTATCTTTAAGTTACTAGTTTAAGAAACTAAAAAATGATTTTATAATTAAGGAGTCAAACGCATGTTGCGCGTTGCTAAACAGTTAACACAAAAAAGGTATGTGCTTTAGTAATCTTCGGGTTTGCGAATTAGCATGAATATAAAAAAGGACAAGAAAGAAAGAGCTCTTCACCACGAGTGAAGAGCTCTTTCTTTCTTACCCTTTTTTTAAAAAAAAAAACGTTGCCCCACTCTAGGAATATCTTCTGTATCGTGGGTGCGTTTGCAAAAATTTAAACTTCGATACACAAACAGCCAGACCCGGAACAACTACCTGTAGGCCATACAAATATTTGTTCCGTGATTGAATTTACGATACGCAGCGCAGCAGTTAGCAGTTATGTTAGCAGACGAAGGATTGTTTATAAATACCGGTTCGTCCAACGCCTGTGAATTTTCGCCAAAACTTACCCGGTATACACGTTTTACAAAACGCAGCAACGATGTTGACACAGAAGAATGGCACCCAGCAGAGCAGGAACACCCCCATGATGATGCCGACAGTAATGGCTGCCTTATGATCGGACACGTGGTACGGTGACGAGTGGACGTGGGTGTGCACGCGGGTCCGGACGGACTTCGTCCGGTTGTCCGGCATTTGAACCGTCCGGGTGACGGCACGGATAGATTTCACGTGTTTTTGGGCGTAGCAGTATAGTCTGTGGAGGAAGGTTGTGGTTAGTTGGTGAAGTAAAAAGAGGGAACTAACATGGTATAACAGACCCTTTAAAAAGCCGTTAACCAAGCATTCTGTACATCAAACTAAGTAACTCTAAGCAAAAATGTTGGCTGGGAAACTACTTTTTCCGGGGTGAAAAATCATGGTTTTCGAAGTAGCGCAACTCTGCCTAACTCTTTGGGGATTACAGGCGTGATGTTGTGTTGTCTGTGTACCAAATAGGGTGTCACCTTGTTTCGCAGACAGAAATTTGACTGAATTTCGTTTCCCAGAAAATGTTTCACATAATATTTAGTCCCCGTATTTTTATTTCGAATATTTTTGTTTCGACTACTATTTACTTGAATGAAAAATATTTTACAGAAACACAATTCAAAGAATTTTACAATCACATTTTTTTATTTGTCCAACTTATCAAACAGCAGAATTATTTTTCAACGAATATTGTTTGTTCGATGTATGTTTCCATGGTATTTTATTTCAACGAAATTATTAACCTTAAATTAAAATATTGTCTTTAAAAGTCAATATGTGTACTACAAAAGTTAGTGACAGAAACGAATGGCTGCAAAACAGACTCCACGTAGTCTTGTTTGCCCTACCCCTAGAGTGTAATTTAAGCCCGCGTAGGCGCGGAGGGATGAGGCGGCCCGCGAGTTGAGGAGTAGGTGGTTTCTAAAGATCGCCGCCGCGGCTGAGGCTGGCCGGCTTGCCGGCCAGCAAGCCGAAGCTGCGGTGGTGAGCGTTAATACCATCTGCGACGATAAACTTGCGTGGGGCCGCCGGAGCCCCGCAGCGCCGCAGCAGTGACAGAAACCTTGCCTGTTGCATGCTACATGCTTGCATGCATGCTGCAAGTTGCATGGTTGCTTGCATGCATGCTGCATGCAACAGGCATGGACACCATTAGTGAGAATAACAAGATTGTTTTCCTGCTTGACAATAATTTACCCGCAATTTTTTTGTGAACCCGGTGTTGTAATTTTGTAGGAGGGTATGCATTTTTCAAAGGTTTGAATTATAGAAACTGTCAGTCGATTAAAATGTTATTCTTCGTAATAAGTTTTATGTGAAACAAACAATATGTGGATAAATAATATTTGATTTGTTATTCTATGATATGAATATTCTAACATTAAACTTTATTTGAAACAAAAATCGATGATTTAAATTTCTTCAAAGTAAGTATTCTGCGTATTGATTATTCTATGAAATGATAATATGAGAAACAATTTATGTGAAACAAAATTCGATTAAACAATTAGCGATGAAACAACGCACAACCACCAAATAGATCAACAGTACCTTATTACTAAGTACACAAAACTTTGAAACGAACTTTAAAACTTCGACCTCTGTCTTGGAAATAAGCCTGTGAAATGCCGTAGTAAAAAAGTACATCAAATATTATTTTCTACGACTGTCTTTCGTATCAAAAGAACTTTAATGATAATTTATTTTCGCATTTGTCCTTTACGGTCAAAATTAATTTATTATACCCCAGACGACGATAAATATGTTATTTATGTAGCTATGTTATTATTATCTAGTTATGCTTACTTTATAGCACTTTTTAGTGGGACATAAATTTGGAAAAAGAACTGAAATATTACTATTCTATTAGGTACATATTTCAAAGAATTATGTGACAATGTGTAGATTGATTTAATAGATTAGATTATTTTATATTGTAGATTTTTATAGTCAATTCACGAATCAATAAGTTACTAAATGAATTCTTATTTTGTTTTTTTTTTGGTTTTTTTCCGTTGCATTTTTTTATCATAAAGTCAGATGATATCGATTTTTCAAACAATACTAGCGAAAAATACTCTGAGAACCCTTAATATGAAATAATATATTCTGCCTGCGTTAGTTTGACATTCAAAACAAGAGAATACTAAAAAAAAGGATTGTGTGGTTTTATGCAACCACGATAAGTGTTTTTTTTTTCACACTATAGACATTTAACTTAATTTTTTTGGAATAATATTCCATTAAGGGTATAAAACGTATAAAACGCGAGCCGAGCGTCACGCAACATGCAACACACAGACGAAAAAGTTTGAGACGATATTATAAAAGTTTCATTTTAATAAAACTGTTCTACTCCAGCTCAGGTCGGCCCAACAAGAAACCCTAATAACCTAGTAAACTCACAAAATAATACCCATTTTAACAACCACAATATTAAACTAAGTACTCAAACAAAATACTTAAACTAACGATTATTAATAATTTATCCCAAACAAAATATTTCACTAAAATTTGATGAAATCTCATCAAAATCGCCTCGTGAGTAATCTCTCTTCAATTATTACTAGAATTTCATATTATAAGCACGAGGCAGATTCTCTAGTTATTAACTAAAACTGATTCCTAATGGAATTAGTGTTGGTACTTTCATCCAAGTTTAAAAACCTACGATTCTCCGTGATTTAAGGTTTCTGAACAGTTTGCTACCCGTAATACAATACATAAACGGACTCTTTACGATACCGACAGCTGAACATTCGACCATACGTCAAAAAAGTAGCTTAGCGCTAATTATACCTATATATACACGGTGTAAATCACCTCATCACGAAGCTGTCACCCAAGCATTCTGTACATGAAACTAAGTAACTTTACGCAAAAATTATTGCTATTAAACTTTTTTTTGGGTGGTGTAAAATCATGTTTTGGGGTAGAACTCAATGTAACGCACTCAAAATATAGTGCTGACGGACGGATTGAATAGTACGGGGGTTGTGGAGGTTTTTAAAGTAAAAATCTTACATTAAAAACTTGTATTTAAACAAATATTTGTCAAAAAGTTGGAACTTTGACCCCCTAATATCTCCGTAACTAGAAGGTTCCCAGGTATAGTGTAGAACAAAAAATTGATCGCAATGACAGGGACAACCAGTGCCTTTCGGCTTCGTTAAGAGGTGTTTTACACCCTTTATATATGTCCTCCTATCCGTTTTCGGTCACAGCGGCCAATCTTGGTGGAGACTAGCCATCGGCGCGGGTGATATTATAGTGCACAAGTGCGTGCGCAGGCACAGGTGCACTCTCTGTTCCTTCACTCTCATAGTCCGATGGGACGACAATCCGACACGACCGGAGAGAGATCAGGCGCAGGACCAACGGCTTGACGTGCTTTTCCGAGGCACGGGGTATCATACTGCCAACTTCCTAACTCCAGGATACTACTGAGAAATTCGTAATGAAAAAATAATAATAGCACTTTTTGCCCGACAAATAGCACTTTTTGCCCGACCCGGGAGTCGAACCCAAGAGTCCACGCTCAGCAGTCGCTCTTGCGACCACGAGACCAACGACAACGACGAATACATTTTTTTGGAGTGAAAAATCACGTTTTACGGTAGGACTCAATGTAACGCATTCAAAACCTTGGGCTGATGGATGAATTTCAACGGTTTCAAAAGAAAAAGTTGGAACTTTGACCCCCAATATCTCCGTAACTAGAAGGGTCCTAGGTATAGCTTGAAACAAAATTTGGCATCTTTAAGGGTACATTTTCATTCATTATTGACCCATAGGCACGCCACTGAGGAAAGTATATAGGGTGATTGGTAATTATTAGTGAGCGATACTTAAACACGTGATTGTACTCATGATAACATACAACTTTCCCAAAGAAACATTTTTTTTTATACTCATTCACTTTTCGCAATAACACAACAGTCACATGAAATTGGGGTTGCGAGCTTGCGAGCCGTGCGGGTGCTCTGCCTACCCACTGTGGTACGGTAGCTGTTGTGTTTTTGTGATAAAAGAGAATGAGTATAAAAACATTGTTTCTTTGGGTAATTGTTTGCTATCATGAGCACAATCATGTGTTTAAACTATCGGTCACTAATTACAAGTCACCCTATACAGGGTGTAACGGAAAGGGTATATACATCCTTAAGGGTGTGCTACAGACCATCAAACTGAACATGTTTCTCATCATAAAACATGTTTTTCAGCAAAAAAAATATCAGCTGCCCCATAGAAAATTACAATACCTATTCGACCCAAATGGCAGCTGAAATTTTTTTTGCTGCAATTTTTTTTTTTTATGATGAGAAACATGTTCAGTTTGATGGTCTGTAGCACACCCTTAAGGATGTATATACCCTTTCCGTTACACCCTGTATAGTTCAAGTACCAATAGGAATGTACTTTCCTTTAGCGGTAGGCACAGTAAATAGTTGTGGTGTCTGTGACCAACATTAATTAGGCCTAAGGAGTTGTATACAAGGAATCGGGTCGGTATGACTCGACACCGCCGGACGGAAAATAAAATTATGTAGCTTTCACACTTGTAAGCTGTTATAAGGTTATACAGAGGTGTACACTATGTCGCTAGTTATGTTTCAGACCTATGTTATAAGGGCCGAGCCTATTACCGTCAACCTTGACTACAGGCTGCTACAGAGAAACCAACCCAATTACACTTCCCGACCGAGAAACAAATTAAATCCAGGATCTCATGCTCAGCAGTCGCATTTTGCGGCCGATATACCAACGAGGCTGGTGTCGATTTTAGTTCGGGAAAAAATGGTTTTAGCTTTAATTATGCCGAACCGACACGTTTGAATTAAGAGACTGTAGTTGGCAAAGGAGTTTGTCGACTGACACGCGCTAAATTAAAGCTGAAATATGTTGTAATTACTTCGGCTTTGTTGTCTAACTAATACAGCAGTATTTGTTAGACAACAAAGCCAAAGTAAATGCGACACACTGGCTCGGCTTGGAATCTGCTGATTCTAAAGTGCCGACCCGAGCCAGCATACCTTAGTCACTGTGCTCTGTTTTTGTTACGATGATGACAAGAGCCTAATTTCGCTTTAAAGCCTGGAGGCAACATGTTTTGGTTTGTTTTAAGAAGACGGTCTCTGTGAGGATGACGAACAATAGGTATCATAAGTATAAAAATGTTGCTGACTTTAAAAACCTCTGTAAAAAACTGAAAAAAACATGCCACAAAGTTAACCAAAGCGATCGGTCATGCGATTACGCGAAAGTCACGTGCATAATGTTACTCATTTGTTAGGAAAAACGGAACACACCCTCCTCGATTGCACACGTTTGGGTTCCTCGAATAAAATGAACGCGACAGTCACGTGTTCTCGCGAAAATCGCTTTGGTTAGGCACGACACGGACGCGGCCTGAAATAGTATATTAGACTAGCATATTCCTTATTATGTACACCATACATAAAACATTCTTAAAAGAAAACAATTCACATAGGACGACATAATGGGCGATCTTATCGCTAAAAGCGATCTTTTCAAGATAACCTTTAGATGGTTTGCAGGAAAAGGGAGAAACAATACTGCTGATAGTCTGTGGTGTACCAATTAAACTCAAGCAAAGACCAAGGTGACCCAGTTGAATCTCAAGAACTAATATCATCGTTTTATCTCTGTAACTGATATTTTTTTTGTGATATTTATTGCCATCATAATAATTCCTGCAAGTTTGAACGAATACCAATTACAGTAATAAAGGGATTAAATAGAATATAAATAAATTATTTGGATTGAATTTAGGTACATAATTATATGAGTGTTTACAGTAGTAATTATTTGTTCCTGGAAATTCTACACTTTAGCACGCAAAAATGTATACTTATAAACAATTATACAGCTTCAATTTTAAAACTTTCACAACAACTCAACAAATTATCTTTTAACAAAAAAATAAAATAAAAATTAAATCCAAATAATGTAGCATAATAATACAGCTATATTTTATCTGTTAGGAAATCTGATACAGAATCATAACATTTTTGCGTTTATAAAGATAAAAGCTGTTTTTTTAAATAAAATTAACATGACAAAGTCGAACGATATAATCTTTATTTGCTCTACTTTGTGCGTTCCAGATTGGTTCGGTTACAGTCTTTTGAATTGTAGCTTAGTAAGTATTATATAAAGTTATAGCTAAGTATTTCAATTGTGATCCAAAGCTAAAAATTGTTTGAAACCAGATATTTAGAGGGCTTAGAAAAGTTGCAACTTCTTTTAAAACATTTCGTATTTCTTGCAACGATTTTCAGTGAAACAATCAAGTCACTGACTTCCAAAAGTAAAGATTTCCACGCTTTTGCAGTTTCAGCGTAGCAAATATCCAAAAAAATAACTGAGGTAGTTATTTTTTTGTTTTGCACAACTATATCGCTACGAAAAACAGATACCAAAAGATCACAGAGCTTATTCTAAAGCTTAAGAACTCAATAGTATGAATAGGAAAGTGCGAATAAGTAGAAAAATATAACATCGTAAATTATGATAGATTGTGCATAAACTGTGTCAGTCCGTTGGTCCCGTACTCTCGGGATAAAACATTGATTGATGAGATTCCCTAGCTATACAAAACTTTCAATGTACAAAAATGTTCCATGTCATGTTTTCGTTCAGCTGTTTTAGGTCTTATTTTTTGCCCTAGATTTTTATGTTTCGACATCGTTGTTCAAGTATTTTTTCATCACACTTGCACGTAAACAGTGTCATAACATACAGGTTAACTTGGCTATAATGCCCCATATAAAACCCTAGGGCGGTACGTAATTTTTTTTTAATTTACAGCACAGCATGACAGCACACAGGTCATGCAAGTTCAAGCAAGGAGTTTACACGCAATTGAAAAATTGTCTTAAAATGTTATTTAAACAGGAATTTCATTCAATCTCGCTACATGTTATTTAATTACTCAACTAATGTTCTAAAATCTAAATAATCGATAGTTTTTTGTTTATACTCCGTCATGGCTGTATACCTAGGTAAGTATTTGCCTTTAACGTTTCTGAACAAAACATTTGTATAATCTGTGGTGTGGGCAAACAGCCCGCCATCCGCAAATCAGTTCACGTATTTCGTAATAATATGTGCTGACTTGTGTATATTCATAATTATTAACTCGCAAAAGTGATGAAAAACATTGTATGTTTCACGGGCGGTACGGGAATTACGAACCTCGACTCAGAAAGCCCTCAGTCTTCGACTTCGGGCTTCTACTAGTGCCTCAATCGTAATTCCTTACTTACCGCCCTTAATACACAATATACTATTAGAGCCTGTTAACATAATCATGGTGTAATTGTTTATCAGAAATGTACCGCATGACATGTTCCCCATAGCTGCCATAGGGAGCCTGAAAAAGATACATGTATATGTCACAATCAAAACGGTTAATCAGTCAAAATTACTATTTCCCGGTTAAAACTACATACATATCTGGAAAATAGTTTCCAAGTAAACAAATAAAAAAACAAAATAAACGGTTCTTTTGTAGCCGTGTGCGAATTTCACTATCTTATTTCAAATGACGTTTTTAATATCAAACCTTGATTTAATTTACAATATTGTATAGTCTCTTAAACATTTCTCGCATCCGTTGATACGAATAGCCAATTAGACATTATATTGGCTCCACAAAATTAAATAACTGTTAAAGTATCTACATACCTATAGAGCAAACGGCTTTCAGTTTTCAAAGAGAACTGAAAATGTAATGAAATTCTCTCTCACTCCGATGAAAATATATTACGACGAAGTCTTATTGAACAACTCGAGAAAACGTTCTATTTCCTGTCTATTATTTTATTTAAACAAAAGGAGGTGCTTCGTAGACTTCATTATTGTACGAAATATTATCAGTACATTTTGCAGTTCAGGTTAAATTCTCAGCTGTTTTCATATAATTGAAGATATTTTCGGTTTGGAAATGATTCCTCTTGTTAGTTAATGTATTACTAAGGGTTGTCGAGACTTTAAATAATCTAAAAATGGTTTAATTTATCTTTTTAGTGCTTTATAAAATCAGTTTTTTTGTTTTAGCTAGGACAGTTCCACTGCTAGGCAAAGGCTTACTCAGCGTCAGCGTCGAGCAGTAGTTATCCGGCATTTTGCTGAACTGGGCCTATTTGGTGCAGCCGTGAGTCACACAATATTTGTTGTTTAGTTTTAAGTATTTTTTTTTGTTCTTATGTATTTCGTTTTTTTTTTTATATTGTGTGTACTTGTGGCTTGTACCAATAAACGTTTTTTCTTTCTTTCCTCCAATTCCTTTCATAAGCTCTTTTCCCGTGCTTCCTCGAACTGGAAACGAACACAGTGGATTTCTGCGAGTCACCTTATAAGTTTCGTTTAGTTATAAAATAATTGTTAGACAAAAAAATAAATTAAAAACGGACTTTGATCACATACAACGTTTGATGTAGACATTTTTGATAATTGAGCTTTCCGATTATTATTCCGATTAGGTTTTGCACTCCTATTTCACATATTATGTATTTGTTAGGAATCCATCACATGGTCAAGTTCAAAGATAGATTACTGTGTTTATTGTGGTATTACGAGTGCCTACCTGGGCCTCAAGTCTGCTATTACAATAGTGTCAGAATGGCCTATCATTGATTCCATAATTGTTGATTTTGACAAGTTTGGTAATCTACTAATATAATGGCGTCATTATGACTTCACAATGGTCAACCACTGACACTCCATTGAAAGAAATGGCATAGCATTTGACAAACCATTATGAATTTAGCAGATTACGGACTTTTATCAAAATGACAATGGGATCGTGTTGGAATGACGATGTTTATAAAAATAGCAGATTTGAGGCCCTGGATCCTAAACATTGAGTCCGATCGTCACTAGAACGACCAAGTCCGCACGGACCGGATTACTACTTTGACAGATACTTTAGTTCGTAATTTGTCAAAATTCCTTTAGTTCCGGACTCCAACCCCAACTCGGACGAGCGGAGATGTTTGAAACAGAGAGGAGATGAGATGCGTTACAGCTAGGGTGTATCCACCGCAGCGGTGCGGAGATGTGCAAAGCCGAGAAGCGATGAGATGTGCAAAGCGGCACGCCTCTCACAGCACACCTCACCGCACACTTTGTCGTCTCTGCTGGCCTAAATCTCAATACTTTCCAATAAAGCTAAGCGGAGACGATAAGTGTAAATTTAGAACGAAATTCTGTTAGTGGGTTTAAACCCATCTCCTCTCTTCTCCTCCCTTCTCCTATCGTCTGTTCTCTTCTCCTCTGTTCTCATCTCTTCTACTGTATTCTCCGCTCGTCTCCGCCTCGGTGGAATCCGGCTCTTAATGAGTGCCATCCAGATACAAAACAATTAAACAAACGAAGAAACTCACCTGCAGTATATACTTATCATAACAATACATGGCAGTATGAATGATATACAGCTAGACACCACAGCGTACGTCGGCGTTAGTACTAGCGCGCACGTGGGGTATCGCGGCGGCTTCTGCGTCGCTAGGGCTTCCTCGTCAGGCCTGTGGAGCCCTAGCGAGATGGGCAGAAAACTGACCAAGCCTGCCAGCAGCCAGATCATGGCGATTGTGACTACGGCAACACGGCGAGTCACCCAGCGACCATATCTGGGGAGAAAGTGACTGTTAATACTTTGTTTCAATGTTAGGGCTCCCTCAGAGAGGCGCGACGTGACAACGCGACTCAGGTAGAAAAAAATCTATGAAAACTTCATGGAAAGTGTTCTACCAGGATCGCGTCGCACCTGTCTGCAGAAGCCGTTAATGTTTTTTTTTTTTAAACTGACGTGTTATATCGCTAAGGTAGTTAAAACGTCATTGTTCATATAACATTCTAAAGAAAATTAAGCAATTTTAATAAATAAAACAAGATATCTTAATTTAAAATTAAAATCAAACTTGGGTTAAGTTTGATGTTAGAAAAATATCTACAAGCAATATTTGTTGTCTTTGACTGGCGATCTGTGTGCACATCGCCGAGCGTAAACATTTAGCTATAATTCAAATTCCTACGTTGAGATCTATTCTCAAGAAAAACTTATCAAGTTGGCATTCAACTTAAATTGTCCGAAATGGTTATAGCAACGCAGTGTGTCAATCTGCTAAAAGTTCTTTGGCTGATCCACGACATAAGTAAAATGGTTAAAAAAAAATAACATCGAAAAAATAAATAACATAGTAGGTAACTAGAACATTATTATGGTATATGCTACAAAAATAACAAACTAAAAAAATAGAGACTCAAAGGAAAAAAAAAACAATATTTGATTTATGAACGCACTAGCTTCTTCCCGCGGTTTCGCCCAAGTGGAGTTCGGCAATTGCCCACATGTGTGGTACCTCCGCAAAATAATATCGAATAGTCATTAAAAATGTTATAGATAGTTGTTGCTTAATAATTGCGTAAAAGTCTGTGATTTTCAAATTAATAAGCCAGAGAATTGATTCTGGTTAGAAAAAAGTATATTACGGCGTTTTTTTTATTTTAGATTTTTCGTGACCTAAACGGGTTGAACCAGAATTTATTTTATACATGACTTCCGAGCTACGCTGCCTTAGCTTAAATGCCCCGGCAAGCCTTTCGATATAGTTAATTGTGTAAATGAGATAGCTTAATTTTTTTTTTAATTCACGATACTCAAATTAAACAAATTAATTAATTAAACTATTTATTTCCCGGAAAACTATATTAATAATGAACTAATGTTTAGCATTTGAGGGGTTTCCTTTTGGGCCTAAAATTACTAAGTTACTCACTAAAATCAATGCCAGCTATAGCCTAGGGGAGGATTGGAGGTATTCCTCGTAGCGCTCCCGTTTTGAAACGCTCCCATCTAAGCGCTCCCGTTTTGTTCCTCCAAGCGCTCCCAAAAGGAGCGCTTCGAGGAACGATTAAAAATATTAAAATTTATTTCCTCGAAGCGCTCCCACGTTTAAAAATAGGGAAAAGCATGAAGTAATGAATTATATCGATAATTTTTAAAAACTCATGTGTGCATCATCGACATCGAAGTTGCTTAACCAAATTACGAAATTGAGAGAATAATATCTTTTTGCTTTCGGCACTCTTATGTGTATACAAGGACCAATGTTATTGTGTAGGTATTCAAAGAGGATGTTATAAATAAAACGCATAGATATACTTAATATAAATTATATACATATAATAATCACATTGCAGTAGACCTACATAATAATTACATTAGTAGTTTGTGTGTACCACTGGCGACGGGGTGTGGACGAACGGGAATAACCCCTGGCGACTAGCTCCACGCCACGGTACTGTGACGACATACGCATTAGCGAGTCTGCCAGCGCGACTGAATATTTTTCGAAACTTTAAATGCCAATAAAATAAAAACTACTGGGTATTTTTGAGAGGAACAAAAAGTTGTCAACTTGTATCCATACAGGCTATATTATGACAAACTTTCAGGCGATTTGGCAAAGTAACGTTATCCATTACAAATAGGATATAAAAACATATTCCAAGTTACAATCACATTAAAACAACATTAATACTAAGAGTAGTATAAGTATGTATATTATAAAAATCTTTAAAATTAAAAATCACAGATCGTTTCATAATCTTAATTATTACTGACTAATTAATAAGTGTTCATTGGAGTTGCACAATTTGATCCCGCCAAGTCCGTTCCATCATCGGACCACAAGACGTACGGCGCTGCGCCACCGTTACATGGTCGACATCCCACCCATACGTACAAAGCGTTTTGGGAACACATTCATTATGCGTACAGCTAAGGAGTGGAATTCCCTGCCGGAGTCTGTGTTTCCTGATAGCTACAACCTAGGAGTCTTCAAGTCTAAGAGTGAATAGATTGCTTCTAGGCAAGCGTGCTCCATCGTAGGCCATATCATCGCTTAACATCAGGTGTGATTATGGTCAAACGCGAGCCTATCGCCAATAAAAAAAAAATCACAGATGGTTCCTTCATGTTTAACAATTACAAATTACAAATAGGATATAAAATAATATTTCCAGTTACAATCACATTGAAACAATATTAATCTTACTAAGAGTAGTTTAATAATATAAAAATCTTTAATATTAAAAATCACAGATCGTTTCATAATCTTAATTATTACTGATTAATTAATCATTACTAACAGGTGCAAAAATACTTATTAAAATCTTAACATCTCTAGGCAATGTCCTATAGAAATAGCGCCAGACACGTATTGATGTAATATATTTTCAATAACATTGTTTCGTTCTTGGGCATGTTTTTGATTTTCGGAAATGTTCATTTTTAATCTTATTTTAGCAAAATTGTTACAATAGTTTTGTAAGTACCTTAGCAGTTTAGCTAAATTTACACCTTGCTTTTGATTGATTTTTTTATTAATGTCTGAATAATGTGATTTCACGAAATTATTTGTTTTATTCTTTTCACCGTAACATGTAAATTTGTTTTTCCAAAATCGGTGTTCTAACCATTGGGAAACCATATAATCATTGAATTTTATGATATTTTTGTCCTGTGGAGACTGACTCATTATATAAAGAAATGCATCATCTAAATCTGAGGCAGGTAAATGAGGTAATACAGTACACAAAGCAACATGCTTCCTAAAAATACTATTTTTGGATAGACCTAGGTCTCGAGATTTTCTTTTAAGCGCTTGTTTGTAGTGAAAAATACACCCACTTGCAACTGCATTTGGAAACTCTGCTAAAAAACCGCTGATTGCGGCTTCTTCAAAGTCGCTTTTAAAAAAATCAACCTGCATATTTGGTACTGTTGTTTTCAACAACAGAAATAATAATTTATATGTTGACTTCTTTTTATCACATAATAGAGCATATACTAGTGGCTTCACAACGCCATCGATTTCTCCATGGATGCTGTACAGCTGCTTAAATGGTTTTGGCACACTTTTGAAAGTCCCGTCGCAGTATAAATGACGACATCTTCCTAATTCCCCTCTACTCTTCTCGGTAGCAAACAAAAGGATCCTCCTTTTACCGTCATCATAATCCGCAAGGGTGAAGTTGTGAAATGATTTTGGCACCTAAAACAAGAAATTTATGGTCATTGGCAGTGATCGGTATTTACAAAAACGTTGACGAAAATAACGATTATATTTAGATAAACAAAATTTATCTAAACATGATACCTACATAATTATAATATATATAAAACACATGTAACTTTTAAACATTTTTATTATTTCACCTTCATACTGACCTCTATTTATCTAGACGTGTTGATAAAAAAAATAGTTAAAACATAATCACAGTTCTCAATAACATAAACACAAAAAGTTATGTTAAATTAATTTTATCGAAGAGCGATTGCTGTGGGATCGCTCGGTGCGAAGCAATTACAACTGTACGCTTGAGTATTTAAGCACATTTAAGCATGCAGTGGTTGCTGACGCGACGGAGTAGGCTAATATAGCAGTAGGTTTTATAAATTTTCTATGGAGTATCTGTACGTAATCTGTGCTAGAGCATAGATTAATGCGACTCTAAAGGGCAAGGCATCAAATAAAATATACATATTTTTATATTAATTACTTACTTGCACATCTGTTAGACATTTCCCAAACAAACGCTTAACTCCAAAACTTTTATTTCTTTTATTGTAAAGTCCAGTTTTAATATTTTCAAACTCTGGTATTTGATTTGTCAAATTAATTCCCTGGTCTAATAAACAATTAAGTTTTCTTTTATAAACCTCAGGGAGAGGGTCTAAGGTGGACACGGCTTCTTGGTGAATATCCTCCACTACTTCTCGCACAAATTGTGATGCCTCATTACGCCGACAAGAATGTTCGTTCTTTTTTAAAATATCTTCATATTTATTAAGAGTTAGGAAGGCACCACACGTCTTTATTGTACACCGCCACACACTGTTCCCATTCTTATTAACTTTTATAGGTCTGTATATATAATTATCACATAACAACAATTTCTTTCCTTTTTTACTTTGGACGTATTTAATTAGCACGTTTCCAGTACTTGGTCCAGCAATTGGTTCCATGCTCACACAATTATTTCACAAACTTTATTAGTAAACAAACTTGCTTCCGTGACACATTCGCGCAACTTACGATAACAACAAAACGAAATTTTACGTAAACACAAGTTCGGGCAATGCTCGGCTGGGTTCGTGTGAATTCGTTAAACGCGACTCTCTAGGATACAATGGGGAGGCGGGGTTACGGTTTGTATGTGTGTGTGCAGGACTCACACGCCGCGCGCGCCGCATCTTTAACTCTTAGTTAAGAAGTTAGTATCGCTATTTTTGGCAAAAATTAATTATAAAATTGTTTTAACCATTTTATCAATCGCATAGGTAGCATCACCGTTGAGCGCAATACGTTACTGGATCCCGGCTCAGAGCAGGTGATTTTAGTCAGTAGGTGGTTTTAGTCAGTAAGAGTCTGACACTCTTTCGCCCCGCCTAGGACAAGGAAAGTCATTTCTACCATTGACGTAAACGATAGACACCTCATTGCCTTATTTCTACGAAAAACTTCCGAAAAAAAAACATTGAGGTGTGCGGGGAAGGGGGTAGTAATGGGAAACATAATGGAGAGAAATCATAAGCTTTCTAAACAATAAAAAAATATGAATAGGTACATATGTCGGTAGATTATATTCATCTATTTGGTGGACTAAAGGATTTACAATAAAACAAAAAAAATATTACCAAACCCGTGCTAACAATGTGTTCTACTTATTATCGATAATTTCAGTTAGTATAGTCCCATCTCTATCCGAAAGTTAATCATGGGAGCGCTTCGAGGAAATAAACTTTAATATTTTTAATCGTTCCTCGAAGCGCTCTTTTTGGGAGCGCTTGGAGGAACAAAACGGGAGCGCTTAGATGGGAGCGTTTCAAAACGGGAGCGCTACGAGGAATACCTCGAGGATTGAGACATTCGTGTATGTGTGTAATATTTCATAATTTGCACCTAGAAAATGAGGTCAAAATGATAAATCAATATGGCGCCGAAGAAAATTCTCATTTTGTTGTCAGCAACCCGGAAAACCACGTAAACGACTATAGAATCAGCGGATTAGGCTGTGCGTTGATATCTGAGTCAGTCGGTCAAGACTTCGAATTTTATATACATAGATGTATCACGAAACAAAAGAAAATTCATATTTTACCATCGCCTGAAATATTCACACAATTTTCATTCTTACTTCTCAGAAATATGGAACAAAGATGCGTGAAAATATTTCGTCGAAAATGACGACGGAGTCGTTGTAAGCTTCAGGAAACCGGCGTTGACGGATAAGAAATGACAAAAGCTCTTCAGTATCACTTTTGCGTTGTCCCAAGTTATTGAATACGAGTATTATTAAGCTCAAGTTGGGTATATTATTTCAGGCTTCCAAGAAAGTCTCTACTTAATAATTATTTTTAGACTAGCTTTCATCCACGGCTTCGTTCAGGCGCGGGCGCGGCACGGGCGCTATCATCAGTTGTGCCTGGTCATCTCTTAGTTGCCACGGCTTATTTCGAACTAATTTATTTATTTTTTAATTATCTTTTTAGGGTTCCTTAGCCGAATGGCAAAAAACGGAACCCTTATAGATTCGTCATGTCTGTCTGTCTGTCTGTCCGTCCGTATCACAGCCACTTTATTCCGAAACTATTAGGACTACACAGCTGAAACTTGGTAGGTAGATGTATTCTGTAAACCGCATTATGATTTTTGTACAAAATTTAAAAAAAAATATAGATAAGGATATCCCCCCATACATGAAATTGAAAGTAAAAAAAAAAAAACTATCAAACCTATACGTGTGGGGTGTCTATAGATAGGTCTTCAAAAATGACATTGAGGTTCCTTAAACCTTTTTTTTTCAAAGTCAATTTTTTGAAAGATAGACACTTCCAAAGTGGTAAAACGAGTGCCCCCCCCCCCTCTAATTTCTAAAGTAACAGGAGAAAAAATATGTGGATGTAGACCGTAAAAAAACTTTCAACGAAAATTGGTTTGAATAAGATTTGATATGTAGTTTTTGAGATATGGGACTTTTTCACCAAACTGCAGCAGTAACTTTGTTTTTCATTAACTTACTATGAAAATCAAATTTAGTTTTGCGGTTGAGTGAAGGTTTACTAATGACTGACCGTTCGAAACATTGTTGTTATATTGTTTGGGGCTATGGAACCCTGTGTGCGAGTAAGACTCGCACTTGGCCCGTTTTTCTTCATAAGACGTACTTGCAAGCTGTTACTCGGCTGGAAACCTGCCACTTACATAATTTTGCTATACTATTAAACTGTAGCCATTCTAAAGGTGCTTCTAAACGGGAAATATTTAACTGCAATGTATGGCTGAAATACAGTTGCCGGCAACATTGTCAGCCATTGCAGCCAGTCTCTACAATATACGAAAATATTTTAATTATAGCCGCATATTCTCTATCCTGCCTTTTTTTATTTTGCTATGGACACTTTTAACGTGCACGTCTTGCTACATCGTTCTCACATAATGTACCATCTCAACATGAATGATGTAACCAAGGTTTTTGTAACAAGATTCTGATTTAAAAGAACGCCACGGAGTTTCTTGCCCATTCTTCTTCATAGAGATCTACGCTTTGGAATGGGCAACTACAGTACTTTCACAGTTATTATGTCTTGTGACTGGGACTGTAGCTTAATTGGCTTACTTGAAATAAATTATTTTGATTTGATTTGTTCGTGTGGATGTCGTAAATTATTATTAACTACGGAAACGGATCAAAAGAATCCTATAGCCAAACCCTCTTCTTACCCAAGTCATGGTCCACCTGTGAGCAAAATTTTATCGAAATCCAATCAGCCATTGAGGTGTAAAAGCGTGACAAACCGTTATTCAAAGTCACTATCACATTTCAAATATTAATTACTTTAATAACTTTCCTCCTCTTATTTCTAAAGCGTTATTTTCATTGAAGTATTTAGGTTGTTCGTGAGTGTAGGCTCTTTAGATTCGCAAGTGGCTACTTATCTTAAAGTGAATAACATCTACAACGAGAAATTTAGAAGGCCAATATCTTTCTGTTGAAAGTATTTTCCATAAAATTAATTAGAGAATCATACAATTTAAATTATACTATAAAGATATATATACATTATGAAGTAATCACAGTTTCTTGTCTTTAAAGTTCAATTTAAATAAAATTACTCTAAGTATTCCGTCTGATCATCATCTGCCTAGCCTTTTCCAAACTATGTTGGGGTCGGCTTCCAGTCTAACCGCATGCAGCTGAATATCAATATTTTACATGGAGCGACTGCCTATCTGACCTCCATAACCCAGTTAGTACTGGGTAATACGATACCTCCAGGTAAGACTATATGACTGAATAGTCAGTCTATTAAATGAAGTCATCTACTAGCTCGCTTGAAATAGTAAAAGGTTTCTGATTACATACATCATAAAGACTGGAACAGTATTGTTCAACTAAGCCACCCAACAACAACTTCGTTGCTACGTCCTAATAAGGGATCGGACTGGGTAAAGAAAACGACATTCTATTTTGTCCGTCAGACAGGTAATACAAAAATATTAGACACTAATTTTTTGTTTTATCAAAATATCAAAAAATTACTTAGTTAGAACTCATTAAAGTTGGAGAGTGGGGGCTTACTACGTCACAAGTAGGTATAAAACTTACCTAAATGTGACGTCATGCGCCATTTCTACTCAATATATCTCCGTAATGTTATGACCACGTGAAAAAAGAAAAAATACGTGTCTAATACTTTTTAATAATCTACCCGACGGACAAAGAAAAAAAAATAGGATTATCCCCTATTCCTTAATTCTTGGCAATATTGGTAAAGTACAATGTCTCTATCAAGAAATTTATTGAGTGCCAACGTGTAGTATCTTGCTAAAGTTTTTGAGTTCCACCCACGTGTTTCTTCCTTGCCTCAAAAATCACGTTGAACTGTTGGCCCCGGCTGTGGTTTATAGATCTTTGACAGTCGTTACAGGCAGACAGTGGCCCGAAAGTCTGAGAATCAGTCTTACCAAGTGGTATCAGTGCTATCAGGGTTGTGGAGGTCCATGAATCGCTCCATGTAAAATATTGCTATTCTGCTGCATTCAGTTAGACTGGAAGCCGAGCCCCACATAGTTGATAAAAGGCTAGGATGATGGCATGGATAGATGATGATGATGATGATGACCATAGTGAGCAACCTGGGGGTTACTGTGAATTGTCTCTTTACTGTTTTTTGTTTTATATAGATGGGCCGAAGTTTCGTTAAGTAAAATGTTTTTTTTTTTTTTTATGATTGTGAACATTTCCAGAGTGGGAAAGAGATGGAGCAAGATGACCTTTATAGCTCCGTCTCTTCCCACTCTCTAATAAGAATGAAACAATAATGTTTTAAGACGTCATGGTAGGCCACCTAGAGTATTTTAATAATCTAGAAGGCATGCGGGCAAAGATTAATGAAACAAATCCCGTAAAGAGATAAGCATTGTATTCAACACGGGTCGATGATACAGAATATAATTCTACTAGCTGCTGTCCCGCGCAACTTCGTTTGCGTCAAATTTTCCTCGTTTTCGCAACATTTTTCATTGCTGCTCCGCTCCTATTGGTTGTAGCGTGATGATATATAGCCTATGTACTATCACCAAATTGCATATCTGACCACAGTAAGGACTATCGTTACTTGCAGCGTCCGGCCGCTATAGAAGCGCTTATTAACGCTCAGCTACCAATAGCATCGCAGCATCTATTTTTTGCCGAGTCCCTTGGTGTCGTAAATGAAAAAAAAAACTGTGGTCAAACATCTGGGATCATTAACAGAGCCTGAGATTGTGTTTAAAACAATACATATTTAAAAAACGGTCGTGTATTTTTCGGTCGAGTCTTTTTTTGTTTTACCGCTATTGGTCCGCAAAGTATTTGTGCGGACCAATAGTAATAAGGGTGTTAAACAGATGTCATCGTGTGCACGGGATTTTGTTTGAAAAGTGTCCATATTCTCACTTTCCCGATGGTACTTCCCCAGGTTGAAATCTATCTTCTTACCAAATTTCATTAATATCCGATCAGCCGTTTAGCCGTGAAAAGGTAACAAACAAACAAACAAACAAACATACAAACATACAAACATACAAACATACAAACAAACAAACAAACAGAGTGACATTCGCATTTATAATATTAGTATGGAAATGGATTTAAATATAGAATATACACATACATTTGGGCAGAATATTTCTGGAGCGGCCAACCTGAGCCCGCAAACGGTTAAGAGATTTCTATCATATTGACTACTGCATTTCCTGTTCTGGTGGAAAATGTTCTGCTAGATTGTTGAAGTGAGGGGTGGGGTGTCTGTTAGTCCACAAATAACCGTATATGTAGGAGAACCAAGAAATAAAAATATCACAAGCCAGCTAATGCGAAGTGATGGGTCCCCAATAAAATTATATGTCCGTCACTTACTGGCTCAGATTTAATGACCATTTTCTTGACCTCATATCAATTTATAACCACACCAGGGCCAGTAACTGTCAGACCATTTAACATTTGACTTGGGTCAGGTTTATGTATCGTAAAAGTATTTTCTTTTTACTGTTTTTTGTTCTAGTTAGATGGGCCGGAGTCTCGTTGAGTAAAATGTGTTTTTTTTTTTATAGCTGTGTAACAAATGTTTATCTTAAATTCATTTATATGTTTAGCTTTGAACTGTCCTAATAAATAACAGAATATTGTTACTTAGAAGGAATGTTTGCGTATTGTGAATTTTATTCCATTGGGTATGTCTAATATTATGTTGATGTGTATGGGTGATAAAAAATAATATATCAGGTATTCCTATATCTATCTCTGTGCCGAATTTCATCCAGATCCGTTCAGCCATTTTGGAGTGATTGATTAACAAACTCCCACCCTCCGAACTTTGTCATTTAATAATAGTAGTATATACAAGGTGTTGTTTTGCATCCTGGTTAAATTCAAGGAGGTAACTATGCTAATGATTCTCGTTCCGAATCAATAATAAAATTAGTTGTTTTTTTTTTTTTTTTTTTCTTTTTTGCGGAAATCGGAAAGTGTGAACCACCCGTGTTTTAATCATAGCCCGTCTGATCCTCGCCTTATAACCTCGCTTACATACAAACAAAAAATCTCAAACGTTTATTCGATCATTTCTTGTCGTTAAGGAGGTTATTCCGAAATACTGACAAACTTTAAACAACCAAAAAAATCAGAGTTTGTTAATAATAAAATAGGTTCCGTAATTTTAATTGATTATTTATATCTTTCGTGACAACCTCCTGAATTTTGACGAGAATGCAAAACAACACCTTGTAGATTTTGGAAACAATCTTTTATTTATAAAACCCATATCCTATTTAAATATGGGAATTACTTACTGCTATTAAGGTATGCCTAAACATAAATCAGCATTATCTTTATTTGACACATGCAGTTGAGTTATGAAAGTCCAGCCAGGAAACCAATTTCTTTATCAAATTAATTACTTTCGCAAACCAAAAGTTAAGTTAAGCTTACTTACGTAACTATGTAATTTTGCTAGACAAATAATTTCGATATACTGGCAAAAACAGTAATAAGTTATTCCGCTTTAAAAAACTTTCACAAAATTAAAATTGAAAAGGGGTATTCATACCCCTTTGATCTGTTTAAAAACAGGGTGTAAAGTACGAAGTTTACACCAAGAGTGAGATATATCACCCTTAGAAAACGTTGGATCCTACGACCAGACGGTTGTTGTGACTGTTGGGCAGTAGCCCAAAAGACCTAAAAAATCCAAAAACAAACCAACAGTTGTTTTTGGGTTTTTTTTATATACTCTTAAGTCGCGGATAACTTTAACTGCGTGATTTATTATTTCAAACTTAGCTCTCCATTTACATCATAGATGGCGTTGTTATACTTTTTGTACAATGATGATGTAGTACTTTTTGTAGTGCCGCTACAAGAACTTGTTATTTCATGACTTTAGAGTGACATGAAACCTTAAAATAGCAAAGCAATTACACACATAATAATCTACATGACACACATACTTCAAAATTAATTACGTTACGAGTACGTCTTTCAATAAGATAATCATCTGCTACCTGAGCGCACTGAACCAAGGTCTCACCTCAAAGGGTCTTTGATGTGTATGTATCTGTCGAGCGAGATAGCGCACAGGTTGAGTATGGAGGCTGTGGAACACATGACGTCACACGCCACCCAGGTGTCACAGAACTGCTCGCCGAACACCCAGTATCTGGGGATAGAAAAGTTTTATATAAAAAAGCAATAGCATAGTCAGTCTATAATGTTCCCACTGCTGGGACAAGGGCCTCCTTTTCTTGATGAGAGGGAGTGGGCCTGTTATTACAAAAAGAAATTAATAAAAAGTATTTATTAGTCTCGCACAAGACAGAAAAAGAATGGTTAAAATAACCAAAAAAAGATACAAAATTAAATAAGTAAAACATGAGAAAAAAATAAGAAATAAGACATATTAAACTGGTTCTGTACGAGCCAAAAGGGCCTAATCTCATCCATGGTGCTGTAACTTTTGTAAAAATGTCACAGCGCTGGTATTACTTGGGGCATTATTCTGATAAGGCCCCAAGTGATGCCTCGCTCAAATACGAATAAAAATTATTATAATAGTTTATAATAGTTTGGGACGTAATTATGCAAATTTGTTTGTTCAATCTATTCAACATATTTCTTTTTGTGTAGAATTGTAAGTAATTTTGTAATAAATGGAACCAATCGTCTGATAATATAGAAATCACTTTAATTATAATAAACTCATTTAGGCACCTATATGAAACTAGGTATGTACGTTGTAGTTTGTAAGGCATTTTACACTATCCTAAATTCAACGGTCCTTCGGTCATCAAAAAAATATTATGTGAAGATTTCACGTCGGGATAGTAAAATTTTGTGTAGTACACAAGCGTCCTCAGGCTTTACAGTGTGTTCATAACTTACCCAAGTAGGTCATTGACTCCAGCAAAGGTCATGACCGCTGCAGCCACTAGCATATCAGCGATCGCCAACGATGCCAGGAACAGGTTACCGATGCGTCGCAGCCCTCGGTCCGTGTATATTGCAATACAGACCAGTATGTTCCCGGCGACGCTGAGGAAGATCAGCAGTGACAGGAATATACCTGGTGACAATAATTTCGAATGTTTAAGAATATGAACAAGTTACTATGATACGGTGTTGATACGTTGTAGCGGGCATATTAGTCCGTGACATGTTTTTTTCCGTTCCTGATACTTTTGATTTAGCGGGCAGATGCCTTTAACGTCGTTAATAAATTGGAAGTGAGTTTATTGTGACTTTTTTATATTTGCAAATTATAAACTTTAAATAAATGTTTAGTATACATCCAATGTATCTTCCTATTTACTTATTCTTTACAGTATGACTTTCAGAAGGAGCAACCTATAAAAGACTTATTGCAGCTTGTCAAAGGACTTGTTAAAAGTTTTTTAAAAACTTCAATAAACGAAGCTTAGTAACATCTGGGAAAACTGTTCACTAAAAGAAAAATTTGAAGAATTTAATAACGCACTGTTTTAGATATCTATCTTAATAAAATATCCCGACAGATTCAGCCAAACTGAGACATTGATTAAAATGTATTTGAAGTAAGTTTTGTCGTACGGTTTTTACTGTTTTTTTTAGTGACTCTGTACTTGGCTCGTGTATGATATGTTTTACGGTAATGAATAACTGGGTTTGTCTTTTCCTACCTTTTGAAACCAGCTGGCTTCAAAAAGAGCCTAGAGCAATAAGTTATTAATTGTCTCATTGGCGATGTATTGATAGGTTATGAGTGTGGTGTACACGTCGTTTTAGAGAACAACATGTACTATCGGTTTAATTAAAGTCACAGTTGTTTATTTGCAGTAAATATGGCACAAAAGATGTTAAAATAATTTGTAGTGCAGTGAGAATTTCGCCAAAAAAATACATGCAAACATTAATGAACAAGATGCTAATATTAAATGATCAATACACATTAGGCAACTAAATAAAGTATTTATAATGGAACTACAAAATAACCTTTCTATGAACAAACTAGCCTAGTTTTTGAGTAGTATTAGGGTTCAGTGGGCAGTAAAGGCCCAAAAGACCTAAAAATCCAAAAACAACTGTAGGCCAGTATACCTACAGTTGTTTTTGGGTTTTTATGGTTCCGTATCCAAAGGGTCAAACGGGACCCTATTACTGAGAATTCGCTGTCCGTCCGTCCGTCCGTCTGTCACTAGGCTGTATCTCATGAACCGTGATAGTTAGCCAGTTAAAATTAGTACAGATTATGTATTTCTGTTGCTGCTATAACAAGAACTACTAAAAACAGAATAAAATAAATATTTAAGGGGGCTCCCATACAAAAAAGTCATATTTTTGCTCGTTTTTATAAATTATGGTATGAAACCCTTAGTGTGCAATTCCGACTCGCACTTAGCCGGTTTTTGGAACCTATCAAAATGACATTATCGAAATATAAGCCAAAAATGAATATCATTTCCCAAAAACAACGTCATTCTCACACAAAAACCTGCCAGATTTCCCTCACCAACTTTTGAAAATGAAGGAAATTACATTACATTTATATACACCTCTATCTAGTGGAGCGAGCAAATACTTCCAGTCTATTTCGCGCCTCGTTCGACGCTAAGCGGTTCAATTTCCTGATGGTAACAAACTGTTGGAGGTGCCGTTCGTATCGCGCTGATCTTCGTAAGTGTGGACGTGCCGTTGATAGGTGTACCCTGCCAAAATGAGCTTATGGAAAGAAGTGCTAAGCGAACTTTGGTGTTGAATATGTTTGCATATGCATGGAAGTTTTTTAGGCATTGTGTTAGTGAAAATCTGAAGCTGTTTATGGTTGTTGTAAAGGGACAAGGAATATTAATTCTGAAGAATAAGTCAGTGTGTTAGCTAACTTATAATTATAAGGCAATCTGCTTTTTAAATAAAATGCAAATTGAATATCTGGCTCTGGGTCTGGCTGTTTGTGTGTATGTGAGTTTAAATGTTTGTAAACGCACCCACGATACAGGAGAAATTCCTAGTGAGTGGAAAGGTTTTTAAAAAAAAAAAAAATATATACTTATATTATATACTTGAAATATATTTTGGAAAGCAAGGTTAGCACTTGATACAAATAGTTCATTTTAGAGTGAAAAATTTCAGTGTTGCATACATTAAAAAAATTAAAGTGTTACCAGGGCTTAAACTAAAAATATCGAGTAAAATTATTTATTCAATATATTCGTATATAATGGGTGTAAAACACCTCTTAACGAAGCCGAAAGGCACTGGTTTCCCCCTGTCATTGCGATATTTTTTTTTGTTCTTCACCATACCTGGGAACCTTCTAGTTACGGAGATATTAGGGGTCAAAGTTCCAACTTTTTGACAAGTATTTTTTTAAATACAAGTTTTTAATGTAAGATTTTTACTTTAAACACCTCCTCGACCCCCGTACTATTCAATCCGTCCATCAGCACAATGTTTTGCGTGCGTTACATTGATTTCTACCACAAAACATGATTTTACACCCCCCAAAAAAGTCATTTCCCAGCAATAATTTTTGCGTAAAGTTACTTAGTTTCATGTACAGAATGCTTGGTTGACGGCTTCATGATGAGGTGATTTACACGGTGTATATTTTAAGTACAAATAATATTTTTAATGTTTAATCTATACTTAATATTATAGAGCTGAAGAGTTTGTTTGTTTGCTTGAACGCACTAATCTCAAGAACTATTGATCCGATTTGAAAAAATCTTTCAGTGTTAGGTAGCCCATTTATTGAGGAAGGCTATATATCATAGCGCTACGACCAATATGAGTGGAGCAGCAATGCAACTGTTGCGAAAACGGGGAAAACGCAGTGACGCAGACGAAGTTGCGCGGTACAGCTAGTATATTAATATAATATACAGGCATCTTATCTTAGCCGTTTCAGTGACAGGAAAACATAATTAGGAGGCGATTTTAGCTGCCCCTGCAGTAAAAGCCCACCTCTATATTATATATTATCGCTACATACATTGTAGTATGGGAGAAGCTAAGTTATAACACTTTCAAGTCATCTGCAAGTATATTAGTACTACTTAAACATGATCGCATAACAACGTGTCAAAGGGAGATTTGAGAGTCGTTGTAATATTAGACATACAATCTCAACATTAATTAATTGAACTGATTTACAAACTATTCGGTAATCTGTTAACTCTTGTTTGTTAACAGTCATCATTTTCCTGTTCATCATAAGCCTATAATGTTCCCACTGTTGGGACATAGGCCTCCGCTCTATGAGAGGGAGTGGGCTGTAATCCACCACGCGGGCCCAGTGCGTGTTGATAGATGTCACATGCCTTCCAATTTTTAGTTCTAGGACATGCCGGTTTATTCACGATGTTTATTTACCTTCACCGTTTTTGAGAGCAGCGTAATGCGCTTGCCTGGGTTAGAACCCACGGCTTACTGCTCGTAAGTCGGGACTGCCACCACTGGGCCACCACTGCTCTCCTGCTCATGTCCCATGTTACTTCGGGTCATAGTCATAGTCATAATTTATTGCATTCATGTAGTTTACAAGTTGTTACAAGTACAATTATATAGGTTCCATACATGAACCCTGCTAGGGCACAGCAATATAAATAATTAGAGTGCTACAGTGTCACAATAATAAAACAAACCACTGTGCTTGAAAAACATAAATCATTTGTTGTTTAAATAAGTAACTGTCATATAATATAAGATAGGGTAAGAACAATTAATTAGTCATCATTTCCATTCATAAATTAAATTAAGATAAAATATTAAGTTAGAAAAATTGCTACAACAATAATAATCATAAAATAACATAACATAAAGTAGGTAGTCAGTCAAAATTGTAGGTGCTGTGTGTATTGTGTACAGGTATGAATATCAATGTCAAAATTTACTTATCGTCTAAGAATTCCTTTAACGTGTAATACGATTTTAATATAAGGTATTTTTGGAGACTGTTTTTAAATTTATTTTCGTACTCTATGTCCTTAATTGAATTTGGAAGCTTATTATATATTTTCACGCACATGGCTAAAGGTCCTGAATGGAACATAGCTAATTTTGAGCTTGGTAAGGCTAATTCATTTTTGTTTTGGCGTCTAACACTGCGATGTTGTGGGCGAAGGTCCTTAGTGAGTGGGAATAGTGCCCTGTGCTTTTTTACAAATTTGCTAACTTCTAAAATGTAGATACCAGTTAATGTAAGGACTTTGTATTTTACAAAGAATGGCTTACAGCTTTCTGTGTTATCTATATTGGCAAGAATTCGTATACATTTCTTCTCGGGTCGACGCACCACGTTTCTTTCTTTCATTCTCCCCTGCCAACCCTTTCGCTATCATTTACTTCTTTTTCTTTCATTTTATTCCTCACAGAATCCAGCTATCGTTTCCTAGTTTTTCTTCTCCCACTCCATCTATCAACATTTATATTCATTACTCTTTTAGTAACATGCGATTTTTCCTCCTCATCACATACCCATACTTTTACAGTCGATTCACTTTCAACTTTTCTGTAACTGGCGCAACTTTCAAATTTCCTCTACTAGATTCATTTCTTGCTTTATCCATTCTTGTCATACCACACATCCACCATACCATTCTCACCTTTTTTGTTAGTCCTAACTTTCTTTTTATTAAAAGCAGAGTAAAGCTATGCCCGACTTAAACCTCCTTAAAATTGTGGTAATTTGATGCAAATACTGTTGGTTGTTACTTTACTACGTGTTTATGAATAAAAGTGCTTACAAGATAACATAAGAATTTAAACAAATCTCAATTCAACACGGATAACACAAGGATTACGAAATAATTCCGTGTTTCCACGTGCATAAAATTTATCCTTCTCTATAGATCCTTAGAGAGCTATTTACTCTGCTTCAACAATATCTTCGGGATGATAAGTAGCCGCTAAACTCAGTTTACCCCTGGCTCAATGCGGAAATAAAATTTCTACGTGTTCCCGGGATACAGGCACCGAATTCTTCAATAGAGGTCGGAATCCTCATAAATATACCAATTTAGCCAGTAACTGGGTTGCAGAGGTCAGATAGGCGCTACATGTAACATTGTGGTATTTGGTTGCATCTCCTTAGACTGGAAGCCGACCCCAAAATAGCTGGAAAAATATTAATGATGATGTTTATATTGAAATACATAGATCAAAATGAATGTATTATCACTTTTTCGGTTCTTCTACTCAAAGAGAACGGATGCAAACTAATCCTAATTAATAAATTTATGCCACCTGTTTGTCTGTCTGTCTGTCTGTCACAGGACTATGTCGTCAAAAACGTTATAGCTAGTCAGATGATTTCTTTTTACAAATTACCTCTACGACTTTCCGCAATAACGACTAATAACAAAAAGAAGGTAAACTACTATAGTAAAAGTTTATACATAACTCTTGGTACGCAAGCTCCACTGGCATGTGCCATTTTTTTGGGGATCAATCAGTCAGATTTACGCCAAACAGTATATTCCGTATATTTCAGTATATTTTATTATGAGGTACGAAGAAATATTATGAACATGTAAAATGAAACAATGTTGCTGTTCATGACTTTGTTTGTATAACAATGAACAAAGCAAAGCAATTTTCAGTAATCGCGCCTCTTTTTATTTTATGTTCTATTTTTCTTTTAATTATATTCAATCTCGTGGTGGCCAGTTCGATTTTCGAACAATTTAATTTTTTAGTGCAGATCTTAATGGTGAATGCATGGAATTAGTATGTACCTACTAGGTACCTATCGTAAATATTCGTATGCGATTTATGTTCCGAATTCAAATCTCATTATTGACCAGCGGGTCATAATGAAATTCAGTACAATATCATTGCCCTGCTAGACCTCAGGTCGTAAATGACTTACTTTAGGTGAGGTTTGCATGACATATAATTTGACATTGTCGAGCAGGTGGTGTGAAAAAAACATAATATATCACATTAAGCACCCAGTGTTCTTCCTCCTCTCTCCTACTTGATCTTGCTGTGCCCGACTGGGTCCATAATTGTGACTTATATAATTATTTCCCTTCCATCTATGTATTAACATTATGGTACGCAATAAAGAATTGAGAATTGACTTGTGATTTGGAACACGTTTCGCTGAGTGCTAACACGAAGAAAAAACATACGTTATAATATTAAAATTCTGTGAACAATATAAGTCTATTACTTTTTAACTTCGAAAGGTTAAGCCAACCATATACAGGTCATGTAAGGCGGTTATAACTCCGCAAGCTAACACGTAATTCATAACCGAGTTTTATAGTTTAGTATAATTTCACGTCTGTATGTAAGTACCATTTCATTGATATTTCAGAAAAAAATGTTGATAAGCTAGCAATTTAAAAAGTCCGTTTAGATAAAATATGCTTCAGAGTGACGTATTCTTTATCAGCAAACCCTTTCATTTGACACCCATATCAAGGGAATGTATCACTCCGCCATCTTTGGCATTCCGCCATATTGTATTTAGAAGGACGGTACTTAGCTAACTATGCATTGTCATTCAAACTAAACATGTATGCAAAATTTCAGGTCAATTAGTAACCGGGAACTGGGTGAAATTTTACAACTAAAATTTTTCTACATAGTTTCAGGTGAAGCTAACAAAAACGTGTGAAACTAACTGAAATCTCAACTGTCGTAGTAGTTGAGTTATAGGCATATTTAATGCTATTAAAGAAATTTAATAGCATTAAATATGCCTATAACTCAACTAATTGGAATGGGGTGTCCATTTGCTTACAAATTATTTTTTACGACTTTACTATTACATGTCTAGCAGAATCGGTCGAGTGTGACCGATCTAAAACTTTTAATGCCCATTCTTTCCATGATTTATTAGCTAGTTACAGTTAACAATAGGTTGATTTTAGTATTCAGAACACAACTTTCGTCCTAAGAAGTACTTTTAGGTCTGTATCACGAAGCCTAACTTAAGGATCAAGTGGTATTTAAAACACGTCCAAAGTCATTCGAATAGCTTAAAATATGCAGTTTTTAGTAATCAACCCGGAAGTATTTAAATAGACACAGGTTCGCCGAAGCAAGGAAAACCTCTCTAGGTGAAGTTTCATATATGACTCTGCCCTGGAGTGTTAAAGTGGTGTTGGCCTACAAACGATAGGACACTTGATAGCGTGTCCTGCTTCTCCTGTTGTTAGCACATGACAGGAGCAAAGGAACGCTACTGAAAAAAAACTGGCAAGGCAGTGCACCTTCAAGATAGGCAGACGCGATCAAGATGGCTGCTGGAGGCATCCTGTACCTAGCGGTTCACACTGCAGGAGACCGGATGGCTTGGAGACGTCTCACATGTGGTCGCAATCCTCAGCAGTGAGAGAATGATGAAGAAGAAGATAAGCAGAAAAAGGGGTCTTGTTTCGTAGGTAATGTTTATTTTTACCCTGAACACCGAACTTTTTTTTTACTGTACAACTATTGCTATTAATTCAATACTTACCGACAAGCAGTATGGACAGCAACGTGACAGCATCCGGGTCATTTGTATCATCGTACACCACCGTCGTCTCGTTGAACTGAAGCGCCACCTACCGACAACACATGAATTATTCATATAACCGAGTTCTAACCAAAGCGATCCTTAAACGAGCACGTGACAGTCGCGTTCATTTTATTCGGCGAGTCGGAACTGGGGGCTTTGAAGACAAAGTGACATCATATCCGTGATAAAGATCATATAGGAAACTTCAAAACTTTTTTATGATCATTGATCCCGGTGATGGACACCGGGCCGGGCCGTAAGGACAAACGTCAGTTCTGTATCTGGATCCAGACCCAGACCGCCCATTGTCTCACCCAATGTGAAATGTTTTTTTTATGAATGTATTTATGGTGTACTGTACATAGTAAAGAATATTCTATTCTGGCCAGACACTGGACTCGGACAGATAATACCATCTATTTTTTAAGTGTCGCAGCACCATGCTGAGATGACCTTTTGCCCCGTACAGGACTTATAATTAGTTTAATTTTATGTTCTAGTTTAAAAATAATTTTGACTTTTTTGTTAGTGTCGCTTTTGAATTGTATTTTAGTTTTAATTTCTTTCCTTTTAGTTTTATTTTTTATTTTTATTGTTTGTGCCTCTTGAGTCCAAGGAATACTGTTCTGTTTTTATTGTTATGTACTGAAATATCTGTCCAAATCTAGTGGCCACAATAAGTTCGGAGTCTGGTCAAAATCTAACTGAGATTTGATCGCATCTCTAAATATATACCATTCAATGAATTGACACAAGCTACGGAAACCCATGCTCACTTGTGGAAAGACAATGTAGAAATTTGAAACACTGTAAAGTGATTGCTCTTATATTATATTATATTCTCGTCTTTGCTCTGACAGAGAACGCCTACCGGATTTCCGAACAAAAGAGTGACCTAAAAACACGACGTGTGTAGGGCGACCGATCGCTTTGATTAGGACGAGAGGTGTGGCCACATTCTTGGGAGACCGCAGAAAATAATTATTAAGCTGGCAACATTCTTGTGGTGTGGCGTGATGTCATGAATATAACTGATGGATGTTTGGATTATCTATGGATTTAATGTAGTTGTCGACGTGTGCGAGTAAAAAAGTAGTATTTTCTATTTGGTTACGTTATTTCTCTTGACAAACATGGTTCATTGACTTAACATTTGGTTTAAACTCAGAACGTGTTTCTCATTTAAGCGAATAGCTGCAATTTAGTGGTAGCTCAACCAGATAAACGGTACCAGTGCATTATTTTCTATTAAAATTCCGTACAACTCACACGTTAGTGACGCTTTGACCTACTCGTGTAAGTCAAAACGTCGCTAACGTGCTCACAACTGAATACTGAATACTCCTAAGAAAGGTTTGCACTTTTACGCTATATTATTTTGTATTCCTGGGCAAAGGAATTCAAAATAATATACCTAGCTTTGTACCTAGCAGTTTTTGTTTTGTTTTTGCACTTTTTCTTAATTTTTATTAATATGTAGTTTTATTTGTTAATATTGCACTGATATTTATTGTTTATAAGAACATACCTATTCATTATTCATACACATAATTCATAACAAAAAGTACCTATATACCTACTTAACTGTTTTTCGTCTGTCACTTCATTATCTCGGGTCCAGTTGAAAACCAGCGTCGGGCATTAGCTGCTCGGCAGATTGCTGAACTGGGCCTTTTTGGCGCAGCCGTGAGACACACATGTTATCTTTTTCTGTTTAGCTATAAGTTTTTTTTTTTTTCTTTTTTTGTGTGCTTTTGTTGCATGTGCCAAATATATACATTTTCTTTCTTTCTTCATTTCAAAGTATTATTGGGTTTTTCCATCACGAATTTTTCAGTCGCAGCCACGGACTCTGGCTTTGTGCCCGGTTGATGGCAATAGGCTTGCCTGCCTAAATGGGACTTAAACATACCTGGCGAAATTTGTGTGTGCTATTAGGTACACCTCTGCCCAACCTTTCGTGGGTTACAGGCGTAATGTTATGTGGAAACATAATTTTTTTTTTTTTTCTATATAATAATAGCTCATCGTTCTGTGCTAGCACTGCCGCTGCGGCAGCGGAGAACTTCAAGCGGCGTAAATGTGGTACCCTTTGTGGTAACTATATTTTCGAGCCGTTTGGGGTTGAAACTCTGGAGTAAAGAAATTTCGAAACGCCTAGTTAACGCTGCCCGTGACCCAAGGGCTGGCTTTTACTTTGGCCAGAGGCTAAGTATTGCCATACAACGTCCAATGCTGCCAGTCTCTTGAGCACAAACACCAGCTGACAGCGTTGAGGAGCAGTTTTTTGACGCCCTTTTATAGTTTATTGTTATTTTATCAATTAAAAAAAATACCTATGTCATCATCGTTATTTCTGATACAATGTCTTGTGGTGTCTCTCAGGTACTTAATAAATGTATTTTAATCATCCCAAACTTAAGATAGTTTCGAAACTATTCGCGGTAAAGCAATTTAACCACATGCCGCGAAGGTAATATCAAATGTTATGAAACTTAAATAAGTTAAGTTAGTTCGATGATTTCAGTTAACTCTTAACTGGATTAGAGGAACGCTGCGATACCGGTACGGAACTTAATATGTGTCTAAACTTACAATGTTAGATACGTGACATCTTCCGTGATTATTATTTATAACAATTCACCCGCGACTTTGTCGGCGAAAATTGTGATATAATATATCCTATGTTACTCGGTAAAGATGTAACTTACCAGCTGGAAAATAATTTTCAAAATTAGTTTAGTAGTTTTTGAGTTAAATCGTAACAAACAACAGTCAAATCTTTCCTCTTTATAATATTAGTTTAGATTGTGAGCTACCGCGGCATGGCTCATCGCCCATACTCAAGCTCCACGATTGAGGGATGCGTCATCCAGCGACCATGACGCTTGCACACAGCGTCGAAATATCAATAAATAATTATCTAATTAATAATTATCTCAGAAGATATCACCGTAAATGACATGGTAATTTTAAATTATTAACCGTGAAAGCTTAAAACAGTGTTTAATATGTCTGTTGTGTGATTTGTAATGGCGTGATTTTCGATGGGATATCAGCATAGTATTTTTGTTAAAAATATTTTTGATAGTGGCAGGTAGTGTTGTTTGTAATAACTATCTACAGTATATATTTTTTTTCAGTTAATGGCTGTAGCTAACTTTGCCAAAAATGTCAAATAGATGCATAAAATCACAGTACATCCACATTTCGCCAGTTATGTTTTATTGCATGTTATATGGGGCGAGCCTAATGCCAACGACCGGTCACAAATCCACGCACCGTGGCTGCTACTTAGAAATACATGTAAGAAAAAATAACACTTTGTCCGACCTTGGAATTGAACCCGGGACCACATATTCATCAAACATCGGACAAACATCGTGATAGCGAAAAAAATATCAGCTGCCCCATACATTTGGGTCGAATAGGTATTGAAATTTTGTATGGGGCAGCAAAAAATGTTTTCGCTATTACGATGTTTGTCCGATGGAGAAACATGTTCAGTTTGATGGTCTGTAGCACACCCTTTAGTATGTATATACCCTTTCCGTTACATCCTGTATAGCTTAGCTGCTATGTAATCGGTTTCAGCATAGCTATCACGCGTTATGCTGCGGGCGGCGTAGCTAAAAAGCATTCCGCCACAACTTAGCTAGAATGCAGTCCTCTACGGCGCACTATGGAAAATCGTAGAACAACTGCTGATTAAAAATGGGTTTTGTCAATGTCGCTACTGGCATATTTTATTTATTTTACTCAATAGTTTAAGGACCAAACTAGAATATAATATCAAAAAATTATACATATTATTTGAAATGTTTTTTTTACAACTCTACAAACTTTATAGTTTTGACGGACGTCCATGTTAAGCCCGTTCACTTCATCACTTTCAAATTGATTTTATCGTTATACATTACAGGAAAAGGTATAATGTATTATATATTTCTGGAAACCTCGTCTTTTGAAAAATATGAAACACCTATTATGTATTTAATATTATATTAACGTTTACCTTAAAATAATTGCAAAATAAATAATGGTAAAAAAAAAGTTTATTTAAAGTTCATCGAGACTTTTGACAGTTACCCATGTTTACCCATGCTTTAGATTTAATGTTGATTTGTAGCCTAGCTATCCATAAACATGATCAAATAAAAAAAAGTTGCGAATATTTGCGATTTTCGGAGTCATTTGTAAAAATGTGATAAAAGTCAGGAAACAGAAAACCGCTCGCTATCTATTGCGGTTTGAAATGTTCCTGTTTACATCAATAGTTTGCGGTAAGTTTTGTAATTTATCATTGATATTAGGATGTCTTATCTTTTTTGCACTCATATTGCGTGTGAAAATATTAATCAACAAGATGCACACTACCCTCATATTTCATATAGTATATAAACAGTGGTTTCATTTCATTTAAAATAACAGAATAGTGGTGAATTAGAAGAAGAAGAAGTGTAATTGTTACCAATACAATATAATTACGTGTTTTGTTAACTCTTCAAAATGTCTACTTTCAAGTGTTCTAAACGTGAAATAATACTTTCGTATATCGAAGGAGGAAAATCGTTGGAGGCATTATCAACCGTTTTAAAAGAAAATTATCATGTATCTGAAGACAACTTATGTTTCATCCTCAGTGATTTTCAAAGACATATTATTCCCACTTTTAATAAACGATGGACAGAAGCTTCACGGAAAAAGGATTTATTTTTAACGAAAAACTAACTGGTTGGAATCAGAATATTCAGTAAATTTACCGAACTCTGAAGACGTTACAACCGTCTCCACACCATCTACTTCTTCTGGAAAACGTGGGAGACCGTGCGTATCTTACGCAGACTTGTCAGAATCCAGTAAGAGAAGAAAACCCTGGTACAAAGGCGTTTCCGTGAAGAGCTAGGATTGATCATCGATAAACCAAGACAAGTAAGTGGTAATTCTAATGACGGTAATACTGCCAGAAGATTTTTTCACAATGCAAGCTACTCTGCTGAAATTACAGGAGTGGATATACATTTAATTAAACGACTTTAAATAATTCTGCAAGCTCTTTCATCGGGTATAATGATAAATGCTGAAAAATTTGGCAGTTATGCTATGGAGACTGCCAGAATCTATGTGAGCAATTACGAATGGTACTACATGCCATCTTCCGTTCACAAAATTTTGATTCATGGAGAAAGTGTCATAAATCATTTTGCAGTACTTCCTATTGGTCAACTTTCAGAAGATGCATAACAATCTCGTAATAAGGATTATAAAAAATTTCGTCTACATCATACTAGAAAATGCTCAAGATCCGCTACAAACGAGGATGTATTTCATACTCTTCTTTATACTTCAGATCCATACATAACCAGCATTAGAAAACCGTATACTAAAAACGTGAAGGAACTTGACGAAGACACCTTAGATCTTTTGAAAGTAAACGAATTAATTTCAGATCCCGAAGTTCATCAAGTATAATTAACATACCTAATATTTAGTAAAGATAATTAACTAATCATAAAAACATTTTTATGAAATATTACGATTAAAACCGATTTTAATCATAAATATTAAAAAAAAAAAAAAAATTAAATAAATATGAATTTGATGTACTATAATATGTTATTAGGTTTTCGTTAACATTAAAATAATAGTATACATTGTTAAAAAATAAATATTGGACATTTTTTATAATTTTGAATTTGTTTTATTTTTTAATGTAAGGTTTTACATTCAATCATAATAAATTATATTAGATTTGAAGCCATATACACTATTCTATATCTGTGCAAAATTTTAGAACATAATATTCAGAAATAAAAAAGTTATTGATTTTTAATCAGAAACAGACCTTTATTTTCCACCGTGCGGCGTAGCAAACTACGAAATCTGCTACGGCGTAGCATTTAAGCTGGTTGCTACGGCAAGCTTTTCATCTCGTAATTTTGGCAGATCGCTTCCATATATTATATTTGTGGAGCTTGTGGGTAAATAGTAAGCAAGGGTCGATTTTCTGGCTAAGCCAGGCTTGCCAAGGTCGATCCGTGGATGGATGACCATCCGTTACATCCCGAGTTTCCTTCATACAAAATTCCAATGATGCAGTTTTATTTTCCCTCAAAATCGGTGTTTTTCACTATTTCTCATAGTATCGGATTCGGCAATACACGCCTTGAAAAATTCACTCCTGTATCTCGTACTAGCTGTCCCGCGCAACTTCGTCTGCGTCACATTTTCCCCGTTTTCGCAACATCTTTCATTGCTGCCCCGCTCCTATTGGTCGTAGCATAATGATATATAGCCTATGTCCTTCCTCAGGTTGAAATCTATCTTCTTGCCAAATTTCATTAAGATCTGATCATCCGTTTAGTTGTGAAAAGGTAACAAACAAACAGAGTCACTTTCGCATTTATAATATTAGTATAGATTTTCAGTCACTCCATGTAAAATAATAGTATTCGGCTGCAGCCGGTTAGACTAGAAGCCGACCCCAACATATTTGGGAAAAGGCTAGGCAGATCTGGGAACAGCCCAATTTACCTCTATGCTTACCTAGTACATCTAATACTTGCTCCAATATCCTCCTTCAGGTAAAAAATAAGTCATAAACTCACATTGGTAGGTAAAACAGAGGCGAACTCCATTTTATAGAAGTTGGCTCCAGCGGTGCTTGTTCATCCTCAGGTCTTGGTGTCGACCTTCATCAGGAAGCTGTCCAGCTGGCTACGGACCCTCGGCGCCACGTGGGGAGATGCCATTGTGGCCTGTCTTCACATATCTGGAACAAAGAAAATACAATTATGACTATTACTCTTCTTCGTAGTTTACAAAGTATTAACTGGGTTGTGGAGGTCAGATAGTATAAATTCGCTTCATGTAAAATACGGGTATTCAGCTGATTCCGGTAAGACAGGAAGCCGACCCCAACATAGTTGGGACGATGGATGATGATTATTCTTCGTGACGTGTATATCTTCAAACTGCCATAGTGATTCATATAGTACTGAGGACCGTTCTTACAGTCAACAAATCAACCGCAATTGTAAAGAAACGGCTGTATAGGTACAAGCGGCCTCATAAACTCGACTATAACCATGTTATTTTTTTCTCCATGTAATCTCTAAAAAATTCCCAATGTAATAATTTATGGGTATGAAAAACAGGTTGTAAAATTCTTCATCCCCCATAGAAAAGGGAGGAGCCTCCGACCAGACGGGTATTATGTCTGGTGGGCAAATGCCCGACAATTGCCTTGAATGATACCTGTAACTGCTGCGCTGTAGGAGTTTGATGTTATTTCTTCATTTGTGTCATAGATGGCGCTGTACTTTTTTTGCACTTTTTTGTTGTAGTGCTTTTTGTACCATGTTGCTGTAGTACTTTTTGTATTATGTTGCTGTAGTCCTTTTTATACTATGTTGCTATAGTCCTTTTTGTACTATGTTGTTGTAGTCCTTTTTGTACTATGTTACTGTAGTACTTTTTGTAGTGCCGTTACAATAAAGTCATTATCATGCAGTAAGCGCCAATTCTTGTTATGTTCCAATGATATATTTCGATAAAAATAGAAATAAAGCCATTTTTGTGAATATCTCTGGGGATCCACACTGTATTAAACTTTAAAATCACATGAGACACCAACCCCGCTGTTCGCATGTAAACATTTCATTGTATCCAAGCCGTTTTAAATGAAATCCTACTCGGTCTTACTTTCTCATAAGCCCATGAAAGCCGTATGTTTTCCCAGACATCAATAATCCATATATTCGCGACGACAGGTGCGTGTCAAAGCCTTTCTATATCCCTATTGGTTCGGCAACTTCTTTGATTGAAATTTCATATTATTCCTAACAAATCTGAAGTTCCATTTGTAGATGATGTCAGGACAGAATGTTTTTTGTATTTATTTTGATTGCTTTCGCTTACAGTTTAGCTTTTGGATATGAAAGCCATTTCCGAAAACTGAACTACTAACGCTGTCTTACCCTGAAATGTATGAGAATATTTGTCGAGGCATTTTGAAATTACGCGTGTGGAATAGACTAAATAAACTTTACTTAAGATACTTTAAAAAGAAAAAAGGATCTCGTGGCTAAATAATAATAACCGCACGGGTCGATCTTCAAGGTTAAGCCGTGCTTGCCGAGGTCGGTCGGTGGATGGGTGACCATAATTACATACCGAGTTTGCTCCATGCCTCGAAAAGCACGTTAAGCCGTTGGTCCTGCTGTCATTTGTAGATCTTTGACAGTCGTTACAAGTAGTCAGAAGCCGAAAGTCTGACATCGAATCTTACCAAGAGGTTTCGTATTACCCAGTTACTAGGTTGTGGAGGAGGTCAGATAGGCAGTCGCATCATGCAATGCTGATACTCAGCTGCATCCGGTTAGACTGGATACCGACCCCAACAAAGTTTGGGAAAAGGGTAGGCAGATGATGATGACTTTAAAAAGAAAAAAGCTTTGTCCATAATTACTTTTATTACCTCTAGACTACTTTTTACCTCTTCATATTGAATATTTTCTGTCATACTGAAATCAAAGATGGACTAGCAAGTTTTAGTTTAACGTAACAAAATCTAGCGATGTTGCCGGGATATTAAGAGAATGCTATGACTTTATTTGCCCATTAACAATTTAATCCAAGTACTTTTTATAAAAAATAAATAAATTTTTTATTTTTATTTATGTGCTTGGCTTCCGTACGTCTTATCTCGGGTGACCTATGAAAACCAACGCTGTGCTGTGGGTCCCCCATAGCACAGAATCATGCTGAGCGGTTACCTGCTTGTCGCAGTCATGACGTGCTAGCTAGTAACTTTTCAGTTCCATGCTGTTATATTTATACATATTTTAAATGCGTTGTATGTTATCAAAATATTTTCTTGACATTTTGTTTATAAAATTGAAAGTCTTTGGTACAAAATTCAGCTGTGTCAGAAGTTAGTTAAAAATATAATCTTGAGTGTTTTTTCTTAAGTTTTCGTCTGTCTATACTAACGTTAGATGTGGATGTTGAGTCACGTCCAAATTTTTTACAACTTTATTAATTTGTCAAACTTGTCTGCTTGGAAGTACCAAATTATTTCGAGATAGAATTGATTTGTTCGTTAATTGTTTGTAAGAAGTTTTTGCCTAAAAAATCTTGTGTTTTTTTTTATAAAAATAAGTCTGGGTTTTGCGAAGATTTTGTCCTGTCTACGTATATATTGATTCTTTAGTAGTTATTAAATAATTAAGTGTGTCTTGAACCAAAGAGGGAAAGGGCGAAAACTTAAAAGTTAATTAATTTAAGTTTCACTATGTGGACACGCGTAAAAATCTTGGTGTGTCCAGATGACGAAATAATAAGTGATACTAATTTTGAGTTTCACCAACTGGACATACGTGTATACGTCTGTCGTGTCAAGTTGGTGAAAACCCAAAAAAACATGTTTTTATTTGAATAAAAACTCGTATCTCATTTGTTCAACGTCAATTTAAAAAAAAATACAAACTGAAATTTTAATCAAGAACAATGTAAATAAATTGCTAACCTCAAAACACCTCATTAATATCGGAACCTCAATTCATTCTATTAATTAGAGAACATTTAGCGGCGTCACGTTCCCATTAACCGCACCAAAGAAATTCGGCTGTAACTGTTTGAGGAATGATCAGTTATGTTTACGGTGTTAATGTAAAATAAACAGATGTAGCAATTACAATGATTATAAATGCCGAAGACTGGTTACACACGTAACGATAAATTGTAGCGATTTGTCGACCAATCTTATTAGCGTGTCGATGGCAATCTTAATTGTGTCGGCCCAGAACTGAGCCACTAGTTTGGCGCCCTCTGTTGCGTCCATCAGTTCCTGTAATGAACAAACAGCAGGACAAGCAGGACACGATATTAAGTGCCTCTTCGTTTGTGGAACAGCACCAAATTTACACTCCAGTCGACCAATGGCAATAGCTTTCAGCGCGTTTCATATCTTTACAATATTTTTTTTTTTGGATTGTCATAAAGCCTTCGGTAGCTTCACCTTTTTTATAGTGTAATTAGTGCCTTTTTTTCTGTTTTGGACGGGAAATCTTCAAATGACTCCTCCAGCTGTGGGCGGAGCGGAAGGGAGTGTCAAGGCTTGTACTGACTAAAACCCATACATGTTCCTTCTTAGCCCTTTGTGTTCCAGGGCCACGGTATCTCTTTCGAACAGTCCCGCAGCCCTGGCAGGCATCGGCCCTCTCAGACCCCTTCCGATTTGCTGACATCTCCTCGAGGCACGCGTGGAACACGAACGCGCCGTCGCGCGTCGACACGGCCTGTCATCATAAGACGGACAGACGGTGAGCTAGGTGTGATTAGTGTCTAACCGCGTTTCAGAGTTTTATGTCGCTTATGGGCCTCTGACTTAGCTGACATGTCGTCGAGAAATATCTTTCAGGCATACGGTCTCAGGTTTCGGTAGCTATGTCAATCCTATACATTTTTATTTTATCCAGCAGTCATGTGTTTTGTAATTTTGTCTAACAGATTATCCGAATGATGTAAGTGCTTCTAAAAGAGATTGAAGATACAAAATATGATTCAATGTTTCAGTAACGCCTACAAACAAAATTACATAAAACCTAACTTCATCTGAGCTAAGCGCTGAGCTGGTTACTCGTCAAATATAATATATGCCGCTGAAATGCCTCAGCATCATCATCTGCCTAGCCTTTTCCCAACTTTGTTGGGGTCGACTTCCAGTCTACTAGGACTTTGCTGAATACCAGTATTTTACATGGAGCAACATTTCTGGCTGAATCGCACCAATAAATCGTTACGATGTGTCGTGACGTGTTTATCAAGCATTAGTTACAGTACCAATTATTTTAACAACGGTTGCGGCGGTTGGCTGATATTTTGTTAGTGTTTACCATTAAATTCCGCACACTCGAAATTAGCGTTAATTTTCGGTAAATATACATTATATATATCAGCAATAGCTGATGCTGAGTTTGATATTGATGTTTGGTAAATATTGCAAATTATGGTGGAATTTTGCTCGTGCAAACGTGTCGATATTAAAATAATTTTCCATAGCTGTAAGCAGGTACGATTTACTATCGGAATATTTTGATTTGAATGATCTATCTTATTCATTTATTTTTGTCTTGAACCAATTCTTTTGTTTTAGACTAATTCGGTCCGTAATTCACAATTTTACTTAACCTTGTTTATAGTAATGTAACCTACTTTATTTAACGAATAAAGAGCCTTTTTTTAATTTTTATGGTTTGTTGTTTCGATAGTCAGGTAACTACAGAAATGATCCGAATGATAATGTCTTAGCGAATTTTATTTTGTGTCTTCAGTAAGGAACTAGCCTAAATACATCATAATCATTATTTCTTATAAGAGTCACAAAAGTGGCACACTCAAAGTTATTCCGTTTTTTTTTATATATTAACGAGTTGTTTGGTCTATTTTAATGATTAAACACCCACTAGGTACACACTACTTTGCAGCTTATATATGTATAAACGTAGGATCACAACTTCAATCACTGGAAAGGCCACTCCTATTCATCACTTCAAAGTTTTGTAAACCACATAGGTAAGGTGAATTAATTACAATGACTGACTCTCAATAGCATGCCCCAGCTGTCCTATAGACACTAAGCTCCAGACAACGTTACACAAACAGGCCATTTTGTGTCTGTGGACTGCACTGGAACTGACGCGCTAACTAAAGACGCTGCCTCACCGAGAGCGTTCACCTATAATGTACCGGTTCAAATTCACTTGCGTCTGTACAAAATAAAATCATGGACTATTAACATTTTTGTATTTTTTTTTATATTTTGTTAAATTCCAGACGAATGCTCCCGGTGTGGGAGTGTTCTAACATACATATTTTAATTGGTGAGAGTACATTCTATCACGTTTACCATCAACGTTACAACTTTCAAAAACAATCATTATGTCTTGATTTGAAGATCGGTTATCGCTGATCAAAATAATATCGGTAGATTCTTGATTTCATAATCTTTATGATTTTCAGGAGGGACTACAATACGGGACAATAACTATATAACAAAATATATAATATAAAATAATGAGTATTAAATATTAAAAAAAAAGGTGAAGACACCAACCCGCACTGGGCCGGCGTGGTGGATTATAGCCCACTCCCTCTCATAGAGAGGAGGCCTGTGTCCCAGCAGTGGGAACATTATAGGCTGATGATGATGATGATGAAAACAAGTATGAATGAACAGTAAATTCTGAAAACAATTTCCATTCTTTGGTTGTCGTATGAAATAGTTATAACAAGGCAAATTGTCTTAGTCTGATGGCTTAGTCTTCGAATGCCCTGGCTGTAAGCATGACGACCAATCAAGGTATACAAAACCAGTTTATGTTGCTCTGTTATTGTACGGGAAAGCGCAGCCATGTTATACTTGAAATGTCTAGCTTGATGTGTTACAAAATGTGTATGATATATGTTACACTAGTTTTTGCCCGCGGCTTCGCCCGCATGGAGTTCGGCAATTGCCCACGTATGCGTTAACCCCCCAAAATAATGTCGAAAATAGTCATTTAAATATTATAGATAATAGTTGTTGCCCGCGGCTTCGCAGTTCTTACTTAAATTAATGCCAGACATAGCCTAGGGGAGGATATTCAGACAATGCGTATTTGTAATTTTATTATTTGCACTTAGAAAATGAGGTCATCATTTTCGTTATCGGCGACCCTGAAGTCCACAAAAACGACACCCGTGAAAGAAAAACCAAATGTTTTCCTCGGCGTCAATTTGGTCAGCGACCCCGAAAACCACGAAAACGACTCCAATGAACGACAAACAGGAATTTTCCTCGGCGCCATCTCGGATTTTCATTTTGATTGCCAGCGAAACTAACTAAAACCACGAAAACGACACCCATGAAGCCATTGAGTCGCGCAAGTGCCCAGTCGCGTGAGTGTCTTTCGCGCAAGTATCCATGCGCAATATATTTTCGTCCCGCAAGTGTCCTTCACACAAATGACCCAGATTCCCTAGAAGTGTGAACTTATATGAAGTTTTTTTAGCGTATTTGTCCATACAAAAGTGCTAACACTACAAAGCAAAAATTAAAAAATTGCCACCCCTGTTATCGTCTGAGGGGTAGATTTTCCAAAAACATTGATACGTGTTTATCAATGCCATCGAGAAACACAAATAGTAAATTTCAAGCTGTGCAGACTATATTTATTTTACTAATGTTTCAACCCCTTTTCTCCCTTTTGGGGTCGAATTTCCAAAAACGGCCAAATACGTGTTAATTTATTTTTGCTCAGAAACTTCAATATTTAATGTCATTCTTCTTACTTCAAAAATGACGGATTCCGCATAAAAACTTTGAACCCCCATCTCACCCCCATTTCAGCGTTTTCGAGAAATTATCCCTAACAGGGATAATTTCTCGAAAACGCTGAAATATCTATTTATTTATTTCTAACCAGAAGCTTGTGTATGAAATTTCAGCTTTCTAACTTTAAAAATGACGATTTTCCATACAAACTTTCATCCCCTATTTAGGTCCCTTAGGGGTTGAATATCGAAAAATCCTTCCTTATTCCTTGTCTACATTATAAAGGGAACCTCTGTGCAAAATTTCAGCTTTCTAGGTTTAAAGGTTTGGGCTGGGCGTTGATGAGTCAGTCAATCAGGCAGTCAGGACTTCTCTTTTTATTTATATATTATATATATATATAATAATAATAAATAGATAGATAATAAGTAGCTGTCCAGCGCAACTTCGTCTGCGTCACATTTTCCCCGTTTTCGCAACATTTTTCATTGCTTTTCCGCTCCTATTGGTTGTAGCGTGAGACCGAAGATATAGCCTATAGCCTTCCTCGATAAATGTGCTATCTAACACTGAAATAATTTCATTAATCAGATCAGTAGTTCCTGAGATTAGCGTGTTCAAGCAAACAAACAAATAAACAAACTCTTCAGCTTTATAATATTAGTATAGATTGTAGGCTTATCATCTTTATCACTGACGGATACATATTCTATCGATCGTTTACCGAAGACCCGGTGCGTGCGGTCCAACATTCGTCATGTCAGTAATTTGTCTATAATTGGACATCTATACGTTTCGCAGAACATGCTCCGTCGCCATTGATTCTCGTTACGAGATTGTATATGCGTCGTCAATTTCTGCTTGTGTTGTAGTTAAAATAATAGAGATCATTATCATTTGCCTAGCCTTTTCACAACCATAAAATAATAAACATATACTATTGAAAAAGTAGGTTTGTAAAAAAAATATAACATTACATAATTAAGTTTTTTTTTCAGTAAAATTGATTGCATTTTTTTACGAAACCTCCAGGTTTTGAAACCTCTTTCATATATCCACAGTTAAATGTTCAAACTTAACTAAGATATTTAAATTGGACTAGTCTTTTTTGGAAATCAACCAAAGCATGAGGAAAAGTAGGTAATCTATTATGACCTAAGTTTATAATAGCCACAAATACCTATGTATAAATACGCAATCCCTATCACCACACACCACAGACCCACAAGCAAACACACTTGAATTAAACACACGCAAAACGTAAAAAAACCCTCAAACATAAAGATATTGAAATAAAATCTAAATTCCGGAAACATCTCGGCTTCAACACCAGATTTCGGAAGTTCTTTACATTTCCCGCTGAAGAGACGAAGCAATTTGATTCAAGTGGGTGTGATAATACCATCGAGTGGTATTATGGAACGATCACAATTTGCATGAGCCTTCAAGAATTCAGACTTAATATTTTATTAACGGGTTTTTTGATACGCATTTTTTTACGACATTTTAGATATGTGGTTTTGCTTTTTTACCACTTTTAGTGGAAACATGACATTTTTATTCAAATATAATAAATTGATTGTGTTTTATTTATAACATATTGTTTAAATTTGAACTAGAGAGAAGTGAGAGTTAAGAGGAGAGTACTCTACACAAACATTCGTTGCGAGAGCTTTTGTTCCGTGACGAACATTCAGTCGCGAAGCAAAGATTTCTCGTATCGTCCATAGTTCCCAAATTCGTGTAACGAATGCTTGCGGTGAGTGCCCAGTAGAAAATCTCAGTAATAATTTAGGAATGTGTCCATTAATAATATAATGCTCTACCCTATTTGCGTGAGATTTTTATATCGGCAAAATGGAGAATTTTGTCTGCTTACTTTTTATTAAATAAAAATATTCGTAGTCTTGGATATAACCTACACGAAACTTTTTTTACTACTTGATACAAGATTCAGAAAAGCCTGTTAAAATATTCACCGTGTCAACTGTTTATTCTATAGGGAAAATAAAGTATGAAGCCAAATTTCCATATTATGAGAACCAGAGGGAGCAAATCATGCATAAATAAAAGCTTTATCGATAACAGGTCCTTTCCAGATATTTATTTCCCTCAGGAATTTATATAAATTAATTCAAAGGTCATCGGAAAAGGGATACTTATTTCCGGGTATCTGATGCCATCACTTGGGATATCAAAGGTTAATCATAATTTATTACAGATTAACTTTTTCGAAAAAGGTAAAATGTAAAATCTTTTTCGGAACATTCTCTCGGCTGATTTTGATTAATGTCTGAAATGGAGATAAAGTACTTATTAATTCTAACTGTGTCTTGCTCTGCGTGATTGGCACGTTTTTACAAATAACCTATCAATTCGACACATAATGCACAGTCTCAGTCAAAACGCTACTGTTTGACAGCAGATCTACCACAAAACTCGGCGCAAAACATGTCGACGCGGTCACGCATAGACAAAGAATAATAACTAAAGCATAGAAGGAGCGATATAATAGCAACTGAACTCATATATTTGCTTCATTTCGACTTATGGAGCCGATGTGATGTTGGAAAAGGACAATCATACCGAAGACATTTCAAAATTTGTAGGTTGTCACTACTTTTTTTTTGAGACTAGTTATGTGACCTACTAAATTTAAACGTCAATAGAATTTACAGTGACATTCCAAAACTTATGACTGTTCTTACCTAAAATTTATAAATTACTAAACACACGTACCTATGTGAGAGAATACATAATACCAACATATTTTTTTCGAGATGTGTTCAAAATGAAACGACATTTTAATAAGTACGACCAATGCTCTTTATGTTTTCAAAACTTAAATCTGTCCCGGCCAATCCTGAATGTATTTAATGGCTATAGTAACTGATGAGTTTACTGAAAAGAAAATGTGGAGACATTCGCTTTTGCGAATGCTTTTAGCAACTATTGCTTCAAAATACTTTCTCATATGAGAGATATTTGGATTTTAGATAATTACATTAGGGATGGTACTTTCATTAAACAAGCCTAAATGCTTGGTTTGGCTTTATTAATTTCTACTTTTCATGATGTTAGGGTTTCTAAAAAAAACTGCTTGCTTTATAGGCTTGCCGTATTGTTGGCACGCCACTGATTTACTTAGGATGAAAAAAAACAAACACAAAAACCCGAAAACTATCGACAGCATTTTTGTCACAACATCAACAATGAACACGCGAACATGTCAAATAGTTCAATAAACTTTTGGTTTTCACATCTGTGTGTAATATTGTAGATGCTTGTTTAACCATTCCTTCTAAAGTAGAATATGCCATCTTCATAAGCATAATTATCTCAATGATATAGGCTGAGTGGCTGTCAGTTCCATAAAAAATGTTGTGGGACGACTTTGAGTAAGAATACTTTTTAATCATTTATCCCCTAAAGAGGTTATGGGAAAAAAGTTAGTATGAAAGTTCGAATTTCTTGCTAACGGGAAATCCCATCGGTGGAAAGCTTAATAAAGATAAAGCTGACTGGAATACTCACTGCTTAATTATGTACAGAACACTAAAAATAAAACATTATTAGGTACTAAGCGTGGCTGTAATAGGTAAGTTAATTTTCACCCCCGTTAAAACCCCGCTCACTTCTACTATTAACTACGTAAAAACCTTAAAACAGCCTTCCAAACATAAAATCACTTATCTTCACAGTAAACCCTTGACTAAAACAATACACTTGGGTTTTATTTCGAGCTCTTTTAAGTTTTATTTCGAGCACTTTTAGGGCTACATTTAATTGAAACGATTACAGAGTAATATCACATTTTATTGTCCCTAGAGTCGTTTATTGGTTGTTAAATTTAACATTTTGGTAGACATTTTAGTAGGTAATGGTGATATCACAGAGTTGGTAATTGCTGGAGGGAGATAACGGTCGGCGATAAGTATGGATACTGAATACGAAATGAATTTGAAATTATTGTACGCATGACGACCAATCTAGATATACAAAACCAGTTTATGCGCATCTCTCATTGTTCGGGAAATCTATACAAAGCGAGGCCATGTTATCATCATCATTTCAGCCAAAAGACGTCCACTGCTGGACATAGGCCTCTCCCAAGTGTCAACATATTGACCGGTCCCGTGCGACTCGCATCCAGCAGATCCCCGCAACCTTCACCAAGTCATCGGTCCAACTAGTGGGAGGCGTTCCAACGCATCGTCTTTCGGATCGCGGTCGCCATTCCAGAACTTTTTCTGCGAGCAATGTGCCCTGTCCACTTCCGTTTAAGTTTGGCAATTCTTCGGGCTACGTCGGTAACCTTGGTTTTCTTGCGGATGTCCTCATTTCTGATTTGATCACGCAAGGAAACTCCGAGCATAGCCCTCTCCATTGCCCTTTAGGTGACTTTAAGTCTTCTGATGAGGCCCATTGTGAGCGAAGACGTTTCGGTCCCTTATGTAATCACTGGCAAGGCAACACACACTGGTCATAGACTTTCGTCTTGAGACACTGGGAGCTGCGGTAAGTTTGACGAGACATGTTGTACTGGAAATGTGTAACTTGATGAGTGTACTCAGTAGGTAGATACTAGGATGATGTCATTTGTTGTTTTTCTGTTACATTTTTTTTTTTTCTATTGTTAAAATTTACTTTAAGGGCTGGTTTTTACCTAAGCCAGAGTCTAAGTGTTGCCGTACAATGTGCCTGTAATAGTCGGAGCCGATAAAAAAAAATTAAGTACCGTACATTATACTTTTATATGAATTCAGTAATTTTGAAACCTGTAATTTTGATATTACAAACAGACTCTTTAATTTTATTTGTAGATACGTGAACAGAGGAGCTCGTGGCTAAATAATAACAGCCGCACGGGTCGATCTTTAAGGTTAAGCCGTGCTTGCCGAGGTTGGTCCGTGGATGGGTGACCATAATTACATACCGTGTTTCCTTCATGCCTCGGAAATCACGTTATGCTGTTGGTCCCGGCTGTCATTTGTGGATCTTTGACAGTCGTTACGAGTAGTCAGAAACCAAGTCTGACTTTCAATCTTACCAAGGGGTATCGTATTACCCAGTGACTGGGTTGTGGAGGTCAGATAGACAATCACTTCATTTATAGTACTGGTACTCAGATGCATCCAGTTAGACTGAAAGCCGACCCCAAGATAGTTTGGGAAAAGGCTAGGCAGATGATGATGAGATACATGAAGAGAACAAATTGCATAATTCTTTCAGCTTATTTTCACCTAAGTAGACACAAATTACTAACATTTTAATAACAATACACAATTAGGTAGACAGGTTTGTGATCGCAGTTTATCTTTATCACTTAGGAAAGTCGAAGGCGCGGCTGCATATTGTTTAACCCCTTTGACATAATCCTTTTGTTGTCTTGAAGACACCTGCGTCTCCCATCAGGCTTTGACCTTGGTCTTTAAGACGACGAAGCGACAATATTTTGCAAGGGTTTACGATTTTCCATCGCCGTAAATATTTGCGTTTAGAAATTCAAATACGAAAAATAAACCATTAGGAATTGGAAAGAGATGTTGAGTTACATAAATATTGAGATTATTGTTCTTTAGATAGGTCGTGCCGTTTTCCATAGTTTGTTACGTGATAATCAAGATTGCAGCTTTAGTTCTGTTTAAAAAAATAAATTAAAAATTCTTTTAAAAAGAAAAGGAAGAAAAAGTATTTATTTGTCCCACAGTGGGTCATTCAGATCCAGCCTGTCCCCATGCAGTCCTCCCCCAGCGGCGCCCTAAGCCGAGGCGCGTACCCCACAGGGGGTGCCCTTAGCGTGTAGTCGCTTAGTTTGTTAGTTTCTTTATGCCCTGGCTGGAGGCCTTACACTCAAGGCACCCACAGGATAGTTTGGCTAAGCAGACGACAACCTCCTAGGTTGAAATGCGAATCATTAATCACAAAAAAAATATCAAAATAATGGTTAAATTATCAACAAAACAAAATTACATGAATACTTATACAAACAATTCATCATCTGCCTAGCCTTTTTCCCAAACTATCTTGGGGTCGGCTTCCAGTCTAACCGGATGCAGCTCAATACCAGTATTTTACATGAAGCGACTGCCTATCTGACCTCCACAACCCAGTAACTGGGTAATACGATACCCCTTGGTAAGACTGGATGTCAGACTTTTGGCTTCTGACTACTCGTAACGACTGTCAAAGATCTACAAATGACAGTCGGGACCAAAGGCTTAACGTGCTTTCCGAGGCACGGAGGAAACTCGGTATGTAATTATGGTCACCCATCCACGGACCAACCTCGGCAAGCTCGGCTTAACCTTAAAGATCGACCCGTGCGGCTATTATTATTTAGCCACAAGCTCCTCAAAACTTATATAAACAATTAAACATAAGAAAAAAAATAAAAATAAGACAAACTAAATTGGTCCTGTACGAGGCCAAAAGGCTCCTACACAACTATACTAGCTGATTGTCTTGTAATTATTTGTAACCATAGTGAAATTAACGAATAGAAGATGTTGATGTGTTGCCCTTAAAACGATGGAACACTTGATATTCTATCCTGCCTGTCCTGTTGCTTGCACATCTCCGGAGCTGATGAGCTCTTCTGCTAAAATATTCATCAACACTCTAAGAAGAATAGAAGATTTATAGACGCCAATTACTAATAAATCATAAATTAATAGTTTTCAAACAACGCGTTTTAGGATAACGATGTGAGAAACTAAATTATAAACTCAATGTAATTCATATTGTACCTTATGAATGGAGTTAATTTATAAAGCTGGGGTGTTGAAATTATAGACTGTTATTAGAGTTAATTTTAGGTATTAAAGTGAGTATTGGGTTGTTTGATTTATAATTTCGTTTTGTTTTGCGCTCGCATACGAATACCTGCGTTGCACTGATGTGGTGGCAGATACAACACCACTTATAAACACTAACCAAGTACTACTAATCTACACGATCCAGGAATACCTTAATTAGAAGTATAGAAAATAATTGTAACACCTTACTATGTTCCTATTATAATCTAGTTAAGTTAGGTAGTCTGTAGTATGAAATGTAAATGAATAAAAACGTGTAGCGACCTACAAAAAGCAACTTATAACAAAAAGTACCACAGCGCCATCCATGATAAAACTTTAGAGCTAATATGGTCTGGATCTCGCTAGCAAAGTTTACATCGACTTAAGACTATATAGAGGAACCCGACAATAACTGTCGGGCAGTTGCCCACCAGACATAACACCTGTCTGGTCGGAAGATCCTGCCTTTTCTTTGGAGTATCGAGGAACTTTTTTATTTTTTTTTGCGGATTGGAAATCATCAAATGACTTCTCCCGCTCTGGGCGGAGCGGGAGGGAGTGTCAGACTTGACTGACTAAAACCCACCCATGTTCCTTCTTAGCCCTTTGTGTTCCAGGGCCGCGGTATCTCTTTCGAACAACCCGCAGCATCGAGGAACTTTACACCCTGTTCTTCATACCCCTAAAAGCGTACCTATGTAAAGAAAGAAAAAGCCACTAGTACACACAATATTAAAAAAAAAGAAAAACAAATATTAAAATAAAAACTAAACAAGAAATACTGTGTGACTCACGGCAGCGCCAAATAGGCCCAGTTCAGCATAATGCCGGACAACTAGTGCCTGACGCTGGTTTTCAACTGAACCTAAATGGTGAGTGTACGGATGGCAGTAAATACAGTAATAATATAAATATTGTGTACGATATGATAATATAATGTAGTGTTTTATGAAAATAAACTAAAATAATGGTAAAAATAAAACTATTTTAAAACTGGGAACAGGTATTTCATAACACCATTTTAGTCCGTAGCAACACACTGCGCCGCACGCGTATGTATAGGTATGCATTTTGTTTCATTGTTATTTTATATTTCGTATACCAAAAATGGTGAATATGAGGATCCTTATTGTTATGTTATGTAATTTAACATTTATATTCTACTAGCTTTTGCCCGCAGCTTCGCTCACGTTAGTTTAGAATTTGACAATAACTTGCTCGGTCACGTCACGTCATCTATTTTAACCATATTCTTTTTTTCCCTCTTTATCCACACACTCTGTCACAAAGCAATATAAAAAAAAAAACAGAACCCAATGCAACTAACAAAACGATATATTTAGTTTCCCTTTTTCATAAAACGAGTTGGGAAAAAAAACACAAGTCCATTTAAAGTAACACAACTTTTGTCATTTCGCGAGACAGAAGGTTGGTTATTCATTAAAAAAGCACTTTTACAGTCAACTCTCACAAATAAAGCTAGGCTTAATTAAAACTAAAGAAAAAGGCAACAACTTGATACGAAAACTTTCCTCGTTTGTGTTTATACGTGTATTTGTATTTTATAACCAACTCTTTTAGGAGTTTTTAGGAGTTCACTTTAATTGCCACTTCAAAGTTTTGCGTCTGTGGGATACTTTGTTTTTTTTTTTCTGTTGTATGCCAGTTGTGTTGTTTTTAAAACTTTGCTTGACCTTGTAACGTGTTCAATACATTTATTTTATTCAAACTTTGTGTTTTAACTAAAAGTGTTTTTGGAACGAAGTTCCTTATCGCGCGTTGTGAAAGGGGGCTAGACGGAAAAAATTCTTACGAAAAGTTGTCACGACACTTTTTGCTATAGTAAGCTATTGTAAGCTGTGCGGCGTCGCATGTTTCTCTGTCTGTCTCTCTCTCTCTTATAGAAAGCAAGCCAGATATTTTCATTTCTATTTCGCATTGAACAGTGTGGTGTCGCGACGATTATTTTTGGAACTTCGTTCCATCCGGGTGTCCCTTGACACCTCTCAAGTTTTTTTTTTAAATTATAAGTGCGAATAAAGACATGGAAGTTTTTAAACCCCATTCCCTTCTTCTTTTTATTTTACCACTCCAAACTGTGCTGGGGGCCTAATACGGCCGTAAGTTTTAACGTGATTCATATTATTATACTACTAGCTGTTACCCGCGTCTTCGTCCGCGTGAAATTAGATTTTTTCTAAAATAGTAGTAGCCTAAGTTACTCCTTATTACATCAGCTATCTGCCAGTGAAAATCCCGGTCTAGCCATTCCAGAGATTAGCCGGAACAAAAAGACAGACCGACAGACAGGCAAAAATTTAAAAGAAAGTATATATTGGTATATGCACCGTATTCAATTAATTAATAATATATGTGGATGTAGTAAAAAGCGGTTATTTTAATATTACATACAGTCACTTCAATTTAATTTATTTGTATAGATATAGATGTATAGATAATAATTCTGCTAGAGCGGCCATTTTAGGTCCCCTGTATTCTCTAATCGTAAAATAAAAAAAATCTTGCTTGGTTTCCGAAAAAAGTGACGAATGATGACTTTCATCCTAAAAATAAAAAGGCAATAATTTCTGAAAGCCTTTTAGTTATAGATTCAAGAACTTGACACACGGATTTTTTCTTAATTAACTAATAATAGAAAAAATCAGTGTTCTTTAGTAATGTAGATAAGTCTTCATAAAAAAGAGACGCAAAACTTCTTGCTGTTAGGTTTGGTGATAACTTATGACACCATATTATGTTGGATGGTTGGAATGAAAGATACCGTTGGGTATACTTGATTTATTATCACAGGACACAGGTTACATTATGTATTTGGACAGTGCGTAGTGTCACAGACGGGTTGAGATCAAGTTATGGCCTCCGGAAGGATGTGTACCATAGATAATCACTAGAGCTTGACGCTTACTAACATACTAATTAGTGATGTCACAACATCCCCCTTGTTGAGTTCAAATTAGATCCTTGACAATAATTGACACTACGTACAACTTTACTTAATTACTTATTTAATCTAGACATCTATTTATAATCTTATATTCTATGGTTACATTTACATGTACTGTACACTCCTGTCTGTCACCTTCCTCTCTCCCTCTTGACGAGTTGGGTCGCATGGAGCTTGACTTGACGAATCGACTGACATGACTAATGGAATCTTGGGATTATGATGAGCTGAGACTGACACTATGATGCTCATCCCAAGTCCAGACTGTATCTCTTTGACACTTTTTTGGTGTGGGCACGTTGACAATTGCTTTGACCTTTTCTTGGCTTGCCCAGCACCATCTTTATTGAAGACATTTACTTCTGAGACAAATTCTTAACTGACCTGAACTTTTCACTATAATGAAAACTGACATTACAACTCTTTGTTGTTTTTGTGACCTTTACAATAACTTGCATTGCCTCCATGCGTTGCAGATGACAGACTGGAGGTAGACATCCAAGACCCTGGAAGACATAATTAAATTGTGTAAGCATTTGTTTACAAAAATTTTGTTTTGACAATGAGAATGACATTTTTTATAATACCTAACTTTTAACAAGTTGGAAGACGATTAACAGTTGGACAATCTAAATTTACTACTATAAACATTATAGTTTTGACGACGTAATTGTTATCTAAACACAAATTACAATGTTTAGGTTGACATAACCTAAAATCGGAATGGATTTTTCACCAAATCCTTTGACATTTATGCAACGTTTGACAACTGACAGTTGAGACTGATTATTATTTCGTCTGACATAATTGATGATTTGTTTTGACATGACATTGACATTTGCACCTGAATCTATGATGCATTTAATTTGTTTATTCCCAAATGACAATTTAATTCCCATGACTGTTTTAACTTATTACTTTTTAAAGTGTTGACATTGTTTACTTTTTATCTGAGTTATTATCTAATGATCCTTTTTATGACTGCGAATACTGACTGTTGATTTTATGACGATGATATTGTGTGTATTTGTGAAATCCCTCAGACTTGTGACCATTCCCTTCATTGAGATGTGAATATGGACATTGACTTTATTATTTTGACTATTTGAGTGGATTCTCGACTGGTTCTTTGACCTATGACTACAATCATCATTGAGATGTTGCTTACAACTCTCGGACATATCACTGCTTTAATCACAGAGACATTTGACTGGTACTTTGACCTATGACTATAGTCATTATTGAGATGTTGCTTCCAACTCTCTGACATATCACTGCTTTCAACACAGAGATATTTGACTGGTACTTTGACCTATGACTATAATCATTATTGAGATGTTGCTTCCAACTCTCTGACATATCACTGCTTTCAACACAGAGACATTTGACTGGTACTATGACCTATGACTATAATCATTATTGAGATGTTGCTGACAACTCTCGGACATATCACTGAGATATTTGACTTGATGATTGACACACACAATATAAATGGGGTATTAGACTTGACTTATTTAGACCTTGACTTGGATCACTCAGATATGATGTGACTACTTTCATTTTTGGGATATGACGTTGACTATTTGCTGCGATACTACTGTAGTAACTTTATGACATGACTCTGACTGTGATAGACTTTATATTGATCCTGTGATAACTTGACTCGACTGTGATAGACTTAGTATTAATATTGTGATAACTTGGTCTCAATACGTTTTTTTTTTTGTTTGTTAGGGTACGTCTACACATATATGACTTGACTTTGGACTGTGACTAGCTTTGTGACGGTGACTGCTCGCTATGTGACACTGACTGACTGTGCGCTTGTGTGTTCTGACTATTTGTTGGTTGACTACTATGTGGATCATAGTGATTTGACTGACTGTTTTGACTTTGACTCGACTTTAGCTGACTGTGCAACATTCCAACAAAATATTCTTGACTACAGTTAACTGAATCACACAATTGCAACTGACTGACTTTAATATTTTTGACTTTATTTAGCAAAATGACCAAAAGGTTTACATGACCTGCATTATACGCCTTTAGCTGGGCACTTGTATCGATGAGACTGCCCACAGCGACTGCATGTCCTCGAGTCGCCGCTCGAAGCTGAAGCTGACCTGCGACCGCCTGAAGACTTGCGGCTGCTCGAAGCTGACCTGCGACTCGAAGCTCGCTGTCGATCGTCTCGTCGACCACGGCTCCTCCGACTGAGATGCATGACGTTTTCGCTGGCGACACCGCTCGCTTGGACAATTTTATCAGCATCCTGCTGCGCGACTATGAGTGTGCTCGCTATCTCTTGCATCCTCTTGTAGGTTAGGTCATATTCTTGAAGCAATCTTTGACGCACATGTGACAAATCCATGTGTAGGTTAGCTATGAAAATATCTTGAAATAATGGCTAACAAATACAGTTCATTCTGCTGTGACCATCTTCTCCACGCCTCCGCATTGTCATTTGCTGGATCAGACGAGATTGGAGTTGACATATTTGAGTTGCGTGCTCTTGACCGCCATTTTTTCCGTCGACATTACTCGGCACTTTTACGACTCATTCCTTGTTTTTCTTGTTGATTTCTGACACCATGTTAGGTTTGGTGATAACTTATGACACCATGTTATGTTGGATGGTTGGAATGAAAGATACCGTTGGGTATACTTGATTTATTATCACAGGACACAGGTTACATTATGTATTTGGACAGTGCGTAGTGTCACAGACGGGTTGAGATCAAGTTATGGCCTCCGGAAGGATGTGTACCATAGATAATCACTAGAGCTTGACGCTTACTAACATACTAATTAGTGATGTCACAACACTTGCATCGTCCCCTCTGAAGATTTCTTTAATCTAGCCAGTTTTAGTAATTGCTTTGAGCTAGAGTCGAGGCGACCCAAGGCCCGCGCTAATTTCACAAAGTCTATAAGAAATGGTGTGAAAAAAGATTTTTTGTTGAGCCGCGTTTATTCTCTGTTTCTTAGGAACGTTGGTTGAGTCGTGATTTGCCGATCTTTATTACAAATATGCTGTGGGTGGCTTCTATGATGCAACAGAATACGTACCAGTATTTTGCTTGGAGCCACTGCCTATCTGGCGTCCACAACCCAACCCATTTTTTTTAATTCGTTCAATTTACGTATTTATCTGTAACTAAACATAAAATGTATACAGGGTGTAACGGAAAGGGTATATACAATTATACATACTTAAGGGTGTGCTACAGACCATCAAACTGAACATGTTTCTCAATCGGACAAACATCGTAATAGCGAAAAAATTATTTGTTGCCCCATACAAAATTTCAATACCTATCGACCCAAAAGTATGGGGCAGCAATTTTTTTTGTAAGGTCTTTAGCACACCCTTAAGTATGTAAAAAAGACAGGCATTAAATGTTGTTTCTCAGACACAAAAATAGGCTAGCGTCTGGTCGCGGTGAAGAGTCCACCAATCGCTTGGCGATGTCATTGTACTTATTATTATGGTTGTAACTTACTCTGTTACAGTACAATTGGTTATGTATGACCCAAGTAAGTAAAGTTACATCAAAAATAATAAACGACACCAGCCGCGCGAGGTGTACACTACAGTGCAAATAAAAAGAGCCCATCGTTGTCCATTTACAAACAGTGCGGTCGACTGACCTCTTTAAAAAAAGAACAGCAGAATATGTAGGTCGGACAAATGGAGCTAAATATTTTAGGATGAACTATGTTTATGGGACAGACAATAATACGTTTTCAAGGGAAAAAATGTAAAGAGACTGAAAAGATTAAAAGCTATAAAATATCCGACAAATAACATAGCATCACGCCTGTGGTAAACAAAGGGTTAGACGGAAAGTTAACTATTATAGTACACCCATTTTTGGCAGTTGTGTCCATCGAAAAAATCACCATGGCAATGGGGGCGAGCTTATTGTTATCAAGCGAGCTGCTATTTAGAAATTCCTGAGCCAAAAAATAGTCACTTTGTTTGATCAGGGAATCAAACCTTGGGTTCGATTTTCAGGTCAGCAAAAGCAATTACAATCAACATGTAAGCTTAACAATTTAAAACAGCGTCGCTTCCATTTTGTTATTTGAAATATTTTTCCCATACGAGTTCCATGTTAACTAAAATAAGTTATAGAGAGTGAAAACAAACCTTCCATTTTAAATTAAATTACAAATGCTAAGCCTCGTTTATATAAGGCAAGCTACTCGACCGTCGCGGCTTAAGGTAAGTTCTGAGTGAGGTTATAAAGGGCTTACTTTGATTGACCTTTAAAACTAAGCGCGGCAAGTAAGCAAGTCTATGTTTAACTTTTATGTCTTGATTAACCCGGAAATTAACTTCTAAATAAGTTAAATGGTAAGGTTTCGTCTGTAGGAAAATGTGAATTTGTACCTAATTGTACGTAGGTATTAAAAAGATAGCATCTTAAAGTTTGCGAGGAGTACTGTTAAAAGAGAAGCTAGGTTGTGTTTTGTAATTAGGTAGGAACATATTCAATGTTCAAAAAATACTGACTGGCCCATTGTATTATTGTTTAATGACTAATTGAAAACTATCAATAAAACATGTAATTTGATAAATTGATTGGCCTGGCTTACGGTGAAGTGTTGAGTTCGAATTAAGATTAAGCAAGAGCCTCAAGGTATTTTGACTGAGGGAGGTTAATGTGTTTATCAGCCAATAAATGTATGTTTGTTCCTTTGTGGCACTCTAGAGACCAAACTTGGGGCCGTTTTTGGTGATTCTTACGGCGCATTCCCACTATGTCGTGACGATTAATTTATCGTTGGACGACTGTCGTCTCTAGCTGTTCCCATTGCACCCATTTACTTGACAATCTGTCGTCACTGGAAAAAAGTCTTGGACGATAGTAAATAGTGTCGTCCTAAATGTGAGCACCTTCATTTAAATACACAAGCCACGACGCTTTAAACGACACGACAATCTGTCGTCACGACATAGTGGGAACGTGTCCTTACGTAAATCGATTTGTCCTAATCTCGCGTGTGTCACTAAAGACATGACAGTAATCAAAATTCAAAATGGCGACAACCAGTCGCTATCTTGCATTCAACACATTTGGAGGCAGGCGGGACCCATTCCATGTTTAAATAAATTTATTTTTCTAAATTAATTGTGCGTAAAGGGTTTGCTAATTGTTAAACACGTCCCAATAATAGTCTACATTAATAAATCACTCCTAAAAAATTTCAAAGTTCTGTGAAATGTTAACATTTTCCTGATAACTCTTGCTAAACCAACCTTGTCAAATCTAATTCCGTTAAATCTAACAGGATCTTCCGTTGTCAGTTGTCATTTTTCGCGCGCAATCTCCGCCATTTTGTTCTGACTTTATGAACTTCCGATAATAGGATTACTCCTCTCACCGTGTTCATGTCACCGGCGCTAACTTCGTTTCCTTCATTACTTATGTTCAAAATTGAGCTGTATCGGAGGTGAGCTGATTTTATGCAATTTACGTAAAGTGGAATTGGATGGCTACTGAATTTTGAAATTCAGCCAAAACCTGAGTTAACGCTGCCATCTTGTTTAAGCAGTACAACTACTTCAGCCTCATTGGTGGAATGGTCGCAAACGCGATTTTTGAACATGAGGTCCGTCCTGGATTCGATTCCCATTCCTTGTTCTGCTTTGTGTAGTAAGCAACGACTTATTGTCGGGCCTACGCTGTCCTTCCATTCTTAAGTACTAACGCTGTAACTTAAAAAAATGTAAAACCAAATGATTTTAAAAGAGTAACCATGGAGTTTCTTGCCGATTCTTCTCTATAGGAAACGAACAAGCCGAACCGTGCACCTTTTGTCGATGTTGAATGTGCCAATGTAGGCCTATGTAAAATAAAATATTTTGATTTTTTGATTTTGAGGTCGTTGTAAAGTGTTATTGGGTTTTTCCATTAGGAATATCTCAGTAGGAGCCACGGAGTCTGGGTATGTGCCCAGTTAATGGCAATAGGCTCGTCCCTTATTACATGGGACTTAAACTTAAGAAGAACGATGTGGGTGTATCAATATCAAGTACACAGCTCAATCAAAAAAAAAAAAACAAAATTAATAAAAATATGATAAATGAATTTGAAATTTGAACTCCTGTCTAACCTTTTGGGGATTACAATCGTGATGTTATGAGATTTCTACAGATAATTTCAGATTTTTTGTGGCAGCAGTACCCATGACAATATATGCAGCACTGTAAAGTAAAATTGGATGACTGCTAAATGTTAAAGATTAAATTAAGTATAAGCATAATAAGCATATAATGTTCCCACATATGAAACAGGCTCTCTATTTGTGAGTGAGGGTGGGCCATATTCCACCACGCGGGCACGCGGGACTGGCAGATATCATTCGTTTACGAATATCTGGTTTTGGAACATGTCTGATTCCTCACAATAGCAGTGCAAGCAATGAAATAAATTACAAAAACAAACACCTGCATGCGCTCGAACCCAAACACAATCTACAACTCGTAAGTCAGGGCTTTTACCACTGAAGACCTACTGCTCAGGACTGTAAGTAACATTGGATTGCTACTAAATATTGAAGATTAAAGAGACGGATAAATATAAACTCATAGTGGTGCCGCAGGATGAATTCTTGATGTTCTAGAATTTCAAGTTGTCTATAGGAGTCGTTCTATTTTTGCGGAGCAAACGTGGGTAGGAATCCCAAGAGGTAGAGAAGCTTCGAGAAGTAAACGAAAATTTTAACCTCATAAGAAACCTCTTCTTATCAATTCTCTTCGTTATTCTGTATCTGGGCTGACGACATGTTTTTCGAGACTGAAGTTTTCGTGGGTGATATCATTAATAGGCGAGTGGCTTAATTACAATGAAATAACTGAATTGACAGCTGGGTGGGGTCGCGGCAGACTGAGGAGAAGATGGCGAGATCCTTGGATGGCTTACTTGTTTATTGGCAAGAAGAGGCGCAACATCGAGACAAATTGAAGGAATGGGGGAGTCCTTTGCCCAGGAGTGGGACAGTTCAGGCTCAAAAAATAATTAAAATGTATGGTACAACCTTACACAAGCATCTCGTTTTTTCAATACAATTTCACAAATATTAACTTCCAGGTGGCCTACCATGACGTCTTAAAACATTATTGTTTTACTCCTTTCACAGTGTGGGAAAGAGATGGCGCCAGACACCCTGTATAGCTCCGTCTCTTTCCCACACTGGATTAAGAGTAAAACAATACTGCTTTAAGAGGTCATGGTTAGGCCAGCTGATAATTGTCACTGCTTGTGGACACACGGCTATACATCAAATTATACACTTCCAGTATAACGTGGCCTCACTTTGTATAGATATGCCGTACATTGAGAAATGCGCTTATACTGGTTTCGTTTAGCTTCATTCGTCGTCGTGCGTGTCAAATGAACCATGACGCACTAAACGCGATGGTGTCCACTCCGCATTTCAGCTTTATTGGTAAACCATCGATATTTCCTACGGTTTACACAAAACCAATTACAACAGGAATTGTACGAACATTTTCATTGGAAACGTAAGCTGCTTATTTCTGTTACGCTGTCGTTTCCAGACAGATATAACATGATAGCTTATGTATTTTGCTCGTTACACAAAAGCTTAGTTTCTGCGGAAAAAATGTGGTCTGATAATGGTCAGAACAGGGCTATCGAAAGACAAATGTTATCTTTATTCTATATAATAATTTTATCGGTTTCTTATCTATCCTTTTCTAAGTACGCAGCTTCTGACTAAAACCCATCCAGTGTCCTTTTTAGCCCTTTGTGTTCCAGGGCCACGGTATGTCTTTCGAACAGTCCCGTAGCCCTGGCAGTTTTACCCTTATAAACGTTTTAAAATTCTGCTAAAGAGAAGAATTACCTGGTACAAGCCAAACTTGGTCACAAAGCAATTTACCTACCCTTAAAGCGCAATTTTTCCTCTCATACTTGAGTTAACACCAATTTTCTTCCCCCTTTACTGATCACGTTTGATCACCCAAAGTCTTTTATCATTCGATCCCACGCCATTATTATTGTCAGGCATACTCCGTCCTTTGTTCGTTGGGTGTAATTCTGTGTAAAAATAAGTAATTTGGGGCATTGATTGAAGAAATATGGCGGAAGCGCTAGGCGTACCAGTGAAAATTGAACTGGTCCCTTTTTTATATATTCCGGCGGCATTTGACTTTCCCGATTAATCTGGATCTTTTCAATGTTCGAATGAGGTTTCTTTGAGACAAGCGTGCCACCCTAGGCCGCATCATCGCTTCTCAACAGGCGAGTTGTGGCCAAACGCAACCCATACTACTAATATTATAAACGCGAAAGTTTGTAAGTATGGATGGATGGATGGATGGATGGATGTTTGTTACTCTTTCACGTAAAAATTACTGAATGGATCAGGTTGAAATTTAGCACAGGGATAGATAATAGTCTGGAAAAGAACATAGGATACTTTTTATCCCGGTAGTGTGATCCCGCGGGACAATTACCGAAAAAACGCGGGTGAAGCCGTGAGCAGAAGCTAGTCCATACTAATATTATAAATGCGAATGTCACTCTGTTTGTTTGTTACCTTTTCACGACTAAACGGCTGATCGCATCTTTGTGAAATTTGGCAAAAAGATAGATTTCAACCTGGGGAAGGGCATAGGCTATATATCATTACGCTACGACTAATAGGAGTGGAGCAGCAATGAAAAATGTTGCGAAAACGGGGAAAATGTGACGCAGACGAAGTTGCGCGGGACAGCTAGTTTGGTATAAAAACCGACGTAGGATTCGAACCCAGGAGCTCATGCTCAGCAGTCGCGGTTGCAAACACTAGACCACCGAGACAGTCCTATGCTTCACTTTGTGGATTTTCATGTCGGCAATATTGTACACCCTGTAGTCAAATCTCTATGCTACTACACTGGAATCTAAGAATCCTTGGGATCTTATGTTACGAACAGAAATCACAGTATTCCTAATTGCATAATAGAAAGCCTGTAATCCCCAAAGGGGTGAGTATGTTCAACACACATCTATATTTAAATGCAATAGTACCTATGTTTGTTTTTTGTCGTTTGCATAACAATGTAGTAACAGATTGACATGATTTTTGCATAGAGATAGTTGATAGATACATAGATAGGTGACATATAGATATAGTGATATATAGATAGGTGACATACGAAAAATGATTTTTGGCTGACTTTGGGTCCAACCGTAGGTAAAAGCTAGTTTTAAAGTAAACATAGGTTAAACATTTTTAATGTCTGCCCATTGAAGTTATACAGTATGTTAGTTTAAACGAGGGACATATTCAAACACACAATAGTACATGCTAACATGATACTAATAAAAATATAAACAAAAAAAAAACACTGATAAATAACAGACAGAACCATACCAAAATCGCAAATGTCACGCAACGTGTATACACCCTTGCGCTAGCGACTTAATACTATCGCAGAACATGTGAGCGGGTCAATGACTCTTAGTTATAATCCATTTTCCCTTCATACTTTAAACTTACCTGGCTTGGGACAGTCCAAAATATCTAGGCACTAAACAAAATATTAAAAATTCTTCTTTTTAAAACTTAACAAAACATTAAAAATTCTTTTTTTTTAATTCTTACATATTTGGGACGAGAATCGAATACTGAATACCCTCCCTCAATAAGTCCCTCGTTAACCTAACGTACTGTATAGAGGCAACATAACACAACCTTGAGTTTCTTCCTTTGTTTACGATCTTAGCAAGGTTTGATAAGTTATCAGTTCATTCTCAAGTGTCTTGAAAATAGGCTGTGTAAAAAAAGTGATTTACTTTTTGTGTTTTGTTTTATGAATTTGTAACCCAATCTTGCTATACTTTGCATTTTGCAAGCATTTGCTGGTTTCCTGATTCTATAACTTTATAAATGCGGTATTTTATAAGTGTCAAAACACGTATAAAATACCGCATTATAAAGCAGCGCACAACCCTTTTCATTGTAAAGTGAGGAAGATTTTTATTCATAATATGTTTATTTATTCTATTGTGTTCATAGTTTTTTTTTTATTTTTTTTTTTTTTATTTTTTTTTTACCAAAAAAAAAAACGTTGCCCCACACTAGGAAATTCTCCTGTATCGTGGGTGCGTTTACAAACATTTAAACTCACATACACAAACAGCCAGACCCGGAACAACTATCTGTAGGCCATACAAATATTTGTTCCGTGCGGGGATCGAACCCGCGACACGCAGCGCAGCAGTCGATCGCTCAACCACTGCGCCAACCGTGCCGTCAAATTGATAGAGAATGATTTATAACATTACAGTAGTAAGTACTTAATGTTTATAAATATTTTTGCTTCATCGTTTTCTTATACATTTTTGCTGATGCTTCGTTAGTCTGGAGTTAGCATGTGATACTGCTGAGCAGGTGGTCCGGGGTTCGATTTTAAGGTCGTTTTATTGGGTTTTTTCATCAGTAATGTCTCAGTAGCAGCCCGAAGTCTGGATTAGTCCGGTTGATGACAATAGGCACATACAACTCCCTTTTTAGGGTTCCGTAGCCGAATAGCAAAAAACGGAACCCTTATAGATTCGTCATGTCTGTCTGTCTGTCTGTCTGTCCGTCCGTATCACAGCCATTTTATTCCGAAACTATTAGGACTACACACCTGAAACTTGGTAGGTAGATGTATTCTGTGAACCGCATTATGATTTTTGTACAAAATTTAAAAAAATATATAGATAAGGATATCCCCCATACATGAAATTGAAACTAAAAAAAAAAAAAACTATCAAACCTATACGTGTGGGGTGTTTATAGATAGGTCTTTAAAAATGACATTGAGGTTCCTGAAACCATTTTTTTTCAAAGTCAATTGTTTGAAAGATAGACACTTCCGAAGTGGTAAAACGAGTGTCCCCCCCCTCTAATTTCTAAAGTAACAGGAGAAAAAATCTGAAAAAAATATGGGGATGTAGACCGTAAAAAAAACTTTCAACGAAAATTGGTTTGAATAAGATTTGATATGTAGTTTTTGAGATATGGGACTTTTTCACCAAACTGCAGCAGTAACTTTGTTTTTCATTAACTTACTACGAAAAACAAATTTAGTTTTGCGGTTGAGTGAAGGTTTACTAATGAATGACCGTTCAAAACATTGTCATTATATTGTTTGGGGCTATGGAACCCTGTGTGCGAGTAAGACTCGCACTTGGCCCGTTTTTCTAAATATTGATACTCTTTAGGAAAAAGTAAATACATATCAAACTCAAACTTCAAACATTTATTTCAATTAGACCATTACAAGCACTTTTCAAAGTCAAAAAACAGAACAAAACGCAAAGATACAGTCCCAGTCAGACATAAGGCATAATAACTTTTGTGAAAGTACTGTAGTTGCCCCTTCCTAAGTGTAGAACTCTAATAATAATAATGTTATAATAATATTTGTTTATTACGTAATACGTAACGATAATTAAAAAACAGTGCGTGGAGTCCCTCCGGGCGGAAGAAGTGAAACTTCGTAATACTACACGCATGCGTTCGAGTGCCACGCATTCACTGTCGTTATTTAATTGAACTTTTAAATAATATTTTGTTGTTGTATTATTTTTATTACATTAGTTTATCGAGGTTATTCTACTCATAGAAATTGAGCGAAGGCTGGTCACACCGAAGAGTCGAATGCATGACTGTTTGCACGCCATCTTGCGTACCTAGTGGAACTACGTTAGTCACAAATCTTTTAATACTGCCATCTCTTAGTGAGTAATAGAAAATATTCCCCCTCCATGGTAGCGTGAAACTTGTTGGAAGTCGCATATGAAGTTTCACTTCAAAAAACACGTTAGTGATTGGAGACTCCTTGTAAGCAAAAAAAAAATGCCTTTATAAAAAAAAAATGCCTGTAGGAGACTCCGCTCTTTCACAACAAGTAAAATAAAAAATAAAAATTTTTTATTTTACTTGTTGTGAAAGAGCGGAGGAAAATAAAATAAAATGTGTTTGTGTGTATGTGTGTGTTTTTGTGTGTGTAGCAAGAAACTCCATGGAGACTCTTTTAAATCAAAATATTGTTACAAAATCTTGGTTTCATCATTCATTTTGAGAATTACAAATATGTGAGAACGATGTAGAAATACGTACAAGTTAAGAACGTCCAGAGTAATTAAAAAATAAATGTCCAATAATATGTATATATAATATCCGATATTCAGTTCATTTGTATTTAGCCCTCATCAAAGGTCAACTTGAACTAAATAAATTATCGGTTAACTATAATTTATAACACCCAGTTGTTTCATTATTGAACATTGCCGATAAATCTAACTGCGGTCTAATAGATCCAAAACAGACAAGTTTTGTTTTATTAACAAATTCGCTTTTAAGTTAGTAGTAGGAATTGTAATACCATAGAAGATTAATTTATAGTTACTGCTTGCTTGAACTTGATGCTTGCTTGAAAATGATAATAATCCTTTTGTTTAAACTTTACCCCATTCTAGGAATTTCGAGTTTAGAGTTTAAATGTAGTACATAATTTAGAGCTTCGAATTTGCGCACCCACGATACAGGAGAAATTCCTAGAGTCCCCACTCTAGGAATTTCTGTATCATGGGTGCGTTTACAAACATTTAAACTTCCATAGATAAACAGCCAGACCTGGAACAACTATGTGTGGGCCATACAAATATTTGTTCCGTGCGGGGATAGAACCCGACACGCAGAGCAGCAGTCGATTGCTCAACCACTGCGCCAACCGTGCTGTCGAAAAAGAACTTAAACTTCTATTCATTGTTTTAGTTGGGCCCTCTAGTTGAGCTCTTTTTCTGAGTTCTTCATTTCTCTTGTGGTTAGTGCCTTATCTAGAGACAGAGTTTTTATGCTACCCATGGGCCTCTAAGCCTAGTCTTACATGCCGTTGGGAAATATTTCTCAGACATGCTGGTTTCCTCACGATGTTTTCCTTCACCGATGCAACAGCTCTGAGTTCAGAGTGTGATTCTGTGATGAGCTAGAAGTTAACAGACACATGCTAGTACTGTATGTTCAGGTCCTTTCAAATCTGTGTGGTTCTTTCTTCAAAAGACCTTCTCAGACGAGAACCTGCTTGGTCACTTGGTCTGAACTAAAGATCATAAGACTATGTCTGGACTTTAAAAGAGACCGTGATTTCTGAGGTTGTTTCGACTGTTTCTTCTCAGTGTAGTCAGAAAAAAACCCGTACCATATCAAGTTTGTAAAAAAACGTCTTAAAGTGTTTTTAATAATTCCTTTTGAGTTAGTAGCGAAATGTCACACATGCGGCTTCCCTGGTAGCTTATAAACGGCACAAATGTGTGTATGTCTCTAACTATTCTCAATAGGTTTTTTTTTTTATTTCATAGTTTAGGAGTTAGAGATAAAAGCATGACGCCACTTTGAAATCTTAGTCTAAGAGATAGCCACTAATGATTACATTCTCCGCTAATGTTCGTAATTAAGCAGAAATGTTTTCGAAACGTAGTTTATACAAGCAATTTGGAATCTGAAAATCACCTTTTAACCTTTAATTGCCTACTTCAAAACGTTCATTAAGGTTAAGACGTTGTTCGTTAGTAAATGTTTTTCAGGATTAGGCTTAATGTTGCTTAAGATTTCTTTGGTGTTGTGTTCTTAATGTATTTTTGACGGTTGATGTGATCATTTATTCGTCATTAAACGTTTAAAGGCCGAGTACGTTACTTAAAGACAAATAAAATATAAAGTAGGTACAAGATTGCTATAACGTCCGACAAAAAAAAAAAAACGATGTACTGACAAAATGTTCGACTATTCGGTGATTATCAAAGTAGTTACTAAAATCTTCAAAAGCAAGATTTTAATGTATTTTTGACGGTTGATGTGATCATTTATTCGTCGTTAAACGTCCTAAGGCCAGTTACGTTACTTAAAGACAAATAAAATATAAAGTAGGTACAAGATTGCTATAACAACGTCCGACAAAAAAAAAAAAAACGATGTACTGACAAAATGTTCGACTATTCTGTGATTATCAAAGTAGTTACTTAAATCTTCAAAAGCAAGATTTTACCTACATATCCTAGTAGACCATAAATCGGTAACCGTTTTTCTTTTGGTAATGTCTTCTTACAGGTCAACTTCAACACAGGTTATTTAGAAACCTATCTAGGAGACCACAGCACCCACTAACTAACTAGATTATGAAACTATTTGCCTGTGATTTATCTTCTACTACTTTGCCATGTAATGTAGTCATAGTTCAACAATAAATCTTTATTATTTATTATTATTTACATTATTAGGCTCAACTTAGGGCGTCGCTACGACGACGAGGGTATACCTCGGTCGACGAATCTTTCTTATACGCGAGGTTACGTACACACCAAATAACAGCCGTTTCAAATATGGATGAATGGTTGTATAATGTAAATTATTGTATGTGATTTATATTATCACGAATTTTCTTCGCGGTCTATAAGGCCACGTCATCATCAGCTGTCTAGTCTTTTCCCATACTATCTTTAGGTCGGCTTCAAGTCTAACCGGATCCAGCTGAGTACCAGTATTTTACCTGACCTCCACAATCCAGTAACTGGGGAATACGATACCCCTTGGTAAGACTGGATGTCAGACTTTTGGCTCCTGACTACTCGTAACGACTGTCAAAGATTTACAAATTACAGTCGGGATCAACGGCTTAACGTGCTTTCTGGGGCACGAAAGAAACTCAGTATACAATTATGGTCACCCATCCACGGACCAACCACGGCAAGCATGGCTTAACCTTAAAGATCGATCCGTGCGGCTGTTATTATTTAGCCACGAGCTCCTCCATACGGTCAAGTAAATGTAGAATATATCGAACAACGTTGATTTCGCTTAAACGTTATCACGAATTATCATTACCGTAGGTATGTACCTACCGATGTTTAAACATACCTACCTACTGTTATAATGGCATTATTTATTTCGTAGAATAAAATAAAAAATAAACAAATGAATCGACAACACTACACAGAAAACAGATATGTATGTTCACATTGGAATGCGAACTGCAATAACTTTGTTAAGCCAGACACGAACGCTGGCGGAGATATCCGATTGCGCACGAACGCAATCGCTCTGAAAAGCATCACACATACTTTCACCATCGAATATGCCTGGAATCTGACGGATATATGCGAGTATACCGTCAGTTGAAAAAATTTCAGTACCGTTGGTTGTTTGCGGAATCTGTACGTAGTCTGATTTTATTTATCACTTTATTCTATCCTATCATTTATGTGTTTTGTTTTAAATTAGTGTATTTTGCAGAATAAATCCAATTGCATGCTTTAATTCGGAATACAATTCTCAAACATTCTGATCTCACAACTATTCTAAATTGCAGTTTATTAGTCTTACCAAGAAGTATCATCACCATGCCTGAAGGGTTAGGCAGAAGTGTACGTATCACCATCACACACATCATCTGGCTAACCTTCGCCAAATGTGTATTATATTACCCACTAACTGGATTGTGGACTTTCATCCAGTTAGACTGTAATTAGTCCCAAAAACGGTTGGGAAAAGGCCAGGTAGATGATGGTAGATGGTAGGATGGTTTAATCTAGTCTTTTTGTATTTTTTTTTTGTATAGACTCTTTTTCTTATTTACCGATAGTTTGTGTGGACATTGTATGCATATATAGATTCCTAGATCCTTGGTAACTTTTTATCTTGTTTTACGTTTTGTCGTAAGCAACGACTTATTTTCGGGACTACGATGTCCTCCCATACTTAAGTACTAACGCCGTAACATAGAAAAATTGTAATACAAAATGATTTTAAAAGATTGACCATGGAGTTTCTTGCCGGTTCTTCTCCATAGGAAACGACCAACCCGAACCGAGCACCCTTTTGTCGACGTTTTACATGTGCCCATGTAGGCCTATGTGAAATAAAAATATTTTGATTTTGTAGTCTTCTAGAACTTTCCAACAGTCAAAATATCTGTTGTTTTTCAGTAAGTAACGTAACGGACATAAATATGATTTCCCCAAGCGCACGAATTCTCTCAGTCTCCTCAACAATCGAAGCGCACTAATTTACAAAATATTTTTATGTTTTTTTTTTTTTAAACAGTACCCGATGTTTTACGTCTATAGGGAGTCAAGCAACAGCTGAATGTTGCTGGCCGAATTTCAGCAAAAACTATTTGGTAATCAAAAATGGGTCTGAATTTTCACGTGAAATTAAAATATTTGCGGTGTCATGTGTTAAAAATTGGAGAAATGGAATAGTCTTGCCCATTCTTCTCTATAGAGATCTACGCTTTGGAATGGACAACAGATCTTTCACAGTTATTATGTCTTGTGACTGGGACTGTTTGCAGCTTAATTTTTATTGTTTTTCGACTATTCAAAAGTGGCTGTAAATGGCCTACTTGAAATAAATGATTTTGAATTTGATTGATTTTTGCTAGGTATGTGTGTTTAAGTATGTATCAGAATGTTGAATGTTGTATTCATTTCATGCCACTTGACACACACAAACAATTTATTTATTTTTACGCCAAATTGGCTTGCGTTTGGCCATATCTCGACTCATGTGAAACGATGATGTGGCCTAGGAGAAACCTACTCACTCGAGCTTTAAAGAGATTCAGATCATTATTATTAGAGAATAGAGACATTTACAGGATTTGATCATACTTACGTGCAACTGTAAAAAAAATAAACCAAATAATAGCGTGGAGTTTTAAACGGGTGTAGTCATTGCCACTACAAATATTCTATATTCTTATTTGGTTACTCATAATGATTTCTGGACCATCTTCAGAACATTTGTATTTATTTTAGCCCCAAAATCACACCTCGAAAACCAATGTTTAATAGCAAATACTTTCAGTATAATAAATATTCGGAGCATCCATGCGAATTTTTCACTTTACGAGCGCGTTCTATTGTAAAAATTGTAATACGATAAGTTTTGCTAAGCCAACTATCGCTGATAAAAGAAAGAATAGCACCCGTGTTCTGAGAAAACAATATGATAATTTTCGTGTTTTAGTTTCAAATCACGAAAATGTTTCACGTATTCGAAGTAGGTCACGAAAAACGTTAAGGTTTTATTGTAACGGAACTTCTTGTGAAAAATTACATCTGGGACATTTATAACATGGGTACCTGTTTTTACTAAGCGATATTGTACTGTTCTAAGAGCGTGTACGTCTTACTACATTTCATACAAACTTTCAAGTCTTTATTTTCCGAAATGACTGAACCTATTTTGATCGATAAATAGTGTTACAGCTACATGAGACCGATTATAATTATCTATAGAAACAGAAATTTTCAATTATCTTTTTTTAAAGACATTTCGAAAATGTTTTTAAGTAACTTTTTAGACCTATGTATCCTGCTTATGTGTATTAAGTTTCATTGAAATCGGTTCAGTAGTTTTGGAAAAGTTGATACAAGTTGAGCTGATTGGTTGGTGGAGTGGTGGAAAAAGGAGTAAAGGATAGCATGACGAATGCCAGAGGAGAATGGAGGACAGAGACGTGTTGCGCCTACCCCAAATAAAATGGAAATACACCAGGAAGATGATGATACTAACATTATAAAGTCTCTACGTGTGTTACTTTCTCTTGCTTATGCTGCTGAACAGATTTCAGTGAAGTTTGACACAGGTCACCTGGGTCATAGAATTCTATTTGTCGCGATAGTAGGGTCGAGAGACAGTGAGTAATAGAGAAGTATGGAAGAAGAAGACACGCTTTTTTGTCTATGGCATCTCGCAGTTCAACCTAAGAGGTTGTCGTCTGCTTAACCGGACTATCCTGTGGGTGCCTTGAGTGTAAGGCCTTCAGCCAGGGTATAAAACTACTTACGAACTAAGCGACTACACGCTAAGGGCACCCCCTGTGGGGTACGAGCCTCGGCTAAGGGCGTCGCTGGGGGAGGACAGCATGGGGACAGGCTGGATTTGAATGAAATCATTATTTTGGGGCTGATTTAAAACAACTGGCACAGCATCGCGGGATGGCTCGAGCGATGGTCAGGGAGGACAAGGACCGGGACGTCGCGACAGACTCGAGAAGACATGCTGCGCCGACCCCAAATAAATAGGGATAAGTCCAAGAGAATGATGATGATGAAGAGCACCGGATTACGTAACCGACTACGTAAACCAAGCCGCGGATATAAGTTATTTGAAGTATAAATCAGCAAAGAAAATACCCTAAACTTTACTCAAACTAAACTTACCAATCTGTTACTATGAGCTCGAAATCTCTCGAAAATGTTCTTCTAAAAGGTAGAACGGTCGAGAAAATACTGCCCGAAGCGACATTTTTTAGGTAGTACGACTACACGTGGCACCTAAACGCTTGACCGATTTGAAAATATTGCTGGACAGAAATACTAACTGAAAATATATCCGTCGTTGGGTAGTGATACCTTTTTTTATTTTCGAGTATAACAGTTGATTACCTCGTTTGTCTCGTGGTCGGGTTGAATTCCCCGGTCGGGCAAATAGTTATTGGGTTTTTCCAACAGGATTTTCTCAGTAGCAGCCACGGAGTCTAGATTTGTGCCCGGTTGATGGCAATAGGCTTGACCCCTATTATACAAGGTGTTATTTTGCATCTTCGTCAAATTCTAGGAGGTAACTATGCTAATGATTCTCGTCCCGAATCAATAATAAAATAGATAGGTAATTTTTATTTTTTTTCTTAATTACGGAAATCGGTAAGTGTGAACCACACGTGTTTTAAACGCGGGCCATCTGATGCTCGCCCCATGTCCGCGCTTGCATAAATACAAACAATCTCAAACATTTATTTGATAATTTCTTATTCCCTAAACCACGTTAAGGGAGTTATTCTGAAATACTGACAAACATAAAAAACCAAAAAAACTGCGTTTAATTAACTAGGTACCGTAATTTATATTGGTTATTTATGTCTTGTGAGACAACCTCCTGATTTTTGACGAGGATGCAAAACAACACCTTGTATACTTGCTTCGGTGAAGAAAACTATCGTGATAAAAACAGCATGCCTGAGAGATATCTCGACAGCATTTAAAGCTAAGTAAGAGACCCACGGGCGGCATAAACACTTTGTCACCTTGTTATGCACTAACCCACGAAAAAGAAGAATAGGTATAGAAACAAAAAAATATATCCTAAGTATAAAAACAATAAGAGAAAAGTCTTATCGTTTCTAAAGTACAATATTATTCGAATAAAACCATTTGGCGTATCGGAAAAGTTAGCAGAGTAAGAATTGGTAGTTGTAACGAGTTTGGCAAATTGTTTCCAGATGGAATAAGTGAACAAAAATACATATATTTCTTTCCATAACATAACTGTTCCTTATAAGACTTTAGGAGTACTTAAAGAAAACTTTCTTAAATAATACAATGATGTTTCTTTCAAATAACGACTATTAGACAATGGGCAGTCATGAGCACCAATGTGTATACATTAGCCTATGCCCGTGGCTTCGCACGCGTGGAGTTCAGTAATTGTTCCACTCGATTGTATTACCCGGATAAAAATATCCTACGTGTTAATCCAGGTTATAAACTACCTTTGTGCCAAATTTCATCCTAACCCGTTCAATAGTTTTCGCGTGAAAGAGTAACAAACATACATTCTCACAAACTTTAGCATTTATAATATTAAGTAGGATTGAGCAACTTTTTCAAGCGATTTTGTCGTACTGTATTGATTGTAACTTTTTAGGTTGTAGTATTTTAAATACTTTTACCATATCAGACTGAGGTCGAAGTTGCAATCGTTGTTTTATCGGGAAATCGTTTTTGGAATTTTGTACACAATTTTGGATTGCCATTTTATCATCATCAATCTCCTGCTCTTGTGGGATCGGCGCAGCATGTCTTTTTCTTTCACACTTTTCTATTATTCGAGAAGCTCGTGACTAAATAATAACAGCCACACGGGTCGATCTATAAGGTTAAGCCGTGCTTACCAAGGTTTTTCCGTGGATAACCATCCACCATAATTACTTATAGAGTTTCCTCCGTGCCTCAGAATTACGCACGTTAAGCCCTTGGTCCTGGCTGTGATTTGTAGATCTTTGACAGTCGTTACGAGTAGTCAGAAGCCAAAAGTCTGACATCCAGTCTTACCAAGGGGTATCCTATTATCGTGTTGTGCAGGGTAAGATAGACAGTCGCTTCATTTAAAGTACTTGTACTCAGCTGCAGCCGGTTAGACTGGAAGCTGACCCCAAGATGGTTTGGGAAAAGGCTAGCCATGTCATTCTTCACAAAATCCATCAATCGTTTCTTTGGTCTTCCTTTACTCTTATAGCCATCAACATTCATACTCAAAACTATCCTCATGTCGTTTTCCTCGCGATAGTAACCGTTTTAAACGAAATTTCGTTATTAAACACACGAAGAGTTTACGTGAATTTGTGTTTAAATCAAGTTCCATAACAGAACTTCAAAAGTAGCGTCTTACTAAGGGAATTTAAGACGATTCAATGAACCAAAAAGGTCTTGTGTCCACAAAATGCAAACAATATGACATAGTTCTACAGCACCTCTATAACCGTAGCCTGATGTCGTATCGACCTCAAGATGAAGCCAGTGATATCCGAGACCAGTCCGTTTGCCAAACACAATTTCTAAGCCTATTGGTGAATTATCGTTCTGCGCTACTATGGAATCTCGATAGTTTATCGAAATTGAATTTTGATTCAGATTTTTTATGTCGTGAAAATTGAAACGGGATCATCTTTGTGATCTCGTATCATTAAAAAATAGCAGTGTGTTCTTAAAAAAAAGAAAACATTTTGTGGTTTTTAGGATGGTAGCTTTAAAAATATGGCAAAAAGTTCAATATTATGGGTTTTTTTTGTTGAATGTTCTACTGTTAGTAGAAAGGAGGTGACTGCTGAGATGACGAGTAATAGTAATAAACAATAATAAAGTATGAACAGTGGCGGATTTATTAGCAGGCTGATTAGGCTGGAGCCTAGGGAAGCAGATGTTTGGGGCGGCAAATTTGGGGACCGAGTTTTTTTTTGCCACCTCGAATAAAACAAGAAGTTTTCTGCATGGCGGTTTTCTGATGTTTTACAGATAAAAGTCTGCAACAAATTTTGCGGATGACTTTCCCCTCTCATTTGCTCTCGCTTGTCATTGTACATTCGGTGTAGCCAACTTCCATATTCTAGAATAAAACAGCTTGTTCGCCGCCCCCCTACCAGTAATCAGTAATCAGCTGTGCCTGAAGGCACAGCGGCCTTCAGGCACATATTATATTACACATATGCACATATTGTATTTTCACTCATACAAAGTGTAGGGCTTCAGCCCTACACTACAATACAATAAACAGAAAAAGAAAAAAACAAACAAAAAAAAAAAGAAAAAAAAAACAGAGCAGAAAGAGCAAACATTACCCCGTGACCCCTCCTTTATTAATTATACATGATTGAGCTTTGATTAGCTCAAAATTAAACCCAATAATAATTTTACGTGCAATTTTAACGAAATTGTTTGATTGTTAGAATACTCTTGGAAATGGAAATTGTAGAGGCAAGGGCGGCAAAAACTTTACAGCCCAGCTCTTGAAAATTTGTAAATCCGCCACTGAGTATGAAGGACGAAGACACGCGCGCCGACCCCAAATAAATTGGGATAAGGTCAGGAGAATGATGATGCTGATGTTCTACTGTTAACCTTTATCAACATTCTCCAGGGGGGTTACTATGACGCTTAAAACATTATTGTTCCATTCCTATTCCAGAGTGGGAAAAAGATGGAGCTAGACGACCTGTATAGCTCCGTCTCTTTTCACTCTGGAATAAGAATGGAACAATAATGTTTTAAGACGTCATGGTACGCCATCTGTCCTTGTTTCATATTGCTAGTAGTCGACGCCGCGGTTTTTTTCTTTCATCCTCCCCATTTTCTCATTTTATTATTATGTTCAGAGAAGTTTTATTTGGAAAGTCAATATTAAAGTTTAGTAAACCACCAGTCTATTGAACAAAGACAAATTGCCACTAAAGCAAAGAGGTCAAAGCAGATTTTAGGGGCGTTTTAACTAAGTACTTAGACATAGAAAAGGGTCAGGGTCAATGACCGATTAAACTTCTTAATTATGTCAAAGGCTTGCAGGTGAAGAAACTTATATAGTGACTTTTAGGTACAAACCTATATCGCTTTCATGATGAAATAGCGTCGTTGGTCTAGTGATCCGAAGAGTGACAGGGTTCTAGGTTCCATTGAGACAGGTAGTATTTTTGTTTTATTTAGATAAATCCAAATTCAATAAACTCAAAGTACGTATACGTGTAGTATGAAACTAACGAGCAATTTCACTTGGTCGGAATACTTCTGACACCTTTCTCTATAAGATAGCCAGCGCGTGTCGGTAATTCCTGATGTCGAGATAAATAAACTAAAGATTTATGATTGCAATCATCATCTGCCGGGCTTTTTCCCGATTATTTTGGGGTCGGCTTCCAGTCTAACCGAATGCAGCTAAATACCAGTGTTTTTGATGAAGCAACTGCCTATCTGACCTCCGCTCGGCTTTAATTCAATAACTTCGATCAATGTTTACAACTGGTTTGTACCTATGAATAAATAACTTGTAAAATGAAAAAGTGTTGTTACTTCTCTACCTAACCCTTTTGGAGAATCCAGGCGCAATGTTTCTGTAAAAAAAAAAACTCTGTGTTTAGAATACATGAAAATCGCTGGTTCGATACAGTCAATTGTTTTCAACCAGATACCTACTGCAATGCTATCATTGAAACAGAAGAATCCAATCAAGCTAAGCCCTCACTGTACCGAGTGGGTCTAAGCTACATTGCACCCGCTATCACCTACACTAAAACTAAATAAATAATGTTAAAAGTTCCCCAGACCAACATATTTTTGCTCACCAACGTGGCTGCAACGCTTCAATAAAATATTAAAAATCTTTTTAAGATGGGAAGGAAGATGGCGGCTTTAATAATGTGAAGTTGGTTAACAATTTAATCAACTATAGTTATATTTTGTGGGCTGCAATTAATGGGTCTCCATTACCAAAAAAGTGGCATCTTAGAATTAGAATTTAGAATCAAATACTTTATTGTGCACCAACATTGAAATACAACTGATTTACAATATGGCTAATTTTATGGCGGTCTTATCGCTGATAGCGATATCTACGAAACAACCTTTAGACGAACTGTACGAACATAAAAAATAAAAAGGTTAAAAAATATAACCTTAAAAAATCTTAAGTCTTGTGAATCGGCTTCCTAATCTTTCTGAAATGAGTGGCTCTTATCTATTTTGTTTTATTCACCAATAACACTGAACGCAATTAACAGCACATATTCTAAACGCGGCTTACGTGTGATACTTTTGTTCGATTCGCCCTTATCCGTAAGGTAAACCCGCCAGGGTAGAGTACCTTGGCGGATTAAATTCAAATTTTCTTAAGTTTTTTTGCGATTTGCCGGTCAGTGTCCGGCTTTATGTTGGACAAAATTTGATTTGCGCTTCTTTGCGAAGCGGGTAAGGTACACTACCACAAACAAACACGTGCAAAGTTTTAATCAATATAAAATATTAGTCAGAAATAAATAATTAAATACATAGAACCCGTTTAACCCACAGAGAACGTCAACCTTTTCTCGAAGTCACCTAAAAGTATTACAGATTTTTCAGCGACGAACGGCCGTTCGCATTTACCCTCAACCTATAAATAAAAATAAATGTTCCTTTAACTTCGGCCCGTGTTATGAATGAGAACCCCTGGTATCTTCACGGGCTCCCTCCATCCACTCTTGTGGAAACTGTTTCCATTCCACTGGCTTTTCTCGCCCAAGCATATGGGTCTCGCTTTGAACTTATTTTCCACTTCAAGCATTTGTTTTCTTTCTCTGTCACCGTTTTTCGTTCATATTCAAATGTGTGGATCGTCAGTTTATAAAGTGTTTGAAAATATTAATATTTCGTGTTTTTATTCAAACGCAGAAGTTTCATGAACGTCTAAAAAATTATTTCAATCATGTATATCCATATAGAGGTCACTTGTTCCATGCCAAACTGAGATAGTTCGTTAGTTGAGGTTCTTGTAAGTCTTAATTATTTATTTTAATTTATAATTTTTTGTTGTTCTCCTTTTACTAAATTTTGTTTTGTCATGTGCTAGTGTCTAATATTTTTTTTCCTATCTTTTTATATTCATTGTACCACAAAAATATTCTGGGAATTTTAATAAGTATTTATGACTTGCAATGCCATAAAATAATAGCCAAAATTAAACTGAGCAAGTTGTTCATATTCAGGTAAATTACTATCTCTAGTTTGTTGTAATAAATATAATTGAAATATTCGTCTGCGTATTCTTTAATTTGTAAAGAATCATGTTATCGTAGAAAATCTTCAAGGAACTTAATTGTTCTTACTTTTACCTCTCCTAATGAACAGTCTTGTTTATTTAAGACAAACACGTAATTTAATTTACTTAAACCTTTATAATAACCGAGGGCTTGCAACAATAGGTTTTAAATTAATAATTGGGTCTCATTAGTGTCGACATAGTTTTTCATAGCTGTACACTTGCTGTACCTTGCGGCATGCGTTCCTACCTACTTTTTGCATTGGTCTAAAAACATCTTCGCACTATTGCCTTTCAATAAAACCGGTTTCGGGCACATCGGTTGCAAACAATTTTTGTGTTTTATATACATACTAGCTGTCCCGCGCCACTTCGTCTGCGTTGCATTTTCCCCGTTTTCGTAACATTTTTCATTGCTGCTCCGCTCCTTTTGGTTGTCGATGATATATAGCCTATAACCTTCCTCGATAAATGGGCTATCTAACACTGAAAGATTTTTTTAAATCGGATCAGTAGTTCCTGAGATTAGCGCGTTCAAGCAAACAAACAAACTCTTCAGCTTTATTATTAGTATATATTAAATTAGATTTATTTCTAATTTATTGCAATAAAATAATATTGCGACTATAAATTGAGATGTAAACTATCCTTTCTTTCAAGTTGGATCCAACAGCACACGGTGTGCAAATTTGATTAAAATCGGTTAAGTAGTTTAGGAGTCCATCCCAGACAAACAACGTGACGCGTAATTTATATAAATATATCTTATGAAGTCATTATACTGAATGTTTTTAGGCAGACGGGTATCAAAGTATACCCACAATTTTGCCCAGTTATGTTTCCGTCCCACGCGTTGGGAAAGGAACAACTCAACTAATGCCATTAACCGGTTGGAATTCAAGACTTCGGGCTGCCTGACAATTCTTAATGCAACAGTTTCTCAAAACCACATTACGAGTATTTCACAGTATTAGACTAAGTTATACAAATCCTAAAATCCAAAGTATTAGCTGTATGTAGGTGAGTAAACGTGTGGGATCTAACGATGCCGAGGTAATTCGCATTCAGCTTACTGGCGAGGAAAATATTCGCACATGAATGCTAGAAATTCGACCGTAGGTTGTGGGTGCCTGCATTTGTGAGTAGGTACAGAGGTAGGAACTATATTAGGTACAGAGGAAGTTTTTATCGTTTGCGCTCGAAATGTAGTAATAACATCAAACGTAACATCACGCCTGTGAGGACCCCCTATGGGGGACTCACAGCACAGCGCTGGTTTAAAAAGTGAAGTTTTTTTTTAAAGAGTGAAGTTTTTTCTAAACCTTTGTTTTTTTGGAAAACTAGCTTTCGCCCGTGGTTTTTCCCGTGTGGAGGTCGAAAACGTCTATCTAAAAACATTGAGTTCCGTCTTTTCACTATGGGGATAGGCAGAATCTTACATACCTACTCCTGTCACCTCATCCTCGTTCATACACCTGGCCTATCTGTGTGCCAAATTTTGTTGAAATCCGTACAGCTTTTAAGGTGTAAAAAAGTAACAGATATACAAGAGGTAGAGCTACTTTCGTATTTACAAATGGCGCTAATTTTTTTTACCACATCACGGTTAGTAAAAATAATAATAAAATATTAAACAGGTTAAAATTAAATATTGACATATCATACGTAATGGTAGAATGTCAAGGGGCCATTATAGTTTTAAGACCGTACATTGTAAACCTACATTCGGGCAAATAAAGGGATTTGATTTGAATAATGTATGCAGTATCTCTTACAACACACTAAAACAAACAGTCGACGTATTCTTTTAATTACAAGTTTTATTCCACATCTGGCACAAAAACGGAAATAAAAAGAACACCCAGAGCCGATTGTATTGCAGCTTGAGTATGCACAAGACTTGTTTACAAATCCCAAATACTAGTGCTAGCTACGAGTGTGTTACACCAAAAAACAATTCAAACGAATCTCCGTCTGCAGTACCGAATATATTAACGCTGTATTCAGCGACTCAGCGAGTTGGTGAGATTAAAATCTGTTTTCCCAACTCAGTGTTTTCCAGTTTGTTGAGTATATTGTTACGCTGAATGCTGTAAAGCCCTATCTTTGCTGATTCTGCTGTATGATTTAATTTTGTTTTCATGACAGAACCAACGTGTTTGAAATTGGAAGAATAAATAGGTGTGAGAGATGCTTTTGTTTTTAATATGCGGTGGTTTTTATGAAAGAGGTTTTGTCTAGACGAAATAAATATGATGGGAAGTATGTGTATCTTTGGCACTTGACTTTTTTTGAAAACTAACTGCGAACACGTGTTTGCTCGCATAATCCAATTATCGAGAAAAGCCATGATTGTACCTATCTATGATATTTTATTGCAAGTGGGTCAGAGGGTCTCTACAAGTGACAATCGCTTCCGCAAAGAGTTCCGTATCTCTAAGTGTGCAGTTTAAGGTGGCACTGTTTGTCTAGAAAAATTGCATTAATATAGTATGTCAAACCTGGTACAGTTATTTAAGTTATGTGTTTTCCGGCTGTACTTTCAAGGGGATTGACGTAAGCTTTTCGGTAACTAAATGACATATTATTTACTAAGAATGTCGCGTCATCGTTATTGAAGATAGAATGCCACTTTGTCTAGGCTGTCGATAGTTTACTTGTAAAAGTGTACTAAGAAAAAATACAGATCAAGAACTAAGTGCATTCTGAAAGTTGGCAACAAAATTTGCGTCGCTGTTAGCTGTCAAATATATCGCTGTTTTGATGGCTTTCTTTAATTGTACTAAATAAAAATGGAATATCAGTCTGTGTTGCTCTAAAATATCCTAACATTTATTATACATTTGCGAAACTAAGTTTGTTTGTTCGTTATTACATATATTAATTAAATTATCAAAACTATGAAATAATTCACAGCTTTTTGCGACGTAGCCAACTTTCAGGAACCACCTCTTTTAAACAAAAACAGAGGGCCTCTTACATTTTACCGTTAGATAAGGATACATTTAACATTCAGATAGATCATTTCCCTGAAAGATGGATTTAATTATCTCTGAACAGACTGCAGATGTAGTGTTGCAGATATAGTTCAACTCAATTGATTAATTCATGGTACACGCCATTACCCTAGTTCCCTCTCGACCGTATGAGATCACCCAGGTGTACTGATGCTTACATCTAGTGCACGCTGTTCCGATAATATATTAATTTAATCATTTTCAAGCAAAATAGGAAGTAAATAAAGTATATTATCAAAGGCACACGAGGAACACACAGAAATTAAAAAAATCTAAATTTGAATAAATACACCTTATTGTAAAATTTCAAGTAATAGGGGACTGGCCATCTACCACAACCCCAAACACAATTCCAGGGTAATATTAAACAGAAAAGTTTACCTTGCTGTTAACGGGAACCGTGCATCAGACTGCACGTTAAGCCAGCTATCATTTGAATATCTTAGACGTTAGAGGTAGTCAGTGGCCTGAAAGTCTTACCAAGAAGTATCATGTAATCCATTACTAAATAGGTTGTGGAGGTCAGAAAGGCAGTAGCTCCATGTAAAATATTGGTATTCAGCTACACCCGGTTAGACTGGAAGACGACCCCAACATAGTTGAAAAAAGGCTAACAGGAAACTGCTATACTTAATACCATGCGCCATGGCAAGGGGTACTCATTTCTAGATCAAGCCCTTAATGAAAAACTAAAAAAAACGGTTTGCACTCCGGGAGTGCCGGCAGAAGTGAAAACTTGAATATTAACGTTGTGCATTTTTGATATTTTGGAATGGTTAGGGAATAATTTTGCACGAATTGCTTTAATTATCAGTATAAAAGTACTATCATTTATGTGGTAAAATACAATATTCATTTATTGCGCTATCGTAAACAAACATGACAATTTATATTACATTAAAAATTTAACACTTCAGAACAATTAGAATCCGTCTTACGAATTTTACCTCTTTGGAGAAACCGAAGATTTTGTTTGTGCATAAGATAAAATTATCCAGTTTTGGAAAGCTAAACTTAATGACAGATGTCATAAAGTTAAAATTCCTTCGTAACCTAATGTCAATCCGTCTTATGAATTTTCCAGTTTTGGAAACCCAAACTCAATGACAGATGTCATAAAGTTCAAATTTGTTCGTAGCCTAATGTAATCTGTCGGTCACCTGTCCTGACGCGAGTTTTAACATTTTTTACCAATCACAATAGTGCACCACGCCGCTAAAGAAGTTTTCAATTCAAAAAATCTATCCGTACAGTTACTTTACTGACCTCGTACATAATAACACATATCCTCGCAGTATCACAGCTCAACCATATCCAAATGATTTCCACCATTGCATGTCCAATTAACTCTTAGAGGGTTCGCCTAACAGGATTTGGGGTAAGATTTCAAAAGCCTCGGTCCAAGGCCTTGCCACCCTAATCAGATAAGCTATCACACTTGCCCGTATTTTGCCGTGTATGTTGCTACCACTAATTTAATTTGATTCATCCATTTGAGAGTTTACATTCATTAGGAGTTTTATTTGAATTTAGAGTAATTTTTTTTGTCATTAGGAATCAGGGCTGGATAATTCTCATACAAAGTAACTTTAAGAATTACTTTTAACATGGGACTTTTAAAAGTCGATCTTTAGAGTCGATTTTAAAAGTCGTTTTAGAAGTCGAAGTTCAGACTTCGACTTCTAAAACGACTTCTTCTTCTTCTTGGGAATCGAACTCATGAGGTCATGAGTTCGATTCCCAAGTCGCAAAGTGTTATTGGGGTTTTCCGTCAGGAATTTTTCAGTAGCAGCCATGGAGTCTGGATTTGTGTCCGGTTGATGGCAATAAGCTCGCCCCTATTAAATGGGCCTTAAACATAACTGTTGAAATGTGGGTGTACTAATGGGCACATCTCTGACTAAGCTTTCGAGGATTACAGGATTGATATTGTATAATGGAATGTTATGACTTTTGAAAGTTGCTTGTTTTCAGCTACTCCCATTAATTTTTTTTGATTTACAGCCGTCAAAAAAAGAACCTTGCCATCAAAGACAAAAAAGTTATGAATGTATTCGCAAATAAAATGATGAAATAATTTTCCTGTAAATAGAAAATGGACATGGGCACGACGGAAACTGGATTCCAATGCTTTTGAAGTTACCAAATATGTATATTTCTCTTTGGTTATAAAATACTCTACTGTGTACTTTTCTTTATTTATTTATCAAAACAGAGTTTATAAAAATCTTTACTAATCTCTCTCTTTGTTTTTATTCTGTTGGATATGAGATGACACATGTCTATCAATGAGGGCAGATGAATTGTGATACATTTGTGATACAAAACCACTTTCGATTAATGTTATACCAACTCCAAAACCAACATTCAACAATCATCTTCAAATGACACAAACCAATAAAAACAATTAAAAATCATACGATAACCTAACAAGCCGAGATGAAAGTCTAATAAAATAAAAAAGATTTTCAGCTCATAATAAACGCTGGTACCATAAACGACTTAGCCGTCGGGGTTTTAATTTTCCAGTTCCCCTGATGGCACTAATTAGAATTTTAATAAGACCTCGTAATGACGTGATTAGCGTATCAGTGGCCGGGGTGCCTGATCTCGTAATTAGAGACTAATTAGGAAACGTTCGGACAATGACAAACGCTATACTGCCCTAGCTAGCTTGAAATCTAGTACTGACCGTAGTAAGGTACTTTATTTTGGTATGTTAAGTGCAGAGATCGGAATAGGGTTGTCATCTATGACTGCCTGTCCTGTTGCTGGCACTTGGACGCTACTGAAAGTGTTAAACACGTCGCCAAATTTTGGGCTGACTGAATTTAAATTGTCATCGACAAGCTAAGAAAAAGAAGGATTAGAGTTTCTTTGCCTTAACTTTTAGGACGTAAGTAACATACATAATTAAGGTGACACTTTTCGACATTTTTTCCATAGAAACTTCGGGGGGGCTTTACTCCACTGTTTGACACTGCACATCCAAAGTAAAATATGATATGGTATTGTCTCATTATTAATTTTGTCTGTCCGGAAACAGAATAGGAAAATAAAAAGCCATTAAAAAGTTACGAGCTATCAAAATTAATTTTAACGCAACTTTGGTCGTAAATTAGTGATAAAAGAAGTGTCGAATTTCCAAAACGAAGTCGGTACTGACACAGCACAATTATCAAAGAATTCAATACATTTTATTTGTAATTGATACACGCAGTGATTTTATCATAAAACACTATCTTCCAAAGGCCTTTTCGTATTTTTTTTACGCGCGCCTTACGTTTCGGAACGCTGTGTGTGAGCGTACGAACTAGATGTGCGTGAAGACTAGCGTCTAACTGCTCATCTCTGATACTATCTGATACCATCTCTGTCGGGAACGATGCCAAGTGAGACAGCATGCTTTTCGGCCACGGCCACCAGTGAGTTCGAGCCCGCGACTAGTGAAACCTTAACATCACGCCCTGAAACGGATTTTGTGAAACTTTTTGCACACAGACTTATACGCATATAGTACAGAAATCTCGATGTTCTGTCAAGCCACCACATATCTACAAGGTGGTGTCTAGTTATATCCTCAGGTAGTAAGATTGTGTGTGTTTTCTTCTAATTTGTTCCCCCAACAAGGTGTAATTACTGGCCGTACGTGATAACAGGCAGTATTTCTTTACTCTGATGAATGTTCCTGTTACTATGATTTAGTACTTACGCCGGGATGAAAATAAACACACTGTTATGAATTGTTTTTAACCTCCGACCAAAAAAAACAGGAGTGTTATAAGTTTGACGTGTGTATCTGTATGTCTGTCTGTGGCATCGTAGGTACTAAACGAATGAACCGATTTTGATAAAGTTGATTTCGTTTAAAAGGTGTTTTAATCGAGAGTCTTCTTAGATATGTTTCGAGAAAATCTGCCCAGCCGTTTGAAGGATATCACCTCTTTTCGAAATAAACAACTTGTACGGGAATTTGAAATTTTGTCACTTGTCACCATGGAAATCCCCTAAAAATCTCGGTTTTTTTTTTAATTTTTAACTTTCCTTGTTTTCGTTAATTAGAGAGAAGAGGCACAAAACCGATAAAAGTGGAAGGAATGGGAGGAGACCTATGCCCAGGAGTGGGACAGTCAAGGCTAAGAAAAAATAATTTAAGATTAATAATCACTCAAATAAAAAATAAATTAAAAAACCCCCGACAGAAAAAACCTGTAAAAACCAACAATTAATTAATCCAAGCGTCGTAGAGTTGGGGGACCGCTAAGAAGACCGCATAGAACAAGCACAAAACAAAGCGGACTGCCGCGCGGAGCGGAATTTTTAGTTCGTAAGTATATTTTATGGCATAAACTGTGGACAGGCTGTTATTAAAATGTTTTAGAGTACACACAGGAACATGACACTCTTGTAATAGCGAAGACCGTCAAAAGCTAATTGTAGATGGCGCGACCATAGCTAAGTCGCAATCTGACCAATGAGGTCAAGCTATTTTGAAATATAAAATGAAATTTTAACATTTTCAACCAATGACGATGCTTAGAAGCTATGCTAGCGCTATTAGTTATACAGTTGCCATCCCAATTATCGTAATGTGTCCATTAAATACTTTTTTTTTCTTTCTAGAAAGCAACATTCTACCAGCGATAATGTTGATAGAAAAGTCAAACATGTTTTGGGTTGAAGCTGCAGGACGGCTCATGTCAATCATCTTAAGTGACATTGAAAGAGGAAACGCTTCGAAAACAATTCCTCGACTTTGAAACGTAAATTGTTCATCAGTAAGACCAACAGTTTCCAATTTGAAGAATCGTGAAAATGCGAGTAAAAAAACCGGCCAAGTGCGAGTCGGACACGGGCACGAAGGGTTCCGTAACATTTTTATAAAAACGTGCAAAAAAAAAAAACACGTTTTTGTTTGGTAGCCCCTTTAACATTTATTTTATTCTGATTTTAGTATTTGTAGTTATTTGTTATAGCGGCAACAGAAATACATAATCTGTAGAAATTTCAACTGGCTATACTCTCACACATGAGATACAGTCGGTCGGACAGTGAAGTCTCAATAATAGGGTCCCGTTTGACCCTTTGTGTGCGGAACCTATTTGAACATAATAAAAACCTATTATATTTTCAAAATCATGGTAAACATATGGATAAGGGATGCGCAGAACAGAGAAGAATGGCAGAAGAAAGGGGAGGCATATACAAAACCAAAGGAATTGGTGCCCGGAGGCGGGCTGCGCTGGATGGGTCGCGAATGTCATGTGTAGCAGTTCTCGTGGCCCATCCACCAAGGCTGACGGTGTTTTTTTTTGTTATTGGGTGCAAGCCCTACATAAACAAACCGTTTCCGCGAAAGGCGCGGTATGCGTTCGGCATTTTTAACCACTTTATAAAAAATTATGCTTCCTTCCGGGCTAAAATAATGATGATATATATAATAAATTCCCTTGTCGCGGTGTTTATTACCAAACTCCTCCGAAACGGCTGAATCGATTTGTATGAAATTTTGTGTGCATATCGGGTAGGTCTGAGAATCCGGCCAACATCTATTTTTCATACCCCTATAACCCATCAAAATCTCCACGCGAACGAAGTCACGGGCACAGTTAGTTACACTATATAGAGAACTACTCTTTCAATTATAAGGATCGCAATTAGTAGCGTTCGTTCAGTAGTTACAACCCTCACCCATGGGAAAAGGGCGTGCGGTTCTGTGATAATACATAAGTGTACAAGGTGTTGTTTTGCATCCTTGTCATCTCATAAGATACGAGTGCCATACGTATTGTTTTTCATATTTTTAAGTACCATAATAATTATCAAACATAATATTTAAACGCCATAATGATTATTAGACATAGCATTTAAATGCAATAATAAATTTATTTATTCTTCTTAATAAGTTTAATGGTCACAGTTCTAACCTAACTCAAATGGCACATAACCAAACTATTTCTGGGTTGTTTTATAAAAAAATAACCACGAAGGGGATGGCGGGGTCGTTTAAGCGAGCGAAGCGAGCGAAGCGAGCGAATAGACTTAGCCACACCTTAAAATATTCTATGTATTGTTGATGGTGGGCTACTTCTGTGTGCAGGTTTATAAAAAAATAACAAGTGGAGTGCCCTAAAGTCCCGATTGCATCAAGTTTCTCCTGTTACATACCCAATGTCGATGGCAAATGATGTTATGGCATATGATAATTATGGCATGTGATAATTAGGGCATTTGATAATTAGGACATGTGATAATTAGGGCTTACAATGATTATGACAAATGATGTTATGGTAAGTGACTTTATGGGAAACAAAGCTTCTAGCACGTGACTAAAATAGCAAATAAAACTAGGGCAAATGAATATTACGTCGTATAATATTATGGCTGTTGACTATTATGGCAAATGCTATTAGGGTAAATAAAATTCGGGCAAACGGCGGTATACCAAATTTTAATCAATTAAAATTACGGTACCTAGTTAATTATTAATAAACGCTGATTTTTTTGGTTGTTTTAGTTTGTCAGTATTTTGGAATAACCCCCTTAACGTGGTTTTAGGAAAATTATCGAAAAAACGTTTGAGATTGGTTGTATGTATGAAAGCGTGGTTAAAGTGCGAGGATCAGACGGGCCGCGTTTAAAACACGGGTGGTTCGCACTTACCGATTTTGTTAAGTAAGAAAAAATATAAAAGTACCTACCCATTTTATTATTGATTCGGGACGAGAATCACTAGCATAGTTACCTCCTTGAATTTGACGAGGATGCAAAACAACACCTTGTATAAATATGTACTTAATAGAGGCTGAAAGGAATAACGTTTATAATATTAAATCAAAAGAGATAGTTAATTATTATGATACGGTAAATCCATGTTAAGATGGAGCATCTCTTAACATTGTGTTCCTTAAAATGCTGTAAGCCGGCTTCTTTATGAATAAATAATCCAAACTTGATGTTAATTTTAAGACTGATATGACGTTAATACTGTTTTGCATTCTGGAGAACACGTTGAATTTTCAAAGTAATGGGGCAATATTAGTCAAAACATCTTATACTAATAATAAAATAAAATGAGAGGTGTCAAGGGACACCCGGATGGAACGAAGTTCCTTTCACGTACATAATAGTTAGTGTGCGAAAAATAAAATATTTAATTTAAGGAAGATTAATCCTTAATTCGAAGCAATACGTCTTACTTAACTGCACAACCGAATTTGTACTTTGTAGTTCGGTCACTCAAAATAATAACCATATCTATCCTTACTCACATACACACCCCAATTGTACGTAATTTAAGGAAATTTCAACTTTATATTAAAGAAATAAAGCTTACAATAGCTTACTGTAGCAAAAAGTGTCGTGACAACTTTTCGTAAGATTTTTTTCCGTCTAGCCCCCTTTCACAACGCGCGATAAGGAACTTCGTTCCAAAATAAAAATAAATAAATTGTGTTTTATTTCAGGCAAAATACCCATATACAGCAATTAAAATAGTAGATAGAAACAGGAATGAAATCATTTAAAATCATATAAGTATCATTGATTGATTGATAATAAAGCTGAAGAGTTTGTTTGTTTGCTTGAACGCGCTAATCTCAGTCTTCAGTGTTGGATGGCTCATTTATCGGGGAAGGCTTATAGGCTTTACAACCTGTTTTTTTTTATATCCCATAACTCAAGGATATGATTGAGACCTTATCAAAGAATCAACTGGCATATGAATTATTTTTCAATCACATTTTTTTCGCATTTTCTTAGCTTTAAATATGAATTATTGGTTTGAATAAAAATAATTACTCGCATTTATCAATTAAACTACTACTATTTTACTACACTACTGCGAAGTTTGACAACCTCGCAAAAGTAAAGATTCGTCATACTGGTGACAATTTTTGACCTAAGTAAATTATGATTAATGATATCTCCAAAACTATGCATTTTTGGACCACCTATTCCAGCAGTTTTAGTATTATTTTTACCTACAGAATATAACCCTAGAGTTATGGGATATAAAAAAAAAACAGGTTGCATATCATCACGATGCTACGAATAATAAGAGCGGAGCAGCAATGAAATATGTTGCGAAAACGGGAAAAATGTGACGCAGACGAAGTTGCGTGGGACAGCTAGTATCTTGATATAATGAAGATATGCATATGCCTAGCCTTTTCCCAACAATGTTGTGGTTGGCTAACTGTCGAACCAGATGCAGCTGAATACTAGTATTTTACATAGAGCGACTGCCTCTCCGACGTACACAACCCAGTTAGTACTGGGTAATACGATGATACCCTTTGGTAAGATAAAAGAAATGATGGATGGACTGTGTTAAGGATGATATGGCTAGCCATAGCTACTTAGCCACAAGTAATAAGAAGTATGGAAGACATGCTGTACCGACCCCAAATAAATTGAGATAAGGGCAAGAGAGTCATCAACTAGTCTTATCATCATCATAATAAGACTAGTTGTGAGACTGTCGACAAGATGCACGGAATGGATCAAGTTTCCATCCGCGGCAAATTGTCGCTCAGCGGACAGACCTCCGGCACGATCTCATGGCGACATGGAGACAGCGACTGTCGCAACCATGTGCAGGGCACGCCACAATAGTGGCCGGAGGACACGGTGGAGCAGACCGTGGAGCTCTGCCTCGCTTGGGCTGAGCACCGCCGTGTCCTCGCAGCGGCGATTGGCGGCGGTGACCTCTCGCGTCCGGCCCTGGTTCAATCCATGGTCCGGAGCGAGAGGGAATGGTAAGCCGTCGCCTCCTTCTGCGAAGCAATCATGCTAGCGAAGGAGGTGGCGGAACGTGAGAGGGAGAGAACCTCACGTCCCAGCCGCCGAAGGAGACGCCCCGGGCGTCGGGGGGCAACCAGTGGCCCCCGGCCACCGTAGGCGCGAGCCTGTGGACGGTGAGTAGTGGGCTAGCTCACCGTCCGTCCGTCTCATGACGACAGGCCGTGTCGACAGCGCGTACGTGTTCCACGCGCGCCTCAAGGAGATGTCAGCAAACCGGAAGGGGTCCGAAAGGGCCGATGCCTGCCAGGGCTGCGGGTTGTTCGAAAGAGATACCGCGGCCCTGGAACACAAAGGGCGAAGAAGGAACATGGGTGGGTTTTAGTCAGTACAAGTCTGACACTCCCTCCCGCTCCGCCCAGAGCGGGAGAAGTCATTTGATGATTTCCCATCCGCAGAAAAAAAAAATTGATCAAGTTTCCATGGGGTAATTTCTGAACAAAACCCGAACAAAGCTGCGGGCCAATCTATCTAGCACACGCGTAGTGATGCTTTATATGAAAATATGCCTTTGTAGTACTTTGTGACACTGACTTATAGGTTTATATAACTACATACACGTATAACAATACTAGTAAGTACTTATGGATATAAAACAACTACGCGTATAAACACTACACGGCGCAAAGTGGCCATTAGCAGCGCGATGAGCTATAAAACTGCGTGTGATAAAACGCGTTATAGCTTGCTGTGGAGTAATTGCTTTACACTATCGTACGTACTCTTGTTTATGGACTTCTGAGTACCTTTGTGGTCAAGTTGGGGTTTTATAATAAAACGAAACTTAAAGGTGTTATTTTAGCTGCGGATCTGTTCGAAAGAGATACCGTGGTCCTGGAATACAAAGGGCTAAAAAGGAACATGGATGGGTTTTAGTCAGTACAAGTCTGACACTCCCTTCCGCTCCACCCAGAGCAAGAGAAGTTTTTATTCGAAAAAAAAAAGGGTTTTATTTTAAGGAAAGGTAAGGTTAGGTAAGGTTTTTTTTTTCTCTACGCGTTCTCTATCGAGAAGGGCAGAAGGGAACTGAGTGTCTATTTTTTAGGTCTGAAGGTCTATGTCCTATATGAGGATAGTATTATCCTCTCGGACTAAGAATAGGAGTGCTATGTTGTTCGAGTGGTCGCAAGAACGACTACTGAGCATGAGATCCGGTGTTCGATTCCTGGGTCAGTCAAAGTGTTATTCGGTTTTTCTATCAGGAATTCCTCAGTAGCAACCATGGAGACTGGAATCGTGCCCGAATGATAGCAATAGGCTTGCCCCCTATTACATAGGACTTAAAACATAACTGGCGAAATGTGGTATACTATTAGGTACACCTCTGCTCAACCCTTCGGGCATCGCAGGCGTGAAGTTATGTAAGTAATATCACCTCGACCGTTTTCGGTCGTGGTGGCTAATCTTAACGGCGACAAGCCATGTACACAGAAAATATTAGACCGCACTGTGGTTCGAAGATCAATCTCAAGCCAAGGTTTGCTGTAAGAAAACCCAATTCTGGGTTAAGCTCGCCGTTGTACATGAGCTATATTTAATTTGTGTGTATATCTTCTAATTGTATGTGCAATAAAGAATAAGATTAAGAATAATCTCATAATCCGGTGGGACGGCTTTCTGAAATCACTGGGGTGAGATCAGACGCCGGACCAGGAACAACCCTTAACTGTTTTTCAAAACACGGGGCGATGTTCCACCGGCTTAATGGCCTACTTAGAGAGATAGTTCTGATGGCATAAAAAAAACATAGTTAATGAGTACCGTAGGTGATTTTTCAACTAAACTAATATTATAAAGACGAGAGATTTGATAGTTTGTTTGTTTGTTATGATTTAACTCAAAAACTCTTCGACCGATTTTAGAATTTTTTTCACCATTAGCTACATCTGAACCGAGTAACATAGGCTGTATTATATCAAAATTTTCCAGGACGAAGTCGTGGGCGAACTGCTATTAATAATTTAATGCAAAATAGAAAATTTGTGTCTCTTTTTCAGAATAACTACTTATACAATGTATTTAATTATAAATATTTGTACATAAATTGGGTTGGTTATCTTAGACTTGAATCACAACACCTATTATTAAAAAAAAAACAAAATTTTTTTTGTTGAAATGGAAAAGTACTTATGAATGTCTTTCAACAATTTGCCGCCCTGCAAATAGGCAGAAGCTTTATAAAACGACAGTCAACACGTTCAAGGCTGTCATTCATAGCAGCCATGTTTGGAAGATAAGTGACAGTAGGACACGAAGCGATCTATCATCGTTCAAAATGTGTGACATATTTAGGAGTAGGGACCTACTTTTATTACAGGAGGCTCTGTTTGAGTCCTGAAAAATGATATACGGTCTACACAAATCTCAAAGTTTTTATTATGGCGTGGGAGGAGGCTCTTTTATAGCGTGTGTATGATCCTTTATGCAAGTCTTTCTCTAGTACGTAACAGTGCTTTTATCGAAGTGCAGCATAATCCTGAAGGAGGATTTATTACCTACGGTCAAGAAATTAAATAGAAGGCAAGTTTCAAATAAAGAACATAATTGTAGGGAACGCCATCCTGAATTGTCATTTACTTACATTTAGATGTACGTACTTAAATAATTCCTTGACCATTGCAAGCGTAGCATGACAGCCCTAGAAACTGGCTATGTCGACGGAAGAATCGATAAACTGACACATTGTCATTGTCTATCTGTCATTATGTCGGTTCTTCCGTAGACAAAACTCGTTTCTACAATAGTCGTGCTACGCGTGCTGAAAATCATGTACATCAGTACATGATTTTTCATTTTGGCACACAAGTGTATGCCAAATCTACAACGTTTATTTACTCAAACCTTTAACTCTGTCGCTTTTATATTCATAAATAAGTATTCGTATCACATTAAAAGCATTAACCATCCTTCGTCTTTGCTCAACCAGTCAGAATTATCTTTGAGTGTTTTTCGTGAAAGCGTCGCTATTATCAATATTATAAGTCAGTTATTTCGGGACAATATGCATTGTGAAGGTAAAATAACAAATAAAATACATTGAAGTGTCTGTTTGTAATATTAAAATAACCGCTTTTACTACATGCATATGAATGATACGGTACATAAACCAATTTTTTTTTTTTTACAATATTTGTCTGTCTGTCTGTTTGTTTGTTCAGGCTAATCTCTGGAATGGCTGGACCAATTTTGACAGGACTTTTACTGGCTTAGAGTAACTTACATTTTAAATTCCACGCGGACGAAGTCGCGGGCAAAGCTAGTAAAAAATATAATTGCAGTCGGTATCGAAATTCGAGTCTGTTTCCTGTACATATATGTAAATATAATAACAAATTATGTGAATCAACCAAATATGTAGTTATGGAGTAGTGACCTATTTACATTGGTTGCTACTGACCTGAGGTGGCTCATTAACAATATCATCACGCCTGGAATCCTCGAAGAGTCCGTCATAGGTGAGCCTATAGTATGAACGGCCTCATTAAGCCAATTGTGTTTAAGCCCTATGTAATAAAGGGCGATACTATAGCTATTAACTGGGCAAAAATCTAGTCTTCAGATTGCTTCTGAAAAATTACTGTCATCATCATCATCTGCCTAGCCTTTTCTCAAACTATCTTGGGGTTGGCTTCCAATCAAACCAGATGCAGCTGAGTACCAGTATTTTACATAAAGCGACTGCCTATCTGACCTCCACAACTCAGTAAGGGGGTAATATGATACCCCTTGGTAAAACTAGATGTCAGATTTCTGGATTCTGACTATTCGTAACAACTGTCAAAGATCTACATGTGACAGCCGGCACCAACGGCTTAACGTGCTTTCCATGGCACGGAGGAAACTCGGTATGTAATTATGGTCACCCATCCACGGACCAACCTCGGCAAGCATGGCTTAACCTTAAAGATCGACCCGTGCGACTGTTATTATTTAGCAACGAGCTCCTCGAAAAAATATTGTAAGGGAAACTTAATAATACAGCTATCAACTGGGCACAAATCCTCCGTGGTTGCTACTGCGAAATTCGTGTTAGAAAAACCCAATTACACTGCCCGATCCGATCCGGGAATCGAACCCTGTACCGTATTCTCAGCAGTTACTTATGCGACCATTTGACTTTTGAATCAACTTGTATTAATTGTCCAACGACTAGGCAAAGGCCTCCTCCATAGCATAAAAAATTATGTAGGTATGTAAAATTAATTCTAACCACGCACATGGAACGTGTAATGTTATGCCGCTACTAATATTACGTCAGTGGTGAAATAACTCGACGCGACGAATTGCACGAGAGTGTCCCTAGAGGCCTTTGATGTATCACAGTGAGATTTGTGGATTTCAGATGGAATATATTTCGTATTATTTTAATTTGGATATTCTTAGTGAATAAAGCAAATGCAAATATATCGCCATTAAGTAGATATTCATTGATTGGATTTTGACTAGATCAGTTCCTCATACGATACATGTGGTATTTAAGATACTATTTCCAACGGGATCCGAAGCGGCAAAGCTGCCCATTTTTTTTTTCTTTTTGAAATTGCCAGGACATTCCGCAGATATACGGATTTTTCGGATATTTGGTTGTTGTTGTTGTTGTTAGGTACTCTTTGAAAACGGCAACAGGGGGCAATGCTCCCATCTGCGGAAGTAAGACAGAAAATAGGGTTATTTAGCACATGCCGCAAGTGCGCACGCAAAAAAACAAAAAAACTTAAGCTCGAAACAGAACAAAAAGATTATTATTGTGTGCCTCACGGCTGCGCCAAATACGCCCAGTTTAGCAAAGCGACTATAAGTTGCCCGTCGCTGGTTTTCAACTGAACCTGAGATAGTGATGTGACGGATGCAAAACAGTTTCATACTTTACCGTTGCCTCAATTTTGTGTTTTCTCATGAATCAGGTTCTGAGTGCATTTTAGCATATTGCAGTACAATACCTAACTTGGTGTTTACCAATCTATTAGAAAATCTTTGAAGCATAAAAGCCTATTTCAATATTGTCTCACAAACAATCGTCGCCCGTTCTATTTAGCTCCCTAATGACTCAGCTTCAATTAAATTACACTAGGAATCATTATCTGCGATGTTGGTGGAAAACAACAGACTGATATAAATCTAATTTTACGAGACTCCCAATAAAATATTAGGTACGTATCACACAATGTTTCGTTTATAATGGATTAAAGTTCCATTGTATGGCGTCTCCAAGGAATAAACTAACATAGAGTGAACCGTAAAAGTGGGGTTCGTGGCTAGATAATAACAGCCACATGGATCGATCTTCAACGTTAATCAATGCTTACCGAGGTCGGTCTTGGAATGGGTCACTACCCTTAACGTTGTCAGAAGCCAGAGAATCTGACAGCCAGTATGTTCAACGTCAACTGTATCGTATTTCGCCTAACCTGGTGTCAGAGTTTTTATACCACCCATGGGCCTCTGAATTGGCTTGACGAGTACATACTGAAAAATCTATCAAGCATGCTGGTTTCCTCACGATGTTTTCCTTCACCAAAACGAGGGATAGTGGTACAATATGCAGATGAATCAAAAAATTTGAGTTGCATGTTGGGTTCGCACTTGAGATCTTAGTATTGCTGGTCACATCACTAGGCACTATTATCGTATCATATCGTAATGGAGTATGTATCGTGATGGAGTATCGTGATGGAGTATCGTGATGGAGTATCGAGATTGAGTATCGTGATGGAGTATCGTGATGAAGTATCGTGATGGAATATCGTGATGAAGTATCGTGATGGAGTATTGTGATGAAGTATCGTGATGGTGTATCGTGATGGAGTATCGTGATGAAGTATCGTGATGGAGTATTGTGATGAAGTATCGTGATGAAGTATCGTGATGGAGTATCGTGATGAAGTATCGTGATGGAGTATCGTGATGGAGTATCGTGTTTGCCCATTACTGGCACTGTTTTAACTTTACACATTTTAGTACAAGCAGCTGAAAAATATCCTGTTTAAGCTTGATACAATCATAGAAGGAATAATCAATGTTAGTTATAACAACTAAATATGTTAGTTATAACGTGTCACAGATTTTATGTTAGCTCTAAATCGGAGTGAGAAATGAAACCAGAGCACATAAAATGCGTTCACAAACAAAATCATAAAGATAATAACGCGCTGTTCCATTTTCCGAACGGAGAAAGAAAAATAAATATTCGATTGATTAAAATCTCTTTTAATTAACAAAAAGTAATTTTAAATAATACTGATTGTTAGGCTAGATTGGAAACTGTAGATGGATAAAGCTTTGAGAGTGATGAAATATTGAATTCGCTGTATTTTGTTTTGGTCCGTCTGTTTCATAGTGAGCATTTCGATGGTTTTGGGTGCATTATGGTACGATCATTGATTACGAGGATTCAGGTCTGTATTTCGTTTTAGGTTTGCGTTTGAGAGTTTATTTAATGTTGTTTACGTCTAGTATGCAAACATAGGGAATGGATAAACTTGCTCTCATTCATCCAATCACTGGGAAACAAAGCGCGACCTAAACCAACTGGATTTTAAAGCATTATACTTATCTATAAGTTCTAATCTTATAGCCATTCTATCACATTTATTGATTTTAAGAACTAAAAATGATCGAAAATAATCATAAAAATATCTTCCTACCCTAGTCGGCTGCGCTTGGGCGGCTGCTGCAGGAGGGCTACTCTCTTTCTCCGAAACGTCACTTCGGCAACGAACGAAAATTAAACGTAGTTACATTTTTGACCCTACTGTATATAATTTGCGAACGCACACAATAACATTCAATACATTCGTTGTCTGTAAATTCGAACTTCTTGTGTGCGTCCGCAAATTATATAGAGTACGGTCACAAACATAACTACGTTTAATTTTCGTTCGTTGCCGAAGTTACGTTTCGGAGAAAGAGAGTAGCCCTCCTGGTGCGGCCCGCAAATACAACAACATAATTGGTAGTTAAGTATGTCTTTGTGCCATTTGGGCCTCACGAGGGAATCAGCATTGCCATCTAACGTGGCAATCCTGCTAGCTTTCTGATGCGTTTTCCTATTGAAAACGATGGAGACGAAATTTTGACGCCTTGCAATTCTTTTACCTTTTTCATACTTAAACATATTTTTAATTAGAATATTAAATTAGAAATGAATTAATGAGTTTAAAGTTTTTGCATCACAGTTCCTTTTATACTGTACATGAGCACTGAGCGTACAGTTTTGAAGATTGCTCCATAAAGGGGTTCAGCATTGTGAATAAATATGTATGGAAGTTTGTCTCTTATGTAAACAAGAAATTATCATCGGGTGCACAGCTTGTAGGTTATCAATATTGACACAACAACCAGATGTTTTATTCTTCTTTGTGTTACGCATTCTTCTCCGTAGTTTATTCAAAAATTTAATAAAAAAATTTATGCATTCTTTGAAAGTGCATAGAGCTTGTAGTGGACTAATAAAAACTTTATTCTACCACTCGGCCGGGTACTTAACAAATCGTAAAGGTACCATTAAGGGGAAGCTTCTCCCATAAATTGCAATATAGTTCAGCTTTGGAAAGTTTACGGTTTTAAACGAGAAGGATTTACGGGCCGTAATTACCAGTACACACAGATTTTGCGCTTGAATACAATTTATGATGGCTTTCAGCATTACAAATAGTGGGTACGCACGGACATTGCAGTAGTTTTTTACGAGCGCGTTGCTTTCTTTTGTTTCCTAGCTTTAATGAGTTTTAAATTGGACGTGGTTTTTATTGTTGGCCTGTTTTTTTTGTTATTGGGATTTTTTAAGTTCCCTAACACACACGACATTTAAGGGGCGCCACGGCGTATTTTGAAATGCAAATCAAGAGACTCGTCAAGATTTTTATCATAAAAACTGAATATTAAGTATGGTCAGATGTCAGTCAAGTTTATTAAGTCCTAACATTTTCAAACAAGTGTACTTTTGTTCAAAGGAGGAGCTCGTGGCTGAATAATAACAGCCAAAAAGGTCGATCTTTCAGGTTAAGCCGTGCTTGCCGATGTTGGTCCGTGGATGGGTGAACATAATTACATACCAAGTTTCCTCCGTGCCTCGGAAAGCACGCTAAGCCGTTGGTCCCAGCTGTCATTTTTAGATCTTTGACAGTCGTTACGAGTAGTCAGAAGCAAAAAGTCTAACACCCAGTCTTACCGAGTGGTATCGTATTAACCAGTTACTGGGTTGTGGAGGCCAGATAGGCCGTCGCTTCATGTCAAATACTGGAACTCAGCTGCATCCAGTTAGACTGGAAAAGGCTAGACAGATGATGAGTACTTTTGATCAAACTTTTACGTTCTTCGGTCGAAAATACAAGGTGTAAACAGATTCTTCACAAAGCCGTCAAACCAAGCAATCTGTACATCAAACTTAGTAACCCTACGCAAAAATTATTGCTGGGAAACGACCTTTTTTCTTTGGGTGAAAAATGTTTTAATACTCAATACTCGATACTTTTATTGCATTCCACATGTTATTCTTGGATGGTTAACTTATAATTAGATCATATGGACCCTGTCGGGCACAGCAAATAAGTGAAGTTGGAGAAAGGAAGCATTATCATAAAATAAATAACATTAAAACTAGGTACTAACTAATAAAAAACAAAACAAACTGCTGTACTAAAATAATGGTTTAGATACTTTCTGAGGTAAACTAATAGCATAAAAGTAAAATTTAGATAGGCATATATTTAGACAAATGTTCTTAGTAAGGATTAAATAGTCTCGAGTAGGTACTTAAGTTTATGACTTTATAAGTCTATCACTTAGATATTCGTTTACCGAGTAGTAGCTTTTATTGATCAAGAATATTTTAAGTTTTTTTAGGAATATGTTATTTTTTTCTTCTTTCTTAATTTTCGCGGGCAATAGGGGATCGGACTGGGTAAAGAAAACGACATTTTATTTTGTCCGTCAGACAGGTAATACAAAAATATTAGACACGTATTTTTTGTTTTCTCAAAATATCAAAAAATTAGTTAGTTAGAACTCATTAAAGTTGGAGAGTGGGGGCTTACTACGTCACAAGTGGGTATAAAACTTACCTACATGTGACGTCATGCGCCATTTCAACTCAATATATCTCCGTAATTTTATGACCACGTGAAAAAAGAAAAAATACGTGTCTAATACTTTTCAATAAACTACCCGACGGACAAAGAAAAAAAAAAATAGGATTATCCCCTATTTTACGGTAAAACTCAATGTAACGCATTCAAAACATTGTGCTTGCATGCATTGAATAGTAAACGGATCATGGAGGTATTGCAAGTTAATTTGCAACCTACAAAACTAGTATTTAAAAAAAAAGTTGTAAAAAAAGTAGGAACTTTAACCTCCAATATCTCCGTAACTAAAAGGTTCCCAGGTATTATAGTCCAGAACAAAAAAATGATCGCCAATTAATTACAGAATATGTACTTTTCGGCTTCGTTGAGGTTCTATTAACACCCTTTATGGTTGGTAGCTACTCGAATTACTATAACTAACCTATAATATATTGCTCTTACTAGGACCTTAATTGTCTTGTATATTTCTTCCTTGTGAGTGAAAGCGGGACTTTTTTTAAGTAAAACTTCTTATGCGACTTCCAACAAGCTTGCGTTTAAGGTTTAACGCTACCATGCAGAGGGAAAAGAAAGACACAGAGCGAGAGTGAATGCGTGTCACTCGAACGCATGCGTGTAGTATTATGAAGTTTCACTTCTTCCGCGCGGAGAGACTCCACGCCCTATTTTTTTTTAGAACGTTGCTCCACCCTAGTGATTTTTCTCCTATATGTCGTGGGTGCGTTTACAAACATTTAGACTCTCACACACAAACAGCCATAGCCAGAACAACTACTTTTTGGCCATACAAATATTTGTGTTGCGTGTGGAAATCAAAACCGTGACACGCAGCGCAGCAGTCAGGCATCGTTCAACTACTGCGCCAGCCGTGCCTTCAATTAAATATGAACCTGTGCAACCTGGGCAACATTTTTTGGATCACATAAAGGGTGTAAAACACCTCTTAACGAAGCCGAAAGGCACTGGTTCTCCCTGTCATTGCGATCATTTTTTTGTTCTACACCATACCTGGGAACCTTCTAGTTACGGAGATATTAGGGGTCAAAGTTCCAACTTTTTGACAAGTATTTTCTTAAATACAAGTTTTTAATGTAAGATTTTTACTTTAAACACCTTCACGACCCCCGTACTATTCAATCCGACCATCAGCACAATGTTTTCAGTGCGTTACATTGAGTTCTACTACAAAACTTGATTTTACACCCCCCAAAAAAAAGTCGTTTCCCAGCAATAATTTTCGCGTAAAGTTACTTAGTTTCATGTACAGAATGCTTGGTTGACGGCTTCATGATGAGGTGATTTACACCGTGTATTTAAGAAGCATCGCATAACATAACATAATATACATAATAACTACAGTACTTTCATAAGTTATTATGCCTTGTGACTGTAGCTTCGCGTTTTATTTTGTTTTTTTTTTACTTTCAAAAGTGCCTGTAATGGTCTAATTGAAATAAATGCTTTGACTTTGATTTTGACTTTTTATAACATAGTTTGGGAAAAGGCTAGGCAGATGATGATGATGATTTAAGAAGCATAGCATAGCTTGACCTTTATTATTTCTTTAAACATTGATAAACAATCTATACAAGGTGTTGTTTTGCATCCTCGCCAAATTCAAGGAGGAACTATGCTAATGATTCCCGACCCAAATCATTTTTTTTTCTTATTTACGGATATCGGTTATTGTGAACCACCCGTGTTTTAAACGTGGCTCGTGTGATGTTCGCTTTATAACATCGCTTACACACATACAAAAATCTCAAATGTTTATTCGATAATTTCTTATTCCATAAACCACGCCCACAATGAGTTTATTCTGAAATACTAACAAATTTAAACAACAAGAAATAGCAGTTGTATTTTAATAATTAACTACGTACCGTAATTTTATTTATATTGATTATTTATGTATTTTGAGACGTTCTCCTGAATTTTGACGAGGCCAAGGATGCATAGCAACACCTTGTAGGTATGAGTCATAATCTATTATGATATTAGCCAAACCTTAATAGTACTTATGATTAAGTAATAATACGTAAGTACTTATGATTAAGTAATAATAGTAATATGATTGATGAAGACCGGTACCTAATAGGGGATAATCCTATTTTTTTTTTCTTTTTCCGTCGGGTAGTTTATTGAAAAGTATTGGACACGTATTTTTTCTTTTTTCACGTGGTCATAAAATTACGGAGATATATTGAGTTGAAATGGCGCATGACGTCACATGTAGGTAAGTTTTATACCCACTTGTGACGTAGTAAGCCCCCACTCTCCAACTTTAATGAGTTCTAACTAAATAATTTTTTGATATTTTGATAAAACAAAAAATACGTGTCTAATATTTTTGTATTACCTGTCTGACGGACAAAATAGAATGTCGTTTTCTTTACCCAGTCCGGTCCCCTATTCTTATGTAAATGTTTTCTTAAATAAGTAAAAACTTGGTCTAACTACTTGACATGACAAGCCTAACATTATAATATCGTATTTCTTAAGAAATTGGTTACTCAATGGCCCCGCAATGACAGAAGGGTAAAAATGGGTTTTAAGTAAATTCATGTACGCAGTATGACTTGCCTTATAAAAATCAACCCGTATTTTTAATTCTTTCATGAAGTTTTTCTAAATCTGCATTCTTTAAGTAGATATCAGACGCTGTTCTCGAGTGAGCCTCCTTTTATCGCACCATGAGAACAAGTGACCTAATAAGAAAGTTGTGGAAAATAAAAAAATGTTGCGGGGAGCCCAGCAACGCGCGGACATTGAAGAGACGAGTTGTGTGTTAGTAGTGAGAGTTTGTCTTTTTCTAGCACGGTATCGTTACTTTTGGATTCACATGATAGCCCATGTCATTAGGAGTAGTTTTAGATGTTTAACTAAATTCGCAGTTATTTTGAGTTTAGTCACTTTCGTTCTAAGATATTTGTTTCATTCCTTTTTCATATGACTTTGATAATATTACATAGAAATTAATTTTCATTTACTCTTTTCATTAAAATTATTATAGTGGTGCCGTGTGTCGAAATTTAAAATCGTCATCGTTGGATCAGTTCACTAGCCCGTGTATTCATTTTTCACTGCAAATGACGGGAGTATTACAAGATTTGTGACTACGTAGTTCTACTAGGTACGCAAGATGGCGTGCAAACAGTCATGCATTCGACTCTTCGGTGTGACCAGCTTTCGCTCAATTTCCATGAATAGAATAACCTCGATAAACTTATGTAATAATTATGTAATAAAAATAATCAACAACAAAATATTATTTAGAGGCTCAATAAATTAACGAGAGTGAATGCGTGGCACTCGAACGTATGCGTGTAGTATTACGAAGTTTCACTTCTTCCGCGCGGACTCCACGCACTATTTTTTTTTTGTTTTCTTTCCAATATCGGCTTAAGATTTCAAAGTGTCAAGAAGATGTATTTCCGTAATCTGGCCACGTTCCACGTCTCAAATCCCCAAAGGATCTTTGTGATATTTGACACTGGAATAACGTGACATTCCGAACATAGGCTTACTAAGTCTTAGTGACAGGAGAGTAGCCAATGCCGAAGTCAGGAAGCCTAGTGTCGGATGTAATTGAAGACAAGGCTTGCAGCTTCGTTGCCAAGATAGGATTGGATCTCAAAATTGAATTCCGGGAAACATATCTTGGACCTGCTCGCATTGCACTCAAGGTATTAAATGTTTGTATTTAGAATACCGTTCAGTATCTGTCAATCACTTGAAGATGACAGGGAAAGCATGATGGTTTAAAAAAAAAAGAAAACAAAATCAAAATCTTTTTTATTTCACATAGGCCTACATGGGCACTTTTAAAACGTCGACAAAGAGGTACTTGGTTCGGGTTGGTCGTTTTCTATGGAGAAGAAACGCAAGAAACTCCATGGTTCCTCTTTTAAAATCATTTGGTTTTACAATCTATACTTAATATTATAAAGCTGAAAATTTTGTTTGTTTGTTTGTTTGCTTGAACGCGCTAATCTCAGGAACTACTGACCGATTTGAAAAAATCTTTCAGTGTTAGATAGCCCATTTATCGATGAAGGCAATAGGCTATATATCATCACGCTACGACCAATAGGAGCGGAGCAGCAATGAAAAATGTTGCAAAAACGGGGAAAATGTGACGCAGACGAAGTTGCGCTGGACAGCTAGTATTTGTATATTATATAAAGGGTGTAAAACACCTCTTAACGAAGCCGAAAGGCACTGGTTCTTCCTGTCATTGCGATCATTTTTTTGTTCTACACCATACCTGGGAACCTTCTAGTTACGGAGATATTAGGGGTCAAAGTTCCAACTTTTTGACAAGTATTTTTTTAAATACAAGTTTTTAATGTAAGATTTTTACTTTAAACACCTACACGACCCCCGTACTATTCAATCCGTCCATCAGCACAATGTTTTGAGTGCGTTATATTGAGTTCTACCACAAAACATAATTTTACACCCCCCAAAAAAAAGTCGTTTCCCAGCAATAATTTTTGCGTAAAGTTACTTAGTTTCATGTACAGAATGCTTGGTTGACGGCTTCGTGATGAGGTGATTTACACGGTGTATAACGAGGACATCGTAGGCCCGACAATATAAGTCGTTGCTTACTACAAAACGTAGAACAAGTAATAGTCATTGAATGGACTTAAATAAACTTAGAGGGTTGTATTGATGATTTGAACTACATAAGTGTAGCTGTCGCAAAAAAAAAGTTTAACATAGAGCCTGTAACTGACCAGCAAATTAAAAAAAAAACATATGTGTATGACTTTCACTGGTTACCCTGACACTTCCCCTTTTATGCAGCTGTGCCTTAGTTCCGGCAGTTTTAGTTAAATCCTGTGAACATTGGGTGTTCGTGTATTAATTAATTAATAAGTAGACTGGTTTAACTCCTAAAGTCTAAAACTACTACTAACTTTAGAAAGTTCTTGTAAGGTTTTCTGTCGCTACTAACTTCAGGTGAAGTTGCGTTTCAAGAATTTGGCTGTTAGTGCCTAGGTATCTAATACTTACTAATAATAAAGCTGAAGAATTTGTTTGTTTGCTTGAACGTGCTAATCTCGAGAACTACTAGTCCGATTCGAAAAATTATTTCAGTGTTAGATAGCCCATTTATCGAGGAAGGCTATAGGCTATATATAATCACGCTACGACCAAAAGGAACGGAGCAGCAATGAAAAATGTTGCGAAAACGTGGAAAATGTGGCGCATACGAAGTTTGCGTGGGTCAGCTAGTTATTTAATAAATTGCTTGTCGACTAGTAAGACATTTTTATGAACGCCGGCGCCGCACACTAAACCCGAAGACATATTGGCGGTATGTCAACTGACCGCGTATGAAAATTGCCGTCACGCCGGGTTTGGTGTCTTTAGTCCAGTGCATATAATATATTTTTAACCGACTTCAAAAAAGGAGGAGGTTCTCAATTCGACGGTATGTTTTTTTTTTTGTGTGTATGTTACGCGATTACTCCGCCAATTGTGGACGGATTTTCAAAATTCTTTTTTTGTTCGTAAGGAGATACTTCTGAAGTGGTCCCATAGTCACCAAGTCAGGATCTGATGATTGGATCCTGGAGAAATCGAGGGCAACCCTCAAATTTTATAGGAAAACGTACAGCGGTTTTGGTATTTTCTACAACAAGTGAAGCATTTGCGTTCAATAAGAATCATTCTATCATCAGATCTGATGATGAATCCTAGAGACAGGCACCGGAACTCAATAATAAGACAATGTATCTTAGCTGTGTTTGGGCTTGTTGGAATTGTAACGGTATGCACTTTCCAGGTGTATGTACAAGTAATAATTAAAAAAAATAGAAATCATTTTCTTTTTTTATTTTAACTGACTTCTAAAAGGAGAAGGTTATCAATTCGATTAGTTTTTGTTGAATGTACACCGATTACGCTGAGACTTATTACTTTACTAACTTCTTTAGTTTGATGCGGAATAGTTGCTATTTGGTCCCATAAAAAATGTTATATAGTTTGGCCCTGTAGTTTTCATTTTATTTTATTTGTAAATTTATCACGTACACCTATTTCTCCGTGATTACTGGACCGATTTACATGAATCTTCATTCATTTGGTAGAGAAAGCTTGCCCGGTGGGGGCCCATATGAATTTTATTATCTTTGCTTTGGTACTTTTTGAGTCATCCCCTTTATTATGCATTTTGTCCTTTGTCGTATGTGTGGACGATGTGCTGGTGTCTAGTTACAATGTAAAAAATATACTAGACAAGAATTTAAGTGAGATACCACAACTGAAAAGGGTATAATAAAAACTTTTTACAAAAAAATATAACCGACTTCCAAAAAAAACAAAAAAGTGCAAAATAATATTTTACTTTCGGAAGTCGGTGGCAAAAAAAAGAAAGAAACAACAACAAGATAACCGACAAGTCACCGACTGACGAAAGTAAAATATTATTTTGCACTTTTTTGTTTTTTTTGGAAGTCGGTTATATTTTTTTGTAAAAAGTTTTTATTTAAACTGATTTTCGAATTTTTGTACTGTTGTCTTACGGCCCATTTAAATTACAGATTGTGACGTACATGCTTCGAGTTCATTTGAGATGTCAATGTTTATAAAGTCCTATAATTTACACTTAAAATTGTTTAATTCTCAGCAACCTCCAAAATCTCTCCTATTCAAAAAATAAGCCCAATTTGTATACTTTTAAACCAAACATGACCAATTATGAAATAAATTTGATCATATGAAACCTTTTCGGCCCTCCAAATGACTTGCATACTTGCCCTAATGGATTTTATTTAGGGACTATTATACTGGGACAAAAGCTGTGTTGCTAAATGGGCTGTCATTTGCTTATAATAGTATTTTTTCGGTATATTTAACTTTGTAACACCCCACTAGCTAAGGCGTCATAGATGACTTGAGTTTTGCAAATATTTCTTTGAAACTTTGGTTCTAATAAGCTGGACTAAAAAACAAATTCTTTTTGAGTCATAGTTTTACATTGTTTGAAAAAATAATAGCTTTTTTAGTTATAATTAAATACAGAATGTGTATGCAGAATAGAAACGATGATTCCTGATCCACTCCCGGTTTTCCGCCAGTGATGGACAGTGACACAATTTTTAAAGTAATTCTCGCTGGCCACCGGATGGTATATAATCTTTTAATAAATTTCCCCTTAGGCACTACTGGTGGACAGTGACATAATTTTAAACATGAGTATTCTCTTTGTCCACCAATGTCACAATTTAATTAATATTATTCCCGGTGACCAGCACTTTTAGGTAATTTTATTACTTTGGCACTTAAATAATACGCAAAACGACATCATCATCATCAGCCTATAATGTTCCCATTGATGGGACACAGGCCTGCTCTTATGAGACGGAGCAGGCGTTAATCCACCATGCGGACCCAGTGCGGGTTGGTAGAGCACATGTCCTCGAATTTTTAGTTCTAAGACATCCTAAGGTTTCCTCACGATGTTTTCCTTCACCGTTTTGAGAGCAGTGGTGATGAAATAAATTACACAAAGTTGCGCCCGCCTGTGTTTGAGTCTACGACTTACTGTTCGTAAGTCGGGGCTGCCACCACTGGGCCACTGCTGCTCTCAACACGACATATCTATTTATAATTACCAGTATCTATAAGCTATTCTCTCATTTTACGGAAAGCTACAGTACAAGGTATAACTGGAAATTATGGCTTCAAATTGTGTCGGCGATCCACCTACATACGTGAGGAAAAGCTTGTTAGCATTCATTTATCGTCTACGTCGATAATCGCAGATGCCTTATATTGTATGAGGACCCAATGCTGCGTTATAACCGCGTGTGTCATGTAAATAGTTATAAGTAGGTATTTAAGTAGATAGAAGATTGAACAGCTGCGATTGTCTTAAAATATACCCTCTTTTTCGTGTGTCGAAAGTAATCTAAAGTCAATCGGCCCAGAATTTGGATACAAAATGCCTATAAGTTCTTCTTTGCCATACCATTTGTGGTTACATTTAAGGGTTGTTTAATGTGCTTTTTGAGACCGGAAAGGATTAGTTAATGAACGGTCACCTATCCACTGGATCGATTTCAGCAAAGGCTAACATAAACTAGAAACTCAATCCGTGCGTTGGTTATCGCTTATCCACACGACCTTCTCTTGAAATATTCATAAAGCTTACTGCTGGTCTATTTTTATGCAGATGTATTTGGTCACATTCTTGGAGTATTCCCGTTTGAGCGCCTATTTTTAGAGCACCTATTATTGAGTGCTACATATACGGTGCACAATGCTTTGGTGCCCCCAAAAAATAGGTGCTCTAGGTGCTCAAACGGGAATACTCCACATTTTTCTTCATTCAAATCCAGCTTGCCCCTTTGCTGCCCTCCCCCAGCGACGCCCTAAGTCGAGGCTCGTACCCCACAGAGGGTGCCCTTAGCCTATTGTCGCCTAGTTAATAAGTTTTATGCCTTTAGAAAGTTCGGTTAGGGTCCAGTTCCAGCCTAAACGAATACAGCTGAATACCAGTATTTTAGAGGAAACGAGATCCACAACTCTGTTGCGGAGTAACACTATACTATAGCCCTAGGTAAGACAGATTGTTGGACTTTCAGATCTCTGATTGCCTGTAACGGTTGTCCAACAACAATAAAAGCCAGACGACGGGACGAACGGTTTAATGTGCATTCCAAGACAGGAAGAGGTTATGTAACGTACGGTCACCCATCCACGGATCGACTTTAGCAAGCGTCAACTTAAACTAGAAACTCAATCCGTGCGGCGGTCATTGCTTATCTACACGACCTTCTCTAGAACTAGAAATATTCTTAAAGCAGGTCTATTTTTATGCCAATTTATTTTGACACATTTTTCCTCATTCAGAGCTTGCTAGCCCCTTTGCTGCACTCCCCCAGCGACGCCCAAAGCCGAGGCCCGTACCCCGCAGGTGGAGCTCTAAGCTAGTTGTTGCCTAGTTTTAGGTTTCATGTCCTGGCCTTAGACTCAAGGCACCCACAGGATAGTTCGGGTATGCAAAAGCCAGGCTCATTTGCGAGATGCCATTACCTACCAAAAAAAAAAAATTGAGACAGAAATTTTCCAAACAAACTATTTCTATATACACACCATTACTCGCGTAGAGCGTTGACACCGACCCGAATTAGGGCAATAATAGACAGGGGGTAAAGATCACGACCGTTCATAGGTTGTGACAGGTAGAAGACTTATTGACTTCGGGCACAATGATCACCCTCCCGGCTTTGTTGGTACTTCCTACCGTAGAGGCTTTATTCGAACCGTGTCATTATTTATTTGTTGTTGCTGCTGTCTCTATAATAATTAAATATATTTAGTTATTGTGTTTGATATACTTGTAAGAGTATTGTTTGGACGTGTACTCTGATAGCTCTTCGAACCATACTCCATGGCTGCTACTGAGAAATTCCTGATGGAAAAACCCAATAACACTTTGCCCGACCTTTTGGTTTAAGAACAACTTTATTTCTCATAAGAATTACATAGATAATTCACTTACTGAGAAACACACTAAAATTAAGATTTATAACTAGAGCGCACAGATTATGTGGGTACACAGATAAATAATAACATAAACTCGATCTTATGTTTAACAAAACAGAACATGGATATAGGTTGATTTTTACTAGATGTGGCATTGAGGGCATAGTCTGTAATGAGCAGGTTTGTTACCATTTTGCTTTCAGTTAATTCTGTTATATATAAATTTTTGGTGCATACATGATTTATAATATATTTTGAGTGGCTTTTTTTTTAACTTATTTGTATGTTTTAATTGTGTGGGCTTTTAGTAACTTTTTGAACCGGGCATAACTATGTTCTCCTTTTATTACTGATGGTAATTTATTATAAATTGTAACACCCTCAAACTCCAAATTTCTTCTTCCATAGTTAGTTCTAGGAGGGCGGGTCACTAAGTAACTAGCACGCCTTAAGTTAATCTTTCGTGTTTGTTGTTTTGTTACAAATTTTATATTGAAATGGATTTTCTTATTTAATATTTTACGTATTAGAATACATGTGTAGTATATGTATGTTTGTTTTATATTCCTGACCTGGTAATCAAAACCCGACCCGCGACCACTCAACCAACGAGTCAAATGCATGTATTGGATGTATGATATTGACTGACTAGTGGTGCAAGTTGGCCTTAATTCGAAGTATACTGCAATATTTAATGTGATTCCAATAACGTTCGTTTCGTCACCAATAACCGCATTACGAATGTGGTTATTGGTGTTATTTGACAACTTCAAACCACATAATTTGTCGCTTTAGTACCAAATAAATTATTAATATATTATTAACGGCTAGTGACCAATTTTCTGTTATACTTAAAACTTTGGTCGAATTTCACTGATTGATATTGAAATTTATTGAAATTAACTGTGGCGTCGTGTTCTCAAATGGCTAATTTTTCACCATGATTATCGTGATTCTCCCACCATTATCCCAGTATTTGAGATTGGCGCAGAACGTCTTCTCCTTCCAATCTTCTCTATTACTACTGGCTGATTATGCTTTTCTGTATTGGCTGTAATTTCTATCGTAGTAAAAGTAAAACCTGAAAAACAAATACCTTAAAAAGATATTTAAATGAGTGTCCATCAGTTTCAGAAGTCACCTCTGATCTGATGTGATTTATTTTTGTTGGAAATAAAGCGTGAACACGCTGAAATTTTTTTTTTTGCGTTTTCACACTTCATTTTCTCTGAATTCAAAAGTTTTTCTTTTTTTCGTGCCAATTAATAATAGTATTACAATAGTTAATTCCCTGTATATAGTCGTCACTGCATTAAGACGTGGACGGAAATTTTGATTTTGGAACTAAAGTAGACTGTTGTTTTTTTTTTTTCAATAAATTTCAGGAAACCTCGAAGTTAAAGATTGGGGTTAGTCACGAACTTGGCACGAAAGACTAGACTCGGCAAAAGTACTAGGCTAGCATAAGTTTAAGATAGTATGTATATAAAGAGTTCTGGGTAGGTAAGTGGAACTTAAACGACATCATCCGACGAGCTCTTTTCACCGTCGTCGGGGTTCCAGCTGAAAGAACGAGGCGATTATTAACCTGACTGTACATTATTTTGCAAAAAGCTGGGTTTGTCCAGCTGGCCAAAACATACAAGCATCATCATTTATCATCATCGGATGACAAAATAATAAGTAATCCTGTTTTTGAGTTTCACCAACTGGACACACGGGTGTCCAGTACTTTTGTGTCGAGTTGGTGACTAACCCAAAGATTGTATAAATTCATAATGTTAAAGGTGGTTTAATTTATTAATAAACTTTGTTTTGAAATATAGGGAACATGTTCGTGTAAATTGGATTTCCACAAAAATGCTCCAATTTCAACGCTTCCCTGAATTATTCAGGGTATATTTCCAGGTATTTGTCAGGTCAGATAACGGTTAAAATTCCACATACACTTTTTTTACCCGACTGCCGTGGATGGGTCCCTATCTGAGGGTAGTGGATTTTCTTTACTATTTAATTTTCTAACCCAAACTTTTTATTTTGCTACCTGGGGACTATATACACAGCAAAAACCATATTAATTCAGTAGCATAAAAGCTCTTGTGTATATAAAACTTTTTCGTATTGAAACCATACAGAAAACGAGAAAAATCAACATTCTGTAAAAACAAGTGCCTATTCAGCCAAAATATAATATGGAACAGTTGACTTCTTTCAATTCTTGGTAACCTAAAAAAGTTTTTTATATTCATGAATGCTTTTAGGCATATTAGGCCGAGTATTATTTTTACTTTTTTTGTTGGGTACGTGCGTACAAAGTAACAAAAAGGCAAAAATTAATATTTTTCAGCCATTCTATAAAGTTATTATGCGGGCCCATTTATTTGAATGTAAGGCTGTGCGCAGACTGAGTCAAGACTGTCTACAGAGACAGACTCTACGAATACAACGATGCCGCGATGGCGCGAACATTCGCCCTTATTACAAAATACAGTCTCATTTCACTGCGGAGAAACGCGTTTTGACACAAGATAATACAGTGTTGTTCTTTAGTTTCTAGTCTGAACTTAAAAGGGACAAGGGACACATACAATTCAGCAGTATTTGTAAGGTAACCCGAAGTAATTACTAAATAAATTTTCAGCATCGTGTATCGTGAATGAATCGTGTTCTGTATCGTGTGTGTCGTTGTTTTGTCCTGTGAGAGTAAAATAAATACTTTTTCTACAATTAAATTGGCCTTGTACGAGGCCAAAAGGCACCCCCTATCGCAGCATGGTTCTGTTAAATTTCACAGCGCTGGTATTCTGAAAGGGCCCAAGTGAAGCCAGCACGCTTAGCATGACCGCCGAAAAAACGGGCTATGTCGACGGAGGAATCGACAAACTGACAAATTGTCATTGTCTGTCTGTCATTATGTCGATTCTTCCGTAGACTAAACTCGTTTCTACAGTGGTCATGGTACGCGTGCAAGAAAGAAACAAATACATTAAGAAAGGAAGGGGGGTGGGGTAAGAATCAGTTCTTCACAACCCGACCTTAGCCGGGTGGCTTTTTTGCCGAACGTTTATCTCCATATGAAATGGGACTGGTTGACATTTCCAGGATGGGTCAGGTCAGATCTAGCCCATTTGGGGCTAGAATCGTCACACAGTGGATGCCTGATGACGCTTGTTGTCACTGAGGCAGGCCAAAGAAACGCTGGCGTGACGATCCAGACGCGTTCTTGACTGATGATTGGCCAGAGAAGGCAAAACACGAGAGTTGGAAAGGAATGGAGGAGGCCTTTGTCCAGCAATGGGACAGAATAGGTTTAGTATATATATTAAAAAAAAAAAAACTCCTCATATCCGATCGGTTACGGCATGTATGTAGCTCTACTAAATAATACAAAGCTTATCAATGCTCATTTGTTTCGCTGGCTCGTCATTTACCGCTTCGCCGCTCAGACTCGCTACGATTTAATAGTAATGTCCCGTGTGTAGCTTCGCTGATGAGTTCTATCTGGATTTACATTAATTTATTTAATTTTGTAATGTTTTAGGCTTTCTGTCTGTATTTTGATAACATTTTGGTTCGCAAATGGTGGCATGTAGATTTGTGTTGCGTCTTTTGCTGAGTACTAACATCCCATATGGTAACTTTCCCATTTCGATTCTTCTTCATCGTGTCGCTGGCACGACAGTATTTATATTTTGTTAGCTCCGAACTTTACTACTTCTACAGCGTAGTTATATTTGATTTGGTATTTTTGAGGTTGAGGATTAAGTTGGAATGTGTCTCGACCTCCAAAGAATAGAATAAAATTACATAGAGACACTTCAATTTTATTTATTTGTATAGATTTATAATAATTGCAATAGTAATTTTTGTTGCGTATTTTGTCTAACATTTAAGCAAATAAACATTTCATAGACGATACAAAACTTCCGTCAAAAAAACAGAGTCAAAACCTTACTGTCTTTTATAAAACACAATAATTGGGTAAAAAAACCAACCTCATTACAGCTGCAAAAGATCTCAACTAAAAAAAAAACCTAACTATTTTACTGCAATTTCCCTGAACATGCACCTTCATTTCCGCTGAACATTCAGACGTAGTATGAAGGCTGTCAGACTCAAACAAGAACTTGTAAACTTTAATTGCAATTTAACAAGCACCGCTCTACAAAATTCCAGCTGGGGTTTAGTGAAAATCTATTACTCGGTTGCCATGGTAACCCACAGGTAATCCGGGTTTAATTGGCTGGTACAGGCGGTTCAGAGTCACGTAGAGGGCTGAGTTCAACGCGGTTTATAGGGCTGTCAGTAAGACTGAGTGACGATGGATTGCTGTGAAGTTTTGCATTTGCTTGCTTGGTTTTGATGCGCATGCGAAGTGCTTGTTTGTAACAACAATTTCACTCCTGTATGGTTACAGGGTTTTTGATGTGTAACATATACAAGGCGTTGTTTTGCATCCTCATCAAAATTCAGGAGGTTGTTACAAAAGACATAATAATGAATTAAAATTAAGGTACCTAGTTAATTATTAATAGACGCTGATTTTTTTGGTTGTTGAAGTTTGTCAGTATTTCAGAATAACCCCCTTAACGTGGTTTTGGTATAAGAAATTAGTCTGGGTCTCGAGGTGGCATTGCACAAGTCCGAAGCCATGTGCTTTCATGGGCCTCGGAATGCGCCACCGTCGGGATCCACACTGACGGTAGGAAGAAGGTGGTAGCCGTAAGGCTGATCCGGGGGTATCGCACGATCTCCGGCGAGGCGGCAAGCCTCTTGGCCGGATTGCCGCCATGGGATCTGGAGGCGATGGTCCTCGCGCGCCTGCATGAATGGCGCGACCAGCGGCCCCCGGCCACCGTAGGCTCGAGCCTGTGGACGGTGAGTAATGGGCTAGCTCACCGTCCTTCCGTCTCATGACGACAGGCCGTGTCGACGGCGCGTACGTGTTCCACGCGCGCCTCAAAGAGATGTCAGCAAACAGGAAGGGGCCCGAGAGGGCCGATGCCTGCCAGGGCTGCGGGTTGTTCGAAAGAGATACCGCGGCCCTGGAACACAAAGGGCGAAGAAGGAACATGGGTGGGTTTTAGTCAGTACAAGTCTGACACTCCCTCCCGCTCCGCCCAGAGCGGGAGAAGTCATTTGATGATTTCCCATCCGCAAAAAAAAAAAAAAAGGGTATAAGAAATTATGGAATAAACGTTTGACATTGTTTGTATGTCTGTAAGCGCGGTTATAGGGCGAGGATCAGACGAGCAGCGTTCAAATCAAGGGGTGGTTCACACATTCCGATTTCCGTAAATAAGAAGAAAAAAAAAGTCACCTACCCATGTTATTATTGATTCGGGTCGAGAAGCATTAGCATAGTTACCTCCTTGAGTTTGACGAGGATGCAAAACAACATATTGTATAAGCGCGACTTGGTAGTAAAACAGACTCGTATTCCGTGACGGGAAATGGCATGATGCTGTCATCGTGTGATGCTCCCTACACTCCCTTGTAAAGTTAACCTTTTTCCATTCAAATAAAATTTGTTATTGTTCGATTGTTGATATATTACAAAAATGGGTGTCGTTTTGATGTTTTTTTTTTGTGGTCGGTGATAACGACATTGAGGTCAAAATTAAAATCCAAGATGGAGCTCTCAATACTCTCTAGCCTGACTTACGTCATCGCGCGGGCCACTTAGTTACGTCATCGCGGGTGTCAAGTGTCCTGCGCTCATAAAAAGCTTATCGCGCGAGTTCTATTAGCTCTTATCTCAAGCGGTAAACAGTTTCGGGTTCTTGATTAACGAGACCATGTATTACAATATAAACAACTGTTTTATAACTACTTGAGAATTATAAACATCGCATAGAATTCAGAAAGCTCGCCGCAAACATACTGTTGTCGTAGTTTTTTTTTTTTTGGTAAAACTACTGAATCAATTTACACGAAACTTTAGATCTAACATAACAAATATACAAGTAATCTAATGACAGTGTTTTTTAGGTGTCCTACAAAAATTATTCTTGCAAGATTCCAACTCAAACGTCTTATTAGAATCGGCCATTTTCTAATTGCGCAGTTCAATGCATGAAAATACTTGAAATATCAATAAATTTGAATAGATATGCCTCGAATACATGAAATAATGAATTATCATTATTTTTTCGCTTATTACTAATGTTTTCAAGACCATATTTCATTGTAAAAGAGTCAAATTCATATTTTCAATTTCGACTGACGAACTTCACAACAAAGGAATTTTTGGAGGAATTTTTGGATCAAAAATATAATTTTTAGATATTTTTTCCAGCAAATGACTATCTAAAAAGTTACATTATACACTTATAACATACTATACATTTACTTACCTAAGTTTAACAACACAAAACACAAAAATTTCACTGCATTCCAAAACAAAACAACACCGTTCCACACTGGCCGCCATGACGCATTTTGACAGTCGACAAAGACGCGTTTCTTTATTTTTTTAATAGTTTTGTGCAGTTGTTAGGTTGGTATGTTTGGTTTCATTTTAATCGAACTCTAGTTGGCCATAGACGTAAATTTTTTCAAACGTATTAGAACCTTACTGTACGTACGATAAGGGTTTAAATTTGCTCGTACGAGGCGTTCCGAAAACGGAACAGCGGGCCGATAAGCAAAATCGTTTTGTTCCGAAAACGGAACAGACGGGCTCGAGAGGTACGCGGTTTGAAAGACTGTCAATAAGACTGAGTGACGATGGATTGATGTGTTGGTTTGCATTATGCAGCTGAGTTACATTGTATGAACAATATGGCTGGCTGGTTTTTTGTAGTGTTTCATGGAAAAGTAAGAGATTATACATAGTGTAAAAACGTGTAAAGTTAATTCATAAAGTAATCAATTATTGTTTGTTGTCATAAAAAAAAAAAACTTTTTTCAATTTCCCTGTAACCAGAAAGTTCACAATTTTAACGATTTATTAAAGGTAAAGAAATAATTTCTCTAAGTCTGCCGTAGTATATAAACAGTACTTTTTCTTTTTTTAAATTTTTTACTGATTACTTTTTTTAGAGCAATGGTCTGTAACATGTGAAAACTTCTTTAAATTATACCGCGCTTATAGTAAAAGAGTCCAAAATAAGAAAGTGAAAATTTCATCAATATTCAAGTAAAAAAGTATTTTTGGCAGCCCTAATACTGAGTACGTTTCGCACCGTTACAGAGCTATATAATATGAATAAATGATAAACTACGGAATTCTTTTTTACGCTTAAGTTGTAAAAGTTTTATAAAGATTTGAATTTGAAAGAATGAAAATGAGACTTGGTTTTTCCTGGTCCTGGTTTCCTGTTAGAAAAGGTTTTTGATTTAGTAATAAAACTGCTCCAGTTTTGAATTAACGATAAACTAATAATATTGTTGAGGATAGTTAAATAAAATAATCATGATATAATTTTTATTTTATATTGGTTAAAATAAGAGAGAGGGCACATTACATTTATAATGTTAACTAGTGAAGGAGGATGGTCTACCACCCGCTAAATGGTTATACGGGGTTATTACAAATAAACATCCAGGTTTGGACAACATTACTCGTGTTGTAACTCTACGCTGTAAAAATAATGAGATTAAAAGACCTTTTCAACACACTTGCTCATAAAGTGGCTTTATGGTCACTGCAATTAGGCACAGAATGACACCCATTATCAAACTGTGACTTTTTCATTGCTATAACTCAGTAGTGAGTTATAGTTTTTTATTTTTTTTATTTTATTGGTTCGGTGCTTTGTTCTTAAAAAAGTTTTTATTCAAAAAAAGATCGTTTCAATCTATTGCTTGCTCATTTCATGCAATTTCTTATTTAAATAGATAATTTTAACTCGTTCGTGTTTAATAAATAAAACTTTCACTCAAATATAACTTTTGTTTTCTCTGTAATAAAAGAAAACTTTAAATTCCCCATTTTGTACGCGGCAGAATAAGCGCAAACCCTATGCTCGGAAAATAAAAAAAAATCCTCATCCCTTTAGTTTGTGGCTGATCGTAATGCGCGTGCATAGGAAAACTGATTAATTCTTCCCGCCATAGCGAATCATTTTTCACAACTCGTTTTCACTGTTGAAATTATAGTTATTTATTCATAAAAATGTCTACAAGTAGGTACTAGTTACGAAGAAAATGATTTATGTTGTACACCGCCCGATATAAACCCGATATGTGAAGCCCTTAACGTTATGGAAAGTTTACTACCTGAAAACTGCAAGGAAAAATATCTATTATCTACTAAATAAAATGAGTTTTTATTGTTATTTTATTCACAAGTGTGTTGAAAAACGTCGTATGATACACGTGTGTATTGGTGATTACCGTCCTCGGCTCTCTTAAGACCCTCACCTAACGGCTCGGGTCTCAATGGCGCCTCAGCGGTAATCACCAACATTACACACTAGTACCATAATGTACTATTATCAAAATTAATTATTTTACCTGTTAGCACATAGTTATTGTTTACCATCTAATTGATGAAATTTTAAATAGTACGAGTTAGAAAGAAAAGGCTTATGTTTAACATAACACCAGATAAAGTAAATTTAATCTTTTTTCAAAGATTTTTATTCTGCCAAAAATAGTAAATGATCACCAAAATTAAAACCCCATTTTAATGAAATTATAACCAAAAATTGTACATTGTGCTATCCTATTAACGTAAACTCCAAACCACATCTCTAAACTACTTTTTACTATTTCTGTCTGCAGGGATTGAAGTAACTTAATACGAAGGGGACGGCGGTCTCTTAGTACGCTCGCTTCGCTCGCTCTCTAGACCCCGCTACCCCTTCGAACCTAGCCTGTCCTTGTCGGGGTGCCCAATGTTCCGAGTTCGCTTCGCTCGCTCTTGCATCCTAAAATTCTCCCTGTAACATTTGGTGATCTCTGACTAAATTTGGTCTTTGAATACATTATTTTTGGTGTTTAGTTTTTTTTTGTAACTTAACTTAGGATCTTAAAGTATTTTTTAGTGATTATTATATTTAATCCCGAAAGAAAACACATTTACTTGGCACTTGCACACAATATAAAATCATATAAGAAAAAAAACTTAAATATAAACAAAAAATCAACATTGTTTGCGCAACTGCTGTCGATTGCCGAAATATGATGGTTGCTCCCACAGCGCCCGGAGCCCGCGTGTAGCCGGGGCGCGTTCCAATATACTCTCTTCTATCACTAACAAACACTAGGCTTGGATAACTGCTGATGGCCCATGCCCTCTCACAGAGCGAAAGCCTGTGTCTCACCAGTTTTAAGAAGCAATAAAGTAATGCAGAAGCTTAATAACTTCCTATATCTACATGTCTCAATAAAGCGTAAAAGATTGACGTCCTCCAGAAATTGAAGAACTTTTATATTATTGCAAAGAAAACCATTTTCCTGAATTAGGATTTGTTCAGTACCACAAATGTTTACAGTACACAAACAGACTTGGAACAACTGTTTGTACGCGAGCCGCAAACATTTGTTAGGATGCCATATATCAGCAAAAAAAAGAGGTCTCAGAAATCACTAGGTTGCTTTTTCTTCTAGGTGGAAAGTAAATAAAAATGAACGGCACTTGAGGTAAACCTTCCACAATGAATAAATGTGGCACTGAATGAACATAATGATATTATAGCGCTCCCACTGCTGGGACATTGACCTTCTTGCTATGGGCCCGGTGCGGTTAGTGAATGTCGCAGTCAAATACTCGAACTTTTGGTTCTAGGACGCACTTTTCACGACGTCTTTATATCTGGAACTTTCTATAAGAAGTTCCTCAGTAGCAGCCATGGAGTCTGGATTCGTGCCCAGTTATTGGCAATAGGCTCTCCCTTTTACATGGGACTTAAACATAACTGAAGAAATATGAATGTACTAATAGGTACACCTCTGCCTTACCCTACACCCTAAAAGTCGTTATGTTATGTCTTCCTTACTGAATACTCTTTTGCTCCTATTGCAGTTCATTTTTTTTTACGGATGGGAAATCATCAAATGACTCCCCCCTATGTTTTTTTGCAATTTGCCTCTACTTTTTTTTTGCAATTTGCCGGTCAGTGTCAGGCTTTATGCTGAACAAAATTTGATTTGCGCTTCCCTCTTTATTTTTTTTTACGGATGGGAAATCGTCAAATGACTCCTCTCGCTATGGGCGGAGCGGGAGGGAGTGTCAGACCTGTACTGAATAAAACCCATCCATGTTCCTTCTTAGCCCTTTGTGTTCCAGGGCCACGGTATCTCTTTCGAACAGTCCCGCAACCCTGGCAGGCATCGGCCCTCTCGGACCCCTTCCGGTTTACTGACATCTCTTTGAGGCGCGCGTGGAACACGAACGCACCGTTGACACGGCCTGTCGTCATGAAACGGACGGACGCGGACGGTGAGCTAGCCCATAACTCATATTTAGTTCAAAGCATCTTCAAATTTAGAAAACTCGTGAGCATTGATCACACTACTTGCTCAATATGAATTAGCAAATTTTAGACTTTATAGGTTTCAAAATTAGTTTATACCAGAGCCAAATTTCCTCACCGTATCTTCTTGATGTTTAGGAGTAACTTATCTAGCGTAAAAGCTGTACAATAAAGCAATGTTTCACAAAGATGGATTGTTTCAAATAACGTGGTAGCTACACTTACAAAACACAGACAACAAAAGGTCCACTCTTTAAAACGAGTGAAAATAGCCTCACGCACACTTACAGCCCGGCCAGAGTAAATTCAAATTCGCGCAGTGCAAACGGCGAAGTGACTAGCGACTAAAACAGTGTCTGGAAATGCACTAATCATGCCACACGTAGCGGCGAAAGGCTGGACGTGGAATTATAAGTACTACAGCAAATTTTCCGTGGTCAGGCTGATAGTTTCCTTGTTTCTCTTTTCGCAGATCGTCATCTGTTACCTAAAATTTTGAAAAGCTTTTTTTTTTAAATAAAATATAAATGTTAATGTGTAATTTTGGTATCTATCGTCATCATAATTTTCCTGCCCTTGTCCCATGTTAGTCGGGGTCGACGCTACACGTTTTTTTGTTCCATTCTCCTCTGTCAACCGTCACGCTATAGTTTACTTCTTTTTTAGGGTTCCGTACCCAAAATGTCAAACGGACCCTATTACAGAGACTTCGCTGTCCGTCTGTCACCAGGCTGTATCTCATGAACCGTGATAGTTAGCAAGTTGAAATTTCTACTGATTATGTATTTCCGTTGCCTCTATAACAACAAATACTAAAAACAGAATAAAATCAATATTTAGGGGGCTCCCATACAAAAAAGTGATTTTTTTGCTCATTTTTATAAATAATGGTACGGAACCCTTCGTGCGCGAGTCCGACTCGCACTTGGCCGGTTTTCTTTATTCATAGTAATACAAGGTGTTGTTTACCATTCTCGTCAAATTCAAGGAGGTAACTATGCTAACGATTCTCGTCCCGAATCAGTAATAAAATGGGTAGGTAATTTTTCTTTTTTTTTTTCTTTTTTTTACGGAAATTGGTAAGTGTGAACCACCCTTGTTTTAAACGCAGCCTATCTGGTTCTTGCCTTATAACCTCGCTTACACTAATACAAACTATCTCCAATGTTTATTCGATAGTTTCTTAGTCCCTAAGCCACGTTAAGGGGGTTATTCTGAAATACTAGCAAACATAAACAACCAAAAAAATTAGCGTTTACTAATAATTAACTAGTTACCGTAATTTTAATTGATTATTTATGTCTTTCGTGACCATCTCCTGAAATTTGACGAGGTTGCAAAACAACACCTTGTATAAATAGGTGAAAACTTTTATGTTTGTAACAGCTATATGTTAAGACTTATCCTCGACAGTTATTAATTAATTAATTAAGGTAATAATGTAATAATGGTCACAAAAGGTAATAACGAGTCTAAAATGCTGTGTAAATATATCCCTTTAGAGGCATGCACAACATTCTTCTATAAAGGTTAATATTTTCAAAGAAAAGCACAACAAAAATACTGATGATTACCGTATTATATGAACTTGTGCTCTTGTAGCATATTTATTAGTTATACACTTGCGCCTTATTTCGTTATATGAAGCTGTACTTCTGTAAAAAAATTGTACTACAGGTAGGAGCATGTTAAGCCGTCACTTTTGTTTAATGTCACGTGACTCGGGTTACGCGTCACGCCGCGTTGAGAGCCAGATCTGATTTAATAGCACATGGGAACACGGCTTTAGATGATTATTGTTTGATATTTGTTGTTTGTAGGTAAGTGTAGGTTTATGTGCATTAAGGGAGCTTTGGTGTTATGATTGAAATTCTCTTGGAATTTAAGGTGCGAGGAGGAAAGTTTTTCATCCATATTAAATGTATAAAACCTTTTTTGCCAAAAAACAACCGTTAGCAGCAAAGCAAAGCCGTAAAACAAGTCGGTTGCATTTTTTGCATTCTCCTTTTTTGAAGTCGTTTAAAAGATAACCACGATCATCGTAAAGGAGCGACTGCCTATCTGACCTCCACAACCAAGTTAGACCTGGCTAATACGCGATACCCCTTGGTAAGAAGGGTGTTCAGACTTTTCAGGTCTACCTGTAACGATTTTCAGCACTTAAAAAGCATTATGCAAATCACAAACCAGATTTTCATACTCTATTACTTTCTAAATATGGGCTGCCAAATGCCAATCTTTGGACAGGGTTTCGGCCTAATTTATTTTTGAGAAAACCAACAATGACCCTGCGGCTGAAGCAAAGTTACTTAAGACCAGATACCTGAGGAAGACTTACACCCACATTCTAAGAGCCAAACCAAATCCATTTTTGGATATAGTCGAACTGTATTGCCATGACAACAGTTGAAAACACGCACCAAATCGTATTCTTAAAATTTCTTGGCCGCAATTGGCGGATCTTCGAATAAGGTACCTCCTCCAGCTACCTATCTTTGTCAAACACATAGCTGTTGCATCCTGCTTCAATCAATGCTAAAGATGTCATTTGTCACTTAAATCAATGTTAAAGATGTATAAAATTAATAGTTTTTCGGTAATTCAAATTTGACAGATGAAAAGTAGGCGTTTATATGTCAATTTATAAACAAACAGGGCGGAATGTAGGCCCAGTTAGTCAGACTTAAGTTCAGTTCTTTACTAAGAATACCAGTATAAATGGCAAAAGCTAGTAAACTTTCCACTAGGTTCTCTATTGTGTCACCTAACTTTTTTATCCATAATTTAAAGTGCCATAACTTTTTGTGTCCTAATCATCATTTGTCCGAATGATAATTCACCCGAACTTAACATCACATAATATCACATGCCATAAAATTGAAATCCCTAAATATAATATGTCCTAAATCCGTTTGTCATAAATATTACAATCAATAATATACAAAAGACATAAAAATGTTTTCTATAAAAGTTCTAAGTCCTACATTGAAATTACATAATGTTTATTTATAATAATAATATTCTTAGAACATTTTTTTTTTGTTATACATAAATAAATATATCATACATGTACTCAATAAAGCAGTTGATTGTGAACATGTGGTTTTTGTAAAGCAAGCAAGCATGCAGCATGCAAGCAAGTATGCAGCATGCAAGCAGGCACGCAGCATGCAGCATGCAAGCAAGCACGCAGCATGCAAGCAATCATGCAAGCATGCAACATGCAGCAGGCATGGTTTTTGTCACGGCTCCGGCGCTGCGGCGCTCCGGCGGTCCCTCGCGAGTTTATCGTCGCAGATGGGTTTAACGCTCACCACCACAGCTTCGGCTTGCTGGCCGGCTCTGCCGGCCAGCCTCAGCCGCGGCGGCGAGTGTTAGAACCACCTGCTCCTCAACTCGCGGGCCGCCTCGCAACTCCGCGCCTACGCGATTTTAAATTACACTCTAGGGGTAGGGCAGACAAGAATGCGTGGAGTCGGATTTACAGCGATTCGTTACTGTCACTAAAACCTATGCATACGTTTTAGGACTAAAAAAAATATTATAAATTAACATTCGGAATAATACACATTATTTAACACAATACTTAGGACATATGACTTTAGGTCTTGTAAAATTAGGAGATTCAATAATTATAGTACTCGATATTATGACAGAATACTTTTAGAACTAAAGATAATTATGTTACACAAAATTTCGGGATTTTGAACATTATGGTTACTGAAGTTTATAGCAAACGTGTTATGGATAATGATTTTCGGACAAACAATTTTAGGAGAAGAAAGGGAGTACCTTTCCACTAGTATGGCTTTAAACAGGATTGACATTTGACATACAATTTGTCAGTCAGTCTTTCATATATCTGACGTTTTGTTTTATCATGTACAGAATTTAACATAGTAAGTGCTATCCTTCTTAGTGATGATTATTCAGCCTTTAACTAGACTACTTTCTCCAAGGAAAATTAGTAAAACAATGGACCTCCTTTAAAGAACATCCCATTGGCTGAAATAATTAGTATGAAGTGTCCAAAATTTATTTTTGGCCCTTGATTCTTAGGGAAACTTGTCTAGTTTGATCACAACCTTAGAGGGATTGCACTTATTCTGTTAGTATACCCAGTATAAAGGGTGTAAAACACCTCTTAACGAAGCTGAAAGGCACTGGTTCTCCCCGTCATTGCGATCATTTTTTTGTTCTACACCATACCTGGGAACCTTCTAGTTACGGAGATATTAGGGGTCAAAGTTCCAACTTTTTGACAAGTATTTTTATAAATACAAGTTTTTAATGTAAGATTTTTACTTTAAACACCACGGTGTATATTCAAATATATGGAGTCATTACTGTGAATCCGATAACCATTTCATAATTGAAACGATTAAACAAAACCCTTACAAAGTAATACCAACAATACGAATAAAAGCAGATTGCCTTAGAAGTAAGCAAACAATAGGAAAAACCGTATAAACACGGATAATGTAGGCGCCACTTAAGCCACTGACTGCTAACGTAAAAGTAATAGAATTAGGCTCCTAACGATACTTCGTTAGTGGAAACTATTGTGTTTCTTATTTCCTTCTAGTTAGAGGCTGTTTTCCTTAATTTGTAATAGATAACCTGAATATGCGTGTGTATGTTAGCTATTAATTATCGCCTCTTATTTGTAAGAGATTGGTGATTAATGTTTGTGTATGAAATACACAGGAGGCGCGAAACAACTGTTCCATACAATTCACCGTGTAGGCGTTGCGCTTTTGTTTTATTTTATTACCTGAAAAAAAAAATCCGCGCTGGTGGGTGGAACTAAAATTACAGACTGAATGTCGTCAAATACTTTATTATTTGCGTGTCGATGAATCCTTCATCCTGTATAAAGTGAATAATAATCGTATAATGCACAAAAACCTGCAAACAAAAGATTTATTCTCATTTTTTCTTTTGTTCATTATTTTTAAAGAGTAGGTTAGATGAGGTATATATTCTTTGAAAATAATGCCTGCTACCTACACAGTAATGTTTTTTTATTATCATTATAATTATATATATTTTTATTATACAAGGTGTTGTTTTACAACCTCGTCAAAATTCAGGAGGTTGACACAAAAGACATCATTATTCAATTAAAAATAGGGTACAAATTTAATTAATAAAAATCGCTGAGAGTTTTGGTTGTTTGAGTTTGTCAGCATTTCAGAATAACCCCCTGAACTGGTTTAGGGAATAAGAACTTATCGAATAAACGTTTGAGATTGTTTGTATGTATGCAAGCGCTGTTATAGGGTGAGGATCAAACAGGCCGTGTTTAAAACACGGGTGGTTCAAACTTACCAATTACCGTGAATGAGAAAAAAAAATAAAAAATTACCTACCCATTTTATTATTGATTCGGGACGAGAATCATTAGCATAGTTACCTCCTTAAATTTGACGAGGATGCAAAACAACACCTTGTATAGTTGGCAAGTGAAGATCCGGATTTATACATTTGGCATTTTTAGCAGGGTTTTTACAGTTTTCCTTTTGCAAGATAAACTGAAAACAGAATATGGCGTCTTGGGAAAATTGGGCACGATTCCCATGTTATACAGGATTCAGTTCTTCCTACATTGCATTTTAAAATATCAAACTTTTAAACTCCCAAGAAGAAAAAGATATAGACAACTTAAACTTTAACTACTCCTACGTGACCAACTGAACTTGCAGCTAATGCCACAGAAAAATACGGTCACGAGAAAAATGCTTACTAGAGAGACCTTGATAGTTTCTAAAGTCGGTCTTACGTGTTCACTGAACTATGTATATAGATTTGTGGGTACTTCTTGTAAAATAAACAGGTAATTCTTGTTATGATGGACTCATACATGTCGTGAGGAGCTCCTTGCTAAATAATAACAAGCCGCACAGGTCGATCTTTAAGGTTAATTCGCGCTTTTTAAGGTCAGTCTATGTATGTCTAAGGTGACCATCATTACATTCCGAGTTTATTTAATATAACCCCTCCCACACCAAAATATTTCATCGGTAATTTAAAACAAATACAGCTTTGACACACACTTTTACCTGCAATGTATTATTGCACTTTTGTAGAAAACGGCTGTTTTTTTTTTTTAAATTGCCATGAAGCATTTATTTTTAACCTCCCCCCCCTTTAAAATTATATTCATGTGGAGCTCGTGGCTAAATATTAATAGCCGCACGTTTCGATCTTTAAGGTTAAGCCGTGCTTACCGAGGTTGGTCCGTGGATGGGTGACCATAATTACATGTCGAGTTTCCTCCGTGCCTCCGAAAGCACGTTAAGCCGTTGGTCCTGGCTGTCATTTGTATATCTTTGACAGTCGTTACGAGTAGTCAGAAGCCAAAAGTCTGACATCCAGTATTACCAAGGCGTATCGTATTACCCAGTTACTAGGTTGTGTAGGTCAGATAGGCAGTCGCTTCATGTAAAATACTGGTACAGCTGCATCCGGTTAGACTGGAAGCCGACCCCAAGATAGTTTGGGAAAAGGCTAGGCAGATGAAGGTTTAGAATGATGTACTTAAATATGTGGTAACCGTTTGTATCGGTGTATACTATCTATTTAGTTTTTTCAACTCCACAAACTAAGTATTCATTTGTAACTGGCTTCTGCCCACGGCTTCACCCGCGTTTTTCGGTAATTGTCCCGCGGGATCACACTACCGGGATAAAAAGTATCATATGTGCTATTCCAGACTATTATCTATCCTTGTGCGAAATTTCATCCAGATCTATTCAGTCGTTTTTACGTGAAAGAGTAACAAACATGCATCCATACTTACAAACTTTCGCGTTTATAATATTAGTAGGATACATTCGAGTAACGTGTAAAACATCTTCAGAAATCGACAACCTTTTGAACCTTTTAATTAACAAAGGAATTTAATACTAACTGTTTATTAATAAAATCGTATTTCCCTACCCGCCCCGGCTTCCATCATAATTTAATTCTTAACTCTCCGATCAAAATATCTCCATTTATATAGCCGGTTAAAATAAACAACTTGATTTAATAATCCAAAGCGTTCGTTAAGGAATACGAATATTAAATATTTGATCTGAGCTCGCCTTGTCACCAAACAGTGCTCATAACTCAATAAAAGCTTAGTGTTTCGCTTTTGCTTTGAAATTTGTGAGCATGTCTTAAGTAAGGATGTGCACTGATTTAAGAGGGATATCTAGTGGGCCTTTCTCCATACAAACGTATTACGCTGTTTTCTTCGTCGATAATGCGTCTAGATAGAGCAATGATTTTTCCCAAAAAATTTAGGTCTTATTAACACATCTTATTATCATTTCCTTTTTTTCAAAACAAAATCACTAAAGAATTATGATATTCCAAAAACCCGAAAAAAAGCCCTGTTTAGACGACTATCAGATAAAATAAAATAAGTTTGAAAAAAAAAGGAAATAATAAAAAACAGATATACTTTTCCTCTAAATTTTGATATAAGAATTAATTAGATCAGTTTATTTATGAAGAAGAAAACAGCGGAATACAAAACGTCTTTTGGTCAAGCTTTTTGTAGGTACAAATCAGCCTGAGCTGCAGTTGTCCCTTTCGCACTTTACACTTTACGGTCGGGCGCAGCGCGACAGCAATAGTTTCTTCAAATACCTATTCTTCAAATTCCTCGAGACTAGAGTCCCCTCTTAAGACTGTCTCTTTAGTCTCGTGGACGGAAGCGCGACTGCTGAGGATGAGGTCCTGGCTTCGATTCCCAGGTCAAGCAAAGTGTTATTGGGTTTTCCATCAGGAATTTCTCGGTAGCAGACACGGAGTCGGGATTTGAAAATAGGCTCGCCATCTATAACATGGGACTTAAACATAACTGGCGAAATGTGTGTGTAATATTAGGTACATCTCTAACCAACTCTTTAAGGATTACAAGCGTGATGTTATGTAATTAAAGCAACTAGTTAACTACACTTTACCAGTAAGCGAATTAGCATTCGGCTCCATGTTATCAATTATTCACAGCTGTGCCGTTTAAACTAACATCAGTGCGTGCTTTAGAATTATAAGCCTTTTGTTTGTGTTACGATACTCGGAATTCTAGAAGCGTACTTTAGTTTACAGGTAAATATATTTTCAGTTTAATATTTTTCTTTGACAGTTGCATATAAATTTTACAAAGGTCATCTAGGGTTGCGTACTCAAAAGGTGAAATCGGGACTATTACCACAGAATAAATAGTACAAGTACAGAGGAGGCACTTCGCGCACCAATTAATAGAAAAAGCGACTGTTGCGTCTAAGCAACAAAGTGCAATTCAGCTCGCATAAGCGCTCAGTGCCTAAAGCGATATTCATCTAAACGTTGCCGCTCTCTTCTAACGCGTAACTCTGTCGCTGTCTGGCGCGGAGTGACGCGCTTGCTGTGGCGCTAGGGTTGTCGTCTTGCCGCTGCTACTATAATATTCTTCGTCTATCTACCTACTTGACCACGTAATCTATCTTTTGCGTATGCGGTCACGGTCAATTAGGTAGATAGACAATGAATATTAAAGTCAAAGTCAAAGTCAAAGCATTTATTTCAATTAGACCATTACAGGCACTTTTGAAAGTCAAAAAAAAAAACAAAAAAAAACGCGAAGCTACAGTCCCAGTCACAAGGCATAATAACTTGTGAAAGTACTGTAGTTGCCCATTCCGTAGCGTAGATCTCTATGGAGAAGAACGGGCAAGAAACTCCATGGACACTCTTTTAAATCAGAATATGTTACAAAATCTTGGTTACATCATTCATGTTAAGAATTACAAATATGTGAGAACAATGTAGAAATACGGGCAAGTTAAGAGCGTCCAGAGTAAAAGATTAAATCAGTATTTAAAAAATAAAGTAATTAAAATAAACCGTGGCAGCTAAGAGATGACCAGTCACAACTGACAGCGCCCGTTCACGAACATGACGCATGTATTATTAAAGTCCGTCATTTGTAACAAACAGATGAAAAAAACCTTAAATCTGTAGGCTACCTAGGTACTTCTTTGTTTAAAATTCCTTATTAACTTACAATAATAATATTTTCACATGTTGCATTAATTAAAAAGTTCCTAGAACAAAAACATCAGAAAGTCTGGTTATGTACATTTTCACTTTACTAATTCTTAATTATCTCATAAACTTGTGGACCGATTTACATGATTCAAATGGATAAAATGGTTTTCGACCTAGATCTTTCATTTGACTAAAATCGTTAAGATATCTCAACAAGCAAAAAATAACATTTTCAAGTTGCTCTTGCAATTATCCAACATGTATGAAAAGCGTAACAATTCTTTTAAAAACTATCTTATCAAACGTAAAACTTATTTTTTTTTAATGAGTCTCATTAAATAAAAAAGGAATTTACTATTCGAAACTATTTAAAATATTACGCACTCGCGAGATCTGCTCGCGAGCGGTGACAACCGACTGGCGGAGTGGTGACGGCATCGATGTTACGATACCTGCCGGGTCTGTCTGTCTGCTACAGTTATAGATAGTTCTTAATATTTTAATCAGTTATAATTATGTAACCAGTGCATGGAACTTGTTATTGAATACAACTGTAATTCTCTACCGGGTTAAGGAAAACAAAAAAAAAAGTTGGTACAGAACTTTCTACTCTTTTGTCATTTTCAGAAAAGTAACTAACTAGGTACCTGATAAAATAGATTTATTAGCATCACCTACTTCTAAATGCTTAAAACCTATTTTTAAACCTTTTTTCTTCTGCTTTCCGCTGTTACCTATTTAACTTTTATGTACTTTCACGAAAAGCAATAAATGTCCACTTTTATCCATAACAATAACTAACACGGCCATTTGCACACAGCTATAACTTTCACCATTTTATGACGTCATAACTGAAAAGTTTCACCCTGCATGCAGCTGTTATACCTAACATGTCCAACACGTCTCGTCGTGTTCAAACACTACCCACTGTTTCAAAACATTAGCCATTTAGCAACGTAAACATGTAGCCACGAGCCACGTAACCACGTTTTAGAATTTATTAAACAGACATGTTGTGTTGCGTTCTTCCTTGATGAAAACGTGGCGTTCCGTCAATATTTAAGGTACAGTCTCTTGGCTGGGTGGGTGTTGGAATGTGTTAATTTAATGGAAGTTAGTGTTTCAATTTAACGTTTTTAGAGCTCCTGTGTACTTAGTTTTGTTGTGATAATTTGTATAGCTAATAACAACTAGAACAAAAACAAATCCTCTTCCCCGAATTTCTTGAGCTGGGGATATATTATACAGGGTGTTAAGGGACCCATCACGAAGCCATCAAACAAGTTATAAGTAGGTACATCAAACTAAGTAACACTGAACAAAAATCACGTTTTACCGTAGGACTCAATATAACGCGCTCAAAACATTGTGTTGACGGATGCGTTGCATAGTACAAGTGTCATGGAGGTATTTAAAGTAATGAAATGAAATGATCTTGAAAAGAAATGATGAACCACTGATGACCACTTATGCAGATCAGTGTCTGAGATGGTCTTTTGAAGGCTGAACCACACATATTTGAGTGGACCTGTCCCGCCAGTGCAAGCATTTGTCAGTTATCGTGTAGGTCAACTCATAACTTAAGGAGCTTCACGACACGACAAACAATACCAAAGAAAGGAGATTCTGTAGGTGCTCATAGTACTCAAACTACCAGACAATCGTTAAAACCAAAGAGAAAGAAAAAAAAAACAAACAAGACAAAATTAAATACCCACAGGGTAATCATATTTAAAAATAAAATAAGTTAATAAACTAATTAAACAAAAAAAAACATATTATAATAAAAATCATTAAATGTCACCACAACAAACAAGACAAAATAAAATACCCACAGGGTAATCACATTTAAAAATAAAATAAATTAATAAACTAATTAAACAAAATTCGCAGAGACTGAAAATTTACTATGTATTTTAAAATAATTTCGCCTACCAGAAATATTCTCCCAATCAAATTAACCTTGGATCACGTATCACCTTTACCCACACTCGCACACACACATTCACTCATACACACACACGCACACACACTCTCGGGCAAGTAGGCACTCACGCCCAGTGCCCTAGGCGGGCTTGGGCGTGAGGACTTATGTTGCACTCACGGACATACAACACTCTCCATAGACTACTCTTAGGACATCACTTTTTGTTTTGTTTTTAATTATCTTCCTCTCATTACTTGAGCTTTTACAATGTTGTAGTACGTAAGTGCAATTTTAATATTGTAATTTTAAGGGTGTGAGCCTGGAGATCTGTCATACAGGTCTCGAACCCAGTATAGACTCCAGCTCTCACAAAGGTTTTGAATTTGCATGTGACCTACATTCTATGTTCCGAAATTGTACCTTTTTGAGAGAAATAAATTACTATTGTATTACTATTGTAAAAAAAAAACATATTTTAATAAAAATCATTAAATGTCACCACAAATCAAAAGAAAAGATGAAATAATAATAATAAAATACGAAACAAAGTCAAGTAAGTAAAGTTATGACACTAAAAATTAGAGTTAAAAAAAAAGTGTCAAAAAAAAAAGTCTTTGAGGATCTTTGAGTTTCAATATCTGCGGAACTAGTAGGTTCCCAGGTATGGCCCAGAACAAAAAAAAATACAAAAATGACGTGGAAACCCCTTATTTATATGGTTTTCAACTCAGAAGTCACGTCAACCTTCTAGTCAAACGATCCTTCCCACAATCCATGCATCGTTTATTAAGTCTTCTTTGATTCTTTAAACCACCATTCTTATTCATAATCAAAACCCACTCACGGCTTATACATTTACAGCAAGATTTTAATTACTCAGCACTGATTTCCCAATATGATAAAATCTAGAACAAAACTTCGCACTCATATGGCGTCGCGTCAAGTAATTACGTTTTCTATTGTTTAATGCTGAGCGCGCATTAAACAATAGGATTAAACAATAGGATATATTGGCCCTATAGCGCTTGTCGTATTGTTGTCGTACCGATTAATCAGTATACGGCTAGTTGAACTATAAACGAGAAACCCAATTAACCGCAAAAGCCCTACTTAGACCCGTATTTGAGCACAATCCTCAAACATCCTAAATAAAATCTGAAAGATACCTAATCAAAAGTATGCCGAAATATTATACATATAATATGTATATTCACTTTGTTCGAGAATTATTCTAGAGTGTGGCCTTAAATGGCCACTAAGACGACATTCTGACTAAGGTTCTTCCTAGACCCTTAATTGAGCAATATTCTCAAGCTTTGATCTCTTCTTAAAAACAGTTTTATAAATACCTATTATGACACCAAATAGATGGTTAAACATCGTTCTATAATATTCTCATAAATCATTCCATATACAAATAGAATATTTCATACGCCAAAATGACACAAACAAGCATCAAACTGAAACAAAAAACCTCTACACGTCACTCATAATAGGATCCCTACATTGTAACCTCTCCACACACCTTATTTGTTTATCATTATTTACGACAGATTACTCCAAAACTCACACTCTGTGCGCGGTAGTGGCCCAGTGGTGGCAGCCCCGACTCACGAGCAGTAGCTGTGGGTTCGACACCAGGCAGGCGCATCACTTTGTGTAATTTATTTCATCACCGCTGCTCTCAAAAACGGTGAAGGAAAATATCGTGAGGAAACCGGCATGACCTAGAACTAAAAATTCGAAGACATGTTACATCTACCAAACCGCACTGGGCCTGCTTGGTGGATTACAACCCACTCCCTCTCATAGAAAGGAGGCCTGTGTCCCAGCAGTTGGAACATTATAGTCTGATGATAATGATGATGATGATAACTCTAAAATTCTTTACATTATTTAATAGTAATAGTTCTAGAACCTGTAATAATAGGGAACCTTAATATGCTGTAAACGAAGTCATTATCCGGCAGGAACTTATTAAAAAGCCTCCAATAAACTACACTGTTCTACAGTAAGAGCGATCACTCTTAGGTCTGGTTCAGAGTGAGTGGTGGCAGCGGGTGCGGTCGCGGGGTCGACAAGCGTGTTTGAGCACCTCCGACCACTCGGCAATCTTCGGCTGGTGTCGTGTGACAGCGGGCGGCGCGGCGGCGGGACGCGGGCCATCGACTCCACGTCGTCACAACCGATCTCCGATGACGGCACGCGCGCGCACTCCATACGTTTACCAACAGTCATTGTATACTTTACTTTATTATATTCATTTTATACAGTCCACTGCATTTTAAGTTTAGTCCAGCTTAGGTCCCTAAAGCGTCTGATATTAATATGTGTGCAGATCCCGATACTTGCGACTTTTCATTCAGAAGACCTATCAGCGTGTAAATGGCTCAATTCAGATATACCAATGTCAAAGTAAACTTAGCAAATATACAGTTTTCACATGCGCCAAATGTTATTTTTAAAGAAAGGGTAATCTTCAGTGCGCCTTTTGAAACCAGCCTTTCAGTAATTAAAAAAAGGAAAATAAAAAAATGATTTTTTGACAATCTTAGCTGTGAATTTAACGTTCGTGAATCTAAAAAGCCCTTTAAGTGGACACATACGACGGATTCATGATATCATATCCGCCTTAGCACTCGCTTGAAGTTAATCACTCTGTCCGAGTCTTAACGTCTTCACAAGTTTTATACCCAACAACATAAAATTGAAAAATCGGTTGTTCACGATACGTTGTGATTGGAATAATCTGTTTGAGATAGAAAGAATAAATCTTGTGGTTTTGATATTTATTATTGTACTCAATTCAAGAATACATTTATATAGATATGTTTATATGTATTAGAGAAATATCACATGTAATTATCTGAACAAGACCTTCCAGCATAATGTATATATTGAAACAATAGAATCAGAAACTGGAACCCATAAGTCATAAAACAACCGGCTATCATATAAAAGCATAACACAGTACGTAGCGACATAAAATGTGCAATTTTTATCACATATCTGTCGAGACACGCGCGAGGTAGCTTTTTGAGCAAACCTTAGTCATAAAGTGGCAGATACATTGTCCTTATATGACTCACAGAGATCTGAGTTACCTAGAAATATTACTTGAAGTTACTGGTCTTTTGTTTTAGAGTCTAAAGTCTTCCAAAACAAGAGACCTCTACTGTTTAAACCATTTGACCGCGAAATAAATACTATAAAGTATCATTCGGATGTAAACATGATTGAAATACTTATTTTAAAGAGTAAGGTATATACTTAAACAAAATGGAATAATAAAAAATTAAATTAAAAATTTAAAAAACCCCCGACACGAAAAACTTCTAAAAAACCTAAAATAAAATAATCAAAGCGTCTTAGCGTCGGGGGTCCGCTTTGTTTTGTGCTTGTACTAAGCGGTCTACTTAGTCTTTTAAACTCCACCATAGTATGGTATACATACAGTTTATATTCATAGCCGCTACATATACCTAGAACACGACTAAGGCACATAACTGTAAGACCTAAAGTTTCCTCTCTCGCATTAAAGTTATTAAAACGTTACATGAACTTCTTAGTTAATCTGAAGTTGGCGACGACAGACTGAAAAACTTTGAAACAACGTGAGACTTAGTCTAGTTAATTCTGGGTCAAAATATGTTAATGTTGTCGTGGTTTTAATATTAAAAGCGTTTACTCCTTACCTCATTTCATACAAGCTTTCAAGTCCTTATTTTCCGAAATGACTGAACCGATTTTAATGAACCTTCGTACTCATAAGCAGGATAAATAAGTCTAAAAAGTCACAAAAATAGTCATCATCATCATTAGCCTACCGCAGTCCGCTGCTGGACAAGGCCTCTTCAATCGCTCGCCACTTAACCCGATTCTCGGCAACTCTCATCCAGTTGCTACCAGCTACCCTGCGAAGATCGTCGCTCCACCAACCTTGAGGTCGTCCCACCTTACGCTTGCCAATTCGCGGTCTCCACTCAAGAACACGTCGACCCCAACGGTCATCAGTTCTACGGCTAATGTGGCCGGCCCATTGCCACTTCACCTTACTTATCCTGTGGGCTATGTCGACTACTCTGGTTCTCTGTCGGATCACCTCGTTCCGGATGCGATCCCTCAAAGAGACTCCAAGCATGGCCCGCTCCGTAACTCGCTGAGCGACCTTGAGTTTATGGACCAACCGTACCGTGAGTGTCCACGTTTCGGCCCTAATTAATAATATTTAATTCAATGTATTTAGTAACTTTTTAGACCTATGTATCCTGCTTGTGCGTATTAAGTTTCATTAAAATCGGAAAGTAAGGACTTGAAAGTTTGTATGAAATGCCGTAAGGTGTAAACGCTCTTAAGGTGTACATGTACCGCGGGCCTGTGGACGGTGAGTAATGGGCTAGCTCAACGTCCGTCCGTCTTATGACGACAGGCCGTGCCGACGGCGCGTTTGTGTTCTACGCGCGCCTCAAGGAGATGTCAGCAAATCGGAAGGGGTCCGACAGGGCCGACGCCTGCCAGGCCTGCGGGTTGTTCGAAAGAGATACCGTGGCCCTGGAACACAAAGGGCTAAGAAGGAACATGGATGGGTTTTAGTCAGTACAAGTCTGACACTCCCTCCCGCTCCGCCCAGAACGGGAGAAGTCATTTGATGATTTCTCAACATTAAAAAAAAAAAAAGGTGTACATGTACAGCCTTGTGGGTGGTTCTTAGCTTCTAGGAAACCACAAATGGAGTTCTGCTAACTGATTACGTGTTTGTCGAAAGTCGATGGATAAAGCCTGCAACAAACTATAATATGCGACCAAACTGAAGCTATTATACAGAGAAGACACCAAAGGTCATCCTAGAAGCACATTTATTATTATTGCCTACATGGGCACTTATCAAACGTCGAGAAAAGGTGCAAGGTTCGGGTTGGTCGCTTCCTATGGAGAAGAACTGGTAAGAAACTCCATGGTTACAGGTTAACTGGTACAGTCACGACTCAACGCGATGAGCTGGCCTACTATGACGTCTTAAAGCAGTATTTTTTTACTCTAAATCCAGTGTGGGAAAGAGACGGATTTATACAGAATGTCTAGCGCCATCTCTTTCCCACACTGGAAAAGGAGTAAAACAATAATGTTTTAAGACGGTAGCCCAGCAGATCGCGTTAGCAAAATTTTCGTCAATCTCGCGACGTATTAGGCCTTGGGCTAATGTAGCATCAGCCGCGCCCGGATTCTGGTAGGTAGCTATGTGGAGTCTCCATATGCTATATCTCTGTGACCGGCTATACTGGTTTCACAGAAAATTACTATTGGACGCGCTGTTTCGTAGAATTCGTATATGGAATATAGCAAATGCGGAATGGCCTTCGCAGGCCTATTATACTTGCATTGAATTCATCGAACTAGCAATCGAACTGATCTATAATAAACCAGTGTGTCCAGAACTGCAACGGCACTTGATATTTTAATCCTTATTCATATTGAGTTTGCGTCGAGTTTGATTCATATTCTACTATTTCTATCTATAAGCTTAAAATATTTTATTGTTGTACACTTTTTATTACATAAGTTTATCGAGGTTATTCTACTCATGGAAATTGAGCGAAGGCTGGTCACACCGAAGAGTCCAATGCATGACTGTTTGCACGCCATCTTGCGTACCTAGTAGAACTACGTAGTCACAAATCTTGTAATAGCGCCACCTCTTAGTGGGTAATAGAAAATATCCCCCCTCCATTAGAACGTTAAACTTGTTGGAAGTCGCATAAGAAGTTTCACTTCAATAAAAAAGAGTCGCTTTTCGTGACTGCCTGTGCCCATGTTTTTCTTTTGAATTTTGAAGCGGTTTTTATTATCATTTAGTAAATTGATTCCGGAACTAATGCTTTAATGTTGATGGATGGAGAGATAGAGGAAGACCAAGGAAACGATTGATGGATTGTGTAAAAAACGATATGAAAGCAAAAGGATATCGTTATGGTTGACAAAGGAATGGAAGAAAAGAACGTTTTTAAGGTGGCACCCCAAATAACATGGCACAAGGGCAAAAAGATGATGAATAGTTAACTATGGTAAATGTGGAACAGAAATCTTCTTGTGTATCTTAATTTATCACTTTTGCAATCTATATACGAAAATGTGACATCTACCATCTAGGGAATATTAAAGGCTGATCATGTTTATTTTAACTTGGTTACAGAAAGTTTGATGACTTGACTACCTTTATCATCATCATCATTAGCCCATAATGTTCCCACTGCTGGGACACTGGCCTCCTCTCCTATGAGAGGGAGTGGGCTGTAATCCACCACGCGAATTCTTCGAATTTTTGGTTCTAGGACATGCCGGTGTTTTCCTTCACCGTTTTTGAGAGCAGCGATGATGAAATAAATTACACAAAGTAATGTGCCTGCCTGGGTTCGAACCCACGGCTTACTGCTCGTAAGTCGGGGCTGCCACCACTGGGCCACCGCCGCTCTCACCATTATATTCAAATCTAAATGCAACTATTTCACCCACGAGAAACAAGGCTGGGTTGCTTGTAATCAATAAATAAAACAAAATTCAGACGCTGCAATTCAAAATTGGAATACAAAACAATTTTCATGCCATTCAGCGATGACAGTTTAAAATTGTCGGTCGACCGCGCTCGAAATAGAGCCCGATCAAACACAAAGCTCGACCGCATGATCGAGAAAGACCGAATGTAACGTTATTGTCATTCGTTCTTTACCTCGGATGTCATTACAGGAATGATGTATTGGAAGCATTTGGGACACATACGTCTCCTCAGAAATATAATGTGGGTGTTGTCATCTATCATTCTTTAGAAGAAGTACACAGCTACACGAGTATTGATAAATTCGTGAAGCGATCGATGGCGTTGTAATACTCTTTCCTCGTACACACGGCTCCATTAAGTGCTTACCCCCCAAAAGACGTTTGCGTTCAAATCTGTGTCGGGCCTAGTTGTTTTTTGTATTTTGTTTTAAGACGTCATCGTAGGCCACCTGGACACTCTTGCATACCTTCTCTCACAGAATACCAGACATAAACTATGTATGTATGCATTATTTTTCTTCACTCATCCTCAAAGAGATCACATTCAGGATTGGCCGTCAGAAATTGTTTTCTTTTTATGTGTTACAACCTATTATTTCAAGATTGTTGAAAAATTGTTTATAGAAATGGGTTTCTAGAATCCTCTAAGTACAGCAAAATGGTTTACGAGTTTAATAAACACAGCAATTACTCACGAAGAGTGAAATTCCATTAAGAATTGCCATTTACTGTGAAGTACAAATGAGGTCATATGAATAAAGTAATTGATTTCGTATAAATCGAATCCAGAATTACTGTTCAAACGGTTATACGTTTGAAGTGAGGAATTAACTGTTTGCCCGTAACGTGCGATTTCTTTGGGGTTGATTATTTGGGTTTGACTTATTTTTGAATGGTAAGTACTCACCTCAAGCATTTTTCTTCAGGATTTTTTTCGCAAACATTCGTTCTGAGAGATTTTTATAACAAAAAAAAAAATAAAAAAAATGGTGAGGTTCGTTAACCTTAACTGTAACTGTTAAGTACAAATTACATAGTCAGGCTGTTCGGGCTGCAGCGGAACACATTTTACTATGTAAAAAATAAATATATCATATTTGCATTCATTTTCATTGCTTGGAACCCGGTCGGATCCACACGCATGCTCAGACGGTGTAAACACATTTTTAAACTGCGTGCGGTCCAATCCGAAGCGTGCCGACCGGTATAAATTGTTCTTAAGCCTGCAATATCCCAGCCCGTAAATCCAAAACGTTAAATAAATTCGAATTCTTTCTAGGCCAGTCTCGGCGGCGCTGTCCGTCTTCCAGCAATCCATTGTGTGGAGACCTTTGTCCACCGTTCCTCGTGCATGCGGCTAACGTGACCCGTCAAGTCCCATTTTACCCTAGCAGACTTCATGCTAACGTCCACTATGCCCGTTCTGGAACGCAGCGTGGTGTTTCTAACCCTGATTATATTCCCCTTATATTAAGTACCCACCTTTGTTTGCGTTTCTAACCCCCATAACAGTTACTTATACTAAAGAGCATAAAAGTGTTAGAAACGTTTTTTCAGCCCACGTAGGAGCCCGAAAGTATCGTAAATATAGTAAATGCGTAAATATATTGCGATAGCACGTAACGTGTTTTTTTTTGTGACCATGAACTCGAGGTGTTTTAGATTTGTATTCCAAGGCCTGACAGAATATTAGAAAAAATTTTTATCTATTGGGGACTGGCGATGTAGTACGGGGCTTTTAGGTTTGAACCTTGCATTAAATATAAACAGCGATTTTTTTCTTGAATCGTGTACTTGACCTTATCTCTCCAAATAATAAAAAAAAATTAAACATTTTCCAAGGCCGGATCAAGGTCAAAAAGACGAAAACGCGTTTTTGTGAATAAAAACGTGGGCAAAATTATTAACAGGACGAATTTAATTATTTTAGGTAAAGAACTGGTGACAGTAATATATTTTTTCAGAATTAAACATTTTCGTCCACGGAAATTTCGATAAAAAAACATTTACGTAATTTTTGGATTGTACTTGAGGCAAAAATATAAACAGCGGTTTTTTTACATAAAATAACTTAAATTAATATATTAAACCTCCGTTAAAAAAATTAAACAAATTTGACTCACGGAAGTTATTAATATCAGTTTTTTTACAATATCGGTCGGGGCAAAAATGTAACAGGGTTTAATTTTGTTTAACTTTCATCTAAAGGCTATTTCTAACCAATTTACACGAAAATTAAACACTTTAAAGCAAATACTGAAAAAAAATAAAAAAAATGTTTACGTAAAATACGTTTGCAAGCTTCATTCTTGTATTTGGTCCAGCGCTTTCATAGGAATTTGATCTTTCCGTAAAAGAGATAAGGTGTAAAATCGCGTATACGTAACAAAACACTATTAAGACTTACAAATGTTTTGATGTGTTCCCGGTTGTCATACTTTCAAATAAATATCTGGTTCCCTAGCACGAGCGCATGGTGTAAACGTAAAATGTCGATGTTCACGTTACGTTGTTCGTCAGAGTCATCCATATATACGAAATAAATTATAAAATATTGTACGTAATACAAGTTTTTTCCATTTTGAAATCGACGTATTTACGATCCGTTTAAATCAGTTTTTAATCAATATAAAACCTGACACTGCTGTGCATATTGCAAAAAGCGTAAGAAAATTTGAACATCACGGGCCAAATGAAATTTTTCGTCGCGCGCGATATTTTTTTTTTTCATTCATAATGTTAATGACTAGCTTTTGCCCGCGGCTTCGCCCGCGTGAAGTTCGGCAATTGCCCACGTATGCGTTAACCACCCCAAAATAATGTCGAAAATAGTCATTTAAATGTTATAGATAATAGTTGTTGGCCACGGCTTCGCGCGCGCGTAAGTGTAAGTATAGGACACATTTTAATAGTTGTGTAAAAATCTGCACTTTTCGAAGTAAGACGCCACATAATTCATTCTGGTTAGAAAAATGTTAATTTTTTTTTGTGTTGTTAGGGACCTAAATGGGTTGAACCAGAATTTATTTTATACATGTCTTCCGAGTGACGATGCTGTAGCTCAAATGCCCCGGTCATCCATCCACCTAGCGATATAGGTTATGGTGTAAATGAGCTAACTTACTTAACTTTCAATATTTTAAATTAAAAAAATACTCAGATTAAACCAATCTTTTTAACTCCCGGAAAACTACACCGTGTAAATCACCTCATCACGAAGCCGTTAACCAAGCATTCTGTACATGAAACTATGTAACTTTACGCAAAAATTATTGCTGGGAAACGACTTTTTTTTTGGGGGGTGTAAAATCATGTTTTGTGGTCTACCACAAAACATGATACATTGAGTTCTAACTCAATGTAACGCACTCAAAACATTGTGCTGATGGACGGATTGAATAGTACGGGGGTCGTGGAGGTGTTTAAAGTAAAAATCTTAAATTAAAAACTTGTATTTAAAAAAATACTTGTCAAAAAGTTGGAACTTTGACCCCTAATATCTCTAGTAACTAGAAGGTTCCCAGGTATGGTGTAGAACAAAAAAATGATCGCAATGACAGGGAGAACCAGTGCCTTTCGGCTTCGTTAAGAGGTGTTTTGCACCCTTTTATACTAATGAATTATCCTAGCTCTTCTGTGTAAATGACGTTTGCGGTGTTTCCTTTTGCTCACTTCGGAGCACGCAACATAAAACTGCACACGTGAGAAACAGTTATCACTTAAATCAATGCCAGCCATAGCCTAGGGGAGGATATTGAGACATTGCGTATTTTAATTTTTATTATTTGCACCTAGAAAATGAGGTCATCATTTTCGTTATCGGCGACCCAGAAGTCCACAAAAACGACACTTGTGAAAGAAAAACCGAATGTTTTCCTCGCCGTCAATTTGGTCAGCAACCCCAAAAACCACGAAAACGACACCCATGCACGAAAAACAGGAAATTTTCCTCGGGGCCAACTCCGATTTTTTTTTATTGCCAGCGACCCGCTAAAACCACGAAAACGACACCCGTGAAGCCATTGAGTCGCGCAATTGTCCAGCCCTCGAGTGTCGGTCACGCAAGTGTCCATGCGCGCAAATATCTTTTCGCGTAAATGGGTTTCCGCAAGTGTCCTTCCCACAAATGACCCAGATTCCTTAGAAGTGTGTACTTAAATGAAGTTTTTTTTAGCGTATTTGTCCACACAAACGTGCTAACACAAAAAACAATAACAAAAAAATGCAATCCCTGTTTTCGTCTGAGGGGTGGAATTTTCAAAAAAATAGATACGTGTTTCACGTCAATTCAATCGAGAAACACAAATAGTGAATTTCAAGCTGTGAAAAACTTTGAACCCCTATCTCACCCTCTTAGGGGGTAAATTCTTAAAAACTCTAAAATACGTATTTATTTATTTCTAACCAGAAGCTTGTATATGAAATTTCAGCCTTCTAACTTAAAAAATGACGAATTTCCATACAAACTTTCATCCCCTATTTAAGTCCGTTAGGGGTTGAATTTCGAAGAATCCTTCCTTATTCCTTGTCTACATTATAAAGGAAACCTCTGTGCAAAATTTCAGCTTTCCTGGGTCATAGGTTTGGGCTTGGCGTTGATGAGTCAGTCAATCAGTCAGTCAGGACTTCTATTTTTATTTATATATATATATATATATAACTTTGTAAAGCCATTTGCTACCCTTCTACTTCCACCTTAAGTATATAGTAGCTATCTCCACTGTAATGGTGAAATAAGTAATATAATTACCTCACCTGCATTTAACATGTTGGGAAACTGTGTTGTTATCGTCCTTTATAAAATAACACTATTTCTGTATTTTTAGCCAAAGAAAACGAGGTGGGTGCTACATTTTTTCAACCACCCTGAAAATAATCCACTCTTGAAATAATCATTTAGGTTTCGAGATATGGAACTTTTTTATCAAAACTGCAGCAGTAACTTTGTTCATCATTAACATACTATAAAAGAAAAAGGATTGTGTGGTTTTATGAAACCACGGTAAAAGTGAAACTTTTTTTCATACTTTTGACATTTATCTAAAAAAAATTGGAATAATATTGCATTAAGGGTATAAAACGCGGAGTACATAAAACCGACCGTCACGCGACATGCAACACACAGACGAAAAAGTTTGAGACGATGTAATAAAACTTTCACTTTAACAAATTTAGTTTTACTGTTGAGTGTATGTTTACAAATTAATTAGCGTTAAAAATATTTTTATTATATTGTTTGGTGCTACGGAACTCGGTGTGTGCGAGTATGACTCGCACTTGGCCGGTTTTCTAAATGAAGATTTAACGTTAATGACGATCATGTTTGTAAACAGTAGGTATGTCGCCACTGACCGATTGATGGCTTGCCGTTTTTATTCCTATGCTTTTACAATTACAGAGTAACACAATAAAACCTACTTGCAAAATAAACATCATTTATCAATAAAAACACACCGACTCTTAAAAAAGAACACAGTCATACGCATACAATGAACGCAGCGCTTATCTTGGATATGCACACTAGCACACGCTGTACGCTGCTCGCTGCTTAGCGCTGACGTCACGTTCATCGTAATTTATTTTTTACTTTTACTTTATTAAATAACGCTCTAATCTGTTTAATTTTGGGAGATTAAGGTTTGGATTGATATATATCCCATTATTAAATGAATTTCAGTCCTGTTACATTTTTGCCGTAAGTAGTATTCAAGATTTATGGATTTTCTTGATTTTCTGTGAAGTCCGGAGCAGAATTTGTTTAATTTTCATAATAATAGTTAGATATGTTGATAACAATCACTTTAGCACTATTTTTGTCCTGTTAATATTTTTGCCTTAAGTACGAAGTCAAATTATATGATTTTTAAAAAAAACTGATTGTTCCGTGGACGAAAAATGTTTAATTTGCTGACCTACTCGTAGCACTCAATCTGTTCTACAATACTCCAAATAAACATACCTGTTTATATTTTTTTCCACCAAGTTACAACATATTAGACGTTTTCTTAAAAAAAACACATACGCGGAGGTGAACTTTTCGCGGGATACAGCATAACATACTCTCCTGTCCATACCCTACACATTCAATGAAAAAAATCGCTGTTTTTAATTAATGCAGAGTTGGCCTAATTTTCGGCGTAAATTCCCCGGACTAATGATTATAGTCTAAATCTGTTTACGAATTGAATATTAATTAAAAAAAAAAACCGACAAAAATGGTCGTTATCCTTATTAAGGGATGACGATTTTTTTTTCTTTGTCCATTGGGTAGATTTAATAAAGTATTGGACACGTATTTTTTCTTTTTTCACGTAATCATAAAATTATGGTGATATATTGAGTGGAAATGGCGAATGGCGTCACGAGAAAGTAAATTTTTATACCTAATTATGACGTAGTGAGCCCCCACTCTCCAGCTTTAATGCGTTTTAACTAAGTTTTTTTTTTAATTTGAAATAACTAAAATAAATAGAAAATTCGAATATATAACAAAAAATACGGGTCTAATATTTTTGTACTAGCTGTCCCGCGTAACATCATCTGCGTCACCTTTTCCCCGTTTTCGCAACATTTTTCATTGCTGCTCTAGTCATATTAGTCGTAGCGTGCTGATATAGCCTATAGCCTTCCTCTATAAATGGGCTATCTAACACTGAATTAATTTTTCTTATCAGACCAGTAGTTTCTGTGATTAGCGCGTTCAAGCAAACAAACAAACTCTTCAGCTTTATAATATTAATATAGTAAGAATATAGATTACCTGACTGTCGGACAAAATAGAAGTTCGTTTTCTATATCCAGTCATCATCCCTATTATAAATTGCATAATTAAATTCTATAGATGTTTACGCAAGCAGAGCCGTTTGGGCTTTGTCTCACTTTTTCTATACCTTCTAATTATGAAATTAGTATTTATCTTCTTTTACTATTATATGCCACTAACTTGTTAACAGCACGCGTAGCATGACCGCCGTAGAAACGGTCTATGTCGAAGGAGAAGAATTAACAAACTGACACTTTCTCATTCTCTATATGTCATTATGTCGATTCTTAGACAAAACTCATTCCTACATTGGTCATGCTACGCGTGCTGGCCGTAGAGGTTACGTCTCTACGGTACCTACCGTTTAATGAGACATTGAGGGGTCTCACGGACACCAAACTTATACCCTTCAAACCTCAATGGTGATTGAGAGACAAGTTAACTGTCCGTCGTACTCATGAATGTTAAAGTAGGCACCTGTTCTTGTTCAACCCTTTAGACAAGATAACAAGTTTTGTTCTTGTCTGTCACTAATTAGTATAAAATTATAATGAACAAGAATTTCGAAGAAATACTTAAAGTAGCGTAGGGGTCGGTTGTGTGATGTAGTGATTTTATATTTAAGTTGGATTTAGAATATAATTTGAAAGCAAATTAGTACTTTTCTTATTCTAATTTGAACATTATTTATTATTTCCTTTTTTTTTTACAACGTGCCAGAGTTAATTTCTTAATTATCATAAAAGTTAAGGTCTTTACAGTACCTATAAGAATGGTTACAATAGGGATGGTGACTCATTTTTTTTTATTTGTCTATCGGGTAGATTATTAAAAAGTATTTGACACATATTTTTTCTTTTTTCACGTAATCGTAAAATTACGGAGATATTTTGAGTTGAAATGGCGCATGACGTCACGGCTTAGTACATTTTATACATAGTTCTGACGTAGTTAGCCCCCACTCTCCAACTTTAATGCGTTTTAACTAAGTATTTTTTTGTTATCTTGATAAAACAAAAAATACGTATCTAATATTTTTGTATTATCTGATTGACGGACAAAATAGAATTTCGTTTTCTTTACCCAGTCATCATCCCTATTTCATAGCGTGTTATAAAAAAGACTAACGTATTCCTGCTGATTTCTGATGTGTTCGAATCTAGCCAGATGTAGGTAGTTGTAACTTTAATTTATTACGCAATACCCAAAAACTGCTCCTCGCAGTTTCCACATACATATTATTATATTTTTATTTCGAAAATGTGTTTGCTGGTATGTTCTAATATCAATAAATGAAGCAAAGGATTTATGTTATTTTTGTACAGATATATATTTTAGGCTCCAAAGTGCAGCAGATTACTAAGCTATTTATCCCCGAAAAAGGCACAATTCCCATGAGATAAACCAAGGGAAAGCCATGGATAAAAGCTAGCTTACCATAATGCGTTATAACTACGTATATACTACGTATATTTATAGGTGTGAAAAGAGGGTATTGTGACCATCTATTTATATAAACCGAGAGATCGATCGATGGACCCCGAGATGGGATCATGTCGTGAATAAATTAAAATACATTAGCCCTCTATGAAAATTACTGGACAATAGACAAAACTTGAGTTTGTTAATATTTGGAATTCATTAATTTAAATGTTTTGTAACTGGACGGAGAGTTAATTGAGTCGTAACCACTAATAGCTGTATTTGAAAGCATTGAAATTACAAATTGAACTTTTCTCTTGAATTCGCTAGAGTTTCGAGATAAGCTACATAGTTTATAATGGTTCTAACGTAAGTTTGTGATCTATTACCAACATTAAAAATGAAAACGTCACAAGATAAAATAAGCGGATAAACTGACAAATACACGGTGTAAATCACCTCATCACGAAGCCGTCAACCAAGCATTCTGTGACATTTTTATTTTATTTTTACCTTATTTTTTTTTACATTTTTTTTTTTTTTTTTTATTATTATTTTAGATGACATTTACCGATGTGACATGAATACTTATTTCAGTATTTTATTATTATTTTTTTTTACTTTATTTTTTTATTATTTTTATGTGACATTTACTGATTTGACATTGATATTTACTTTTTTTTTATTATTATTGTGACATTTATTGAAATTCTTGTTTTTTTTTTAAATTCATTTCGTATATTATTATTAATTACTTACATTTAATTATTGTGAATGTGAGGACCATGTAGGTCACTTTTTTTTTTTCTCTTTTTTTCTCCCACCGCTGTCTGGCAGTTTGAGTACTTTAAGCGACCTACCCAAATGTCCTTTCTTTGGTATTGTTCGTCGTTGCGTTGAGCTCCTTGAGTTATAAGTCGAGCTACACGATAACTGACAAATGCTTGCACTGACTGGACAGGTCCACTCAAATCTGTGTGGTTCTTTCTTTAAAAGACCATCTCAGACACTAATCTGCATAGTCCTCATATAAATTGAGCAATGTCTGGACTTTAAAAGAGCAACAAGTTAACAGAGAACCTCTGAGTTTGTTTCGGCTGTTTCTTCTCAGAGTAGTCAGGTACGAAACACCGGCCCCATCTAGTTTTAAAAAAAAATGACGTGTAAAAGTGTTTGTAAAAACCTATTTGCAAAATAAACATCATTTATCATTTATCATTTATGTACATGAAACTAAGTAAGTATACGCAAAAATAATTGCTGGGAAACGACTTTTTGGGGAAAATCATGTTTTGTGGTAGAACTCAATGTAACGCACTCAAAACATTGTGCTAATGGACGGATTGAATAGTACGGGGGTCGTGGAGGTGTTTAAAGTAAAGATCTTACATTAAAAACTTGTATTTAAAAAAATACTTATCGAAAAATTGGAACTTTGACCCCTAATATCTCCGTAACTAGAAGGTTCCCAGGTATGGTGTAGAACAAAAAAAATATCGCAATGACAGGGAGAAGCAGTGCCTTTCGGTTTCGTTAAGAGGTGTTTTACACCCTTTATATTTTTTTTAAAACAAAAAATGTGTGAAGAAACTTATAAAATTTTCGTAGTGAGTAACTGGCTACAAGTTTCTTCAGGCCAGATAGGCACGAAAAATACTGGTTTTTAGCTGCATCGGGATCGACTAGAAGCTGACCCAGACATAGTTAAGAAAAGGCTAGACAGATGATGATTTTATTTATTTAACACTTTAAGCACAAAGTACAGAAGGCACATGCATTTATAGCTCAATACTAATTCTTCTTATTACTTTTTTCTTTGGTTATCTGGTAGATCACAAACCAAAATCTATAAATGTATACATAATATAAAACAAAGTCGCTTCCCGCCGTTCTGTACGCTAAGATCTTTTAAACCCCCGACCAAAAAAGACTTAGACTTAGAGAGGGGTGTAATAAGTTTGACGTGTGTATCTGTGTGTCTGTCTGTGGCATCATAGCTCCTAAACGGCTGAACCGATTTTAGTATAGTTGGTTTTGTTTGAAAGGTGTTTTTTAATCGAGAGTGTTTTCAACTATGTTTCAAGAATATATGCTCAGCCGTTTGAAGATCATCACCTCTTTTCTAAATAAAGTCAAGGGAAGGGAATGCCTGCCCTTGAATCATTCTGTCTATTGATGAAAACCGCACCTATATCCGTTGCGCAGTTAAAAAATTAAATAAAAAATTATCACTGAAAAATACATCAAAATTTCCACGCGAACGGAGTCGCTGGCAGCAGCTAGTCTTGCAAATAAATTGGTGGCTAGCGTCTATCCGGAATCCAGGGCAGAGTGGCTATAATCTGCTTACATTTTCCGACACAATTGTAAAGGATTCCTTTCCCTCTCGATGTTAGAAAAATGCACATATATTTGAAGTAAATAAGATTTATCTCGCTGTAGAAGAATTATTTATGAACATCAGCAACATATGTATTTTCACCTTTATTTCTTACAAAGTGAGGGATCAATGCTGTTCCTGAATAAATTGATCTGTTCTTCCTTTTCGTATCGGGTAAAGTTTGATATGAGAATATTGGTTAATCTGTTCTACTTCTTTGCTTGTATTGGCGTGGAAGTTCCGAATTAGAATATTGTTTATGTTGTGGTAAAAAATATTAGCTAGGCAACTGAATAGTTGGGAAGCTGAATCATAGAACTTACACAAAGTGTCATTTTGCGATATAATAATACAGATCTATGATCATCATCACGTGCCTAGCCTTTTCCCAAACTATCTTGGGTTCGGCTTCCAGTCTAACCAAATGCAGCCAAGTACCAGTATTTTAAATGGAGCGACTGCCTTACTCACCTCCATAATCCAGTAACCGGGTAAAACGATACCCCTTAGTAAGACTGGATGTCTGAATTTTGATTTCTGACTGCTCGTAACAACTGCCGACGGCTTAACGTGCTTTCCGAGGAACGGAGAAAACTTGCTATGTAATTATGGTCACCGATCCACGGACCAACTTCGGCAAGCACGGCTTAACCTAAAAGATCGACCCGTGCGACACAAGGTACATAAGGTCTTTGTCTCCTAGAGATAAGCACGAGGTATTTTATGTGGTTGGCAACGCTGGATGTGAACCTAAGGATGCCTGTCCATTGAAGCGGAGCGAGGCTTTGGAGCGGAGATACGGGGAAAAAGTAACCAATAGGATTGCATAAAATTTTCCGTTAATATTTCTCCGTTTGGACATGACACTGACCTTGTTGGTATATTGGTTTGTAATATTCTTCAGAAAATTCAGGTGCGTAGTTCTCGCAACCGTCAGTATACCTGTGAACAGGCTTCGGGATGCATTCCCCAGTCCTTCCTACATTCCCTATTTAAAATTTACCGCCACCTGCGCTCGCGAACCCCTATGAGCGCGTCAAAGACAATGCATCGCTCCCGCCCTCTACCTGCGGGAACAAGAACAAAACAGTTCGAACTCAACCAACGACCGGCCGGTCCAGCTTCCGCGTGCGCGGTGAAAAACCACCGAAATAACGTGAAATACTACTGCTAGTGATACAGTGTGGTGATCTCCTGGCTCCCAGCATCCCGTGAGTACCTGACCTCCTAATTTTCGTCCTTTAGCCTGTTTCTGAGTAGGAAACTTCAAAAGCGTCCTCGGCTATACGCGATACTCAATCATATTTTTGGTCCATTTCGAGCGCGAATACCTGTAGATTACAGTTTTTTCAGGCATCCTCAGGTTCAATTTCAATAGAAAACTCTGAGAATTGCTAGATTTTCGCATTTTAAAAGTATTATCCTACAAAATTGTGTTGGTCATACTCGCAGTGTAACCTATGCGGATTCAGAGGTCATCTTAATTTTAGTTGGTTTATATCACAATTCACGTAACTTAGTTGTAGGTAATCTGTAACTTAAAGCTAATAATTTATTTACCTATTCACACCAACAAACATTATTACATAGCTATTTCACCTAAAGGTATTGAATTACACTCTAATAAATCTCAACATACGTGCATATTTTCATACCTACATACATATTTTAACGAAACAAAATGGAGGAGGGTAAACTTAAACTTCTTCTATCTCAACGCGAATATGTCTATCGTGATATCCAAATCCTTTACGACTTGTCAAAATCTATGATTCAAGATCGTTCAAAGGTATCGTCCTTCAAGGCGAGATATACTCGTATACATTCAATTCGCGAAGAATTTGTTGCGGTATGTAGTAAAATACAAACTTTGGAGTTAGCAATGAAACCTGATGCACAAGTTTGTCAAAAGTCTCTGAGTTCGTTTGATGATTTGTACTATGCCGTCATCAGTGCAGCGGCTGACTTGCAGATCGCTGATAAGAGCGGAAACGTCGACGGGACGTCACAGGCGACGGCGCCGCCCTCGTGGGCAGGGGCGTCCGACTCCATGCAAACGGGACGTAACGCGCGGCTACCTAAACTTGAGTTACCTAAATTCGATAGTAAAATAGAAAACTGGCAAACATTTTATGATATTTACAAAACTTTAATTCACGATAATAATTCGATTTCGCAAATAGAAAAATTTCACTATTTAGCGTCTTGTTTACAAGGCCCGGCTTTGTCTATTGTCAAAGGGGTTCCGATGACCGCCGATAATTATGAAGTAGTTTATAATAGTTTGATCGAGCGTTATCAAAACAAGCGTATTATAGCTTTAACATATCTAGACAAATTCTTTAACCAACCAGTTTTAAAATCGGGTAACTTCCAAGATCTACAAACTTTAACAAACGTAATTTATGAGGCATACCATGCACTCCAAGGTTTAAAAATTGATAATTTAGGTGATTTTATCTTATTTTGTTTAACTTCGCGCGCACTGGATTCGGACACGCGTAATCGTTTCGAATCTCAGCACAACATTTCACAAATACCCACTTTTTGTGAATTGTTAAAGTTTCTTCAAGATTATGTTAAAATCTTAGAAACTAGTCATTTATCTTCTAAATCAAATATTAATCCTAACCCTCGTAACCTTGAAGGGAAAAAATCTTCGCCCGCGACTGGTAGGCATAATAGCAGCGGATCCAAACGCTCATCTTATCTCGCAAAATCTATCCCATCTGCAAATGTAACTTGTGCTCATTGCAGCGATGCGCACTTGATTTATCGGTGCCCTACCTTTCAATCCTTAGATTCTCGTGCTAGACTTGCGTTAGTTCAAGGTAAAAACAATATGTGTACAAATTGTTTACGTACAAATCACGCCATAGAAAAATGCGTATCTAAAATGTCTTGTACGGTGTGTGGATTACGTCATCATACCCTATTACATATCGACCCAGTGCCATCCAGCGCCAGCGCAACCACTGGAGCGAACGTTACAGCTCATTCTCATGCCGCCGTTCCCAACCGCGATATGGTTTTACTAGGGACATGTCAGGTGCGCGCGTTCAACACCGCCGCCGGCACTCAATGTACCGTGCGTGCACTCGTGGACAGTGGTGCGCAGGATTGTTTTATCACCGCTGCGTGCGCGCGAACACTCGGGTTAAAACTTCGCCGGTGTAACCTTAGCATAGCCGGACTAGGACAAAACTCAGTCACACAAGTAAAGGGGGTGACGGAATGCACTATACGACCGGTACATGGTGATGCTCCACACTTTAATATCAAGCCAGTCGTACTAGATAACATCACTGCTCTAATACCTAGCGTTAAAGTATCACCAGTCGTTCGAGAACGTTGCAACCATCTAGTGTTAGCCGATCGCGACTACGATGTTCCCGCCAAAATCGATTTATTAATTGGGGCGGAGCTATTCCACGAAATCTATGACGGTCAACGTATCAATCTGGGGCCCGGTTTACCTACCGCTCTGCATAGCGTTTTCGGGTGGATTATGTCAGGGGCAGTAAACTCTAATTCTACACCTTTAAATACTGCGTGCTCTTTAGTGGCCACCACATTTAAATTAGATGAGCAAATTCAAAAATTTTGGGAAGTGGAGGAACCACCGCGCGCTGTTATAACCGTACCCGAGAATGATACCTGTGAACGCATGTACACTGATTTAACTTATCGCGAACCTAACGGACGATACGTCGTACCTATCCTCTTAAAGGATGGCGATCGTTCTTTGGGTGAATCTTACAATAGTACCTTGTCGCGTTTTACTCATCTTGAAAAGAAACTTAATCGTCAGATTGAACTTAAATCCGATTATGTTAATTTTATGCGCGAGTACGAGAATTTAAATCATATGTATCCCGTACCTAACCCTGTGGTACCAACTCTCAATCGTTATCTTATTCCTCACAGTTGCGTCGTTCGCCCAGAAAGCACGACCACTAAATTGAGAGTCGTTTTCGATGCTAGTTCTAAAACTACTAACGGTCTATCTTTAAATGATATTGTATTCACTGGCCCAAAGCTTCAAGTGGATATTGTAGATATCATAACCGGTTTCAGATTACACACAGTAGTCTTAACTTGTGACATCTCAAAGATGTATAGAGGAATCTTGATTAGGCCGGAAGATCGGAACTTTCAACACATACTATGGCGAGAATCTCCTAGTGATCCAGTTAAAGAGTACGAACTTGCGACTGTCACCTACGGAGTTAGTAGCTCACCTTATCTGGCCATTCGTACCCTCCACCAATTAGCAGCCGACCATGGCGCAGCGTATCCACGCGCCACTGAAGCTCTCCTTCACGAGACATATGTCGATGATATTACGACCGGCGCGCCCTCTGTACGCGAGGCCATAGAACTAAAAGATCAACTTATCAGTTTATTAGGCTGTGCTCAACTTGAACTCCGAAAATGGAGTAGCAATTCACAATCCTTTCTTAAAACTTTGCCCGCAGATCATTGTCAATTACCTAAACTTTTCTCTGATGAAAGTGATAAAACAACGCTAAAAATCTTAAGAGTCCAATTATGATCCTGTGAGTGACACTTTCAGTTACTCACAGTCCCCAATCGAGGACAAGGAATGTACCAAGCGTTCCATCTTATCTAGCATCGCGCGTATTTTCGATCCTCTTGGGTGGCTCACACCCTTTATCTTAAAAGCAAAATTGCTCCTTCAAGACTTGTGGCGTCTTAACCTTTCATGGGACGAACCTGTGCCCAGAGACATAGCTCTAGAATGGCAAAGTTTTTTAGCGGATCTTCATAACTTAAAACTAATAGGAATCCCTCGTAGGATTATACCTTCGCAATCAAAAGAATTTCAACTCATCGGATTTTGTGATGGATCCACCAAAGCATACGGATGTTGTGTTTATCTTCGTGCCGTTACCTCTCACGACGTACAAGTTTATCTTTTAATTGCTAAGTCCAAAGTAGCACCTCTAAAAGTGTTGACTGTCAACCGCTTAGAGCTTTGCAGTGCTGTATTACTGTACAAAGTAATAAATCGCATTCATTCCTTGCTTAGTTCAAAAATCATCTTGAATAAATCTATCTTGTTCACAGACAGCTCGACTGTACTGTCGTGGTTGAATACCGAGCCACACAAGCTTAAGACCTTCGTTGCCCACAGAGTGGTCCTAATTAACGACAATCCTGTGCCAACTGAGTGGCGACATGTGTCCACCCATGACAACCCAGCCGACATCTGTAGTCGTGGCTTATCATGCTTATCTTTATCTTCGTCTCAAATCTGGTGGTTTGGTCCTCAGTGGCTGTCCAACGAACCCTGCAACTGGCCTGTTTCAGCAGTTGAAGTGGCCGATAACGTGCCAGAACTTAAGCCCGCATCACGCTCGTGTCACACTGGTGTGACACGTGAAGCTGACTTGCTTGATTCCATCATGGAACGCCACTCCTCTCTTTTCCGAGTGGAAAGAGTGGTTGCCTGGATCTACCGTTTCATCAACAACGCGAAAGCTAAACGTTCTGAGCGTAACTTATTACCTTATCTGACAGGCACTGAATTAGCCGAATCTTTAGACCATTTAACAAAATATGTTCAACATCAAAGTTTTAATGATGTCATATCTTTAATAGCATCCAAGAAACCTTTACCCAAACATTTATCTAAACTCTCTCCTTTTCTTGACACTCGCGGAATCTTGCGAGTGGGGGGACGTCTCAAGCACGCGTCATTACCAGGTCGCGTCAAACATCCATACCTCTTACCAAAGACTTCTCGATTGAGTACTCTTCTTGTTGACCACTATCATACAAATTATCTTCATTGTGGGCCGCGCCTACTCCAATCTTTAATTATGCGTCGATTTTGGATACTCGGCATTAGAAATCTTATCAGATCGCGGTTATCTAAATGCGTGACCTGTTTTAAAATCAAACCTATTCCACTTCAACCTTCACAAGGTGATCTTCCGTTTTCCCGAGTACAACCGGGTCATTGTTTTCACACAATCGGCATCGACTTCGGAGGTCCTTTCATGATAAAAGAAAGTAGACGTCGTAACGCTAAAACTTACAAAGCGTACCTTTGCCTCATAGTCTGCCATGCGACCAAGGCCGTTCATCTCGAGCTGGTTACTGAACTCACATCTGAAGCTTTCATAGCGGCCTTAGATCGCTTTGTATCGCGGAGAGGACTTTGCCACTCCATAGTCACAGATGGTGGTACTAACTTCGTGGGTGCCAGGCGTTACTTGTCAGAAGTTAGCGAAATGCTCAACCGCGAAAGCGATACCATTTCCAGTCACCTCGCTTCTCGAGGAATCATTTGGAAGCTTAATCCTCCTTCAGGTCCTCACTTCGGAGGCATTTTTGAGAGCGGTATAAAATCGACAAAATACCATCTCAAACGTATTATAGGATCCCAGATTCTTACCTTTGAAGAATATTATACTATCTTAACGAAGGTGGAAGCCATGTTAAACTCTAGACCCTTAGTAGAACTATCTTCCGATCCCGGCGAGGTTGACGCTCTTACAGCTGGTCACTTCCTCATCGGTCGACCATTAGTTTCCCTGCCTGAACCGAGGTATGCTGAAAACGAGACATTACGTACTCGTTGGCAGCTATTACAGCGCCTATCACAGAGCTTTTGTCGCACTTGGCAAAGGGACTATTTGCACACCTTGCAACAGCGAATGAAATGGTTTAAACACGGCAACCATCAGCCAAAACTGAACGATCTTGTAACCATCTATGAACCCAACTTACCAGCCAACGAATGGAGGTTGGGTCGCGTTGTACAGCTCCATCCGGGTAAAGATGACATTACTCGGGTTGTGACAGTCAAAACATCTAAAGGATTACTTGTAAGACCTGCTGTCAAAATTTGTCCTCTTCCAATTGAACAACAATAATTAGTTTATCTACATATATATCTACACTTATAACTTAACGCACGTAACACTTCGCATTTTCAAGTATCTAGTATAATATGTATATCAAATTTATATATTACATTTAAACTTTTGTTCCTTACGAGCTTATAGAATCTTATTAGCATGATGACAAATGAATCGGCATAGGTTGTAAGTCTCGAACTTCATCTATCTTATCTTATGAAATCCCAAGTTGATTTCAAGTGGGGGGATATGAACAGGCTTCGGGATGCATTCCCCAGTCCTTCCTACATTCCCTATTTAAAATTTACCGCCACCTGCGCTCGCGAACCCCTGTGAGCGCGTCAAAGACAATGCATCGCTCCCGCCCTCTACCTGCGGGAACAAGAACAAAACAGTTCGAACTCAACCAACGACCGGCCGGTCCAGCTTCCGCGTGCGCGGTGAAAAACCACCGAAATAACGTGAAATACTACTGCTAGTGATACAGTGTGGTGATCTCCTGGCTCCCAGCATCCCGTGAGTACCTGACCTCCTAATTTTCATCCTTTAGCCTGTTTCTGAGTAGGAAACTTCAAAAGCGTCCTCGGCTATACGCGATACTCAATCAACCTGTATGATTAGATGTATTTATGAACGTCGAGGAAGCGAAAGGAGTGCGGGATTGGAGCAGGTGTTTCTGTAATTTCAATCTACCTTCATTGGAAATAGGGGCGGGTTTGCATATTTGTATGTATATTAAAACAATTAAATTCCTTTTCAAGCAGTACCACCAGTGGTCACCAAACTGAAAGTGAGTGTTGAAATGGACCAAATATATCAAATTGATGTGTAAATAGTCTGCCATTGTGTTTTATCGGTTCTTAGGAATGTTTCGACCCGCAATAAGGAACTTCATTGATTGTAAGCGAGTGTTTTCAATGTTTTGTGACGTCATAAAGTCATAATATGTCAATTAGAAAGTGTTGCATGTATTTTGCTGTTGTGGAAAAAATAACAACAAGATTTAAATATACATAATATCACACCTTATATTAAAAACTAGCTGTACCTAGACGGCATGCGTTGGAATGCATTTTTTCCTACCTACCTATTCCGGTTTATTTATAATGTATATAGGCAAAAAAAAAATGTGTTTTATATAAAAAATTGTGTTTAATTAGTACTTTTGAATCATTTAATGTAATTTCGAATGTGATTTTTAATAATTATTTTTTTCTGTGTATCTTTAATCTTTCATGTATTTCTTTTTTTTTATGGAATTGTTAAATTTTTTAATGTCATTGTTTAATTTATTAGTGATTTTATAACATTTTAATGTTAACTAACTAATTAAATTTAATGGTAACTCGTTTTTTTACTAACACAAGTTATGGACCAATGTCTGAAATAAAAAGATTATTTTTTTTTTTTTTTTATATATAGGGCGACTGGTAATTAGTGACCGATACTTAAACACGTGATTATACATAGATAACAAAAATCTTTCCCAAAGAAACATTTTTTGTTATACTCATTCGATTTTATCACAATAATACAACAGCCGTATGAAATTCGCGTGCGCGCTCCTGTGGCCTTTCAGCTTCTGATATTCATGAAATTGACAATATTAATGAATTTTAAACATCCGATTATTGTGCCCAAATTACCAACATTTCCCTTAAACCTAACAAACTTTTAAAACGTGAGAACTGAGAACACCATCTTCGTTATTAGTATGTTCGATCGTCAGTTGTTTGCTTATGACGTCACTCTCTGAGAAGCGATCGGAGTGTTGTCCTGTGTTTCCATGCCAGTTTCCTCATTTTATTTTATTTATGTCGGGGTATTTTTCTTCACTGGTTACCCAAAAAGGACTTCATAAACAGAATCTAATCTCGATACCTAATAACACCCTCGCAGATCGAACAGGGTTTTTTTTTTAACATATTGTATAAATAGACCGATAGAAAACTATTCGATTCTTAATTTTCCTGCTGAATATTCGAATAGGACAAAATGGTAAATATGACATTTTATTTGAAGTAAAACAATGAAATGAAAATTAAAACTATGTATTTAAACCGGGCCTTTTTACTGACTGTACCTACTGATGCGCGCTCCATACTAGTCAACACAAACTTTAGGTGAAAATGCATCCGAATATCCGAATATCCGATGCCTAGTGATCAGACACATACGATGTAGAACGCAACAAAAATAGAATACATTGGAAACAGTCCCAGTTAGATAGAAAAGGACGATATATTTATTCTGAATGGTACCGTAAGTGAGGTCTGATACTATTTCTTATGTTTCCTATATTATTGTTCATTATTTTCCAAGGAAAAATATCAGTTGTTTTTTTATGAATGATTTCAGGTCTTTGACTTGTTATGAAGACGATATTCAATAATAATATTAGGTTTCTTATCCTTAGTCAATATGGTTTGGATTAATTAACTTTATCTTTGGTCTCGAAGGAATCGAAGTTATTTTTAGTGTTTTTGGTAGATTCTATAGAGTATAAGTATAAAATATACAGGTTATGTTTTGTTAGGTTATGTGGCAATGCTGCCAGTCTTCTGGGCACTTTTTCTATTGACAGCAATGTCGACAAATTTTATGACGATATGTAATTTTTGTCTCGTTTTGATATTTGTACATATTTTTGTAATTATTATAGACCGATTTGAAGTTTGTAAATAAAGAACAGGATAGTTTTAATAACTCCTATAGATGTTGGCTGTATAAGCGAACTTTTCGAGATTTAGGTTAATTTTCATTTTCTTATTCCAGGAAGCCATAAAGTCTAAAATCCAGTCTTACCAAGGTATTATCGTATTACCTAGAAACTAGTTGTGGAGGTCAGAAAGGCAGTCAATAGCTCCATGTAACGTATTATTATTATTGATCTTGTCACTATTATAAATGCGATAGTTTTTGAGGATGTTTGTTACTAACGTGGATTAAGGCAAAGGATACAGAATATATTTTTATCTGTAGAATGATCCCGAGAGAGAATTAACGAACTATAAGCGCCCGAAGCCGCGGGCGTAAGCTAGTTAGACTATAAGCCCACGCTGAAAAGTTGGGAAAAGGCTAGACAGATTTGAGTACGCTGAGAATTAAGTGTGATGCCACTGAACTGTACGGAAACCGAAACTCCCAGGCCGCGCATTGAATAAATTAAATCTCATCACAAACAGCTCGAAACAAGGATGCGCTAACTGTCGCAAGTCTTGATTTATGTACATCGCAGTGACATGAAGTTTCACGATATGTGTGAATAATTACTGTAAAATAATGGCACTTGTTGTCATTGTCATTGTGATTTTATATTTTATTTTAGACCATACCCTACACTCTAGTATAGGAAATATTGGGGGTCAATGTTCCAATATTTTCCCCAGTTTTTTTTTTGTACAAATTTTGAATTTTAATACTTTAAATACCTCCACTGAATACGTCCACCGTACTTTTCAATGTATCCATCAACACCATGGTTTGAATCTCAATCAATGCATCGCACATTCATTCGTACCGTAAAGAGATTTTTCACCCAAAAAAAGTTCTTTTCGCTTTCAACAATAGACCGACCCTCCGGTCACCCTGAAATGTTTATCTTAGGGTTGAATTGCGTGCGAAAAAAACACTGATTTTTTAGTGCGTTACTTCCAATTATTCCTACAGAACAAGGGGGTGCGTCTAGTTGTTACAACAGGGTGTTGATTTATGAACCCCAGTGACATGCCGCTCTGAAGTGCCGTAATTATGAATAATTATCGCTAAAGCCTTGTATTCATTAGGAAATATTTGTTGATAAAAACTGTTTTTAAACAGTTTATAAACAGTGTTTCATCATCTCTGGAAACAGTTTAGAAGCAGTTCATAAACAAATGTGATGAAACATTGTTTATGAAACATGTTGCAGTGCTCCCCGATCGAATGGAGAGCAAGCCGAAACATTTTGTTTATAAGCAAAAGTCAACAGGTGTGGACGTGTGTTGCGCGAGTTTATTAACATGGAAGTAGTGTGGTCCAACAAGCAGGTTTCGGTGCTCATAGAGCTTTATCAACAGCATCATGTACGTTTCCTGTCTTGTTATTGCTGGTCCAGTCAGTCTCAATAACATTTTAAAATCAGATGTTGTTGTGTGTCATTCTGATGAAATTCTGAAAAGACCCATCAAATTCACGAAGGTCATGAGGTACGTAACTTCTATTTAAGAGATAATTCCGAATTCACCACATTTTCTTCTATTTTTTTTTGTAGTAGCTCTCTTATGAATATTATGTAAGCGGCACAGAGCAACACTACCTCCTCGGGCGACATCCTAGCAACAACTGACAAGTGTGGACGGCCATGTTTCAGAAACAGTGTTTACGGTAAACTTGGTGATAAACACGTCATAAACAGTTTATCAACAAATGTTGCCAATGAATACAAGGCTAGATACTGCAAACTCAATCTAAAGTTAGGTTGAATGTTCAAATACAAGTTGTAAACGGAATCTTCGCAAACCCGTCAAACAAGCATTCTGTACATCAAACTAAGTAGGTCTACGCAAAAATTGTTGCTGGGAAGCGACTCTTTTTAGGGTTCCATAGTCAACAAGGAACCCTTATAGTTTCGCTATGTCCGTCTGTCTGTCTGTCCGCGGTTTAGCTCAAAAACGATTGGTACTAGAAAGTTGTAATTTGGCATGAGTATACACGTTAATGACGCCGAAAAAGTGGTAAAATAAAATTTTGAAAACAACAATTATTTAGGGTACCTCCCCTACATGTTAAGTGGGGATGAAAATTTTATTTTTGGCCCTTTGCATGGTGTGGGATATCGTTGGATAGGTCTTTTAAAAATATTAGGGAATTGGGTAGACCGTTTTTTGATTAAGTAAACCGTTCGTGACTTATCAAGCTTTAAAGTACCATTTTCGTTACAGTCAAATGTCCCCCCCCCCCTCCACCAAATAAACGGTTGTAGTTAGAAATTCAAATGTCACTGCAGAAGTACCTATATATAACGAAGTTTAAAGGAAAACTATCGCACTTAAGTAGACGTTACAAGTTTACGAGTAGTAGACGACCAATTGTATTTGACTCGAAAATTTCGAACAACTCCATAGAAATGTCGATAGATGGCGCTAAGCGTCAGTTGTACTCAAAACGAGTCTCATTTGCAGATCATATATGGCAGTTTTTATAAATATTGGTTACAGTTTTTATAATTATTATTTTATATATTATAAATATTGTGAGCAGCGGTGGCCCTGTGGTAGCAGCCCCGACTTACGAGCAGTAAGTCGTAGGTTCGAACCCAGGCAGGCGCATTACTTTGTGTAATTTATTTCATCACCGCTGCTCTCAAAACGGTGAAGGAAAACATCGTGAGGAAACCGGCATGTCCTAGAACTAAAAATTCGAAGACATGTGACATCTACCAACCCGCACTGGGCCCGCGTGGTGGATTACAGCCCATTCCCTCTCATAGAGAGGAGGCCTGCATCCCAGCAGTGGGAACAATATAGGCTGATGATGATGATGATGATAAATATTGGTACGGAACCCTTCGTGCGCGAGTCCGACTCGCACTTGACCGGTTTTTTGGGTAAAAAATCACGTTTCTACGGTGAAACTCAATGTCACGCATACAAATCATTGTGCTGATGGATGCATTGAATAGTCAACGGGTTTTGGGGATATTTAAGGTAGAGTTATAACGTTAAAATATAGTTTTTAATTAAATAAATAAAACTTGTGAAGAAGTTGGAAAGTTCCAGCCACACTTCACAAGTTTTTTTTTCACTTCCAATGTTTCTGTGAATACAAGATTCCCAGGTATGGTTCTGTACAAAAAAAAAAACGCAATGTCGGCTAGAACAAAATAATACCTTTCGGCTTCGTTAAAGGGTTTATTTACACCCTTTATAGAAAGACTTTACATTTACTTAGTAAAAAACGGACTAAGTGCAAGGCGCATTTTTCATTATTGATTTTATCGTTTACTCTGGACGCTCTAAACTTTTATTTCTACATCGTTCTCACTGATTTGTAATTCTCAACATGAATGTTTTAAAAGTGTGCCCATGGAGTTTCTTGCCCATTCTTCTCCATAGATATCTACGCTTTGGAATGGGCAACTACAGTTACTTTCACAAGTTATTATGCCTTGTGACTGGGACTATAGCTTCGCGTTTCTTTTTTGTTTTTTGACTTTCAAAAGTGCCTGTAATGGTCTAATTGAAATGAACGTTTTGAGTTTGAGTTTGCGCAAAAACGATGTAAGGCTATTTTTAGTAACCTAATTTTAATTATTTTACATAATATACACCATGGCTAGTAAATACCCCCGTGGTTGACAAACAGACTAACTGACAAAACAATATCAAACCTACATGCCTCAAGATGTCAAAACATGGTGTTGATTTATGAACCCCAGTAACATGCCGTCGCGATATGCGTGAATAATTACTGCTAAGATAGTGTAAACTCGATCTAATTGGTACTAGCAAGAGGGACGTGTATTTATACCACTCCAGTGACCAGTGGGAGTTATTATCTTTAACCCCTTGTCCCTTGTTAGTGGTGTGATAAAAGTATAGCAAAGTATAACTGAAGCCTCTTTTTAGAAATCTATACTTATAATATTATAAAGATGAAGAGTTTGTTTGTTTGCTTGAACGCGCTAATCTCAGGAACTACTGGTCCGATTTGCAAAATTCTTTCAGTCTTAGATAGCCCATTCATCTAGGAAGGCTATAGATTATATCATCATGCTACGACCAATGGGAGCGGAGCATCAAAGAAAAATGTTGCAAAAACGGGATAAATGTGACGCAGACGAAGTTTCACAGGACAGCTAGTACAACATAAAATTAAACTCGTTGTTAATACAATTAGTATACAGAATTAATTTTTCACACACACCTGTATTACACTTTTCGATAGTGTAGCTAATAAGAATCAAACTCCGGGAAGTACTGACATATAGGGATAAATATTTACCTGTATATTTACAAGATCTGCAATCTGAATTCTTACATCGAGTATTGAAAAATAAAATATCAAGGTTTGTGTTTCTGAGGGTAAAAATCACCAACGACACGGAACCCGATCAATGCCTCTACAATGCATTCAAAAGCATTGTCAGTGTCAATATTTCTCAGCACTATAATGTCGAAATTCTTCTTAATTAGTAACGGGTTACGACTGTCATAATTCTACATGGGCTTTAAAATGCTCTCCAAGGCACGGGAAATTTCGTTAAAATCCTACTAATATTAAAAATGTAATGGGAGAATGTATTCTCACAAACTTTCGCAGTAGGACAAAATTACTTAAAAAAGTTGCTCAATCCTAGTAATATAAAATTAGTGCGTGGAGTCTCTCCGCGCGGAAGAAGTGAAACTTCGTTCACTCTCGTTATTTTATTGAGCTTTTAAATAATATTTTATTGTTGTACACTTTTTTATTACATAAGTTTATCGAGGTTATTCTACTCATGAAAATTGAGCGAAGGCTGGTCACACCGAAGAATCAAATGCATGACTGTTTGCACGCCATCTTGCGTACCTAGTAGAACTACGTAGTCACAAATCTTGTAATAGCGCCATCTCTTAGTGGGTAATAGAAAATATTCCCCATCCATGAAAACGTTAAATTTGTTGGAAGTCGCATAAGAAGTTTCACTTCAATAAATAAATAAATGTTTGTGATAACGTATGTTTGTTACTCTTTCACGCAAAAACATTTGAACGGATTTGGATGACATTTGGCACACAGGTAGTTTATAAGCTGGATTTACTTATAGGATACTTTAGTGGGACAATTGCCAAAACCCACGCGTGCGAAGCCGCGGGCATAGGCTAGTACCAAATAAATCTAGACTTGAAAAATCGTAATAAAAGCCAAACAAGTTAAGGCTGCACAATAGAACTATAGTTGAACAAGGATCCTTTAGCGTGTGTAATCGAGACTAACTGTGTTAGGAAATTACATTGAAAAAACAAAATCCACCATTTTGTTTTATTACAAACGAACGATTACCAACAACGCCATTCAAGCGCCAAAATAACCATGCCACACTACAAATACAACCACAAATCCTTTCTAATCCATTCTGCAAATCATTAAAATAAAATACAGAACAAAAATAAGAAAATAAACATCAGGTAATCAGTGTCGATTGTAAGAAACTTTAAAGCGGACTTTTGTCGACAGTTTTCTGAACAATTGTCGCGCGACAAAGCCACAGCAAAGAGATTAAAAAACTTCTATCACTGTAAACCCGTTAGTCATTGTTATTGTTTTGTTTTTATTTTTCAGTAAAATCGAATGTTTTAGAACAAAACTGTTGTTAATTGAACAGAGGGCATAGAGAAATGATAACAATTTTTCGACACTTTGAACTTTTGAAAGTGTTTCGCATTGCTACACTGCTTTTAACAAAAACTTTCCCGTAGCTTATGTACTTGTATTACACACCTTGAGTTTCTATTACTGTTTTCGCTGAAATAATGTAATTTATTGCAATCTTCAACTTCAAAACTAGCGTTTGCTTCACATATGAATTGATTTGATATAAATTGCATTGTATGAAATTTCATCCGCTACAATTGCAACACCATGAAAAGATTTTATTCGACGTTTGAGATTTCTGAGAACAAAATATTTTTCTCAGCCAAAACAGCAGTTTTATATCTATACAACATATTTATAGCGAGATTTAGTTTGGCTAACAGTTGACTCTAAAAGTCGGGTTTATATTAGAAATTATACGTTTTGTAAAGCTTGTAAATGCTTTTGTACCTTAAACTTCGGCCACGAGTTTTACGCTCAAACAATTCACGTGTTAACAGCGAATGTGGAGAAAGTAAATTAATGGAAGAAATAGCTTAGAGCACGCCACAAGTCACCGTGACGCAACTTACGATGCGATGAGTAAAAGTAACGCAAGCGTGTCGCCTGACGCAAGTTGCATCCCCCGAGGTCGGGAATGGGGCGTTAATGTAACACCACAATATCGTATAGTACACGACGGAAATCGTACTTGTATTGCTTTTCAGGCCAAACTTAGGTTCAGTTTTGATGTAAATCCAAACATCGGTTGGACAGCGACAACGTATTTTTTGGCGTTCGTAATTTTGTAAAAGAATTTGACACTTAATGTTTCAGGACGCAGTTCGGTCAATTCGAAAATCCAATTTCCCATTTTCACTTAATCGCTAATATAGGTAATTCCTGACGTCAACAAATTCCTAGAACTTTACTAGCATTTATTCCACAGTAAGCAATTCCTAAGTTTCGCAATCACTCTATTTGACACGGCCTTATTTTCCGTGGGTTTATCCTCACCACAGTTTTACGCTTTCATACTAATCGCGTGCACTTCGGAGCCGCTCGGAAAAGTTCGGTAATCTTGTTGCATGCTGCGGTTAAAGTCAGGTTTGCTTATAACGGGTTCCTAGCACTGGAAATAACGTCGGTTGTTTCACGAAAAATGTTGGTTATTCCATGAAATGGACGACTGCAACCTTTTAAGTGTAATTGTTTTGTAAGCTGCATTCCTCACCGTGTAGGTATTGCAGTTTTGTAGAAAATAGGAGATTTTTACCTAATTTATTAACGATAAAAAATTCTTATGTCATAAGTCATTTATTCATGAACAATAAATTGTATCTGAAATTACAAGATATAAAAAGAAAATTAAATACATTGGGAAAATGCAAGTTAAATATTACAACAATGCATAAATTCAACAAATACAAGTTGTTGTTTTGCATCCTCGTCAAATTCAAGGAGGTAAATATGCTAATGATTCTCGTCCCGAATCACTAATAAAATTAGTAGGTATTTTTTCTATTTTTTCTTTTTTGTGGAAATCGGAAAGTGTGAATCACCCTTGTTTTAAAAATAGCCCATCTGATCCTCGCCTTATAACCTCGCTTACACACAAACAAAATATCTCAAACGTTTATTCGATAATTTTTTATTCCCTAAACCACGTTAAGGGGGTTATTCCGAAATACTGACAAACTTAAAGACCCAAAAAAATTATTATTGATTATTTATGTCTTTTGTGACAACCTCCTGAATTTTGTCGAGGATGCAAAACAACACCTTGTATAGCAATTTCGTTATAGATCTTCAACAGAGTAAAGACATTATTCAATAGGAAACTCTTAAGTAGATTTTTCAAAGAGCTTTAGTAAATATATAAATATAAATAGCTTTTTATATCTAGAGGTAACTTATTAAATAATATTACTAATATCACAATATTCAAATTAGGCTGCATCTTGCAACGTTTAATGTCTTGTCTACGTGTGCCTTCTCTAATCTGTCGTTCTACTGTTGTTTCACATTCATGCATATATTTGGCCATGTTACACAGAAGTGCAAATACATAAATGTGGGACAACACATACAAATTTTTCATCGGTAATTAATTTAGAGTGATGTACTGAACTATTGTTCAGTACATGCACACACGCACGCACAAAGAGTTTTACGATATATTTGTCGTAAAACTGTCTGTGCGTCAGTGTCTTTCCCACCTGTATATGAATACATTCGACTAGGCGACAATCTAAAATCTTGTCACTATGGCTTGAAAGGTTGGCAGTTTGTGAAAGCTCACTTTACACAGTATCCCAAAAGCATAGTTCCTACTGTCGGTTTCAAAGAAGACTGCAGGTATTATGTCCCGAATTTCGCCTTCGAGGTATTTCAAAGTAAACCACGGTGGGTTACTTGGAAATACCTCAAAGCAACGCTGAACGAAAACCTTCGTTATTTGAACTTAAACAAATAATAATTAATACCTATACTAATTCATTACGTTTATCTTCCATCCCCATTACTATGTTAATAGTTTCGTTCGGCAAATAAAGACTATTGTATAAAATTAATTGCGTGGTAATACTGTATAACGCGTTTGTAAGCGCCTTTTTGTCTCAGGTATAATTATGTTATTGTATAATTTCCAATATATAATCCTACTAATATTATAAATGCGAAAGTTTGTGAGGATGGATGGATGGATGTATGGATGGATGTTTGTTACTCTTTCAAGCAAAAACTACTGAATGGATTTGGATAAAAGGCACACGGGTAGTTTATAACCTGGATTAACACAGAGGATACTTTTTATCCCGATAGTATGTTCCCGTGGGACAATTTCCGAACTCCACGCGGGCGACGCCGCGGGCATAAGCTAGTAAATATATATAATTTCTAATTGTAATCCTAGGACACACGCGTGTAGATTTACTTAGTTATGTGAGTTGAAATGAGTCATAGGGATAATGTGAGACGTGAAAGACTAAGATATGGAAATTAGTATAGAAGGAGTATTAGTGCTGTTTTGGTTTTGTGTTTTGACGGCCTCGAATTACGCGTTTGTGGGTCATGAGTTCGACCTCAAGCAGATTTTTTACTTTGTGTACGTTATTTCATCACCACTGCTCTCAAAGGAATAAAGAGAAGCATTGTAAGGAAACCTTTTTGATTCTAAGATGCGCTATCTTAGAACAAAAAGCGAAGATATTTGGGCCCAATGGCCCAATCATTTGGCGTAAGTTGCGCTTTGGCCTGAAAAGTTGGAAAGTAGCCCATTGTCATAATGGGGACATAGGTATGTGATCTGAAGGAATGAGGATAGGTCACCAAACAAGTTAGTTTAAATCTAATCTAATACTAATAATAAAGCTGAAGAGTTAATTCGCTTGAACGCGCTAATCACAGGAACTACTGTTCCAATTTGAAAAATTATTTCTGTCTTAGATAGCCCATTTATCGACGCTATAGGCTATAAACCATTACGCTACGACTAATAGGAGCGGAGCAGCGCTCGCAAATGTGATGCAGACGAAGTTGCGCGGGACAGCTAGTATGGTAATTGTCTTTAATTGGCAAAAATGAATGAATTGAATGACAAATGTCTTACAAATACGCTTGCGTTTGGCCGCAACTCGCCTTTTTGAAGTGATGATGCGGCCTATGGTGGAGCACGTTTGCCTAGAAGTAACCTATTCACTCGAACTGTTAAGAGATCCAGATTATAATGATCAGGGAACAGAGCACAAAAAATGTGGAAGCAAAGCGCTTTGTTTGGGTCCTTGGAACTTCTTCCATATAGGTAACGGTGACGTTTCGCCTTATATCTGCTCGTCCGATGATAGAATGGGGATGTGGGAATTTGGTTTTGTAATTCCAAAGCATAACCCCCCGAAATAACGACACATATCAAGTTTAATTGCGTAAGTAATGAGATTCATTTATTAAAACTAAATTTATCCAATGACGAGTAACCAAGACTGTTTTAAATATTAATACAAGTTCCTCAGAATTAATATTTACTCTTGTTTATTAGCTTTGTTTAGTTAATAAATAACACTGGAATTACAGTGACATTAATTAATTTAAACTTGAATTAATTTCTGGGACTTTGTAATGCCACCAAAAGTTTGCTTATAATTATCACATGCCAATTGTTTTAGTAACTAGTAAAGGCTTAAAGTTCGAGTATTAATCTTTATTGAGTACAGCTGTCACTGTTATAAACTAACTGAAATACAATATTAAGCCTAGGAGCTCGTGCAAAAAACAGCCGCTCGGGTTGATCTTCAGGTTAAGTCGCGCTTGCCTAGGTTGGTTCTTGGATGGGGGACCACCCATTAAATGCCGAGTATTCTCTGTGGCGGAAAGCACGTGAAGCTGTTGTTCCCGGCGGTCCCGGTTCGACGGTCGTTAGGTAGACATTGGGTGGCAGTGGCTCTGACAACAGTCTTACTAAGGAGTATCGCTGAGCACCTTTTTGTCGACGTTTTATAAGTGCCGATGTAGGTCTGTGTGAAATAAAAATATTTTGATTTTGATAGTATTACCCAGCAAAATTAACAGATCTTGTTAGAAACACCACCAGATATTGTTAGTTTATAGTTTGCCCTCATAAAAGTACAAAACATGCTTTCACAGCAAAATTTTATATGTACCTCGGACCGGTACTCTATAACAGGCTAAATGAAAATGGGAACATGACGTACTCCCTAAATTATAGTAACTGCAAAAAAATCCTTAAGGAATTCTTCAAGCTATGTCCTATGAAGATACAGAGAAGTTATTACTTGTGCTAAAGTAAATACTGTTCGTATTAGTGTTATTTTGTTTTTTTTCAATTAGTTAGTAAGTTTTGTAATTATAATTTTATACACCTTTTTACACATTTACCAATAAGAATAATATGATATGTGATTATTGGATTAGTTAATTTTACCTCCAATCGCCTGAAACACAGGATTACCTAATTTAGGCACAAACCATTATTGAACATGACATAGATTTAAGAAAACTTGTATTTAATGTATACCTTATATTATTAAATAAAATTTATTATTATTACCACACTGCGCTCCAAAACGCAAATCATTGACGTGGCTCAAAAGGCTACCCAATATGACATGTCTGTCGCATGCCAAACAAAGTGTGGGCTCGCAAAGCTCAGGATTGGCGCCCTGAAACAGTGACACGGGGTCGCGGCAGACCACGAAGGAGATGGCGGGACGAACTCAATGTTTTCCTTGAGAATTGGAAAGAAGCAGCACAGAATCGTGACTGTTGGAAGGAATGGAGGGAGGCCTTTGCCCAGCAGTGGGACGATACAGGCTAGCTATAATACCCAGCATTAACTGGGTTGTGGAGATCAGATAGGTAGGTCCATGTAAAATACTTGTTTTCATTGAGCTGCATCCGGTTAGACTGAAAGCCGACCTCAACATATTATTGAGATATCTTAATTACTTAAAAGGTGAGTATCATTTTAATTTCGTATACACGTAAACCTGCGCTATTAGGCTATCTATCATGTTATCCGCGTGAATAGCTTTCTGTTTCAGTGACTGGAACAGGACTGTTTGTGATGTACCAGATTCGACTTTACGGCAAAGGTTTGTGATTTAAATTTTATGCTCGGTGTTGAGTTTCCCACCCGCGGCAATAGAGCAAACATTATTCAAGTACTGCTGAAAGGTGGACATCCATCGTTGGATTTCAGGCGTTGACACCTTATCATCAGCTGTGGCCGACTGCGACGGTGAGGCGGAAGGTTGCGCTGGCTCCCTTGGATTACAGGGACTGTTTTCCATTTTGTTAGTATTTTACTTAAAGTTCACTATTTCGTGTCCATTGTTCACTAAAACTACACTAAGCACTTAGGAAGATTACTTTATGCATTACGATAGTAATACGCTAAAGGAGGTCACTATTATTAAAGTACTAGCTTCTGCCCGCGGCTTCGCCCACCTTTTTTCGTTAATTGTCCCGCGGGATCACAGTACCGGGATAAAAGTATCCTATATGCTATTCCAGACTATTTTCTATTTTTACTAACTACCTCCTATTCTACCAACTTACCCTACCTACCTACCTACCCTACCCAACCCTACCTGTCTACTCTACCCAACCCTACCTACCTACCCTACCCTACCCAACCCTACCTACCTACCCTACCCAACCTACCTAACTACCCTACCCAACCCTACCTACCCCTACCCTACCCTATTCCTTCATTTTTCTGATATTATAATGTAGGTAGGTAAGGTTACCACGCTCAACTATCTCCGGGTAAACTATGTTCTCCTAGTACCTCAATCCCGACCACGCCGCCCCGGACACGCTCGCCAAGAACATAACGCGCCAGGGCATCACCAACTCCACGCTCAACTATCTCCCGGTAAACTATGTTCTCCTAGTACCTCAATCCCGACCACGCCACCCCAGACACGCTCGCCAAGAACATAACGCGCCAGGGCATTAATCATCAACTCCACGCTCAACTATCTCCTTGTAAGCTATGTTCTCCTAGTACACAATCCCGAACACGCCGCCCCAGACGCGCTTGCCAAGAGACCTTATATCAAACTGCGCCCAGCAGTTTTTTTTTTTTTTCGGATAAAAAGTAGCCTATGTGTTAATCCGAAGGAACATGGGTGGGTTTTTTTTTAGGGTATAACCTATCTACATACCAAATTTCAACCAAATCGGTCCAGCCGTTTATGCGTGAAAGAGTAACAAACATCCACACATCCACACATCCATTCTCACAAACTCTCACATTTATAATATTAGTAGGATTAATTAAATATTGCCACTGAGCAATTTTCGCTCCATCATATTATATTTATTATACCCATGACGTTATGAGTATTAATGTAATAACGTACCTAATGGAAATATTTTGCAGACTGTTTATGTTTAAACCAGTTTAGATGCTGTTCATTTCAGCTTTTAAGTAGGTCAGAGTTTAACTGAACAAACGTTTATATGACTCTCCGATTTCCAAGAATTCAGTCAGGTGTCAAAGCAGACAAACCTCGTATTAATATCGGATATTAAGTTCATATCTAGTTTCATTTTTATACAAACTTTGATTAAATAATGTAAACCGTCTCATGTAACATGAAAATTACGCTGGATTAGTGCTGAAATTTAGATTGTTTCAAATTGACATTTGATGCTTAATTTTGAGTCGTAAAATAGATAATAGGACCTAATTTTGTGTGTTTGTGATTGTAATTTACATAGTTAATTATATCTAGACAATAGCATCGTTTGATTCAGTCAGGAATGTGTAGTTCGAGATGTGAATAATTTATATGCTATATTGTGTGCTTAATTGTATCATCATCATCATCAGCCTATAATGTCATGCGGACATTATAGGCATGTTTACACTTCGTGAGGAAAAGATGTTTTTCTTCACCGTTTTTGAGGGCAGCGGTGATGAAATAAATTACACAAAGTAATTCTCGTAAGTCGGGGCTTAATTGTATCAGTTTAACATATTAAGGTCGAATTCAACTACACAAGGAACTGAACTGGATCATCATATCTAAACTGCGTTCAAGAGTTGTCAATATCATCATTGTTGGGAAATAATGACACTGCACTAATTCAATTATCATTGTTATTGAATAAATTGATAAAAATTAGATAGGTACTTCACGAGTATCCACTAATCCAGGACACAAAGATTAAGAAACCAAATTAGGTCTAAGTGATGAAAGAATACATTTAATATGAGATAAAGTTCTTGAGGAATCCCATAATATCTTACAAACATTTCTTTATTTATTCATAAGGCGAACAAACAACTCCTCAATCAAAACAAATAACAACCTCAAAAATCTACTGGAAACAAAAGATACAAGTTCCATAAGAGCACTTCTTCACAAAATCGTGCACAACCACTCAATCAAGTAATTCTCTAAGTCATGCGTCTCGAGTTCGAACCCAAGACAACGCACCTCTGACTTTTCGGATTCATATAAACAATATTTATTCGTTCAAGACTTAAACCTATTTTACAATAATAAGTTTTAACCTTAAATTGGATTAAGACAAGTAAGAGGCAAGATACAAAACGTGTGCAACTGGGCTTAAACTAGGAAGATTCCTGTGCTATAAGCGCCAGTTGCTTTCGTCACCACCGTGTTCAAGCAGCCAATTTACAATATATGGTGCGGTGGTCATGTGGGTATAGTATAATTATCACTTTTTTGGTGAAGGAAAACATCGTGGGGAAACCCGCATGCCAGAGAATTATTTCTCGGCAGACGACGGCATGTAAAGCGAAGTGAGAGATCCATGGGTAGCATAAAAATTTGACACCAGTACGTCAATTCTGTAAAATTCAGACAACAACTCGCATCTCACATCGCTATCCACTGTCACTTCGCATAAGGTTCAAAATGACCTTACAGAATGTAAACTACACTTCTTACGTCATCTCATACTTTATCTGTCAGAATCTCCCCGTTAATTTAGTTCAACTCGCTGACACGATCGTAAGGGTGGCGCTAGTGTAAATTCGAATTATCAACCGGGTTTTTAGAATGCCAATCAAAAAACTCATAGCGGATTGAGATTCGAAGTTCTAAGTGATGTCTTGCAGAATCACACTGCCAGTCCTAACCTGGTGTTAGAATTTTTAGGCCCATGGGCCTCTGACTTGGCCAGTGCCAAGTGCCAACATTAAGCACATGATTAAGAACGAAGACTCTTTAAGAGCGATACGCCTTACCGCATTTCATACAAACTTTCAAGTCCTTATATTTCGAAATGGCTGAACCGATTTTGATGAAACTTAATACGCATAAGCAGGATACACAGGTCTAAAAAGTTACTATATATATATATACATTTAGGTCGAATAGGTATTGCAATTTTCTATGGGGTAGCAGACATTTTTTTTGCTGAAAAACATGTTTTATGATGTTAAACATAATCAGTTAGATAGTCTGTAGCACACCCTTAAAAGGGGTATATACATACTTAAGGGGGTGCTACAGACTATCAAACTGAACATGTTTCTCAGCATAAAACATGTTTTTCAGCAAAAAAAAAATCTGCTGCCCCATAGAACACTGCAATACCTATTCGACCCAAATGTATAGGCAGCTGATATTTTTTTTTGTTGCAAAAAATTTTTTTATGGTGAGAAACATGTTCAGTTTGACGGTCTGTAGCACACCCTTAAGGATGTATATACCCTTTCCGTTACACCCTGTATATAAATTATCTATAGAAACAGAAATTTCCAATTATCTGTTTTGTTTTAAAGACATTTTGAAAAAGTTTTTTAGGGACTTTTTAAACCTATGTATCCTGCGTATTATTATGCGTATGAAGTTTCATTAAAATCTGTTCAGTCATTTCGGAAAGTAAGGACTTGAAAGTTTGTATGAAATGTCATAACGTGTAAGCGCTCTTAACAGCTGGAACACAGGCTTCGTCGCGACATGCCGGTTTGCTTCAGCATTTTAAGAGCAGTGGTGATAAATTATGACCTATCAACAATACGCTAATAAAAACATTACTTGCTAGTAATATTACTACCCACATTCAAGATCTACCAAATATAAACGGAAAACAAAAGACACAAGTTCAATATGAGCATTTCTCCACTATTTCACTAGGTATATAAACGTGGACATTATTAACAGTGACCAGTGACAGAGCGAAACGAATGGGCCACATTAATCCGAGGCTAGGGAACGAGAAAAGGTATTGAAACAAATTCGTGGGTGATATTTTATACCTAGTATTAGGACGGACTTTAGTGTCTGAGGAGAACTTGGAATTTTTGGATGTGCGAATATGAGATCGGATGGAAAAGGAACAAACTCTATATACATATTTCATACTGTATTTTTCTATTTTGACTTAAGAGTGCTAAGCACGAAGTCCTGTGTTAGATTCCCAGGTCGAGCAAAGTGTTATTGGGAGTTTCCATCAGGAATTACTCAGCAGCAGCCACGGAGTCTGGCTTTTTGCCCGGTTGATGGCTATAGGCTCGCCCCTATTACGTGAGACTTAAACGTAACTGGCAAAATGTGGGTGTTCTATTAGGTATGCCTCTGCCTAACCCTTCGAAGATTACAGGCGTGATGTTATGTTATATAATGTAACTTATCTTTTGGACTTTCAAACAGATAATAAAACATTTGGTTCCCATGGTCACGTGGCAGTCAAAACTCAATTCCGATTCCTTGTTGAAACTGCTTTTTAATGGCCTAATTACAATAAATGCTTTGATTTTGACATAATAAACATATTCTGCTTATGAAGCAGTCTCTCTATAGACCTGTATTGATATTATTATTATTTTTTTAAAACGTTGCCCCACACTAGGATTTTTCCCTGTATCGTGGGAGCGTTTACAAACATTTAAACTCACATACTCGTACACAAACAGCCAGACCCGGAACAACTATCTCTAGGCCATACAAATATTTGTTCCGTGCGGGGATCGAACCCGCGACACGCAGCGCAGCAGTCGATCGCTCAACCACTGCGCCAACCGTGCCGTCAAAAAAAAAACCTTTTTTCTCTATAATTTTATTATTGCAGGCATAATCAGCCTTAAAATTTCCCACTGGTGGGAAACAGGCATCGCTGTGAGAGGAAGTGGGCTCCATTTCACAATGCGAGTCCAGTGCGGGTTGGGTTGTGTACTACCAATAAAATGTTGACATTAATAAATTTAAAAGCAATTCTGAAATATTCATTCACTCACAAACAAACTCATGCTTCAAAGGAATCATCATATTAAAATACAATTTCATCATAGGTTTTTTAAATATTTGTAAAAGATTTAAAAACAATTAATTTTATTGAAGCCGAAAGAAGCTTACATGAAAACAGATTAAAATTTCAATTATCGTCGTAATGGGATATGGTAGCTTAGTGTTGACGGGTTCAATCCCGCTTGTGTCAGTTGTTTTTAAATATCGAACAAAAATATTACCTAAATTTAAGATTCATTCACAGAGGAGTAACTTTTTATAGTCCAATATGGTGACATCGAGTTTTCCATAAATATTACGGTCTTTTGACTTACTTTTAAATTCGTTTTTCTTTGTCACACTCACATACGTTTAACATCATCTGCCTAGCCTTTTCCCAATTATCATCATCTTCTTCATCATCATCATCATCATCATCATCATCATCATCATCATCATCACCATAATTATCATCAGCCTATAATGTTCCCACTGCTGGGACACAGGCCTCTCTAAGATAGGGAGTGGGCTATAATCCACCACGCGGACCCAGTGCGGGTTGGTAGATGTCTCATGGCTTCGAATTTTTTGTTCTAGGATATGCCAGAGCAGCCCATTCCCAATTATATTGGGGTCAAAATATAAAAAATCAAAATATTTTTATTAAACATAGGCCTACATGCGCACTTGTAAAACGTCGAAAAAAAAGTGCTTGGTTCGGGTTGGTCGTTTTCTATGCAGAAGAACCGTCAAGAAACTCCATGGTTACTCTTTTAAAATCATTTGGTTTTACAATACAAGGTGTTGTTTTGCAACCTCGTCAAATTTCAGGAAGTGGTCACGAAAGACATAAATAATCAATTAAAATTACGGTATCTAGTTAATTATTAATTAACGCTGATTTTTTTGGTTATTTAAGTTTGTCAGTATTTCAGAATAACCCCCTTAACGTGGTTTAGGGACTAGGAAATTATCGAATAAACGTTTGAGATTGTTTGTATGTGTGTAAGCGAGGTTATAAGGCAAGAACCAGACGGTTTGCGTTTAAAACACGGGTGGTTCAAACTTACCGATTTCCGAAAAAAGAAAAAAAAGAAAAATTACCTACCCATTTTATTATTGATTCGGGACGAGAATCATTAGCTTAATTACCCCCTTGAATTTGACGAGGATGCAAAACAACACCTTGTCTTTCTATGTTACAGCGTTAGCGTCTTAAGTATAGGACGATAATTTAGGCCCGACAATAAGTCGTTGCTTACTAGAAAACGTAAAACAAGATAAAAAGTTACCAAGGATCTAGGAATCTATAAGGCCTATAAGGCCTCCAGTGTTACTGGATGCAACTTTAGCAATACCAGTATTTAACATGAAGAGACTGTCTGTTTGACTGACATCAACGTTAAAGAAGCCATTTCTCAAAACCATTTTAAATTCACTTTACTAATTTCTGACATTTTAGCTGGGGAAAAGAAGAGGCGTTTGCCAGCACACATTAAAAAAAAAAAAAAACACTAATATATTTTACACAACCTGCGATAAGATTTTTAACTGACATGGTCACCAGCACTATTCATTATCACTGATAAACAAACAAACTGCTGTTTGGCTGTTTGTGTATGTAAGTTTAAATGTTTGTAAACGCACCCACGATACAGGAGAAATTCCTAGTGTGGGGCAACGTCTAAACAAACTATACATATACTCAGAAATAAATGATATTCTATTCTATTCTAACTGAAAACAAATAGTAAACATGGTAAATATCCCATTATCAGTAAATGATAACCTGCCATAAGGTTGAATATTACCTACGATTTTAAGACGTGCTTATTTACTACTTTCATTTTAAAATGAAAGAGTATGTTCCCGTGCAAATTCTTTTATATTAACGGGGTGACGTATAGTAGTCTCGTAAAGTAAGTTCTTCATATAGTACGGTAAGGCGTCGGAAACCTGGTGTCAAGGAGCTTACCCTAGGAGCGTAGGAAATTAATAAAGTAAAAGCTAGTGGACATGATAAAGTCTCTATCTTGGCTCTTACAAATATTATATGAAAATATTGTGTTAGAAAACTACCTACCTATTCGACTATCTAATTACTTTAATATTAAAGAGGTTATCATAAAATAACTGCAATTTTTTAATCTGATCTAAAGACTGTTAGAAAGTTTTAAATTGTAATAGTTTTTTGTAGGCAAAATTTTAATAAAGCTTAAAGAACCTATTTCTTATTGTAAATAATGTTGGCCAGGATTACTTCGAAAACAAGGCAAATTAATAACATTTCATTCAAAATAAAAATATCAAATTCAGCAAAACACAAATAAATTTTCTAAACAGGCTATCTTCAACATGAAAACGCGGTACCTATCTGTCCAGACAACCGCCACGCCACAGCCACGTGTGACCACCACACAACCGCAGTCATTTGCAGCTAACATTTCGCCATGTGGGTCGCATCCGGGAAACTTTGCCAATAATGTTATTGAACACGTTCGATAGTTGTCAGGTATTGTGTTATGGCTCTGTTCAGACGAAGTGGAGCATTTTGGCTGGAGAACTGCTGCTTCTAGTGTCTTCGAGATTGTACATAACTTGGGCTTGGAAGTTTTCAATTTGTTAATTCAAGATGGTCAGTTCATGGTCATTATCTACCAAGATTTTTCCTTTAGTGTTTGTTGGCTGACTGGATTGGCTTCCAGTCCGCATGGATACAGCTGACTACCAGTAATTTAGATAGTGCGGCTGACTATCTTCAAAACCCAGTCATTCGGTAACATGATAGCCCTTGGTAACACTAAGTGTCTAGTTGTCAGACTTTTTGGTTGTTTTCTGACTGCAAATTCTAACAAAAATAATTATACAAGGTGTTGTTTTTCATCCTCGTCAAATTCAAGGACGTAACTATGCTAATGATTCTCGTCCGGAATCAATAATAAAATGAAAAGGTATTTTTTTTTTCTTATTTACAAAAATCGGTAAGTGTTGAACCACCCGTGTTTTAAACGCGGCCCGTCTGATCCTCGACCTATAACCGAGCTTATTTTTCTCTTATTTACTAAAATCGGTAAGTGTGAACCACCCGGCCTACTCACTGTGGCATGGAACGATAGTAGTGAGACACAACGGCGTAACGCGGCTAACAGCTGATGGGCCACGGGCGCACGCGAGCGCGAATTTTATATGGCTGTTTAAAAAAAAAAAATGTTAAAGTTGTTTGTTATAATATATTATGTATAATCACGTGTTGAAGTATCGGTCACTAATTACCAGTCAGCTTAAATAAATTGACAGTGGTATACTTTCAACACAATACAATAAGTAGGTATGTCATTCCATTTGCCAAAAAACTAATAGGTTAGAATGTCGGTATTACAATCCAGAATAAAAAGGAAGAAAAACTCGCTCACAAGAAAAACCTTTGTTAAAAAAAAGCCATGTTACTCACAATTTAACAAGAGTTTAATTAAAGAAGTCATGTTTCCTACGCTTACAATACTAGGTCAAATACCTCAGTTCTTTACCTAAGTATCGAATACATCGCAATTTCTTTGAACTTCAATAAAAATAAAAATAACTGGAGTTCTTTGGGTATTTTTATTCGCTAAGATAAATTAACAAATATTTCGTGTATATTTTCAAGTTTCATGTATATTGAAATACTTGTGCTAAAAGAAATTAGAAATTCGGCGTATGAAGTGTAAATAAGCAGATATTTGTGGGTAGAACAGAAGTGAGAGGCACTAGTCATGATATCATCATCATCATCATCAGCCTATATTGTTCCCACTGCTGGGACGCAGGCCTCCTCTCTATGAGAGGGAATGGGCTGTAATCCACCACGCGGGCCCAGTGCGGGTTGGTAGATGTCACATGTCTTCGAATTTTTAGTTCTAGGACATGCCGGTTTCCTCACGATGTTTTCCTTCAGCGTTTTGAGAGCAGCGGTGATGAAATAAATTACACAAAGTAATGCGCCTGCCTGGGTTCGAACCCACGGCTTACTGCTCGTAAGTCGGGGCTGCCACCACTGGGCCACCGCTGCTCTCAGTCATGATACAGTACAAATAAATAAAATTGAAAAGTCTGTTTAAAATAAAAAAAAAAACAGCTTGTTACTAATTAATGCATATGAAAGTAGGTATACATACAATATACGGTACTTATGAAAACTTCAAAAAAATGTCGATCAGTCTGTCTGTTTGTTTTCCGAAACTGATGAACCACTTTTGACGGGACCATTAATGGCAGATAGCTGATGTTATAAGGAGTAACGAAAAGGGTTAAGGTTCCGTGCAAAAAATTAAAACCAAATACCTTCAAATTCAAATACGGAAGTAATATTTTAAACAATTAGTGCATATATATTTTTTGAGATATAATATGTTGTTGATGTTTTAAGAGAAATTGTTGCTTACTACATAATATTTTTATTCGAGGAGAAGAAAGAAGAACTTCAAATTTTGGTGCCCAAACCATGTCTTCAAGTCCTAAACTTTAGTCCGAACAAAGTTTATAATAGAAAAAGTGTAACAGAAAACAGCTGTAAGTATACTAAGATATTCTAACTAACTAAAATTAAATGGTGTTTATAATTTGGAAATACAAACCTATTATTAAATAGTGCTATTACATTTTCAAACCAAGGCACTACGATAACGAAGACGATTCTGCGGAAGACGTTGCGTTGGAAGGCCTCCCACTAGGTGGACCGATGACCTGGTGAAGGTTGCGGGGATCCGCTGGATACGAGTCGCACGGGACCGGTCATGCGACACTTGGGGGGCCTATATCCATCAGTGGACGTCTTTTGGCTGAAAAGATAATGATGATGATGCACTAGAAGGCAGTTCGAAAAAAAAACGACAAATAAACTGAAACCAATAAATTTTGGAAGAGATAGGAACATTATTTATTTCAGCTATTATCTGAACAAAAAATGATCCCCCCAGAGTATTATAAACCTCAAAGGAAACGAATTACATCAATTTGTGATATTATTCAATAAAGTATATAGCATCTCTATTCTGAGATAGAATTATTGTTCTCTGTACGTAATAGCTTTAATATTGTTTGATAACTTGTAAATTGTTTGAGCTAATATAAAATATAATGAGCAAATATCTACATAATTATATATTTATTAATGTATTATAGTTATATTATACATGTTGACTACACCCTTTTTTTTGTTTTTTTTGTCCTTCCAAAGGTTGTCTGGAAGATGTCGCTATCAGCGATAAGACGCCGTTATAACCATAAAATTATCAGTTTTGTAAACCCGTTATGTTTCCTTTTTTGGTGTACATTAAAGTTTTATTCTGTTCTATTCTATTCTAATGAAACTATGAATTTTCATTAATTATGTGTCGAATGTTGTAGGTTATCTACCGGAACGAATCAAGACAACACTATTAATAAGTCATAATTATAAAAATAACTTTTTATAAACAATTTTTTAGTTTAAACTTGTATTCTGTTATGGGGGTGTAATTTACACTAACTGACGAAACCCCTTAAAAAAAATGTGTATATTTAATATTTATTGGTAAGTATGAACATTTAATTGTTAACACTTGAATTGCAGTTGAATCGCTTTATCCTTTATCATTACGTGGTTATAAATTGTAACGAAGGCCAGCATTGCTTATCATAAAATAATTACAAGAAAGAATATTATCTACAATACCTAATATCTACAACGAAAACAAACAAGAATATCGAAGCTATTTTGATATTAACACCAAGAGAAAATACCAATAAATACTGTGTCTATTTTCTCTATTAATAATGATACATGAAAGGCATAATGCTTGATCGGTATTTTCATATCCCGATAGATTTTACGCCAATAAAGCGATCAGTGACATAATGAAGAAATACCTCCATCTTTAATATATAAAGTCGCAGATTTTCCTCGGCTTACGCCATCAAGAGGATTCTGGCGGCTTTTTATCAAATTCGGAAGCTGGTAGGTACATACCCGAATACAGTAAATTGAAAATCAATGTTTTCCGCAACGGTTTGTAGTCAGTCGTACCATAGAATATACAGAAGCTCTGTTTCATACATACATACCTCCATACATAAACTCACGCTTTCACATGGCAATTAGCAAAATAAATTTAACTTAAAAGCATATAATATCCGCCTCTGTACTATGTGCTTGAAGTGTTAAATAAATAAATATGTGTAATTAATTAATATGAAAAAAAAAATTATATTGAACGCAGAAAAGTTTCGTGTTCGTGCTATCAACCGTTGAGAAGATCTCTCGTGTGGAGGTGATCCTGAATTCAGGATCGAGTCAAGGTGGTTATAAAAATGTATTGTCACCAGATCCAAAGGTGTGTGCAAAATTTCAGGTCAATCGGATACCAACAAGTGGTCGAAAAATGGTTTGCAAATTTTGAAGCAGACAACTTACATACAAATTGCACTTGCTGTACGTGAAGCGTATCTTAGTGTGCGTGCGTTTTCGTTCGTTGTGTGAAGCTGGTGTTCTGGAACTTTCTAGTTTGTGGTCCTACGAACGTATTGGCACTTTACGCCTTTGTTGCTATGACCATTGTGATGTTCAGGATTTGTAGGGTTACAGATCGTAGCTCGTATTTTATATGCATGCGAGTCAGAAACGTTTTCCAATTGTACTGGTCAGGGATTTTGTTTACTGCAATGTATCTTACATTTTTAACACCAAGCTCACATGATCCATGGGTGTAAAATAAGTTGAAAGTAAATGTATTCCTTAAAAAGTTTATTGAAAATAGGGAAAGATTCGGCAACATTTCGCTTTGACATATTGTATTTTTAGGCTAGGCCAGAGAAATCTGTGGTAAAGTCACGGAAAACACCGGGATTGAGGACAATTGAACGAAACTGAAAACTATTGCAGAAGAAAATGAAGGCCTAGACCCAACAGTGGCTGATTCCAGGCATGAAATGATGATACTGAATAGTGGTAAGGCTTCAAAGATACGATAATCTTTATTTTCCTTCGAGTCAAGTTGGTTTAATTTAATTTTAAGTTGACATCACCCGAATCTCCTTTATAGATGGATTACTGGCTTATTCCAATGAGTTCCAAAACTATTGTTTTCATCGGCTCTTCGAAGTATCTGTCATAATTAACGTGTTTTTGGGTTAAGAACGATACTGCCACAAGTATCAGTGATGATCGCAGGTACGGCGTTTATAAGGAATTTATTTTTCTAAAACTTGTTATGTCATTTTGAAGTGCACAATTCATGGTGGCGCTGTTTGTCAAGAAAAATTGCATCAACATGTCAAAGTGGGTACATCAATTTTAGTTCGGTGTTTCCCGCTTCCACTATTAAGTTGGTTGACGTTGAGTGGAGCAACACACGCCCAAGTTACACGTGTATTGCGTTAGCGTCTGCAGACAAAACAAATGAAAGACATTGACTTGACTTGCGGAGCTACTTACTATTGTTACCTTATTCAGGCGGCCAAAGAAGCTCTCCCTCAACGATTGTTTCATGTCGGCAGTATAGTAACTGCCCCGTTGGTCTCGTGGTCGCAAGCGCGACTGCCGAGCACGAGGTCTTGGATTCGATTCCCCGGTAGGGCAAAATGTTATTAGGTTTTTCATCCATCAGGAATTCCCCAGTACCAGTCCCCGCGTCTGGATTTGTGCCCGGTTGTTTTTAATAGGCTTGCCCCCTATTACCTGGGACTTAAAATATATCTCTCGAAATGTGGGTTGTAGCAAACTCGACACTAGATGACACTGTTGCGTGACGTCACTTGTCTGAATCGCGGTGTTAAGATTCTCCGCAAGTCAACGTTGCATTTGTGAAGTACGTCCTACTTGGAATAGTTACACGGGACTCCGCTGCTAAGCTAGACCTTCATAAGACTTCTTGTCAAGTTCTTGGTCTAGAGGACACCAAGTTGCCTCCTTACTCCTTCCTCGGAAAAGGTTGTGTAAATTCGACCTATAATCCTTATTCTTTATTGCACACAAAATTAAAAATTAATATACAGATTGCAATATAAAAATTAAAAATTTAAAAAACCCCCGACGGCAAAAATTCTAAAAAACAAAATTAATCCAAGCGTCGTAGCGTCGGGGGTCCGCTTTGTTTGTATATATATTTTTATGTACTAACGGTCTACTTAGCGGTCCCCCGACGCTACGACGCACGGTGGGCTGAAATCGCGAAGTTGGGACTTAAGGATTTTTAAATATATATTTGCATTGTATATACTTATACCATACTTTTATGTTTTGGAACTTTTTTTTAAAGTAGGTTATTACCCTAAAATTTCAGAGATTTAATTTGTATGAATAAAACAAAGAATTCGATGCATGGTGCATATTATTAGGATTATTATTATTAGTTTGTTGTAAATATTTTGTGCAACTGCATTCCACACCACTCTTTCCACAACACCAAAACCGGTTTTCTTATCAGTAGACGAGTCGTCATTAGTGACGTGCGCCAATCAGAGGGCAGTAAATTTGCAGGTAAAAAATATTTGGGGTAGCAAGTTGAAAACAATGATATCAGTTCGTTGTAACCACCCTTTACATACGGACTACCCGCTCGTTACTTGATTTTTGTTAAAAGTTGATTTTCGAGAATTTTGTGAAAATGTTTAGTGATTTAGTTACTAATGTTGATATGTTTGTGAAATTGAAATCAAGTGGTAGTATTAAGGATCATAACTTTTTATACAGTGCTATCAAGTCAAAATTGTGTGATTTAAATCAAGATAATGATAATTTGCTAAAGGAATTCTGCGCAAAGTATTGTTATAATACTTATAAAAAATGGGAAAATGCTAAACGAAAAGAACATACATTTAGAAGTAAATACAGTGATTGGTTGGCATCGGAGATAGTTTGGCCTGAGTTTATGAAAGATTTTGCAAAAAACGACGACGAACCAGTTCCTAGCACATCAACTACATCTCATGAAAAGGTGTCTGTTGGTACATCAACTCAAGTAAGTCCGAGAAAACCATTTACAGAATTAGGTCCTAAACAAAAAAAGAGACGTACGGAACTTACTACGCAAACTATTGCTTCAGAGGAGTTGTCACATGCCCATGTTTTTAACTTAAAAGCAGAAGGAAAGGAAGATGTTGCTGACATATTACAGCATCTGCTCAAGCATCCACAGGACGTGCAAAAAGTAAAAGATTGTCTTTTTGGAAATAAAAAGAAATCAGTATTCTCTCCAGATGAAGCTTTAGGCTTGTTTTTGTCTTTGAAATTGTCAAAATGGCAATATAATACGCTACGAAAAAGTATCGCAGAAGTAACTGGTACCAACGTATATCCCTCTTACTACGCACTGCAAAATGAAAAAATTAAATGTTATCCACCTAAAACTGCTATTGTAGTAACAGATAAAACGGCTATGATAGAATTGCAGGCACTATTGGATATTACTGTGAAGAGAATTATAATGTCAAACGAAATTAGTGAAACTTGTAAAGATTTGACACTGATTAGTAAATGGGGATTTGACGGAGCTTCGAATCAAGCCAATTATAAGCAGAAAGTTGGAAGAGAAAATGAAGAAGATGAGGACTTTGACGATTCTAGCGTATTTATGGGTAGTTTGATTCCTATCAAATTAGTGTCTGGTGACAGAGTTATATGGGAAAATGATTCCCCAAATTCCTCATTATGGTGTCGTCCGCTGTTTTTTAAATTCATGAAGGAAAACAAATTCAGCATTTTGCAAGAAAAAAATGCGATTGAGGCAGAGATTAACAATTTAGTTAAGACAGTGGTTGATGATTTGACCATCTCGCACAACCTAATACTAACCATGATAGATGGTAAAGCGACTGCAGTTCTTTGCGATACATCAACACAAAGATGTGACATATGTAAAGCTACTCCAAAGGAAATGAATGATTTGTCCTTGGTTTTGGCAAAAGAAATTGATGTCGATTTATATAAATATGGTTTATCGTCGTTACACATCTGGATACGATTCATGGAATGCATTCTTCATATAGCGTACAGATTAGATTTGAAGACATGGATGGTGAAAGGTGACAGTAAAGCTATTATGGAGAGCAAAAAGAGAAATATTCAGGAAGCATTTAAATCCGAAACAGGACTTTTAATTGATGTTGTGAAACAGGGTCATGGTACAACAAATGATGGGAATACTGCGAGGAGATTTTTCGAAAACCCCGATATTGCAGCTTCGATCACAGGAGTAAATGAAGAATTAATAAAAAGATTTAAAACTATATTAGAAGCAATTTCGTCGGGTCACCGTATTGATATATTGAAGTTTAAAGATTATACCGAAACCACCATGGAACTATACATTGAATTATATAATTGGTTTTACATGCCTGCAAGTGTTCACAAAGTTTTAGCTCACGGAGCAGCTATTATTGAAAGCTTGGGTATAGTGCCCATTGGAAAATTATCCGAAGAAGCAGCTGAAGCACGCAACAAAGATTTTCGGAGATATCGTGCTCATAATTCGAGGAAATTCTGTAGAAAAGCTACTAATGAAGATATTTTGAACAATTTGTTAATCAGCTCTGATCCACATATTTCAAAGATACGACACAAACTGGTGCGAAAACACAAAGCCTTTTCAGAAGAAGCAACAGCTTTGTTGATCGTTAAGGATACATTTGTTGACGATGATGATCAAGAAAATTTAGGGGTTTTAACTGAAGACCCGTTATTGTCAGAGCATGGTGTTGAGCATGGTGCAGGCCCCTCCTAAAAATATTGGTAAATGATTTGAATTTTGAATTTGTCTTTGTAAGTCTCACACATACAGAACACAGATTTGTAGTCGTGGATTAGGCCTATTGGGGAGACCACTGATAAAAAAAACGCGCCTAGTTCTCTACCTCTGGGGTGGTGTGGAATAGAGAATACAATAATTATCACTGCTAAGTATTCTAAGATTTAGGTGACTTTTAAGATATTTTCGTTCAAAAAAATCTAAAAAAGTCTAACTACCTACTAAGTCACAGTAAACTACAGTAGACGATTAGATGCAAATAAATTGTACTATTAAAATACTTATCCAACAATTGGAAGAAATTTGAGATTTTGTAGACTTAAATGCGATTTTAATAAGAAAAAAAATTAAAAAAAAAAATTCTCCTAAATCGCAGCAAAGCGCAGTAGCTGACTAGTTGTAAAAATAAGCTAATAAATAGTACTATTTTAATATATACATCGCAGTTGGAGATGTTTTCAGATTTTTGAGATTCTTTAGATTTTATGATTTTTTCTATACAAAAAAATATTTAAAAAATTGTAGTACTAAAAATAATGCGTAAAATAAAAAGTCATAGAACAATAATTTACTGTATTAGATAGTAGAACAAATTTGCATCATTAATCAGTAAAAATAAGATGACTTTTTTTTTAATGTCCTAAGTCCACTACGTATATAAATCAACCCACCGTGCGACGCTTGGATTAATTTTGTTTTTTAGAGGTTTTGCCGTCGGGGGTTTTTTAAATTTTTAATTTAATTTTTATTTCATGCTTTTTAAACTTAATTTATTTTTTCTTAGCCTTGACTGTCCCACTCCTGGGCATAGGTCTACTCCCATTCCTTCCACTTTTCTTGGTGTTGCGCCTCTTCTCGCTTATTAACGAAAACAAGGAAAGACATGAATTAAAAAAAAAACTTGAGCTTATAGGGGGGAGGGGGGGTGTGCAGCCTACCCCCCTGGCGATGCACATGGTGAGAAAGTGACAAGAATTCAAATTTCCAATCAACTAGACCCGTAGAAATTGTTTAAATCCCTTGATCAACTAGAAAAGAAGTGATGAGCTTCAAACGGCTGAGCAGATTTTCTGGAAACATAGCTAAGAACACTCTCGATTAAAATACCTTTCAAATGACACCAATTTTATCAAAATCGCTTCATCCGTTTGGGAGCTACGATGCCACAGACAGACACACAGATACACAGATACTCACGTCAAACTTATAACACCCCTCTTTTTTGGTCAGGGGTTAAAAACTTATATACAACGGCGAGCTTAACCCAGAATTGGTATACAGTACGTGATTTTGTTAATAATTGCTTAATACGTACTCTATATTTTAATACGTCTTTAACACCTGTATAATCTTCTAAAATAATGAATAAATTTATCTTCTATACATACATACAAATAAATACAATTGAAGTGTCTGTTTGTAATATTAAAACAACCGCTTTTTACTACATGCATATGAATGTAACGTAGGTATATACGTTACATATACCAAAATAACTTTTTTTTAAATTTTTGTCTGTCTGTCGGTCTGTCTGTTTGTTCCGGCTAATCTCTGGAACGACTGGACCCATTTTGACAGTACTTTCACTGGCCGATAGCTGATGTAATAAGGAGTAACTTAATTTAAAAAAATCTAATTCCACCCGGACGAAGTCGCGGGCACAGCTAGTTGAAAATAAAAATAAAATGTTCCAGAACTGATAAACCGATTTTGAGGTCAGTCGGGTAAAATCCACTAATGCGCACTGGCCCCGTGCTATAGACAACGGCCCACTAATCTAATAGGGGGAAGGCCTAATTCCTAGCAGTGGAAACAAAAAGGCTGATTACTGATTGTGCTTTAAATCCAAGTGTTTCATCAAAATAAAAATGTAGGTTTAATCGTCGTTATAACCCTTGAAAGCTCAAAACAAAAAGCAAAATATTTTCTTTTTAAGCCTCCAAAAAATTCTGACGACAGTTTTATTTATAAAACCTACTAATAAAAAAAGCAACGACGGGGCTTTCAAAAGTTTGATAAAATTATTTCAGGCAGTTCAAAGGTGATTACGGAGATTAAAACTAACTCCACGGGCAACTTGCGTTATTGTTTATGCGGGCACAACCCTGATAAATGAAAAGGGTGGAATCGCCCATTCGTGACCACAATTGAAACAAAGAGGAAACGCGGGGAAATAAAGCAATCAAATTGAAACTTGGCTTTGAATTTAAATTAAGTGCAGTATAGTTTGAACACAAAAATTAAACAATTTATTCTTGAAAGGCAAGTTAAGAGAGTTCCGATAAAAATAAAATATCCAGTTTCTTCAGAAAATGGAGAAATGCTTTGCGATAATGTCTTTTCATCCTATTCTACTTTCAAGTATAAAATTGAGAAAAATTCTTCATTTTCATGAAACTTTCTAAAGCTAATCTAACAATGCTTTTGTAAGGTAATCCCACTATCGTTTCGTTCAGAAACGAATAAAAACTGATAAGCGGGTTATGTCTCTAGGCAATAAGAATAAAATTAGCTTTATATTTTATAAATAGGTACCACACTGCGCTCCAAAACACACATTTCTGATATTGCTCAAAAAGCCGCTAAGCTGAAGTGGGACATGACTGGCCACGTCTGCCGCATGCCCAATGATCTGTGGGCCAAAATAACCACTTTCTGGAGCCCTGACACAGCCAGAAGGCGTCGCGGTAGACCTCGTAAAAGATGGCGGGACGAGTTAGACCACCCAGTGGTCCACATTGGCCCTGGATCGAGATAGTTGGAAGTCATGGGGAGAGGCCTTTGCCCATCAGTGGGATGACGCAGGCTAACAGTATCAGTATTATATTTCACTGTATTTTGAGGACAATTGCGTAACACACTTACAATACCAATACTTTTCATTTCAACAACATTCATTGAGTGATTTACGTTGTTTAGCAAACGATTTTGTCATATGAAGCAAGCAATCGTTAACCAACTTCAATCAAAATTCCTCGGGTTGCGATAAAAAAAGTGTGTAGATTTTGGGTGCAGGTCACCGAAGCAACTGTTAAGCGTACGTGTCTGAAGGTTTACTCAGGTCTGGCAAAATATTATCGGTGTTTTTTCGTTATAAAATTCTTAGTACTTAACAGCCTAGCTGGATGAGAGTGGCCGAGGATCGTGCTCAGTGGCGTGTCATGGGAGAGGCCTATGTCCAGCAGTGGACGAATACAGGCTGATGATGAACAGCCTAGATTATACACTGTTGGTGGCACAACTTGCTACCTACAGCTTACCTATAGCTTAATTTATTGCATAGGAGTCATCAAGCTCTTCGGCAAATACCTACTAGAATTTTTTTAGTAGTAGTTTGGGATCTGGATTCGCGGTCTATTGATGGCAATAGGCTCACATCTTATTATATGGGACTTCTTTCTTTTTCATGTGGTAAGTGCATAACCGGTGTCAGAGTTTTTTTTTATGCTGTCCCTTGCATCTGACTTGGCTTTACATGCCGTCGAGAATATCCTCACGATATTTCCTTCAATATGAGACTTATAAATTTACTAGCAGTTCGCCCGCGACTTCGTCCTCGTAAATTGTGTTATAATATAGCCTATCTTACTTAGTAAAGATGTAGCTTAATAATGGTTAAAGAATTTTTTAAATCGGTCGAGTAGTTTTTGAGTTAAATCGTAAACAAACAATCAAACCTGTCCTCTTTATAATATTATTAGTTAGACTACACGTCGCCAGGAAAGTGGCATGACCTAAAACCAAAAATACATGTGACACCAATACGTACTGCGCCCGCGGGGTGGATGGATTTCAGCCCACTCTTTTACAGAGAAGGGGGCTGTTTCCTAGCAGCAGGAACTTTATATACTGACTAGCTGTCCTAACTTCGTCTGCGTCTTTAGTTTTTCATTGCTGCTCTGCTCTTGTATGTCGGAGCGTGATGATATATAGCCTATAGCCTTGATAAATGTGCTATCTAACACTGAAAGAATTTTTCAAATCGGTCCAGTAGTTCCTGAGATTAGCGCGTTCAAGCAAACAAACTCTTCAGCTTTACAATATTATTGATTTAAATTATTGTGCTATTTCATAATTGACAATTGAGTACCGCCACAATGGCCGAGTGGTCTGAAACGCGACTGCTGAGCATGAGGTCCTGGGTTCGATTCCTGGGTCGGGCAAAGTGTTATAGGATTTTTCCATCAGGAATTTCTCAGTAGCAGCATCAGAATTTGGATTTGAGACCGGTTGATGGCAATTGGCTCGCCCCTATTACATGGGACTTAAAACATAATTGGTGAAATGTGGGTGTACTATAAGGTACGCCTTCATCTGCTTATCCCCTCAGGAATAACAAGCTTGATGTTATATAATTGGCCAAATTTTGTGTAATAAACCCCTCTAACTCCCTTTCAGGGAATAAAAGCAAGAAAGTAATTATGTTATCTTTTCGTTGACAATCTTTAATTCAGTCGAATTCTTATAATAATATTGCCAACTATAATTAAGTCTTTGAGCACTAATTACATGTCGTCAGTTCATTAGGCGATGGAAATTAAATGCTCAGAGGAATGTTGGCGTGTCTGTTACTAGCCTTATCATTAATTCTTGGGTCTCAAGGATTGTGATAACTAGTAATTATTAAAAAAGGTCTAGGCATTATACCCTAGTCTTTATAGTAAGGATTGGGTACTTACAAGAGTGTTTTATGATCTGTCCTAGGTCCTCTAACTATTTGGGTTTTTGTAAATTACTGGCTTGTCGAAAAATTATTCTGGTATGTAATTTTTGTGGATGAAAGACAAAAGGCGGCTGTTTGTCGTTTGTTAGTGTCAGAACTTTGTTTTGTAGAGTTGAAGAAACTAACCAACTTTTCTATGGTAAACTTAAACTGTTTATGCTACGCCTAACGTTAAGGAAACGTAACTTGAAATGTGACTCACGTTGAAAAGGATCGCCTAGTAGTAGTTTTTTGTTCAGACTTACTCTTCTTTATCAGAAGGTTAGTACCTAAACTGGTGTCACTCGTATCAGAGTTTTTATGCCGCCCATCGGCCTCTGACTTGGCTTACATGCCATCGAGAAATATATCTTAGGCATGCTGGTGTCCCCTTTTTGAAATATTTACTTATGTACTATACCTAATTAACTAAAATTACATGATTTGTATATATTTAAAGTTATACTGCATGTTTGAATGTATTTAATTTAAAGTATTTTGTTATAAACACTATTATTTTGTTACTTGTTTTTATGATAATTCTTATTTATGATATTATTTATAGACACTACACTTCTTAAACTTCATATTTATGGATAGCCTTAAATATGAAGTTTAAGAAGTGTAACACCTGAATTGATTTTAATAGAAATGGAATTAACTGAAAGTGATGATTCAAATTAAACAATTCAAATTCCACAGAGTTCTTTACAAACTATCATGATCAATCATTTATAATTTTTGCATGGCTCAATTTTATTAATTTGTATAGTTTTGTAATCTTACTTGTAAAAGCTACTGGAATTAACCCGGCGGGAGTGTGGTGCAGAATATATTTCATCGAGCATGTGGCGGGGTATGACATGCCCGTAAACTAAACTGCCTGTATATGATTATAATAATCAAAATTAGTTGAAACTTTAATTTTATTTATTAAAACACAATCCCTTTACTTATATTTATATGAAAAACTTAGTCATATTATTATATTTTAATAGTTTTTATTACCAAAGTTCAGGGACAAATTTTAAGTTTCAAATCAAAACAGTCTTCGATAAGAAGCATCAATCCTATTAAAATAAACTAATATTACTAAATTAAACAAAATAAAACTCTAAAAGACATAAAGAACAAGAGTTCTTGAATAAAAAAACATTAAAATAACTAAAGTTATCATTAAGAACTAGATTCATATATAACATAGACCTAAGTCTGATTTCCCTATTGTTTTCACCCATATTTGTCAAAAGCCTAAAAAAGACAAGAAATAATAAAATTAAATGTAAGAATGTTATGATTAAAAGCACACGTAAACTATGTGGCGGGGTGTCACATACCCAACGTACATATAATCGTGTGTATCTCGAACGCCGGCTGACGCCACACTTCGATCACGCCACTGTGCCTTCCTGCACAACCTCAGCTCCAGGTACGCGAAGGCGCTAACACGGTAACTTACAATAATAAAAATGTACGCCAGCAAAAAGAATTGGTGGGGTATGCTACACCCCGCCACACTCCCGCCGGGTTAAAAGGCTTTTTTTATTTTTTCACGATGTATTCATTCACCGAAACAACTGATACAATACGCACATGAATCCGAAAAATCACAGGTTCGTGTCTTAGTTTCGAACTTAAGATATATGACATTTGTAGTCCGACAGTCACACCACTAGGCTATCAAAGCCGGTGCAGACATACTTATGTCTGAAGGGGGCATTTGGGGGCATTACATTTCATATTACGTTTCGCCAATGTGTACCCAGTATTCGTTAAACGGTAGGCCTGAATTTAGTCCAAAATTATAGAAAGTAAATTATCACCAAACTGCAAGCTTAGAATAAATACCAAACTTAAATATGAGAGGTAAATGAGCGGGTAACCGAACAAATTTCAACCGTCTGCTCTCTGCGGTAAATGAGTTATTCCTTGAAATAAAAATCGAGCTTTGAATTCTAAGTATCGAAAAAGTCTAGGGAACTTTTCACCAATGAAACGGAACTGTATCAATCTAATCTAAACAGCGTTCCAGAGTTGTCATGTCTATATTCCTTTTCAATTATATTACTGACATCTCAACGCGTTTAGTTTTATTGCAGGTGAAATTCTCCTTAGACTTTGAACAAAAACAAACCATAATATAATAATTATTTTTTGAGCAAAACATAAAAATAATAAACATTAATCGGACCAAAGCTTTATTTTCTTATATAATTGCTGCTGAACAACGTATCTCAAAGTAGATTAAAAACATGCCTCCAAGCATAATGTTATATACAGCATTTAGATGCTGTATAACATTACTAGCTGTACCGCGCAACTTCGTCTGCGTCACATTATCCCCGTTTTCGCAACATTTTTCATTGCTGCTCCGCTCCTATTGTTCGTAGCGTGATGATATATAGCCTATGTCCTTCCTCAGGTTGAAATCTATCTTCTTGCCAAATTTCATTAAGATCCGATCAGCCGTTTGGTCGTGAAAAGGTAACAAACAAACTTACTTTCGCATTTATAATATTAGTTAGGATGCTTTCGCTTAGGCGAAGGTAATCCTCAAGATAAGTGTCGGCTTCCACGACTGTGTGGTAACGTAAAAGATCTTTTAACAGATAGCTAAAAACATCATGTGACCTTGGCATTTAAGACTTTCAACTATGCATGAAATAAATCCCTTAGTAAAACGTCTGTATTGCTGCAAATACATATAGAACATACCCTAATCTCCCTAACCCTAATCTCTTCAGAGTTAGAGTGAACAGGCTTCTTCTGGGTAAGCTCGTACCATCGTCGACTTGGTCTCTGACCTAGACTAGAGTCAAGAGCAAACCCATGGCAAATTTAAAAATATACAGATTTCGCAAGGTATGGTTCAGTCCAGTCTAATTTCAAGCCTATTGCGAACAACTCGGCATAAATCGGACGCTAGGCTTCCCGCTTAGAAATTATAAGAAACCTACATACCTACATACTGTGGAAGTGTGAGATAACCTCACACTTCCACAGTCAAAATCAAATTCAGCAAAATGCCAAAAATAAATTTAACATAAACTTAACATCACGCCTGTAATCCCTGATGGGTTAGGCTGAGGTGTATCTAATAGTACGCTCACATTTCGCCAGTTATGTTAAGTCCCATGAAATAGGGGGTGAACGTATTGCCATCAACCGGGCACTAATACAGACTCCGTGGCTGCTACTGGTAAAGGAATTTTAGTTTGATGGAAAAACCCAAACTTCTCCCGACCAGAGAATCGAACTCAAGACCTCACGCTCAGCAATAGGGGATAATCTGTTGTAATTTCTAGGAAAATACTGCTTAAAAGTTGTGAAAAAATTTTATTGCTAGTTGTCATTACAACGGATAGAATAAGAAGCATATTTAAACTAGTATTTTCTTCTTAAGCTGAACATGTTACCAGAGAGGTTTAATAGCTACAAAATAGTATGCATTTACAACATCCGCCCTCAATTAAAACTCTCCAATAAAAAAAAAAAAGAATACCACATTATCAAAACCTATGCTAAATCTAAACCAGCTACACATCTTTTATGTGCAATACGTCCTAACGGTTTTGTTAGCATATCAGCAAAATTCAAATCTGATCTGACGTATTTAATATCTATAATACCGTCAGATACCTTCTCCCGTATAAAGTGATATCTTGTATCTATATGTTTCGTTCGCTCGTGATGGACAGGGTTGTGCACTAAACTTTGTGCACTCTGACTGTCGTTAAACAAAGTAACAGTATCGGACTTACCGGTTATTTCGGATACAAATCGTCTTAGATAACACGCCTCTTTAGCCGCAGCGGTTAGTGCCATATACTCCGCCTCAGTAGATGACAGAGCAGTCGTCTGCTGCTTTTTAGCTTGCCACATTACAGGACCTCCAGCCAGCGTAAAATAGTAGCCAGTATATGACTTTCGGTCCATGCTACAGTTAGCCCAATCTGCGTCCGTGTATCCCTTTAGGTACTCTCCACTCTTTCTGTAAGTAAGAGCATAATCCATTGTACCTCTCAAATATTGCAACACTCTCTTTGCTGCTAGCCAATGTTCTTTATTGAACTTTGTGTTGAACTGACTGAGATAGCTCGTCACAAATGCTATGTCAGGGCGAGTGTTTACTGCCAAAAACATAAGGGATCCAATTAAACTTTGAAATGGATACTCGTCTTCTCCATTTCCAGTACTCAGCTTCTTCAGGGTTGATGGAGTCTCAACCGTCTTGCACATATCCATACCAAATTTTTTCAGCAAACTTGAAATAAATGTTTTTTGACTAACCTTTACTTCACCATCGTCGCTTCTATGGATATTTAATCCGAGATAATATTTTAATTCTCCCAGAACTTTTATTGAAAAAATATTTTTCAGGTCATGTATGACAATGTCAAATGTCATTTCATTTTGGTAAAAAACAATAATGTCGTCGACAAAAAACTGCCAATAAGACTAACTCTTTACCAAAAAGTTTCCTATATACGCATGGTTCCGAAGGAGTTTTTTCAAAACCTAATTTCAACAGTGTTTTATCCAACATCTTGTTCCATGCTCGCGGTGCTTGTTTGAGCCCGTATAAGGATTTCTGCAGCAGACAAACTTGAGCTTCTTGTCCTTTCTTTACGAAACCTTGAGGTTGTTCCATAAAAACTTCCTCTTCAAGATCTCCATTTAGAAAAGCTGTATCAACATCCAAGTGTCTCATTTTTAGGTCCATTTCTACAGCTAAAGCAAACAATGTACGGAGTGAAGAATGACGAACTACAGGGGCAAATGTTTCATTATAGTCAACACCTTCCACTTGTCTGAAACCTTTAACCACTAGTCTTGCCTTATACTTCATAATATTTCCGTCAGCATCCATCTTTAACTTATAGACCCATTTTGAAGGTATGACCTTATTTCCATTGGGTCGGTCAACAAGCTTCCAGGTTTTTAATTTTAACAAAGAATTGTGTTCATCAGTCATTGCCAAATGCCATCTATCAGCATCATTTGAATTAACTGCCTCGACATAATTCTCCGGTTCAATAATCTCTTCAGCAAATACCTTAGACGTAAAGAAATCAGGTTGTTTACGAATCCTAGTAGGATATCTGCTTACTTGCTGATCCACAGCTCGCTCTATCCGTTCAGGACTTGTAGGATCCTCTGATTCTGCTGAATTATAATCATTTTCATCATCACTACATACAGAATTATTTTCTTGACGAACTTCATTCTCATCCTGCTGCTGTTGTTCATCAATCAAAATTACTGGTTCCGTTTGCACAGATTCAACAGCATTTCCTTTTAATTGTGAAAAATGATTTTCAAAAAATGTTACATCTCTCGACTTCTGTATGCTTCTTGGATTTGAAGAATCCCTGAAATAATAACCATTTCGATCTTCTGAGTATCCAACAAAGATTACTTCTTTAGTCTTCAGATCAAGTTTCTTCCGTTGACAAGCGGGAACTTGTATAAGTGCTCTACACCCAAACACACGCAAATGGGTCAAATCACCCTTATTCCCATTCCATTTTTCAAAAGGTGTTTTACTTTCTAGAGCCCGATGTGGTGACCTATTTTTTAAGTATACAGCAGTCTTGAAGGCATCTTCCCAGTACGCTTTGGATAGCGAACTCTGAGCTAACATGGACCGTGCTTTTTCCACGATGGAACGATTGGTCCTTTCTGCTACTTCATTTGATTGAGGACTATACCCTACTGTAGTCTCATGCGTCACTCCTCTTGTAGCTAAGTAATCCGCAAGCTCTTTATTGACATACTCCTTTCCACAGTCAGTTCTCAATCTCTTGATTTTAGCGCCGGTTTGTCTTTCCACTAATGCTTGAAAAATACAAAACTTTTCCTTAACTTGTGCTTTAGAAGCAATGAAGTACGGATAGATCATCCGCGAAAAATCATCTATGAAAATAAGAACATACTTATTACCCTGGAATGATGTCTCAGACATTGGTCCACATAAATCTGAGTGGATCAATTCTAGCTTTGAGGTAGCTTTCTTGTACGCAATCGTCTTGAAAGGTTTTCTCGCCTGCTTGCCTTCAACACAGGCAACGCAACTCGATTTATCTATTTTAGTATAATCTATACCTACGTGAGAATTCTTTAATTGGTTCATACCAATGCGACATAAGTGACCTAACCGTTTGTGCCATAACAGGTACCTGCTCAACGAGTCAGAGTGCACTTCGTACGCCAGATTTTGGAGGGAATTAGTTGTACAATCGAGAGTGTACAGTCCACCACTAGCCGAACCATGTAGAACCGCCTCACCTTCAAAAGAAAAATCATTATCTCTATAAAAACTACAACCATTTTTATCAAAAAGTACTACAAAACCTTTGTCTACGACTTTCTTGACAGAAATCAAATTATTAGTAAGTTTAGGTACATACGCAACATCTTTGATGCTATTTACCACATTACACACAGTGTTAATAGATATGTCTCCAATACCACCACAGTCGATCTTCTCACCATTGGCAACAGTAACAGTGCTACCTTCTAATGGTTTGATGTCCTTGAACCAATCCCGTCTAGGAGTCATGTGTTTTGATGCCCCAGAATCAATAAACCACTTATTTATCTCCAAACACGAAGAACCAAGAGCACTAAAAGAAGTCTCCTTGTCTGATGAACTAACGCCTTTCTTTACCTTATTACGTAGAGGGCAGTCAGGCCGTTTGTGTCCAGGCTTGTTACATTCATAGCATACAATTGGTTTCTTCTTTTTTGTTTTATGAACATCAATGTCAGATCGATTTTTCAATTGAAAAGCTGCATCACTTTCTGTGGAGTCAATCTTTGACATTTCATTCAGTAGCTTTCTTTTAACTAGCTCGGTACTTACTTCTACATTGCTATTCTCCAATGCCATTATTAGAGGCTCGTATTTCGAAGAAAGACCTCCTAATAAGATCGCAGCAATCGAAGCATCTTCAATTACCTTGCCGATGTCAGCCAAATCTTGTGCAGTACTCAAAACCGAGTTAATGTACATTTCAATATTTTGAAAATCATTCAACGAGAGCCTATATAACTTTCTCTCTAAAGTCAACCTTCTGCCCATGCCTTTATCTTCATAAGCATCTTGCAATGTCTTCCAGGCCTCTAGAGCAGACTTTGCACTTCTAATATGCGTTATTGCAGAGCCATCTACTGTTAAGCAAATTTTTGCTAGTGCTCTCTTATTATTTCGAGATTTTACCTGTTCCGAGGTGGCATCTCCTTCATCGTACCCATCAATTGTGCACCACAAATCTTCATGAATTAAATAGTTCCTCATTTTAAACTTCCACGAAGGGTACCCTTCTCTATTAGATAGGAGAAGCGAGGGTATTGTTGATGAAGACCATCTGACCGCTCCAGAATCACCACTGGACATCTCGAAAATAAAATTTTACGAATAATTCAACTTCACAATATAACCTTTTACACACTATTTGTAATAAGATTAACTGTATTTCCTATGACATTTTTGTGCTGATAACGTGTTGTAATTTCTAGGAAAATACTGCTTAAAAGTTGTGAAAAAATTTTATTGCTAGTTGTCATTACAACGGATAGAATAAGAAGCATATTTAAACTAGTATTTTCTTCTTAAGCTGAACATGTTACCAGAGAGGTTTAATAGCTACAAAATAGTATGCATTTACAACATAATCACATTTTGTTTTTCTTTGCCCTTCGGGTAGATTATTGAAAAGTATTGGACAAGTATTTTTTCTTTTTTCTCGTGGTCTTAAATTTACATAGATATATTGGGTTGAAATGGCGCATGACGTCACATGTAGGTAATTTTTATACCTACTTGTGACGTAGTGAGCCCCCACTCTCCAACTTTAATGAGTTTTAACTAAGTAATTTATTGATATTTTGATAAAACAAAAAATACGTGTCTAATATTTTTGTATTACCTGTCTGACGGACAAAATAGAATGTTTTTATTTACCCAGTCTTCACCCCTATTGCACTTAAGAGCAGACAAACGAGGTAGTCAAGTTAATCAAGTAGTCGAGTCAGTAGATTAAATCAAATTCAAATTCTCAAATTCAGACCGTACACAAATATCGTTTAGAATTGACGTGTTGCGACGTGTGTCAATAACAGAGACTAGAAATCGTTTAGTAACAGTCCTAAAATGAAATGTTTTGGGACAGAAGACGGAGTGATATTGTGGCCCACTCCGACATGGTACGTTCGTTTTTTGCAAGAAGACAGTATGTAACACAATCTGCATATATAATATTTATAACAAAATAAACGCTAAACTACAATTTCATCCTAAAGTCTTGTATGAATGTAAGAAAGTTATAACTGATTGGCTAAAAAATCTAACGTATGAAGAAACTGAGCACATTCTAGTACGAATTTGCTGATTTCACACCTTATACCAGATTTTCTTCTTGGCTGGGTTTTGTTTTATTTTGTATTCTTTTTTAATAATTTAATATCAATACTGAATTAAATAAGGGAAGTAGCGAGCCAACCCCAACACGACTATTTTGAATTACTTACTAGGGCTGTCTCAACTCATGTATAGCATGTAAATTGTGAAACTGAATACACATTCACATTTCACTCAAATGAATACAGCTACAAAAAAAGACAATAAGCAGCAGCTTTAGGGAGTTAACTTCACTATGTTGTCCTGAAAAAGTGTTCCTAAAATTATTTTGTAGTGATTAACGATGACTTCAAAAAGCCGCTGTATTTTTTAACCCCGTTACGTGGAGGCTCTTAACTACCAAAACATTGAAACAAAGTAACTTTATCATACATGTTAAAAGCACAGTAATAATACAAAACTAGAATTGGGTTAATTGAATCACTTTAGTTCTGCTATACGTAAAATCACACCTCTAATCCCCGAAGAGTTGGGCAGAGCGGTAATAGGGGGCGAGCTAATAGCCATCAATTGGGCACAAATCTAGACTCGTGGCTGCTACCTAAAAATTCATGAATGAAAAACCCAATTACACTTTGGCCAAGCACGAATCAGGACGGGATTCAAACCGAGTTGGGACTCGGTTTGAATCCCGTCCTGATTCGTGCTTTGTGCTCGTTTTTAAACCAAAGTTAGATTTTTTATATTAAATGTAACAATAAGCTTTCAACTGCCTTAAGAAATCATCAAAGACAGTCGCTGCGGCCGAATTCGGTATCACCATTATAATCAGGATTCAGTTTAAAAAAAATATTCTCATAGAGAACAGAAACAGTACACTCAAAACTAGAGAAATAGAAATAAATCATGCAGTTATAACATGATGACTCTGTGAGTCGATAAAAAGAGTCTAAAACTCTCCAGAGTCAGAGTTGACAGGGTTGAGAGGTGTCAGGTTAGTAGGTAGAAAGAAGTCAGGGTAATTTTGAAATTAAAAAACATACTGAAATCAGTTTCTTTTTGTCCTAGCTTTGAAGAAAATATTTTTGAATTTAAACTGTGGTTTGAATCACGAACATAACAATCCTATAGAAGTACAGGCTTAAAACTCAAGAGCATAATTTTGTCTTCAAACACGTCTAATGAGAAACAGAATTCGTACCGTGTGTGGTTGATACGGCACTTAGATCAACGAAAACTACTACGACTGACGAAGGCTGTAACAATTGTATTAGGTAACCAAAGAGGATATATGAGTTATGCCCGATTCGTATGTGGAAATGCCAAATGCCCTTGGCATTTCCACAACGCCCTATGCGTCATACCGATCCGAATCGTACCTAATCATCTGTATAATTTTATTTCTCCGTAGGGAACGCTCCTTCCGAGATATCTGGCGATGCGACTTGCATCACATCAAAGAACAGTGCTCTGTATATAAAACGGCACGCGCGTGCTTTAACTGTTTCCATACGTCATTCATTTGTTACCACTGCGGACGCAAGTGGTTTGACCTTTCAAAATTGTTGCGTTCAAAATTTAACTCAATATATGTGATGATAGGAACCATACCCATGACATATGTCAATTTATAACGATTAAGCCATGACTACGGCCGTGGGCCGGTGAGTCAGCATGAACTCGAAATTGAACCCAAAAATAGAATACAACCAACCCTTTGTGCAATCATTTCTTTGAACTAATGTATTCTATTGTTAAAACCACAATAGAGATACGGCCTTGATCTTTTATTAGTTGAAGAAAAAAAAAACGTAGATTTCAGAAAATCTGCTAATTATGTACTTATTTAAACATTTTCCTAAAACAATGAAAACGCTCACATTCATAAGAAAACAGCAGTGCTATTCTCTAAGGATACAGCCTTGAGCGCAGCGCTGTGCCAGCGACGAAACTACAGTTTGGTATTCGCTAAGCTGCAAATAGCAACACTAGCGCTCTAAGCTGTGACGGCCGTGAGTTAGAACTACTCAACGTCGAGCAAGTTGACAGTTCTTCATACATTTTGGTATTCTGTAAGAAAAAACAGCGTCGAACTCGCTGATAGCCTCACTCACAGCCACGACTTTGTCTGTCAAATCCAAAAGCCACTATTTTAACGCGTAAATTCTTGAATTAATACCTAAATAATATTGAAAATTGCTGCTTGGTTAATTATAAAGATAAATTTATTAGAAGAAGCTAAGAAAAGTGATAATTTAAAAAAAGCATGACAGGCGAGAGAATTAAGAAAGCTAAATACACTATCCCGGGATAGAGATTTTATTCACATTTACAGGCCTTCTGAGGATCTAATTAATATAAACATATTTTTATGAAATAAATACCTAAATATTTCATGGACAACAATAATATTGTGTCATGAGGCAGCAGTGAAGTAAATATATAATACTTACCTTTCACATAGCCACAGAATTAAGTTTAAAACAAGTTATTGCTTTGCAAGCACATAGATGTTTTTAAACTTTTAAATAGATTAAAATAACAGACAGAATAACATAGCATTTATTTATTTTTAGGCAACCTTACAATCTAACATACATAATGATAAAACTAGCTGTCCCGCGCAACTTCGTCTGCGTCACATTTTCCCCGTTTTCGCAACATTTTTCATTGCTGCTCCGTTCCTATTGGTCGTAGCGTGATGATATATAGCCTATGTCCTTCCCCAGGATGAAATCTATCTTCTTGCCAAATCAGCCGTTTAGTCGTGAAAAGGTAACAAACAAACAAACAAACAGAGTGACTTTCGCATTTATAATATTAGTATGGATACAATTTGTGTTAGTAAATAAAACCTTAAAACAACATAATATGTTAGTAACACTTCACTGGCACACTACGTCACTGTGCGTTCATGTGGCACTTGCCCGCTAAGGCAACGGAACACCACTCCCTGCGGCCAAAAGTCCTCTTCCAAGACGAGGTGCAGATAACAAGTTGGTATTCGCACCACGAACGCCTCAAAGTTGACGTTGCGGCGCAACTCAAGCAGCTGCACTCTCGCTACGTACTTGGTCTTCTGGCGCACGTCCTCCACGATGTCCTCCACCGTAGTGGTGTAGTGTAGGCGGGAGATGTAAACCGAAGTGTTCGGCTTCGCGGCACTAATAGGCACGTTGGGCTCCGAAGGAGCCTTGCCGCAGCGGTTCTTGTTGGTTCGTTGACGGCGCTTCCTTCTCAACACCGTCACGAAACCATCATCAGCCCAAATCGCCTCTGGGATGCATCTAACTTCTACTGCACATCCACTAGACTTGCCTTAAGAAGAACGATGTCCTTCTACAGGATAGTTACATCGACGTGGTCGAATGTGATGGGAGGGAGCTTGTGCAAGTCCTTCGCCACGAACGTCGGCACGTCGTCAGGGTCAGTCACTTTTAGCAGCGTGATGTCCTGTTTGCTGTTCTTAGTCCTATCACGCCGGCGAGACACCATCCGGTCACTTTTCATGAGCGACCGGTACAGCAGCAGTTTCGCAGCAGCAATGTCGTCTTCACCGAAGTTCGTAGCGCAGATTTGGACTGCGGACACCTCGTCCATCACATCCAACTTCTGCTGCAGGAACGCCAGTAGTTCATTTGCCACAAGTGGTTGTTCAATGGCGATTAAAATAGATAAAAAACAACAGACAAAAAAAATGTGAATACAACAGACAAAAAAAATGTGAATTGACTGCGAGTATTGTGTACGTGACAGGACAGCCCGTTGCTTAGTTACGAAATAGGCAAAGGAATTTTATTTTCATTCAGCCATTCATGTAATTATATAAATGCAGTATTTAACCTCTTGTAATTATGAATATCGTTAGTAGTTTCACTCAATTCCTTAAAATACTTAAAACTAGACCTTTATTATACATTTTAAGCCCATAAAACTCTCAGTCGAGATTTATTGATTATAATTCAAAGAATTTGTTTCAAGCCCTAATTCGTCGTCGAAATGGTGACGGGAGATGTCAGGCCTGGAGTTCGTCGACGGCCATAACTGCGCTAGAGAATACCGTTTGGATCAGCGCTGCACGATCGGTCGATCTCGAGGCTGTCTCGCTGACGAGTTCGTCGACGAGTACAGCCAAGAAACTGTCTCTTAGGGAATAGCATGGCAGAACTAACAGTCAAAGTGACATTCAATAAAAAAATTCGGCTGCGACTACGTAGCTAGCGCGGCGTAGCACATTGCGTAGCAGCTACGCCGTAGCCAACATGAATCTATATCGACTTATGGTGTGCTATATTATATCAAAGATAGCTTCCCCACCCTAATCATGACAACAGCATATTATTGTCCCGGTGTAGGGCAAAGGCTTCTCGTCGTGAAAGGCATGGAAATAACTGCATCACTCGAAATGAAAGTATACTTAAAATTTCTGATGTTCTCGAGCAATGTACTAATACTTAGCACCTTTTGTCCACCAGATGCCAGCACTCACTATATAAAAAAACGCAAAGCGCTTTCTATACGTCCTACTACACTCGTTCACTTACTAATCTTCTCACTACGGAACGACCTTTTTTGGTGCATACTATTGTCGGTACATATACGGAAGAAGAAAAAACTCGTTTAAAAATCTGTGTGGGCTCTGCCTATCAGAAGTTTAGAATGTGATTTAAAAGTTATTAAGCTTTCCTGGATTTATAGAGAGAGAGTTTAATGTTTATTGAAGTTTCAAATTGATTGAATATAAATGATACCTAATTTTTGGTCTTGACAGACAGACAGACGGACAGAAAAGGGGTTCCGTTTTTGTCTTTTGAAGTACGGAGCCCTAAAACACATTATTTCCATTTTTTTTTTAAATTTTATTTCTAGAATTACTTTGTAAATATGATTTAAAAACATTTATCCCGATATTTTTCGTCGCAAAAAAAAACAAAGCTAAATATTTCCTTGTGATTAACCCAATTTTGACACAGATGGTAACAGTGTTCCAAAGTAAAAGCAGAGGGAAAAAGAAAAAAATAAAAGCTTTTAAAAAATATTAAGTATCACGTGGACTTTTTAGTGTTATTGTGTAAGATATCAAGTAATAAAGGGTACCTTACCTCTGTAGTGGGTATTCTTAAACGACACTCATCTATCTTTTTTATGTCCTTCTATTTAGCTTAATTAAAAGCTGACGCAAAAGACGTTTCAAGTGTGTAATTCAATACATTTATTTCAGACCAAGTAATTGTCCAAAATTGTTAGTAACACGGTCTTAAAACTACGCTGCTTGCATCATTCAATAAAGTTAAAAAATAATTAATAATAAATAATCTAAAAAATACTCATGCTATTTGCAAAGGTAATGCAAGAATACCTTATTTCGAAAATTTTCAGTTAGTAGTTACTATCTCAGCCGTGGCCGTCTTTTTATTCCCCACATTATCCTCTTCTATTACTATGCAGGGTTATTTGTAAAACACCGACAACCTCTCAGGACTATGTTACTAACATCAGAATCAACAACTTTTGTTTTATGACTTTTAAAAATTCGTCTTATTTTAGTTCATCAGATTTTACAAAAATAAAAATATTTAAATTGAACGCTCTAAATGTTACGAAGTCTATACTCCCCTCGCTATTGTACTATCGCTTTATTTTACTTCGCATAGACTTACGAAGTCTATAGACATTTAGACCGTTGAATTTAAACATTTTTATTTTTGTATGAAAATTTAATGAACCAAAATATGGTGAATTTTTAAAAGTCAGTATAATATTTTCCCCAATAATTTTTAAAAGTCATATAACAAAATTTGTTGATTATGATGTTAGTAACATAGTCCTGAGAGATTGTCCTTGTTTTACAAATAACCCTGTATATTGGATTGAAATGGTTTATATATATTTTTACATTTGAAATGATGAAAAAGTACTACTGCCAATAATATTAAATCATATTAACACTTGGTGATAAACACCCAGCATAAGGATAGGGAATAATCCTATTTTTTTTTTCTTTGTCCATCGGGTAGTTTATTGAAAAGTATTGGATACGTATTTTTTCTTTTTTCACATGGTCATAAAATTACGGAGATATATTGAGTTGAAATGTCGCATGACGTCACATGTAGGTAAGTTTTATAACTACTTGTGACGTAGTTAGCCCCCACTCTCCAACTTTAATGAGTTCTAACTAAGTAATTTTTTGATATTTTGATAAAACAAAAAATACGTGTCTAATATTTTTGTATTACCTGTCTGACGGACAAAATAGAATGTCGTTTTCTTTACCCAGTCCGATCCCTTAATGAACAATAATTTGTTCGTGTACCCACAACCCACCTTCCGAGTCGTCGTTATACGTCTATAGATGACTTGTGCATACAAGTACAGATGAAATTAATTATTTTAACTTTGCAGCGAAATTGTTAATTCAAGTTTGTCATGTCCTATCGAAACGCAAATTACGACTCATGTTCCTAAAGACTTTTATAACATAATCAATTGTAGGTAAAGGCTTCTCTGTAACACATGAAAAGTTCACAGCACTTCCATGTCAACATAATATGTTGACATGGAAGGATAAATATTATTTATGAAAGACTAACACAGTTTATAGTACAGCTGAGCCTCTTATCGTAGTACTAGTGTTGCATCGGGAAACGTAGTGAAATGGGTTATTGTGTTGTACTGAAGTTCTTATTACGTATGCATGGCTATTGTTGACTCGGTAGGTAGGTACTCTTGTTTAGTACCTACTTCGAACTTAGTAATAGTACTTGCCGAATGCATTAAAACCTCCTTTGTATACAATTTAAGCTGCTTCTGTAAATTCTGTCTTAAATGCTCTTTTGCGCTTATAAACTACAGATTTAATAATATACTAGCTTACGTCAGCGGCTTCATTTGCGTGGAGTCTGGTAACTGCCCCCCGGTATCACACTATTCAGGTTTTTAATTACTGTGTGCATCATGCACATCCGTTCAGTATCTTTTGCGTTGAGGAGTTGGAAACATCTGGTAACAAGGTTAGAGGAGAAATCATCAACCACCGCTATGGACCAGAGAAAATTCCCACCTCCACATTTTTGTAAACTTGGAACCCAACTGATTAAAAATATCCAGAATATCCGTCATCAACGCATTAAAATCGAAGATCCACGCAGAACAAAGATTATAGTACAATGTCAAAGATACCCACAATATGGCCACTGCAAAAACAAATGCGTTTGGTAATTCAGATAACCAAAAATTGCATCGCAGCATTTGAACCGTCAGGTCGAAGCCGACGCGTCGCCTTAAATTTTTTTCTTCTTAGCACTATCCCAAAATTTTTGGCATAAAAAAAGAAAAAAGTTTCACGAAACTGCTTTACTTTTTACTCATACACTTGTTTAGAGGCAGAGGATAAGTCATAACCCAGTTCTTTATTATTAGAAACGTACCTAAATATAATTTTACAAGTCTGCGATTCTTTGAAGACAGTCATTGGCTGACACTAATGTTCGTATCTTCGCAATATCAAAGAGTGCTTAGTCTTCTCATGAACGTTTTTATCTTTCAAAGGATTTTTTTCTGTGGTGCGAATTGCTTTTACACACTATAAAGAAAACCTAATGTTATAATAAATCATATTATCATCTGTCTATACAAAGTCTTGTTTTGCATCCATCAGAAGGTTGTCACAAAAGAGTTAAGTGATCAATTAAAATTACGGTACCTAGTTAATTATTATTAACTCTGATTTTTTTGGTTGTTTAAGTTTGTCAGTATTTCAGAATAACCCTAACGTGGTTTGTTCAGGGAATAAGAAATTATCGAATAAACGTTTGAGGTTGTTTGTATGTGTGGAAGCGCGGTTGAAGGGCGAGATTCAGACGGGCTACATTTAAAATACGGGTGGTTCACAATATTACCGATTTCCGAAAATATAAAAAAAAAAAATAATAAATAAAAAAAAACTACTCATTTTATTATTGATTCGGGATGAGAATCATTAGCATAGTTACCTCCTTGAATTTGACAAGGATGCAAAACAACACCTTGTATACTACGATCAAGTCTTCAAAAATAAAAAAAACTACTCATTTTATTATTGATTCGGGACGAGAATCATTAGCATAGTTACCTCCTTGAATTTGACGAGGATGCAAAACAACACTTTGTATACTACGATCAAGTCTTCAAAAAATATGAATAAATCCTTTTTGGACAATCAAGCAAAGCTAAAAAAGATGAGCTCATACAGTATTTATAAATACAAATGTGGTGACGGAAAAGATCACAGAATCATAACAATATATCTATTTCTTCTTTTGGTGAATTATTTATGTTTTCTATTATGATTAGGTGACCAAAATAATAACAACCAATCATGATGTTTATTGACACAATATTGTGTCTTTCTATGTACAATTTCTATATGTGTAAGGTGCAGAAACATATTCGTAAGTGTTATATCTATCAATCTACAACAGAGGACAAAACCCCTATTTTCAAAAACTTTTGGTATATAATTTCGGTGTTAATCTGTCTAAAAACCTCTTATTTAACGATTTTTTGACGGTTTTTTAACTTTGATTGTCGTTGAGACGAGATTGGGCATTGAATTTCTTTTTTTTTTAGGAATATAAATGGCTTTTAAAATTACAGTGAATTTAGAATTTAATAGGTTTCAGGAATCGGGAACTGGTCTCGCATGCAGGCTGTGCGGAAAATTAAAAACAGGATCAAAATATATTTGCAATATTTGTGAATTATCAATCTTAATTACTAGCACATTAATTAAAATGTATCAACACGCTACACTCATTAATCCAGGTCCAAATTGAAAACGATAATATATCGTTTTTACCGAAACACATTAAAATTACTGCAGTTAAAAGTTTTCAATTGATTAAGCACGAATTAATGGAATAGTACAAAAAACCGTATAGGTGAATCAATTCAAATTAAAGTCCAACGCGACGCGATTTTCTACGAACTCTAGGCACTATATTATTATTCATGGCGTACTGTGGTTAATGGTAAACGCTTTTCCGTATTTTTTTATTTTAAAATTTCCCGAAAATATAGTTAACAATTCAGTAACCATTCGCTAATCATCTACTTTAGATTTCTGAAGCAACTTGAGAGTCCAATGAGTTGTATAAAAGGAGATGCATTGTTTTTATGGTTGATTTATTGTGGAAGAAAAAATAAAAGGAAACCTCATTTATTTTTCCTTCAGTCAAGTGACCGCACACTATTCAGGGGCGGCTGTTACTTGTTTATGAAGAAATACGTAGCGGTTCCGACGTCATCGTTCGATTTTTAAAGTCATATTCTGAAATTGCAAAGTCAATATTGAACAACGTGACTTGTGCCCGACAATGTCATTTGTCTTTAGCATAAATCATCGAGATATAGACATTATTCGAAATTCAAACCTATACTCAAGGAGTAAAAACATTTTAGCAACACTTAACTTGTTTTAAAATAAATCATCAAAGATTTCTTCGAACTTCGTTCTAATTACAAAGTGATGTTTTGAAATTGGAAATCCTCCGTGAATCAGCTCGTCGTATGTCTATGGACTGTTTTTGTTTTTCTGTATGAAAAGAGAAGATCTTCAACATTGAGACGGTTATAGGCTGACAATAAGAAGAAAGGTTGTTAACAACATTCTGCTTAGCTAACATACTGGACACACTAATCCGTCTGCCAATCGAGCCGAGTGCGTCGTATTTCTTCATGTTCGAATATTGTAACTGCCTCTAAGGCGAGGCCAATGAATTTTATTCAGACCTTTATAATAATAAATATTTGGGGTACTATTTTCACAATTCTAATTAATATAAAAAGAACAGCGGTGTTAAACAATGAGAGAAAATTAGTTATAAATAAGGTTGTAGTTTTAATACAATTAAACGTGTTTCAAAGCAATTGAGACAAGCTTAATTGGTTTTATTTCTGTGAGTTTCCACGTAATGGATTATCCTGATTAGATGAAATAGTTCGTAGTCGTTCTTAATTTCATAGTCATTACATTATGCATAATGGAATTTGTATTAGCGGACTATATATCTGTAGGTAGTCTCCATGAATTATAAATTATTAATTGAAAGCATATGTGGATTACTATTACCCTATACCCTGCTGAATCGTGTCCTACTGTTCTTTCACAGTTATTTAGGTACTCCTGCAGTTAAGTTGCTTAAACAGAGGATCGCGAGAAAAAAATGTTCTATCTTTAGGTGTTCAGAGCGGACTAAAATCGAACATTCAAAATTCGAATCATAAAACAATTGACAAAATAGTTATCCGTTCCAATATACACTCGGAAAATAGCGTTCCATTTTCAATTTCATTAAAAGCATGGAATACATGTTGTCCAGTATTATGGCAATAATATATTAATTGTTGTATCGGTAAATAAATTCAATCTGACTCGCTTCGGGGAAATCATGTTAACGCTTTACGTGTTTGACATAAATAATTGAACAGCGTAATTTAATTGTTTGTGGTAATTGCAGTATGTATGTTTTAAAACTATGATTTTTGTTGGTTTAATTAGTGACAGTGTAATCACGTTCAAATGTAAGTTAGTTGTAATTTTTAAAAGAAAAAAAGCTGGAAGAAAATCCGCTTAGTTGTTCTAAGAAAACATACGCAAACGTAGTTTAATTTTAAATACATTGAATTTTAGCCCTTAAGGCAATCTCGGAAAAAAACGGATTACTTATAATTTTCCCGTAAATTAAATTCATAAACAAAATTAGATTTACAAACCTGCGAACTGCCAAATCGTCCAAGCTTACAAAACTTCGCGACGAACTGAAAAAAAAGTTTTTACTAACACTGTTTTTCCACTTAAACACACTCACGAATTTCGCGTCAACGAGAAAAAAAAACAAATGGACGAATCGGTAACAGTTCGATTTCAAATTCGAAAATAGAATTTCGGATAATGTTTATTCGAACTTGAACTTGCGTTCGCACTCAACTGGTGGGCGGTCTGCTCGGCGCCTTTCTGTCTACTGACGGTCCGGAGGGCGCGCGCTCGAACAAGGTTTGCTAAAGTTCCAGTTGCACCGCCCCGTGTGCTACTTGCATTGTCGGCTCTAACTATTACTATAGCTACTGATTGTGATGAGCAATTTCGCCAATTTCGATAGCCTTGTATTGGGGTGCGCGTCGATTTTAGTTCGGATTTTAGCGCTTAAGCGGCTTAATTGTACCGTCCTTTTGTCCTTTCTATGAAACCCGCGTAGTAATGTTGGATTTTCCATTTTAGGAAAGGAACTCTGTGAAGGGTGTTGATTTTATTGTTTTAATGGAGGGTAAATTAGTTTATTAGATTGTTAATCAGTTTGTTGGATTGTTTAGCGTAAAATTTTTCCCTATTGTGTTTTGGTATCAGGATATAAAATCTGGGTCTGCTATTTCATATTGCTACTGTAAGCCGTTTGTCTGAAGCCCGAAATTTCCTTCTAATAATGTACCTATAAAAGTTTGTACTTTTAATTATGAAGTACGGGCAATTGATAGCCATTGCCTACAATTTATTTGCCAATAACGCTTAGGTTTTACTTTACGCACTTTTTTTTTGCGCAACAAATTAGTTATTATACAGTAAAATTACTTTTTTAAACGATTAAAATATAATAGTATACACGATCAAGTTACAGTCAATCTATTTTTCCCTTATTAAAAGAAAAAAAGAAAGAAAGAATTTTATTGAAAGAATTCTTGTATTCAAAAAACACAATTCACGTTGCAATAATATTTTAACTTTGATGTAAAATATTTTATAAAACGAGTATAAGAATAAAAGGTTTCATGTATATTTTTATGAAAGGATTGGCGGAAATATTTGTGCCAGCATTACTTGCGGTCAGCAAGTCTAGCACGAACGCGTGAAATAAACGAAGACTTTATTCGAACAACTGGACTGCCTTGTTGGTATTGTGGTAGCAAGTGCAAATGCTGAGCATGAGGTCCTGGGTTCGATTCCCAGGTTGGGCAAAGTGTTATTGGGGTTTTTCATCAGGAGTATCTCAGTGGCAGCCACGGAGTCTGGATTTATGCCTGGTTGGTGGCAATAGACTCGCTCCAACAATATTTACTTTAAGAGACAGGTAGCTTTCATCACTATCGGTCTTCTAACTACATAATATGTACTAGCTGTCCCGCGCAACTTCGTCTGCGTCACATTTTCCCCGTTTTCGCAACATTTTTCATTGATGCTCCGCTCCTATTGGTCGTAACGGCCTATAGCCTTTCTTGATAAATGGACTATCTAACACTGAAAGATAAACTCTTCAGCTTTATTATTAGATAGTAAAATGCATGAAATTTCAGGTTAATACGTTTCTGAAGTAACAATGTTTGTGAAAGATAATTATTATTTAATACTTTTCTTTCCTTTTTTTTTCTTATAATGCCGGTAGGTTGTTAGGTAGTTTTATATTTTTGTAGAATTCACGTAGGGACTTGTAGGAAATTATGTCTAATTGTGAAATTGGAATGTTTTTATATCGATTTATGTGTTTCTGTGTGACGTCATTGTAAATGTGGTTTACGAATAACGTGTGAAAAGTAGGTTTGCTTATCTAGCTCTGACCTTTGCGAAGAAAGGTTCATAGAAAAAAGCGACGTAAGCAGATCATTTGTATGTATGTGGGTAAAGGCGCTTAATGCTTGTAAAGTGGTTCGGTCTCTAGATTAGAGCGTCGATTTCATTGGTTTTACTTTTTATTTCTTGTTTCGAATGGATGTTCTAGAAAGTTGGATATTTATCAGTTTAAGTTAGCATGATAGTGGTTTCCTAGATTTACATTATTGATGGCACAGATCTTTAATTGGCCTGTTAGACGCAATACACCGGGCTTGCCTCGTCTCGGCGTTTACTGGTCTTCGCCACTGTTAATTGTGGCTTTAAGGAGTTGCAGTGGTTTGGGAGTAGTGTGGCGGGCTTGTCCCATAAAAAAATACACTAGGCTTTAGGCATTTGCAAAATAGGGCAAATTTTCTCTTTGAAACGTGGAACTTTCATTAATCAAAAGAATACTTCATCGTAGAGAACGTTGATGATAGATTAAAGAAGACAAGAAAAAAAGAATGGTTTTGTACAGGAGAGATTGGTAAATAAATATGTATATAAAATAAATTCTCCTTTAAAAAAAACTTGTACTAAAATAAAACCAAGGCGGATTAATTCCGTCAAGCAGTGTCTGTAAAAGATTCTATGAGTAGTAAGTGAATAGTGCACAGTCATCAATCTAAACAAATAAATAAAATTAAAGTGTGTGTTTGTAATATTAAAATAACCGCTTTTTACTGCATGCATATGAATGTATATAGGTACATATACCAAAATAATATTTTTTACATTTTTTGTCTGTCTGTCTGTTGGTTCCGGCTAATCTCTGGAATGGCTGGACCGATTTTGACGGGACTTTCAATGGCAGATAGCTGATGTAATAAGAAGTAACTTAGACTTCTTAAATTCCACGCGAATGAAGTCGCGGGCACAGCTAGTCGCTAATACGAATCCTTGGAAGACGTGTGTGACAATGACGAAAGCTTAACTTTTTCTTAACTCAAAGTCCCATAAATAGCTGCTCACAAAGTTAAATATAACCATTCAAAACTTCAAAATTACATTGCGTAACCTCCATTAATTCCGTGTAGTACCAATAAACCGTCGGTTTCACTAATTATTCAATCGGATGGTAATATCATGCGCATAAGTTATGTCGTACGTAACTTAACTCAACTTATGCGTACTAGGGTAAATGATTCGGGTAATTTTATAAATTGGAGGCTTGTTTTGGTTTCTTGGTCAGGGATGGAGAAAGATTTTTGTTAAGGCAGCTGTGTTTAAATGCTGTTGGCTTCTATGAAGGTAAGGGGAACTTAAAAGAATTATAATTCGTAGAGTGGATCGTATAATTCGTAGATCCTTGGTATCTTTTTATCTTGTTCTACGTTTTGTAGTAAGCAACGACTTATTGTTGGGCCTACGATGTCCTCTCCTAATTAAATGCCATCGCTGTAACATAGAAAAATTGTTAAGCCAAGTGATTTTAAAAGAGTACCTAACCATGAAGTTTCTTGCCGGTTCTTCTTCATAGGAAACGACCAACCCGAACCGAGCCCCTTTTTGTGGACGTTTTAAAAGTGCCCATGTAGGCCTTTTTTTTTTTTTTTTTTTCCGGATGGGAAATCGCCATATGACTTCTCCCGCTCTGGGCGGAGCGGGAGGGAGTGTCAGACTTGTACTGACTAAAACCCACCCATGTTCCTTCTTCGCCCTTTGTGTTCCAGGGCCGCGGTATCTCTTTCGAACAACCCGCAGCCCTGGCAGGCATCGGCCCTTTCGGACCCCTTCTGGTTTGCTGACATCTCCTTGAGGCGCGCGTGGAACACGTACGCGCCGTCGACACGGCCTGTCGTCATGAGACGGACGGACGGTGAGCTAGCCCATTACTCACCGTCCACAGGCTCGCGCCTACGGTGGCCGGGGGCCACTGGTTGCCCCCCGACGCCCGGGGCGTCTCCCGCGGCGGCTGGGACGTGAGGTTCTCTCCCTCTCCCGTTCTGCCACCTCCTTCGCTAGCATGACTGCTTCGCAGAAGGAGGCGACGGTATCCCATTCCCTCTCGCTCCGGACCATGGATTGAACCAGGGCCGGACGCGAGAGGTCGCCGCCGCCAATCGCCGCTATGAGGACACGGCGGTGCTCAGCCCAAGCGGGGCAGAGCTCCACGGTGTGCTCCACCGTGTCCTCCGGCCGATCCTCGCAATGGTAACACCCGGGCGTTTCCTCCCGCCCGATTCGGTGCAGGAACCTCCCGAAACAACCGTGTCCGGTGAGGACCTGCGTCAGGCGGAAGGTGAGGGCGCCGTGCCGCCTCTCTAGCCACTCCTCAAAGAGGGGACTTATCGCCACTATTGTGGCGTGCCCTGCCCATGTAGGCCTAAGTGAAATAAAAATATTTTGATTTTGATTTTGGTGGTTCTTGACACAATTGCAGTCTATTTAAAAAAAAAAATCTCTTACTAAATGGCTAAATGTTAACAGCCGGTTGGATCGATCTTCAGGTAAAGCCGCGCTTGCCTAGGTTAGTCCGTGGATGGGTGACAACCCACTACATACCGAGCTGCCTTCGTGTCTCGTAAAGCACTTTAAGCTGTTGGTCTTGGCTGTCATTTGTACATCTTTGACAGTCGGGCTTTAACTTCTCATAATAAATGTCAAAGATCTACATGGGTCTGTGCAGGACCAATGGCTCAGGAATAAAATAATAAGTTCATACGATTTCATTGTAAAATTAATGCCGATAAGGCAAAATTCGTATCGCGTGCCACAGGTTCCCCGTCCCTATTCTACATTGATTAAATACACTGCCTTAGTCCGTATTTAAGTAAGGGAAGTAGATTTTGTAGTTCGTGTAAGCGTTTCGGTCCATTGCTATTTAGTTAATACTTACTTGCCATTTCGTAGCTTTCTGTCCGTTTTCACTAACACCTAAATGAATGCCTATTTTAAATTAATTCAGATGTCGATCCCGCAATGCAGGATAGTCCTATGATGATGAGGATGATTCCATTTCCAGCATTTAGCCGATTTTAGCCACAGTGACTGTGGCTTTCTAGGTTGGTTTTCGAGGGCTTTGGTATGTCTCACTTGCTATTGCTCTCAAGTGCTAGCACATCTAACTTTGGCCGAAAAACTCCGAGCAAAAACCTTTAGGGGTTCGAGGAACAGGGTCTAGAGCTCCTCATACTCCATTTAAAAGAGAGGATCCTTCGACTTCGGTCTTAATGCCTAATGGTTGTTGACAGGATGCTGTTTAAGGGCTGAACTCTGATAGCACGTTGCAGGTTTTGAGTCCTTTTCTTTTTTTTTCCGGATTGGAAATCATCAAATAACTTCTCCCGCTCTGGGCGGAGTGGGAGGGAGTTTCAGACTTGTACTGACTAAAACCCATCCATGTTCCTTCTTAGCCCTTTGTGTTCCAGGGCCACGGTAACTCTTTCGAACAACCCGCAGCCCTGGCTGGCATCGGCCTTCTCGGACCCCTTCCGATTCGCTGACATCTGCTTGAGGCGCGCGTGGAACACAAACGCGCCGTCGGCACGGCCTGTCGTCATAAGACGGACGGACGGTGAGCTAGCCCATTACTCACCGTCCACAGGCTCGCGCCTACGGTGGCCGGGGGCCACTGGTTGCCCCCCGACGCCCGGGGCGTCTCCCGCGGTGTCTGGGACGTGAGGTTCTCTCCCTCTCACGTTCCGCCACAGGTTTTTAGTCCTTAAGCGTCATAGATATCGCTAGCGTTACTTTTGTCATTTTGATTATGTTCCCTACAGTGCTATCGTAACCTTAACTCAGAATGCCTATTATTAATGCTGAAATTCCAATGTCCCATTATATTTAGGCTTCCATTTAGGCGTCGCTTAAAACAGGCAGTAGGAGCAAAATTTCGTTGCGTGTTACTTTTTGTTAACAAATGAATTGTGTGGCACTCTAATGGGGTCCCTAAAATACGTGTGAAAGTTCATTTAAGATTCGTTATACTTATGCGAGTAACTATTATTAACTACTCCGATGTTATTAATATGTGCAAGGTAATTTTGCTAGCACGCAATCCCGTTGGCATTCCTCCGTGTTTTCATTTTGTTTTCATACTAAAAAGGTATTTTAATATGTACTGTAGAATGATGATAGTTTAATGGAAAAAGATGGATGGAATGTTTGACGAATGATATAAAAGCGAAAGGAGTAAATGATGCTTTGTTGGTGTCAGGGAAGAATGGAAGAAGAAAAATTTTGCGCTGACTTCAAGTAGAATGAGACAAGGACAGGAAGGTAAATTTAAACAGAGATGCATACAAAGCTAATAGCTATTTATGCATCGGTCCTGCACATGATAAAACTTAATTAAAAAAGCTAAGCCAAGGTGTTAAATGATGGGCTGCGGGTTGTTCGAAAGAGATACCGCGGCCCTGGAACACAAAGGGCTAAGAAGGAACATGGGTGGGTTTTAGTCAGTCAAGTCTGACACTCCCTCCCGCTCCGCCCAAAGCGGGAGAAGTTATTTGATGATTTCCCATCCGCAAAAAAAAGGTGTTAAATGATAAATGATGTTTATTTTGCAAGTAGGTTTTTACAAACACTTTTACACGTCATTTTTTTTTTAAGCTAGATGGGGTCGGTGTTTCGTACCTGACTACTCTGAGAAGAAACAGCCGAAACAAACTCAGAGGTTCTCTGTTAACTTGTGAGTAACAAGTTTTAAAGTCCAGACATTGCTCAATTTACATGAGGGCTATGCAGATTAGTATCTGAAATGGTCTTTTGAAGAAAGAACCACACAGATTTGAGTGGACCTGTCCAGTCAGTGCAAGCATTTGTCAGTTATCGTGTAGCTCGACTTATAACTCAAGGAGCTCAACGATGTTTTGCATCCTCGTCAAAATTCAAGAGGTTGTCACAAAAGACATAAATAATCAATTAAAATTATGGTGCCTAGTTAATTATTAATAAACGCAGATTTTTTTGGTTGTTTATGTTCGTCAGTATTTCAGAATAACCCCCATAACTTGGTTTAGGGAATAAGAAATTATCGAATAAACTGTTGAGATTGTTTGTATTTGTAAGCAAGGTTATAGGGCGAGAACCGAGTCGGTCCGCGGTTAAAACACGGGTGGTTCACACTTACCGATTTCCGTGAATGAGAAAAAAAATAAAAATTACGGGACGAGAATCATTAGCATAGTTACCTCCTTGAATTTGACGAGGATGCAAAACAACACCTTGCATTAATAAAAAAAAACTATGGCTCAGGCACTTTCTGGCTGAGGACATTGTTGACACGACTTGTTAAAAGGGATTGAAATCATTAAAGGTTTCTCAAAATTCGATTTTCACAGCCAAAACAATGACAAAACAATCAATGAAAGAAAACAAAATCAGAGAATTCTAACATACCCGACAGTAAAATAAACAAAATGCTATCACGATATCACCTACCTTCATATTTCATACGATACTGCTTTTGATCAACGTAACTCGAAACAGTCGAGACTAATCTCATTCAGTGTTTATGTAGGTAATCTTACTTTGCTGTAGTTCGTACGGTACGTTATGGACTTATGGTTGACATTTAAGTTTTAGTTTAAACGGTTTTTTTCATACGGTCTTGTAAGAGCAAACGATTCGATCTGGGCGAAGATCACATCCTGTTAAATCGATTTAAAAAATTGGTAGATCGTATGGCTATGAATCGATCTTCTGGAAGATCGATCATCTGGAAGATCAATCATCTGGAAGATCGATGCATCGGGCATCCCTAGTTTTTGTAACACTTTCATTGATGCTCCCTCTACTATTGGTCGTGACGATGTTTTATACCCTTCCCCGTTAAATGGGCTGTCTAACACTAAAATATTTTTTCTTTTCAAACTAGTAGATTCCGAGATTAGCGCGATCAACCAAACAAACAAATTTTTCAACTTTATCATAAAATGGTATAGATTTCACCAGTTAAATTTACCTTTGTAAATAGGTCGAGAGAAAACGCGTTCAAACACTGCTGTTTTGAACACAGTAGTACTAAAGTCTTGTTGAAATATTGACGCGCTGTTGACGACTTAACGCTCCATTACCCAACTCTAAGAGCGTCTTATCATTTATGCACCGATGCACCTGAGACGGCAGACATTAGTGCTTATGGAATAGTCTGAGTTAATTTGTATAGTTCGGGTTCCGCGGAGTGTTCTTTAACTTGAAAGTTGCGTCGGTGACTGAAAAGCAGTTTGGGAATTGGTTGTCGTGGTATCGGCATGTGATGCGGAGGAATGAGGAGAATGTCGTGAGGAAAGTTTTGAGTATGAATGTGGATGGCTATAAGAGTAAAGGAAGACCAAAGAAACGATGGACGGACTGTGTGAAGGATGATATGGAGGTGTCTGATGACATGACGAGTAATAGAGAAGTATGGAACAAGAAGTCATGTCGCGCCGACGATTTTTTTTAGCATAATTTTTCTAATGACTAAGCATAACATTGTAAAGCATAAATTTATTTACGCATAATGATATTAAAACATATTATTTTTCATTCAACCTTTGTTCATACAATTACAAATCTTTATTTAAGTACTATTATACACTTAAGTCGTTGTTTTACGTTTTGTAGTAAGCAACGACTTATTGTCGGGCCTACGATGTCCTCCCATAATTAAGTACTAACGCTGTAACTTCAAATATTGTAAAACCAAATGATTTCAAAATCATGGAGTTTCTTGCCGGTTCTTCTCCATAGGAAACGACTAACCCGAACGGAGCACCTTTTTGTCAACGTTTTATAAGTGCATGGTGTAGGCATAATATGTGAAATAACAACTTTTTTTTTTTTTTTTAATAGTAAAAGCCGTGTATAAGAGGCACGAGTTTATGTATTTATGTTCCTGTGCACTAAAAACCAAAATACCTAATTAATAGAATGTTTAAAGTCATAATATAACAAAACATGACGACAGCAATCCTCGAAGGGTTAGGCAGAGGTACCTAATAGTACACCCACATTTCGCCAGTAAAGTATAAGTCCCATGTAATAGGGGGCGAGCCTATTGCCATCAACTGGGCAGAAATCCAGACTCCGTGGCTGTTGCTGAGGATTCCTGATGAAAAAACACAACAAAAATTGGCTGGACCTGGGAATCGAACCCAGGAAAGGAATCGCGATTGCGACCACTCACACGGCCAACGAGGCAGTTAACTTCATCCATACTATCCATATTAATATTTTAAATGCGAAAGTAACTCTTTTTGTTTTATTGTTGCCTTTTCACTACTAAACGGCTTATTGGATCGTTATAAAATTTGGCAAGGAGATAGATTATATCTACGAGAAGGACATAGGCTACTTTTTATCCCTGAATAAAACATAAAAAAATTCCACGCGAACGAATTCGCGGGCAGCAGCTAGTTATCTACACATCTTCTATACAAATAAATAAAATTGAAGTGTCTGTTTGTAATATTAAAATAACCGCTTTGTACTACATGCATATGATTGTATATACGGTACATATACCAAAATATATTTTTTTACAATTTTTGTCTGTCTGTTTGTTCCGGCTAATCTCTAAAACGGCTGTACCGATTTTGACGGTGACTTTCACTGGCAGATAGCTGATGTAATAAGGAGTAACTTACTAACTACTACTATTTTAGAAAATTCTAATTCCAGGCGGACGAAATCGCGGACACCAAACTATTCTCAAAAAAAAATTCACGTATTGACAAAAGAACTTCAATTCTTATCCACTTCTTCACAACCATCCATAGACTTTCATTCAATTCGCCCTTAAAGGTTGAGCAGCTCTTAATCTAAACTTAACTTAAAATATCTTGTTCTTTGGTCGAAACTAACGAAAACAAGTACTGGAAAATTGGATTTCGACTTCAGGATCCGTCGTATATAAATAGATTTTCTTTGGAAGGGTGATTGTGTTTTGAATTCAGTTTACTGGAGATAATTTAGTTTCGGTAAGTTATAAACAAAAACAAACGTTTTTGATAGATTGATTGGCGTTGTAGCTTTTTGATTAATTTCTTCATAATGAGGCCACGATTTTACTTTTGATGTTTTCGGCTTTTTTTCCTAATCTTACGACATGATAAGCTATGCTACGATTGCAATCATGGAAAGAAACTATGTATCTTTATACATAGTTTAGTTAACCGTTTGGTTAAGAAGAAGAGAAATAAGTACTTTTACTTATTTCTCTTCTTCTTAACCAAACGGTTTTTTCTCACTGCTGAGAAAAAGGCACCAATATGCTTTACCAACTTTCTTCGTGTTTTTTTTTTTTTTACTATTTTTTTTCTGGTGTATGAAACCACCACCATCATTATAATAATATATTAGCCGAAATGCTTCTGGTAAGTATTGGCACGATGAGTAGTTTTATATTGCCCGCATTCGGCTTTTCCGAACTTTTTTTAGCTATTATAAAAATCAAAGAGTCGAATTCAAAATTGTTTAGGAGTATGCGGGGGTGTAAAGTTCCTCAGTTCTCTACAGAAAAGGGAGAATCATCCGACCAAACGGGTGTTGTGCGTGTGAGCTACTGCTTGATGTTAGTTCGCGCTGGAGTACTTTTTGTTCTATGTTGCTGTGGTACTTTTTGTAGTGCCGCTACAGATGAAATGTACGGTTGGTTAAGAAGAAAAGAAATAAGTATTTTATACATAGTTTTTTTCCACGATCACAATCGTAGCATAGCTTATCATGTCGTAAAATTAGGGAAAAAGCCGAAAACATCAAACGTAAAAACGTGGCCCCATTATAAAGAAATTAATCAAAAAGCTACAACGCCAATCAATCTATCAAAAACGTTTCATTTCATCATGTCAAGTTACACACCATTATCATCCCCTTTCCGACTCACTGCTGGGATAGGACCCTCTCTGCTTGTACCAATTCCCCACGTTCCTGTGCAGTTCGCAAGCAGCACAAATCCAAGTTAAATGTGTGCGTTTTAAAGTAGGTAGGCATCTATACTTTGTACAAGGTGTTGATTTTGCATCCTCGTTAACACAAAATACATAAATTGTTTAAGTTTATCAGTGTTTCAGAGTAACACCCTTAACGTGATTTAGGGAATAAGAAATTATCGAATAAACGTTTGAGATTGTTTGTATGTATGAAAGCGCGGTTATAGGGCGAGGATCAGGCGGACCGCGTTTAAAACACGGGTGGTTCACACTTACCAATTTTCTTAAATAAGAAAGTAAATGAAAATTACCAACCCATTTTACTATTGATTCGGGTCGAGAATCATTAGCATAGTTACCTCCTTGAATTTGACGAGGACGCAAAACAACATCTTGTATAAAAGAATATAGCGTATATATATAGCGTTGTTATAACAACAAACTCATCGAACTTTTTCCTCTTATGTTATATAATTAACAAATAGTAAACCAGGTTTTCGCACGTACGATCTGTTCGGTTGTCATCATGAAGAATTATTTTCAAAAGCACTTCCAATGCACTGATTAGTTTGCCGAGCAGGAATCCAATCGATTGGAAACGCATCGAGCTCGAGTTGTTTTTAAATTCAAATGAAAATGGTGAATTTTGTATTTCTGAACTGGAAAAGCTTGCTGTAGGTATATGTCGTTTTGAAGGAGGAAAAATGCCCTTAAAAGTTCCTGTTATTCTGTTAGATTTTCATTGTCTACCTACGACTTGATTTACTTAGATACCTACCCAATAAATTCCAAATGGACGAATCATCATGCCTAGCCTTTTCCCCACTGTGTTGTCGTCGCCTTACAGTCTAACCGGGTGCCGCTGAATACCAGTATTTGTCATGGAGCGACTGCAAATCTGACCTCTACAACCGAGTTAGTACTGGGTAATACGATATCCCTTGGTAAGACTGGTTATCAGACTGTTGGCTCACTAACTACCTGTAACGGCTATCAAAGATCATGATAGCCGGGACCAAAAACAGCTTAACGTGACTTTTGATGCAAAGAGGAAACTCGGTATGTAATGGTCGGTCACTCATCCACGGATCGACCCGGGCAAACGCGGCATTTCTCTTAAATTATGAATAATTCCTTTTAATCTACCTTCCATCTTCTAAATCCACATATTTCTATAAACACCTAAGTGTCTAATGAGCCTAATAAAATTCAGACAGCCATTGTAGTTTAGCATAAGTAAAGATAAAAATGTTAGCAGTGCCTTAAATTGACCAAAACCTAGCCACAATTTCAATACACGTTGCTAAAGAACACGATTCTGAAAAAAAAAAACACTGATTACACAAAAAAATTGTCGTTGCGATATAAAACGTTTAAGGATGATTTCAATGCCCAAGGAACCCTGCCCGGAACAAGAAAAGGAGTATTACTCCTTAAGGAGTATTACTCCTGTGCCCTAAAGCAGACCCTTTTCCGGTAAACTATATCCTTAAGTACTAAACTGGACATTCAAACACACTTACTGTAATTGTATTGAATATCTTGTGCGGTCAAATAAATCAGACCAGGTTTAGGCTATCTTAAAAACCCATTATGTGAAAACATTAATTGTTTTCTTCCTACCTTTTAAAACAAATTTATGATCGAAATTTCGGTAATTAAAATATGCTGTCCTCGGAACAAAGTTTGGACAAAATATTTATGTCTCATGCTTTGAAAGTTCACTATTGTAAGTTTTGTTTTCTTCGTCAGATGTTTTTGAGATGTCTTATTAATATTCTTACATAGTTTTATGTAATTGTTTTGTGGAACTTACAAGGTCTGGTCTGGTCAAACTTTATCTTATTTAGAATTTCTTATTGGCCCAGTTATAACGGCACCAGCTTACAAGTTGTGAATTGTGGATTCGAATCGCAGACAGACACTGTAATTTATTTCATCACTACTTGACCGTTTTCAAAACGGTATTTTTACAAAATATATCCAAAAACCGACAATCGGGATACATGTGACATCCACCAACGAAAAATGATGGAATGCGGTCCGGGCCTTCTCATACAAAAGAGACCTGTATCTCCCAAACGCTAAAACTTTCGGACAAGATTTACATTCAGACTATGTGCTTTCTTTCACCCATTGCAACAGTATTAAATAAAAACTGTACTGAAGTAAGTTGAAACGAACAGGTTGAGACTTTCCCAGAAACAATGCCGCCTTAAAACTATGCTACGGAAATTACCGTATAAGTTTGGCAGCTCGTAGTCTTAGTTTTATAGAGTACTAAACATTTTTCAAGCAGAACAAAAAATGCTTCCAAATAATGAATCTGCTAGACAGCAGCCCACGGTTAAGGTACGTATGGACCGTGGCTAGCCCACAAATGAACTGTGCAGCTAAAGGTGGATACAGACTTTGCGAGGTATTCGCTGTGTTTTGTTCGCGGCGCATGCCTCGCAATGTCTGTATACGGCTTTACGTGCAGGCATTGGAGTAGGAAGACATAGAAAGAAAATTATCGCAATATGTACGGACTTAATATCACTTTTGTTCAGTCTTTACTGAGGGCTTAGACAAAGGTGACATTTCTTCAGCAACACCAATGTCAAAAAAGTAATAATTTTTGAATGACTTAAGTAATCGAAAATCCTGTTCAAAGTTGTTTAAAAAATTTTGAAAAGAAATTTTCAATAAAAAATAATACGAACCGCTAAACGAAAAAGGGGTTTTCAACTTCGTAGTGTTTAATGATATTTTTTTTATAGCTACTAGTTACTTTATTATCTTTTAAATCATCATCTGCCTAGCCTTCTCCCAAACTATCTTAGGGTCGGCTTCCAGTCTAACCGGATGCAGCTGAGTACCAGTATTTTACATGAAGCGACTGCCTATCTGGCCTCCACAACCCAGTATCTGGGTTATACGATACCCCTTGGTAAGACTGGATGTCAGATTTTTTGGCTTCTGACTACTCGTAACGACTGCTGTCAAAGATCTACAAATGACAGCCGGGACCAACGACTTAACGTGCTTTCCGAGGCACGGAGGAAACTCGGTATGTAATTATGGTCACCCATCCACGGACCAACCTCGGCAAGCACGGCTTTACCTTAAAGATCGACCCGGGCGGCTGTTATTATGTAGCCACTAGCTCCTCCTCCTACTTTATTATCTTTTAAATGAGTTCTTAAAATAAGCGTGACCACGAAAATATTGCCGACACGGTCTGCAGTTTGTGTCATAATATTTGTGTTTCTATGAAAGAAAAAAGAAACGATTGCTACTTCTGCAAGCCCTCATCGGATTTCATCCTAAAATCAACACCAAATTTCCCCTGAACGAGACTGCATTTTCCTACACGGGGAGCTCGTCCCCTCTAAGTTGATTAAATCAAATAGGTATTATTCACCCTCCTGACGCTGCATCACTTCTGTCCATTCCGATCACAAGTTAGATCCCTGTGCAGAACAAGTATTAGCTTAGTCGATAGGTATTTGTTCGGAGACTAGATCGAAATGTTTGTCTGTATAATGTCACTCCTAGGGATTACTATGTATATCTAGATAGCGTTATTTTATGAAACTGTTGTGCTTTATTTTGTAGGGTAGCTAACTACATGCAAGTCAAAGAGCGTTACCTTTCCCCTATACTGTAATAGTTTTTTTTATATGTGAATTTATTTGTTTGTATGGTTTTTTTATTATGTTTTAAGCTCTAATTAAAATGTTCTTGTTTCGTCCTTTCTACACACTGTGTCTACATTTTTAATCCAATTTTCCACTCGCAGGTTTGCTGGAAGAAAATTTCTTTTGAAATAAGCAGTACCTTTGTGCTCTCTTATCTTAATGTACTGTCTTTTTAAGTATTTTGTGTGTACATAAATAAATAAATATAAAGCTCTATCCACACTAAAACCTACTATGGCAGTTAAAATGCCTGTTTATTTTTCAGTATGTTTCAGAAATAGTGTATCAAATAAGACGCGGGACGCGACGGCGGTCGTTTGATTGTTTAAAAAAATGAAGAAGTCACGTAAGTATTAACGCCAATTTATTTAAACACATCGATACAAGTTAGTTCACAAAATTGCCAGGAGCGGATTCGTTTCAGTATTGGATGGGCTTCACCGAGCGTGCTGTCCCTAGCAGCATTGGTTATAATGTATTGATATCGTTAAAAATAAATCTTCAAATTTCTCATGAGTGAGTAACACTTAGGCCCGGCGCCCACTATCGGCATCGGCACGGCTGAAGATTTTAGGTGATAAAAAGTATTATACATTAACTTCATGGCAATAAAGTAGAAATTTCCATGATATATGATCGTAGTAACAAAAATACCGCTTCGGTATGCTTCATGGAAATTTCTACTTTATTGCCTTCTATACTTTTATTGCCTTTATTTCCTTGTATTCTTTTTATCACCTAAAATCCTCAGCCGTGCCGATGCCGATAGTGGGCGCCGGGCCTTATGGGACTATCAATATGGTCTTAATTCCCCAAAAAGACAGGACAGAAATTTCTGCTACCTGAATTCCTGCTACAATCCTTACATACTGTTACGAGCTGGGTATAGGACAAATTAACACACTACCAAATAAACACTAAAAATCTTTAATTAACTTAAAACAGTTAAAACACTTCACAAACACTTGAACTTAATCACAATTACAGAATTTATCACTAATCACTTAGATATCGCACTAGTCGTTCACTTTGATCGCTTCGTTTCGTAGCCAAAATCAGACTGACCCCCTTCCGCTAACCCGTCACCTATTTATACGGCCGACCCATGTTCGAGAAACTTCCACAACTTCCGTGAATGTCTAGGTAGTTCCTTAGGGGAAACCCATCCTTCGAGAAAGTTCTACAACCTTCCCGAACCTTCTAGATGGCTCTATAGTGGAACCAATCCTTCTAGAAGGTTCCAGAAAAGTCCAGAACTTTCTCGAACTTTCTAGACACTTCCATCGTGGAACATTCTAGACTCGACCGTAGTCCTAGAATGTTCTCGTAAAGCAGTCGGCGTAACAATACTCCTTGCTGATCGTTATACATACAAGCCGGTAGCGAGTACAACGCACTTGACCTTTTTTAAGAACCTCTCCACTAAGCAAAGTGTGACAGTTTAATTTGTGCAGTACTATAGGCTCGTGCCCTATGGTGAAACATAATATTCGTAAAGTGTGTCATGTTATGAATCCTGAATCATCGTAGATAAAAACAATATTATCACAAAATTTACCTAAAACATTTGGACTTCAACCAAGCTAAGCTGGGAGATACAGCGCAGACTCCAATCCAACGTATACGGGACGCGGGATTAAAATTAGATTGAAACCTAAATAGAAAAATGTCAGTTCAGCTTGGTTCACGTGGGTTCCCACTGATGATATCCAAATTAGCCTTTATATAATAATAATAAAAAAAAAATAATAAAAGTTTATTTCGGAACAAAAACAAAAACAAGACTAGGTACAACAAGTAAAACGATGGTAGCTGCAAAAGTATAAACTGTAGCGCAGCTAACAACGCCCTTTCCCAGATACCGAATGGAATTATGTTCCATGCTAAAAGTTCTTAATAGGCTCTTAATAGGTATTAATTTAGGTTTTTTTTTATATAAAAAAAATAAAGTTTAAAAGATATAAAAAACAAAAAAAAATGGAAAATAAAAAAGTGCAGGACATAACATTTGGGTGTATTATGACGGTAAGCTAATGTGGTGAGTGTAGGGTGAGTGTTAATGAGGTGTGTATGGGATGTTTGTTGTGTTTGTGGCATGTGTGTTGTGCGTGGCTTTGTTGGGGTATGTACGGGAGCGATGAGTGTTTTACACTTCCACTAGCTTCTCTGTTTCATCGTAATTTTGCGATTTTAGCCAGGAGTCCAGTTTCATTTTGCATTTGGTCTTGGTTAACGGGTAGATCTGTAAGGTTTTGTTTAATTTATTGTAGATTTTTGAACTCATGTGTTTGTAATGCCGACTTGCAGCAACGGTTCTACGAGACTCAGTGTTACAAATCCTATTTGCGCGGCGTATAGAACAACATTCTGGATCAAAGGTAAGTTGGCTGTGTTTGCGAAGAATCGTTTGAAGAATAAATAGTTGTCTGACGGTAAGAACCTGGCAGAGGGTATACAGACAGGATGTCGAATATCGGATCGGTTTCCTTGCCAGCACCTTCAGGACAGCTCTCTGTGCTCGTTCGACACGTAGCATCACTGTTTTACCGGCACCACCCCAGACCGTTTGGCAATACCCTAGAACAGACTGAGCAAGAGCAAAGTAGACGGTTTTTAAACAGTCAAAGTCGGCCGCGCCTCTGAGTTTTTTAAATATATATATAAGTTTTCGCACACGAGCTACAGTTGAAGCAATATGCTGCTTTCATTTCAGGTTGCTATCGAGAGTGACGCCAAGATATTTGATAGTAGGGGTATTTTCCAATTGTTGACAGCCACAGTTATCGTGTAAGTTAGGGCAGGTGTGCGCACGAATTTCAATCGGTGTGGGTGGTTGAGTTGACTTCATAGTGGAGAATGTGATAAATTTCGTCTTGTTGACATTTAGAGTGAGAAGATTTGAGGTCAGCCACCTCATGACGGTGCTCAAGGCAAACTCAGAGTTGAGGCGGGTTTCAGCCCAGTCCCGGCCATGTACAATAAGAGCTGTGTCATCGGCATAAGCTACAATTTTGCAGTGAGGTAAGGATAACTTACACAGCTCATTAACATATATGAGAAAAAGTGGGGGTCCCAGGACACTGCCCTGGGGGACACCAAAAGTAGTCGTCTCCTGGTTGCTGAGGTAGTTATCAAGCTTTACTATTTGATTACGACCTGTCAGATAACTCCTGAAGAGATCGTAGGCCATCCCGCGAATACCAAGACGCTCTAGTTTCGAAAGAAGTAAGGGAATTGACACAGTGTCGAAGGCCTTTGATAGGTCTAAAAAAATGGCAAGAGTTTTATATTTATTTTCCCAATGGCCAATAATAGTCTCTGTAAGTTCCAGTACAGCATCTTCGGTGGATTTACCAGCCCTAAAACCATACTGATTATTGGAAAGAAGGTTAAATTTGTTTAAGTATTTGGTGAGTCTGTTGTTTATAACTTTTTCGAATATCTTTGAGAGGGTAGTCAACACTGAAATAGGTCTGTAATTTGCGACATTGTCTTTGTCTCCCGACTTATAGATTGGGTGGACAACTGCAGTTTTAAAAACATCAGGAAAAGTTCCTGTTGAAAAGCACAAATTGAAGATGAAAACAAGAATTGGAATAAGAATGTGACGAGTCGCCTTCACGATTGAGGGGGATATTTCGTCAAAACCAACAGCACAATGGTCTTTAAGGCTAAGGATGATATTTTCCAGCTCAGCACTATCCACGCTGTAAAGGGCCATTGATTGTGGTGCGGATTGTGTGGAAGTACCCGGGATATCATGGTTGGGACGACTATCCGAGAGATATTTATAAAGGACAGAGTGTTCGATTTTCGCCGCCAAGAGTCCACCAACATTCGCAAAGTAATTGTTGACTTTGTCCACAGACTGCGAGGGTTCGACACAGCAGTTTAGTAACGCAGAGCTCGAGTCTCTGCTTTGGCCCAAACTTGCTACCCGTTTTACAAGTTTCCATGTGGCTTTTGGATTATTTCTAGCCTCCTGAAATTCAGAACGTTCATATTCGCGCTTGACCTTTTTTAGGAGATTGTTGCAGAAGGTGCGATAGCGGGAGAAAATCAATTTGTGTGTCTCATTATCTGGGTGTTTTTTAAATTTAAGGTGTAATTTATCCCTGTGACGTATGCACTTCAGCAGGCCAGGAGTAATCCATGGCTTAATGATGCGCTTTCTACTGGGAATTTGTGAAAGAAGTGAGTGGGATTTGATTGCCAAAGACATAATGGATACAAGAGATTCTGCAGCTTGATTCGGGTTTTTACACTGAAGGATTAAGGAAAAATCTGTGGTGTTAATTTGGTCTACAACCCGTGGCAAATCAATTTTTAATCTGGAGGGATGGGGGGTTTTAGTTTTTACATTGAGGTTGAAAAAGATAATAATTGGAGAGTGGTCAGTGATGAGAGAATCAATAATTAATGAAGTAGCAGTGCTAGGGGTGCGGAGTATCACATGGTCAATACAGTTCGAGAGTCTAGTTGGGAGGGTGTAAGCTGGCAGCATTGCATGCGAAGCTGTAAGATTGAGGTATTCATCAGCATTAGGGTCGGTGCCCTCAGGTGTAATGTTCAGGTTAATATCACCAATAATGGCTACGGTTTTAAATTGAGTTAAGGCACTAAGCAAAATGTCTAAGCTGCCAAGGAAACTTGTCAAATCTCTGTAAGAAGGAGAACGATAAATTGCGATAAAAGCAGCTTTATTTGAAAATTTAAGAAGAACGACATTTGCCTCATTAAATAAAGGTGTTTCGACAGTTATGTCAAAGCAATCTCTTACATAGACAACCACGCCCTCATTTTGTGTTTTATACGACGAAGTGTGTGAGTTGTAGCCGGTTAGTATGGGAGTAGTTGGACATTTGCTCAGCCAGCACTCAGTCAAAATAATAATGTCAGGCATGTACGTTAATCTACTCATAAAAACCACCAGATTATTAAAATTGCTGTTAAGGCTACGAATATTAGTGTGTAATATTTTAAGATCATGGAGAGAACAATCCAAAAAGTTATCACTTGCCTCCGGGGAACATGTATAGCAATTTGATACGGCAATATGCTCAACTTCATTAGTGATCACGGTAAGATCATCCATATTTTATTTATAAAAGCAAAAGGGTAACAAAATTTTGGAATAGAGTAATCATACTCGTGGTCGCAGTGTAGCGGCCCCAGGTTTATTGAGCTAACACTAGAAGGACACACAGAGGGATTTACTAAGCAGGTGTTTTTTAAGCATGCCAAGACTTTTTTTTTTTGGGGGAGTATACAGAGAAAGTGGAAAGTGCGGGGGTGTGTGTGAGTCTGTGAAGATATGTGTGAGTGTGAAAGGTGAGTAGTACTTAACAGTGTGGGTTTAACAATAGTCCCAAACTCTAAATATTTCAACTTATAACAGTAGATTTGTAAGAAATAAAATAACACTACGTTTACGAGACAATAAGGTAATAATGTTACAAAATAATAATAAAAATATAGTCACGCGTCTTTTTTGATACGGCCGAGATCCGCCTCACTTTGCACTTGGAAGTGAGGACATCCGACTTTTTCCCGAACAAGAATCTTCCCGTGAGAGACCCAACAAAACTGAAATTCGTTTGTTTTTGCAGCGTCCCTAGCCAGAAAGAACAGCCTTTTATTCTTAGCTGATAAGTTTTCAGATACGTAAATTTGTTTTGCAGGGCCAATACATTTGAGGTGTTCAGTTGTTAATTTAAAACTATTCTTGGCTTGGTTCCTGAACTTAACTAGGAATTCTTCCTTAAGGATTACGGTGGTAAAATCGACAATAATTGTCTTATTGGCAGGATCTTTGGTTTTTATGCGGAATACGTCCTTCACATCCCTAGGCTGTATTGCAAGGTTCAGTAGGCTACCAGTGTCAATGACAGTTTTTAATAGAGAGGACTTTGATTCTCCTTTGGTGGACGGAATATTTCGGATCTCTAAACAGGTGGACCTCGAGCTCTGTTCCATTTTATCCAGCTTGTTTTCGAGGTCACTTATATATGAGAGATTTTCCTTGCGTTCCGTTTCCAACAATTCAATTTGTGATTTAAGGTTGTCGTGCTGGGCAGAGAGGTGATCAAATGAATCACGTATGCTATTTACTAGGGAAAACAGCTTTTCATATTTTTCATCCTGGTGGGCTTTAAAATCTTGAAACATTTGCTTCATTTCTGACATAAAAGTGCATAACTTGGTCTCTTCACCGTCCTTCAGACGCCTGCGCTTACCATTTCGGAAAGTAACTGTTGGTGAGATGTCGTCAATAGGTGAATCCGGTCTTGTATTTAAAGAAGGTTCAGAAGAACTAAGTGGAGTGAAAAGCGCCTGCTCGAAACTTGCGGGCAAAGTGGACGGCGCAGGTGTCACCGCTGTCTGAGGTGTTTGTAGCTTCGTCGCCGTTGGTGAGCGATGTAACGGCATCATCAAGCGGGATTGACTGTACAAATAATGTTACTGACTTAGTTACGGTGCGCAGGAGTAGTAAGATCGGTGTTGACAACACTTCGTGTGATCGGTTATTTCCGTAATTCCGAGTTCAGCCGAACGTGTCCTCGGAGCCGCGAGGTGTGCCGAAAGACGGTTGTTGATCGTTGCCGCGTCGCTCAGCTGCACGATGACAACATGAGTCATGCGCTCGGTAAACGAGTAATTGTTTAATTGCACTGATTTTGCTGGTTTAAACTGTGTTTATTTGTTGATCACTGGGTGGAATCAAAAATGAATTTGCTCACTATCACGTTTGTATACTTCGCGACACAAAGGTAAAGGTTTTGGGGTATGATTTAAACTTTAACACTGGTTATGGATTTTAGTTTGAGAGCACAGAAAAAATACGTGTTGTCGCGCGGGCGGTCGAGAGCGGGGGGGAATATAAAAGAAGCAATACTGAAAAATATTTACCTCATACGTATTGCTTTATCTTTACATTGCCATCTGTTGGTGGAATATTTTACACGGTTTCAGATGAATTATTTTGAGTAACTGAATAATCGAAAAAAACAAATCACCCATAAATTGAAAATAATAAGATAGATACTTGCCTGAAATGAGAACGAATATAACTAATAAAAAATAAATGGAAAACAAGTTATTAATTTGTAAATTATAAAATGCAACAATAAATAAATAGTTTAATAACCTTTTATAATTTAAATTTTGTCTGTCAGTCAGACCGCATGTCAATCCCGTTCCCTTGTTTAAAAAAAAAAACAAATGAAAAAGTTCCTGACTTGCAGCGATCATACATTCCTCTCCGTTTCGGAAAACTAATATGGCGACATAACGAACTGTCTGATTACAAAAGTTTTCGCTTTTTAACAAGCGTTGTTACGCGTTGAAACATGGGAATAGGAGTTGTTTGTTTTTAGGAGAATAGAATAGAATAAAACTTTATTGTACACCAAAAATTATGGTTACAATGGCGGTCTTATCGCTGATAGTACTACATTACTATATTTTTTTTTTAATAATACAAGTAAAGTTATTCACTACCTAAATGTATAAAAATACAATGCATAAATAAATATATATGCACATATTTGATTGTTTTACAACATTAAAAAATGGTAAAAATAAAACTAGATTGGTAATAAATTGAAACTACAAAGAAAGAACTTTCCTCTCGCAGGTCTGCTGGAAGAAATTTCTTTTGAAATAAGCGGTACCTTTGTGCTCTTGTATCTTAATGTATTGTCCTGTTAAGTGTCATGTGTGTACATAAATAAATAAATAAAGGAAATGATTTGCAACCAAGCTTTTGAAAGCAACTAGTGTCTGAGCTTGTCTTACCGAAACTGGCAATTCGTTCCATAAACGGACAGCCTGGACCGTGAAGTCTTTTCACGTCATCAAATTTGGTGGAATATCAAAAGTCTCAAATTCTCCAATGATCTCAAGTGTCTTGTATGTGTGTCATATAGGAACTAAGAGGGTTAGTGGGTGTTGACGGGGAGGGTTTATCTTTGCATTTATGTACGTAGTATGTCTGTTTGTCCGTGTTGAGTTTTATTATGCCAAAAAGAACTGCAGCAATTGTTCATGTCCCCGAAGAGTTAAGCAGTGGTGTACGTACAATATACTCATATGCCTGATAAGTTTAACATGGCTCAAATCGTAGGAGATGAGTCTATTGCCATCAATTGGCCACAAATCCAGACCACGGGGAAACTGAAGAAAAATCCAATAAGACTGCCAGACACGGAAACGGAATGGAATTCTCAGCAGTAGCAGCTCTTGCGAGTAACGAGGCAGGCAAAAAAATGTATGAAAAAAACGGGTTGTATCCGGGAGTGCAGGCAGAAGTGAAAACTTGAATATTAACGTTTTGCATTTTTGATATTTTGGAATGGTTAGGGAATAATTTGCACTAATTGCTTTAATTATCGGTATAAAAGTACTATCAATTTATGAGGTAAAATACAATATTCATTTATTGCGCTATCGTACACAAACATGACAATTAATATTACATTAAAAATTTAACACTTCAGTACTATTACAATCCGTCTTACGAATTTTACCTCTTTGGAGAAACCGAAGATTTTGTTTGTGCATAAGATAATTATTAAATTTTGGAAACCCAAACTCAATGACAGATGTCATAATGTTCAAATTCCTTCGTAACCTAATGTCAATCCGTCTTACGAATTTTCTGACGCGAGTTTATCATTTTTTACCCATCACAAAAGTGCACAACGCCGCTGAAGAAGTTTTCACTTCAAAAAATTATATATTCGTAATAGTTCTTAGATTATTACCGTCGTTACTGTCATCTGTTCTGACTCCCCGATAATAATTAAGTGTACCCTTAAACATACTTACACTTCAACTAACTTATCTGTACAGGTGGGAAAACATAAATCTAATCGAATGTATCAAGTTTGACATATCAATGCAAATTTCCTTGACAAACAATGCCACCTTGACCTGTACAATTAAAGTGGTTATACTATACAATAAATTAAATTGATATCACTCATCTTTGCGTGGGATGACAGCTGTCACATTTATGATTTATTGCACAGATAATAATCTAAAGTGACTCGATTTTTTTAGTTTCTGGAAATATGAAACAGGATAATCTTGTCCCCATCGATCATATTAGGACGGCACATGACACATTTTGTGGGCTGTATTTTTTTATTGAATATTAGTCTTTATCTGTCGCTATGAAGGCAAAGGTCACTTCATGTAAAGGGAAAAAGATTATTGATTTCTTCTCTGGAAACCAGGTTTAGAGAATGTAAAACTTTTTTTTTTAAATTACCTGTTTCTAATAACAATGATTTATTTCTAGATACAGAATAAACAACTTTAACTACGTGGTTTTCAGTCATAAGTATTCTTTCTGTATCGAAATGAGAACTATTTTACTTTTCATTTAACTTTAAATATACTTGTTAAAAAGGTTCAAACTCGTTTACTAATATGACACCTACATTTCGTGTTTCATCGTAATGTTTTCTTTTATTTTTAGCCAGGGGTTTCATAAAGGGTGAATTAAAATAGCCTCTATGAGTGGCGGTACTTAAAATACTTAAGCCCTAAGCCTGAGTTAGCTTTGCTATCAATTTGTTGACTGGCAAATATTTAACAACGCCATAAGCAATTCCTTTTTTAGCCTTCTGGTTTGACACAACTACACTCTTCATTCATTTGAGGGACATGATTTTATTGTAGCTTGTTACTGTTAGCTCGTATTATCCCACTGCTAGGCAAAGGCCCTCCCCATGAGTTCCACTTGTAAACACAATGTGGACTACTGGTCATTGGTTCTGTCCAGCTCTGCCCACCATCTCTTGCGAGGACTATCGCGTCACCTTCGGCTTAGATACACTGTGTCGATCCGAGAGAATAAGAAGTGGCGTTCCTCTAACTGGGTAGCGTTTTGCGCAGTTGACTATTTTCGACATTAGGTATTTTGCGGGGGTAACACATATGTGGGCATTTTCATTTTCATTTCATTTCCGAACTCCACGCGGGCGAAGCCGCGGGCAGAAGCTAGTTAATTAATAAAGTAATTTTGTTCATCCGGTGATACCGTCTTTTTAATAATCTAATGAACATCCACCAACAAGTACTAGGCTAGTATAAATTCAAGGTGCTGTGTATTTTAAGGTTAATGTATGATTAACCATACGATTGAAATACCATCTTCAATTTATGCTAGCCTAGTAATTTTGTTAGGGAAACAGGGCACAGAACTTAAGCTGCTTTCAATGTGGCGGCACTTGTGTGAGACCTATGTACGATGATGATGATTATGATAAAAAATCATGGTCTAATTATATTTGCTCGCACGCTCTTAACTTGCCCGTATTTCTACATTGTTCTCACATATTTTTAATTCTTAACATGAATGATGTAACCAAGATTTTGTATCATATTTTGATTTAAAAGAGTATCCATGGAGTTTCTTGCCCATTCTTCTCCATAGAGATCTACGCTACGGAATGGGCAACTACAGTACTTTCACAAGTTATTATGCCTTGTGACTGGGACTGTAGATTCGCGTTTTATTTTGTTTTTTTGACTTTCAAAAGTGCCTGTAATGGTCTAATTGAAATAAATGCTTTGACTTTGACTTTGATGGTGTCTTGAAAAATATCACTCACTCTTCTTCAATTTTTCTATGGTCGGATTGCCTTTATTTCTAGAGAGAATCTTTCAACTTGCTTAGAATGGATGCATGTCTAAACTTAGTGCAGGCCAGTCCGTCGTCAATATATTCTCGTATACGACGACGGACTGGTCTATCGTCTACTCCCTGCTATATCGTCCTTGTATTCCCGAGTGTTACGCGACGTTTTTAGGCAGGTTATCTTGTATTAAGAAAATATTATCGCAAAATCAAGCCTGCAAGCTAAAGAACGAGATGGTTTGGAAAATGTCGGTGGTGTACCAATCAGTAGTCAGCACACCTCCTTGACCTCCTCCGAGCACGAAACCGAATGCTGATTTCCTTCCAAAGATATCATGCAGGAGTCGCCGCCGTATGTAACCTTTCAGTAACAGCGCAGCGATATGCTCACTTGGACGTCTGTAGACCCAGTTTTTTTCTTCGACGATAGACGATTTTAGTCAATAATTTGGAGAAAAGTCTAGTTGTTTATCTGTTATAATAATAAAATAATTTGTGTAAAATTTATTTTATTTTATTTGTAACTAAAAGCGTTTCAATTTTAGTTTTAAATGTACTCGACCAACCTCGAGATCAAGCGTAAACTTTTTAAAACAGTTGTCATTTGTTTCGCGAATCGACGTAGCAGGAAAAGGGAGTAATTCGTCAAAATCTACATAAGGGGATTCCTTACATACACGGTGTAAATCACCTCATCACGAAGCCGTCAACCAAGCATTCTGTACATGAAACTAAGTAACTTTACGCAAAAAATATTGCTGGGAGACGACTTTTTTTTGGGGGGTGTAAAATCATGTTTTGTGGTAGAACTCAATGTAACGCACTCAAAACATTGTGCTGATGGACGGATTGAATAGTACGGGGGTCGTGGAGGTGTTTAAAGTAAAAATCTTACATTAAAAACTTGTATTTAAAAAAATACTTGTCAAAAAGTTGGAACTTTGACCCCTAATAACTCCGTAACTAGAAGGTTCCCACGTATGGTGTAGAACAAAAAAATTATCGCAATGACAGGGAGAACCAGTGCCTTTCGGCTTCGTTAAGAGGTGTTTTACACCCTTTATAATGAAGAATGTAGCACTCAAAATTCAAACTTAAGTGTAGTTTAACAAATCCTTAACTTCAATGACTCAATTCAGAAACCGGTAACGGATAGTGGATTCAAATCAATAGTGTGACGGGTGGTACCTATCAAACTTGCGATCTCTCGCTTGCTTTTGACACTAAATATCCATAATTATTCCAAATTACATCTGTTTTGAACCGCTTTTAATAATGAATAATTCCGTCACTACTAAAGAATCATAAACTAAACAGACCAAAATGTAGACGAACAAATGTTTTCACAAGTTCAACTAACAGCCTACAAAATGATTAATTGGAATTCGAGACAATACTTCGACTGAAGCGTAGGCGTCAAAATGTTATAAGAAAGTTCATTCAGAAGATTCACTCGTAACAATACTGGCTTTATACCGAGTAAAAAAAAAAACGGCCAAGTGCAAGTCGGACTCGCGCACCGAGGGTTCCGTACAAACCAAAATTACTGAAGAGAATAAATAAAAATAAATGATGTAACTAAAAATTTACGCATTTCGCAATGTTCCCTTTATCTGTGCTATAAGACGTTGCTTCGTACCAAATTTCAAGATTCTGAGTTCACGGGAAGTACCCTGTAGGTTTTGATTCCCTTGCGAGTGTCGAAAATTTGCGGAAATTTGCGGCATAAACGGCTGCATCTTTTGATTGCGTTGGCTTAGAACTTTGATTTTTTCACACCTTTAAGGGACAGTAAACTTGAGTATTTGATATAAATTTCAGCTTTATACCGCCATGCGTTCCTGAGAAAAAGGGTCTTGACAGACAGACAGACGGACAACAAAGTGATCCTAATAAGGGTTCCGTTTTTTTCCTTTCGAGGTACGGAACCCTAATGATCGCAATTCGTTACGTATTTTTTTTCAACCCATGTTCCTAAAGTTATCCAGTGTGATGGTCCGAATCACCAATATACCACCTAAGAGATATTGCGTTTTTATAATAAAATCCTGCAACGAGAAACATACTCCGAAGCTGAGCGATTAACTAAAAACGTAAATTATATAAGTACTCTTGTTTTCAATGAATGATTTTCTGATTTCATCCGCCTAGTGATACATATAAGAATGTTACTCAAAATAACAGAGCCTTGTCTTTCATGACTTGCTAAAGAAAACATTCATGCTTTGACTTCCATTCAAAACCGTTCGATATTACAAGTATATAGAACGGTTTTGTATGGCAGTCAAGTTGAGATACACAAGTTCTTGTTCAATGTTCTTTGTTAATCGCTCTGAGTATTCTTACTTGCTCTTAAGTTCGTTTTCACTAACTTTACGTGACATCTTAATTTTAAATAACTGCGCAATGTTGAAAATTTAACAGTTTAATCATAAAGAGTGTAAATCAATCCCTCTCTAAGCAGAAAAGCACTTATTCTCCCCGTCTTTGCGATATTTTTTGTTTGTTCTGGACCATACCTGTGTACCTTCTAGTGACGGAGATATTGGAGGTCAAAGATCCACCTTTTAAACAAGTTTAAAAAAAAAAAACAAAAAAAGTTTTTCTGGTTAGAAACTTTAAATACTTTCATGACCTGCTTACTGGTTATTTCATGCAACAGCACTGAGTGCGTTACATTGAGTTTTACCGTAAAAGGTGACTTTTCACCCCAAAAATAGATATGATTTTTGCTTACAGTTACAAGACTTAGTTTGATGTACAGAATGCTTGGTTGCCAGCTTCGTGAAGGGTCTGTTTTAGCACATTACGATGCCACTAGTCAACGGTTACTTAAAACGAGATTATTTTTTTGAAGTGAAACTTCTTATGCGACTTCCAACAAGTTTAACGCTACCATAGAGGGGGAATATTTTCTATTACTCACTAAGAGATGGCAGTATTACAAAATCTGTGACTACGTAGTTCTACTAGGTACGCAAGATGGCGTGCAAACAGTCATGCATTCGACTCTTCGGTGTGACCAGCCTTCGCTCAATTTCCATGAGTAGAATAACCTCAATAAACTTATGTAATAATTATGTAATAAAAATAGTACAACCAGAAAACAAATTTATTTAGAAGCTCAATAAAATAACGAGAGTGAATGCGTGGCACTCGAACGCATGCGTGTAGTATTGGGGAGTTTCACTTCTTCCGCGCGGAGGGACTCCACGCACAGATTTTTTTTTTGAAATGTTGCTCGTCTTTATAAGAATTTATTGGTAGGTATTGTACTAACATATTGAAGTAAAGTCTCACCCTAAGATATTATTTAATATAATGTTGCCCTTAGCCCATAAATTCATAAAAGTCTCGTAACAAAAATTGTTTAACATAAGCTTTTGACGTCTTAGTTTTATATGAAAATGGTTGCGTTTATGAACCGCGCGTTTATATGACCAACAACACACATAACGTAACATAACGCCTGTAAACACCAAATATCCCGTTTTAAGTTCTTATCATAATGAAAGATCTGCTTATAACGTACTAAAAATTTGTAATACAAGGTTTTGTTTTGCATCTTCGTCAAAATTCAGGAGATTGTCACAAAAGACATGATAATCAATTAAAATTACGGTACCCAGTTAATTAATAATAAAGGCAGATTTTTTAGGTTGTTTAAGATTGTCAGTATTTCAGATTATTTAGGTTTAGGGAATAAGAAATTATCGATTAAACGTTTGAGATTGTTTATATGTTTGGAAGCGCGGTTATAAGGCGAGAATCAGACGTGCCGCCTTTAAAACACGGGTAGTTCACACTTACCGATTTCCGTGAATAAGAAAAAAGGTAAAAATTACCTTCCTATTTTATTATTGATTCGGGACGAGAATTCTAAAATAGTAACCTCCTTGAATTTGACGAGGATGCAAAACAACAGCTTGTATATGCAGATCTTTCATTATGATCATGAGTACCTATTACATGATATATTTTCGATTTTACTACTCTCACGTTTATTTTTAGTTCGATGATTAATGATTTTAAACTGGTAAACGAAATTATTCAATAGAAATACACTGTACTAAATCGCTGATAATGACTAGTAAATTCACTTCGTAGACAGCTGATAAAATAATGTCTGGTCAATCAAGGTCATTGTCCAAATTTATCACGTGCTTAATATCGCTTTATCAACACTCGAGACATATATATTGTTCTAGATATACCTTGTTTACTAGTAAAAGTGGATTTCAAACCATTATTTGTATGATAATGGTCAGTCATTCAATAAAACGTGGGTGTTTGTGGCATAGATTATTTTATCTATAGATAAGATAGTGTTCTTTCATTCATCTAATTGTTTGTTTTGGGAAAGCTACAATTTTGACCTGTCATCTCGTTGAAACATCTACGAGCTACGGCGTAGGCGCTACGTCGTAGCCGCTACGAAACTCGTAGCTATGATTGAAACTATTCAGATTTGTATGATCGTTCGACTAGATAAATTGAATTAATATACTTCGGAAGTGAATATAACAATGTTAGACCCAAATTCCCTGAACAACCTTCCGAGTGAAAGGTTGGGGAGTTATTTATCATTAATCTACCATTATTTGGCTGAATCTAACCTTGGATCCTACGTTGTCGTTTATTCAATCAAAAATAGCACGTGACTGTTCGTTTTTATACAAGCTGTTGTTTTGCTTCCTCGTCAAATTCAAGGAGGTAACTATGCCAATGATTCTTGTCCCGAATCAATTGTAAAATGGGTAGGATATTTTTAATATTTTTCTTATTTACGGAAATTGGTACCACCCGTGTTTTAAACGCAGGCCGTCTGATTTTCGCCCTATAACCGGGCTTCTAGAAATACAAACAATCTGAAACGTTTATTCGATAATTTCTTATTCCCTAAACCACGTTAAGGGGTTTATTCTGAAATACTGTGAAACGTAAACAAACAAAAAAAAAAGTGTTTTTTAATAATTAACTAGATGCCATAATTTTAATTGATTATTTATGTCGTGTGTGACAACCTCCTGAATTTTGACGAGTATGCTAAACAACACCTTGTATAGACACGAACTTTTATTAATTCACTGATATATTTGAATTTAGTAGGGTAGTTTCCCCTTCATTGAAAATCAAGCTGTGTAATCATGTTATTCTGAAATACTGACAAACGTAAACAAACAAAAAAATAAGTGTTTTTTTTTATAATTAACTAGATGCCATAATTTTAATTGATTATTTATGTCGTGTGTGACAACCTCCTGAATTTTGACGAGTATGCTAAACAACACCTTGTATAGACACGAACTTTTATTAATTCAGAGATATATTTGAATTTAGTAGGGTAGTTTCCCCTTTATTGAAAATCAAGCTGTGTAATCATACCTTCTCTTTTTATTCGTTTTACCTAGTCAGTTCTGTTTTTCACCAAGCAGGTAACCAACATAATTAGCAGGAATAAAGAAGAGACAATACGTTCGGTGCAAAGGAAACGCCTAAGCAGGCGTTTTGGGCGCTGAGTCATTGGATATTCCATCAGGAATTTCTTAATAGCAGCCTTGAAATCTAGATTTGTGCCCGGTTGATGGCAATAGGCTCGCTCCCTATTACATGCTACTTAAACATTACTAGTGAAATGTGGGTGTACCCCTCTTTTTAACCCTTCGGGGATTACAGGCTTGATGCTATGTATCCACTACTAAGTTTATGTAAAATATTAGTAACTAGCTGTCCCGCGCAACTTCGTCTGCGTCAAATTTTCCCCGTTTTTGCAATATTTTTCATTGCTGCTCCGCTCCTATTGGTCGTAGCGTGATGATATATAGCCTATATCCTTCCCTAGGTTGAAATTTGTCTTCTTGCCAAATTTCATTAAGATCCAATTAGCCGTTTAGTCGTTAAAAGGTAACAAACATACAAACAAACAGAGTGACATTCGCATTTATAATATTAGTATGGGTGAAAACAAAGCCAGATAATCATGTGTAAAATAAATAAATAAAATCTTGAATTTTAAGATCACTAACCAAGAAAGATTTTGCATTAATATAGGGTAGTTCAACCAATCATCGTTAACTAAACTTTGTAACTATAAAGTAGTAAAGTTTCTCTGCATCTTACAAGACTTAGCCTTTGAAAGTAAACTTAAAAGCTCTTCCATTGAAAATATTTTCATTGTTAAGAACTTTTAACCAATGTGAACAAATTTTCACTCTGAAAATAAATTCAAAAGCAAATATTAGTGTTTTAATGATGTATTACCATATCCAGAAACTCGGATTTTCACAAAATTACGCTAGGTTAATATATTGATAGCAGCGGTGGCCAACTGGTGGCAGCCCCGACTTACAAGCAGTAAGCCGTGCATGGGTTCGAACTCAGGCAGAGGAGCATTACTCAGGTAATTTAAAAAAATCGAAGACATGTGAAATCTACCAACCCGCACTAGGCCTGCGTGGTGGATCATAGCTCACTCCCTCTCATAGAAAACAGCAGTGGGAACATTATAGGCTGATGATGATGAATTTATCTTGTGAGATTAATTTACTAGCAGTGGTAAAATGTAGATCATAAAGGGTCTAAAAAGACCTTAACGAAACGGAAAGGCACTTGGTCTCCCAGTCATTGCCATTTTTTGTTTTGTTCTGGACTAAACCTGAGAAGACTATACATAGCAGGCTAGTTACGGAGATATATTATAGAGTTCATAGTCCAAACTTTTTTACACAAGTTTTTTTTTTATGTTCTTGTTTTTTAAAGGTCGTAAATTTACTTGAAATACATTTTTGGGCGTATGAGGCACAGGGTGTAAAGTTCCTCGATACTCCATTGAAAAGGGCGGATCCTCCGACCAGACAGGTGTTATATCTGGTGGGCGGGTTTTGCTAAACTTTGTTGACTCTTCCGTCGTGCCATAGATGGCGCTGTAGTACTTTTTGTTTTAAGTTGCATTTTTTGTAGGTCGCTACACCATCATGACTCGTTTACTATTTAATGCATCTATCAGCATAATGTTTTGAGTGCGTTACAATGAGTCCAAAAAAGTTGTAGAATAAATTTTGTAATAGAGTTACTTACTTTGATGCATAGAATGATTGGTTGACGGCTTCGTAAATTGTCTGTTTATACCAATTATTTATAATTATTTATGTATTATTTTGTTTATAAGGAATCAATCAAATTGGTACAGATTACCGGTTCCCACTGCGTACACCGTACACTGACAAATACTTCTGTAGTATTTGTATGGAGGTGTCCGTGTCACATTGTCTGTACCTGTTTCATTTGGAATCTTATCCTTCTATATGTTTCTTACCCAAACGTATCTTAGATTTGTTGATAAAATAAATCCTCCAGCATTATTTCTCGTCTAGTCCCCCTCAGATAAATCCTACCCGAACATTGCTACATTGGTTGTTATCTCATAAATCCATCTTATTTAGACGACTTTAATTTTATTGGTTAAACGAAGGGACTAAAGAACTCGATAGCTGAGTTATTGACTAGGGTGAGGGGTCTTGTTGTAGGGTATTGGTTATTAATCAAAATGTTTAAATTAAGTTGTAAAAGAACGTGGCTTATTTATTAATAATCTAGCCGTTGCCTGCGACCTTTTTCCGCAATCAATACTTTTTTTATACTCATCATCTGCCGAGCCTTTTCCCAAACTATCTTGGGGTCGGCTTTCAGTCTAACTGGATGCAACTGAGTACCAGTATTTTACATGAAGCGACTGCCTATCTGACCTCCACAACCCAGTAACTGGGTAATATGATACCACTAGGTAAGACTGGATGTTAGACTTTTGGCTTCTAACTATTCTTAACGACTGACAAAGATCTACAAATGACAGCCAGGACCAACGCCTTAACGTGCTTTCTGAGGCACGGAGGAAACTCGGTATGGAATTATGGTCACCCATCCAAGGACCAACCTCGGCAAGCACGGCTTAACCTTAATCGACCCGTGCGACTGTTATTTTTTTTTGGCCACGAGGTCCAATACATTATTTATACTCTGTATCAATAATTCTTTAAGTATTAAACTACATGTCACGTTGTTCGGTGGCATCGCTGATTCTTTGGGCAAAAAATAAGCCAGACCTCTGGTCACGAGTCTCTATTTAATTTTGTTTCCTAATAAAGAGGAAAGGTTATATCACCAAAACCATTTAAGTACATAGTCGTGTCTATTACTTTACAAAACAAAGTTGGTCCAACCATTAGCCGTTTCACCCTACGTAGATTATATCCTTCTACCTAACTTTCTAATCCTAGCAAGTTCATGTCTGAGACAAACTTCATAGTTTCGATCTAAGTTCAGTTTGTTTTACTTGTTACATCAAAACCGCTATCGAACAAAGCGCATGTTAAGTTAGCAAACGGTGGAGTTTAAATGAGAATGTGTGAAGGTAGTTTAATGGCTAAAATACCGTGTAGAAGCTCGTGAATAAATAATAACAGCTGCACGGTTTGCTTTTAAAGGCCCTGCTTGCCGAGGTTGGTCCGTGGATGGGTGACCATAACTACATACCGAGTTTCCTCCGTGACTCGGAAAACACGTTAAGCCGTTGGTCCCGGCTGCCATTTGTAGATCTTTGACAGTCGTTAAGAGTAGTCAGAAGCTAAAAGTCTGACATCCAGTCATACTAAAAGGTATCGTGTTGACAAGTTACTGGGTTGTGGAGGTCAGATAGTCAGTCGCTCCATATAAAATACTGGGCTTTAGCTGCATCTGGTCAGACTGGAAGCCGACCCCAACATAAATGGGAAATAGACTGCAGATAATTAATACAAACTGTCTGTTTCGAGTCACAGCTGTTTATTGAAAGGTGAGCGTGTATTTCAGCTGCAGCGGGCTGCAGGACACAGTACTTCAGATTAATGTTCGTATTTTATAATGACAACTAGCTTCGATGAAGGCAAACAGCGTGGGGAAACCAGCACGACTGAGAGATATTTCTCGTTGGCATATAAAGTCAGCGGTGGCAGAGCAGCGGTGGCCCAGTGGAGGCAGCCCCGACTTACGAGCAGTAAGCTGTGGGTTAGAACCTAGGCAGACGCATTACTTTGTGTAATTTATTTCATCATCGCTGCCATCAAAAACGGTGAAGGAAAACATCTTGAGGAAACCGGCATGTCCTAGAACGATTTTAAATTCGAAGACTTGTGACATCTACCAAACCGCACTGGGCCCGCGTGGTGGATTATAGCCCAGTCCCTCTCATAGAGACGAGGCCTGTTTCCTAGCAGTGGGAACATTAAAAGGCTGATGATGATGATGTAAAGTCAAGTCAGAGGCCCATGGGTGGCATAGAAACGCTTATAAAACCACACGATAAAGAAAAACAAGCTTGAAGTGGATTGATGATTTCAGGCTATTATAATGTACTGGTTTTTCTTAATATATGTTTACAGCACCGTTAGTTACATCACTAAGCTCCCACATAATTATTTATCTGAGAATACCACATAGATTTGGCCTCTGCCTTTTGGCCAGAAGGGAGTCGAAACATTCTATACGCGACTAAATTAAATGTTCTAAAAGGACGTCAGAAACTCCATACTTCCTACGCCGCGTACAAAAACGTAATCCCAGAAAAAATGGGTCCTATTCCAATCGCCTTATATCTCGTTCCTGAGGTTTCAAAATGGATTGGTGTTCTTACCAATCGTAATCTCTCGAAATGTCGGGATAAACATTTTTGCTAGTATTTTACCTGTTAGTAACTGTAGGATGATAACTCAAATCTAGGCTTTTTGTATTTACTTGTTTACGTACACAAAAAAGAGTTTTTGCTTGTACCTGTCTAATAAAATTTAGTTTTACTTATTTATCTAAGTCTGGTCTCAGATGGCTTAACGCAAGCCTTGTAGGAAAAAAGAAAGCCAGTAGTAGTTGATTTGTTGTTGAAATATAGGTTGGAGGCACTTGTAGAAAATGCTTGTGATTATATACTAGCTGTCCGGCACAACTTCTACTGCGTCACATTTTCCCTGTTTCCGCATTATTTTTTATTGCTGCTCCGCTCCTATCATTCATAGCGTGATATATAGCCGATAACCTTCCTCAATAAATGGGCTATCTAAACCTGAAAGATTTTTTTGCATCGAACCAGTAGTTCCTGAGATAAGCGCGTTTAAGCAAACAAACAAACTCCTCAGCTTTACTATTAGTATTAGATTAACTAATAACTATAGAAGGTTTTACAAATTGATATATTATAAAACACTTTCCTAGGGGGGTACTATGACGCTTAAAACATTATTGTTCCATTCCTATTCCAGAGTGGGAAAGAGATGGAGCTAGTCGACCTGTATAGCTCCGTCTCTTTTTTTAAGACGCCATGGTACGCCACCTGATCCGTGATATATCATCATCATCTTCCTGTCCTTGTCCAATTCTACTTAGGGTCGGTGCAACACGTTTTCTTCTTCCGTTCTTCCAGTCAGATGCCACGGCATTATTTACTCCTTTCTCATACATATAATTCCTCACACGATCCATTTATCTTTTCTTTGGCCTTGCTCTCCTTCTCCATCAATCAACATGATTAATGCTGTATTTACAATGTTTATCAAAAAATGAATAACGTTTTTAGTGTTACTTTTTAAAACCCGACCAAAAAAGATGGGTGTTACAAGTTTGACGTGTGAATCTGTGTGTCTGTCTTTGGGATCATAGCTCCTAAATGGATGTACCGATTTTGATAAAATTGGTTTCATTTGAAAGGTGAAAACACCTTTTAAATGAAAACCATTTTAAGAAGAAGAAGAACGGAAGAAAATATAATTTAAGTTTAAAAAGCATGAAATAAGCGTCGTAGCGTCGGGGAACCGCTAAGTACAGGCCGTTTAACAAAAGAAACAAAGGATTATCGTCTCTAACTACGCTATTCACGATCGAGTTTTTCTAATATCAATGTTGACGCGGAGCCTAGAAAATAAACTTTTAAAATTGCTTTTCAATTAAAAAGTTGAGGCGGACGGTGCGGGTTGCATAGCACATAAATATTGACTAGAAATCAACCTGCTTAGACGATCGTCGGGTTCCGATAACTCGATTAAACTTTTATTATTTTCTCTCGTACTGAACAAACGGTGAAAGGGTTGGGTCACAATACACGCATCCCCACCATTTATGCCCATCTAATCAGTTTTTCATTAATTCGTTTTTTTTTGTTTATTAGTTGCCATACGGAAAAGATGGCCTAGTGGTGGCAGCACCGACTTACGAGCAGTAAGTCGTGGGTTCGAACCCAGGCAGGCGCATTACTATGTGTAATTTATTTCATCACCACTGCCCTCAATAACGGTAAAGGAAAACATCGTGAGGAAACCGGCATGTCCTAAAACTAAAAAATCGAAGACATGTGACATCTACCAACCCGCACTGGGCCCGCGTGGTGGATTATAGCCAAATCCCTTTCATATAGAGAAGGCCAGTGTCCCAGCAGATGGAACATTATAGGCTGATGATGGTGATGATGAAGTTGCTATACACGAATTTCTAGTATATCGCAGGTACGTTTACAAACATTTAAACTTACATACACAAATACATAAACAACCAGGCTTGTAAAAACTATCTGTAGGTCATACAAATATTTGTTCCGTGCGGAGATCGAACTTCTAACGAGGGTACATCCCAGAAAAAAAATGTTTTCTAAGAAACACTTAAACAAACTACGGTATATAAAATCGATTGTACCCAGAACCGCGAGGTCAATTGATTAAGTTATGTTTCATACTGTAACTGGAGATATAAATAGGATCAGTTTAGTGAAATATTTTCATCAAAAAGGTTCAAGGACTCATAAGTTATGTTGTTAAAGATCAAGTTAGTAGTCGTTTAATCTAGTACAAATAATAACGTTTTTCTCCAGCATTATATTTGTTGGGTGAGACAAATGGTCTGTTTTTTTTTTTTTTTAATTTTGCCCAACACTAGGAATTTCTTCTGTATCGTGGGTGCGTTTATAAACATTTAAACTCACATACACAAACAGCCAGACCCGGAACAACTATCTGTAGGTCATACAAATATTTGTTCCGTGCGGGGATCTAACCCGCGACACGCAGCGCAGCAGTCGATCGCTCAGCCACTGCGCCAACCGTGTCGTCAAAGGTTACAGGTTGATTGTTTTAACTGGCTTACTTGAAAAACCAAGACACTACAAGAACTGTAATTCCCAAAAGGGAAGGCAGAGATGTACCTCATAGTATATAGGCACTCTACCAGTTATGTTTAAGTAATTAAGTCTCATGTGATTGGGGGCTAGCCTATTGCCATCACAAAAACCAAATCGTGGCCCCAAACCTGGACTCCACGGCTGCTCATCATCTTCCTGCCCTTGTCCCATTTTATTTGGGGTCGGCGCAACAAGTCTCTTTTCTCCATACTCCTCTGTCCTTCGTCATGTTATCATTTACTCCTTTTTCCTTCATATCATTTTTTACACATTCCATCCATCTTTTCTTTGGTCTTCCTCTCCCTCTCCATCCATCTGGACTCCACGGCTGCTACTGTAAATTAAATGTACTTTTTTTTCTTTTTCATATAACACAGATATCAATGTCCCAATGTCAATGTCATTGTCTTTTTTAAAAAAACCACTCTGTTTTCAACATTTTTCCTATACTAATTGAATGAATCAAGGTAAACATCCCTGAAAACTGTCCAATTTATCTTAACCCAGACTGCATGTTAATTTTGGGCTCCACACAAATTGCGCCTTCGCTACGTTTAAGCCAAAACAAACGTTTCCGTGTGAACATGTACAGAATGATGAATTGTCTGCGAATAATGTGATTTAAGATGGAAGCGATAGGCTGGCATGCGAAATTCAAATTTCCTTACGTCTTTTGCAATTTGCCGGTCAGTATCAGGTTTTATGCTGAAAGAAATATGATACGCGGCTGTAACATATATGGCTTTACTGAGTTATAATAATTAAAATCATCAATACAACTTAAGGGGGCTGTATTGAGGGCTGCGGGTTTTTGGGCTGCGGGTTGTTGGGCTGCGGGTTGTTCGAAAGAGATACCGCGGCCCTGGAACACAAAGGGCGAAGAAGGAACATGGGTGGGTTTTAGTCAGTACAAGTCTGACACTCCCTCCCGCTCCGCCCAGAGCGGGAGAAGTCATTTGATGATTTCCCATCCGCAAAAAAAAAAAGGGGCTGTATTGATGATTTTAATGACTATAATTATGCAAATAAATACGTTTTACGGCCGCATATCACGTTTTATTCAACATAAAACCTGACACTGACCGGTAAATTGCAAAAAAACGTAAGAAAATTTCTGTCGCTTCACCTTAACCTTAACCAAAATAATTAGCTTTTCCGATACCCGGAACACGCTCTGACCCAAATTCCTGTTTCTTTACTATATACTAACCTATATAATATTGTAAAGGCTTTTGTTAATTAACTGCTATTCATGTCGTGAGGTTGTCGTTTGGGATTGTTTTTGTGAAAGGGAAATCTTCCGAAATTTATTTTTGTTAAATTATGCAAATGGGTGAAAGCGGGGTGTAATAGGGTATTTTTTTTTTAATTAACTTTAAACTTTTAAGGAATTAAACTCACATACACAAACAAAGAACCACACCCAAAACAACTATCTATAGGCCTTACAAGTATTTGTTCACAACACTTAAAATAATAATAATAATTTAAAATTATTCTATGTGGGTGTTATTTTTAGTTCTGTGACTGTAAAGTGCTTTTTTTCAATTTCATGAAATATTACCAAAAATGTTTGTTAAGAGCCACAAGTGATGACGTAGTTACAAGTACAAGCATAAGGGCTTGTTCACATCACCACGTCACGACGTCGTTAACGTGGAACGGTGCGGTAACGTGGCACGGTACGTTGACGTGACGTGCAAATTTACGTAACGTAAAACTGCACGTCACGATGCAGCAACGTTGCACGTCGCCGTGCCTTGTAAAATTCTGGTACATTCTCTTCGATTCGAAGACGTAGGCCGACGCGTCGCGCCGTCCCACAGCGACGTTGCCGTACCGTGCACTAGCACGACGCGGCAACGTAACGTAGCACGTTACCGCAACGTTCCACGTTGACGACGTCGTGACCTGGTGATGTGGACAAGCCCTAAGTTGTTTATTGTATTTGAATGACTGAAACTTTGCTAGTCTTTTATGTATTGTTTTGGGCTGAAATAGCGCTAAAGAGCAAATAATTGAAAAAAAAGTAGGGAATCGAATATTTATTCCTTTCAGTTATTTAAAATAGAGCAAATCAAAGCAGTCACTTATGACAAAAATTACTCGAATCGTGCCAACAGAACAAAAATATGCCTTTCAATTCGAATTTGGCACGAAATTCCTTTATTCTGCTGACATTACCATTTAATTAAAATTTTCATCATTAATCAACCTGAAATAAAGTGCATGTTTATTTAAATAAAAGCCGCAGACCACAATACTGTCATTAGATATAATTTATTATCGGATGTCCAAATATTACTGCAATATTAAAATTGATGGCGGTGGTGTAAAGTTAATGATTAATATTTATTTAAATTTATGGTTTCAGCAACAGATTTTTTAATAGAAAACATTAATTGTTTTTATACAACATTAATTATGCATGAATGGTCATACGATGTGTCCGTGTGTTAGTAAAACTCGTTATATGAAATGATAAAAAACTAGTTTTTTTTTCTAATGCGTGTATCAATAACGCAACCTAAAGGCACTAATTGCTCTCGACGTCATTGTGTTTTTTTTTTGTTTCGGGGCATACCTGGGAACCTTCTTGTTACGGAGATATTAGAGGTCAAGTTGTTAATAGTGTCACAAGATGATAACAAATAAGCTAGCTGCTGCCCGCGACTTCGTTCGCTTGGGAATAGATGTTGGCTGATTCTCAGACCTGCCCGATATAAACACAAAATTTCATACAAATCGGTCCTGCCGTTTCGGAGGAGTGTAACAAACACCGCGATACGAGAATTTTATACGTTAGAAGATACTCGTAAATATCAAAGAATCACAAAATTACCTATTCAGTATATTATTAATGTTGCTCACACAAACTAAAGGTCCTATACGTCTACATATAATATAATATAATATATAAGTCTACATATCAGTTAATAAAATTAACATTAGGGACAGGCAGGAAGGTTTTCACTGAAGAGGTAATTAGGCCCCAACTTTGTCCCGCTAATGACGGACGAAACAATTTAAAACCCTGTCTTTTACTCGTGTTAATTTCTGTCTATTTTTTCTTTTTCTTTGATCATTACTATAATTATTATTTTTTGTAGAGACATGATTTTGTTGGTGAATTTAATTTGAAGTTTGAACTCTAGAACTTCCACTAATATTTTCGTTTGTAATTCTGAACTCGACTCACTATTTTCATATGTATTGTTGGAAGATTCAATAGTTTTGGTCAAGCAATATACAAGGTGTTGTTTTGCATCCTCGTCATATTCAAGGAAGTAAATAAGTTAATAATTCTCGACACGAATCAATACTAAAATGGTTAGGTATTTTTTTATTATTTACACTTTTAATTTAATAAACAAATTTAAATCGGCAAGCGTGTACCACCAGTGTTTTAAATGCGCCCGTCCGATCCTAACCCTGTAACCGCGCTTTCACACTTACAAGCAATCCCAAACGTTAATACGATAATTTCTTTTTGTCTAAACCACGTTAAGGGGGTTATTCTGAAATACTGTCAAACTTAAACGACGAAAAAATCAGGGTTTATTAATAATTAAATATGGAGCGTAATTTCAATTGATTATTTTTATCTTTTGTGACAACCTCCTGAATGTTATTGAGGATGCAAAACAATACCTTGTATTTTTGGGATGATATACTACATTTCCATGGTAACGTTTAGATACAGAATAGGACGTAAAATATTTACAAAATCCTTCACGATTGCTATTTCTATGCCATTACTGGTATAGAAATAGCAATCGTGAAGGAGTTCAATTCGCATACGAATACTTTTCATACAAGCCTAAAAACTTGGCTTGCCCTTGTAACTTCCTACTCTTATGATGTTGAGGTATCTGACCAGTCTTCTTGCCAGATTTTAGACCACTGGGCAAGCCACATGTCCATAGGGCAATCAATCACTTAAGGTCCTAAACAATGTGCTTTATTTCTGCGATAACGGCGATGGTAAACTCCAGAGTTCATTGACATTAGCTACCGAAAACCTCATCGAAGACATTGTTTCCTTACTCTGTTTAAAACCCAAAATAAATTATTTTCTTCAAACCGTATTATTATACAAACGTCGCGTCGGCAAGTTTTTATGACAGTATCGATTTTAAAATATGTTTTGTTTCATTTACTTAATTACAATGTTCTGAACCAAAATTAATACAAAAAAAAGGCGGCGGGTCGACGGTATAATTATAATTTCAAAGGACAAAGAATATAAAAAGGACATAATTAAGGACAAGCGGGATATAAATAACCTACGACATTTTTGGAATACTTTCCAGATGGTTCCGAAGTATTCCCTACCTACACATGTCAGGATAAGAATTTATTTTTAACCACTTCATTGTACTGTTACCAATTTGCCAAAGTGTTAGCCACAGGGTACCTTTGGCAAATTGGTTACAAACCGGGCCTACATACCAATTTTTTTTGCAATACGGTTTTTCTTGCTTAAAAAACGTACATAGGGTTGGAAGTTTCGGTTCTGAATTCATGTCTGAGTGTTCACACCGCTCTGCCACGCCAGCGAGAACTCTACCAAACAAACAAGTCACGTTTAGTTGCTGGTTCTATTTGCTCCTCGAAATCTAGCGGTGGATTAAGGCACTAGCCTTAGACAATATTTTGATGAGAAAACTTCTTACTCGTTTAATTTAGAGAGAAAGAAAGGAAAGACTACTTTATAGACTCGCACAAGACTAAACAATAAAAAACAATAAAAAAACATACAATGAAACATAAATACAAGTGAAATTTAACAATTCTACGGCATTGATATCCTGATAGGGCCCAAAAGAAAGAGGATCAACTGAATAGAGACAAAGCTGCTATCTTCTCTTTTCTCTTACCTGCACACACCGTCATTAATAGGATTTCCAAACAAAAGCGGCCTGGTTCAAACGAGTCACAGAAATGAAACATACACGAATCCAGCTAAAAAGAGTTTTAAAGCCTATTCAGATCGTGTTTTTGTAAAGCGATACACGTAACTAGGTTGAAAGTGAAAGCCTGTCAGACTGTCACTTTTTAGTGATAGCTCGTCTTTTTTACGTTGAGTTTTTTTGAAAGGCTGGATCAAGTTACATTGAAAAAATGTTGGTAAATAAAATTTTGGAGGTTCAAAGTGAAACCCTATCTACCTGTAGGGCGATTCAAGGTAAATGCTTTATACAGGATGTACGGACCGACACAATTTTCTGTTAGCTAGGGGGCGACGTATCCAAGTTTTCACCTACAAAACCTGTATTGAGTGTCACGGTAATTGAGATATTATTTTCTTTATTTTTCCAAAATAACGAAACGTCTAGTATGTGACAGAATGCAATAATATCTTGTATTATCAACGGTGTACATTTCTTCTAGAAAATAATGTTTGTGCTTTCAACGTAAAATTGATTTACGATGTGAAGCTATAAGAAAAATCTTTCCTTGTAAAATTTAGTCGGTATTTCTATCAAACAGTGGTAAGTAAGAGTGTAAATAAAATTAAACTTTTTGTCAACAATCGACCTACAATGAGAATGTACTGGTTAAATACTTCTTTGTAACTTAAAGCGAAAACTTTTCTTTAAAAACGATAACTATTCCGAAAATTCTAATAACAAAACCAAGGTACATTTATACCCATTTCACGTGAACCAATCAATACAAGGCCACAAGCTACACCTGTTACCTCTTTCTCTAATAATTCCTATGAAAAATGTTTCCCTACATTGACTTGACGTTGACAAATCATCAAGTCAAAGTTCATTATGACAGTGGGAACTCTAACGCCATATTTGGAAGGTCGTAATTCCATTTTCGCTGTGTAGTGAATGATGTTTTGGTCGGGTAATGGATAAGGTTGAGTAGTCATGTTATTTGGTACTGGTTAGTCGATTACAGTCAAATTTCGAACGGCAACACCGGACGAAGAAGCTAACAGATAGTTTACTAACGTATCTGTTTGCTCTTGTGATTGAGCCAGGACATCGATTGTTACCTTGTTTTAGCAAGACCTTAAACTAGATGAATTTATCATGCCTTAGTACTAAAATATACCTACTAGCTAGTGGTTGGGTACAAAGTAGGTCATCGAATTGACAATTCGGTAAACTTCTACCCCAATTTTTATTATAAAGCACTCTCAATTTGAAACGGTGAGACAAAGCGACCGCCAGAGTGCTTGTCTGTACCTTAACTTATAGAACGTTCATTAAGAACTAAAACATACTACTTGACTGTACCAGATACAGGATTAATTTTCCGAGTGTGCGAGATTTAATTCTGTTAATTAATTTAACTCGTATTTCTGGTGGCGGTGACCCAAAAGTGGCATGAACAGAGAACCTGGTTTTTATGGTATGAGTACGTTATGGGGAGGAACAAGAAAAGTCCTGCGGAAAGTTTTAGTGTGATAAAACAGAGGAATACTGAAGCAAGAATATTGATTGTTGCTCACTCGTAATAACAGATATAAAAGTTAAACATATGAAACATTATTTTGTCTTCGAAAAGTATGCTGCAAATCCGTTATGGCTAGCGAATGAATGTGAAAATAAACTCTAAGGCACGCGCCTGTAAAAACTATCACAACATAATATAGCACCACGCCCGTATGCCCGACGGAGTAGACATCAGAGGTATTCTACATCCACGTTTAGCCAATTCATTCGCTTGATTTCATTTAGCCGCATTCAGATTTATATATGACGGCGCTTTTGCAAAAAGGCTTCATATGATTCATATTGCAAACTAAACTGTGATCACAGACGAGAGAGAAACGGTCTACAATTCTCTCTGGCGGAACGTCAAGTCGTTGCGGGCAGCCATAATGACTTGTGTGGTTTTGGAAGGTGGCGCGTAACAAGGCGTTGACGGATCGCCGACGTCTGTTTTCTTAATCTTATTAAATCTGGTGCCACATATCATATGTGGTACCGATGGGGCGGGTAAGAGCCTTTACAAGTAAGGGACTAAGGGTGAACCTCGTGCCATAAACCAAACACAAATCTTGGAATTGAGTCACTGCTGAGAAACTTGACTAAAAAACCCCAAAAGTACTTTACCACACATTGAAATCATACTCCGGAGTCACACGTGCAACCTTTAAAATAAACCAAAGCAGACATCATCTGCCAAGCCTTTTGCCAAACTATCTTGGGGTCGGCTTCCAGTCTAACCGGATGCAGCTTAGTACCAGTATTTTACACGAAACGACTGCTTATCTGACCACCAAAACCCAGTACCTGGGTAATACGATACCCCTTGGTGAGATTGGATGTCAGACTTTTGCCTTCTGACTACTCGTAACGACTGTCAAAGATCTACAAATGACCGCCGATACCAACGGCTTAACGTGCTTTCCGAGGCGCGGAGGAAACTCAGTACGTAATTATGATCACCCATCCACGGACCAACATCGGCAAGCACGGCTTTGCCTGAAAGATCAACCCTGCTGGCTGTTATTATTTAGCCACGAGCTCCTCATAAACCAAAACAGCCTTTTCAAATATTATGTCGTGAAAGCTTTGTTTATTTTTCTAAAAGGTTGGACATACAGGATTAATCGCGTAATCCAAATAACGGGGATTTTTAAACAAATTTTTGGGGTAAGGACCAAGTTTTAAAACAAAAGGTTTTATTAATTATAGGTAAATAGGATTAGCCATGGGTTTGATGGGTTTTGAACAACTTTTTACGGTTTGTATTGTTTATCTACATTGTTCCATCCATTTGTGAACTAATTAGACCTTTTGTTGCCATGACAACAGTTGTAAACATCCACCAAATTCTATTCCTAGAATTTCTTGGGCACAATTGCTGGAACTTCGAATAAGGCACTTCCTCTAGCTAGCTATCTTTGTCAAACATATTGCATTCTGCTTCAATCAATGGTAAATATGTCATGTGTCACTTTAATCAATATTAACATCATCATCATATCTATCTATCTATCTATAGGAGGAGCTCGTGGCTAAATAATAACAGCCACCCGGGTCGATCTTTAAGGTTAAGCCGTGCTTGCTGAGGTTGGTCCGTGGATGGGTGACCATAATTACATACCGAGTTTCCTCCGTGCCTCGGAAAGCACGTTAAGCCGTTGGTCCCGGCTGTCATTTGTAGATCTTTGACGGTCGTTACGAGTAGTCAGAAGCCAAAAAGTCTGACATCCAGTCTTACCAAGGGGTATCGTATTACCCAGTTACTGGGTTGTGGAGGTCAGATAGGCAGTCGCTTCATGTAAAATATTGGTATTAAGCTGCATCCGGTTAGACTGGAAGCCGACCCCAAGATAGTTTGGGAAAAGGCTAGGCAGATGATGATCTACCTATCTATCTATCTATATATATAAAAATCAATTGCTGTTCGTTAGTCTCGCTAAAACTCGAGAATGGCCTGGGCCGATTTAGCTGATTTTGGTTTTAAAATGTTTGTCGTAGTCCAGGGAAGGTATAAAAGGTGAGAAAGGTAGGGTAGGGTAGGTAGGTAAGTAGGTAGGTAGGGTAGGGTAGGGTATGTAGGTAGGTAAGGTAGGGTAGGTAGGTAGGTAGGGTAGGTATGTAGGAAAAAGTGCATTGCAACGCATTGTACAGCTAGTAATTAATAGTTTTCCGGTACTTCAAATTTGACAGATAAAAAGTAGGCGTTTATATTTAATTATAAACAAACAGTAATAATTTAATTTATTAAAAAAACATGGCGGAATGTAGGCGTGGTTAGTCCGACTTTAGTTCAATTTATGACTAAGAATACCAGTGTAAGACGTTCAAAGTTTCATTCTGTTATGTTTGGCCGCAAGTTCCTGATGTGAAGCGATGATGCGACCTAGGGCGGAGCATGCGTGCCTTAAAGATACTGATGTACACGAGTTTTGAAAGATCTAATAAATGGTTTGAGTCTAATTAAGTTTGAACTTTGAAAGTTCCATTGACATAAAATATACCCCAACTTATTTAAACACTTTGTACGGTACGGTTAATAGGTCCGTCCAAATAGTATTAGATATTGTGAAACAAGTGGTATTCGTGGGAAAAAATGGAAATTATAACTACTTAGACCAAATAAAGACAAAACACCCAAAGCAAAGAACATCCCAGACAAGTGTTTCCGCAACGACTACACAATACATAAACGAACTTCACAAACAAAATTTGCATAAACAATAAAGAACTCCCAACTAATGGTGTCCTTTTTATCTGATACTACTAGTTTGTACCGAAGCGTAGTTCTAAAGCAATTATTTTGTTTCCCCCCATGCGTTTAACAAAGCGTGAAATGCTCCATTTTAGCGCTCTTTTGTAAATTTCGAATGCGGTTACGGCATTTTAGGGCCTTCGTCCATGGCGACATTTTGTTGCGATACTGCGCTATAACGCGTTAGTTGCGATAGAAACACGAATCGTCGCTGCTTTATCGATGTCAAGCGCGCCCGGGTCCATCTTGCAACTGTAGCTTTAGCAGGTATTTCTATATCCATGTTTAATCGCGTTTGCATCGTGACCGAAGCGCGTCAGCATCGCTATAGTAGCGATACAGAAACGTGGGCGAAGGTGATGACGCTGATAAGATAGATGATGCCATCTAGCTGATTTCAGCCACAGCAATTGCATTCAATAGCTTTCAAGGGTGGTTGGTCCACCTTCTATCCTGCCCTCTTATTCCAAAAACACGCAGCTGTAGTGCCATGAACGACGCGGTGGAAGTGGCAAAGTTCTGGGCTAACAAAATATAAAAACTGTCGCACCAGGCGATACGAAGAAGAAAAAGGGTGGTTGTTGAGAGCTTTGGTGTGGGTGTGGGTTTACAGCCAATGACCGCATCGCGACTGCATGAAATAAAATCTAGTCTTTTCTCCATGGGGGCAACATATCGCCACATGCAACGATTCATTCATACTCTTTGCGCCTCATCCAGGTATATACATCTGGTCATACACTCTCGCTGGTTACGAGGACCACCTATGTACCTGCATAGTTTTGCGTCGCTGCAAAGTCACCGTGAGCGAACAGCCTTAGCAATCGAATTCTGAGATACAATTTTAATTTGAGTTTTCAAATTAAAATTGTATCTCTGGGACTTAATATGCGTTTATTCGCACCGGTGCATGTGTAAATTGTAACTTTACAGCTGTAATTGCTGTTTTGCTTGTTAAGTTTTTCTTTGGATACACAGAATTAGAAAATGATGTTATATTTCTGTTGGTTATTAAAAACTAGGTTTTGTTCTCGAGGAAACGTAACCGAAACTAACTAAGGTTGTACTTACTTACTACCCGTTTGCCAACTTTATGCGTGAAATGGCTACAGGCAGGTAGACAGTCCGTCAGAGAGACATACAGACATAGTAACTTTCGGATGAAAATGTTAAAGTGGATGAATATATTAAACACGTAGATCAAGAAAATGTTCATTCTTATAAATCTAAAGCATGAGCCAACAGCTTTAAGCATAAGCACATAACATCACACCTGTAATCCCTAAAGGTTAGGCAGTACATTACGCCAGTTATGTTTCAAGTCCAATATGATAGGGGGCGAGCCTATGGCCATCAACCGGGCGAGGATCCAAACTACGTGGCTGCTACTTAGAACACACAATAAATAGCCAATGTTATAAAATAAAAGTACCAGTTATTCAAACCTTTTTATCAAGTATCTTATTATATAATATGCTTGACTGAACTGAAAACCTAGTTGTAGCCGATGATAAATAGGATACACCTAGGTTTAACCACCGGTGTGCGGCTGCAGCTAGTTCTAGCCGCTATGATGAAGGCTAAACCTAGTTCTAACCGAAGACAAGTAGGATACATCTAAGTTTAACTGCATGTGGTCGGCTGCACCTAGTTGTAGCCGGCTAAAACTAGGTGTAGCCGCACTTCGGCTATTAGCCGTAACATATTATTATGTTATATTCAGAACACAAGGACCAAATAATATTACAAAACTTTTTATCAGAAGAACGCTTATTTACTTACACAATAAAAAAATATGACAGAGCTAGAATATTCGCGTTTGTAGAATACTCCAGCCCTTTAGAACAATCAGATAAAAAAAATTAAAATCCCAAAAATATACAAATATTATTCGTGTGTATTGGGTAAGGACCGCATCCCTGAATTTATTAGAGACCATTTTTCGTAAACCAAAGAGAAATAGGACGAAAGCTTTGGTCTTCAAATCACGTACAGTAGTGGGACTTTAAATTCGTCCCGAGCGTTTATATTATTTAGTTATACAAGTAAATTGTTTAGTTTGCAGTCGTAATAATTTATTCTCAAAATGAAACTGCATATCTTTGTGGAAAAATAATATTTGCGCGGTGGCGATGTTTGTTAATAAATTTTGAGCTGGATTTTTCAGTAACTTCGTTTTGTTTGGTCTGTGATGTTTTCATAGCACTGAGCAATAGGGGATGATCACATTTTTTTTTCTTTGTGTCTCGGGTAGATTATTGAAAAGTATTGGACACGTATTTTTTCTTTTTTCACGTGGTCATAAAATTACGGAGATATATTGAGTTGAAATGGCGCATGACGTACACTTGTAGGTAATTTTTATACCTACTTGTGATGTAGTGAGCCCCCATTCTCCAACTTTAATGAGTTTTAACTAAATATGTTTTTGATATTTTAATAGAACAAAAAATACGTGTCTAATATTTTTGTATTACCTGTCAGACGGACAAAATAAAATTTCGTTTTCTTTACCCAGTCTTCACTCCTATTAGTACACATTCCTCATCGTGGGCTCCTAGTCTAATTCGATGCAAGCTGAATACCAGTATTTTACATGGAGTTACTGCATATATGACATCCACAACCAGGTACTGGGTATTAGTACTATTACTCTTTAGTAAGACTGGTTCTGAGAGGCTTTCGGGCCACTGGCTGCTATTAATGACTGAAAAACAAATCTAAAAATGACACCCGGGACCAACGGATAACGTGCTTTCCGAGGCACAGATAAAACTCGATATTTAATGTGGAAAACGTCACATAATGGTTGGTCACCCATCTAGGGGCCAGGCAAGCCCGGCTTAACGGAAGATTTATCTGAACTGCTGTTATTGCAAGGGAAAAGTTTGTTAATTAAAATTTAGCAATGCAGTATACGAGTGATTCAATTTTCAGTTAAGGTTTTTGTAGCTGAAAACATTTGAATGAATAAAAGCAAGCCTTCCCATAATGCAACTTAAATTACAGCCTTTACTTAAATTCTACTTCCTAATTCGACTTCCTACAAACCAAAATTCAGCTGCAAATCCGACTCCTGGAGTTTAAATGTTCATTCATTTTAATTAAAATAGTATTTTTGCATTAATTAATTTTCATAGAAGCTACGAATGTAGGGGCCAAATTCAGAATAAATTAATTTGAGAACAAATGCTTAGTCTCGGGAACTCAACCAGAAACCCTAATTATGTAATATTATAATTATGAAAGTAAGTTTGCTAGTTTGGATTATGCCTGAATGGATTTCGATGGAGTTTGGCAAGCCATGGGTTAGGATATAATGTTGTACCTCTAGCGCATCGATTGCAAAAACATTTAATTTGTTTGGTCCAAAATTCAGGTACGCGAACTCAGTCTTCTTCACTCCACTGCTGGGCAAAAGCCTCTCCTCATAACTTCCAGCTCTTTCGATTGATAGCATTATAAATGTGGACTTGAGATTTTCTATGACGGTAGTACGTCTTCGTGGGATAACATCCGACACCCATGCGACCGTCTCTCTTCTTTCTTCGTCGTTCTCTGTAACAACTAAACACTAAGAACTACAGAACTTAGTTTCGTATATAAAGCGAATTTTCTTATCTAGAAGTGAGTTTTAATTCAAAGGTTCAAGTTAGGAGAATCGTTTCGATCGCAAAGAGCTAAGTTCTCGAAGATAACACTTACAAGTGAACGATTGTTTGTAACTTTGTTGTTTGTAAGTTAGGGCTAAGTGAACGGGTATTTTGGTTGATTAGATATTCTGTTAATTTTATTAGGTTGTTATGTTTTTTTTACATAGAGGAGGAGCTCGTGGCTAAATAAAGACAGCCGCACGGGTCGATCTTTAAGGTTAAGCCGTGCTTGCCGAGGTTGGTCCGTGGATGGGTGACCATAATTACATACCGAGTTTTTTCGGTGCCTCGGAAAGCACGTTAAGCCGTTGGTCCCGGCTGTTATTTGTAGATCTTTGACAGTCGTTACGAGTAGTCAGAAGCCAGAAAGTCTGACATCCAGTCTTACCAAGGGGTATCGTATTACCCAGTTACTGGGTTGTGGAGGTCAGATAGGCAGTCGCTTCATGTAAAATACTGGTACTCAGCTGCATCAGGCTAGACTGGAAGCCGACCCCAAGATAGTTTGGGAAAAGGCTAGGCAGATGATGATGTTTTATAAATAGAAGTAATTAATTAATCAATAATTATAATAGGTGCCTATTTTCATGAAGTGTAGGTTCATGTTGCAAAAATCACTGTGCAAAGTAGTTAAAAGTAATCAAAAAAATAATTGTGTATTTGTGTTTATGGTTTCAATGGTTTTACTCATGTGTATATATTGAGAATATTCGTATTAGGATTTTTGTTATTTTGGTAGCTAAAACGTCAATAACTGTACGCGCTCTACAAGGCCATACCTGTCAACCTTCGAGTTACAGAATTATTGGAGGTTAAAATTGATAAACTTTTAAGATGTGATAACTTTACTTCAAATACCTTTATGCCCCCTATACTAATCATACATCCTTCAGTACAATGTAACATCGTGAATTTTCATACCAAAATACGTAATATTTTTTACGCAGTGTTTACTTCCTTTCTTTGATGTAGATAACTTATAAATAACTTAGTTTGATATACAGAATGGTTGGGTGACTTCTTCCGCGAAATTGTGATATAATATAGCCTATGTTACTCGGTAAGCTTAATAATGGTGAAAGAATTTTTAAAATCAGCCAAGTAGTTTTTAAGTTAAATCGTAACAAACAATAACAAAAATTCTCTTTATAATATTATATTATTATATAGTTTACATATATTCAGCTGCTTATCTCGATTCATATTCTGCTTTAATAATTTTCACATAGTCCTAGACACATTACAAAGATTGTTTGGTCAATAAATTGCCTCACAGCCTCAAGTTTGGGACGCTATGCACCGTAACAGTGATTCACGCTGGATTACAGTTCCCGGTCAGGATGCCGAGCGGTATTGTTTAATGGACACGCTATGACAAATGGTTGCTACAGATGCTGAGCTAAAATCTTAGTAGATTGTAGACGATTTTGTCTTAGGGAATAGAGGTATTTTGATTTATTTAGGCATTCTTTGGCGTAGGACTATGGCTTTGGGAGTTATTTTATACAGGCTCGCCCCCTATTACATGTAACTTAAACATAACTGGTAAAATGTGGGCACGTACTTATTAGATACACAATCTGAACTTGTATTCTCTGTATCCGTTTGTCCAATCTGTCAAAATGCATCCGGCATAGAAAATCGATAACTAATTCATTTACATACAATAGTAATTAAAATAGTAATAGCAATAGTAGTTCATATATTTATATTCATATATGTTTATATTTTATATAGATGGATGAGTAACTCGTGGACAGTGTTCGAATTTAGAACAACAACGGTTAGGTATAAGGACCAAATAACCATTTGTCTCGCCGACAGCTCTGACTTACTCACGAGTTACCTGTTACCTTTTTTTTAAATTTTATTTATTTGTTTACATTAAAATAAAAGTTATTTTAATTTGCATTTTATTTGATTGTATGGAATTAATAAAGCTTAATTATTATTATTACATATTACCTGAAACTTTCCTAAAATTAGTGTAAACGCATTGCATGGGTATGGGAGCCGAATGATATTGGGAACCGTATTACGAAACTCAAATAGAGTTGGGCAATACATCTGGCAAGGCACAGTGATGACAGGTGGACTAATGCCGTCACAGAATAGCATCCAAGAACGGGGAAAAGCAATGCAGTTCGTTCGGTGGGAGATGGCCAGCCTCATCCAGGTTTTTGGCAACTATGTCGTATTTGTCAGGAACGTGGAGAAACTGCATGAGTTGCGGACATCATGCGTAGCAGTTCTCGCAGCTCATCCGTCAAGTCGACAGTAGGCTCACGGCTGTTTTTTAGTGGGTGAAACCTCGCATAACTAAGCCGTGCGTCCGGCAGCCGGGTAGGCGTCAGGCATTATTCACCGCTTATTTAAAAAAAGGAACGTGGAGAAAAGAGAGACCTATACCCAGCAGTGGGTCAATTCAAGCTGTGGATGATGATAATGATGAGGAGCGATCTCAACCATTTGTTCCTAGTTGAAACACTATTATGTTAATTCTTATATCTACTGTGGCCAAGTGTTACCCTACGTGTTTACTTGGGACAGAAATGTAGGGATTAGGACCAGACAGTGCCAATTAGTGCTATTGTTTTGTCTGGCAAAACTTACTAGGAGAAAATGGCACGTTTTGTCTGTAACTCTTCGAGGCTGTCTGGAGGAGATTGCCTAAACCAATAAGACTTAGAATAGTGTATTATTTGCTTTGTCCTTACTATTATTTTTAGTGTAAGTATTTGTATTTGTCACTATCTTTTGTAAATTAAATATCATAACATCACGCTTTGTAGTTGTTATCCCCGAATGGTTAGGTTAAGTTAGCACCAAGTGCAACCACATTTCACCAGTTATGTTGAAGTCCTATGGAATAGGGGGCGAGCTTATTGCCATCACCCGGGCACAATTTCAAATTCCTGATGGAAAAATCCAATAACACTCTGCCCGCCCCGGGAATCGAACCGGGGACTTCATGTTCAGCTGTCGCGCTTGCGACCACCAGACTAACTAGACAGTCTTATGAATATTGCAGAGACCAAAGTCCATTCTCATGTCTGTGTGACCGCGCTGATCTTCTAAGCAACACAGAATTTTGACGCAATTTCGATCATAATTTGACGATATATTTATTAAATTATAACTTCAATTCCAAAATTCATCATAAACAAATTAAAACTAGATAACTAAAACTAAAAGAATTATTAGAGAATATCTATCACATATCATAAATTTAAAAAAAAAACTTACAGGTAATTTTTCGTCTTGCAGAAACCGTGCGCAGCAGGAGTAGGTTACATAGTGATTAAATATCACGATATTTTACAAATAGAAAGAGGCTTTGGTCGTCGTGTAAACGTCAATATGCAGCCGTCAATGTGTCCCTTTATTTTTAGTTACAGCTTACTTATGATGTTCTTCAAAATGGTCTGGTGCATAGTACTTGTAACCATCGGGCGTAAATGACCTGGTTTATGAACGTGGACTTAACAAAAGAAGTATACCTATACGGATTCTAGCAAATGTCATTCTAGTAGTTTCTGCCTAGCTCCATGGCAAAAAGCCGTGAGAATATGTACGTATGTGAGTACGAACTACGTATTCCAGTCGTATCTCGTTACGAATATTAAACATTAGTAGCAAACATACCAAGGGAGACACGATTTTAATTTAATGCAAATGTCGCTGCAGAAATTTCAGCAGCCTGGAAATATTTTAAGAAAACATTTACTGATCAAATCGTACTGATGAGGTACGACCAATAAAAGTTTAAGAGATTTTATATTTAGAATGCAAACAGATCATTCGACTCATGCAGCTACATCGCATAGGTCGGCACTAAAACCACAAGTGCACCTACTTCTGCAGATCGGATCGTGTGTCAAAAATCTAATCCCTTGGCTACAACCTACACGCTCAAGCAACATGTGTCTTGTGACAGAAACTGTGGAGAAATCAAGGAGTCATCGTGACGTGACTGTCAGAACTGTTTCCAAGTTTTTACTCGCCCGACAAAAACAAGTGACGATTAATATACTGCGAGACTAAATGAAAATTGCTAAGCTATTGTTAGATACGCAGGGTATAAAAATGAGACTCGTGGTGAGCTTGAGTATGGAGTACTTTATTTCGAAGAGATGGATCCCTTTTATACAAAATCTGTTACAAAGCCGGCGAGCGCACCAGAAGTCTGACTAGTCACCATCGCCACTGAAGGATCGTGGCCTGGCATCAAGTAGCGAGCTCGTTTCGATTGACGCAAATTGCATCTCCTAAGGGCGTGACCAAGACCTTAGCAACCACATGCAGTCTGTGACCCTGTGATCCGTGTTCTTTTTGCAAATATTTGTCCAATTTACATTCATTCGAGGCACGGATGTCAGGAGCAAATAATTTCCCTCGCATCCAACTAGATGTAAAAAGTAGACGTTATTTTGTCAATTTTCTTATTTACTTTAGTGGCTCATTACCTAGGAAACGACGAGAAGAAAATGCATGTTTAATGCCTTACTTTGATGTAATGCGAGTTGGTTCCCGGCAAGAAATAACAACGTCGCGTGTATAATGTGATTATTTGTTTAATTAATAGCTTAAAAACTAATAACAATTAACACGCTCACTGTATTATAGCCCATAGGAGAAAAAGTGGTCCTTCAGCGATAATGATAATGGAAAAGTAAAAAATCACCAGTGTCTGACTGAAGATCGATTTCTGATCGAAGCCGTAGAAAATCTAGAGACGAAGCAGTTATAAACAGAAGATTTCACAAGAGTACCTTCACACATGTGTGGTAGCAAACTGTTACCCAAATGACAGTGTTTTTTTTTTTGGGATCATTCATAAGGTGTTAACCGCATCACTAGTAACAGATGGGGGGCGCGCAGAAACACGTGTTGCCTATTCATCTATAAGGATTCCTTTCCAACGTGTGCGAAGTAGCTAAGCGATGAAGCTAAGCTATTTTTTTCTTCTTGAGTATCGATGTTCAAATCAACGTCAAGAGCAATAAAATACGAGTATTACAAAATTTGGGGTCCATTTTGCACAGTCGGATATTTTTTATCTCAGCAAATCCTAGACCTGAAACTTGGTGGGGTTGATCAAGATAATAAGCTGATACTGATACTGCTAGCCTGCGTCATCCCACTGCTGGGCAAAGGCCTCTCCCAAAGGATAACAAGCTATTTATAAAAAAAAAATATATATAAAAAACGCGCCAAAAACAATCCTGCTAGGTGTCAAAAGGCACGTCGTGGTATCAACTGAATAAACTATTTGAGGTGACGTCACCAAAACTGCAAATTCTAGCAGGAATATAACAAGCTTGTTTTTTAAAAGCTTGTTTACAGAAACACTAAGTAAGGCGAAAATAAAACTGCTTTAAGACGTCACGGTAACCCTCCCAGGTCGAGAACACCGTATTTGCACTGAGTGTTGGAAGGATTAAGTCTGGCAGGTGTTACTAGGGTTACTGTTATTACAAAACTATCCTTTTATTTCAACAAGACTTACTTAAAAAAAAAAATGGTATTTGAAAAAAAAACTATAACCCTTCAGATACACTAATCAGCCATGCAGTTCTTTAAACAAGTGCGCGAAGCAGAAGTTATAAGTAGTGTAATGAACCCGGTAAAACATTGCTTCGTTTAACCCTTTTTACCAGAGCTAAGCTACACTATGAAAACGCCTCTGGTGTAAAGGCAGTCTAAAGCAGAACGTGACAACTATTCGTCTTACTGACACTTTATTTCACGTTGGAGTACATAAGATCTAACTATTCATACACGAAATATTTTTTTAGAGAATCATCTAGCAGATCTATCGAAGCCATTTCAAGAAAAAAAAAGTTTTATCTAAGTATATTTTTATAAAAAATAAATAATTTAAAATTACTTGACCCATTAAACAAATACTGGCTCCTTATGTTGCGACATCCATTGTGCTAGTTTACTATGTCGTATTTAGGTACCTATTGTCATTGATTAAGGTTTTATGTCAAACTAGCTGTCCCGCGCAACTTCGTCTGCGTCACATTTTCCCCGTTTTCGCAACATTTTTCATTGCTGCTCCGCTCCTATTGGTCGTAGCGTGATGATATATATGTCCTATGCCTATGTCCTTCCTCAGATTGAAATCTATCTTCTTGCCAAATTTCATTAAGATCCGATCAGCCGTTTAGTCGTGAAAAGGTAACAAACAAACTTACTTTCGCATTTATAATGTTAGTTAGGATTTCTCAAGAAATTTTTGCCTACCTTTGTAAAAAACAAAAACATTTAGAATAAATTTGCCTTTTTTCGTTGCTATGGCGACTTTACGATGCATAGAAGTAACTTTTGAAATATTCCGTGTATGAAAAGATAGACATTATAGGAATTTGTGTTGACATGTGATTGGCAAGCGGGCGTGACAGCCTTACAACGAAGGTTAGAGTATGTTTACAGAAGGGTTCGATTCTGTAAGTTTTTATAGTTTTTTTTTTAAGTTTTTATAGCTTAAGTAAATTACTTAACTTAATATTTGATACTTTTTTATTTCTTTTATAGGAAGAGCTCGAGGCTTAGTAATAACAGCCGCATGGGTCGATCTTCAAGGTTAAGCCGTGCTTGCCGAGGTTGATCCGTGGATGGGTGACCATAATTACATACCGAGTTTCCTCCGTGCCTCGGAAAGCACGTTAAGCCGTTGGTCCCGGCTGTCATATGTAGATCTTTGACAGTCGTTACGAGAGTGCATCCGGTTAGACTGGAAGCCGACCCCAAGTTAGTTTGGGAAAAGGCTAGGCAGATGATACCTATAGAGCATTTTAAACCAAAGCTTTTATACCATTAAGTTCGCAATTTGAAGAAAATGTCAAAATAATGAAAAGGCTTGGGCCTTTTCATTATTTTGATTAGTTATTATATTTGGATATAATAACTAATAATAAAGAATGTCAATGTCAACCAAAAAGGTCTTAATTTCGACATCAGCAAACAGTTCTTTATAGTCAAAGAACTCATAAACATTGACTTTCGAGTTCTTATTTTTGATATGATGTTTGCATCTTTCTCAAATTCAATGCTACGAATAAAACTTTTCCAGTATTACTTCAAAAGGTTCTAACACATTCTTCAAAAAGATATTACTTTCTCGGCTAAATGTTTCTCATCCATAACTTTTAACCTATCACTTCAAACACTTGTACAGTTACGAGCATAAAGACCGACACACTAGGTTAAATGCGACCAAGTCTTTTTCAACAAGTAGGTTTAAAAAAAAAAAGAAATTTTGTGTATTAAGTCGGTTTCAACATAATTTTTAACATTTTAACACTTGTCACCATCCTGCTTTGCGAGTCTTCAGGACTACGTTACATGCAAAATATTATTGAGTCCAAACTTTATGTCCTAACCCGTGTCACACGTGTCCGTCGGCATTGTTGGTATTTTTGCATTTGATTCTTTTTACATAATTACTATGTCGAATGCAGGGCGTATAATTCAGTTAAAGATACATGCTCATCATCAACATGTTTATGAATTAAATCCGAAAAAATGAAATCTGTCTGTTTGTGTTTTCAGTCTTCTAAATAAGTTACAGCTAAGCTGGCGTGCACCATCTTCAACAGCATGTCCACTTATCATCAGGTGAAATAGAGCTACTAATAAAATATCGCGAAAACAATATCGCCCTGAATGCTAAATGCACACATCTTTTTGCAAGCAACTGTACGTGTCCCACAATGCCCGACTCATGCTGGTGGATCCCACAATTTTCTACTGAAAATGTTAGAGCCCGGAATGAAGAGGAATTTGTAGATTAAACTTTCAAGTTAGGTTCATAGAAGAAAATAAAAATACATCTTATATTTGACATTTGCTTTAGAAATTAAATTCTTGGCTGTAAACTTTACATTGGGAATTATTTTAGTGATTGAAGGAACTGATTTAAATAGGTTTTGTGCTAAAAAATATTTGGGTGGTACTGAGGTGATTTCTGATATAGATGTTTTGATTACAGGTACGTAGTGCGATAATGAAGGTATTATATAAATAAATAAAAACGCCCCTTTCTTCCTTAATTACAATTATAAACAGGGCAGAGTAAAAAACACAGTTTTGACAATTTCCTCTGCCTATCTTTTTTGGAGCCGTCTTTGTCTTCTTTTACCTTGTGGCCCTACCCACATAGTAGTTCACTCCCACCACACAGTGGTTAAATTAAAAAAAAAAATAGAATGGCTCTTACCCGCCCCATCGGAATGACATATGATATGTGGCACCAGACTTAATAAGATAAAGAAAACAGACATCGGCGATCCGTCAACGCCTTGTTACGCGGCACCTTCACAGACAACCACACAAGTCAATTCGGCTGCCTGCAACGACTTGACGTTCCGCCAGAGAGAAATGTAGACCGCTTCTCTCTCGTTTGTGGTCACAGTTTAGTTTGCAACGTGTATCGTATGAAGCCTCCTTGCAGAAGCGCCGTCAAATAGATAGGTACCAGTAAACATATTTACTACGACCAAAGGATCGGTCAAATCCGCACAAATTGCAGACGTGCGTCCGGACACACTTACAAGACAAGACACCTATACTTCAGTACGTATTTGTATGAAGGTCGACAACCGGAGTCGCCTATTGGTCCATGTAATTTATAAATCCTAATAACCTGCGTACAAAACTTAAATGGTTAATTAACTTTATTCCAAACATTTCTTCATTTTAGAAAAGTTTATGGAGCTGTTAATGAGTTGGTTTTTTGTTTTCCTCGTATTTTACAATACCTACTTATTAAACATTAAAAATACTCTGGATATTTTCAACAACGTCATCACAATCTGCCTCACCGCTTCCCATATGAATATATCTAGGTACTGGTTTCCAGCCTCCGGATGGATGTAGCTGATGCTGAATACCAGAATTTAATATTGCTACCTGTTCTCCACGGCCCAGTTACTGGGTGATCCATCACCCTTTTGTCTTTCTTTATCGTATGGTTAGTGCCTAATCTGGTGAGAGGAGTTCGTGGCTAAATAGTAACAGCCACCTGGGACGATCTTTAAGGTTAAGCCGTGCTTGCCGAGGTTGGTCCGTGGATGGGTGACCATAATTACATACCGAGTTTCCTCCGTGCCTCGGAAAGCACGTTAAGCCGTTGGTCCCGGCTGTCATTTGTAGATCTTTGACAGTCGTTACTAGTAGTCAGAAGCCAAAAAGTCTGACATCCAGTCTTACCAAGGGGTATCATATTACCCAGGTACTGGGTTATGGAGGTCAGATAGGCAGTCGCTTCATGTAAAATACTGGTACTCAGCTGCATCTGGTTAGACTGGAAGCCGACCCCAAGATAGTTTGGGAAAAGGCTAGGCAGATGATGAGTGCCTAACCTGGTGTCAGAGTTGTTATGCTGCCCATGGGCCTCTAACTTGACCTTAACATGCCGTCGAGACTTACCACTGGCTTTCTAGTTACCCCACGATGTTTTCTCTGACAAAAGCAAGTGATCATTAAACAATACACATGTATCCGAAAAATGAGAGATGCGTGTCTTGGATTCTAACTCGCGACCTATGACCTGGTGGCGTACCATGACGTCTTAAAACATTATTGTTCCATTCTTATTCCAGGTTGAAAAAGAGACGGAGCTATACAGGTCGTCTAGCTCCATCTCTTTCCCATTCTGGAATAGGAATGGAACAATAATGTTTTAAGCGTCATAGTAGCCCTCTTGGCAGTCGGACTGTCACACCACTAGGCTATAACTTCTCTCGTAATCCATTACGCTTTTTAAAGTGAAACTTTTATTACATCGCCTCAAACTTTTTCGTCTGTGTGTTACATGTCGCGTGACGCTCGGCCGCGCACTAGGGATAAAGTGAAAGGCGCTCTGACGAGCGCCTTTCACTTTATGCCTACTCCGCCTTTTATACGTTTTATACCCTTAATGGAATATTATTCCAAAAATTTTTAGTTAAATGTCTATCGTGTGAAAAAAAAAATCACTTTTACCGTGTTTTCATAAAACCACACAATCCTTTTTTGAGACTGGTGATCTATCTTAAACAGAATATTTTAAACATTTTACACACACTAATACGACAGTTAAAGCGTAGTATTTTGAAAGGTTAATCAATAATTAAAGCGATTGACGTCACGAATCGCGGGCCGTGTAAGCAATAATAACGGTTGGGTGAGCATTCATTGATTTTAAAGATATATTAATTACGTCCGGTCCCTTGAAAGGTAAACAAGGGAATAAAGCGGCTAGAGACACTGTTTTAAACTGTTATTTGGATCTCTTCATTTGCATATAACGTTGGTAAACAAATAAGTTTTTGTTGGTACCTATCTAATTTATGAAATCCTCGTGTCGCGGTGTTTGTTACCAAACTCCTTCGAAACGGTTGAACCGATTTGTATGAAATTTTGTGTGCATATCGGGTAGGTCTGAGAATCGGCCAACATCTATTTTCCATACCCCTAAAATTTCCACGCGAAGGAAGTCGCGAGCAGCAGCTAGTTATTTTTATAGGTTTGCTAGAATCTTGACTATAAACTATGGAGTGACAGTGACAGCTTAGTGGTCGGAATGCCAAGTCATAGATCTCAAGGTTGAATTCCAGACACGCACCTCTGTTTTATCGGATTCATGTGCGTATTGTATTATTATTAAATAATTCGGTGAAGGAAAACATCGTGAGGAAACCAGCATGCCTGAGAGATATTTCTCGACGGCATGTAAAGTCAGCGGTGGCAGAGCAGCGGTGGCCAGTGGGGGCAGCCCCGACTTACGAGCAGTAAGCCGTGGGTTCCAACCCAGGCAGGCGCATTACTTTGTGTAATTTATTTCATCATCGCTGCCCTCAAAAAAGGTGAAGGAAAACATCGTGAGGAAACCGGCATGCCCTAGAACTAAAAATTCGAAGACATTTGACATCTACCAACCCGCAATGGCCCGCGTGGTGGATTATAGCCCACTCCCTCTCATAGAGAGGAGGCCTGTTTCCCAGCAGTGGGAACATTCAAAGGCTGATGATGATGATGATGATGTAACGTCTAATATAATGTTCCCACTGCTGGGACACAGGCCTCCTCTCCTATGAGAAGTAGGCTGTAATCCACCACGCGGGCCCAGTGCGGGTTGGTAGATGTCACATGTCTTCGAATTTTTGGTTCTAGGACATGCCGGCTTCCGCACGATGTTTTCCTTCACCGTTTTTGAGAGCAACGATGATGAAATAAATTACACAAAGTAATGCACCAGCCTGGGTTCGAACCCACGGCTTACTGCTCGTAAATCGGGGCTGCAACCACTGGGCCACCGCCGTTCTCTTTCGCATTTGGTTGACCGATATCTATACAAGTCCTAAGTTTAGCGTTTAGGTTTACACCATACGTACTAGTTACTTTCACTTTTATATCAGTACATTTCTACGCATTACGGGGAAATTCGGATGAAAATTGGCACTCGAATAGACAATAGTCTGGGTATATGACATAAGATATTTATTATTCTGTTAGTATTTTCTCATAAACGAATTTATGGCGTACACGTGTGCAAAGCCAGGGGCAGAAGCTAGCAGATAACTCATAAAGATGAATAAAAAAATACACAAGTTATTTCTTTTTTTTAATAGCGAACAAACCAAAATAATGATGTAATTATCATTTCGAAAGAGTCCTAATGCAGTGGCTAACAACATACTGAGTTCACTAATCCCTTTGAAACCCTAAGGGAATAATTTTCATTACAACTGTAAATCAGTTTTACAAAGAAAAAGCCCACATAAAGACTTAGACGAGTTAAAGAGAGATTTGTCTCGCTACGCTTCAAAGTAAACTTATTATTTTGGCATTATAGTAAAAATAATTCCAAAAGAAATATATGAGCACTAGCTTTTGCTTGTGACTCTGCTCCTGCTATGTACGGGAATTTACCCACAAGTAGGTTTTAAATTTAGGCTATGACACTCAAAGATAACGTAGCTTCCAGGTAGTGAAAAAATTTTCGGAATCGGATCGGCAGTTCCAAATATTACCCCTACATACAAACTTACAAACAAATTTTACCTGTTTATATTATTAGTATAAATAAGCTTTCATTTTATTTCTAAAATATTATATTTTAAATCTAGTTTTTAGTTTAAAGTCTCGGAGCTGTCTAAACTTTGGACCCATCTCAACTTCTGACAGTGAAACCCGGTCACAGGTGTTAACTGACTATTAGCGATGTCAAAAACGTGTTCTAGGCTTTAGATTAGTCATGTTTAAATTAATTATGACAGATTACTGTGAAAATTCTAAAAGATTTAATCTTTAGACTTATCTATAATTATCTGATAAACGCATGAGCAAATACTCACTCCCGATGATGCTATCTCCCTAATCCAGGAGAGTAGCAAAGAGACTAGCCCTCTTAAAAAGTTCAGACGCAAACCGCCGTCTTTAGTCCCAACTTCGCCGTCGAGGTCCATCTCGACCTCCCGGTCCTTGCCCTCGCCGATCCTCGTTCGAACCAGCCCGCCATGAGAGCATGGCTAACTACTGGCAGAGGCCAGTAGTTTTAAATCAGCCCCTAAATAATGATATCATTGAGATCCAGCCGGTCCCCATGCTGTTCTCCCCCAGCGACGCGCTAAGCCGAGGCTCGTACCCCACAGGGGGTGCCCTGTGAGTAGTTTTATGCCCTGGCTGGAGACCTTACACTCAAGGCACCCACAGGATAGTCCGGTTAAGCAAACTACAACCTCCTTGGTTGAACTGGGAGATGCCACTAACAAAAAAAATACGAGCAAACACTCGTACCTACTTTAAGGCTCACGGTAATTTCTACATATGTATGTGTTGCCCTATACAGTCACGTTCGAAAAAGATAGTCGATATGAGCACTTGCTCATGCACACTTTCCAAGTTTCTTTAAACTCTGTTATGTAAGGATCATTACCTGTCTGCAGGTGGCGTTGGCTGTGGGTTCTGCCTGCCCCCATGGAAAAAGGCGTACGTATATTTATGTATGTATGATTAGTCACATCTATTAGTTCTCCGTTTTCGGCACGAATTATTTTTGAAAGCCGCTCATGTTGTGATTTTTATCCCAACAAGCAAAGGATTAGCGGGTCTGACACTTTGGAGTGCGCCAGTCTGGTATTTGTCACGAGATATTTTTGTAAACTCTATGCCACGAAAGATATTTCAAGCTCTTTTTGAATGAATAGTTTTTGGATTATTCAGGGTAAATTATATAATATAATCAAGTAACTTAATTGGAGTCTCCTTCTTCTTTTCGTGTGCTTAGTGCTTAGACTGGTTTCAGAGTTTTCATGTCGCCTGTTAGGCTTCTGACTTGGCTTTACATGCCGTCGTAAAATATATCTCAGGCGTACGAGATTCCTCACGATGTTTTCCTTCATCGAAGCTTGTGATAATTATACGCACATGAATCCGAAAAATCAGAGGCGCGTATCTTGACTTCGAAATTGTGACCCGTGATTTGGTAGTCCGACGTGTAACTTAATTGGAGTGTCGACAATAGAAAAATATCTACCTTGATCTGTCCGAGATGAATACAGCAAAGATTTCAAAAGACTGCAATGAAGCCATTGTTAGAGGGATCTTGTTACATCGCTTGGAGCAAATGGCTCTCAAGACGCTTTATGTGAAATTAGTTTCTCCTGGACGAGGCTTCTATGCCTCTCAGAGCAATTACTGTAAAGATATACGTTCGTATACAGAGTATAAAACAACAAGCCTCTTCACGGTCAACTTATTTATTGGTTATTTTGGTTGCATCATCATCATCAATTCACATCTTACTTCTCCGAAGCATGGCCATAGCCACAAAGACAGGTTCTGTTCTCGTGCTCATAGTTATTTGCTTGGACGTGATACTTCGTGACTACCTAATCCGCCGCCTGTCACTGTTCTTATAGAGTTCATAGGAAACCAGTCGTATCACCTTTAATCTTTTCGTAGATAATGAAGTAGCTAAAAAAACCGGCCAAATGCGAGTCGGACTCGTGCACGAAGGGTTCCATACCATTATTTATAAAAACGAGCAAAAAAACTCACTTTTTTGTGTGCGAGCTGCCTTAAATATGTGTTTTATTAGTATTTGTTGTTATAGCGGCAACAGAAATACATAATCTGTAAAAATTTCAACCGGCTAACTATCATGGTTTATGAGAAACAGCCTGGTGACAGACGGACGGGCGAACAGACGGACGGACAGCGAAGTCTCAGTAATAGTTCCTTTGGGTACGGAACCCTAAATAACCGTTAACACGATAAAAAAGTGAGAGATGTTTATTGTAATCTAAATATACTTTCATATAAAATATAAATAACACGAACTTTCCATTCTTTACCTTACCCAGCACTCGTATACCGCGGGCACTTTAATAAATATCTGTACTTAATTTACCCCACGTAATATTCCTTTAGAAATAACAAGTTTAGTTCTTGCAATAGTAAACAGGACGTAATAAAAGGGATTAGGTTTACCTAGACCAGCGCAATGGAATAATTTATGACCTCCTTAGGTGGAAAACGGTTATGCAAAAGCATTATGTGTAGAATGTACTGCGATATGGCCACTTTGTGTAAGCCGGTGGATGAATGGGCAGGCTTTTTAGGAATGATATTTTAGTTACAGTGGCTTTGGTTAAACAGCTTTACAGATTTTTAACGTTACCTGGTGTCGATGCATCATGTTATGTTAGTCTGCCATTCTCCTTTGTCATTCGTCACAATATCACAAGGCTTATGTTTAACATAACACCAGATAAAGTAAATATAACCTTAAAAAACATTTTTAAATGATCACCAGAAATAGTAAATGATCACCAGAATTAAAAACCTGAAAATCACAGCTCCGAACTAAGGCGTAGTCGACAGAGCCTCGCTACGCGGGGCACCTATTTCTCTCTGCAGGGTTTAAAGTAACCTGCTGTGTGGTGCCCAATATCCCGAGCTCGCTTTGCTCGCACTTGCTTCCTAAGTTCTTCTTGCCACAAAATTTGGTGATCATTTACTATATTTGGTGATCATTTACTATATTTGGTCTTTGAATACAATTTTTTTGGTGTTTAGTATTTTTTTTTGGGTAAAGTAGCTTAGGCTCTCAAAGTATTTTTTGGTGCTCATTATATTTAATCCCATATCACAATAACACAATACCCTATTCTTTATTTGTGATAATAATGAAAAAAAAAATCGAAGCATTATTACTACGATAACTTCAGTTCCTTATTCTGATCCTTCGGTCCGAAGTCGTCATAAACTAAAGACTTTTGTGTAGCATGGTCTGTTTACAGCCTACAATATAAGTACCAACGACAAAGGAAGTAGGCAAACCACGAATGTACGAACGAGTAAAACGCTGAAACGCTTACAGCGAAAAACTCTTGCTACTATTTCGCCTTATTTCCATATTAAGCAGGATTTTTAAAATATGGAATGAGTTATTTGCATAGAGGTTTTATGTGCTTAGTTTCTTTTTTTAAATAATTGATTTTCTTTTTGAATGATCAAAGAAAAAATACAATTGATAGCAAATACATAAAATGAGATCCTGTTTTGGCTGATTACTTCAAATCCGATTTGTAGCAATCAAATCATACTTGTTACAAAAATCATCAGCACGATTGGCAGTAGGAAACTAAATAATTTGTTGCTTAGATATTATTTTTTTTTTGAATTAACATAACATACTAACATCTCGACAGTTGTCTCCGAGGTTAGGCAGAGTGGCAAGTGTATGAGGAACTGTGAATTCATTTTCATTATATACTAGCTGCGCCCTGCGGTTTAACCCGCCGGTATAAAAATAAAAATAATAATAAAATAAAATCATTTAATTCAAGTATCACTGACTCATAATAAAAATAATACATTAGCACAGTCACATTACATACACAACATTTAAAAACAATTTCATTTACTTAATTCAATTAATAATAATTCAAACACAAAAAATAAAATAAAAATAACTCAATTAACATTTTTAACAATTCATATATAAAAAATAAAAATCAGGTCTGTCAGTCGCATCAGCCTGCCACATGTCGCTTACAACAGTGGGAGATGATGGAGCAATCAAGCCTTCCCGCGAGCGCGGCCAAAATAGGTAGCGTATGTGTTAATCCAGGGTATAAGCTATCTTCATACCCAATTTCATCCAAATCCGTTTAACCATTGAGGCGTGAAGGAGTGACAAACACACACACACACATTCACTCACAAACTTTCACCTTTATTATATAAGTGTGATTTGGTAAATATTAACAAACTACAGCGACTGATCAACAGATCGCATTCTTTTAATTTTGTCTAGCTGGCTTTTCCTAGGCATTCTGCAAAATTAAGATAGGGCGTATCTCTATCTAATTTAAAACTTGCTATTGCCTGTAAAATATTAAATATTTCATGTTATGTTTAAGTCCAATTTAATCGTGGCTTGCCTATTGCCATCAAGCGTGCACAAATCCAGAATCCGTGGCTGCTACTGAGAAATTCCTGATGGAAAAACCTAATAACACTTTGCCCGACCCGGGTATCAAACCGGACCCGGGTTTCATGCTCAGCTGTCGCTGTCGCTGTCGCTGGCGACCACCAAAACTACGACGCAGTCACTTAATTTAATTTATTGGAATAAAATTTAATATCAGAATTTTTGTTTTCTCTATACTCACATTTCGCTTAAAGTATCGGACTGGGCGTATACAGTATACACTTCATTTAATCACAAGAAATTCGAACTGTACTGGACATTTTTATTAAGTTTTCACTACTTTTAAGCTTCTTTTCAAAAGTTTTTAAAACTGTATTGATGGACTCTCGAACTTCTTCTTGCGATGTTCTGTGAGCCATTTCTTGACAGATTTTACTTTAACAGTATAAAAGTCGATGTAGAAACGTTGTCAGAAGTTTTGTGATTTTTATTATGTGTCCATTAGGAACTGACAAAAGTTTGAACCTCGAAGAATTATCATATAATTGTAGTTCAGTATGTATTTTTCAAAATGTTAATACTGGGCAGTTTTTTCTGGAGCTTAAGGTAACCTTTTACCCATTCACTGGGTTGTGGAGGTCATAATATATAGGGTGACTGGTAATTAGTGACCGAGATTTAAACACATGATTGTGCTCATGATAACAACATTTCCAAAGAAACACTTTTTTACACTCATTCACTTTTATCACAATAACACAACAGCCGTATGAAATTTGCGCGCGCGTGCGCCTGTGATCTATCAGCTGTTAGCCTCGTGATGCCATTCTACAGTGGGTAGGTAGAGCGCCCACACAGCTCGCAACCCCGAATTTCATATGGCTGTTGTGTTATTGTGATAAATGCGAATGCATAAAAAAATCATTTAGGAAAGTTACTCTAAACACCATTCAAAAAACAACACTTAAATAAAATATATAATATATATAAATAATAACACATAAAAACACATAATTAGTAAATCAGCCACCTACTCAATTATCCAACAGAAATGGGTGAAAATAACCTGAGATTTACTTAATGCACTGCATCAATTAAGTAGGTAATCATTATGCGATCGCTTCGCAAACAGAGCCGTTCATAATCGTCGACAGAAACTCTCCGTTCAGAAACGGAACTGTTTACTTGTGCCGAAAACGTTTCGCTTTACATAAACGACAGTTTCGTTCGAAATATAGGGTTGACACTTTCACAGGTACCAAGTCTCAGAGTAAAATGGCTGTAACATACGTACGGACAAACAAGCAGACAGACGGGCAGGGTGACCCTATAAGGGTTCAGTTTTTGCCATTTGGCAACGGAACCCTAAAAACATAGATTCTGGCGTTATTATGAATATCCTATTAGTGTATTAAGCTTATAAGGTTCCCAATGCTCTCTTTTGAAAATCAATTAATTCAATAAACAATTTGAATTTAATCTCTAAGTAAAATAAAAATAAAATATGTACAAGTATCAAAATTACAGGGCGTCAAAAAATTCGTCGAACAGGAAAAGTGCCCAGAAGGCTGGCAAGATCTCTAAGTTAAATGTAAATTTTAATAATCTAAGAAAACCTAATCGAAATCCAACGGGTGTTCAAAAAATCTAAGCGGTCACACAGATAAATTAAAGATGGCTGGATTTCTTTTCAAAACTAAGAAGAAATCTTAAAAACCACTAATGCGGTTTAAGGTAGTTTGAAAAAAAAATACAAGAGTGATTCTAAGATTCTACTTTCATAAATAAACAATCTTATTTTCTATCAGTTTATATCTTAGTACAAAAATCACGCTAAAAGGTGTCAGCACAATCTTTCACTTCGAAGCATGGATAAAAGATTGTTGATCACATCGGTCAGCAATCTTTTAGCTCTTTCTTTTCTTCTTTTATTTAATGGTGGCAAAAATAAAGTAAACAATAAAATCTTATGAAAAAAACATTCAAGGTAAATAGAAACAGAGTACCTAAGCTTTTGTGTTGAACGTGACCGCACATAATAATACTTATGGAACTTGTTTTTTAACGTCGACCAGCTTGAACTGTATAGCATGTAGTATTTTTATTTTTAAGTGAAAATCTCTTCTTCGTTTCCTCGTTGGTCTATTGGTGTTTAGCGTGAGTGCTCGGGTTATCGGTCCCATAGCTAAACGCGGTTTTTCCCGTTTCGTATGCCCTAGTGCTGAGCATGAAATCTTGGGTTTGAATTCCAGGTCAAGCAAAGAGTTATTGGCTTTTTCCATCAGGAGGAGCTCGTGGCTAAATATTAACAGCCGCAGGGGTCGATCTTTAAGGTTAAGCCGTGCTTGCCGAGGTGGCATAATTACATACCGAGTTTCTTCCATGCCTCGGAAAGCACGTTAAGCCGTTGGTCCCGGCTGTCATTTGTAGATCTTTGATAGCCGTTCCGAGTAGTCTGAAGCCAAAAAGTCTGACATCCAGTCTTACCAAGGGGTATCGTATTTATCGTGGTTGTGCAAGTCAGATAGGCAGTCGCTTCATGTAAAATTCAGGTACTCAGCTGCATCCGGTTAGACTGAAAGCCAACCCCAAGATAGTTTGGGAAAAGGCTAGGAAGATGATGAATGGCAATAGGCTTGCCTCCTATTTAATGGGACTTAGACATTAACATATTCCGCGAAATATGGGTCTACTCTATGGTACAACTTTTGGCTAATCCTTTTTTTTTATTTACGGATGTGAAATCATCAAATGACCCCTCCCGGTCTATGCGGAAGGCAGAAGGAAGTCTCAGACTTGTACTGACTAAAACTCATCCAAGTTCCTACTTAGCCCTTTGTGTACCAGGGCCACGGTATCTGTTTCGAACAGTCCCGTAGCCCTGGCAAGCATCGGCCGTCTTGGACCCCTTCCGATTTGCTGACATCTCCTTAATACTATTGGCTACCAGCAATGAGAACGTCATTGTAGCCATAGAATTAGCAATATTGTAAAACAGTTGTGTTTCAATTTAAGTGTACAATAAAGTATTTTCTGTACAGATACTTGGTCCCTAGTTGCTATTCAATATATTCTCCTTACAAGAGCATTCTCTGAGGAGATGCATCGGGCTATGTATTGCGGTTTCGGGACAAACCTAGCGTTCGCTCGTTTCGCCAGCGTTAACTATTATCGAGTTTCAGCACGTCACACCCTCTAAATATATTGAATAACCGTCTATTTCAAACATTGGCTAAATCGAGCGAGAGACATGCACGAACTGTCGATTTTAAGTCTAGACTTCGCCTATGGTTTCACCGTTGTGAAGGTCGGAAAGTATCGTACGAGATCGAACAACTGGGATAAAAATACCATGTCCAATCCAAGTCATGGTGTATAATATGTGTGCCAAATTACATCCAAATTCGTTTAGCCGTAAATATAATAGACAGACAGAATTTTTTTCGCATTCATAGCATAAGGAATGAAGTGGGATTGGGCGGGCCATACCCGTAGAACGCATTCTACAGATATGGCCGATGTTCTAGAGTCGTTATGCAGTAAGATCTAGAAAACACTGGCGTGTCGACCTAGAGGCGTTTTTGAGATTGGCTGGAGAAAACCGCACGGACAGAAAAGTGGAAGGCTATTGGGTGAGGCCTTTGCTCAGCAGTGGGACAATATAAGCTAGAAAAATATGTATTAGGATAGAGCATGGTAAGTACTTCAGTAGTGTACAATGTGATTCACTTTAATCAAATACGAGTATTTCAACAATTTTCATCGCAGCTTACCCACGGTATAATGTTGGAATGTCTTTTACCGATTAGGTGGAAAATTGTGGATTCTGCTCCTTGTTCAACACACAATAACTGCCTTAGTGAATGCCAAATTTATTTATATCTGCCATAAACACCTTTGAAGTAATCTTCGACACTATAACTTATAAATAACATTTTACCACTTTCTAAATTGAGCAACCCTACTTAAAGAAACTCGAAAATAACACCAAACGCTCTGTAATATGAAACTGAGACTAAATGGTCGGCTCTCATTCCGTTTTAATATTAAACTTGTATTTTGGTCCACAGTTTCAAACGACGACGTGCCAATTAAAAATTTTAGAACAAATTTTTGGCAGTTTACGTGATACGCGGAGTTTTAGCCTGTTTTAATTAACAAGAGACAGAATTTTCAGTGACCAAAGTGAAAATGGTCCTTTGAGTCTAAAATAATAGATGAATCATACATAACTTTATACAGTCATTGAGACGTGACACAACAGTTCCTCACCGGACGCGGTTGTTACTCCGCTTACTCTGAGCACGACTCGTGGCGACGACCTCCCGCGTCCGGCCCTGGTTCAATCCATGGTCCGGAGTGAGAGGGAATGGGAGGCCGTTGCCTCCTTCTGCGAAGCAGTCATGCTAGCGAAAGAGGTGGCGGAACGTGAGAGGGAGAGAGCCTCACGTCCTAGCCGCCGCGGGAGACGCCCCGGGCGCCTCAAGGAGATGTCAGCAAATCGGAAGGGGTCCAAGAGGGCCGATGCCTGCCAGAGCTGCGGGATTATTCGAAAGACATACCGTGGCCCTGGAACACAAACGGCTAAGAAGGAAAATGGATGGGTTTTAGTCAGTACGAGTCTGACACTCCCTTCCGCTCTGCCCAGAGCGGGAGGAGTAATTTGATGATTTCCCATCCGTAAAACAAAAAAAGGGGGGTTTTGCCATAATCGCCACGCTTGGCAGACGGGTTGGCGATCGCAGTACGGTTGTTGCAAAAGCACACAGAACGCTGCTGCCCATTCTCTGGAAAGTCCCTTAGTCGCGTGTCACGACACCCACGGGAAGATATGGGATGGTGCTATTCTTTATGTCCGACACGATACAGAACATATACATTTTGTCCATATCGATACTTATTAGACTGTAGTATTCTATAAAATATTTTAACGTCGGAAATCGTGTACTGAATCCTATGGTAAAATTGTGTCATTCTTCGCGCATATTAGTGATACTATTATGTGAAACAACACGATTCTTTTCAGTTCCTATCCCTTTCTTAGTTCTTCGGTTATTACTTTGGTTTTCTTCACGAGGTCTATATTTTTTCATTTTTTTTTTAAATACCGCTACAGTTTTATACTGACATGGTCACTAACACTTTATGTTTACTATTTGATGCAACAACAGTTACTTGTGATAGCGCCGAAAACGTACCTACAGTTAAAATGCTATATTTTTGCGAATCCTTTTGTGAATTTGGTATCCGAAATATTGGACAACATAATACTCAATCATTTTTATTCATAAGCCTGAGATTTACATGACAATGATAATTAATCCATACTGTATACTGACACATTTGAATATTATGATAGCTCTCTACAAAATATTGTTTACTACTATTTATTTGTACCCCACTGCGGGGCAAAGTCCTCACTTCTTTCCATATCTATTACTCTTATGAAAAAAGTTGAGTTCATCCCGCCAATTTGTCCTGGGTTTGGGCCGTGTCGCCGTTTGGTGCTGCTTAAGTAACATAGTATGCTAATTGTAACACATATACTTGAATGGCCAAGTTCAAGATGTCCCTAAGTCCTTTTTCTTAGGTTACAGAAATGGCGTCGAAAAGTTTCTATTTGACTTTGAAACGACACCGAAATACTTTTTATTGCGAATCTTGCTCAAAAAATATAACTTAGTTGTCTCTTTAATATAAACGATGTAGGATTTAAATTTAATGAGATGTTATAGAGTAAATCGATATAAATGGTTAAGCCTAAGTCCCGTAGCCCATGGACTTAGGGATTTTTAAGCTGGACTTTGACACCCGACAGATTAACGAATTAAATAACATCATCTTCTCTTGTCCCATTCTACTTGCGGTCGGCGCGACACTTTTTCTTCTTCCATTCTTCTTTTCATTCTCCCCTGTCAGACGCCACGGCTCATTTACTCCTTTCTCTTTCATATCATTCCTCACACAATCTATCCTTTTCTTGGGCCTTCTTCTCCCTCTCCATCCATTAACATTCATATCCATTACTCTTTCAGTCACATGTTTAATTCATGTTAACGTATAACATAACGTAAATACCCACTGAAAAAATACTAGACACGCTTAAAATTATTATGCAAACACTAATGAAACCACCAACTTCAATTTAAACCTGAGCAAAGTGCAAGCTACTTTCGCAGTCTTTGGAAAACACCCAATCTTGCAGTGGCGGAGTGTTTTATATTGTTCCATTTACGTCACACAGAAACCTAGCAACCGCAGGTACAGAAAATGTATTGAAATTCTTGAAATTATTTACGGGAATTCTTTCATGCCCACTTGTGAAAAGTTCACTTTGGATATTAAGACGTTCTTGTATCTACATAATTCCATTGTTTTCTTCTATAGTCTCCGATAAACAGGTTGCTCAAGGCTAAAACCGCCCCATAGGTCGATTTTCGGATTAAACCGCGCTTGCCAATTAGGTCGATCCGTGGATAGGTGACCATCAATTACATACCAAGTTTCCTCCGTGCCTCGGAAAGCGCGTAAAGCCATTGGTCCTGGCTGTCACAGACGTTATAGGCAGGCAGTGGACCGTAAGACTGACAACAAGAGGCATCATATTACCCAGTACTAATTGGGTTGTGGAGGTCAGATAGGCACTAGCTCCATGTAAAATACTGGTACTCAGTTGCATCCGGTTAGACTGGAAGCCGACCCTAACATAGTTGGGAAAAGGCTAGGCTAGGATTGATAGATAGTCAAACAAAATCCTAAAACTAAGTTTTATATGACGAACGAGTACCCAAGTGGACTAACTTAGGTCAAAATATTCTGGCCTGTTCGAAATGTGAAGTAAAACATCTCGTATAGTGTCTAGGGAGAACACAATGACACCCTGGGGAGGGATACATCAATTGCGAGCTAGCCGGCAAGGGAACTGGGGTTTAACGGATGGTATAGTGTACAATGTTTGATTATTATTTACGGTGATATTTCAGTTAGGAAGATTTGTTACTGATTTGTACGTGTGTTAGTTTAGTTGTATATATGGTATGACCCGAGAAATTGATTGTTAAATAAATTGACTGCATAAACTTAATATTTATAACATCCTGTGTAATCTGCGAAAGGTTAGGTAGAGATGTACTAGTACCAGTTATATAAGTTTTTAAACTTGGTCACTTTGGTAACTTACATGGTCACTAACACTATTAATAACACTTACTACGGGATATTTACCATGTGTATTATTTGTTTCGAGTTCCCGATATTCAGTTGTTGTGTGTCAGTTGTTGTCGATGTTCAGTTTATACGTGATCATGGCGTTTGCAACAGCGCCGAAATATCGGGAACTCGAAACAAATAATACACATGGTAAATATCCCGTAGTAAGTGTTATTAATAGTACCAGTTATGTTAAAGTCGCATGTAACAGGGGGCTAGCCTATTGCCATCAAACGGGCACGAATCTAGGGACCCCGTGGCTGATGCTGAGATTAAAAAAATGACTATTAACTTAACCCGTGAGAAGGCGCGCTATGAGCAATTTGCTCACACAAAAATTAAAAGCTAAAACTTTTGGTGATACTGATGCCCTAACGTCTCAAGCGCCTAGGTAGCTTCCTAACTATTCATCCCCTGCCTACTGACGCAACTCTCATACCGGTCAGTTCGGTTGCGACCGCGCAGCGAAGTGTTTGTGGAGGCCGCGTAGCATCGTGCGGCAATTTTCTCATCACGCGCCCATCACATAAAAAAAGCATTATTGTATTTTCTAGAATATATTATTTTATTTATTTATATTATATTGGTTAATTATTATGTAAACACTGCAGTAATATTTGAATAATAATATTTTTTGTTTTTACCCAGAACATCTTGTAAAATGGATGACGTCAAGCACAAATTTGCTTTTGAAGTTGCATTTATGTTTCGTAGTTTTAATTAAAATATTCATTTTCTTACTTTTTAAACCTTGTCTTATTTATATAATTCCATTATAAGCCAATAAATACATATGAAAGTAGAAATATAAGCATTTAAAGTAGTGTGAGTAATTTGCTCGCGCGCGCCTCTCCGTGTAACTAACTGAGGCGCGCCTTCTGACGGGTTAAATTGTCTGTATGTTTAATTCACAAGTGTCATTCTTTGACAGTTGAGTGGAATGGATATAACGCAGCATGGCCGAAAGTGATTAATTTTACTGACGCTTCATCGTTCGGAAAGAAGTGTTGTTATGACTTCATTAATTATCATACAAGGTGTAAATCACCTCATCACGAAGCCGTCAACCAAGCACTCTGTACATGAAACTAAGTAACTTTACACAAAAATTATTGCTGGGAAACGACTTTTTTTTGGGGGGTGTAAAATCATGTTTTCTGGTAGAACTCAATGTTACGCACTCCAAACATTGTGCTGATGGACGGATTGAATAGTACGGGGGTCGTGGAGGTGTTTAAAGTAAAAATCTTAATAAAAACTTGTATTTAAAAAAATTACTTGTCAAAAAGTTGGAACTTTGACCCCTAATATCTCCGTAACTAGAAGGTTCCCAAGTAGGGTGTAGAACAAAAAAAATATCGCAATGACAGGGAGAACCAGTGCCTTTCGGCTTCGTTAAGAGGTGTTTTACACCCTTTATGTTGATCATTTCCTTAGCCTTTCCCCACTGTTAGGGTCGGGTTTCAATCTAACCGGATACAAGTGAATAATAGTATTTTACCTAGTGCGACTGCATATCTGACCTCCACAGCCCAGTTAGTACTGGATAACACGACACCTCTTGGTAAGACTGGCTGTTAGACTTTCGGGCCACTGACTACCTGTAATGACCGTCAAAGAACTACTATTTAGCATACGTTGTACGATATTTAGCAGAAACGTTCTTAATAGATACGCGTGCATCTAGGTAGTTATATCTTTGAGAGAATAGTATTATTGCGTAATTTTAGCACACATGTCATTTTAATCACTCCACATCCACATGCATTACATACTTAGTTTGATTGGTAGTCAAATGATCCTATATAGTTCAATGAAACTTTGGTTTATATCCATACACGCGTATCGTTTAGGTACCTCGTAGGAATCGTTATCAATCTTCAAGTGGTTATCCTAATCAATCTTATACCTAATATATAGGGTTCGGAACCGCAAAGAGGGTGTACAGCAAGACTAGTTATATTATAGCGGGATAGAACTGAAATAAATGTGAGCTCCTATCGCAGACTACCTCATCCAAATTTCTTAATAAAAAAAGGAAGGCGTCTAGTAAAATTAAACAGTTTGAAAAATATTCTTTGCATCACATCGCTTTGCACTAATCATCTACAAACAAAAATACGAATTTTCCACGTAACAGTCTGACTACGGGAAATTCACTACAGCGAAAATTCACTCGGTGCAAACGGCGTCTAGCCACTTAAACAAATGTAAATAAATGTCTTATAATCATGCACCGCGCGGATTTTCGATGCAGCGAATTTTCCGTGAACAGGCTATAACATTGTAGTTACTATTACCACAACTATTTTGGCAGCGTACTGTTTTTTGACTCGAAGTTTATTTTAGACACATATGGCGTGTTATCATGGAGCTATTTCAGATAATTCTCAGGGATATTAACGTAACTGCGAGGACCTTATTATTTGAGCTGCAAAGACGACTATTTAAGGTGCCTGTCTACATCCCAATAATGTACAATAATATCACATAACATAACATCACGCCTGTAATCCCCAAAAAGATAGGCAGAGGTGTACTCATTCGTTCACTCACATTACGCCAGTTATGTTTAAGTCCCATGTAAAGGAGGCGTGCCTATTGCCATCAACCGGGCACAAATACAGACTCCGTGGCTGTTACTGAGAAATTCGTGATGGGAAAACGCAATAAAATTCGCTCGAAAAGGAAATCGAACCGAGGACTAAAAACAAAAAAAATATTGTAATAATATCCCCGCGACCGACTTGCGTTTACAGGCTTTGATAGCCAATCACATGCCAAGTAGAAGGTAATGGAGGTAATGTAACGAGTGAGAAGAAATCAGACGAGGGACACATCACCAACTTCTGATCACCAGGCTCAAAAAACGACCCACTTTAAAACATTACCAACTGACAGAATGCTCCTCGTAAGAACATTTTGCCAGTTTAAAGTTTTAAAGAACCAACGGATAGTAAGTAGAGGCGTAGCGAGCACATCTGTAACAAGTAATTACTGCCCGTGACTGGTCAGCTGCAAGGAGTCTTGTGTCACTAGCCAAGATGGTGGAGAAGGTTAAAAGAATAATTTTACATTTCAATATCCGTTACAGACTTATCAGTCTCCTGAACGCACTCGGCAAAATCTACGAGAGACTTATTTATAAGCGACTCAAAGACTTCGCCGAGGCTAAGAGTCTCATCCCCAACGAGCAGTTCGGCTTCAGAACCGGACACTCTTGCATTCAACAGGCCCATCGCATCGTAGAGCACTTGAGCGCTGGCTTCCAGCGTGGAGCGATGACCGGTGTGTTGTTCTTCGACATAGCAAAGGCTTTCGACAAAGTCTGGCACAACGGCTTATTATATAAGCTGTACAAACTGGGAGTGCCAGACCGTCTCGTGCTTATCTTACGAGACTTTTTGTCGGATCGCACCTTCCGCTATCGCATCGGGAAGGCACTGTCTTCCCCCCACCCCATTAGAGCCGGAGTCCTTCAGGGCTCCGTCGTCTCTCCCCTTATCTTTACTCTGTTCACCAGTGACATCCCCAAGAGCAAGAAGGCTCAGTTAGCCCTGTTCGCGGATGACACGCCTATTTATTACACTGGCCGCAGTCACGACGCTATCTATACACCCTCCAAACCTCAGCCAACGTCTTAGGCGCTTGGTTCCGGAAATGGAGAATCGAGGTGAACCCCGACAAGAGCCAGGCAGTTCTCTTCTCTAAGCAGCGTAAAAATAAGCCACCCGCGCTCAGCCCGATCACTATATGTACGGTAAGCCTATCTCTTGTGAGAAGCATGCCAAGTACTTAGGAGTCTTACTTGACAACCACCTGTCTTTCCCGGCGCATATCAAAGCAGCTCGCGACCAAGCTGCCTTTGGTATGGGTAGGCTTCATTTCATGATTTCGGCGAAAAGCAAATTGTCACTCAATTGCAAGTTGCGCCTTTATACCGCGGTGATCCGCCCCATTATGACGTACACTTGCGTCGTGTACGCTCACACCAAGCCTAAGTACATCCATAGGATACAAACTTTGCAGAACCGGGTTTTACGTAGAGTCACGGGAGCCCCTTTTTATGTCCGTAATGACCGTCTACACGTAGACCTTAGAATGCCCACCGTCCTTCAGTTTATGAAACGTCTATCGAAGCGTTTCTTCGATAACGCCATTAAGCACCGTAATCCCCTGATCGCAGCGGCCGCCCGTTACGAACCCTCGCGCATTAGTACAGTACGCCGTCCTAGGCATACCCTCGTCACTCCAGATGGTGCTATCACCCTCTTCCAGGAGAGTAGCAAAGAGACTAGCACTCTTAAAAAGTTCCGACTCAAACCGCCGTCTTTCCGACCTCGCCGTCGAGGTCCGTCGCGACGTCCCGGTCCATGCCCTCCCCGACCCTCACTCGAGCCAGCCCGCGATGCTGTGCCAGTAGTTTTGTGCCCTTAGCGTGCAGTCGCTTAGTTTGTAAGTTTTTATGCCCTGGCTGGAGGCCTTACTCTTAAGGCACCCACAGGATAGTCCGGTTAAGCAGACGACAACCTCATAGGTTGAACTGCGAGATGCCATTCACAAAAAAAAAAAAAAAACAATATCCGTAGATGCAGATGCATCCAGTTGCTTGGGAGCCGACCCCAACATAGAAGGTAAAAGGCTAAGCAAATTATGATGATGATACGAATCTGACCCTGAAAAGAAGACAGATCTCATTCCGGTCGTTAGAGACTATCGTCTCATCGGACTTGCATCAATATTTAAAAAAATCTGTGAATGGCAATCCAAAGTTCACAAAAAATTATGGATAGGGTCGTAAGACCATCACAATTTTTGTATAGCTGAAACGGTTAAAGTTCCCTGCCCCACTGAAAGTCTCCACCCTGTATAACGTAGTGGTTTTAGTGAAACTTTTGGTTTCTCTGTTAATGTGCTTGTACGGTTTGTCGAAGACAAATTGAAAAGTGGTATCCGATGCAGTGATTAATTTGTCTGTAGTACCTTACTTCAAAAGAGTTACTTTTTCTTTTAAAGTATTAAATAAAGGGTTTAAACCGCACAAATATACTTATGTTTATAAATAAATACGTTTTGTATGAGAAAAGTGGAGCTTTTGAAATGCTTTTTAAGTACTCTTTTACCTTAACCACAAAGTAGTTATTTGTGGTCTGAAAATCTGATTTTGTGAATTACTAAATAATAAAACATTTTACTTAATGTGGTACACATTTTGCTTACATAAATCTTCTGTTTGAAATATAAGTAGAACTTAAGAAGCCACAAAATATATTTAGGTCGAGGAGGTTATTTCTTTTACTTTAATTAGAACTGAAGTAATTATATAAACGAGGCCTTAGGTAAATCTCAAGTGACATAATTACGTTCAATTAAAAAAGACAATTCTAGGCGAATACGTAGGTATTAGGTACTTAAAATACAAAAGTCTGAGGAGCTTGAAGTACTTATGACAACGTATTCCAATAAACCTTATACAAACATACATAAACTCACGTAATTTTACTTTTTTTTTTTCTTAATTGTACTACAGTACGCGCGTACAGTACTAGGAAGTACTGTACGCGCGTACTGTAGAGTAGAGTACTGTAGAGAAAGGGTTCTACTTCACCTGCAATCAAGGTGAGTGTTTGTCCTTTCAGAGCTCTGAAATGAAAGGTAAACACAAACCGATTAACAGCCTATCAAATAAATATCCAAACCAGAAGTTAGAATAAGTTTTGTTAGCGTTTATAACCAAAATACGTCTGTTTTCTGTCTCTCATTGGTCCCTTAAGACAAACTTTATTTTACAACTCTTCCTTGAAATACATCGTTTGACCAAACTTTTTGTTTACCCTCTTCCGGTTCTTAAGGAGTTTTGTATTACTTTTTGATAGATAAAATGTTGTATGGGTTTTTGTATAAGAGATAATACGTAAAAACTTGCCCGCTTATGAGAATGGGTCTTGTTTTAAAGACACCTATGAAAAAAGTAAAGGAAATAATTTTTAATAATATTTCTATAATAATAATGATAATTTTTCTTTCAAAATAAAAAATATTTTATTTTTACATGGCCACTTTTAAAACGACGACAACAGGTGTACGGTTCGGGTTGGTCGTTTCCTATGGAGAAGAACCGGCAAGAAACTCCATGGTTACTCTTTTAAAATCATTTGGTTTTCAATTTGCATTGTATAGATTCAATCTCTTAGATTATATAATTGCATAGCACATGTGTGAGTACCATATACTAAAGCCACCATTTAATGAGTACCTACCTAAATCTTTCATTGACGCGAAATTACCCTGGTGGTTGAGTGAATGTCATGCTCACTTAAATGTCACGCTGATGGTGGCGGGTGTGTCGAGTCGTTTAGTTCCCTTCAAAATGGTTGAGTTGAATGATGGCTGATACATGCGTCATGTTCGTGAACGGGTGCTGTCAGTTGTGACTGGTCATCTCTTAGCTGCCACGGTTTATTTTAATTACTGATTTAATCTTTTACTCTGGACGCTCTTAACTTGCCCGTATTTCTACATTGTTCTCACATATTTGTAATTCTTAACATGAATGATGTAACCAAGATTTTGTAACATATTTTGATTTAAAAGAGTGTCCATGGAGTTTCTTGCCCGTTCTTCTCCATAGAGATCTACGCTACGGAATGGGCAACTACAGTACTTTCACAAGTTATTATGCCTTGTGACTGGGACTGTAGCTTCGCGTTTTATTTTGTTTTTTTTTGACTTTCAAAAGTGCCTGTAATGGTCTAATTGAAATAAATGCTTTGACTTTGACTTTGACTTTGAATATTTGAAGTTACAGCGTTTGTACTTATGTATGGGAGGACAGCGTAGGCCCGACAATAAGTCGTTTCCTACTACAAAAGGTAGAACAAGAAAACTAAAAAAAACATTCATCGTCTGCCTCTTTCCAGTCCGTTTCCCCATCCATAACCCTTGGTAAGACTAGTAATCTGTTTTTCGGACTTCCAACTATCCTTAGCAATGAGTCTTTGGTCAACTGGACCCACTCGAAATGGACCCACGGGATCACTCGAGCGTCACATTTTGAATCGGTCGACTGGACCCACTGCCCAATCCTCAGATCCATGAATGACAGCCAGGATCAACTACTGTGGATCTCTGTATATTTTTATTATTCTTTTGCCCTTTAATTGTATTTTTCTTACTCTTTATTTTACTCTAGCTGTCCCGCGCAACTTCGTCTGCGTCACATTTTCCCCGTTTTACAACATTTTTCATTGCTACTCCGCTCCTATTAGTCGTAGCGTGATGATATAACTTATACCCGCTATAAATGGGCTATCTAACACTGAAAGAAATTTTGAAATCGGACCAGTACCTACTTTCTGAGATTAGCGCGTTCAAGCAAACAAACTCTTCAGCTTTATTATTAGAAGATAGAAAATATATATTAGATTTTAGGAGGTTTGAACCTGTCACGTAAGAGCCAATAATTATACCTACTGTATCTAACAACGGAATAAAATCCTGTTTAGCACCCGTAGCGCAATTCATGGTTAACAGTAAACATAAAAAAGGTGCTAAGATAAGAAATAATACCTCTCTTTAAACCAGTAAGTATCCATTTTTTATTAAAAGTTTACATCCCAAGTAAAAGATAGAATGGTAGCAAAGGGATTTATATTGTCTTGTGTTATTTTAATTAGTCATGAAACCTTTATTTTTTCTCTTTTAATTAACTTTAATTTCGTCTTGATTCGCTTTATATGGGTTCGAATAATTTATTGGATTTAATATAATAATGAGAACAGTTCTTGCATGTTTAGTTTATTTATTGTTTGGCATTCTTTAGAGCTTGTCTGGATTAACTGCACGTTTTACCAACAAAGATTATTAGATTTTTGTTGTTCACAAGTTTTTAATTAAATCGATTTTGTCTGATCATGTTGTTTTTCATTACAAACTATAAATATTGCATAATAATTGTTCTCAGTCTTTTAAATTAAATCTAAAACTTTGTTTTTTTTTTTGATCCGGAATGTGCATGGTTTTTACGTCAGAAATAATAATGTAATGCGTTTAGTAGTTACGAAGAACTGTACCATTCTGCCACTCTCAAAACGTTCAAGGAAACCAATATGTCTTAGAGCCAAAAAATTGGAGACATATGTGACATCTACCAATCCTCACTGATCCCTCGCGAGAGCTGTTCTAGCACAGAGAGGACACCTGTAACATCTTTGTTTTGGGAACCTTAAAGGCTGATTATCCTATTGTCACCCATCCACGGATACCACACGTTACCCACACACGGACGTCACGCACACACGGACGTCTGAGTCTGTCTGTACCTATACCACTTTCATCACCAATTATTTGCAGAATCACGTAAGCGCCATACCTCAAAACTGCAAAAGTTTATAACATTCATTAAAACACGTCATGATTATAATTCAAAACTTTCATTATTACACATTCATGCTCGCAGTTAATATTTACAAAGTACTAGCAACTCCATTCAGTAATTTAACTTTATATATTTACATTTTAATGACATAATGCGCTGTTAAATACATAATGGGGAACACACGTTTCGCAAAATTGCTCACAAACAAAGAAAATATTTTCATAATAATATATCACTTTTACATACGTTTATGGTGCGTAATGTTTGCAAAATAAGTAGTTAGTTTCAACGGAGTAATTCCTGCTGTAAGAAAATTATATAAATACATTTTTTGAACGTAGGAATTATTCATGTATTGTGGGTGCGTTTACAAACATTTTTATTAAACTAACACACACACAGCCAGACCCGGAACAACTATCTGTAGACCATACAAATATTTGTTCCAAGCGGGGATCGTACCCGCGACACGCAGCGCAGCAGTCCATCGCTCAACCACTGTGCCAACCGTGTCGTCAAACAACAATTTTCAGGCGAGGCTCTGTATTTGATGGTAGAACGGGATCTTCTGAGCACTGGCATGCTATTAAGCACGACGACCAATCAAGCTGTACAAATCCAGCTTATGCGATCTCATTGAAAACCTATACAAAGCGAGTCCAAGTTATACTGGAAATGTGTGTACTATCTCTTAAACAAATTGTAATTCAAAATCACATTGGCTACTGGAGGTGCTGAAACCTCAAACGGCGCAAGTACAATAACTTAATTGATAATTATGTGTTTGAGCCGTTTGGGGTTGAAACAAATCAAATCAAAAGTCACTTATTCAAACTAGGCTGATAATCAGCACTTTTTGAACGTCAAAATTACAAGAGACAGTCCCCCAAAACGCTAAACACTAGGGCCATGGGGCCCGAGTGCCTTGTGCTTCGAGATATCGCCAAAAGGTTGGTAGACTCTTCACGTGACCAGAGGGCTGGCCTTTTTTTTTGCCCAAAGAATCAGCATTGCCAGCCAACGTCGCAATGCAGCCAGCGTTCTGGGCACTTCTACTGTTGACAGAATGTGGACGAATTTTTTGGCGCCCTGTAATTTTGATACTTGAACATATTTTATTATTATTCTACATGTATTTGTTATTTTTAAATATTAATTAATCATACTTCAAATATACAAGAGAACTTACTGCACAGGATGACAAGAACAGCTGGGCAAGTGTAATGTAATATTGTTTTCAGCTTTACTGTTTTTAATTAAATGTACTCTGGATCTTACGGGATATCTTCCGTGATTATCAATTATTGTGGGCTCTCGATATTTCGACGCAGTTGAAAACGCCGTGATCGCTGGATGCGGCCATACGGGGATGGCAAACATGAATGTTATAATGGTTTATGTTGTTTAACACTGTTCCCTCACATGGTAAATTATTTGGTGTTTACTATAGTAAAGTACCTTGTTTGAGCTCTGCTTACTCTAAATACTGAAGTATTACATTCTGTCACGTGCTGCGATGCCCTGCTTATACTCAGATCCATAGACAAATGTTTATCTTGAGGAGCTCGTGGCCGAATAATAACAGCCTGTCGGCCCGATCTTCAGGTAAGCCGCGCTTGCCTAAGTTGGTCTATGGATGGGTGACCACCCATTACGTAACGAGTTTTCTCCGTGCTTCGGTAAGCACGTAAAGCCGTTGGTCCCGGCTGTCATTTATAGATACAGTCGTTGCAGGTAGTCAGTGGCCCGAAAGTCTGACAACCTGTCAAATAGTTTGCTAGAACCGAACATGAATTAGCGATGGAACATACCGAATGGCTCGGCCCGAATCAAAATAAAATGTCATTTATTCAAATTAGGCTGATAATCAGCACTTTTTGTAAGTCAAAATTAGAAGAGACAGTCCCCCAAATCGCCCTTCCCATGAAATGAGTGCGTAATCGCTGTGAATCGGTTTGGTCGAATCTAAACAGGCACCCATCCAAATAAGCGAGTAGCGGATGTCAGACCACACATTTGGTTAGATCTACCACGCGTTTAAGTATCTGTACAAAATTTCAAAAACAAGACTCAATTGCTTTCAACCCATTAAATATACGTCCTGTCTCTACAAAACACCTACACAACACCACTAAAACGAACGACAAATAAAACAGCGCTTAAAGCAGCTTTATCATAAATAAAGTTCACATATAAAAGCGCTTTAAACTGGAGAATAAATTAATTAAAGGCGCTTGAACCACCATATCGAAGCTAAGTTTAAAGAGGCGGCCTCGTGTTTCAATGAGCTTACTTTGTTCTCGTTTACTACTAGGGGCTAGTTTATTTATACGAAACTAGTACTTAGGTTACCTAACTATGGTTTTATTTGTATTCCAGATTTATTTATTTTATTTATTTATTTATTTGAAAAGAATGTATTTTCTGTCAAGGCTTGATATTATACATATAACATCAGGGGGTTTACTATGACGCTTAAAACATTATTGTTCCATTCCTTTTCCAGAGTGAGAAAGAGACGGAGCTAGACAATCTGTATAGTTCCGTCTTTTTCACTCTGGAATAAAAAATAAAAAAAAAAACCTTTATTTCAATTACAAAATTACATTTCGGTACATATTATTGGAGATCACCTTTTAAGCAAGGAATTGCTTGTATTAGGAGACTCCGCACTTCCACTTGTCATTTTTATGCAATTGAAATGTAGACAATGTAGTAAACATGAGGCGAAACAAAAAAAAAAAACCATAAAATAAAAAGTTAAAAATTAGACAAACAGCTCTGCCAATAAATAAATGAGCGTTATGTAGTAAAAGGCCCGTTCGCGCATGTACGCGTGGAATGTGTATTATGAGTGAGTGTGTGAGTGAGTGTAGGTGTGGGTGTGAGTGTGAGAGTGATTTTTGTGTGGTGAGATAATGAGCAATGTTTAGTTCACTTTCCCAATTTATATCCTGTCTGCTTGTTTATTAGTCACGCCTTCTCGCCTAGACGAGGCATAGGTCAAGAGGTAGGTTGTCGTTTGTCGGTTTGCCCTGCGACAATGTCTTGGGATCGAAAGAAGCTAAAATGAGTCTTCATTCACTAACCTAGCGCACAACAACCCAAATATAATTGAATTGGCTATTGAAGAGTACATATTATGGACTCAACATCATCGTAGGTTTTAGTTTTAAGCCAATCGGTTACCACTTTTTTACAGTCCCGAAGCTTTATGGAATATATTCGTAATTCTTTATTTAGCAAGTTGTATAGATAAGCCGATTGTCTTGGGTATTGTCTTTTAGCGAAAGCAAAAAGAATGGAACAATAATGTTTTAAGACGTCATGGCGTACCATGCATAGCAGTAGTCAAGTCTGCTATTTTTATAAACATCGTCATTCCAACACGATCCCATTGTCATTTTGCTAAAAGTCCGTAATCTGCAAAATATAAATGGTCTATCAAATTCTTTCAATGGAGTGTCAGTGGTTGACCGTTGTGAAGTCATAATGACGCCATTATATTAGTAGATTACCAAACTTGTCAAAATCTACAATTATGAAATCAATGATAGGCCATTCTGACACTATTGTAATATCAGACTTGAGGCCAAGGAACAGCCTTTTTAAAAATTTTGGGTTCGGCTTTCAGTCTAATCGGATGTACTTAATACCAATATTTTAGAACAACTGCCTATCTGACTTCAAAAACCGGTTACTGGGTAATTGTCCTTAAAAAGAGTGGTTGCCAGACTTTCGGGTCACTAATATCAAGCTAGTGGAAATGCCTCGTTGGTGACGTGGTCCTGGGATCTTCTCGCGGGTCGGGCAAAGAGTTATCAGGTTTTATCAGGTTTAGGAATTTCTCAGTAGCAGCCATGGAGTCTGGATTTGGGCCCGGTTGATGGCTCAAACCCTTTTACATGGGACTTAGAAAACATAACTGGTGAAATGTGGGTTATATATATGTATCCCTTTCTTGCACTTATCGTATGACAGTTGTGTGACAATCGCTGTCACACAACTGGGTTGTGAAATGTTTATATTATTTTGGCCTCAGACAAATCACTCTTGGTGCCATTTGCAAGATTTTTATAATCTATCTCTAGATAAGAGCGTCGTCTGAAGTGTTGGACACATTGTTAGAAAAGATAAATAAGAAACGCATTAGCATCATACGAGTACAACTTTTATTTTTTCTTGGTGTAATCACCTTTTAGTTATTGATTTAATGATTTTTTATTGCGCTAGCAGAACACTGTGAAATTATTTTAACTTTGTGTACTGTCTGGGTCACCAAGATACAGGCTGTGCCTAGTTTGGGACCCGCTGTTAATCCTGTCTGTACTCTGTTGTGTTAGCTAACAATAAATGAATTTGTATTTAAAATGTTGTTTATTCAGTTTAGTCTGGAAACTATTATATCCACTCATGCTCTAACAATTTAGACAATGTCATACAATAAACGTTCAAGTACCTATGCAAGGTGTAAACCGACCCGTTACGAAGCCGTCAACCAAGTATACTGTACATCAAACTAAAGGTCAGTTCACACCGAGACGCGACGCTGCGCGCACACTTGTCTTTTAAAGAGCGATTCAAAATATAACTTTATTTTCATAAAGTAAACAAACAAGGATACACATTTCTATACAGGCGTCACGCAGTGCAGCGCTGCGTGGCGCAACGTATTCTCACAACGAAATGTGTATCTTTTCGTGTAGAAAATAAAGTTAAATTTTGACTCGCTCTTTAAAATGTGCGCGCAGCGTCGCGTCTCGGTGTGAGCTGACCCTTAGTAACTCTACGCACAAGTTTTTGCTGGGAAATGACATTTTTTTGGGTTAAAATTGCGTTTTAATGCAAAGCACGAAAAAGACTTAATGCAAAGCACTCAAAACAATGTTCTGATGGATGCATTCAATAGGTGTATTTAAAGTTTTTCGTCGTGGTCGTGGAGGTATTTAATATTTAAAAAAAAAACTTTGTTAAAAGTTGGTACATGACTTGACCCTAATATTTCCGTAACTGAAAGGTTTCCAAGTATGGTCTCGACCGTCGAAAAAATGAATGTCGATCAAGTTCCTTTCGGCTTCGTTAAGCGTATTAAGACGCTCATTATAACCTCCAAGACGAGAAAAGAGAAGATAATATACCGGGAGAGTTGGAAAGGTATCGGGAGCCCTTTCTCCAACAGTGGGATAGATAGTATAGACTAAATGACATCCAAACAAACAACGCTCCACGTAAACACAAATCAATGAACGCGAAACTTATAAAATCAAACTAAGAATTTTTAATGAAGCAGAAACGTAAATTTAATTTATAGAATCTGCAGTTCCCCGAACATGCAGACGATAGTTTGAAAGAAAAGCAATCCAGAAAGTTTCGGAAGAAAACAGACGGCTGACTGAAATCAATTTATGTTGTAAGATGAAGATATGAAATGTTATTGTAATATGGTTCGTTCGGGAAATGTATCGATCTTGTTTTTTTTACGAAGGCGTGAAATTGAATTACTCGTAGAAGATGTTTTTTTTTAAGTGAAACTTCTTATGCGACTTCCAACAAGTTTAACGTTCTAATGGAGGAGGAATATTTTCTATTACCCACTAAGAGATGGCGCTATTACAAAATTTGTGACTACGTAGTTCTACTAGGTACGCAAGATGGCGTGCAAACAGTCATGCATTCGACTCTTCGGTGTGACCAGCCTTCGCTCAATTTCCATGAGTAGAATAACCTGGATAAACTTATGTAATAAAAAATGTACAACAATAAAATATTATTTAGAAGCTCAATAAAATAACGAGAGTGAATGCGTGACACTCGAACGCATGCGTGTAGTATTACGAAGTTTCACTTCTTCCGCTCGGAGGGACTCCACGCACTATTTTTTTTTAATAACGTTGACACTTGGAATTTCTCCTGTATCGTGGTTGCGTTTACAAACATTGAAACTCACATACACAAACAGCCAGACCCGGAACAACTATCTGTAGGCCATAAAAATATTTGTTCCGTGCGGGGATCGAGCCCGCGACACGCAGCGTAGCAGTCGATCGCTCAGCCAATGCGCCAACCGTGCCGTTTATATTTTATGAATCTGTAGTTCAATCAGAATATTGTGATTATGAGGAAAAAAAAATGAAAGGCGCACAGTTCATCATCTGCCTAACCTATCCCCAACTATGTTGGGGTTGGCTTCCAGTCTAACCGGATGCAGCTGCATACCAGTACTTTACATGGAGCGACTGCCTATCTAACCTCCACAACTCGGTTATTGGTAATACAATACCTCTTGGAAAAACAAATTGTTAGATTTCCGGCCACTGACTACCTGTAAAGACTATAAAAGATCTTCAAATGATAGCCGGGACTATTGTATTGTATTGTATTGTATTGTATAGCGGGCTGGTTTCCGCAACTCCACGTCTAAAGCGCGTATTTTGCGTACGGGTGGGAACATTACTCCAACCACCCCAGCTCCCCGAGAAAGGCCAGCAGCCCCTTGGTGTTGCTGACGATCTCGCGGAGAGTACCTGGGTTACCTAAGTACTTTGCCCTGTATTTTGCAACCTCTGGGCAGTGTAGAAGCACGTGGGCTGCTGTCTCGTCCTCCTCCATGCAGGCTCTGCACAGTGGGCTATCTGTGACTCCTAGGACAAAGAGGTGTTTATTAAAAGAGCCGTGACCAGTGATGGCGGCTGTGACTATGCGGAGCTGTAATTTGGTCAACCGAAGCAACCGTTTGGTGAGGCGGCCATCTATAGTAGGAAGTGCTTCCTTGGCCTGCCTACACTCACCATGGTCTAGCCACAGTTTGTGGTGTTGATCCCTGGTGCGTTTTCTTACCAGAGTCCGCAGATACCCGAAGGGTAGTGGCACGAAGGGTTCTGGTCCCACTGCTGCCATACTGAAACCCCTTCTAGCGAGTTCGTCTGCAGCATCGTTGCCCCGGGAATCGCTGTGGCCCTTAATCCATTGTATGGTTATGTTGTTGTGATTACCGACCTGGTTTAGGCGCTGGTGACACTCGTATGTTAACCCGGAGTTGACCGTGTGGTTGTCTAGTGTTAACAGTACAGCCTTGCTGTCTGAAAGTATGCGGATAGAGTGGTCCTTAGCCCTCCTGGCTAAGATGGCTGACGCGGCCAGGGAAATGCCCATGCATTCCGCCTGAAATACCGTATTGTGGACCCCCAGTGGTACGGCTATATGGATGTTGAGATCCTCTGAGAAGACTCCGGCCCCAGTACCTGTACCTGTTTTAGATCCGTCCGTGAAGATCCGTAACTCTGCAGGATTTAACCCCTCGCAGCGGTGGTCCTCGTGGAGCTGGATCTTGTATTTTTTGTCGAATACAAACTGTTTTGGTACCCGATCATTAATGGCTTTCGCCAGGGGGAACTCGTTGTAGAATCCCTCTAGTGCTGCAGTGTGTTGCGTGTTTGACTTACTCCACAGTTTAAGTGTTTTGAGGCGTGCTGCCGCCATTGTTGCCTCCTGTTGTATGTACAGATGGAGCGGTGGAAGCTCCAGCATGGCTTCGAGAGCCGCTGTCGGAGTGGTTCTCATACAGCCTGTAATTGCCATGCAGGCAAGCCTTTGCATGCGTTGGAGTTTGTTCGAGGCTGTGACTAGTCTGGTGCGTGGCCACCAGACCACCGCCCTGTACGAGATCATGGGACGGATCACCGCGCAGTATAGCCAAAGTATTATTTTGGGGGATAGGCCCCACTTCTTACCTATCATCCTCCTGCACTGCCAGAAGGTGATGCACGCCCTGTTTATTTTGTTGTCTAAGTGACTACTCCAGTTTAACTTACTGTCTAGGATAACTCCCAGGTACTTGACTTCGGTGGCTAACTGAAGTTCTGTATCAAATAGTTTAGGCAAGCGATAAGGTCCTAAAGTTCGTTTTTGGGTAAACATGACTAACTCAGTTTTCGTGGGATTGACTGAAAGGTCATATTCCTTGCACCATCGTTCCACGATGCGTAGCGCCTGTTGGGTGAGGTTAAAGATTGTTCCTGTCACTTTTCCCGAAATGAGAATAGCGAGGTCATCTGCATACCCAATTGTGTAGAAATGAATGGCGTTGAGTTTGGTGATGAGATCATTTATCACTAGATTCCAGAGGAGGGGGGAAATTACTCCACTTTGGGGGCATCCTCTGGCTATCAAAGCCATCTGCTGCTGTCCTTCCAAGCGAACCGCTCGTTTGCTCAGCATGTTAGTAATCCAGTCAATAAGCACCTGTTCCGCCCCATGACGAGACAGGGCGGAGCTGATGCTGGAAAAGTTGGTTTTATCGCAGGCTCCTTCGATGTCTATGAAGGTTCCAAGGCAGGTACCCTTCTGATGTATAGCATCTTCAATCCGACTGACTACCAGGTGGAGTGCCGATTCAGTGGACTTACCCGAGCTGTATGCATGTTGGTTGCTATGTAGTGGTATAGTTTTCAACGCGCCCTCCCTCAGCTCTCTTTCGCATATTCTCTCCATGGTTTTTAGAAGGAAGGAGGTTAGGCTGATTGGACGGTGGGATTTGGCATTGGTGTAGTCACTCTTACCTGGCTTTGGAATGAATATGACTTTCACTTCCCTCCATCCTTTCGGAACGTATCTAAAGGCCAGGCACGCTCTCATTAGGGACACCAGTCTGCCGGCAACTGCGATTCCCCCCCCACTATAGTACTATGGCGGTATGTACGGGACTAACGGCTTAACGTGCTTTTTGAGGCGTGGAGGCAACTTGGCAGTTATTCTTTAGCCACGAGCCTTTTCGAAACTGATCTATAAATAGTTAAAATTAATTTTCCACTTAACCAAAAACACGTTCAGAATAAAAATAAAATTGAAACGCAATGCTTTCATTATTTAAACAACGAAAGAAAACATTAATCGCAATGTAAACATAAATGCCATGCAAAACAAAATAAAATAAATCACAGTTATTTGAATGTACGTGCAAAACACTATCAGCGAAGGATTAAAATGAAACTACCAAACTGTCCTCTTAATTCCAAACATAAACACTGCTAGGTATAAAGACACACATTAAACAGTGGTTGGAAACGAGAGAATTTTCGAGTTTCGGATCCTTAAATACTTTGTAGACTAACTCAACTTCGTAAAACCGTGTCTACACTGTCGAATACAAAAAATGTGAACAAGTATTTCTTGAGAGCAGTAATGGTTTAGTTCATCATCATCATCATCAGCCTGTAATGTTCCAACTGCTGGGACACAGGCCTCCTCTCTATGAGAGGGAGTGGGCTGTTATCCACCACGCGGCCCAGTGCGGGTTGGTAGATGTCGCATGTCTTCGAATTTTTAGTTCTAGGACATGCCGGTTTCCTCACGATGTTTTCCTTCCCCGTTTTTGAGGGCAGCGGTGATGAAATAAATTACACAAAGTAATACAGGCCTGGGTTCGAACCCACGACTTACTGCTCGTAAGTCGGGGCTGCCACCACAGGGCTACCGCTGCTCTCTAGTTTAGTTCAACAGTCGTGAATTATATTGGGTAGGATGAGCTTAGTGAGGTACCTTACTTTATGTAGTTTATTAATCACCACTGTTCTTAAAACGGTGAATGAAAACATATTGAGTAAACCAGCATCACTTTGAACCAAAAATTTGAAAATACATACACACTCGTACGTTTTCGCAAACCCCCGACTATTATTAGCCCGCGATGCCTTTTGGGCCTCATCACACAGTGTGTTATGTACAGTCAACAAAATAAGTACTTTTACAGGCAAAAAAAAACCATTCACTATTATTAAAATATTCACTAATATTTCGTTTTTAGTAACTTTTAAGACATTAGACTAGGACACCCTAGTCTAATGAAATCGATATTTAGTTTTCGAAATATTATTATTATAATTGAATATTGTAAAAACCCTCCCCTGCCTCTCATGGATAGGAAGCTTGTGTCCCTGCAGTGGGAAACATTATAGGCTGATGATGATAATTGTAATAGTAGTGGATGGATATTTTTGCCTGTATATCTGACTGTTTTGTTGACTGTACATATTATAGATATAACATCACACTTGAAATCCCCGACGGGTTAGGCAGAGGTGCACCTTATAATACCTACACCCACAAACTGTGTCTGGTCATCTCTTAGCTGCCACGGTTTATTTTAATTACTTTATTTTTAATTACTGATTTAATCTTTTACTCTGGACGCTCTTAACTTGCCCGTATTTCTACATTGTTCTCACATATTTGTAATTCTTAACATGAATGATGTAACCAAGATTTTGTAACATATTTTGATTTAAAAGAGTGTCCATTGAGTTTCTTGCCCATTCTTCTCCATAGAGATCTACGCTACGGAATGGGCAACTACAGTACTTTCATAAGTTATTATGCCTTGTGACTGGGACTGTAGCTTCGCGTTTTTTTTTTGTTTTTTTCAAAAGTGCCTGTAATGGTCTAATTGAAATAAATGCTTTGACTTTGACTTTGAAACCTGCACTGGTCCTGCGTGGGTGATTAGTTTTAATGACAGAGAAAAGACCTACAGGCTGATTTTATTATACTTTTGCTTTTTCATGGTTGAGTAACCTATCGACCGTTTGTGCTTCAAAGAACACATTAAAACGAAGGTTTAAGTTGTCATAAGAATACTATCATAAATTGTATCTAGTACTTCGATGTCCAAACGTTTGATAAATTGGTTTAATTTTAGGTTATCGATAATGCTCAATGACTTCAAAAGAGCGAATGAAAGTCGTCCTGCAACGTTATAAAATATTGACATTCATTTGCACCTGTTATATTCAAACTATAATTATTACAATAAAATAAAAATAACAGTATTTACATAAACTAACTAACTAAATATAAACTAAATTAAAAACAACAGGACGTTAAGGCGTCAAAATACTCCTCCACATCGCTGTCATCTGGAAACGTGCCCAGAAGACTGGCGGCATTGCCACGTTGAATGGCAATGCTAATTCTTTGCCCAAAGAAATAGCCAGCCCTCTGGTCTCGTGAAGTGTCAACCAGTCGACGAGATATTTACTTAAAAAGAGAATGCGCGCTTGGGCCCCATGAGCCAAGCGTTTCGACCCCAAAATGCACCTGTTTAAATTGCATTGTGAACCGAATTTACCTTCTAGTTGGATGGCGAACTGAAGTTACCTACCAGTCGGGCAGCTTAAAGTGCCATTCTATTGGCTATCGGCGGCTATCAGGGATGGAAAAAATATATTTTGGTGACATTACCTATCAAACCCTGGTTGAGACTCACCCAGACCAGAGAAGTATGGCACAATACAGAAGACCCCTATACTCAGCAGTGGCTGGAACAACGCTGGCAATTATGTTGATGATGACCTAAGGAAATGCATACCGAAGTCAATGTGAAAGAACGAAACGATTTGAAAGTGACACCGTTTTTCGAATAACAAGATTGTCATATTGTCATGAAGACAGAATGTTTTGAGACAGTGACAGACATGGTGACTAGTTTTAGCCTTAGCGTGTCGAAGGCAATTTATATTAAGCCAGCTCAGAACACAGCTACGGGTTTGGAGATTTAACGGGCGTCCATCAATTTCTGTCGTATACAGGCATCGAGGTCAAGGTATCAGCTGGTCTACCATGACGTCTTACAGCAGTATTGTGTTACTCTTACTCCAGTGTGGGAAAGAGACGGAGCTATACAGGATGTCTAGCGCCATCTCTTTCCCACACTGAAAAAAGAATAAAACAATAATGTTTTAAGACGTCACGGTAGGCCACCAGGTGTCCCATCGTTTGTGGAACCGGAACCGCCCCATTTTTGTAATACTAGGAAGTCTCTGTTTGTTATTTCAAAGCAATAGCTTTACTGTACTCAATGCATATGAAAATACGAGTATATTCGGTACTTATAAGTATTAAAAAAAAAAAGTCTGTCTGTTTGTTCCGGCTAATCTCCGAAACGGCTGAACCGATTTTGACGAGACTTTTACTAGCAAATAGCTGATGTTATTAGAAATAACTCATGTCATGTTACAAAATACGATTCAAATATGGTAGCAAAAATTTTATAATAATTTCACGCAGACGAAGGTCACAGCTAGAAAACTAATATAGATCTCAGTCCGAAAGTGCGAACACGAAGTGGAAGTGTTTAAAAGAAGATGGATACATGTGGTTGACTTTATTTTTCAATAAGTTGTTGACCGAAGAAGCGATCCCACAAGAATGGTGCAATAGTTCGCTAGTGCCTATTTTTAAAAATAAAGGTGATGTGCAGGATTGCAACAACTATCGAGGGATAAAGCTCATGTCACATAGTATGAAAGTTTGGGAGAAAGTAATAGAGAAAAGATTGCGAGAGGAGAGTGAGGTTAGTCCAAACCAGTTTGGGTTTATGCCAGGTCGAGGAACAATGGACGCCACTTTTGCACTTCGCCAATTAGGTGAGAAGTACAGACGTGCGCACAAGAACTTGCACATGGTGTTCATTGATCTAGAGAAAGCGTATGATAGGGTACCTCGGGAAATGTTGTGGTGGGCCTTGAAAGAGAAAGGTATGCCAGGGAAGTATGTAGAGTTAATTAGTGCTATGTACAGCCAATCTTGTACCTACGTACGGTCAGCTGCTGGTAACACCGACGAGTTCAGTGTGGCTGTAGGCTTGCACCAAGGGTCGGCTTTGAGTCCGTATCTCTTCCTGTTGATTATGGACGCATTGACGTCGGATATACAGGAAGAGGCACCCTGGTGCATGCTCTTCGCCGACGACATCGTTCTTGTTGGTGAAGATGGACCGGAGATCCAGAGCAAATTGGAGGAATGGCAACAGAAGCTGGAGAATGTTGGCCTGAAAATCAGTAGAACTAAAACTGAATACATGTTCTGCGATTTCGGCGGTCTCTCCAGCCCTGGTGTCATATCGCTAGATGGCGCGCTTCTTCCTGTCTGCTCCGACTTTCGGTATCTCGGTTCACTTGTCCAAAGCGATGGCGAAATAGATCGTAGTGTAAAGCACAGAATTAACATTGGATGGATGAAATGGCGGCAGGTCACGGGAACTATCTGCGACTCCCGCATTCCTCTTAAACTCAAGGGGAAGATTTATAAAACAATGGTTAGACCTGCTATCTTGTATGGATCAGAATGTTGGGCCACAAAAGGGATGAATGAAAGGGATTTGCATGTAGCTGAGATGAGAATGCTAAGGGGGATGTGTGGTGTTACGCGAAAGGATAAAATAAGAAATGAGTACATAAGGGGCAGTTTGAAAGTGGCGCCGGTGACTGAAAAGATGTGTGGTAATCGGTTGTCGTGGTATGGGCATGTGATGAGGAGGAATGAGGAAAACGTCGTGAGAAAAATTTTGAGTATGAATGTGGATGTTTTTAGGAGTAGAGGAAGACCAAAGAAACGATGGATGGACTGTGTGAAGAATGATATGGCAAGAAAGGAGGTGTCTCATGAGATGACAAGTAATAGAGAAGTATGGAAGAAGAAGACATGCTGCGCCGACCCCAAATAATTGGGATAAGGGCAAGAGAATGATGAGTCCGAAAGTGCGAACACATCCTTAGGATGTTCTACATTAAATTAAATAATGTTTCAAAAGAAGTTGATGCAGCCCAGATCCGACGGAATTCATTTAATACTTCATCAGTGAACTCAGTTTGTAGAGCGGCAAGACTCCGGCTCGTCTACATTGCATTTTCTCTCGTAATTTCACTATATTTTAAGTCTGCATTTCGTGTGGTACAAGTCAAAAGTTGACTTTTTTTTATCCGTTGTAGTATTTGAACTTCATTAGCAGTTCGTTCTTAGAGGAAAGAAAAAAAACTTTTTTTACTTGATTAATGTTTTTTTTTTTCAATTCTTTCAACTTTACTTCGGTCAGTAACTTATTATCAAGTTTTTCATTTATTAGTGACTTTATCTAAATAAAGAACACGCTCCCATTTTTTTTTTCCCCTTTTAAGCTCGTATTTTCGCTGCAGTTAAGTTGAGCTTAGTACGTAATGATCGCATATGGACCAAAATCATAATCAAAATATTTTATTTTACATAGGCCTACATGGGCGCATATAAAACGTCAACAAAAGGTGCACGGTTCGGGTTGGTCGTTTCCTATGGAGTTGAACCGGCAAGAAACTCCATCGTTACTCTTTTAAAATCATTTGGTTTTACAATATTTGAAGTTACAGCGTTAGTAGACCACAACTGAAATACAAGATAGCAATCTAATATAACATAACATCACGCCTGTGATCCTCGTAGGGTTAGACAGAGGTTTGAGGTGTTCCTAAATAGTACACTCAAATTTCGACAGTTATGTTCAAAACTCAATGTGATGGCACATCGAGTTAAAAGTTGTGATCTAAATTTAACCTTATGTAATTTTGTATTGTATTGGAATTTTATTTTTGCTGTTTAATTGGAAATATATGGCATTAGTCCGTTCTCATGTTTTAAACATATATCTCAGTTAGACAGGGAAACCTGTAATTGACCATAATAACTGTAACACTCATATTTTGTAATAGCTATTTATGCAAATGTTACGTTATGGACGGTCTTTTAATACGAGTGCCATTTTTCGGTACAAGCGTAGCGCGTGCCGAAATAAGTGGGCACGAGTTATTAAAAGACCAATAACGTATAGTTGCATACAAGATTTTATCTACGAAGGAAGGAATAAAACACAGATATAGACTTTAAAAATGGCACTCGTATTAAAAGACCGTCCATAACGTAACAGTTGCATAAATAGCTATTTATGTATCGCTGTTGGTTATCTAAATAAAATAAAATATATTACCGCTCTATTTCTACATTAATAAGAGCATGCCTGAGCATGAACTACGCCAGGCGTTAAGCGTAATACAGCATTTGATTACGTGATTGGCCAATATTGAGCTTCACGCTACAATAACTTTACACGCTCATTGGTATTTGCTAAATAACCAAATGCATATAAATTAAATATGGACCATCGAATATATTAGTAAACTTAGATGATTAATGTTTGTTACTTGCGATAAGAGAAGTTCGTGTCTAAATAATATCAGCCGCACAGGTCGGTCTTTAAGGTAAAGCCGTGCTTGCCGAGGTCCGTGGATGAGCGACTATAATTACACCTACCGAGTTTCCTCCGTGCCTCGGAAAGCACGTTAAGCCGTTGGTCCCGGCTGTCATTTGTAGATCTTTGACAGTCGTTACGAGTAGTCAGAAGCCAAAAGTCTGACATCCAGTCTTACCAAGGGGTATCGTATTACCCAGTTACTGGGTTGTGGAGGTTAGATAGGCAGTCGCTCCATGTAAAGTACTGGTACTCAGCTCAGATGCAGTTAGCAGATAGGCAGTCGCTCGATGTAAAATACTGGTACTCAGCTGCATGCGGTTAGACTGGAAGCCGACCCCAAGATAGTTTGGGAAAAGGCTAGACTAGGCAGATGACTTGCGATAAGAGAAGAGCATGTCAACATTCTCCTGCCATTACTCCATTTTTATTTGGTGCGCCGACCCCAAATAAAAATGGAGTAATGGCAGGAGAATGTTGACATGCTCTTCTCTTATCGCAAGTCATCCTCTTCCTTACTTCTCTATGATTTGTGATCAGACACCTCCTTTCTTGCCATATCATCTTACACAGTCCATCGATTGTTTTATTGGTCTTCCTCTACTCTCATTCCCATCCTCATTCATACTCAAAACACTTACATAACCAGCCTCTCAGTGAGGGGGAGTAAGTCCGGGATAGGTTGCTTGACACAGATAACTTTTCGGACATGTCCGTAATATGACTTCACTGTGCGGAATTTTAATTCAGTGTCCCAAATGCGGGATAAATTGAGAAAATAACAAACAGTTGATACAAAAATAATATTATTTTGAAAAACACAAAATGAATAAAATCAATTCAATTGTACAGCGCCATATATAATGCATTCTCGCCAAAATTCAAGAGGTTGTCACAAAAGACAAATAATCAATTTAAGTTATGGTACCTAGTTAATTATAAATAGCTGCTGATTTTTTTGGTTGTTTAAGTTTGGCAGTATATCTGAATAACCCCCTTAACGTGGTTTAGGGAAGAATAAATTATCGAATAAACGTTTGAGATTGTTTGTATGTGTGAAAGCACGGTTATAGGGCGAGAATCAGAGGAGCCGCGTTTAAAACACGGGGGGTTTACACTTACCGATTTCCGTAAATAAGAAAAAAAAATACCTACCCATTTTATTGTTGATTCGGGTCCAGAATCACTACCATAGTTACCTCCTTGAATTTGACGAGGATGCAAAACAACACCTTGTATAAGCAAAAGCGCCGAAATTATCTTCAAACGACTGGAATTTCCACCGGAAATCAAAATCATACATCTGGTAACACTATAAATGTGCTCGAAGTTACAGTTCTATGAAATGTTATTCATGTTGAGAACAGTTTAGTTTTTAATTATTTTTTCGTAACTCTTTTGTGTTTAGTTTTAGCACATTTTTTTCCATACAATAAAACTCACGCTGTTTTGTAATCTAAAACCACCAAACGATATTTTCTATGATCATTACGTGCCATCATTATATTATAATAAACTTGTTACCGCTTTCACTTGAATGTTATTTTGATTTACTGTAAGCAAAAATGGGCTTTAAACCAAACAACACAGCGCCCACTTTAAAATTCCAGCATAATTCAATCAGCCTGTCAGTACCCCAATTTTAACGTTAATGTGATTCATTACAAACCATACGCCTCATTACAGAGCATAGTGTTACGCCCCGTTCACATCCTCACGTACTTCGACGCGTCTTGCGTAACTTGAGTACCATCACGACAAGTTGCGTCGTGTTGACTCAAAGAGTGCTCGAATGCAGAAGGGCCGAATTCCGAGGCTGTAATCTTGTCCAGAAGGGATAAATTCAAATCCATTGGTGAGTGGCGCGTTGGCGAGAGACCGGGTGCCTATATATAGCATCGGCAAACAACGCGCGAGTTGAAAATTTGTGGATATGCTATTTACGCACAGCGTCAGACTCACGACTCGCGTGTGATGGGAGCCAGTGGAAACATTAAGAGCTCTTAGTTGCATGCAGGTGGACCATCAGCATGTACCGACTGACTGAATCCGTCGCCAATTGCTCGCACGTTTTACGCTCGTTCTGGACTCAATGTAGGCGCGTATTACGTGCCAGAGAATCGACCTTTCAGGACAACGCGGGCCGGACTCCGCCGAAACGGAGGACGAGTGCATATTTGCAAAGCGTAGAGAAAAGCAGATGCGTAAAAGCTGCGATCCATCGAAGCTATTACAATTACAACACATCTCCTCCCCTCCTGTCTCGTCTTGCCTCCGCGTCGGTGGAGCGACCCTAAAGCCCCTTTTTTATTTTTTATTCTCTGCAAGCGTGCAGCTAACGGCCTAGCGGTTACGTCATTACAGGGCATCGTATTTAGCAACGTCATTGCACGTATTGGCTCTTTTCACGGCCTATCCCGTTGATTGTTTGTTTCAATAGAACGGTGTTTGGACGGGTAATGACGTTTTAATTAGGTTCTAAGCGGAGGTAAAGCTTGGGATTAACGGTTTTGTGTGTTGATAGATTAATGGCCAGGTTACTGAGTCAATCTTGCTCTTGGTACGTTTTAAAGTAAATATTAGAAATCAGAGTTGCTTCAAATGTATTAAAAGCCATTTTATAATGTATCACTTTACGACATATTTAAGACCATAAGTAGATACGATCGGTCTATGTATGCTCGAGGTCAAGCGTAATTAAAACAGATGTCATTTGTCCGCGGATCGGCAGAGCAGGAATCGACAGACAGGGAATGATTCCTTTTTAAATTCGGGAGAGTTTAATTGAAATGTAATTAGACTTGTATTGCATTTCGGGCTGGTGTCCGTAACTCAACGTCCAAAGCATATATTTTTCGAACTAGGACACATTTCAGAAGCTGAGCATTGCTCCTAGGTTACTCGGTACTATGATAAAATTAAGTGGAACATAAAAAAACTCTCAGTGTTGCAAATCTTGTGGTAAACATATGGTTAACATCAAACAAACAATAAAAATGTTATCACGCCAAAAAAAGTATCAAAATACTAAATCTTTTCCACAATCGCTCTTCGGCCTTTACTTGTGCCATTCTCAGAAAACAGAACTCGCTAAAATCCAGTACTACAGATAATATAAACAGATTATTTAATAAAGTCAGGGGTTTTTCACTAGGTGTAGGTACGCAACTGTACGAGTGATTTATTTTTAGTTTCTTTACTTTTTATGTTAATTTCGTTTGAATTCCGGGTCTCATTATTCATCAAGTTTTCTGTCGTAATGTCGTAGAATAGAAATATTTTAGTCTGAATTTAAGTAAAGCTCAGTAATGAGTCGGGAGACTGCTTTGCAGAATATACCAGGTTTTTCTATTTACATCCTATAAAATAAAAACTTCCTTAACCTTAAACCTTACTAACTCCTTAATTTAAACTTTAAACTCAGTTTATGGCTAAACTATACTGACCCAGACCGGGGTTGCTCTGAGTTTGATCGCAGTTTATTTATTTATTTATTTATTAAAACTTTATGCACAAGTATAAAACACTGTACAAAGGCGGACTTAATGCCTTAGGCATTTTCTACCAGTCTACCTTAGGGTGATGCAGAGAGAAAACATAGTAGGTGCAGTATAACAGATGGTTAGAAAACATTTACAAAAATAAAATATAGCGATACATACATAAATACATACATATATATATATATAAACAAGAAGTAAAGAGAGAGACAAACTAACAACAATTTAATTATGAGATGAATCTGCCAGCTTCTTAAGTAAGTGTTCGCGAGCTTTAACTTTAAATGTGAACCGACTGTTGGCCAACCTGATGTTCAGAGGGAGCGCATTCCAAAGGAAGACAGCCTGGACAAAGAAAGACGACTTGAGAAAACCAGAGCGGTGAGAAGGACAACGCAGAAGGCGATTATTGGAAGAACGAAGATTTTTACTGTGCGCAGAGCATAAATATTGAAGATGAGTAGTCACATAGGAAGGAGAAGTAGGCTTATTAAGAAGAGAAAATAGGGTAGTCAAAGCTCTCAACGCTCTGCGCTGCCGTATGGGCAACCATTTTAATAGTGACCGATGTGCGGAGACATGGTCATACTTACGAAGATTAAATACGAATCGAATGCAGTTATTAAGAAGTCGGTCAAGTTTATTGAGGAGATCTGCATTCAGGTCGTAGTAGCACACATCACCATAGTCAATTATGGGGAAGATTAGGGACTGTACAAGCATTACCTTAATGTGTGATGGGAGAATATTTTTCAGCCGATAAAGCGACCGCAACGTTCCGGTGACTCTCTTGCTCACAATCGCAACCTGCTTACGCCAGTCAAGGCAAGTGTCAACATGCAAACCCAGATCCTTGACATCAGAGCTAAACGGAATGACTGTGCCATCAAAGGTAACCGGTGGCACCGTTAAGCCATTCAGCCTTCTCAGGCTATAAGGGCTCCCTACAATAATAGCCTGGCACTTGGTTGGGTTAACCGCCACCCCGAAACGATCAGACCAGTTTTTGACGAAGCGTAAATCCCGGTTTAGCTCCTCGATCGCACCGGACAAGCTGTCAACACTTGCCTGACAGTAGAGCTGTAAGTCATCAGCATAAAGATGATACACACACTGAAGCTCGGTAGTTATGAGATCTATAAAAATAGAGAACAAAAGTGGAGATAAAATGCCGCCTTGAGGGACGCCAGAATCAAGATCACACCAGCTGGAGCCAGAGTCACCAGCGAGAACTGACTGCTGGCGCCCCCGAAGATAGGAAGAAAACCATTCCAATACCTCGGGAGAGACCATGAGATAGGAGAGGATGGATAAAAGGACTTCGTGACTGACGGTATTGAAGGCATTGGAAAAATCAATTAAAACTAAAACCGAAACTTTAGTGTCTTCCATTCCCCGCCTTATATCGTCAGTCACTTTAAGGAGGGCTGTTACGGTACTATGGCCGGGCCTGAACCCAGATTGCAATGGACTGATAAGGGAGTTGTGGTGGATGAAGTGGGAAAATTGCTTGTGAACACAGGCCTCGAGTACTTTAGATAAAAAGGGAAGGATGGAAATTGGTCGAAAGTGGCTGAGAAGAGTGGGATTAGAAATTTTAGGGAGTGGCCGAACATGGGCTTTTCGCCATAGAGAAGGGAAAACACCGGAGTAGAGGGAGAAGTTAACGACATGGGAGATTGCAGGTAGGAGCTGATCAAGAGCCGTCACAATCATGTGACGACTGATGTTATCACAGCCCACGGCTTTGGACTTAATGGACAGGATTATCTTCTTGATCTCTCCGGGATCGACTGGGGTGAAGACAAAGGGAGAAATATTGGGTCGCGTCAGACCAGCAAGATAGTCAATGGTTTGACATTTGGTTAGACTATCAAGAGTGGGGACAGTGCAGAAATGGCGATTTAGATCGTCCAAACCAAATGCCTTAGGAAGGTCTGAATGCCGCGATTTGCCGATACCTAGAGTTCTGAGGAACTTCCAAATATCAGCAGGGGAAGCAGAAGTGATATTATCGAGAATGTGGCGGCGTTTAGCGTTGCGTACCATCTGATTACAACGATTGCGAGCAGTTTTGAAAAGGGTCCAGTTGTCCTCGGACCGATCCTTTTTGTATTTCCGGAACGCCCGATCCCTTCGCCGCATTGCCATCCGAACTCCATTATTCATCCATGGTGCAGGTGGGCGCTTCAGCTTGACTTTCCTGACAGGAGCATGGGTGTCATACAAGTTGATTACAATCGAATTAAGGCTACTTACTTTTTCATCAACTGTTATGGCTTCCTCCAGGGGCGTCCAATCAATATTGGAAGCATCCTCAATAAGTTTCTCTGTATTCATCCGCGCAAAGGCACGCCTGTACTGGAACGTAGGTTTGGGTTTAGGAGGTTTAAGGACATAGGACAGGAAAATAAGGTCGTGATGGGAAAAGCCAGGAGCGACATGTTGACCATGTGAGGGGACTAGGGAAGGATTAGATGTGAGAATCAAGTCGAGCCAAGTATCATCCCCGACTGTGTTATGATGCGTTGGTTGGAGAGGCAACACATGGAGACTAACTGACTCGATCAGATGTAGGAGTTTACGGGATCGAGGGGAGTTGTGGGCAAGGAGATTGGTGTTGAAATCGCCCATGACGATGTGATGTGCATACTCCGAACCTAATGATTCTACTATTCTAGTTTACCTTTGTAGTTGAAGAGCAAACTGTATACCTATTCAGAGAGTGTCTGAATCAATATACATTTTGCTTTTAAAATACTAGGGCAAAATACATACGAGTCCAGACGGCGAATTTACAAAGGCTATACTATTTGAGTCACGAGCCACACTCTAATAGATGAGCTTTTGTTTATGCATATTACTCGCCAAAACCTAATCTATCTCAGTAAAAAAAAAACTCAAATGGACTAGCTTTTTGCCTGGATATTTTCAAAGAAAGTGCACGGACAAAACCTAGTACTGTATTATACACAAGCACGAGAATTTGGATGCAAGAGCGAGTGAAGCGAGCTCTGGACTTGGGGAACCCCAACTCGGTCAGGTTAGGATTGAAGGGGATGGCGGGGTCTAGTGAGCGAGCGGAGCGAGCGAACTTAGACCCCGACTTCCCCTTTGTGTTAAGTTACTGTAAACCCTGCAGACAGAAATAGGAGCCCCGCGTAGCGGGGCTACGTCGACTATGCTTTATAAGCGAATTACATACAAGCGAGCAAAAAGCATACCTTCTCAGATTGCTCTGAGCTCGTATGCACTTTGCTTCAATTTATTTGTGATTTTAATGAGCACGATGTAGTTCAGTACAGACTACGGGTGTCTGGGTCAGTATACAGTTTGGCAATACGCGCACGGGCCGGCCCTTAACATTAAGCAATACTTAGTATGAAATATGAACTTGTGCAATCTTACCGTACTACAAGTATTTGCCCGACCCAGTTCTTGAGAAAGACCATATCACGCTGTACTGGGATCAGTCTATCATTACTGACAGAACTATTACTGCCCATAAGCCTGATATAATGGTGATAGACCGAACAGCGCGCCGCGTAATAATAATCGATGTTACCATCCCGCATGACGAGCACCTCGTGAAGGCTGAGAAATAGAAACAAAGAAAATATCTCGACTTGGCACACAAGGTTGTCAGCATGTGGAATGTAAACTCGGCTATCATTGTGCCGATTGTCGTTACGGCCAATGGCCTGATGGCTAAAAGCCTTGACGAACATCTGTCGAAGCTCTCACTTGGCGGTTGGATCAAGAGCCAGATACAAAAAGCAGTACTTCTCGATGCGGCCCGCATTTTGAGGAGGTTACTGTGTGTCTCTGCAGTCCTAGCCACCGGTAACTTGCACCCTACACCCGACACATATGTAAAATATGTAAAATGTAAAAAAAAAATAAAGGAAATAATATGTCATTGCTTACCATCCATTAGATAAAAAATGCCCCCCGTGCCTCGAACAACATGTCAAGCAGTTGGTCCAAGTTTTCAGTCGAAGATCTTTGATAGCCGTTACGAGTAGTCATAACCCCGAAAGTCTGACCACCAATCTTACGACGGAGTTTTGTGTTACTTAGGACCTGGGTTGTGGAGGCAGTCACCCAAGTTAATCAGCTGCATCTCGATATATTGGAAGCCAACCACAAAATACTTGGGAAACGGCTGGGCAGATGAAACAATACTTTTTTTGCAGAATTTGCGAGTGATTTTATTAAAATTTAACTAGCTGTCCTGCGTAACTTCGTCTGCGTAATATTTTCCCCGTTTTCGAAATATTTTTCATTGGTGCTGCGCTCCTATACACACAGCGCCATCTATTTAATGCTTACTCAATCCAGTCAACAGATACCGCCATCTTTAGAATCGTTTGGAGCTAACAGATATTTGCAATAAAATAATATTGCGACTATAAATTGAGATGTAAGCTATCCTATCTTTCAAGTTGGATCAAACTGCACACGGTATGCAAATTTTCATTAAAATCGGTTAAGTAGTTTAGGTGTCCATCGCGGACAAACAACGTGACACGTAATTTATATATATTAAGAAGATTGTATAGAATAGCCTGTTAACGGCAATGTTCCATATGGGCCTTTTGAATATCGTTCAGCATAAACCAATTAATATTGTCCGGTAGGATTACATGCTACGATGCTACGGCGTAGCCAACGCTACGGTATCATTGCTACGCCAGCTATGTTTTTGTAGCAGATAACCGTATTGGCGTTTTGACCTTTTCAGTGCGTTGAAGCTGCGGGAAATGTCGTTTTTTTTTTTCGTTTTTGTGGATAGAGAAAATGTTTCCTGAAATTGAAAGGCAAACTAAAAAAACAGTCTTGAAAATAGTGTTTGCATTTAGTTTTGAAAAACATGTTTTGTAATTGCCTACTATGAAAACATATGGTATGGGTTGTTACAAAGATATTAAACTATAGATTTTATTGGTTGTTACAAAGATATTATACTATAGAGGTAGAGGTATACTATAGAGGTAAGTCTCTCACAGAAGAAATTACAAAAAAAAAAATACCTTTATGACACTTTTGAATAATCGAACAACAATAAAAATGAATCTACAGTCCCAGTCACAAGACATGATAATTGTGAGAGTACTATAGTTTCCCATTACAAAGCGTAGATCTCTTTGGCTTAACCTGAAAATGGATCCGCTTGGATCCATTTTTAGGTTATTATTTAGCCACGGCTGTTATTGACTTACCAATCTCTTTGAGTATAGGTTTGGGTGCATCGCATGCTAATTATTATTGGATGTGGAATTAAAAATAAATATTTTGCAAAACATTTAAGGTCATGGATTTCCTCAACGCCCGCTTCATTAACATGTTACCTTAATTTTACCGTTTCACTAAAAACTTGTTAAGCATTGCATGGATGATAAAAGTATGTCACGCGTCGTTCGTTTTTCTTAACTGAAATATTCCTTTGACACAACATGCAAGTGCTACAAAAATTGCTGAATTTAACACGTTTCATTGTTTTATTATTTTTATTTGACGTCAAATGGACAAAAGAATTTTAAACGAAGTCTCATATAAAACACCATCTACCTAAAAACAAAATGAAGTTCCGTGTTGTATCTAACTACAAACGACCAATGTACAGCCAATCCCAAAAAAAATAAGGTAGATTTAAATTAGCTATTATAGGTTATTATAGGCTCCACAGACGTGGTGGGACAATATCTAGATCGACAAAGACAGATTAAAAAAACAAAAAAAACGAAAATAAATTACCAAATTAAAATAACCCAACAATTAACTAAAGTAAAGCATCGAAAATCTTCTCCACACGCTCCTTCTTCTTCGTCGTGCCGATGATTCCCCGCTGTCAGCTGGTAATCTGCCCAAGAGACTGACTGCGATGCCACGTCATACGGCAACGTCTAGGAATCGTCAGCAAAAAATATTCGATGATTTTATTTGGGGTCAATGATTTTTGAGGTTGACCTATCCCTCATCAGATCAGAATTCATGTTTAAGTTGTATGCGAGAATATTAAAAGGTAACAGACTGTATTAGATTCGCGATAAATGTGGATTTCGTGCACAAACCGTGTCCAAAAAGTCACTTTTAAATGAACAATGCAACACTTTCGGTCCTAGCCTTTACCAATGATGCATTTTTCTCATTGACACATACATCAGAATCAAAACAGTTTTCATCTGTCCTTGCTCGAGCAATTAGATCTTTTGTCCGTAGACAATTAGCGACGAATAAGAAAAAAAATACGAAACTTCCTTTGTGTCGGCCATTTTGCATTCCAATCTGAGTTTTGAATTATTCTGTTGCCTTTTATACAGGTTAATTAAAAAGAAAGTAGTCTTTAACTTTTGAACGTAATAGCGTATAAGCTTATTTTAAACTTCTCTCGTTTTATACGAATGAATATTAAACTGCTTTGAATAATTTCTGATACTGTGTATTTGCTCAATAGGGGATAATCCTATTTTTTTTCTTTGTCCGTCGGGTAGTTTATTGAAAAGTATTGGACACGTATTTTTTCTTTTTTCACGTGGTCATAAAATTACGGAGATATATTGAGTTGAAATGGCGCATGACGTCACATGTAGGTAAGTTTTATACCTACTTGTGACGTAGTAAGCCCCCACTCTCCAACTTTAATGAGTTCTAACTAAGTAATTTTTTGATATTTTGATAAAACAAAAAATACGTGTCTAATATTTTTGTATTACCTGTCTGACGGACAAAATAGAATGTCGTTTTCTTTACCCAGTCCGATCCCCTATTTTGCATAACTGCAGGTTATGTGGTGTATAAATGGAGAAGCCTATTTCCAGCAGTGCTGTAGGCTGATGATGAATGATGAAGATGATGAGAGTTTTGTTTTTGAAGTTAAAATAGCACGCTTCTTAATCAATAATCACATGATCGATTTTGTATAATAAAACCATTTGTTTTCTTTTAAGGGTTCCGAACCCAAAGGGTCAAACAGGACCCTATTACTGAGACTTCGCTGTCCATCCGTCCATCCGTCCATCTGTCACTAGGCTGTATCTCATCAACCGTGATAGTTAGCCAGTTGAAACTACAGATTATGTATTTCTGTTGCTGCTATAACAACAAATACTAAAAACAGAATAAAATAAATATTTAAGGGGGCTCTCATACAAAAAAGTGTTTTTTTTGCTCATTTGTATAAATAATGGTAAGGAACCCTTCGTGCGCGAGTTCGACACGAACTTGGCCGGTATTTTGTAATTGCCGTTTCAAATCTATTCGCAACTCTGCATAATTAAAATTAATTAAAATAGTTGTTACTAAAGTAATAACTCCTCCTAATTTATTAGGGATTTATCGTAAAAAGGCAGATAAGTATATACTTTCGATACATCACTTTATTTAAAAAGATAAAACAATGAAAATAAACATTCACATTTGCATATAACATTACAAACCACTATTGCATTAACATTTTCCTTTCTATAAGAACTTGTTACTGTTGTATCAAGGAGTATCTAATTTAATTTGGACGGCTGCCAACTCGTGTTGTTAACTCGCGAGCCAATATTCGCCAGATGGCAGCACAAGACACAATATTGCATTATATTAGTTGCAGATGGAACGCTACGAAGATGAGTGAAAGTTTTTCTTGACTTAAGTTTTAATGGTATCTGGTTATTTTTTTTCTTGTAGTTCCTTTTGAGAGAGAAACATATTTCTCGATTTCTTAACAAATAAGATTCTGAGAATGGATGGATGTGCGTACCTCTCTCTGGATAAAATTGGAACACAGATAGTTTATAACCTCGATAAATACAATTGTGTTCCTTTTATCCCGGTTGTATGGTCCCGTGGTACAATTATTTACCGAACACCACGCAGGCGAAGCCGCAGGCATAAACTAGTATATTATAAAAATGGGCTCAGTTTTTCTCCTTTCTTTAAACATATCGCTAAACACTACGGCTGTGCATTCAATCAAACCGTCTTTCAGACATCGGACTTGGACTGATATTTAAATACGTTACCTGTCAAAATCCGGTGTTCAGGTTCTCGGTCGCCAAACGGCAACGAGATGGAAGAAATGAACATTTTACTAATTAAAATTCAACCAACGAACTGTAACTGAAAATAGCGAACTTGTGGAAATCTTTAAAGATAAAATTGCCGTGACAAATTCGGATGAATTTTATTTGAAGATATAATTTAAGTGACTAAAACCATACTGACTGGCTGCACCACATTTTAAAATTGAATAACCGGGATTTTAGAGCCCACCTTAAAAGTCCCTATAATAAAGTCAAAATGTTTTTCAACGCTTCTCGTTGTAATACCCGAATCAATCTCCCGTGATATTGCAAACTGGTTGAACTTGCCTGTTTCATTAACATTTTTGCAGAAAATCTTTTTTATAGTGCAAATTTTACCCGAGCAAAATCGCTGATACCCGCGAACAGTTTATACAACAATATAGGCTTTTTTAACTATGGATGAAGGGAAAATAGTTTTATTTTTGAGTGATTTTTTAACCGAATTTCATCACAAAAAGTGTTTATTCATAACGTTTTGTCAAACAACGTGACTTTTATTTTTAACCATTTGTTCGTTACTAATATTCTTAAATTCGGGCTTGATTCCAGATTGAGCGTCATAGCAATGTGTGTGGTAAGAAGCCGCTCTATGACCATCGTTTGGTACTTCCTATACACGGTGTAAATCACCTCATCACGAAGCCGTCAACCAAGCATTCTGTACATGAAACTAAGTAACTTTACGCTAAAATTATTGCTGGGAAACGACTTTTTTTTGGGGGGTGTAAAATCATGTTTTGTGGTAGAACTCAATGTAACGCACTCAAAACATTGTGCTGTTGGACGGATTGAATAGTACGGGGGTCGTGGAGGTGTTTAAAGTTAAAATCTTACATTAAAAACTTGTATTTAAAAAAATACTTATCAAAAAGTTGTAACTTTGACCCCTAATATCTCCGTAACTAGAAGGTTCCCAGGTATGGTGTAGAACAAAAAAATGATCGCAATGACAGGGAGAACCAGTGCCTTTCGGCTTCGTTAAGAGGTGTTTTACACCCTTTAGATAAAATGTGTCTACTAGGAATTGAAATTGACAAGTCATTTCACGCCTTTTTCCCATGGTGTCCAGGCAAACACCACTGGTGACTGACTCCAGGCAGACACCACTGAACGCCACCTGCCTACAATACTAACATACTCTCATGGCCTAGTACTCGTTCATACACTTGGTCATACACACACGCTACGCCGGTTGCGAGGAGAATGCTGTCGACTACCTACGCACCTGACTTTTCTGAAGGACTTCACCAATAAGGTCGGTGTAAGTCTTTCTAGGGCGTCCCCTTCCGGCGTTGCCACGCAAATCTGCTTTGTAAATATATCTCATCCTCTCAATATGACTAAGCCATCTTAGCATTGTCTTTTAATTTTTTACTAAAAGCTTTTATTTAACTTGCAATGTATGTATGTATGTTTGTATGTTTGTTACGGTGGATTCTTGGAAGCTAAGTTAGAACCATTTCCCGATGTCCGATTTTAAAAGCTTTTATTTAACTTGCAATGTATGTATGTATGTTTGTTACGGTGGATTCTTGGAAGCTAAGTTAGAACCACTTCCCGATGTCTGATTGAGCTGAAATTTTGCACACACCTTTGGTTCTGGTGACAATACATTTTTATGACCAGATAAGCTCTGCTCTTGGTACAAAATTCCACGATGCGCTTCACTTGGCCAAGAATAGACTGAGGTGGCGAAACATAGTCATGAAAAAGATGTTTGCAAGGGTGGATCACGACCCTCAGAACATGACGTGAGGAGGATTGTATATATAGGGTGTAAAACACCTCTTAACGAAGCCGAAAGGCACTGGTTCTCTCTGAAATTGCGATATTTTTTTTGTTCTACACCATACCTGGGAACCTTCTAGTTACGGAGATTATTAGGTCAAAGTTCCAACTTTTTGACGAGTATTTTTTTAAATACACGTTTTTAATGTAAGTTTTTTATTTTAAACACCTCCACGACCCGCGTACTATTCAATCCATCCATCAGCACAATGTTTTGAGTGCGTTACATTGAGTTCTACCACAAAACATGATTTTACACAATTTACACCCCCCAAAAAAAAGTCGTTTCCCAGCAATAATTTTTGCGTAAAGTTACTTAGTTTCATGTACAGAATGCTTGGTTGACGGCTTCGTGATGAGGTGATTTACACGGTGTATACTTCACCTAAGTATGAAGACAATTTTCGTCAGATACTTCATACTCACAAGACTTATGAGTTTAATATTACTTATTATATAAAGCCTTCATATAACGCACAGTCGTGAAGTCAAGAGTAAGAGCTTGTACACAATAATGCGATTCGGAGCGATGCGAATTTGCAACGCAGAAGACTGCGACACGAATTGCTACGATGCGATTTTGTGCGGCAAGGCGTCTCTCTTCCACGATTCGGGTTGACCATTCCTTCGACGACCGTCAACCGTACTGAACGTATCTTGTTAACTAGGTCGTGCCATGGAGCGCAAAAAGGACCGTAACATCGCAGGAATGTGCTACACGAATCAATTCGCAAGTTCTTGCGATGCGTTGCGTTGAGGGAGTTGTGATGTCGCATCGCAGTTTTGTGTACAAGCCTTATGAAATCAAAATCTGAAGTTTTTAGGTAAGCTAAGCACGTGAAACTTTCTCGAGGCTTCTTCCTGTAGCCAATTTGTTAATACTGATTAATAGGTAGAAGTTATATCAGTTGGAAATTACAAAGGTACTTTAGCAGAATAAATAGACGAGGATAATTAAATATTTTTAGTATTTTTCTCAAATTTTCTTTTATCTAAAAGAAAATTTAAGGTTGAGGGGATCCGCTGGATGCGAGACGCACGGGACCGGACAATGTGGCGGCACTTCAGGGAGACTATGTCTAGCAGTGGACGTCTTTCGGCTGAAATGATGATGAAAGCATTTTTTGTTTATACAAGGTGTTGTTTTGCATCATCGTCAAATTCAAGGAGGTAACTATGCTAATGATTCTCGTCCCGAATAAATAATAAAATGGGTAGGTTTTTTTTTTTCTTACTTTCGGAAATCGGTAAATGTGAACCACCCGTGTTTTAAACGCGGCCTGTCTGATTTTCGCCCTATAAACCGCGCTTCAACACATACAATCAACATCAAACGTTTTTTCGATAATTTCTTATTCCCTAAACCATATTTAAGGGGTTTTTCTGAAATACTGACAAACTAACAACCAAAAAAAATCAGCGCTTATTAATAATTAACTAGGAACCGTATTTTATATTGATTATTTATGTCTTTTCTGACAACCTCCTGAATTTTGACTCGGTGATGCAAAACAACACCTTGTATTTAAACTTATTATGTACTCAGCATGTAAGCCAATTTCATCTCTATGGTGCGAAAACTAGCCTCATTTCAAGGTTCGTTTATTAGTTATTGATACCGCATCGTAGAAATATTTATACAATGCCTTTCGTCTTTTAATTCTTCTGTTTATGTGATCAGGCTTTGATTAAATGGTTATATGGTGTGTAACGTTGCCATAATACATTATGGACCACTATATTAAAAATAAACATCATGTGGGTTTACTCCTGCCCCTAATATAAACAAAACATCAATCGATTGATCCCAAAAGGATCATTTTTAATTATTTTATACTTAAACATTCAGTGGATTGTCTGTTTTAGAAACTCTAAAACCGATTTCAGTTAGAGAAAGTAATTGCTTAGATAAATATCAACTTTCAAAGCTCGAGAAAAGGGTTTAGACATAATGTGGAATGCTATAATATGTAAATTAGAACAAATATAGAAGGGATTTTGGTTATAGAATTTGGAAAATGTAAAATTGGTTGGGTTTACGCTAGTTTCCACTTTTGTCTTTGTAAAACTATGTATATTCGTTTAGATAATTGAGTGTAAATAGTCTCTAGTTATATTCAGAAGGCTGTTAGAGAGAATTTGAGAAGAGGTTATTAGAACATGCGAGCGATTACAAGATATCTTATTAAAGCTTAGTCAAACTGAGTGCGAATCGACGCAAATAGTTCCAAGAACACCTAATCGTTAAAACAATCGAAACTTGTAGTCGTGCCCTGCGGCCCGCGGCGGATTCGCGTGAATTAGACCTGTCCATAAGTGTAGTTTTAGTTTAGTCCATCAGAGTGTAATACAACATTTGAGAATCCCAGGCACAGGGAATCAATGAACATACCTCACGTCAGGAATAATTGGGTTGTCATTTGGTTGTCTCCCGGCTGTCATTTGTAGATATTTGACAGTCGTTACGAGTAGTCAGAAGCCAAAAGTCTGACATCCAGTCTTACTAAGGGGTATCGCACTACCCAGGTACTGGGTTATGGAGGTCAGATAGACAGTCGCTTCATGTAAAATACTGGTACGGTCAGGAGCAAAAGTCGCTTTACATAACCAAAATTATAAGACGTCTTAGTTTTAGAACGATCCATATTAACAGACTGGAGTAAAATACATAACAATATTTTCATCAATGGTTACACAAATTTGCAAAACAATATAACATCAGATCACACTGACCAGCACAAAACTTGGTGTAATATTTATAAGTGTTAACCGACTTTTGATGCTGACTGTACTCAGCTGCATCCAGCTGCCGTCCTATGACTAAAAAGCCGTTAAGCCCAAAAAGTAGTTTTCGAGATAATGGCAAAAAAGGTGCGAATCGTTGCTTCTTAAAAACTTTGATACTTAGGTTAATGATTGTTGGACACATCGATTGGTATTTCTTTCTGCTTGTCGTTAAGAATTATGTCTGTCCAGAAACTTAACTTAAGTTAAGATTAGGCAAATTAATTTTATGTGCATTGCCATACTCGGACAATTTACTTGATCAGGAAAACGATTATATTTCTTCTCTAAATAACTTGATGCATATTTTATCGTGTCGTCATAGTGACCGTCTATTGTTTTTTGATACTAACAATTTTGTTAGAGATTTTGTTTTGATTCGGGAACATATGTTTCTTGCCAAAAAAAGTCGACATTTTTTGGCTTCACTTTTAGCATTTTTTATACACGCAGTTATTGATGATTTAACTGAGACTAGGTTAAGTGATGAAACAGTATTATCTTGTGTCTCCAATAATACTGTTATACATTCTTTAAACTATTAGAGCCGACAAAAGAGAAGCCTGGTAACAATATTTTACTCTATCACCAGAATATAAATCGCTTCTCCGGCAAAATTTTAGACGTGGAAATGTTAGTAGATAAATACCACATGGATATTTTATGTTTTAGTGAAACTTGGTTAAAACCAGATAGGATGCTGTTTAATGTAAATAATTTTTCAGTTGCCAGTGCGTACAACAGATCATCAGTGGGTGGTGGTACCCTGATACTTTGTAATAGCTGTCTCAGATATAAGGAGAGGAAGGATATCACTGCTTACTCTGTTGATCGCTTATGTGAGGTAGCATGTGCGGAGGTTGAGGGTCATACTGTCTTATGTGTGTATAGACCACCAGCATCAAACTTGACATTATTTTTAATCACAATGGAAGAAATATTAAGTAAACTTTTCACAGATAATAAATTAGTTTTTGTTTGTGGTGACTTAAATATTGATCTGTTAGTCAATTCACCAGAAAAATGTAAGCTGATCTCATTGTTTAAATCCTTCAACCTAAAATATTTATTTAGCGAAGCAACTAGAATAACAACAACCTCAGCTACATGCATAGATAATATATTTACTAATTGCACAGTAAAAGAGTCTTCATTAATTAGTGGCGTTAGGTCAGACCATACTGGTCAACTTGTATCTTTTGAGTTAAAAAAAAAGTTACACTTAGTTAAATCAATTCAGATAAGACCTCTCTCTAAAAATAAATTAAAATCTTTTAATAATAATGTTCTTAGCAATCTTGCTGACGCTAGTTTTGATTTAGAAGATCCCAATATAAACTACGATATTTTATTTTCTACAGTTTGCCAGGAATTTAATAAAACGTGTCCTATAAAAAAAGTTAAAGTCAACTCAAAGTCTAAATTTAGCGAATGGGCCACTGCGGGAATAAGAAAAAGCAGAGATATTTTATACAATTTATATCACGAAAAATCTCTAACCTCAGATCAAGTCTTTCACACTTATGTTAGAAACTATTCAAAAATATTCAAAAGTGTCTGCGCTCAGGCAAAATCTAAATTAATAAGCAATAAAATCGGTATTTCTAAGAATAAAATAAAAACCGTGTGGCAGGTAATTAACAGAGAAACAGGAAAGACGCAACAACGAGATAAGAATGAACTGACTTTGAAAATAGATAATAAAATCATTTGTGATAAGCTAGAAGTCGCTGAAACTCTAGACAATTTTTTTGCCAACATTCCGTTAGAGGTTACGAAATCTCTCCCCTCTTCAGCTAAATTAGCTGAAGCCCTTCTTAAAGAGAACTTTACTAAGGACTTACCTAACTTTAAATTTAAACCAGTATGTATTGATACAATTAAAAACGCATTCAAAAGTCTCAATATAAAAAATACTGAAGACTTATGGGGGATATCAGTCAAGGTTCTTGAAAACATTATTGATTCAATTGCTCCTGTCTTAGCAGGCATATTCAATCAATGTTTGGACAGTGGCAAGTTTCCTGACTTGATGAAACATAGTAAAGTAGTACCAATTTTCAAATCAGGTTGTAAGAGTGATCCCTCTAATTATAGACCTATATCTGTGCTTCCAGCATTGAGTAAAATCTATGAAAAAATCATGCTGGACCAGATGTTGTCACACTTCAATTCTAATAGGATACTGCATGGTCAGCAGTTTGGTTTCACGAAGGGTAGGTCGACAACGGACGCGGGAGTAAAACTCATCAGTTACATTTTGGAATCCTGGGAGAAGTCCCAGGATGCTATTGGCATCTTCTGTGACCTCTCAAAAGCGTTCGACTGCGTCGACCATAACACACTGATCTGTAAATTACACCACTACGGAATTCGTGGACAAGCTGCTGATCTTGTTCTTTCTTATTTATCAAACAGGCAACAAAAAGTAAATGTAAATGGGGCGACGTCCTGCGGGTCTATAGTCAAGATGGGCGTGCCCCAAGGTTCAATTCTCGGTCCTTTCCTGTTTCTTGTTTATATTAATGACCTCCCTTATATGATGGCCAAATTTTCGGATATAATTCTATTTGCTGATGACACCTCGCTAATTTTTAAAATTCATAGAAAAGATACGGACGTCTTACATGTCAACGAAAGCTTAACTATTCTCTCAAAATGGTTCGCAGCCAACAATCTTTTACTGAATACGAATAAAACAAAATGTCTTAAGTTTTCTTTACCAAATGTACCACAACGTGACCTAAATTTAAATCTTGACGGCAAAAAACTTGATGTCATAGCGGAAACTGTATTCTTGGGGATTACTATCGATTCAAAACTGCAGTGGGGCGCGCACATTAGAGCTCTTTCGGGAAGGTTAAGCTCAGCTGCCTATGCAGTTAGGAAAATAAGGCAGTTAACCGATGTAGCCACAGCTAGGTTAGTATACTACGCTTATTTACATAGTATTATGTCCTATGGCATTCTGCTGTGGGGATCGGCAGCAGACGTTGAATCAATTTTCATACTGCAAAAGAGGGCAGTCCGCGCCATCTATAAAATGGGTCCTCGCGAGTCCCTCAGAGAAAAATTTAAAGAAATCGATATACTGACTCTGCCTTCACTCTATATTTTAGAATGTATTTTATATGTCCGCAAAAACCGAGGACTTTTCAAAATTAGAAGCGACTTCCATAATATAAACACGCGCAGTAAACACGAAATTGTAATACCAAAATTTAGATTAACAAAAACTAGCAAGTCATTTCTTATAAACAGTATACGCTTTTATAATAAGTTGCCGAAGTCAGTTACAGAACTGACCGATGGAAAGTTTAAAAATTATATCAAACGTGTCCTAATTAAAAAAGCATATTACAAAATTAAGGACTACGTTGAAGATAGAGAAGTTTGGCCTGAGCCCCTACGCACATGCGGCTTCCCTGGTAGCTCATAAAACGGCACAAATGTGTGGATGTCTCTAACTATTCTCAATCTTATTTTTATTTTGTTTTTTTTTTTTTATTTACTTTTTTATTTTATTTTTTTTTATTTACTTTTTTCCATTATTTTTAATCAGATGTTTTACAATAGTTTCTTAATCATTACATCATTTTGTTTAGAATAGTTACAGCACGGATGACAACATTTGTGTCACTTGTTTCATCTAGTCTTTTTGCAATATCTTTTTTTTTTTTTTTTTTTGTATAGACTCTTTTTCTTATTTACCGATTGTTTGTAAATGTATGGACATTGTAGGCCTTATAGATTCCTAGATCCTTGGTAACTTTTTATCTTGTTCTACGTTTTGTAGTAAGCAACGACTTATTGTCGGGCCTACGATGTCCACTCATACTTAAGTGCCACTGCTGTAACATAGAAAAATTGTAAAGCCAAATTATTTTAAAAGAGTAACCATGGAGTTTCTTGCCGGTTCTTCTCCATAGGAAACGACCAACCCGAACCGAGCACCTTTTTGTCGACGTTTTACAAGTGCCCATGTAGGCCTATGTGAAATAAAAATATTTTGATTTTGATTTTGATTTTGAAAAAACTCTTATTACTTACTTTTAAAATTAATTTTTGTTTTTTAGTTAAGGATATAATTTAGTTATTGCACCTTATTTCTGTACTAAAAGGCCGTTAACTATACCTTAGCGGCTTTTTAGTGAAGTAATTTATATAAAATTTTAACGTTTATAATATTTGCTAATATTTTTGCAGAAATACTTAACAAAAAAGTTGTTAGGTGATCTTAACTGCTTTATAGCCATGGAATTCGCTCAGATTAAAGTAACAATAACTTTCCTTAAGAGAGGTTACGGGGTTTTAGCTGCTTTTAAGCAAATTATGCCAATTTTATATGGAAGTTTTGTAAAATCTTACCAAACTTACTTAACTAAAAGGTGGCTAAAAGTATTTCGTTTGTAGGTTAACGTCTTTTTAGTTTAGCAATAATAAGGAAAATGTGAGATTTATTGACAAGTTCTTGTTAAAATCTGAAATACGAATCAAAATTTTAAAGGTAAATGCAAAGTTAGTTTAAATAAATATGATATTACGTTACTTTTATGCCCACGCTGCCACTACCACAGCCACTGGGCTAGACAAAAGTACTTTGAAAGAAAACAAAGATGTAACTTATAATAAAATTGGTTAGTATAGATGACATCCCAAAGGAACTAGTTAAGTACGAAGGTGAGAGATTTCATGAAGTCATCAGGAATCTCTTCGTGGCTATGTGGAACGAAGAGCCATGTGGAGCACCGCATACTTTAAAAGTACCTCCAATAAACGCATTATATACTAAGAACAAACGCGACCGATCAGAGTGTTACTCTAATCATGGAATTGAGCGAAAATCCATCTCAACCGCCCTATTCAGAATCAATCCTTCCAGAGACCCACTTTAGTTTTTGTCTTGGAAGCGGAACTTTTGAAGCTATATTCTCTATTCGCCAGCTTCAAATGTAAAGAAAAGGACAAAGTCGACTTCTGTTGGTACCTCTGTTTTGTCGATCTTGAAAAATCTTTTGATAGTATTTCCCGAGAAGCTGTTGATAAAACAAGAATGTTCTAAAAACTTGTGTTTACACTCTTTGCTGTCGTCATTCAAGAAACGTTAAAACGTACATCAGAAGGCCTTTAAATTCGTTTCCTTACTGGTATTAGCCGAAAGAAAAACTCGCTCTTATACCGGCAATACAAAGATTATCTAAGTACGCTAATGATCTGTGCTTCCTGGCGGACACTTACAAGAGTTTGCAAGAGCGCAACTCTAAAAGAGAGCCAAAGTCCTTGGTATAAAGGCCTGGTTGAGGAGACGCCAGCTAAGTTTGGGTACGTCTCTAAAATTTACGATGTCTCTCATCGTACCTTTAACCTTCAAGCTTGTTCAGAATTCTTCCAATTACTGAAGGTTAGCCATTTATTTCTGCTTCTCGTGTGCGAGGTGGAACAGCTCAGCAGCAGCTCCTGATTCCGGTCCATTCGAAAATGTTTTTAAGTCAAAACTTTTTTTCTCCGACCGACATTACGATTCCTTATTAGTTTTCCCACTTCTGGTGCCGAAAAACTTGTTCGAGGTTAGAAACCCTTGTTCGATTAACGGTCTGCATGAGTGGGGGTCTCTTTTCGTCTTAAGATTTCGTTATGTATGACTTTCTTCGTCTTGCTCACTTTCAAAGTTAAAAATAGATACTTACTAAAAAAATGTGGGTACGAAATGGACCTTAATTTCGACGTCATGAGCAGCGGCAAGTTGCATTAAACGTGATGACCTTTAAGCTAGACCACCAACAGCTATAACTTACAATGTCTTCAATGGTGTTCTGACATGTCTGCTTTGAACTTATAGTTTTTCGCCCAAAGTTAGATATGCTAATTACTTGAGAGCACATGAAAGAGCATCACAGCAAAACACCTACAAAAACGTCGAACAAAGTCGCTGTGGCCGAAATCGGCTGGACGGCATCATCATCAATTCACAGTCAGTATGCTAGTATATAAAATTAGAGTTTGATATTCATGATCTAGGATGTTTATTCATCCATCACACCTCAACGTCTGATCGGATTTCATAGAAATTCGGCACATTGGTAGAACATGATCTGGAATAAGTCATAGAATACCGAACCGTAAACGAAGCGCAAGAGTCGGAAAACTGCCTTTTAGCTAAGTAATGCTGCTTAGCTGCTTTGTAGCTAAGCATAATTTACAACCAAAGTATTAAATACTTAACTCAAACGCCGTTACGGGCGGATAACTGCATCTAATCTAGCTTTTCAAAACTTGTGCATAAGAAAATACTGAATTATAAAGTAGTTATAATCCCTTAGCGTCTTTATAGTCAAGAAAAATCAGATAACGTATTTGTAGTTAAGTAAAAGACCAGAAAATAATCGACAGATCCGGCAGTTAAGGTATTTTAACGTACATTTAGCGAAGAAATGTGGGTTAGACGCTATCAAGTTATGGAATCGTCACAAAGTCTGTTACTTAACGACCTACATTTTTTTTATATCTCTGGAACTGTTCACATTATAAAAATGTTTCTTAGACAGAAAGATAGAGAATTTTGAACTCTATCAGGTAGCATCAAAAAGTGAAAATTGACCATTTGAGGGTTAACGGCTTTTTAGTGATAGGACGGCAGCCAGTTAGACTGGACGCCGACCCCAAGATAGTTTGGGAAAAAGGCTAGGCAGATGATGATGATGATGATGCCAATTATGTAATAATGAACGAACTTGAGGGCAGTAACCCATAGGAGTTTAAAGATTATAATACTAATAATAATACATACTTTGAAATGACACGAAGATCACAAGTAGTCTAAATAAATATCAACTCAAAAAAATATTGAAATTAGGTTGAACGAAACTAAATCTTTCTTAACTCGTGTAAACGAAGTTTTTGTTTTATAAGTGTTCTTAATTAAACCGACTTCATTTATTTATATATTCTAATAGCTTTAAGCAGGTACTACTCAAATTTTTTAGCTGTTAGCAAACATAGTACCAAACTTGGTTTGTTTATAAACATAAACCGAAACGTATTTTCTAAACAAACAAAATATTTCAAAAAGTAATTATAGCGAAGTATGGAGTAAAGATAAGAAAAAAATCATTCAGGGTTTCAATATTTGTTGAGCTGCCTTAAACAAGTATTTGTCGACCCGCCTCAGCGGTAAGATGTCGTTAAAGACGTAATAAACGCAAGAAAAACGTTATAAAAACGTGTCGAGTTTATTTATTTAGTTGAAGTACTTATGTATTAGTATGATAGTAGAAATATTATACAAGGTGTTGTTTTGAATCCTCGGCAAAATTCAGGAGGTTGTCACATAAAACATTAGTAATCAATTTAAATTACTATACCTAGTTAAATATTAATAAACGCTGATATTTTTGGTTGTTTGAGTTTTTCAGTATTTCAGAATAACCATTAACGTGGTTTAGGGAATAAGAAATTATCGAATAAACTTTTGAAATTCTTTGTATGTGTGAAACCGCGGTTATAGGGCGAGGATCTGACGGGCCACGTTTAAAACACGGGTGGTTCACACTTAGCGATTACCGTTAATCAGAAGAAAAAAAAAACCTACTCATTTTATTATTGATTCGGGACGAGGATCATTAGCACAGTTACCTCCTTGAATTTGACGAGGATGCAAAACAACACCTTGTATAATTATTTAAGGAGCAAACTTTAAAACGAATTCAGTTTTTAATTAAAGAGAAGCAAACTCCAGGGTACCTATTATGTACAATATGTAATAGTACCCATTCACTAGCCATTCTCGTAACATCCTAGCCTAGTCTTTTACCAAACAATCTTGGGGTCAGCTTCCAGTCTAACCAGATGCAGCCGAGTACCAGTATTTTACATGAAGCGACTGCCTATCTGACCTCCACAACCCAGTAACTGGGTAATACGATACCCTTCAGTAACACTGGATGTCAGACATTCGGCTTCTCACTACCCGTAACAAAGGAAAACACATTAAAATGTCCACGCGGTCGAAGTCGCGGGTAACATCTAGTACTTTATAACATCATCACGCCTGCGAGAAGTAATCCCCTAAGGGTTTTTTCGAGACGTACCTACTATAGTACTCACACATTTCGCCAGTTTAGTTTAAGTCCCATGTCACAAGGGGCCAGCCTATTGCCGTCAACCGGGCATAAATCCAGGCATCCAGGCGACAGGCATGGCAGCTAATAAGAAAACCCTGATGGTAAAACCCAAAATCACTTTTCTTGACTAGGAATTGTACACAAGACCGAATGCTCTGCAGTCATACTTGCTACCACTAGACCAACAAGGTAGTCAATTAAATGGAAAAGTATAATACTTAATTAACATAATTATCGTCTGAAAGCTACATACAAACTTAATGAAAGTATCGGGCATATATTACTTTTATCGCAGATCAAACGAAAGTCTCATGAACAATTGAAGCAAGCACTCAACACCCCGAAAATACACAGATAGAAACAAAAGTTCGAAGAGTGTGCCATACACCATGTAGCTTGGCTGTTTGAGTCACATTCGAGCGTTCGTCAAACGCGGGTTAATGTACGGACGCTTCCGAAACGCGTTGTAGTGCCCCGCTCAGACGGGGAAACATGGCATCACGCTTACTTGGCGTGGAGAGGTGTGATAGATGTGTACAATTAGTTTCATTTGTTTTGATCACCTTTTCAAATGAAAAGCAACACGGTGAACACACAAATGTAAATGCTACTTAAGCATACATAAGCCACAAAATAAAATTTAATTCACTTAAAATTAACCTCGGCTTTAATTATGTTAAGAATATGTTTTAATTATAAAGGAAGTAAAATTATTCGACTCTGAAATAGCACATAAATCCTCCACGTTTACTTTGTTTGAATACGTTCTGTATTATAACTTTGTAATAAAGTGGATAGGTACACTCAATACCGTCGCTTTCAAATGGCGTGCCAAATAAACGCGTACACTTTTCATGGCGCACACTGTTAAGCCAAGTATTCTGTGACATGGCCCATTTTGGGTACACTGGGTTGGCGTACCTTGGATGGTGTAAGTCAGATACGAGAGCCGATCAAGAATAATTGTATTAATCATCGTTAAAACATCATCATCTTTCAATAATTTCAACAGCGCAATTATATTTAGGTTTTTATGTAGGGGTCGCTTATATTCAAGAGCAAGACCAGAGGTGTTGCGTGCAACAGTCGGTCGTTTCCTTATGTGCAATTATCGACCGGCGCACGTTGATCAGTGAACGTTATCATTACCATACAAGTCTGTGGATATCGAACCGCCTGACCGGCACATGCACGAAATAGGCCTTAGTGCTCACAAGGTCACAATAAAGAATAAACACGGAATATATCCCGTAAGTGACGGTGTAAGTTTTGGGCCTTAGTGTATGAGAAAATAGACACAAGTCAAAATCAAGTCTTATATGTTACTTAGTTAAAAGGCCTTCTAAGCGTACACAAAATCGAAAAGAGCTAATAAACCTCGATAAAAGTGTCAAAATGTTGGAGCAAGCAAACGCCTATTCTCATAACTTGTACCACACAACAAACGTCACACGTCCACATAACCGTTCAATTTGGCGCCGCCGCGCGACACGGAGACGTGATACGTACGTTATGACGAATTTAAACTAAAACTTCAGCAAACTTGTTACTGAACCAAAACGTGTGCTTTTAACAAGCTTTCAGAAACGTAAGCAACGAGAATCCATGAAAAAAAGTTTCATCTAAATCAACTAACGGACTTGCTGCGGACATTGGTCTTTCACAGATATCATCTGCCTAGCCTTTTCCCAGCTGTGTTGGGTTTGGCTTCTAGTGAAACTGGATGCAGCTGAATACCAGTATTTTACATGGAGCGACTGCCTATCTGACCTCCACGACCCAGCTAGAACAGGGGAATACGATATTCCTTGGTAAAATTGGTTGTCAGACTTTCGGGCCACTTTTACGAATGTCAAATATCTACAAATGATAGCCGGGACCAACGGCTTAACGTGCTTTCCAAGGCATGGAGGAAACTCGGTATGTAATGGGTGGTCACCCATCCACAGAGCATCCTAGGCAAGCACGGCTTAACCTGAAGATTGATCAGAGCGGTTGATATTATTCACAGATAGTTTCGTACATTGTCCGTCAAATTCCAGTAACCGCACTCCGGTCCGCTCCCTTGTCGGCTCGTTTTGACCGTGTAGCGACCACAAAAAGCAACATACTACAAAAAGTATTTCAGTGCCATCTATGTCACGACGGAGGAACTAACATCAATTTCCTACAAGTCGCAAGCAAAGTTTACATCGACTTAAGTATATATAGAGAAACCCGACAGCAACTATCGGGCAGTTGCCCGCCAGACATAACACCTGTCTGGTGGGAGGATTCTCCCTTTTCTGAAGGGTATGAAGAACTTTACACCCTGTTCCTCATACCCCTAAAACCGCATCTTCACAAAAATTACCCTTACTGTCAATACTATCCAAGTCAAAACCGCTACCATTCTTAACACTGTATTACGTTACACCTACATAGTACATATAAGCGTATGTACACTCAAAGAAAAGATCTGCAAGCCTTTGACGACGTATTCAATATAAGGTAGAAACCTATTTCCGTGGCCACCTACTGCGTCTCAATTTATTTCCCATTGAGGTTTGAAAACGTTTGATTTCTTTCCCATATTCTTTGTTGAAAGATATCAATTTTATTCCCAACAAGATTTTATTTTAGTCTCAAATCGATTAAAGAAAATTGCTGAACAATTTTCGCCTTGATTTAGAAATAAATGAAATATTGATACTATTATTAAAGTCATTTATGTTTCATTGTGAAAATATCGGTTTTTGATTACGGATTAAATGGAATTGACGTTTAGAATAAATGAAATATCGATAAGTTACTATTGTTTGTTCTTGTAACAGATGTTTGTAATTAAATTGCTGTCATTGAAAATTTTTCTATATATCAACGATTAAAAACAAAATCAAGATGATATTTTAAAAAAAATGTCGTCCTTTGATATTCTGAAAAGGCAATAAGATATCCGAAAAGATGTTTAGTATTCTTTTTTTAATTTTATCAGATAAGCTATTGTCCTTGGAAAAAAACTATTTTATAATATTATAGGTTTTGCTAGTCGTCATACTAGCGTATTTCATCAAAACGAATCGGTTATAAATAGGTCATTAATAAAACCTAACTATAGAAGGATAAAATGCTATCAATAACGCCTTTGTCATATTGGTGGCCTAACAATTAAGAAAATAAAGTACCGCAAACATTTCAAACTTAGAAACTGCTAAATTGACTGCCTTATTGGCTAGTGGTCACAATGGCGACTGCTGAGCATAATATCCAGGTACGACTCCCGGGTCGGGCACATTGTTATTGGGTTGTTTATGCAGGAATTTTTCAGTAGCAGACACGAATTCTGGAATTTTGCCCTGGCGAGCCTATTCCCATCAACTACAGAGTCTCTTGTTTTCAGACCAGATACTTAGTGGTCGAGTAGTCGCGCGACTGCTGAGCATGAGGTCAGGGGTTCGATTCCCGGGTAGTGCGGGATTTCTCAGTAGCCCTCTATTACATAACTGGTACAAGGTACATACATTTTAGGTACACCTCTGCCTTACCCTTCGTGGATTATATGCTTAATTTTATGATAAACTATTAGATAAAGCCCTTGGTTAGAAGCAGTTGATTTTGACGGATGTTCTGTTCATGCCATGATTCAAATAAGTGCTTATCCCAGTGTACTTATAATACGAACCCGAGTTCTAGATTCCAACTAAATTATTTCCTAACTAACACAGCTATAGCTTTTGAAATATAATTCGTTAGATCCAGGAGTAGTTTGAGACTAATTTGCATCGATATCGAGCGCTGTGTGACAAAGGTACTTCAGAAGCAGTTTGTAGTTCTCTTGTGTCCTTTGAGTAAGCTTCATTTTGCGACTTCATGTTTGTACATTAGGTATGCTGGAGGCATTGTTAGGTAAATCAAGAATAAAATTAAGCGTATTTGTTACTGATTTTTCGTTGGAAGAAGATCATCATGATCTGCTAAGCCTTTTCCCATCTATGTTGGGGTCGGCTTGCAGTCTAACCGGATTCAGCTGAATACCCAGTATTTTACATGGAGCGACTGCCTATCTGACCTATAGAACCCAATTACTGGGTAACACCCCTGTGTTCTGAATAAGACATTGTCTGACTGTGAACTGTTAAAGATCTATGAACAACAGCTGGAACCTGTTGCCAGCAATGATCACCCATCCATAGACGAAACTAGGCAAGCTTTGCTTAACGTGCTCGTTTGCGGATCGGTTGAGATATAGAAGCAGTTTGAGACTAATTTGCATCGATAACTGGCGCTGTGTGGCAAAGGTTGTTCTGGTGGCCTACCATGACGTCTTAAAACATAATTGTTTCATTCTTATTCCAGAGTGGGAAAGAGACGGAGCTATACAGGTCGTCTAGCTCAATCTCTTTCTCACTCTGGAATAAGAATGAAACAATAATGTTGTAAGACGTCAAAGTAACCCCCCTATTCTGTAGCAGTTTGTAGTTCTCTTGTTTGAAATGAAATGAAATGAAATTGTTTATTCAGTAAATAGGATGTAAGAATCACTTTTACACGTCATCACATTTTAAACATAAGCTAGATTGGGTGTCGACCCAATTTTTTCGACATTTCGTATTTGACTACCCTGAGAAGAAATGGCGAAACAAACTCAGGAATCAAAGTCTGTTATAAAACATGTACAATATGTTTTATGTTTTACAAAGAATTAAATTATAATTTGAAAATAGGATAATAATTAAGTATAATGTCAAAATTATAATTAATTAATTAATAAAAAAAGGAAATAATTAATTAAAAAAGGAAATATACAATAGGATATATCACTTTTTTTTTTGTCAATATTGAATAATAATTACATAACGCTTAGCAGAGCGAGCAGTTCAATCCCAGGCCTTTTTGTCATCTAAATAATCAATTATTTTATAGTACCCTTTCTTACATAGTTTGGTTTTAATGCAAATTTTAAATCGGTTGATTGATAAATTTCTAATGTCAATGGGAAGTTTATTGTAAAATCTTATACATTGGCCCATGAATGAGTTGCCTATTCTGTGGAGGCGAGTGCGATGTACAGCGAGGTTGTGCTTATTCCTAGTATTCAAGCTATGAATATCGGACATTTTCTTAAAATTTGATATATTTTTATGAACATACAGTAAATTTTCAAAAATGAATTGAGAGGCTACGGTCAGAATATTCATCTCTTTGAATTTCTCTCGGAGGGAATCCCTAGGACCTAGATTGTAAATGGCCCTAACAGCCCTTTTCTGTAGAACAAAGATAGCGTCGATGTCCGCACAGGCACCCCAGAGAAGAATCCCATAAGACATGACGCTATGAAAATAACTGAAATAAACAATTCTGGCCGTATCAACATCAGTAACCTGCCTAATTTTCTTGACAGCGTAGGCGGCTGAACTAAGTTTTTTTGACAATGTTTCAATATGTGGGCCCCACTGTAATTTTGAATCAATAGTTATTCCAAGAAAAACTGTTGACTCAACAGGATCCAACTCTATTCCATTAAGTTGAACATTTGTACATAACTGCCTCACATTAGGAGTTGAGAATTTTATCAATTTGGTCTTTTTTCCATTCAAGAGTAGATTATTTACATTGAACCAATGGACAACCTTAGATAGTGCATTGTTCACTTCGTCAAAGTTTACTGATTGACGTTTAATTTTAAAAATGAAAGATGTGTCATCCGCGAACAATACAATCCTGTGATTATCCCCAACGTGATAGGGTAAGTCATTTATATATATTAAAAATAAGAATGGACCTAGAATTGAGCCCTGTGGGACGCCCATAGAGACCGCAGACCCTGAAGATCTCTTGCCATTAACATCAACCCTCTGAGTTCTGTTATTTAAATAAGAAGTCAGAAGGTCTAGAGCCTTGTCCCTCATACCATAATGGTATAGTTTCCTGATAAGCGTTTCATGCTGCACGCAATCGAAGGCCTTGGACAAGTCGCAGAAGATACCAAGAGCATCCTGCGATTCCTCCCAGGCCTCGAATATGCCCTTAAGTAGTTCCACGCCCGCGTCTGTAGTTGACCGACCCTTTGTGAAGCCAAACTGTTTCAAGTGAAGTAAGTTATTATTATTGAAATGTTTTAACATTTGCTTCAGAATTAATTTTTCAAAAATTTTGCTCAATGTAGGTAATATGGAAATAGGCCGAAAGTTTGTGGGGTCGGTTGTGCTACCGGATTTGAACAGTGGAATCACTTTACTAATTTTCATCAAATCAGGAAATACACCGGAATCGACACAAGAGTTAAAAATAATTGCCAGGAAAGGTGAAATAATATCAATGATTGTTGACATGGTATGTACTGATAATCCCCAAAGATCGGCGGTTTTTTTGACATCAAGATCTTTAAAAGATTCTATAATGTCCTTTGGGGTAACAATTATAAATTTAAAAGTTTCAACACATTCTGGTACACATTCCTGCAAAATTGAGTAAGCAGAAGTGGAGGATGATGGCAGAGTTTTAGTTGTTACAATGGGGATATTAGTAAAGAAATTGTCAAACTCTGCTGCAACCTCCATGTCCGCCTTAATATCTAGATCATTTATTTTTAGATGAAAGTCACGTATTCGTGCTGTGTTCCTTCCCATTTCGGAGTTTATAATATTCCAGGTTGTTTTTATTTTATTATCAGATACTTTGATTTTATTTTTTAAATAAATGGTTTTAGCTGAGGAGCAGACTCTTCTAAAAATTTTTGAGTAATTTTTTACATATTCTTTAAAGTTTTCATTATGGTTATATAATTTTTCACTATATAGTTCATATAGCCTCCGCCTACTTTTAAAAATACCCGGTGTTGCCCAGTCACTAAATAAAACGCGATCAGAAACAGACAATGTTTTGGAGGTAAACACCTTATTAAATTCTAAATTAATCAAGTTAAATAACAAAGTATAAGCCCGATCTGCATTATCGTGATATGGCAAAACGGGAAGTTTTTCCATTAAATTATTTCTAAATAGGTCTAAACGTCTTTTGTTTACAGGAACAAAACTTACAAGTTTTTTCCGAACTCTGACTATTTGTCGAGGAAAAGCAACTAACTGGCCACAATGATCCGAGTCTAACTCATTCAAAATTAAATGGATCAATGGTTTTAGATTTGTAAAGATATTATCTATACAGGTAGCACTAGTGGAAGTTATTCTGGTCGGTTCAGCGAAATTACTGTGCAAGTTATATGATTTAAATAATGTCAAGAATTTATTTACTGTAACCGATTTTTCAAGTAAATTAATGTTGAAATCTCCACAGACAACAACGGTTTTATTATTGTTGCATGTCTTTAATAAAATTTCCTCCATATGTTGCTCAAAAATATCATAAGGCGCACCTGGGGGCCTGTACACACTCATAACAATGTACCGCTCAAGCTCAATGCAAGCTACTTCGATTACTCGCTCAACAGAGAGATCCACAATATCACTACGTTCTTTGAATTTCAAATTATTACGTGTAATTATAAGGGAGCCACCACGTATCATATACACTCTGCTGAACGAGCTGGCAATGTGGTGGTTATTAAAGCTAAACAGAAACTGGTGAGACTTTAACCAATGTTCAGTTATGCACAAGATGTCAATACCATTGCTGTTCAAAAACAACTCCAATTCCAATTCTTTACCTTTTACACCCTGTATATTCTGATGAGCTATTTTCAGAGTATTATTATTTAATTTAGTTTTGCAGTTTGATCGTTGTGGTAACAAACATTGGTTTAAATTATTGCTAGAGTTTAACTCTGTTGTCTCAATGTCCTTAGAAATATTGATCAAGTCCATCTCGGTATTACAATTACTGCTAGAGGGTGACTCTATTGTCCCATGTTTTAATTTAACTGTTTACTTTGAGTAATAAAAAAAAACAACTTCTTGTTATTGAAAATAAAGTTTAATTTTGATTGTCATTTTTAAAATCATTCAACACCATGTTACTTACATGTTTGAATACTAAATTGCAAACGCAAATTACATTACATACTTCATTATAATAAATTCCATACTCCTTGACAAGCAAAAAAAGTGTAAGTGGATTTTTCTCTTACCTTAGATTCCACTTAAACGCTTATTGTAGACCTCGAAAATTCCCACCTACCCCAATCGTGAGTGGAATACATGAACAGATAATTTGCATACCCCCAAAACTCTCACGTACGAACCCCTTAGTAGTTGTTAACTTCCTGCCACACCTGTGTATTGAAACTGTCGGTACTAAACGGGTGATAAGTGGGTGCAACTTTTGTGGATCACTGTAATATTTTTATGGCAGAAAATGTACATATACAGTATGTTAGGTTAAACGAGGGACATATTGAGGGAGGGTATTCAGTATTCGATTCTCGTCCCAAATATGTAAAAAACCTATATCGTATATAGAAGAATTTTTAATGTTTTGTTTAGTGCCTAGATATTTTGGACTGTCCTAAGCCAGGTAAGTTTAAAGTATGAATGGAAAATGGATTATACCTAAGAGTCATTGACCCGCTCACATGTTCTGCGATAGTATTAAGTCACTAGCGCAAGGGTGTATACACGTTGCGTGACATTTGCGAAAATTTTGGTATGGTTCTGTCTGTTATTTATCAGTGTTTTTTTTTTTTTGTTTATATTTTTATTAGTATTATGTTAACATGTACTATTATGGGTTTGAATATGTCCCTCGTTTAAACTAACATACTGTATACACGCTGACAGACTAGAGTGAGTCTGGGTGTCTTAGTTCGTGTAAAGAAACCGTGCGAAATATTGGAGACGAACAATTTGAGTTTTTAGGAGTAGGAGGAACAGGGTGTAAAGTTCCTCAATACTCCTTAGAAAAGGGAGGATCCTCCGACCAGACAGGTGTTATGTCTGGTGGGCATGTCTGTCTGCCCGACAGTTGTTGTCGAGTTTCTCCGTAAGTCGATGTAAACTTTGCTTGCGAGATTCAGATCATATTAGTTCTTCAATTTTATCATAGATGGTGCTGTAGTACATTATTTTATAAGTTGCTTTTTGTAGCAACTTATAACAGAAAGTACCGTCGCTCTAAGTTGCTTAAAAAATCATTTCGCTGGCTTACAAACAGACATTGCCAGTATAGCGTAGAGCTGATTATTGCAAGTACAGCGTAACAAAGAACTTAAAACTAAGCCAATTGCACCAGACAGACTGACGATTTAGCTCAGGTCAGTTCAACTTCAAATTAACGGGTTAACTTTCCACGGAAAGATACAGCTTGACAACTGTAATGAGAGCACTGCCCTGGCGTTCTTATTGTAAAGATTAGGGCTAGCTAGCAAGGAAGCAGTGAAAGTTAAAAAAAAAACGTTTATTCGGACTAGTCACATTTGAAAAAAAACACGTTTTGTAAGAGTCCATGGACTCACAAAAACTTAGGCCAAGTTTTATAAACCTTACTGATACGCTTCTAAATGTCGCATAAGTGTCCAACTACAAGCCCAAGACAAAAAGGAAAACAATTCTTAGGGTGCGTCAAGAATAAGTAACATTTTACAAAAAAAAAACTGTGTAACGCGTCTACATCAGTCAAGATTGCTAATTTCTCTAACGAAGCATGTCAAAAATCATGTCTTACAACAAATTATGTTATTAATGTGGACGTATCCTTATTTAAAAACACGAACTGAAAGATCCTTTTATTATTGACATTTTTTGTAGCCCAAATTAAAAAAAGTAGATAATCGAAACATACCACTACAAAATGCAAAGAAGCTGCCAACCCTAGACAACGATGAACTCATAAAAAGGTAGGTGCGCTTCACCTCAATAAATTGTTACGTCATCAAGATTTCAACACTATCCAATTTAGTTGGAACAAGCCCAGGATTTACGTCCACCAGTTCATACTGAATGGATTTTAGAACTACCTTCGTTTGAGTGGCAACTTGTGTATTCAATAAAATATTGAAGAGTTGGTATGTATTACTTTAGTCTAGTTGGATTTGGGATGCAAGTCCATTGGAGCGTAGTGAGGAGGCGGAGAGGATTGAAGGAGCAGTGTAGCGGTTACATTGCAAACTGGCGCAGACGCGGTACAACAGCCGTAAGCAGCGGATCACAGAAATATGGATAAAATAAATCTTATGCCCACTGCTTCGCCCGCTTTTTGTGCGGTAATTATTTTCCCACGGGACCGTACTACTGAAATAAAAGTATCCTATCTGCTATTTCATACTATTGTCTATACCTGTGCCAAATTTCATCCATATCCATTCTGTAGTTTTTGCGTGAAAGAGTAACAAATATCCAAACATCCTCACAAACTTTCGCATTTATAATATTAGTAGGATGTGAACAGACATAGCTCTGCGTACAGCTCTGTGCCCACTACATCGTACGTGTGAACGTATCGTCCGGAACAATTATTCCGGGATTCTTAGAGACCTATTATCCAGATGTTACTTACTTCCTTGTAGATTAGGCAAACAAACTGTACTGATTCCGATCTCTGATGACAATGGACATCTGTCTTAATAAACTTGCAACCTTTACTCTGTAACCTATTCAATTGCAATTGATGTCCGTACCCCTTACATTTTATTGGAATAATAAAAGTAACTCACTAAATACACCGAAGTAGAGGATCCCACGTTTGTACTACATATCACCACGCGTGCAATCCCCGAAGGGTTAGGCAGGGTTGTCCCTATAGTACACCCAACTATCGCCAGTTATACTTTAAGTCCCATGTAATAGAGGATTAGCCTGTTGTCATCATCATCATCAGCCTATAATGTTCCCACTGCTGGGACACAGGCCTGATCTCTATGACAGGGAGTGGGCTGTAATCCACCACGCTGGCACAATGCGGGTTGGTAGTCGTATGTCACAAGTCTTCGAATTTTTAGTTCTAGGACATGCCGGTTTCCTCACGATGTTTTCCTTAACCGTTTTTGGGGGCAGCGGTGATGAAATAGATAACAAAGTAGTGCGCTGCCAGGGTTCGAACCCATGCCTTACTTCTCATAAGTCGGGACTGCCACCACTGGGCCACTGTTGTTGTCATCGTGTGCAACCGGTCACAAATACGTGGTTCTACCAAAAAAAATCTGGCAGAAGAACTTAATAACACTTAAGCGACGGGAATCAAACCCAGAACCTCATGCTCACCACTCGACCAATGAGTCTCTGATCTAGAAACAAAAGACTTGCGTGATTTATCTGTCATCATATCTACCATCAGATCCGTGTACAAAAAGTTATGAATGAGATTTGTATACTATACATACGTAGGCTTTGTTATAAAACATTTAGATTAAAAAAACTGATTAACTCCTAAATAGACCCATTTATCTATTGTCTTGTCAGTCATAAATCTTTTTAACGCAAATACAAAAGTTAATAGGGACACGTTAATTCGGATAGACAAGATAAATTGTAATTTATGGTCAAATTCCATGTATTGCGGTCATATATCACTTTGTTTGTTTTTGTTATAATTTGAGTGAAAGACCGATAGGTGAAATTGAGGTTATTTAAATTTAGAAGGTAGTTTGGTAAAAAATAAATAAAAAAATTGATGTGCCCTTGCCATATTAAGGTCGCGTTCAAGTGTCCTCACTGAAAATAGTAAATTAAATACTATACGTGGAACGATAGATTCTATGCAGTAGGAATTTTCTTGCGTATTCCAGTCCATTCGAATCGAACTTTGCGAATGGGCGACTAGAATTAATTCTATTTCCTTGTAGAGTTCGTCGTTCTAATAAGCCTTTTAATGGACGAATTTAAATATATCGTTTGACTTTGAGTATGAGACGACACAATACCATATATTTAAGTAACAAAAAGTCAGAAATTTGGCCAACTTTTCAATTTAAATCGTTGATAATTCTATAATTCTACAGTCCGTAATGACCGTCTACACATAGACCTTAGAACGACCACCGTCCTTCAGTTTATGAAACGTCTTTCGAAGCGTTTCTTCGATAACGCCATTAAACACCGTAATCCCCTGATCGCAGCAGCCGCCCGTTACGAACCCTCGCGCATTAGTACAGTACGCCCTCCCAGGCATACCCTTGTCACTCCAGATGATGCTATCACCCTCCTCCAGGAGAGTAGCAAAGAGCCTAGCACTCTTAAAAAGTTCCGACTCAAACCACCGTGTTTCCGACCTCGCCGTCGAGGTCCGTCGCGACGTCCCGGTCCATGCCCTCCCCGACTCTCGCTCGAGCCAGCCCGCGAAGCTGTGCCAGTAGTTTTAAATCAGCCCCTAAATAATGATACCATTCAGATCCAGCCTGTCCCCATACAGTCCTCCCCCAGCGACGCCCTAAGCCGAGGTTCGTACCCCACAGGGGGTGCCCTTAGCTTGCAGTCGCTTAGTTTGTAAGTTTTTATGCCCTGGCTGGAAGCCTTACTCTTAAGGCACCCACAGGATAGTCCGGTTAAGCAGACGACAACCTCATAGGTTGAACTGCGAGATGCCATTCATAAAAAAAAAATATAATTCCACATCTGTAAGCTACAAGTCCAATAAATACTTTCGTTTTCGGTCTTTTTTATGAACCAATTTTTAATTTTCTAACTGAAATGAGTTTAACTAGATGAAAATTCAGTCATCAATCACAGACTAATTACTTTGCAAATAAGGTATTCTTTTTTAAATTAATTTAAATATGGAAAACTTTTTGTAAAGGTCAGAGGTGGGTGTCAAATGCGTGGTTGTGAACTGAATATTAATTTAATTCTTTATTAGTACTTTCTATTTTTGAACACCATTTTAAAGAAATCTGAAGTGCGCCTTTTCATTGGGTCCAACCATTACGCCACTATCGTGTGACCGGTGGGAAACGTTTAAAAAAAAAGATAATTGGAAATTTCCGTTTCTATGGATAATTTATAATAGGTCTAATTTAGCTGTAAGATTAATTTTCGAAAATGTTTAGTAACTTTTTAGACCTATGTAACCTGCTTATGCGTATGAAATTTAATTAAAATCGGTTCAGGTATGCCGAAAATAAGGACTTGAAAGATTGTATGAAATGCCGTAAGGCGTAAACACTCATACAGCAGTATTGTTTTAATCTTATTTCAGAGTGGGAAAGAGATGGCGCTAGGCGTACTCTATAGCTCAGTCTTTTTCCTACACTGAAATAAGATTAAAACCATACCGCTTTAAGACGTCTTAGTAACCCCCCAGAACTTAACAATAGCAGAAGTCCTCGTATGTAAAATGCATTACCTTCTAATACTCGAATGCAAAGCGTACTAAAGGTGAGCCTGCACGACATTTATAATGATGGCTTACCTTCGCCAGCGGTGCCTTTGTTATCTCGACCTGTCTTTTGAATCTTATCCCGCAATCCGTATCACAGTCGACCGTATATAAACTATACCGTTATATAAATCTAGCATTATTTTTTAATGTCAGGCAGTCTAGTAGAAATACATAGGTATTTAGTTCATGTATTTTTGTTGTTAGGTACTTAAGGCGCAGATATACGACTTTTAATAATTTGAAATTGAACATCACGTCTAAACTTCTAGTTTTATTTCTTTGAAAAAAATATATGTTATAATAGTCAATTTTCTTTATAAATTGATATGTGAAAATTTGAAATTATATTTTTATAACATAGTGTAATTAATTTGTAAATGCATGTCTAACGCGGACAAAAAAACGATAATAACGCAAAAACTATCGGACGAATTTGCATGAAACTTTGACCATCTGAAAGAAAATTTAAGAACCCATATTTTAGTATACGGTTTTTATTTGTATTGTGTTTGATAAATCAAGGTGGGTTGTTTTTTCGAATAATCTTGGTGCGCGTTGAAGCGTTACGCATGCACTTTTACTCGCTATAGGTCGCGGGCACTTATTGTCGCCTTAAAAGGAACGCGTGGCTAAATAATAACAGCTGCACGGGTGGATTTTCAGGTAAAGCCGTGCTTGTCTAGGTTAGACCGTGAATGTTTAAGTTCTGATTACATAACGAGTTTCCTCGGTGCCTCAGAAAGCACGATAAGCTGTAGGTCCCGACTGTCATTTGTGGATCTTTGACAGTCGTGACAGGTACTAAGTGTCCCGAAAGTCTGACAGCCAGTCATAGCGGGTTTTTTATGAAGTATGTCATGGTGTTACTAAAACTGTTTCGTAATTATTATTTTTTTGCCTACCTTGTTTTTATACGGTATATTCATATAATCTGTATCACATGAATTTATTGTGCTTCTGTGTGTTGTGCAATGTCTTTGTGTGCACTGAATAAATTATTTATCTACCTGTCTATCTAAAAGCTTTTCGGTCCATAGACCAAAACTTTTGAAATTGGACATCAACAGAAAGACGCAGGACTTAAAAATAATGTTTCATACTCACTAAGTATTCTTTTTACAAATCAATAATATCGCTCGTCTGTTAAATGCTCAGTGTTTTATTTTTAGGGTTCCGTACCCAAAGGGTCAAACGGGACCCTATTACTGAGACTTCGCTGTCCGTCCGTCCGTCCGTCCGTCTGTCACCAGGCTGTATCTCATGAACCGTGATAGCTAGCCAGTTGAAATTTCTACAGATTATGTATCTCTGTTGATGCTATAACAACAAATACTAAAAACAGAATAAAATAAATATTTATTTTTTAGTATTTGTTGGGGGGGCACTTATACAAAAAAGTAAAATTGGGTAAAACCATGTTAACAGCGCCATCTAGCAGTTATAAAGAGAACTTGCTTCTGATATAAAAGCTTTAAAAAACAATTAGCATATCGATATGGCCGTATGGCAACAAACGCATTTAATTATTATTATTTTAAATAATATTACCCTAAGTGTATGAGGACTATGTTATTTTTTCTGGGGCTGATTTAAAACTACTGGCTCTGCATCGCGGGCTGGCTCGAGCGAGGGTCGGGGAGGGCATGGACCGGGACGTCGCGACGGACCTCGACGGCGAGGTCGGAAAGACGGCGGTTTAAGTCGGAACTTTTTAAGAGTGCTAGTCTCTTTGCTACTCTCCTGGAGGAGGGTGATAGCATCATCTGGAGTGACAAGGGTATGCCTAGGACGGCGTACTGTACTAATGCGCGAGGGTTCGTAACGGGCGGCCGCTGCGATCAGGGGATTACGGTGTTTAATGGCGTTATCGAAGAAACGCTTCGAAAGACGTTTCATAAACTGTTCTGCTGCTGATTTTTTTGCTCGTTTTTATAAATAATGGTACGGAACCCTTCGTGCGCGAGACCGACTCGCACTTGGCCAGTTTTCTACTTTTCTAATACTTGCTCTTTTTTGAAGGGCGTCTATCTTTTTTTTTTCTACGGTATGTTTCTTGTAGAATATGTTGTGTTTAAGTGTGTTAGTGTTATTTCTTTAGTTCTTAGTCAATATTTAGTCAGTTCGTGGAAATCCATCACACACTAAGATCGGGCTGTACCCTGGAAAAAATGTAACCGTTGGTCTCGGCTGTCGATGGCTGAATAGACTCGGTTGGATATATGAGAATAAAAGAAGTGGACTGTATAATAATAGGTATAATACCATAAGTAACATATATCAACGTGTGAAGACCGTACAAAGAAATGCCCGGAGGGGGCCGTGTCTGTGAGCTGAGTGCTGGCGAGGCGCGCGGCGGCGCTACGGCAGCTCGGATTCGGTACCCGCACCCCGCGCACTCCCCGCTGTCGTCATCGCGTATGTGAGGCGCCGACATATTCCCCGGGTTGAAGAGGTCTTCAAACTTCTACTGGAAGGGGGCAGATGCAGTTGAAGGCACGGCGAATGGTGCCCCGCTTCGTCTTCATCTCGGCCACTCTCGTGACCCCGTCTACGCCGGGATAGGTCTTCGTGACCCGACCCAGGGACCAGAGCAGAGGTGGCGATGTCCTATCCTTGATAAGGACTAATGACCCCGGCTTCACTTCACCTCTGGAATGAAACCACTTTGATTTAACCTGCAGCAGAGAGGTGTACTCGTTATGGAAGCGTCCCCAGAAATGTTGTCTGATGAGCTGGATCCTCTTCCAACGATCCAGCCGCGTGATGTTGGCTTCAGTCAACTGAGGATGTGGTACCGATAAGAATGGCCGTCCAATTAGGAAGTGAAAGGGAGTGAGTGCCGAAAAATCGTTAGGGTCAGAAGAAAGAGGAGTGAGAGGGCGTGAATTTAACACCGCCTCTATGTGAGTGAGACAGGTAGCCATCTCCTCGAAAGTGAAGTGAGTAAGATGCAGTAAACGTTTTAAATGATGCTTACAGGATTTTACAGCAGCTTCAGCCAATGAATTAAAATGAGGGCTATAAGCAGGCGTGAAAATGAATTCAATGCCTTCCCGCGCTATTTCAGATGCAACATTGGATGACTGCAAGAACCTACACATCTCATTTGACGCGCCTACGAAGTTAGTGCCGTTATCGGACGTGATGCTTCGAGGCTTGCCACGACGCGCCACGAAACGATTTAGAGCGGCCAAGTAAGCCTCAGTAGTGAGGTCGGTGACGAGCTCCAAATGTATGGCTTTTACTGCCGAGCAAACAAAGATGCACATATAGGATTTTGTAAGTTTGCATCCTCGGCCCTTACGATTGGCCACCAATACTGGCCCAGCATAGTCAACGTAACAATTCAAAAAGGGAAACTCAAGATTTGTTCTTGAACTAGGTAGTTGACCCATTATAGGCTGCACGTTCTGAGCCTTATGTCTGAAACATTTAAGACATTTATTCACGACAAACCTAGACAAGTTTCTACCACCCAGAGGCCAATATGTTTGTCGTATATGTGACAATAACAACTGTGGACCAGCATGTAAAAGCTTTAAATGTTGCATTTGAAATATAAGTTTAGTAAGTACGTGCTTACTGCATAAAACAATAGGATGTTTCATATTGAAATCGTAGGGGGAGTTATCGAGTCTCCCGCCCACGCGAATAAGGTTATGATTGTCAATGAACGGTGTCAGAGGAAGCAATCTACTTTTGCGTGGTAATTTTTGTCCAGACTTTAACAAATTATACTCTTCAGGAAACATTTCAAGCTGACAATGGTGTATAATTAAATTTAATGAATTTTCAAGTTCTGTTGTTGAAAAATTACCTTGCAATTTATTTTTATTTTTTATATTGTAAATAAAACGTTGTACATATGTAACTATACTTTGTATTTTTGTTAAGCTAGAATACTTTACTAGTAAATCATGAATGATTGATGAATGAATGGTAATGTTTGAATGATTACTACTGAATGAATTATTGTTGCTATCACCACTAATGATATGAGTCACTACTTCCGGCAGACTATCTTTCCCAGTGTTTGGCGAGCTGGGCCACTCATTTTCACTACGCTGTAAAAATGAAGGTCCAGGCCACCATAGAGGTTCGTTTATAAGAACATCGGCCCTCAGACCACGGGAAACAAGATCCGCCGGGTTGTCCTTCGACGGTACGTAGCTCCAGGTATGACCACATGTACTTTCCTGTATCTCGTTGACTCTGTGTCTGACAAAAGGTTTTAATTGGTTTGAAGCAGTAGAGAGCCAACCCAGGACTATGGTTGAATCACACCAGAATCTACATTTATGAATGGGCATAGTAAGTGATTCCTGAACCTTAGTACACAGCCTTGCACCTAACAAAGCTCCACAAAGTTCAAGCCTCGGTATCGTCGTTGGTTTGATGGGCGCTACACGATTTCTAGAGACTAGAAGTTGGACGCCTATGGATCCACTGCCATTAATAGACCGAATGTACACACATGCGCCATACGCTTTCTCGGAAGCGTCGGTAAAGACGTGTACTTCATGCTTAATAGAGTCTTCAAGCAGAACCCAACGAGGAATTTTTAAGTTATTTAAAGCTGTTATTGTGCCTTCAAATGTAGACCAAAGGTTTTTGATGTCGTGAGATACTTCGTCGTCCCAGTCATACTTATCTAGCCATAGACGCTGCATGATTATCTTTGCTTCGACAACGCACGGACCTACGAGGCCCAGTGGGTCAAAAATCATGCTGATGACAGAAAGGATATGACGTTTAGTGACTTTATTAGTGATTTTTTTTTTTTTTTTTTTTTTTTTTTTTTTTTTGTATAATATTGGATCGCGTTTAAATCGCCGTTCAAGGGAAAGAAAACGGTTTCTAGCATTGGTTAAAGAATGACCTAATGTACTAGGATCCCCTTTTAAAGGCATAGTGACGACGAATCCCCCACTGTCATTACGAACAGTGGTTTGAGCAAAAGATTGCTCACACATTCTCTCTTCAAGAGTGAGTGAATGTTTTGAAGCGACTTTGTCAAGCTCCCAAAAATAAGTAAGGTCGGGAGTGACATTGGAATGATGGCAAAAATGATTAGAGGAAAAACATGATTGGTGCGAAATACTACCTGAAACTAACCATCCTAATTTGGTCTCGCATAATTTAGGTAGGTTTTTCCCTAAGTCTATTGTTTTGCTACCTAAGACATTCCAGAAAACTTCAGCCCCTACCAGGATATCTACGACCGACGGAACGTTAAAGTTCGGGTCTGCTAGTTTAAGACCTGAAGGAATAGGGACGTGATTAATGTATACGAATGAAGACGGTAGAACCTTTGTGATTTCAGGCAAAATGAGACACTCGATATCTACAGTAAAGGCACAGCATAAAGACTCTATTGTGAGATGACAAGACTGTGTACTGGTGGATATGTGATTATTAATACCCGTTACCTTGGTGCTCGTACCGCGTCGTAACAAACCCAACTTCTCTGACAAGCTCTGCGTAACAAAGTTCGCCGTACTGCCGTTGTCCAACAGTAGGCGCGCAGTGTACTTCTTACCCGTCACGCCAATCACGTTCACCAAAGCTGTGAACAGTAAAACATGCGCAGAAGTAGCAAGCTGCATGGAACTGGCTGAAAGCACAACATTTGAAGAAGGCGAAGCAAAAGGTGGTGCAGAAGGCAAAGGATCGGAAGCAAGTGTGGGCTCGTTGCTTTCTAAATGTAAAAGCGTGTTGTGTTTTTTAGTGCAATATTTGCAATGTGAAAATCTACATTTGTTTACATTATGTCCAAAGCGTAAGCAATTGATACAAACTTTGAAATCAATTGCCTTTTGTAAACGATGTTCTATAGACAATTTTCTAAACGATTCACATTTAAATAACGTATGAGCTTGGGAGCAAAGTGGACATTTACTATTTTTATTCGTATTATTTTGTGATTTATTATTTGTTTGGTTAGGCTTCGTCTCAGTGTTGTTGGAATTGTGGCTATTGTTTAAGGCGACAATAGTATTCCTTTCAGAAGTGCCATGATTGGACTCCACTGATTCTAACCAGTCCGCTTTCCTGCTTAAAAAGGAACAAAATTGTGCTAAAGTAGCATCTTCTTTAAAAGTATTGTTTCTGTGCTCTTCCCAGTCACGTGCTGTTGTTAGATCTAACTTTTTCACCATAAAATAAATAATAATATCGTCCCAATACTGAGTGGGCCTTTTTAATGTACTAAGTGCCCTAACATTCTTATTAATAATGTTGACAAGGTTTCTGATGGAAACACTTGACTCTTTTGTAATGGGTTCGACATCAAATAACGCTTGCAAGTGGTTATTCACTAATATACGGTTGTTATTGTAACGTTCACATAATAGGTCCCACGCAAGATTATAATGTTCAGCTTTAAAGTCTATATTTTTAATTATTAAAGCTGCGTTTCCCTGGAGTGAAGCTCGCAGGTAGTGGAACTTGGTGATGTCACTTATGCTAGTGTTGTCGTGAATCAATGACCCAAAGGTATCCCTAAACTCAAGCCAGCATTGGTAGCTCCCATCGAAATGAGGTAAATTTATTTTAGGCAAACGAACAAAATAATTCCTAAACGGAACATGTGCACCTGAGTCAGCATCTTTGAAGCCCGCCTCCGACGCAGCACCGTTGGCCGAGACATCGAGCAGGCTGCGCGTGAGTGCCACGAGGTTGAAAAACAAGCGGTCAAAGTCCTCACGCTCAGCCAACGCAGACTCGTCGTCATCGGAAAGCACTTCGATCTGTGTCTGAAAGGCGTCAAATTCGGTGTGTAAGCTTTCGAATTTATTAAAACGCTCCTCTAAATCTAAACGTTGCAACTCAGATACCGCGGAACCACTTTTTACTAAATTTAAATTGTTGCTGTAAATAGTAAGCTTCAATTTAATAGAACTACGTTTCTTAATCAATGTTTTTAAGTTATCTGCCATTGTAAAGTAAAATAACAGCTGTACGCACTAATGCTAATGATCTTAATACATAAAAACTGCAAAACAGCTGTGCGTAAGTGAAAGGGATCGAGAAATCACTGTCAAGGTCAATCGCTCAACACGTGATTACGTCGTGCAAAGTAGCTAATTAGCCAAGCGTTTGAATGGAAAAATACTCGTGTTGTACAAACAGTGCTATATTAAATAATGTAAAATCACTTGTAAGACTTTATGAACACAAACGGATAAGAAGATGAAACAAGATATTTTGGCATGAAAAGAAAGCAGAAAAATTACTAATTGGAACGGACTCACTCAAATCCAGTATTTACTCCCTTAGTATGACATCAGCTCCCACGATGACGATGTAGGCTTTCTTCGGGAACGACTCCTTTGTTGCAATCTTCGTGGTCGTGGCGTGGCGCACGCGGTCAAAGTCCGCACGGATGAACACGACGACCGATGATGTTGACGGCGTTAAATACGGCAAACCGGTGATGATTTTGAAGGCTCAAAGGACCAATGCATAATGATCTTAGTCGATAAAATATATAAAAGCCTGAATTTATGACCGTGCAAAGAAATGCCCGGAGGGGGCCGTGTCTGTGAGCTGAGTGCTGGCGAGGCGCGCGGCGGCGCTACGGCACGGCAGCTCGGATTCGGTACCCGCACCCCGCGCACTCCCCGCTGTCGTCATCGCGTATGTGAGGCGCCGACAATGGCAGATCTTTGACTTTACGAGTAGCCAAAAGAAAAGCCCGAAAATGTGACAATCTATTTTTTTCAAGGTGTAAAAATTTTTTATGTGGTAGTATGTTAACAACACTTGAGGAGCTCGTGGCTAAATAATAACAGCCGCCTGGGTCGATCTTTAAGGTTAAGCCGTGCTTGCCGAGGTTGGCCCGCGGATGGGTGACCATAATTACATACCGAGTTTCCTCCGTGCCTCGGAAAGCACGTTAAGCTGTTGGTCCCGGCTGTCATTTGTAGATCTTTGACAGTCGTTACGAGTAGTCAGAAGCCAAAAAGTCTGACATCCAGTCTTACCAAGGGGTATCGTATTACCCAGTTACTGGGTTGTGGAGGTCAGATAGGCAGTCGCTTCATGTAAAATACTGGTACTCAGCTGCATCCGGTTAGACTGGAAGCCGACCCCAAGATAGTTTGGGAAAAGGCTAGGCAGATAATGATGTCAACAACACTTCTTCTACTTGTTGTTTAAACTTGTTTAAGTTTGTCTAGAATTTTAATATATAATAATAGAATAGAAACTAGAATTAGAATATTTAAAATTTAAATTAATAAAATTGTAAAGTATTAAATAAAAGACGAATGAAGGAGATCTTTTTCTACATCAACTGTCTCACGTCAATTTCATTCCTGACTTCGGTAAAACAAGTTTTAACTTGACTTCAGATAAAGAGTATTCGATCACCTTGCACCGCTTACAGCACGCCGCTCACCGCGCGCCGCAAACTTCTTGTCTCCGCTGGCGTAAAAAAATACGAGACATCTCCTCACCTCTTTGCTCAACCGTTTCCACTTATGCTAAGCAGAGACGAGAAGTGTAAATAATGACATTCTATTGGTGGTTTACAAAATATCTCCTCTCCTCTCGAGTCATCTTCGCTTCGGCGGAGTCCGGCCCTGTGGCCGCTATGGGCTGCGTTTTTTTTTCATTTGACTGTGGACTTTCCACAATATGTCTTTGAACTCCACAGCTATACATAATACATACTATCTACAATAAGAACTCAGCCAACCATCAAAGAATAAAAATATGAAGAACATAATTAAATTTAACCCACCCGGAAATTGACTCAGCCAACACGTCCTTAGTTAGGTACCGAATTCAACAAATCGAAATTCGAAACATTTAATCGATATGCGTCAAAGATTAAATGTCAAGTGGGGACTCGAGCAAGTTTGACAGAAGCGAAGTCGTGAATCGAGAACTCGAGCCTAGAACACTCAAGCGATTCGGAGCGACAATCTAATACCAACAGTCGTCGCAGAGTTGGGTCTATTCAAATAGTTTTGATACTTCACGTCAGAGGCAGAGGCTATGATTTAAACAAGGTAGTTAGTTTGATTAGTTTCAATGTTCGCGATTTTAGGTGCTATGTGCTGGTTGGTTTGAATTTTTAGAACGCGAGAGGCATTTGTGTTTTTTTGTTACTGTTTTGCTAGAAGACGCCTTGTTTGAATTTGGAAAACATTCGCAGGCGCAACATTGGCAGTCATTTGTTCTTGCTAATAATCGTATATATCGTAAATGTACATAATTATCATACCTAAAAGCCAAGATATATATCGGTGGTAACCGGCGTGCGTGCTTGATCAGATGCATGAACTTGGATTAAACGAAAGGAGTAGGTAGCAGGTGGCGTTCATTAGTTCCTGTGCATCATGGTAAAGAGGCGAGAGTGTATTTAAGAATGTATGTAAATCTCTAAGGTTGATGCTTACGTGTAACTATTTGTTCATGAAAATTATTTATACTACGAAAGAGATACATAAGACAGTAGTGATGATCTGTGTGCCAATGGAAAACATAATGAAAACATTAATTTTGTCTTCACTTTTAATACCAAGTCAAAATCAAGGACAAAATAAAAGCACCTGTACTTAACTATGATATTAAAATACTAGATTTACGTTTTTCTTTTGTATAAAAAAAAAACAAAAACGTAAATCTAGTATTTTAATAGAATTAATTCTATCAGTCATTTCCTTGGAATACTTAATGTTTTTTCTTTCTCTTGAAATACTAATTTAATAGGTACATACAATGTCCATTATACTTTTGGCTCATCCCTTCAAAATATTCTGAAAGAAGTAATAGGCAAATTTAATCCTGCGGCGAGCCAACCAGACAATAGCTGAAATTGAATGAAACCACAATCCAGGTATCTACATAATTTGACTTCGTACTGAAAATCTCTTTGAACTACGAGAATTGTTACATAGATACCCATTTCAAACTACAAATTCAATTATCTCTGCAAACAATTTCTTTGGTGCTTTCAAACTGTCTGAACCAATCAACTTAAAAAAAAAAGGGTTAAAAAAATCTACAGGGAAATCAAGCACACCAAAGTAAATAATAGGCTTGATTGAAAAGTTTTCAGTAAAAAGTATTTCTTTGAAACTGTTTCAACCGTGTTTTTTTTTAAGAGGAAGGAAAATTATTCGGGGAAACAATCGACGCAGTTTCATTATCTGGTATCAAAATTTCTTGCCCATAAATGATTAATGCTGCTAGAGTGGGCATTGCTAGTGCTTTCTATTTATTATAACAAACTTGCTGAGCTGCTGATGGGTTCCTGGGTTCGATTCCCGGGGCGGGCAAAGTGTTAATGGGTATTTCCATCAGGAATTTCTCAGTAGCAGCCACGGAGTCTGGATTTGTACCTGGTTGATGGCAATAGGGTCGCCCTCAATTATTACTATGAGCAGAGCATCAACACCTCTGCCTAACCCTTTGGGGATAACAAGCGTGATGTTATGTTATGTCATTATACACAAAGTACCACCGTTAACTGTTAAGCCTTGTATTCATTAAGCCTTGTATTTGTCGGATCCGGTCATTAGTACGGACAGAAAATAATCGAAAACGCGCCAAAGGTGTCGTCACGTGACCTACTTACCAGTCTACCCCCACCTAAGCGCGCTTTTACAGAGTCGTGATGTTTCTTGCTCGCTGCAGGACAGTGAGTGTCTGATCGCAGTGGAGTCAAGACGTCCCGAAACTGTACTCCGATTCATGGTGCCTAGTAGTATGTTGGATAGTAATTTCATGTAATTTGTTAGTTCGATAAAAGCAGTGTACCGTGTGTAGTGTGTTCTCATAGAACGCAACCCATGTTCTGCCCACATGGTGACCGAATCTAACGGAATAATTAATCTCACCTAACTACGACATATTCATTAGGCAACATTTGTTGATTAACACTGTTTATAAACAGTTTATAAACAGTGTTTCATCATCTCTGGAAACAGTTTATAAACAGTTCATAAACAAATGTGATGAAACATTGTTTATGAAACATGTTTATAAGCAAAATTCCCATGCCATGGCATGGCCATGTCTCAGAAACAGTGTTTACGGTAAACTTGGTGATAAACACGTCATAAACAGTTTATCAACAAATCTTGCCTAATGATAACAAGGCTTTAAATAGAAACTAGAAGACAAGTGACGTATGGAAAGTGACGGCTTTAAAGTCGGTTCTTGACAGGACGTCTACTCCCCAAGCAAGAAGCCCGTAGATTCGTCCGAAGTTACGGGACTACTTCGTATCACTTACGGACATAAGATTAGTTAGGAGCCCGAACTAATAATTAATATCAACACGATTGGACAGTTTTCCGAATTCCCGATGTGCTTTCAAAACGTATGAATACGAAAATGTGAAGATAGGATGCATTTCGAAGTTTCAAGTTTCTTTCAGACGGGCCCGTCTATCTTTATTAACGGGCTGAGCGAGTAGATTCACAAAATCTAAAGTATAATTGTGAACATGTTGCAACTATTCCATTTTAAGATAATAGGGGTTAAAGTATGAAATTGCCGTTTTATTGTAATAGGTACTTCGAATTGACATAGAACCTTCATGGTTTGAGATTTTTGAGTGAAACTTTTTTCACATCATTGTACGTATGAAGATCTTCTTTTAAAAAATATGCAACATTCGATTATCGACCTTCAGTTGTTTTTTTTTTATTCAGCTTAGACAAGGAATCTTCCTTCGGATACTTCGAAAATTCGAGTGATTTTTGAATACGAGTTCCGACGCGGAACTAACGCGGCAAAAACAGCTCCCAATATCAATGTTGCGTTTGGAGAGGGGACTACTAATGAACGCACCGTGCGATATTGGTTTAAACGCTTTTGTGATGGAAACTTTGATTTGAAGAACGAACCACTAGGAAGACCGGCCACACAGGTGATAACATAACAATGAATAGGGATGGTGACTCATTTTTTATTATTTGTCTATCGGGTAGATTATTAAAGAGTATTTGACACGTATTTTTTCTTTTTTCACGTAATCGTAAAATTACGGAGATATTTTGAGTTGAAATGGCGCATGACGTCACGGCTCAGTACATTTTATACCTAGTTGTGACGTAGTGAGCCCCCACTCTCCAACTTTAATGTCTTTTAACTAAGTATTTTTTCGTTAACTTGATAAAACAAAAAAGACGTATCTAATATTTTTGTATTACCTGATTGACGGACAAAATAGAATTTCGTTTTCTTTACCCAGTCATCATCCCTATTGAGAGAGATGGTGGAAGCCAAACCGAGCCGAACTACCCAGGAATTAGCAGCATGGTTTAACGTTCAGAATCAGAATCAGAATGCTTTATTTGTAAACATAGGTCAAATTACAAGTGTGTGAGATGTTACAGATAGGTAGATCCTCTATGTTTTGCCCCGAGGCGTACAAATGTATTTAATCAACATTGTCGAGCTTTCCTAATTTTTAACAAACATTCAATTTTTAATATCATTATGTGAGTCAATTATGTAAACTTTCACATTCGTATTAAGTTTAATATTAATAGGTACATGCATATTAATACAAAGAAAAAGAAAATACGATCAATTACAATAAATGTCAAATAGATTAATTAAGATAAATGTCAGGTTAATGTCAAACAATATTCAAAATAGGTGAGGTGATGTATAATTTTCTGAAGCAGTAATTATAGAATTGTCGCCCAAATATGCCTGTATTGAGTAATAGCATTTATTTAACAAAATTCTTAATAGTTCTCTTTTAAAATTGTCCAGGTTTAACGTTTTTATTTTTTCAGGTAGTTTATTAAATATTTTTACGGCCATACAGAAGGTACTTTTATTCATTAGTGCAGTTTTTCCATAAGGTACTTCAAGTTCTGACTTGTTTTTGTCGCGTAATTTTCTGTAGTAACTCTTAGTAGCTATTTTGTATAATGAAATGTTAGATTTGACAAACATATTTATTTCATATATGTAAAGCGATGGCAAGGTAAGAATCTTTAGACGTTTAAAAAACGGTTGACAACTGTCTGTGCCTTTAAGTCCACACGTTATAGCTTACCAACAAAATTGACTCATTTGCGTCAAATCAATAAAATATGAAAAATGGGTACCTCATGATTTGACTGATGTGCAAAAAGAAACGCGTGTTGAAACTTGTGTTGCCTTGTTGAATCGATACAGAAATGAAGGAATATTGGATCGAATTTTGACATGTGATGAAAAGTGGATTCTTTACGATAACCGTAAGCGAAAAATGCAATGGCTGACCCCAGGTCAAACGCTGTAACAGTGTCCTAAAGCAAAGCTTACCAATAAAAAGCTAATGGTAACTGTTTGGTGGTCTCAGCGTGGTGTTTTTTACCATGCTGAGCATAATAACTTTCTACAATCTGGTTAAGCAATAATGGCAGATGTCTATTGTGCCTGTGATATAATTATGATGTGAATGATAGCAAAACTAGCAGCGAAACAGCCCCTACTCACGAATCGATCTTCACCATTATTGCTGCATGATAACGCGAGACCTCAAACAGCACGAGAAACCGTTTTAACTCTACAGATACTGCAATTAGAAACCATTTGTCACCCTCCGTATTTGCCAGACCTTGCTCTAACGGACTATCATTTTTTTCGTGATTTGGACAATTTTCTACTTGATAAAAAGTTTTCTTCTCAGGAGGCAGTACAAAATGCTTTCATACAGTTTGTCGAATCTAGATCACCAGAGTTCTATCGCAAAGGCATAAATGACCTTCATATTATTAGAGATGACGGCAATGTATAGATAGTAATGGTAATTATTTTGATTAAATAAATATGTTAAATTAAGAATTTTGACATGTGATGAAAAGTGGATTCTTTACGATAACCGTAAGCGAAAAATGCAATGGCTGACCCCAAGTCAAACGCTGTAACAGTGTCCTAAAGCAAAGCTTACCAATAAAAAGCTAATGGTAACTGTTTAGTGGTCTCAGCGTGGTGTTTTTTACCATGCTGAGCATAATAACTTTCTACAATCTGGTTAAGCAATAATGGCAGATGTCTATTGTGCCTGTGATATAATTATGATGTGAATGATAGCAAAACTAGCAGTGAAACAGCCCCTACTCACGAATCGATCTTCACCATTATTGCTGCATGATAACGCGAGACCTCAAACAGCACGAGAAACCGTTTTAACTCTACAGATACTGCAATTAGAAACCATTTGTCACCCTCCGTATTTGCCAGACCTTGCTCTAACGGACTATCATTTTTTTCGTGATTTGGACAATTTTCTACTTGATAAAAAGTTTTCTTCTCAGGAGGCAGTACAAAATGCTTTCATACAGTTTGTCGAATCTAGATCACCAGAGTTCTATCGCAAAGGCATAAATGACCTTCATATTATTAGAGATGACGGCAATGTATAGATAGTAATGGTAATTATTTTGATTAAATAAATATGTTAAATTAAGAATTTTGACATGTGATGAAAAGTGGATTCTTTACGATAACCGTAAGCGAAAAATGCAATGGCTGACCCCAGGTCAAACGCTGTAACAGTGTCCTAAAGCAAAGCTTACCAATAAAAAGCTAATGGTAACTGTTTGGTGGTCTCAGCGTGGTGTTTTTTACCATGCTGAGCATAATAACTTTCTACAATCTGGTTAAGCAATAATGGCAGATGTCTATTGTGCCTGTGATATAATTATGATGTGAATGATAGCAAAACTAGCAGCGAAACAGCCCCTACTCACGAATCGATCTTCACCATTATTGCTGCATGATAACGCGAGACCTCAAACAGCACGAGAAACCGTTTTAACTCTACAGATACTGCAATTAGAAACCATTTGTCACCCTCCGTATTTGCCAGACCTTGCTCTAACGGACTATCATTTTTTTCGTGATTTGGACAATTTTCTACTTGATAAAAAGTTTTCTTCTCAGGAGGCAGTACAAAATGCTTTCATACAGTTTGTCGAATCTAGATCACCAGAGTTCTATCGCAAAGGCATAAATGACCTTCATATTATTAGAGATGACGGCAATGTATAGATAGTAATGGTAATTATTTTGATTAAATAAATATGTTAAATTAAGAAAAAAAACAATTAAAATTTTTCAGTATAAATCGGCAATTTCATGCTCTAACCCCTAAATTACAGCTGAATTAAAATATATGAATAGGCAACTTTTAGGCTTGTTACATTGAAAGAATATTTTAACTTAGAATATTACAAAAAATATCCAGAAAAGATCCAAGCACATTTTCTCGTTTCATTTTTTATTTAAGTGAATTCGATACTTGTTTTGTTACTATCATATTTTTTTAAATATGGTTACTGTGCTGTGGCTAGACAATGGCTTTTCACTTAGCCATTTTCATCTAGGCATCATTACCACTACGAGCGACATTTTTTTAACATATTTTCTTTAAGAATTTTCGAATGCTTTTGCAAATGTTGGCGTGTTTACTATTTTGGTCACATTTGAATCATTCATGAATTCTTATCATCAACTTGAAATCCTCAGTCCTCGGCCCAGCTGTCTTAACTGATGAATAAAAACAATTGTAGGTATCTAACAATATTATTCGAAGTTGCACCACAGCTGCATAAAGTTGTGCTTCATTTTAATATCAATTTAGGATTACAGAAACTAAATTTGCATTTTGGGTGGCGAATGGAAATGCTTTCGGCTCGGACATTAAACATGAGCGTCGATGCAAGGGTTAGTTAGCGCTTTGTTGGTATATAAAAAGTGAAAATCAGAAATAGCAGATCCTTTTTGGGTAAATATTGTTATTTTACTAGGTACATTGTACATACCTAGTTTCCCCCGTGCTACGGAAAGCACGTTAAGCTGTTGTTGGTCCCGGCTGTCATTTGTAGATCTTTGACAGTCATTTACAGGTAGTAAGTGGCCCGAAAGTCTGACAACCAGTTTTACCAAGGGATATCAATTAACCCAGTATTATCTGGGTTGAGGAGAACAGATAGGCAATCCCTCGACGGAGACGAGGCAGACCGAGAAGAACATAGTGTCAGTTCGTAGTGTTCGTCGCTGTCAGTTGTGACTGGTCATCTCTTAGCTGCCACGGTTTATTTTAATTACTTTATTTTTAATTACTGATTTAATCTTTTACTCTGGACGCTCTTAACTTGCCCGTATTTCTACATTGTTCTCACATATTTGTAATTCTTAACATGAATGATGTAACCAAGATTTTGTAACATATTTTGATTTAAAAGAGTGTCCATGGAGTTTCTTGCCCGTTCTTCTCCATAGAGATCTACGCTACGGAATGGGCAACTACAGTACTTTCATAAGTTATTATGCCTTGTGACTGGGACTGTAGCTTCGCGTTTTATTTAGTTTTTTTTTTGACTTTCAAAAGTGCCTGTAAATGTCTAATTGAAATAAATGCTTTGACTTTGACTTTGAGTGGGAAGCCTTGGATGGATTTCTCATTAATTGGCGAGAAGAGGCGCAACATCGAAAAAAGTGGCCTTCATGGAGAGGGACAGTTCAGGCTTTGAAAAAATGAAAACACATCTCTAAAATTTCTTCAGGCGTACGAGCGTTTATACAAGCGTGAAAATGTAAATTGAGCACTTTCAAATACTAGAGGCTACCTACAACACTTACTCTAAACATGTAAAATATTAGACATTATGCCACTACGTTCCCAACACACATACTGTTTGGTGCAAAAATATTTGTCAGACAAACTAAACAAGTTAAACATTTGCAAATCATACTCGTATTTCAAGAAAAGGTCCACAATATTGTAATATCTTGAGTACTGCGAGTACGTTCGAAAATGGGATAAGGGTTATTTTGTATTCAATTCGATATTGACAAATAAAATATTTGGTGTATTAGTAGTAAATAGACTTTCCCTGGGTATTGAAAAAGTGATCCAATTTTTATTGTGTTCTGTAAAATGTTTTTTTTATTTTGTACGGTGTTCCTGGGAAGTACCTAGCCATAAAGTTTGGCTTAAAATGTCGGATGACCCTGTGGTTTAAGCCTCGTCTATCCTGCATGATGATATTACTTCAGCACCCTAGAAAGCCATCGAATATAGTCGCTGCAGGCTAAATCGCCAAATCGGCTGGATGGCATCTTCATCATCATTATCAATAACACTTGTAATGGGATATTTATCATTATTATTAATCATTTATTTCGAGCAACAAGACTCTTACAAACTATGTTAGTAATACTCTTACAAAATTTATAACAAAAACAGAAAAAGATTATGATGATTAGTATTTTGATGTAAATTTATAGTATTTTATATTTTATATTTTTTTAGTATGTCTTTTTAAATTATTATTCCTATTACAGTCAGACACCTACCACTGTTTGTCTCTGCATCACCCAAAGGTTGACTGATAGAAAATCGTACTTGAAGTGTTAAATAAATAATTTATGACACCATTGCTGCAAGGTGTCAGGCCCAGCCGAAAGCTTGCAGCAGTGGTTCACAAACTAACAATCAAGCCTACTCGGTATCATAGATAGGATGCTGTTGGCGCAGCCCCGCACTCTATGGACCAAGAATGCGCACCGTAGAAACAGTCCAAATCAGCTTCAGCAAACATCCCTGATGCGCTGCAGTATCGGGGCAATCCCATCAGCACCCTTTTTTTACGGATGGGAAAGCATCAAATGAACCCTCCTGCTGTGGGCGAAGCGGAAGGGAGTGTTGGAGTTGTATTGACTAAAACCCATCCATGTTCCTTCTTAGCCCTTTGTATTCTAGGGCAACGGTATCTCTTTCGAACAGTCCCGCAGCCCTGGCAGGCATCGGCCCTGTCAGACCCCTTCCGATTTGCTGACATCTCCTTGAGGCACGCGTAGAACAAGAACGCGCCGTCGACACTGCCTGCGTTATAAGACAGGCGAACGGTGAGCTACCCCATCATCACCCTGAATGCGTCATTGTATTGGACGCGAAGGGCGCTGTATGATTTTTGAGTATAATTAACCCACAGACTTCAAGCGTAAAAAGACGTGTAGTAAGCACAAGTCTACTGAGCTTGACCTCTTTAGAGGCACGCCTAAAACTGTAGGCAATCATGTTAGCTCTCACACACCGCACCCTCCGCTCCCTATCAATATCCTCATCGTCTTTGAGGTCAGTGGTCAATAAGTGGCGTAGTGTTGGAGGTGGTGTATTTGTTTTGAGTTCCCGATATTTCGGCGCTGTTGCAAACGCTCACGGATAATACTGGTTTATCCGTGAGCGTTACCCAATCACGGCACATTGATAGTGTTAGTGACCATCATCTGCCTAGCCTTTTCCCAAACTATCTTGGCGTCGGTTTCCAGTCTAACCGGAAGCAGCTGAGTACCAGTATTTTACATGAAGCGACTGCCTATCTGACCTCCACAACACAGTAACTGGGTAATACGATACCCCTTGGTAAGACTGGATGTCAGACTTTTGGCTTCTGACTACTCGTAACGACTGTCAAAGATCTACAAAGGACAGCCGGGACCAAAAGCTTAACGTGCTTTCCGAGGGACGGAGGAAACTCGGTATGTAATTATGGTCACCCAGCCACGGACTAACCTCGGCAAGCACAGCTTAACCTTAAATGTCGACCCGTGCGGCTGTTATTATTTAGCCACTCGTACTAATTAAATTTAATCGATAAAAGTTACCTGTCTCAAAATATTCAGATAGGAAACCTTCACTTTTTATTTGGAAATTGAATCAGTGAATTTTTATAACAATGACTATTTCCATTTCATAATATTACGGTCAATTTCAAGCAAAGATTTTAAGTGGTTTTGAGGATTCTATAAATGAATGCCGTGATCAATAATTAAAATAATGATAATTCAAAATTAACTGGACGTGTAATTGAAACTGACAGATTTTTCAATTTTGCTTTCATATTTAATCTTCAAACATTAGTTTTAATTTAGGATGTCAAAACCTTTTTTTTATTAATATGATAAATAAGGTTTAAGCCGTGCACAATAAGCCTAAAATGATCCCACTGCCGGGACACAAAGCCTCTATGAACCTCTATAAGTTTCGAGTGCCTGGGTTCGAAGAGGTCTTGAGTTCGATTCCTAGGTCGTGCAAAGTCTTATTGATTGATCCATTACAATTTCTAATTCTTTCTCGCTTTTGTAGCAGCCTAGTGTGGATTTGCACCCAGTTGATGGCAATAGGCTTGGACCCTTTTGCATGGGACGAAAACATAGCTGGCGAAATTAGGGCGTATGTACTATCTTTACACCTTTGGCTAACCTTACGGGGATTGCAGGTGTGTTGATATATTTATTCTATGTAATAATAATTACCATTTATGTAGGTAGATAGGCACACCCATCTTACACATGGTGTTGTTTTGCATCCTTGTTAAAATTCAGGATGTTGTCACAAAACACATATAGAATCAATAAAAATTACTGTACCTAGTTAATTATTAAAAAACACTGCTTTTTTAGTTGTTTAAAGAATAACGTAGTTAAAGAAATAAGAAATTATCATATAAACGTTTGAGTTTTTTTTGTATGTGTGTAAGCGAGGTTATAAGGCGACGAACAGACGGGCCGCATTTAAAACACGAGTAGTTCACACTTACCGATTTACGTAATTAAGAAAAATAAAAAAATATTACCTACCCATTATATTATTGATTCGGGTTGAGAATCATTAGCATAGTTACCTACTTGAATTTGACGAGGATGCAAAACAACGCCTTGTATAATAGTCTGCACAATGTAAGCAATTATGCCGCAGGTACTAATGGACAATACCAGTCCCTAATAAACCTATTATCAACTGATTGGCATGAGCATAATTGTTATTGGATATTATACCTAGTTGGTATATGTTTGTGGTATATTATTGAGCAATATTATATTTGTGCAACATTGTGAAGAAACTGACATGTCCTAGAACCAAACATTCGATGACATGTGACATCTACCAAACAGCACTGGGCCTGGGCTGGATTACAAGCTGTATAGTGAAGAGGCCTGTCTTCCAACATCATCATCTGCTTAGCCTTTTCCCATTTTATCTTGGGGTCGGCTTCCAGTCTAACCGGATGCAGCTGAGTACCAGTATTTAACATGAAGCGACTGCCTATCTAACCTGCACAACCCAGTAACTGGGTAATACGATACCCCTTGGTAAGACTGGATGTCAGACTTTTGGCTTCTGACTACTCGTAACGACTGTCAAAATCTAGAAATGACAGCCGGGACCGACGGCTTAACGTACTTTCCGAGGGACGGAGGAAACTCGGTTTGTAATAATGGTCACTCATCCACGGACCGACCTCGGCAAGCACGGCTCAACCTTAAACATCGACCCGGGCGGCTGTTATTATTTAGCCACGAGCTCCTCCTGTCTTCCAAGAGTGGGAACATTATAGGATAGTTTTGCTTATGGTATTGGTAGTGATTCCTCCTCCTAATCCTTTCTCCTGGTTTTCTAATAATTATTGAATACTTGATTATAGAATTACCCTTTTAAGGGTTACGAACGTCAAAAGGAAAAAAGAACCGTTATAGGATCACTTTGTTGTCCGTCTGCCAAGATGATTTTTCTCCGGAACGGCTACAACTATCAAATTAAAAAACTAAGGTTTTAGGCTTTTTCATCTATGAAAAAAACACTACACAACACAAGTAGTAAGGCAACGCGATCGATCAAAAGATATGACCGTTTATGTCGCATCTTTTGCGATTTCACGAGGGAATAAAACGTATAGGGTACTACTTCCCGCTAACCTAGAATCATGAAACTTGGTAAGAAGCAATGTCTTACGGTACAGCATCATCATCATTATCTTGCCCTTATCCCAATTAATTTGGGGTCAGCGCAGCATGTCTTCTTCTTCCATACTACTCTATTACTTGTTATTCATTCGACACCTTCTTACGGTACATAATATTTTAAAGGAAATAATCAGAAAATATGTAGTTAAAGAAAAAAAGTTTGTACGCAAAACGCACTTGGCTATTTTTTAAATATTTTTCTATTCTTACAAAAGAAAATCTGCTCTATACATAATTGAAATGCCAAAATGTCATGAACAACCGATTTTTTTTTTCATAATAATCGACGATTAGTTAAAGTTTGTGACTCGACGTTCCTTCCACCGTGGACAAAGGAAACGGACATAAAGTACGCAAGAACCCGATTTATAAAACGAGACTTCACTACCAACTAAAACTACAATCATTTTGACTTATGCCACTATCAAATTCAGCCGATGATTTCACACAGTCAGAACAAAAGTGGCCCAACTGAAAATTATGGCGATTTGCTTTAAATACCTAAAACCACTCCTTATAAGATGGGCGATCGTCTAGTAAATCAATAAGTGACGTTATCGTGCTAGAAAAGGTCAAAACAATACATTTAAACACAACATTTCATTCCTACAACGCAAAACACAATTTAGTTATTTCCCAATAACGCAAATTTCGTGTTAGGTTGCTTTGGTTGCGTGTCCTACCGCGACGTCCTCGCGAAGGCGAAGGCGACGGTGGATCTCGCAGAGCTCGGGATCACTGGGGGACTCCGGCTTAAAGTCACCGCGACAGGGGCTAGAGCGCTGGAGATCCCCGGTGGAAATAGTGGCCCGTCCGCTGACGCTCTGGCTGAAAAGCTCAGAGCGTCCCTAGATGCAGATGAGGCCCGAGTGTCCAGGCCCGTCAGATGCGAGACCTGCGCATCCTGGGCCTGGACGACTCTGTGACCCAGGAGGAGGTGGTCGCCGCCGTCACCAGGTCTGGTGGGTGCCCTGCTGAGCAGGTCAGGGCAGGCACCCTACGTCCAGACCACTCGGGCATGCGAACCGTTATGGTAAGCTGCCCTGTGACGGCGGCGCGAACAATCGTGGAGGCTGGAAGGCTCCTGGTGGGCTGGGTGTCGGCGCAGGTGAAGCTGCTGGAGCCCCGACCTCTGAGGTGTTACCGGTGCTTTGTGGGGCACCACGTAAGTTGTCGATGCACCTCGGAGGTGGACCGCAGCGGAGACTGCTTCCGATGCGGTCAGCCCGGTCATATGGCCGCGGCTTGCTCCGCCACCCCGCACTGCACTGCATGTGCGGCAGCGGGCAAACCGGCCGATCACCGGGCAGGGGGCAGGGCCTGCGCACCACCCACCAAGTCTAGGGGCAAGGGAAGGCCTTCAGCCACCGCCTCCACCGTCGCTACCGCCGCAGCCGCCGCCACTGCTGCGCCCACCGCTGCCGTCAGCACCGCCGCCGCAACAACTGCTGCGGGGCCCTCACAGGGGGCCCGGGAGGGGGCTGAAATGGAGTGCCAATAATGGCCCCATTACGCCTCCTCCAGGCGAACATCAACCACTGTCGCTGTGCTCAGGATTTGTTGCTCCAGAGCATGGCGGAGTGGTTGATTAACGTCGCCGTGGTCGCTGAGCCGTACTTTGTCCCGCCCAGGGAAGACTGGGTGGAGGACCTGAGCGGCTCAGTGGCCATAATTTCGTCGGCCGCCGCCGGTACCCCGACCCTTGAGAGTGTCAGGAAGGGTCCGGGTTGCGTAGCAGCACGGTTCGGGGAGATCGTCGTAGCGGGAGTCTACTTCTCCCCGAGCCGAACTCTCGCCGAGTTCCACAACTCCCTCATGGAGTTGAGTGTCGTCATCCGAAACTATTCCCTCCCCGTGCTTGTGCTCGGGGACTTCAATGCCAAAAACTTGGCTTGGGGTTCTCGTTGCACAGATGTGCGGGGTAGGATGGTGGAGGACTGGGCTCTGGAGGTGGGCCTGGTCGTCCTAAATCGGGGTTCTGTCCCCACGTGTGTGCGGATGCGGGGCGAGTCGGTGGTGGACATCTCGTTCGCTAGCCCCGCTCTGTCACCGCGTGTCGTTGACTGGCGCGTTATGGAGGGGGTGGAGACCTATTCCGACCACCGGTACATCCGGTTCGATGTCTCCGCCCAGGACTCAAGCGCGCCGGTCTCACAGGCCCCGAGTGGTCCGCGTTGGGCGCTGAAGCAGCTGGACCGGGAGCTCCTCCTGGAAGCCTCGATAGTGCAGGCCTGGGTGACATCACCGAACAGGCCTGCCGACATCAACAACGAGGCAGGGTGGTTCCAGGAGGCCATGTCCGACATATGCGACGTGGCAATGCCCCGAGTTCGGCCAGGACGCGCCCGGCGTCAGGTGTACTGGTGGTCGCGAGAGCTGAAGTCTCTGCGCGAGGCGTGCGTCGCCGCGCGGCACCTGTACGCCAGGCATCGCAGGCTCCGCATCCGCCCTACGGATGCGGCAGCCATTGAGGCGGAGCTGTACGAGGGATACAGAGCAGCGAAGACCGCCCTCCAAGAGGCTGTCCAGCGGGCCAGGGACCTGGGCCGCGAGGAGATGCTGGGGACTCTCGACAGAGATCCGTGGGGGCGCCCTTACAAGATGGTGCGGGACAAACTCCGCACCTGGGCCCCCCCGCTGACGCAGAGTCTCCGCCCTCAGCTCGTGGAGGACGTGGTGAGCGCTCTGTTCCCTCTGCGAGGGGAACATCCTCCCCCGCCTATGGCTCCGCCACTTGCGGTGCCAGATGTGGACCACATCGAGGACGATGACGACATTCCGGAAGTGACCGGGGTAGACCTGAGAGTGGCGGTAGGCAGGCTTAAAGCCAAAAATACCGCCCCGGGACCCGATGGCTTGCCTGGCAAAGCCTGGGTCCTGGCCTCGGAGGCTCTCGGGCCCCGACTGGAAGGGCTCTTAAGCGCATGCTTGGAGAGAGGCCAGTTCCCGCTTCGTTGGAAGACGGGGAAGCTGGTCCTCATCCGGAAGCCGGGGCGCCCTGCGGACTCTCCGTCCGCATACCGGCCCATTGTGTTGCTCGACGAGGTGGGCAAGCTCTTTGAAAGAGTCATTGCGAACCGCCTCGCCGGGCACCTTGTGGGGATGGGGCCGGACCTTGCGGAACACCAATTTGGTTTCCGCAGGGGGCGCTCGACGGTGGACGCCATCATGCGCGTGAGGGCTCTCACGACGGGGGATGCAGTGTCTCGGGGTGGGGTCGTCTTGGCGGTGTCTCTTGACATCGCCAACGCCTTCAACACCATGCCCTGGAGCTGCATAAGGGAGGCACTTCGGTATCATCGGGTGCCGACCTACCTTCGTCGTGTGGTCGGGGACTACCTGACGGATAGGGCCGTCATCTACCCCGGTCGCACCGGAGAATGGAATCGGCGAGAGGTGTCGTGCGGTGTTCCACAGGGATCGGTTCTGGGGCCGCCCTTGTGGAACATCGGCTACGACTGGGTGCTGCGCGCTGACCTCCCTAGTGGTGTCAGCGTAGTTTGCTACGCTGACGACACGCTGGTGCTGGCACAGGGGAGGTCGCACGAGGCGGCGGCCGAATTAATGACACGCGGGGTTGCGATAGTCGTGGAGAGAATCCGGCAACTGGGTCTCGAGGTGGCATTGCACAAGTCCGAGGCCATGTGCTTTCATGGGCCTCGGAATGCGCCACCGTCGGGATCCATACTGACGGTAGGAGGGGTTCCCATCGGCGTCGAGTCGACGCTGAAGTACCTAGGGCTTGTCCTCGACAGCCGGTGGAACTTCGTGGAGCACTTCCGACGTTTGGCCCCAAAACTGGAACGGGCAGGAGCTGCATTCAAGCGGCTCTTGCCCAACCTGGGGGGTCCAAACGCCTCCTGCCGGAGGCTCTACGCGGGGGTCGTGCGGTCCATGGCCCTTTATGGGGCCCCGGTGTGGGCGCGTTCTTTGAGGCGGCGAGCCGCCCATTACCTGAACGCGCCCCAGAAGGTTGTAGCCGTAAGGCTGATCCGGGGGTACCGCACGATCTCCGGCGAGGCGGCGAGCCTCTTGGCCGGATTGCCGCCATGGGATCTGGAGGCGATGGTCCTCGCGCGCCTGCATGAATGGCGCGCGGAGGCACTACGCCGGGGGGAAACTCCGCTGCCGCGGCAAATTGTCGCTCAGCGGACAGACCTCCGGCACGATCTCATGGCGACATGGAGACAGCGACTGTCGCAACCACGTGCAGGGCACGCCACAATAGTGGCGATAAGTCCCCTCTTTGAGGAGTGGCTAGAGAGGCGGCACGGCGCCCTCACCTTCCGCCTGACGCAGGTCCTCACCGGACACGGTTGTTTCGGGAGGTTCCTGCACCGAATCGGGCGGGAGGAAACGCCCGGGTGTTACCATTGCGAGGATCGGCCGGAGGACACGGTGGAGCACACCGTGGAGCGCTGCCCCGCTTGGGCTGAGCACCGCCGTGTCCTCGTAGCGGCGATTGGCGGCGGCGACCTCTCGCGTCCGGCCCTGGTTCAATCCATGGTCCGGAGCGAGAGGGAATGGGATGCCGTCGCCTCCTTCTGCGAAGCAGTCATGCTAGCGAAGGAGGTGGCGGAACGTGAGAGGGAGAGAACCTCACGTCCCAGCCGCCGCGGGAGACGCCCCGGGCGTCGGGGGGCAACCAGTGGCCCCCGGCCACCGTAGGCGCGAGCCTGTGGACGGTGAGTAATGGGCTAGCTCACCGTCCGTCCGTCTCATGACGACAGGCCGTGTCGACGGCGCGTACGTGTTCCACGCGCGCCTCAAGGAGATGTCAGCAAACCGGATGGGGCCCGAGAGGGCCGATGCCTGCCAGGGCTGCGGGTTGTTCGAAAGAGATACCGCGGCCCTGGAACAAAAAGGGCGAAGAAGGAACATGGGTGGGTTTTAGTCAGTACAAGTCTGACACTCCCTCCCGCTCCGCCCAGAGCGGGAGAAGTCATTTGATGATTTCCCATCCCGAAAAAAAAAAAAAAAAAAAAAAAAAAAAGGTTGCTTTGGTTCTCTGGGTAAGACTTGTTTGCTACCACAAAATATGGTTCTTATTCATAAGACCACTTACTGAAAATCTTGAGGTGTATGATATAAATGAGAATCGTTTATGAGAATGAGCTACGGTTGGTTCTTACCCACCATAAGCCTATGGGGTGGTACTTTATTTTACGGCAGCCCGTAACTTATGGGCACCATTAACTTTCTGACTTCTATCCATATGTTTTATTTTGTCTGATTTATTGAAACAGGAAACTTCTGAAAGGGTCTGATATAGGTGTTCTGTAATCGTTTTAAGTGACGGATAAATCTAAGTATTTCATTGCAGATACAAGGTAGAAGGTACATCGAAGCAAACGGCTATCACGTTTTCAGTACTTTTTTTTTGTTGTTGTTTTATTTGCGATGGGTTTGCTCTTGACTCTAGTCTAGGTCAGAGATGACAGAGACAAAGTCGACGATGGCACGAGCTTACCCAGATGAAGCCTGTTCACTCTAACTTTGAAGAGAATCCAAACTAATATTATAAATGCGAAAGTAAGTTTGTTTGTTACCTTTTCACGACGAAACGGCTGATCGGATCTTAATGAAATTTGGCAAGAAGATAGATTTCAACTTGAGGAAGGACATCGGCTATATATCATCACGCTACGACCAATAGAAGCGGAGCAGAAATGAAAAATGTTACGAAAACGGGGAAAATTTGACGCAGACGAAGTTGCGCGGGACAGCTAGTAATATTATAAATGCGAAAGTAAGTTTGTTTGTTACCTTTTCACGACTAAACGTCTGATCGGATCTTAATGAAATTTAACAAGAAGATATATTTCAACCTGAGGAAGGACATAGGCTATATATCATCACGCTACGACCAATAGGAGCGCAGCAACAATGAAAAATGTTGCGAAAACGGGGAAAGTGTGACGCAGACGAAGTTGCGCGGGACAGCTAGTAGGGTTATAAGCGTTCGGAAACACAGACGCAGGCAGAGAGTTCCACTCCTTTGCTGAGCGTGTTATGAAAGACGTTTGAAAACGCTTAGTGCGAATTGGTGGAACAGCAATAAGGTAGAGGTAGTCACATGCAGTGCGTCTAAATGTCCGATGGTAGAAGGGGGACGGTGGGGTGAGGTCATGGAGTACTTGGGCACACTTACCGAAGTACAGATTTTTCATCAGATTTTTTTTTAAACCAGCCAGGCAGCCGTTTCCTACAAAAGTGCAATACTTACCTATACGGTCAAAATGATAAAAAGTTGTTGTACACGGTTTGCTTAATCTAGTTTGCATTTGTTAAATACCCCAAATTAACAATGAAAGACTATATTTTTATAAAAAAATAAACGTGTGTAGTGTTCGGAATGTATTTTTTTTAATACTAAATAAGCTTGCGATTGCCCGGTACTCGCCTGATATGAAGCGACGATGCGGCCTAGGGCAGAGGAAACTTGCCTAGAAGAAACCGAATGGCTCGAACTTTGAAAAGATCCAGATTATAATGATCAGGGAATAGAGAAGCTGACAGTGAATTTTACAGACTGGCGATTTGCACAATAAATGTAGAAGCAAAACGCGTTGTTCGGATCTGTGGAACTTCTACCATAATTATGACGACGCTTCGCCGTATCTCTGCTCGTCCGATGATGAACTGAATACATGTTAATCGTTTGTGCGTCGATGTCCCTTTCGACTTGATTTAAGCGTGGCACCATTTTGCAGAGTCTAAAAATATGTTTAAAAAAAACATCTCCCCTGGATTCGATTCCCAAGTCAGGCAAAGAGTTTGGATTTTTCCATATTTCATAATCTAATGTAATGTACATACTAATAAAAAAACTGAAGAGTTAGTTTGCTTGCTTGAACGCGCTAATCTCAGGAACTTCTGATCCGATTTGAAAATTATTTCAGTGTTAGATAGCCATCAAGGAAGGCTATAGGTATATGTATCACCACATCATCATCAGCCAATAATGTTCCCACTGCTGGGACACAGGTCTCCTGTCAATGAGAGGGAGTGGGCTTTAATCCACCACGCGGGCCGAGTGCGGTTTCGAATTTTTAGTTCTAGGACATGCCGGTTTCCTCACGATGTTTTTCTTCACCGTTTTGAGAGCAGCGGTGATGAAATAAATTACACAAAGTAATGCGCCTGCCTGGGTTCGAACCTTCTACTTGCTACTCGTAAGTCGGGGCTGCCACCGCTGGGCCACCTCTGCTCTTATATATCACCACGCTATGACCAAAAGGAGTGGAGCGGCAATGAAAAATGTTGCGCAAACGGGGAAAATGTGTCGCAGACAAAGTTGCGCGGGACAGCTAGTTTTTCAATAAACGTAGTAAGTAGTCTTGCCGCCTTTAACATGGATATTAAACATAAATTAGGGAAAAACGTTTATTCATACTCATGCTTACCTAGACCTTTTTTTTTTTTTTTTTTGCGGATGGGAAATCATCAAATGACTTCTCCCGCTCTGGGCGGAGCGGGAGGGAGTGTCAGACTTGACTGACTAAAACCCACCCATGTTCCTTCTAAGCCCTTTGTGTTCCAGGGCCGCGGTATCTCTTTCGAACAACCCGCAGCCCTGGCAGGCATCGGCCCTCTCGGGCCCCTTCCTGTTTGCTGACATCTCCTTGAGGCGCGCGTGGAACACGTACGCGCCGTCGACACGGCCTGTCGTCATGAGACGGACGGACGGTGAGCTAGCCCATTACTCACCGTCCACAGGCTCGCGCCTACGGTGGCCGGGGGCCACTGGTTGCCCCCCGACGCCCGGGGCGTCTCCCGCGGCGGCTGGGACGTGAGGTTCTCTCCCTCTCACGTTCCGCCACCTCCTTCGCTAGCATGACTGCTTCGCAGAAGGAGGCGACGGCTTCCCATTCCCTCTCGCTCCGGACCATGGATTGAACCAGGGCCGGACGCGAGAGGTCACCGCCGCCAATCGCCGCTACGAGGACACGGCGGTGCTCAGCCCAAGCGGGGCAGAGCTCCACGGTGTGCTCCACCGTGTCTCCGGCCGATCCTCGCAATGGTAACACCCGGGCGTTTCCTCCCGCCCGATTCGGTGCAGGAACCTCCCTACCTCCCTCCTTACCTAGACCTCTACTAATCTTTTAAATTATTATCAGTAGTAGTAATTAATTCACTGCTAACAATAAACAGGAATGTATCGACTGTGACCTCATTAATATTTAGTGAGAACGTCTAAGCTGTCAGCGATGTAATTACGAACTTACAACATGGATATTGTAATCTGAATTCTGACAGGGGTTGGTAAAGTGTAAACCAGCTTTCGTCTTTAATTTATATTGAACTAGCTGTGCCCGCGACTTCATCCGCGTGGTATTAGATTTTTTCTAAAATATAAGTAACTTACTTCTTAATCCTACATCAACTATCTGACGGTGAAAGTCCCGTCAAAATCGGCCCAGCCGTTCTAGAGATTAGCCGGAACAAACAGACAGACAAAAAATGTTATTTTGGTATAAGTACCGTACCGTATATACATTCATATGCATGTAGTAAAAAGTAGTTATTTTAATATCACAAACAGACACTTCAATTTTATTTATTTGTATGTCATCATACACCGTATACCAAAAAGGGATCACACACAATTAAACATGATCAGTTCGACATGATTCGGCACAGCTGGGCTGCAAAATCGAATACCTTTAGATAAGGTCGCACCTCTGATCTTCGGAGTCATGTCCGCATTATCACTAGTTTCGGTGAAGGAAAACATCGTGAAGAAACCAGAGTAGTTGAGAGATATTTCTCAACGGCATGTTTAGCCAAGTCAGAAGCCCATAAGCCGCATAAAAACTCGGACAACAGATTAGACACTAACCACGCGATAGAGAAAGAAGAAGATCCCATTAAAATGTACATATTTTAACACAGCGTTGATGTTAAAATTACACTGCATGTAAGTGCTTTTTTTTATTTTGACCAGAAATAATAAATTGCTGGCTCACTATAATAAACGCATCACAATTGTAAAGGTCAATTGAAATGGACAAATTTTAACACAGCGTTGATGTTAAAATTACACTGATTTAAAAGTGTTTTTATTTTGACCAGAAATAATAAATTGCTGGCACACTAGAATAAACGCATCACAATTGTAAAGGTCAATTGAAATGGACAAATTTTAACACAGCGTTGATGTTAAAATTACACTGATTTAAAACTGTTTTTATTTTGACCAGAAATAATAAATTGCTGGCACACTAGAATAAACGCTTCACCATTATTAGGTCAAAATAAAAACACTTTAATCAGTGTTTTGTTTTGTTTGGATATCTTTGCGCTGTGTTAAAATTCGTCCATCTATTTTAGTGGGACCATATTATAATGTACAGGTATTAAATTTTGCTGCCTAGCTGTACCGAATCATGTTGTTTAGTAATCCTGAATGAAATTCTAACACGTAGGAATTGCTTCGAATAGGCTTTGTTGTTCAAAAAAGATAGCCAAATCGAATGTGTCAGTCTATCAAATAAACCGAATATTCAATCCAACAAAACTTGGCGAGCTACTGGATCCAAATAAAAACGGAGTATTTTATTTTCTTGCACAAAAATATTTTTTTCGCTCTCCAATTTCTTTCCTTCTCGTATTTCCACAGTATCGTTTTACCATCACTATCTACAAAGGCAGTTTATTTACCGAAACAATTATTTCCCCCTTCACCCACCCTTAGGTTACCTTCTCCTGGATCCATAATGGCCGCCGTAAGTTCCCCGAATTCCCCTTTTTTTTGTCTGTTATCTGATCGTTGCGCTTCGGATCCGTTTTGAAGTTATGGCAATGAAACATTACTTCCTATGACTCAAAATGTTTGTTTTTTTTTTTAACTTTTTCGGTTTCGTATGTTGTTTTTGGGTCTGTATCGTACCTAGAATGCTCCAGTGGTAGTCCTTTCGAAATTATTTAGCCTTTCATTAATGTATCACTGATAAAATTATAGTGATTTTTATTCTCATAATATTATGGTTTATGTTGGATTACAGCTATCAGAAGCATCCACAGCCCCACTTCACCTACTGCTAGGTATAGTCCTCATTTTGCTTGTGCCAAGCTCCACGTGCTTGTGCCAGCCTCACCCAGGATATTTCCACGATAGCAGCAATGTTGTCTGCCCATCTGGGCCCAGTGGCATACCTAATAAACCGTGTAAGATCTGTAATACGGTACATACTCTTTTTGAATCAAAACAAAACACAATCGATTTTTGGCGTCATTCTTTACATGTATTACGAGCCAGTTATATTTCGTAAGTATTGAAAATTGATATAAAACTTACTCATAGGAATCTGATTATGTACCAAAAGTGGACAACTTCAAAACCTATGTAGTTTATAAGACAGTTACTACCCTCAGCTTCCTGGATTAGTCTAGTTAGCATAGCGCCGGTCTGACAACGCAATCTGAAATACAATAGCTCCTAAGCTTAGGTACACGTACGCTATGTTTAGTTAGCATCTGCTAATACATGAACGTATTGAATTTCCATGAATAGATTGCTGTTTGGACATGCCTGAGCATGATTATGTGCGAATTGTGACCTTCGAGGATCTGTGTTTGTCTTTTAGTATGGTGATGTTAGCTATATATTTATTGTATGCTGTTATTAAATTCTCGTTTAGTTTATAAAAATGTAATTTTTCTCAGCAATCGGCAACAGAGGGTTTTGCAAAGTAAGGCGTGACACGCACATGTTTGGGTCGATTTGATTTAGCTTTTTTTATCCCTGTTGTGTGCCAAATAAGGCAATTCCGATCGTATGTGTAGCACCATCATCTTCATCATCTACCTAGCCCTTTCCCAACTATGTAGGGGCAACTTCCAGTCTAACCGGAGTATTTTAAATCATATGTTTAGCATCCCTAAGAAATGTATGAAATAAAGATTCCATATAATTATGGGTTTGGTATTACTTTAATTTAATGTGTAACAAATAAAATAAAATAAAAAAACAATCCAAAAATAATTTGTATAGTCAGGCACCTTTCAGTTCTGGAAAATTTTTAAAACATTTACCAAAACATTTTATAGTACCTAAATCTTTTATCACAACCGCAATCGTAATTTGAAGAGTAAATCGCTTTTCATTGCATTTCATTGCTGCATTATATTTCAAACGATGACACCTTTTCAATATATTATAATAGCAAAAACGACTGTCATTGAACTATTCATCAATAAATTTCAGCGAAACCCTATTCATAATGTTCACATTCACTTAATTATATATTACTGTAAATGTCCACCGAGCTAGCCAACCAACACGCTTAGAACGTCACGGTCTATACACAGATCTCCAGCTCTAGTTATTACCTTTTGTATAGACTATGCTTTCATCTCTTATATCTGTAATGGATAAATGAAGATTAATATGCCAGCTTTAATAAATGAACTATATATTAAGCTTTGCTCATTATAAATACCATCCATAATGTTTTTGATTCCCCAAAGCATAAGTCTTAGATATGGATTAGAGTAATCTATAGTAATCCTTAACATAATACTAATATTATAAATGCGAGAGAAACTCCGCACGTTTGTGACCATTTCACGTCTAAACTGTTAATAAAAACTGAAATTTAATATAAAAGGTTTAAAATACCTCTTAACGAAGCCGAAAGCCATTGGTGCTCCCGGTCATTGCGATCATTTTTTTGTTCTACACCATACCTGGGAACCTTCTAGTTACGGAGATATTAGGGGTCAAAGTTCCAACTTTTTGACAAGTATTTTTTTAAATACAAGTTTTTAATGCGGCGCTCCACATCGCTGTCGATGTGCTGAAGCAGTCGACGGCCTCGGACACCATGGCCTTTCCTGCAGTAAGAGCGCAGGTCGGATAGCGCGGCACGTTAGCATTAAAGATCTCATTCGTCGTGCTCTTGCCACCGCCGGGGTGCCAGCTGTCTTAGAACCCAATGGCTTGGCACGTGTCGATGGAAAGAGACCAGATGGTATGATCATAATGCCATGGAAGTTGGGTAGGCCTTTGGTGTGGGATGCGACTTGCGTCGACACCCTTGCACCATCCCATCTTCCTAGCACGGTGAGCTACGCTGGTGCGGCTGCTGCAGGTGCTGAAAACCTTAAACGGCGCAAATACAATAATTTAATTGGTAATGATGTATTTGAGCCGTTTGGGGTTGAAACACTAGGGCCATGGGGCCCGAGTGCCCATCTTGTATTTCGGGATATCGCCAAGCGGTTGGGCGATGCTTCACGGGACCAGAGGGCTGGCCTCTTTTTTTGTCAAAGAATCAGCATTGCCATCCAACGTGGCAATGCGGCCAGCCTTCTGGGCACTTTTCCTGTCGACCGCGATGTCGACGAATTTTTGACGCCCTGTAATTTTGATACTTGTACATATTTTATTTTTATTTTATATTTATTTGTAGTCTGTAAATAATGTACATTAATATTAAAATAAAATAAGAAAACACCTTAAAAGTTTTTAATGTTAGATTTTTACTTTAAACACCTCCACGACCCCCGTACTATTCAATCCGTCCATCAGCACAATGTTTTGAGTGCGTTACATTGAGTTCTACCACAAAACATGATTTTACACCCCCCAAAAAAAAGTCGTTTCCCAGCAATAATTTTTGCGTAAAGTTACTTAGTTTCATGTACAGAATGCTTGGTTGACGGCTTCGTGATGAGGTGATTTACACCGTGTATATGCAAACTGGGACAAGGTTTATTTTTCATCCTGAACATTGCTTTCGAATGACAACAGCAGCTACTTTAAAAAAAGAATAAATAACCACTTTATTTTACGCACCAAAAAAAATATTGTTTCTTTTTTATGTTTTAACATTATGAATAATTCATAATGTTTTAGTAAAAAATAATGAAATGTTTTTTTTTATTTGCAATGGGAGGTATCGTCATATTGTTATGAAGCTATCGCCTTAAATGCTTCATGTATTTGAAAAGCGTGTAGTTGTTAACGGGTATCATTTAAGCTATCACCAATTTAATTAGTTTTGTGTTTCTTAAATAATAGGGTTTGTCCTCAAAATAGTAGATCTGTCACCAAAATGTAGTCACCAAACAATGCAAAATCAGTTCCACAATAAATCACCTAAAATCCTGAGATATAAGGTCTAGTACCAAATAAATGTTTTTGTATGTATTATAATAGGTGTGTCCTAATAAGTATTTAAGCAAACTAATTTAAAGAGATCACCAATAAATCATATTATGTTACTAGAAAATTGCATTAAGTTCAAATAGTAGTCGACGGAGCCCCGCTACGCGGGGCTCCTATTTCTCTCTGCAGGGTTTAAAGTAACCTAACACGAAGGGGATGTCGGGGTCTTAGTTCGCTCGCTCCGCTCGCTCACTAGACCCCGCCATCCCCTTCGAACCTAACCTGTCCGAGTTGATGTGCCCTATGTCTCTAAGGAACTGATCTATTTATTTGGTGACAGATCTACCATTCTGAGCACAGAGCTATTATTTAAGTAACAAAACTGTTATTATAAGAACGAAGTTTATATTCATGTAATGCAATATAATTTTATTGGTTATCGATCTCTTATTTTACTGATAATTCATACCTGGGAACAATTTTTGTTTATCTGAGAACGAAAATATTTCGTGGCGATAGATCTATTTATTAGGTGATACAACTTGATGACAAATATAAATTTTGGTGATAGAAAATATAGTTCCCGTTGTTAACATACCTCGCGTAACTTATAAACAACCGACAAATGTACTACAAAGTTACTCCATATAAAAACTTTCAACAAACCCGCTTTAACAATACCGTTATTACTTTTAAATGAAGCCCCATCCATACGAACACTCATAAAAAACATGTCACTGCTCCATAAAACGTTACACGCAAACACAAACTCGCATAAAGTCCCATGTTTAATGTTTATTCCGTGCAATACGGACTAGTAATTCTGTAGCAGGAAATTATACGAAGCTAGTACTGGAATGCTAGCATTTTAATTACTGGATGCCGTCGGCGGGTACCTGGTTATTAAAAGAAATAAGTTGGAACGAGGCATGCGATCGACTGAGGTGATTTGGAGTGGCGGCGAGTCACGATTTTCTTTTGTTGTACGGATAATATGTTTCGTATTTTACGAAAGAGCCAATGCAATATCAGCACAAACAGCAGTCAAATGTTCTCAATGGTAATTCCTTAAAAATGATGACATTCAAAGTTCTTAAAAGTGTTTTTGGGCTGCTTCAGATTAGGGTGTTTTCGGCGCGAATCGTTTTTGGAATCGCATGTACGCGCGCCTTTTGTTTCACGAGGTACTTGTACGAGAATTAGTTTGGCTCGTATAAGCCTGAGCCGCCTGCGCTGCCGGTCTCCCCACTTTCACGCCGCTCACGTCGGTATGAGCGCGTATACGTGCGTAAGCTGCAGCATAAGCGCGCTACAAAAAAGCTAGTCTAAAACCGATCTTAGATGTGCTGACCGCGTTCTTTTTCATTTGTGAAATTCGTCATTCACCATTTGTAAAGGACACGGGCGAGACTACATGTATTTTGGGACCCACTCTTAGAGGTAGCGTTCACTATAGCAACTTATACATAGTTATAAAACGACTAAAGACTATCAGAAAAGTAAATGGAAAGTAAGACTGAAAAGTTGGGAGAAAAGAGATATACGTCTATTTACAAGATAACCTAAAAATCTTACGACTAAGGTTTTTGACAGTGGAATGTCTCCGTAATTAAGATTAATCAAAATATAATAATACATAAGACGACTCATAAAGGAAGATTCGAACTACTGTATTTCCCTCGCAGTTTTAGTTCTGACTTTACGTGTTTTGCTTCTTGTCATAAGCCAAAACCAGAATTTTTACTTCATTGCCTGTACCTAATTGATGAATCATAAAACTGCTAGACTGCAGCTAGAGACTAAACTGATTACCAACCCTGTAATTAGTTCAATCGCTATTAAAACTATGTCGTTACGATTTTGATCTATAAGCGAATTATAGTCAAGTAAAACGATTCTTATTACGCTGAGACAAGATAATATTGTTTTACATAAATTATAACAGCCAGAGCTGACTAGCTATGTACAGCTATTAAAAAGCAGGGTTTGTTGAATAAAAAAAGTATGAGTAATAAATCTTATTTTTTGGTATTTTTACATAGTTTTTATTTTATGCAACACAGACGTTACGATGGCCAAGTTGCGTCGGGTTTCGTTTTCAGGGTCGCAGCTTATCAGCCCCCAGCATGAGTGACAAAGGCAGTCGTCTCCTGTTATCTGGAATTAATTAATTATGTTAAAATAAATAAATTCACCTATAATGTAATAAACATAAAGAGTTCCATAAGTAACAAAAGAAAAACAGAAATGTCTAAAGATAATATAGAGGTCGAAGACCTCTGATACCTGTGGAGGGGTATATAAATATTAGGTATAAATATTTCATGACAAAATGCGACAGCCTCCCATCTTCTATTTTGATGACTGAAAGATCTCAGTAAAATACACTACTGCTACCTCGGCCAGTCTTTTACTGCATACTGTTTTAGTCCGATAAAGTATAGGGCAACAGTAAGAATGAGCCTAATATAAGATTACAACAGTATGTATTTATACATATAAAAGCTAAACGAATCTCAGTTTGTTGTTCAGATAGATATCTTAAATAAGTTTTTAACTTATGATATAAATACATGTTTTTTTACAAATATACTTACATCACGTAGATACACCCATCTCTGAACTTTTTCAAAGCCCTGAGCACCTCCATCAAAGAGACGACACCTTTGTAAGAGCGTAAGTCGTAAGAGAAGAAGAAATTAACGCAACGCATGTTTGTGGTTAAAATCAAAGTCCAAATCAAAAACAACTCATTGTCCAATATCCAGAGAAGAATGCGGTAGGTAGTCTATGACAGGGTGCATTATCTTCAGTTCAAGATGTAAAGGCCAAGTCGTCGAGAATCTACAAAATCGCAATGATAAACATAAAATCCCAGACAAAAATACAAACATAACGATGGACTAGATCATCACAGATCTGACAATGACAGTAGTGACGGGACTCAATCGATCATCATTGATACCGTTCCTTTATAAGAAATACTATAAAATCGCCATTGTTCCACTTTTATTAAATGCTTTTGCATTGTTAATTGGCGTTTTAATATCAGGTTTGCATGTTATTTTTTATGAATTTTTGACATAATAGAATGTATAAAAACTATGAGAAAGAGCCATTTGTAGTAAGAAAACCCTTGAGCAAAAACACATGTCATTGGATTGGAACGTAATCGGAAAAAAGTTGCGTTTTGTAATTGCACGATTACTTAATTTTAGTAAATTGAAAATATTTATAACTTTTGATTCCCGAGTCCTAAAAATTCAATATTTTAAAAATAAATATCTCATAAAACTGTAGTTATAATTATTTTATATTTACACTGGAACGGAGTTTAGTTAATTTTTAGATTCTTTGGGTCCATTTTCGCCAGCCTCCTTTTAGAATAATGAAATAAGTAAAATCTAATTAAAAAATAGATGGACTAAAACATCACACAGATTAAAGCACACAGGATTAAAATAAGAATTTAGAATTTTCGTAAAGAATAAACATAACAAAAAATATGTTTTGTAAACAGCTGCTATTCTTACATAAATTATTATGTTGTTGTCGCTACAGCATTTTCTAATAGAATCTGAAAAGAAAATATATTTTTTGGGCAGACATTTTCATTTTTTATATAACTTATAATATAAATTATAATGCATCAATTATCTCACATTATATTCCACACCAAAGACACCATAATTACATTACATAAAGTCTCCTTCCTGTTTTCTCGATAATGATGTTCCACTTTTCTTAAACGATGACAAGGGTCTGACGCCGTTTCGTTAACGCGAGGTTAAAATGTTCACAAAGTAATATTGTTATGTCATCGTCTAATTAGCAGCAGAGCAAAACATAAGATGCGGGGCTTTTAGTTGGCCTACTTATTTATGAAACCAGGCTTTTTCTCGCAAGTTTATTTAAATTGGCATAGTTTAAAGATATTAACTTGCTAGATATTTTGTTTGTCTTTATAATCTTTAACTATATAGCTGTCCTGCGCAACTTCGTCTGCGTCACATTTTTCCCGTTTTCGCAACATTTTTCATTACTGCTCTGCTTCTATTGATCGTATCGTGATGATAAATAGCCTTTCTCGATAAATAGGCTATCTAACACTGATAGAATTTTTCAAATCAGACCAGTAGTTCCTGAGATTAGCGCGTTCAAGCAAACAAACAAACAAACTTTTCAGCTTCAGCTGATATTAGTATAGATTATGGCGATTAAAAACAAGATATGGAAGGCAGTTGACTTAATCCCCATTAAACATACACCGAACACCTGCAAGCAGTCGTGGATCTCGGCGGATACCTGGCAAACTATTGAGTACAGGAAAGACCTCAAAGCCCAGGGACTGTTAAACCAAGAGGCAAGAGACAAATACTCGGAGCTCAGCCGCCTCATCCAGTTGAAATGTCGTCGCGATAAAAACAATTTTGTTGGTCGCATCTGTCAAGAAATTGAAGCACACGCGACAAAAATCCAAAGTGCTGACCTTTTTAAGAAAGTGCGTCTTCTAACCAACCAATTCAAACCCAAAACATGGGTAATCGAAGACGAAGATGGCACTCCACTCCAAGACCTGGACGCTATATCAGAAAGATGGCGGAACTACTGTGAAGAACTATACAGAAATCCTAATGCGACCGGCAACGCCTCATTCAATGACTGCAATAGGACTTCACAAGAACCATCTATTATGTACTCGGAAATTGAAGCGGCCATAGCCTCACTTAAGACCAAAAAAGCACCGGGGCCGGACCAGATCACAGCAGAGTTGTTAAAAGCTTCCGGATCGGTGGGCATAGATGCTCTACACAGAATTTGTAATGAGGTATGGCGTACTGGTGAGTGGCCAAGCGACTGGACAAAATCAGTCATCCTGCCTTTACATAAGAAAGGCTCCACTTCGAAATGTGACAACTATCGCACCCTGGCTCTAATATCTCATGCCAGCAAGGTACTGCTACATATTTTAAACAACAGAATTCGTCACTTTCTAGACTGGCAGATCCCTCAGGAACAGGCTGGGTTTGTAAAAGGTAGGGGAACTCGCGAGCAGATCCTCAACGTCCGCCATTTGATAGAGAAGTCATATGAGTTTAACACACCTCTCATTATGTGCTTCATAGACTACAGTAAAGCCTTCGATTGCGTAGTCTGGCAAAGCCTGTGGAAGATACTTTTGGAGCTTGGAGTACCGCATCATCTGGTATCCCTAATTCGAGGCCTATACTCACAAAATAAAGGCATAGTGAAGGTGGACCAAACCATCTCTAACCCCTTCAGTTTCGGAAAAGGCGTCAGGCAGGGCTGCATTTTATCTCCCATCCTTTTTAACGCTTATGGAGAATATATTATCAGACGTACCTGTGAGAACTGGGAAGGTGGTGTGACGATAGGTGGAACCAAGTTAACGAATCTCCGCTACGCTGACGACACTACTCTCCTAGCATCCTCAGAGTCTGAAATGGTAGAACTCCTTGGAAGGATGGAACGCATCAGCAGGGAGCTGGGCCTACAAATCAACCACGCAAAGACCAAACTAATGGTGGTGGACCGTGCACATAAATTGGAGCTTACTGGCGCTCTTAATCTCGAAACGGTCGACGACTTTATTTACCTAGGCTCTAACATATCCAACACAGGATCTTGCGAAAAGGAAATTCGTAGACGCATAGGCATGGCCAAGAATGCTATGTCTCAGCTCCACAAAATATGGAGAGATCGCAACATTTCGCGGAAGACCAAAGTGAAATTGGTCAACACGCTGGTCTTTTCGATTTGCGGATACGGAGCAGAAACGTGGACCTTGAGAAAGGCGGACCGAGCTCGTATAGACGCCTTCAAGATGTGGTGCTGGAGGAAGTTACTTCAAATACCCTGGACTGCCTTCCGCACCAATGAGTCCATCCTACGAGAGCTCAAAATAAAGACCAGACTCTCTACGACCTGTCTCCGTAGAGTCTTGGAATTTTTCGGCCATATAGCAAGGAAAGATGGCAATAACCTCGAACAACTGATGGTTACCGGCAAGGTGGATGGTAAACGACCAAGAGGTCGCAGCCCTTTGCGATGGTCCGACCAGATAAGCTCTGCTCTTGGTACAAAATTCCACGATGCGCTTCACTTGGCCAAGAATAGACTGAGATGGCGAAACATAGTCATGAAAAAGATGTTTGCAAGGGTGGATCACGACCCTCAGTAATGAGGAACACGACTTGAGGAGGAGGAGGATGGCGATTCTCACACGTCTTGAAAGAAAAAAATTGTGGGAGTAGGTAAAGCACGCAGTTCTGCGGTGTACGTGTTGTAGGCATAAACGGATTACATACAATCCAATGCGACGTGATATCCGCTGCCAGACCGCGTGGACGAGCGCGGTGTTGTGTGAGAATCAACTATGACTGACTGGCAGTTGCAAATCAATAGTAATCTTTATTACACAAGAGAGTGGTTACAAAACTGTGTGAAATCCCTGAGTCCTGTGCTAGGTGATAGATCTGTGTTAAAAAAGCCAGAACAGGAGGAGATATAACAAAATCTTATGCAATGAGATTTAAAAATATATAAAGACCATGAACTAGATCTCGTTTTCTTTCGTTTCAAACGAAAGGCTACACGGTATAAGGGACGTAGATGCGCATCTATCCTAAGCTGAATGAATTCAGTATTTGACTCTCGACCTTCCAAAGAGGAGAAAAGAAAGAGTTTGCTTGTTCGTTCGTTTTGTTCGTCATACCCTTTTAATATATATTATAGGTATAGCCACTTCAGTTTATTAGAAAAACATTAAAAACTATGATCACAAATAGGTGGTTTAGTGTACCTAAGTTCTTACGAACTATCCCTCACCAGAGTCTTTTAGGTGGGTTCAATCCAAAAGTCATTTAATTTCCAGCTTTATTGGAGGGAGGGAACGACTTAAAACTTGAAATATCGGTCGAGTAAAAGTCGCCAGCGCGGGCTAGCCCTAAAGGTTATTGAGCGATTGCCCTCTGGCAGTCATTTCGATGCACTTAGCTCAGATCATTGGAGAGAGCAAAAAATACCTCATAAAAATTGTTATGAAGCTTTTAATTTCGTTCAGCGGATATTAAAATTTTTGCTGCCAGAGAAATGCAGTGATCCCGTTTAATATTAAATGGAACTGAGAAGATCGCCAGTTATATAGATTTTGAAGGAACTACAGTACCTATTCCGTGAAAAACTTTTTCGCATCATCCTCCTTGTAAAATACTCATTTCCAGCTGGATCTCGTTTGAATGGAAGCCCAGTGCAACTTAATAAAAAATAAGTTTGGCAAAAGATGATCATTGTGTCATTGTGTCTTTATGTCGCTTAAAAAACACACACACACACACACGCAGTAACCAGGGATGGGAATAGGTGGTGCTATTTTGTGTCATTGAAGCTGATTGATAATGTTAATATGGACATGCACCCGGATTCCCGGGAATATTTTTCTTAATGCCGATGTACAAGATGAAGTTAAACCCCAATATAGATGTAGATTTTTCGGTATAGTAACATTCGATAAATTAGATTATATTGAGTGGGTAAAACGAAACAGAGTCCTTACCTCACCCGCTATAAAAGCGCGAGGATAGGGATGACTTTAGTGACCAATACAATATTTTCGTAAAACTGAATACGTACTATGTAAAATACAAATTCCTTAAATAGTTAAATAAAATAAAATAAAAAACATATAAATTTCCGGGATTCAGAAGGCATATCCATGTTATGATAGCGTCACTAAATCCCTATTCCGATTACTAGCAATTACACAGTGACACTATCGAAAGGTCTAAGAAAGAAAGAAAACGGGCCAAGTGCGAGTCGGGCACGAAGCGCACGAAGGGTTCCGTACCAGAATTTATAAAAACGAGCAAAAAAAAACACTTTTTTGTATGGGAGCCCCCCATTAAACATTTATTTTATTCTGTTTTTAGTATTTGTTTTCGTAGCGGCTACAGAAATACATCTGTAGAAATTTCAAATGGCTAACTATCACGGTTCATGAAATACAGTCTGGTCACAGACGGACGGACGGATAGCGAAGTCTCAGTAATAGGGTCCCGTTTGATCCTTTGGGTACGGAACCCTAAAAAACACATACTGTATATTAAGTGTGTGTTTTTTTCTCAAAATTAACGGTTTCGATTTCTGGCTAGGAATAATATATCATTTTTAGTTTGCATCAATATCGGGCTCGAGACTCCGTTGAGTATTTTTGGCTATTACTCATATATTCTGTTATAGCCATCCACGCCCGCTTGTAAAACCACTCTGTAGGTATATAATATAATAGTATTTACTCTAAACATACTTATTTAGTGAGCGATCAGCAAACTCTATTGTTTAATTTATTAAATATCAACAGAGCCGGCTTTGGTTGCTGTGCACATTAATACAATTTATTTGCGTTTACCTGTACAATAATTTGGATTTATGTATGTAATGATTTTCATTGCGTATTTTCTAAAATAAATATATACACTATCTACATTGCTAAGAGGATAACAAATAAGCAAATAAATGCATACATACTCTGCTAAAATTCTAAATATATTTTTTTATTTAAAATTGAAAATGAGACAAAATCAATTTATCTTGGCGTCATATAACCTGGTGGCCTACCATAGTGCTTAAAGCAGATTTCTTTCATTCTTATTCTAGGGTCGGAAAGAGACAGAGCTATACGGGTTGTCTAGCTCCATCTCTTTGCCACTCTGGAATAAGAAAAATTAAAAATTTAAAAAACCCCCGACACAAAAAACCTCTAAAAAAACAAAAATAAAATAATCCAAGCGTCTTAGCGTCGGGGGTCCGCTTTGTTATGTGCTTGTACTAAGCGGTCTACTTAGCGGTCCCCCGACGCTAAGACGCTTGGATTATTTTATTTTTGATTTTTTAGAGGTTTTTTGTGTCGGGGTTTTTTTAAATTTTTAATTTAATTTTTATTTCATGCTTTTTAAACTTATATTGTTTTATCTTAGCCTTGACTGTCCGAATACTGGGCATAGGCCTCCCCCATTGCTTCCACTTTTCTCGGTGTTGCGTGTCATCTCGCCAATTAACGAAAACAAAAAACTTTCTGGGGGGGGTTACCATCCAACCCCCCCCCCCCTGGCAATGCCCATGATGACAAGTGACAAGATTTCAAATTTCGAATCGATCAGACCTGTGGAAATTGCTAATTTCCCTTCAACTAGAAAAGAGGTGATGGCCTTCAAACGGCTGATCAGATTTTATCGAAACATAGTTAAGAACACTCTCGATTAAAACACCTTTCAAACGAAACTAATTTCATCAAAATCGGTTCATCCGTTTAGGAGCTACGATACCACAGACAGACACACAGATACACAGATACACACGTCAAACTTATAACACCCCTCTTTTTTGGTCGGGGGTTAATAAAACAATACTGCTTTAAGACGTCATAGTAATCCCCCGGACACCGAGGATAGATGCCAAAAAAAACAAAAAGGATATATAGGAGGATAGGTAGTGGTACGGAGCACAAAAAACGAACAAGGAAGAGGGTAGACCGATTTGTCTGCACATAAACACCCACTCGCAGTAACTTCAGTTTATCCGTGATCATGGCGTTTGCAACAGCGCCGAAATATCGGGAACTCGAAACAAATAATACACATGGTAAATATCCCGTTGCAAGTGTTATTAATAGTGTTAGTGACCATGTCAGTTTAAAAACATATATTAAAAAAGGATATGTTAATATTCTTTTGTTTCGTGTGTTTTCAATAAATACTGATATATTATTCTCTTCATATCTCTTCGTATCTCTTCTAAATATTTCTTCTTGTTTTTTATATTATTCTTATCATTCTCTTGATTTAAACAAAGCACAAGCAATCTGAAAATGCACAACATTCATTGACTTACCACATCGCAATTCTGGTCACGTGCGGTCAACATCACATGCATGATAATTTCTCTTTAACATAGCCTTTCTTACCTAGCGGTAAGAGCGAGTTTCGTATTTAAAATGTCGTTGACCATACTATGGGCCAGAGGTAAATATTTGCATGTGTATTGAAGGAGGTCCCAATCAGAGTTGCTTTGTGCAAGACGCAAGACAAAGAGATGCCGACGGTAGACGCTAGGTACTTGTGGGCTCAAGCTATCTAAAGTGATTGGAGCAAGAAGATACCAGTGTGTTGGTAGAGAAAGCAAGTTGGTTGGAAAGACAAGAGGTTGGGTCAAGTTTTAGTTATCTTAGGGTTCTGATATTTCATGTTGCTTTAGGACTATAAGTTCTCAAATCGATTTTGATTGGCTATGTTTTTGAAGACAAAACAGGATGAATTCCTGCTTTTTGCGAATTTTGATCGTGAAAACTTGCTAAAACAATATTATATACAAAAAGATCGCTTGAAAATTGTTGTTTTGTTGGTGAAGGAAAACGTCGCGTCGTAAGGAAACCGGCCTTTTCTAGAAATCCGAAATTGACATTTGACATTAAAAAACCTGTATTGAGCCGACGTGGAGGATAAAGGTCCACTCGTTTTCACAGAGAGGAGGCCTGTATCCCAGCTGTGGGAACGTTATAGGCTGATCAAGCCTAATCATCTGCCTAGCTTTTTCCAATTTAGTTTGGGTCAGCTTCCAGTCTACCCGGTTGCAGCTAAATATCAATATTTTACGTGAAGCGACTGCCTATCTGACCTTCACAACGCAGTACTGGGGAATACGATACCCCTTGGTAAGACTGCTGGTCAGACTTTCGGGTTACTGACTATCATCTGTAACGACTGTCTAAGATCAACAATCGACAGGTGGAACTAACGTGGTTTCCAAGACACGGAGGAAACTCCGTATGTAATGATGATCACGCATCCACAGGCCGACCTTGGCAAGCTCGGCTTAACCATAAAGATCGACCCGAGCAGCTGTTATTATTTAGCCACGTTCTGCGTTGATATTATTATTATTCAGATTGACTGCTTCAATTGTATTCTGAGTGAATTCACACAGACCGCATTTTATACAATTTCTCTTGTAGCTGTAAATACCTATCGCTAATCTAGATTTACGTTTTATTTAAGCTATTAGAACTATAACTGCACTATCGTATTAGGTAAGCCTGTAATGATAGTGTGTGTGTCCTTAAATAAATAAAAATAAAAATTATCTAAGTGTTTATTAAATTTTTAATAAAGCTATCACTAGTTTCAGCTGCTATTATTACGCAGGTCTATAAAACAAACGGTTGATTTGAAACGCAAACACAGTGATATCACCAACCAAATATTTGAGGCAATTTTAGGCAATCAGCAGATAAAATGATGTTTGTTTTTCTTTAAATTGACCAATGAATATTCAATTAATTGGCTGAGCTTGATTAAAAGCCCTTCAGTTTGTTGAATTGTCAAATTATTACTAGGATTCGTTTAAAGCTTAATGAGTTCAGTTAGTAATGTTTCATTAAAAATGTTTGTGTTTATTTCTAAAATTATTTGCAACGCTGATCAATCCCTATTAGACTACTTCTAATTTTATTATTTATTTCTTGCATGGGTACATTAAGCCGGTGTTCAGCAGTCGATCGCTCAACCACTGCGCCAACCGAGCCGTCAAATAATGTTAAATTTATATTATTGTCTTTCCACCAAATTTGTACACCAGCCATGGTCAAACATATTACACCAAAGAAGACCTTGTAACACCTTAAGCATCATATTATGTTTATTATCTACACATGTTTTTACAAATAAATGAATCTTTATATTATCTTATCTAAGTACTATAAAGGATCTTTGTCCACCAATACCATCTTTATAATCCATTCTAAATTCAATTCAAAGTTGTTCGTATTCGAGACGTTTGAAACAGCACATTGCTGGAGTTTTACCAAGAACTTCTATTTACTCGCTCGGCAAGTGACAAGTTCTTCTGTAAAACTAACACCAAACAGTTTTCATGTAAACTTTCTTCTTGGTGGAGAAGTTTGTTATAAAATAAATACGATCAACAGTTGACTGCGTGTTTATTTATCTCTTTGAAGTAGATTTAAACTTTGGAGGAACTGCGGTATTTCCTATCGGGTATTCTCGTTTATCTTTAACATATATTATGACATACCGATTTTATAGATGCACAGAAAATATTGAAAGATAGTATTGCCTGGTGCCCACAAAATAATGGTTAATGTAAAAAGATGTACCAGTCAACTGGTTGACTAAACGAAAGGTTCTTTGAATGTGGACTAATGTTTCTGAACTATCCGACTTGCAATTCAGATTTCACAAATATATTGTCTTTGAAAGAGTTACTTTTATAATAACCTCATAATTGAAGTTCAGTTTTATCAGCCACTTCAATTTTGTTTTTACTTTTACAATAGCCCAGCGCCCCCTCCAATCCTGTCTGATTACTGGGTCAGACTAATGTGTGATTCGGTTACTGATTTCCTAGTAATAGCTTGGCTTGCAAAACTTGTTTCTATTAATTCCTACATGTCTAACACTATACAGTAGAATAGCTTTGTACATCAGAACATAATACAAGATGTACACAGACCCTTCATGAAGCCGTCAACCAAGCATCTTGTACATCAAACTAAGTAACCCTACGCAAAAAATATTGTTGGGTGTAATGACCAACAAAAAGCAACTTATAACAAAACGTACTACAACGCCATCTATGAACAAACAGAATAATTAATATGGTCTGAATCTCGCAGGCAAGGTTTACATCTACTTAAGAGTATATAGAAAAACCCGACAACAATTGTCGGGCAGTTGCCCACCAGACATACTACCTGTCTGGTCTCTATATAGGGGATGAAGAATTTACACCCTGTTCTTCATCCCCTAAACTGGGAAAAAAAATATTTTTTTGAGACGGATATCTCATTCATCATTTTCATCATTTTTCGGTAAAACTCAATTGTAACGCACTCAAAACATTGTGCTGGTGGATGAATTGAAAAGAAAAAAAGGATTACACTAGTTTTTACTCCCTATAAATTGTGAAGAGGAAATTGTAAGATCTACTACTACAGGCAGGCGAGTGAATAAAACTGACACGAAGATGTCTAATAACAGAAAGTTTCCATTTGCAATGAAACTCTGTTACGACTTAATGTCTCACGGCAAGTTTATTGTGTTTTATAACGGAATTCCTTGCTTTGTTCCTCGTTTTCCTGTTGTTTAATCGAATTGTTTTGTGTAATTTTAGTTATTACAGGATTATCAAAGTGCAATTAGAATTCTTGTAGAAAGGAGGTGACTGCTGCTGGCCTACTATGATGTCTTAAAGCAGTATTGTTTTACTCTTATTCCAGTGTGGGAAAGAGACGGAGCTATACAGGGTGTCTAGCGCCATCTCTTTCCCACACTGGAAAATGAGTAAAACAATAATGTTTTAAGACGTCATAGTAGGCCACCTTTTTTTTTAATAATGTTTACGACGTCATAGTAGGCCCCCTGAGATAAAGTTTGGAAGAAGAAGACATGCTGCGCCGATTGTGATACGTGAAAAATTGTGATAAGGCCAGGAGAATGATGATGAAACAGAATTCTAGTGTTAAATAAATATCATGTTTTTATCCGCTTATTCTTAGCTTCACCTGTATGTATGTTTGTTTGTAACCGACTCCTTTGGGCGCGGTTTTGACCCACTTTAAAAAAAAAAACAATTTTCAAAATAAGTTTTTTGTTAATTTATATAATTTTCATCTATAGTCGATAAGGCAGGAATTGATGTTAATTTTAAATTTCAACCATTATCTCTAACCAATTTATCTAAAATTAGGAAATTTTCGAATACCAAAAAAAAAATTAATTCAACAGAGCAAATAATAGTTTTAAAACTCTAAAAAACACGCTAGATAGAGATTTTACTATTAATACAGCTGTCCACATGAATAATTTGGAAAATAATTAGAGTTACTTATAGTTATCACGGAATTAATAGTAGATTAGAACAAATAATAGTTCAAAATTAAAAAAAAAAACAAGCTTTTATGAATAAACCAAACTAAAAAGTAGCAAATAAATAATAGTTAAAAAAAACTAAAAAACACGCTTTTTATAGAACACCGAACTAAAAAATAGAAAATAAATTGTTCGGAGTTCGCTGTTTTATAAAAAGCGTGTTTTTTAGTTTTTTTAAATTATTATTAATCTTGAAATGGTTTACTATGACAGAAGCTTCAGTAAGAGCTAATTTATCCACATCACTAGCGATGTCCCACCTCCTGTCTTGTGCCTGCCTTATGCAACTCCAGCTAATTAGTAATTTAATTTTTGGCTCTGGAATGGAACAAATAGCTCTGGCACATGTATAGAGGTGTCGATAATCACTTAACATCAAGTGTTACGTCGGTTTTCGTTTGCGTATCAATACAACAAACAACAACATTAATAAACAACTTACTATTCCTTCTTGAAGTCGCAAAGAAATAGAAAATCAACCGGCTCGCCAAGTTTCGACATAAAACCGTACAAAACTGACAACATACAGCACCATACGAGCATAGCAACATCCGACAAGTTGCCAACATTTCCATTCGCTATGAAAGTTACTTCAGTTCAACTGAGTGTGTGTTAACCACAAGTTACGGCGGCGGTGGATGGCGGCGCAAAGTTGATGCAGTTTGACTGTATAGCGACTTAAATTATTGTAACTGTGATGAATTCATTCGATATGCTAATCGGAGATAAGTTTGTTTCTGTATAATTTTGCACTTACGACCGCGTCTTGGATGGTGAATCATGTGTAAAAAACTTCTCACACGGTGAAGCGATGACTCGGAGGAATCCTTTAGATGCAACAAGCACAAGACCCGATTATGATCAGGGAACAAAGAAAGTGGCTGTGAATTCCATAAACCCGGCGGTTTGCACAATAAATTTAGAAGCATAGCGCATTGTTCGGATCCGTGGAATTTCAACCTATAACGCAGACCTCGTTACCAGATCAGGCAAAGTGTTTTTGGCTTATTGAAATCAGGAATTCCTTTGTATTAGTCTATATAGGTGCCAAAAGGCTCGTTCTCAATTAATGGGACTTACGAGAAGATGCACATTTCTGGTAAAATGTGGTGCTTCTGCTTTTCCTTTAGGAATACACACGTAATGGTTCCTCAAGGAACCATGAACCATTTACCATTATGTGTGTATTCTATAAAAGTACTAGGTATTTACACTGCGGTGAAAGAAAATGCGGTATGCTAGGTTGTAAGCGAGTGGTGGTGTTGCCTGTACGGCGGATGTAATTAGACGGAATCTTGTGGGGATGTGTAAAGTCTATGAAATAAAAATGCTTATCTTGGAGAGACTGGTTTTATATAACATTAAAATCCCTGTAAATTTAAACAAAAGTGAACCTAGACTACCACAACCGTTCACATTTTCTTTACCATTTTACAAGTTATGTTTGATATAATAGTGGCCGATCCTATTGCCATCAGCCACGGAATCACAAGTCGTTATTCCGTGCCTGTAGTAAAAATTCTTATGAAAAAACCCAATAAGATTTTGCACAACCTAGGAATCGAACCCTCAGGACCGCATGCATCGGGCCTGTGGACGGTAAGTATTGGGCTAGATTACCGTTCGTCCGCCTTATAACCACAGGCCGTGTCGACGGCGCGTTCGTGTTCCACGCGCGCCTCAAAGAGATGTCAGCAAATCAGGAGGGGTCCGAGAGGGCCGATGCCTGCCAGGGCTGCGGGACTGTTCGAAAGAGATACCGTCGCCCTGGAACACAAAGGGCTAAGAAGGAACATTGAAGGGTTTTAGTCAGTACAGTACAAGTCTGACACTCCATTTTGCTCCGACCAGAGCGGGGAGGGGGTCATATTAATTTGTGGTAGGCTCAGGATGTCTTCTTCTTCCATACTTGTATTATTATTATTTATTTATTTTTTCTTTAAAAAAAAACGTTGCCCCACACTAGGAATTTCTCCTGTATCGTGGGTGCGTTTACAAACATTTAAACTCACATACACAAACATCCAGACCCGGAACAACTATCTGTAGGCCATACAAATATTTGTTTCGTGCGGGGATCGAACCCGCGACACGCAGCGCAGCAGTCGATCGCTCAACCACTGCGCCAACCGTGCCGTCAAAAACACAATTAAAAATAATATGTTTGTTATATTTGGCGCTGTTTCAGGGTTATTTGACTAGAGACGATATTGTACTGAAGCCTCATGTTTCAGTTGAAGCTGCTGTGTTTACGGTATACGCAATTTACTAATGATCTGAATTTCCATCGCACATCGACTACCCGTCAATTATTGGTTAATTGCAAAGTTGTGTATCATCCATTATAATGCGTGATTGCGTAGTACCAATATAACTAGAGCGAGGCATGTAGGTGTAATATAATAACATAATATATTGTAGACACGAATCTATACCTTAATATCCTACTAATATTTTAAATGCGAAAGTTTGTGTGGATGGAAGGATGTTTGTTTCTCTTTCACACAAAAACTTCTGAATGAATCAGGATGAAATTTCGCGAAAAGGTAGTTTATAACCTGTATTAACACATATCGACTCAAACGTCATACTTTTTATCACGGTAGTATGATCCCGTGGGACAATTACTGAACTCAACGCAGGTGAAGCCGCGGCATAGGCTAGTAATATTAGAAATGCGAAATTATGAATGGATGGTTGGATGTTTGTTACTCACTCACGCTAGAACAGCTGAACGGATCTGGATGAAATTGGCAACGAGATAAATGATACTCCAGAGTATCATTTATCCAGAATAGCACATAGGCTACACTGTTTTTCTCACACTTACAAATCCAAATCAAAGTATGGCAACAATTGGAAAGTAATATACATATACATTAGTAATAATATAGATTTAGCATTAATTCAATAAATAATTCTTCAAATATTATTACAAAACGAGAGTAGGCATAAATATTTAAATCAGAAATCTATTTATTTTTATTCGAATAGGTACTACAACACTCTACATACATACACTTACGCCTTCTCTCAAAGATTTATTGTTAGTAAAAAATACTCACAATAAATATCTTAGCCATCCAAATAGAGCACAAAACAACTGTGCTCATGTTTCAGTTGAAGTTGAAGCTAGTTTCATTGTTGAGTTATTTATTATTAGTTTTGCCATAGAGGTAGGCAGAAAACACAGAACGCCACCTACTACACTTACTCTTAAAATACTAACTCTAAAATCAAGTTGGTAAAGAAAGTCTTAATCAAAACTACCCATTAATTGTATCTAAATAAAAACCTCTCAAACGTCTTCCATCTGTTTATCCAAAACTCATTATTAGGGTTCTGTAGCTCCGAGATTCATTTCAATAAGCCCGGGCTTTTTGTAGCAATAAATTATCTGCAGCCGGCGAGACTTGAATATTCACTATGATAATAGATTTGGGACAAACATTTATTGAAGAATCTTATTGCAAGACCAAAGATGTTTCAGAGGCTTTTTTTTTATTTTTTGTAAAACGAGGTTGAGTTGTGATGCGGAGGAATGAGGAAAATGTCGTGAGGAAAGTTTTGAGTATGAGTGTCAGTGGATGAGTACCTATAAGATTAGAGGAAGACCAAAAAAACGATGGATGGACTGTATGAAGGATGAAAGGACGTGTCTGAAGAGATGACGAGTATAATACAAAAGTATGGAGGAAGAAGACATGCTGCGCCAACCCCAAATGAATTGAGATAACAGCAGGAGAATGTTGAAAAAGATGGTTGAGATGGACTGGATGCGAAAAGCCAACTTGGTGTTGTGGCGTAGCTTGTTGGATGCATATTTCCAGCAGTGACATACTCCGTGTTGATTAAGGTCCTTTTTTGTGATAACTACATTGCCACAAAGCACAGAACCCTCTCAACGGTAGCAACTAGAAGTTGCAGTACTAATAAGATTCTAGGCACCGAAACTGTGCACAGCGCACAACTGCTGTCACGAACTGACTCATTTTTCACGAACAAAGCCGTCGGTCATATATGTCGTATTGAGAGTATTTGCGGGTGAACGGTGACATGCTTGGTTTGTTAGGAAAGTGTTTTCAATGCCACCTATTGGTAAAAACAATAGCGGCCGAGCCGTCTTCTTGTTCTGTAACCTCTTTCCACTCAGTTCTAACAAACATATGTACGGTATTTTCTTTATGTTCTGATTTTTTCGATAGAGGTTTAATTATCTCACTCTTCACAGACATCTTGTCAAGAGTTTATCTGTTATCACTCGTTATGGTACGGTCATAAAAAAAATACATATGTATATAGTTTATTTTATTTTTAATTATTTTGTAACCCAATCGTTACCTCATAACAATTACAATCTAGCCTTGAGGCTAATAAGTAATTTAAATTTTACTTAATTTCCTAGTAAATTTATACTAAAGAATGTGTCCATTGGCACTTTTCTTATTGTCTCTATTATGACGGAAGGACACATAGTTCTTGTGTTCTTAAAAGAACACACATAGTTATTGTGTTCTTAAATTCAAAAGGCTTAGTCCTTTTCAGTCTCCTTACTATGTCTGTGGTGTCAAGGAGCTGAATAGCCTCGACGTCACATGTTTATGAAATCTTTGTTCATGAGCTTCGGCGTATTTTTTTATAACTTTACCGACAAGGTCCACTCATAAGTCCCGGTGGATGTCCTCGTTTCTAATGTACCAGGGAGCGTTGGTGATGGAGTTGACAGCAATTTTTACTTTATCTACTGCTTCTTTGTGAGTAACACCAATAGCCAGGATGACTGTGCCATCTGCGAAGGTTGCAATGAAGTTGTTTTCCATTTCTGGGATATCACAGGTGTACAATAGGTACAAGATTGGGCCAAGAACACTTCTTTGTGGTACACCAGCTTTTATTTGCTTGAGATCGGAATAAGCATCTTCATGTCTGACTCTAAACGTCCTCTCTGTGAGGTAGGATTCTAAAATGTCTGCAAATTGTTTTGGCAGCATTTTCCTTACCTTATAAATAAGACCCTTATGCCAAACCAAATCAAATGCCTGTGCTATATCTAGAAATACTGTAGAACAGACTTTTTTTCTTCTAGAGTTTGCTATAATGTTGGTAATTCTATGTACTTGGTCTATAGTGGAGTGTTTTTCTCTGAAGCCGAATTGGTAATTTGGAATCAGTTTTCTATCTTCTATTATAGGTTTTAAGCATCTTACGAGTAGTTTTTCAAATAATTTTGAAATGGTTGGCTAAAGTGATATAGGTCTGTATGATGTTACTTCCTGGGGTGGTTTTCCAGGTTTGGGGATCATTATGACTTCAGCAACTTTCCAGATATCAGGCACGTGTTTCAATCTGAATGCTGCATTTATAAGGGTTGTAAGTTTTACTATGGCTTTTCGTGGCACATTTTGAAGGAGTTTACCAATGATAAGGTCGCATCAAGGCGATTTCTTTTTGGCTAAGTTATTTATCATATTTTTTACTTCTTTCGGCGTAACTAGTTTTATATTGAGGTCGTCCTGGTGAGTGACATCCAGTGTTATGTTTTCAGAGCTTTCCTCACCGCTGGTTTGAAAAGTTTGTTCTAAATGTTCTGCAAATATATTTGCTTTCTGTTCATTACTCATGGCCCATTTGCCATCTACTTTTTTAATGGGTGAAACATGGACGATGGAATGGGGATCTTTTTGTAAGTCTATTCAACATTGTTTTGTCAGGTGGATATCTTGATTGTTGCCATTTTTGTCTCTGAGCTCTCTTTGTGGCTATGAGGTTTCTAACTTCTAACGGGTATCTATGACTTGCGACTTTTCTTTTCAAGAGAGGTGTATTTCCCCAAGCGCAGCTTTGAATGTTTGTCACAAATTTTGTCATTTCTTCATCCAACTGCTGAATGTTTTTGAGTGGTACTTTAAGGTCAATGATGTTGTCTAAATCGAATTTGAAGCTATCCCAATCCGTATTCTTATTTACTAAAATTGGATTGCTTTCTTTCTGAAAAGTGAGCACTTATATTGCCCCAATATTAAACTATATAACATATGTATAAAGCAGTTCACTTCTTTGTCTTGAAAATAAACCATTTTCCGCTTAACAATACCTACCAATTTGCAACGAGCCTGTTCATACCGGTCCCTCGTTTTAACTTTATTCTGCAAAATGAAATTCAATTTTATATTTTAAAATTTTTAAAGTAAATTTTGGAACAATCCTTGTATGCAGAACCTGACATATACACAGTGTTAAAATTTGTGAGTTTTTCCTTAATCCCCCTCCCGCTGTGTGCGGAATTGGGCTTTAATTTTAAGTCTTTGAAAGTCCCCGGATTGCCCTAAAAATACTTTAAAAAATATCGCCTCCAGGAAATGTATTTTAAGAGTACCTAAATTGCTGTTAAAATGAATGGAAATGATGACATGATAGTGACTCTATATTCTAGAACGATAGATACAAAGGACCATGAGTAATTTTGGACCAATTACTCAACAGTGATAAAACCTATCCCATATGCAAGCTTATAGGGTATCATTAATTTCTTATTACGGCAGCTACATCGAATTCGAGCGCGAACATGGTGTTTTGGAACATTTTCCATACTGAGAAAGCATCAAAATTCATAGTATCGAAACTGTAAACAAAATATTTTTTACTATAAATAACATTTGTAACGGGATATTTACCATGTTTACTCTTGTTTACTATTATTTATTCTGTCAAAGTTGAAAAACACAGACATTTCTAATAATGTTAATATCGGCTCTTAACCAAGAAACTAGGATGGATTTTGAATTTTTAGGGTCATTAAGTGAGAGTGACATGAGTTTTTGGACTGGACTTAGTATTGAGCAATTTAATGTAGTTGTAGAAGAAACTTCTTCAATGAGCCAAGTGGCTGACCGTCCTCGTACTGTACTTGGTATTTATTTGTCCAAACTTCGTACAGATGAGTCCAATGAACGATTGGCGAGCCTATTTAATATGTCACGCAGAACTCTAGAAAAGAAACTGGCACTAGCCAGAGAACATCTGACTGGAGATTTTGTCAATATTCATTTAGGCATGAACAACATAACTAGAGAAAATATGTTACAAAGGAATTTACTTTTACCAAAGGGTATCTATGGCAATGACGACAAAAAGCGATAATTATCTGTGATGGGATGTAGTACCTACATCTTACATAATCGTAATTTTCTCTTCCAGAGGCTATTACATAGCCATCATAAGTTCCAAAACCTTTTAAAACCATTTTTAATAGTTAGTAGTGACGGTTATATTATACGATTCTTGGTCCGTACCCAGCTACAACAAGTAATGCAACAATAATGCGCAACTTGTGTGAGGATGAAAAGCACGCTTTTCATAGGTTTTTTGAACCACTGTATTATAGATTTAGAATCACTGGGATATGAAGCACATTTTCCTCCTACAAAGGATACAAAAGAAAGTCAGTTGACGACAGAGCAGGCTAATAAATCTAGATTATTAAAAGCAATTCGTTGGGTGGTGGAAGTAGTCAGTGGCAAGTTTAAGAATAGATTCAAATTGCTTCGCCATGATTATTTTAATAGAGCGTTGCCACATATTATTATGTTTACGGATTTTAGAATTGCAGCTGCGCTAATTAACGCGTTTTATAGAGATTAGTTTTACATTTAGATGACATTATTGTAGACATAATTGCCAGTTATTTATGTCGTTGTCAATCATTTTAAGACTGTCTAGAATGTACCTATGTTATATGCAGTGTATATACCTATATTATGTTATAAATAAAATTGAAGTGTCTGTTTGTAATATTAAAATAACCGCTTTTTACTACATGCATATAAATATATATTATATACTGTACATACTCGTATATACCAAAATAACATTATTTACAATTTTTGTCTGTCTGCCTGTCTGTTTATTCCGCCAAATATCTGGAACGGCTGGACCGATTTTGACAGGACTTTCACTGGCAGATAGCCGATGTAATAAGGAGTAACTTAGGCTACTTCTGTTTTAGAAAAATCTAAAATTATTATAAAACTAAATAACTTTTTTGTTAAATTCCACGCGGACGAAGTCGCGGGCACAGCTAGTTCAAACTAAATGTTAATCAAATACACGAATAAACATGTTGTTTTATTTTTGTTTATAATTATTATGTTCAGTTCCTCGCTAGCAGCTACCAATAAATATATTTTTTGATGTTCGAAATCACCTTGTTGGCGCTCGAATTCGGGTTGGCTCCCATAGTAACAATTAAATAATACCCCAAAATAGGTTTCATTAATGTTGAGGATTTGGTCCAGTCTCCACACAAATTTGCCCATGGTCCTTTATTATTATTTATTTATTCACATAACAAATTGCATTGTGTTTGAATTATGTAGTACATTAATTAATTACAGCTAAAATAATAAATTTTGAATAACAAACAGTAAAATTCACAAAAAATTAAATCAATAACATATAATGATAAATATTATGTCAATAGAACGTAAACAGTTAATATATAAATTATTGTAAATGTTATCCTGTTAAATTATTATAAATCCATTATCTAAAATGCAAAAAAAAACTAATAATGTCTTGAATATATTTAATGTCATAAGTAAAAGGTAGGTACAAAATGACCTAAATAAGCAAAGAAACAAATAATAGAGCCTTTGTTTGTGATTTCCAAATGCGATTTTCAATAATATTACAACGAATTACAACAAAATTGATATACATGTTTGAAGGCTTACACCATTACTTACAGCGATTTTTTTAAGGTCGATAAAATCTTTTTTTGTAGGCCTTCTTAAGACAAATTAATAATTGTAAATTACTTTTTAGAACTAGCCACTAGAACTTGAACCCGATTAAAATGCTCCCCAGCAAGTCAAGAACCAAAGATCGGATAAAGCCTTCAAATGCAAGATTTCCACTAGGAGAGGCACACAATCGTATCCATTGTCATTCAGTATCCATTGATAATAGCTGCCATTGTTCCTACACAGCTGAACTGGCTTCAAATGCATTGCAGCGAGATGAAATGCGAAATATTCTATTTGCTTTAGTCACTAATGATGCTTTTAGCGTGATAATGTAAGTAGTGCGAATGTAAGAGTTTAGTGTTGTCTTGGATAAAAAGTAGATTTGTTCATGCTTATCGGTGGTACATAATTTTTTGAGTCAGGACATTTTGGTGCAGTGCACAGAAAATTGTACTACTTTACTTAAGATACCTCCATGATGCCATACTTTTCAATATATTCATGAGAAAAATGTTTTGGGGGCAATATTTTTGGCGCAGTGTTATTTTGATGATCAGAATGTTTGATTGTCGGCTATGTGACGGGTTTTTATACTCCTTGTATGACTGAATCAATGTTTTCCTTGTAAAAAAATAATAATAAGATTCTGAATATTGGAAAATAAATGCAGTAAATCACAAAAGCTAGTTGCAAAACGGCAAAAATGTCAGATGACAAAAACTTTTATTACATTTCTACGTTCGACATTAGCCTCACTATATTCCAAGGAAATTCTGACGTGAGAGCACTGCGTCCGACTTTAGAACTATTGAAATATGGCGGTTACGTACTGTCAACAAAAGCGTATGCTTGTAATAGTAAAAAAACGTTCCATAAGCACTAAGTTGGCAAAAGACTTACATGTCATATGTATTCACACCAAAGTATAAAACATATAATCTACACCACTGGTTAATGCCTAAAATAAAATGTAAAGAATAATTTTAAACAAAACTAAGCACAAAATCAGACTTCGTAGCTGCTACTGAGAAATTCTCAATGGAAAAACCCTTGAACCCAGGACCTCGTGCTCAGCAGCCGCTGCATATGACCACCAAGACTAGGCCAAGACTTGTCAAAAACAAGCATTATAACTTGTATGCATTGACAGGCGATCAGATGTCAAGTTTTTTTTTGGAAGATGACCATACATGGGTTTTCTAATTTGCCATCCAAAGTCGTAGTTTTGACTCATTTTTAATAAATGAGCTTTGTATAATTGTTCACTGATCAAATAGCATTTTTTTTTTTTATAAAACTAGGTGCTGTGTGCGACTTCGTTCGCGTGGAAATTAAACACCCTAATCACCTAGAGGTATAAAATAGCCTAAGATCTATTTTCTCAGACCTACCAAATATACACAAAAAATATATAAAATTCGGTCAAGCCGTTTAGAAGGAGTTCGATAACAGACATATGTGACACGAAATTTTAATATTTTAGATTTAATTATGTCGTTGTGTTTAAAACAAAACGTTTCTCCTGTATTGTGGGTGCGTTTACAAACCTTGAAACTCATGTTTAACAAAAACATCGAGACCCAGAACAACTAACTCCCATACAGATGTTTGTTTCGTGCGAAAATCGGATTCGCGAAACGAAACTCAGCAGCTTTTTGTTAGCTTACCTACTTATCTTTTTTGCTGACTGTACCATCTGATTTACAGAGTTTAGAAATTTAAATCTGCTTTAAGTTTGCGGTGTTTTGTGTGCACGCAGTAAGTCACTTATTTTGAAGTAAGTCTAGCCAAAGGGCTTGTGAGTGGTATAATATGAAAAATTTCACCATTTTGCTTAAATTTTAGTTAATGTTTTTTTTCTTTCGTTGATTTACGATTTCATGCCGATTTGGTAAAGTATTTGAAAGATTGCTTTGTACTTTATGTGAGTTAAAAATGTTGTGAGCATCTTTGGTATACTAGAAGATATAACACTTTGTAAGTGTTCATGTGTGTTCTCTTATTGAAACATTAATTATTTCACAACTGTACAGCTTTTATTCAAAAGGCACAAAAGTTGGATACCTACTCGACCCAAATGGATGGGGCAGGTGATAATTGTTCTGTTTGATTGTCTGTACCACACTCTTAAAATAATTTGACCACTCTTTTCTGGCATACGTTACATTATATTCGACTTTCTCCCCGAATAGGCATCGCATGGTGTTTCCGCGTGCCTCTTACATAGAATCACAGGGCGAGGAGCAGTTTACCCCCCTTTACCTTTGACGGGGTTAATCGCAAGCAAAGCGTTACTGCTGGTGTGATTGTAGAGAAAGCAATCGTGTCCTCATACCCAAGCCAGAAGTGACGAGTGGCGATGAGGAAGTGTGGTTTTAGTCAGGAAGAGACTGACAGACCTCCCACCGGCCTCACGGCGGAAGACACCCGTAGAAAATTTCCTCTCTAACCTGACGCAGTTGAATATCATCATCATCAACCTATAATGTTTCCACTGCTGGGACGCAGGCCTCCTCTCTATGAGAGGGAAAGGGTTGTAATTTGCCACCACGCGGGCCCAGTGCGGGTTGGTAGATGTCACATGTCTTCAAATTTTTAGTTCTAGGACATGCCGGTTTCCTCACGATATTTTCCTTCACCGTTTTTGAGAGCAGCGGTGATAAAATAAATTACACAAAGTAATGCGCCTGCCTGGGTTCGAACCTCACGGCTTACTGCTCGTAAGTCGGGGCTGCCACCACTGGGCCACCGGCTGCTTTCTAGTCAGTTGATTATAAGTACATGTATTACATGAAGCGACCTTTAAAATAAGACCTCAATAAGACCTCTTTTAGAGTGTTATCAGTCAGATTTTTTTTTTTAATAAACCAGCATACAAGAAAGGCATTCTTGTTTGCTGATTTATTAAAAAAAAATCTGAAACAAAAAAAAAACATTTTTTCAGAAATCACTAATCTTGGTCGAGTTGTCCGCCACTGTTGCGAATGCACGCGCGGCATCTTCGTCTTATCTCGACTGTAGTTGTGCGTAAAATATGTATTTCTGCTTTGATAGTCACGAAAGCCGCATCAATGCGTTGGAGTAAATTGAAAAAAAAATTGAAAAAAAAAACCGGTGTGACAAGGAATCAGTTAAAGGGCGTGAAGAGATCGCAAATGACCTCTCCTTTCGGCCTATTCGATTTGGCAAACGATGCACCAAACATCCTGTATATCCCATTTTCATTCAATCCCAAGTATTATTTACTCCCACGTAATTCGGTTTCGTCACCAAGTAATTCGGAATCGTATTCAAGTTCGTCTTTAATGAGAATGTACGCCATTCCGTGACAATTGGAACCAAACAACTGTTGTTGGTGACATACAAGTTAACCGTAAATTAATGGAAATGTTCGTGATCGCTGGTTTCTTGATATAGAAACTTGATATAGGTCTGTTTTCTTTACTTTAAATTGGTTGATTTTCAGTCTAACAGAACACAGTTGGCTATATATCAGAGGCTCTGGCACAAGCGCGTGGTGTAAATGTGACGTAGATTTTTTAATCTAAAATACAATTATCCTTTACGATTATAGTTAAATAAAATTGTTTCCTTGTTGCTCAATCAGTATCATCCATTGATTTGAACAAGTTCTTAAAATTATGCAAATATTAAATGGGAAATGCGTATTTTTTATTTTAAATTTGACGTATTTACGTTGCCTTTACCACGCGCGCTCGCTAGGGCCTCTCAACTTCAACACGTAGATACTTTATCGCACTCAAAACATTGATGGATGTGTTGATGGATGCATTGAACATGTGGGGCCATGGAGGTATTTAAAGTAAAGCTACTTATAACCTTACAATATAGTATTAAAAAAAAACTTGTCGAAAAGTTCGACCTCCATATATCTCCCTCACTAGAATGACCATACCTGGGAATGGTCCTAAACAAAAAAAAAATCGCAATGACGGGGAAAACAAGTGCTTCGTTAAGGGTCTATTTAAGCTTCAGCCAGTACTAAACAACCTGAATAACAAAACACAGTCGGCCTTGACTAGCGTCGCGCAAACGTCACATTGATGAATTAGCATGTTCCATGCAAATCTGGTGAAAAGCTACACAGTGAAGTTTCTAAAACGACACAATATGGCGAAAACGTCGACAGGTACCATTGTTATTTAATTTGAATAGTAGTATAATAGATTTGGAGAGCAGCGGTGACTCAGTGGTGGCAGGCCCGACTTACGAGCAATAAACTGGGTTCGAACCCAGGCAGGCGCATAAATTTGTGTAATTTATTGTCACCACTGCCCTCAAAAACTGTGAAAGAAAACATCGTGAGGCAACCGGCGTGTCCTAGAACTAAAAATTCGAAGACATGTGACATCTACCAACCCGCACTGGGCTCGCGTGGTGGCTTACAGCCCACTCCCTCTCATAGAGAGGAGGCCTGTGTCCCAGCAGTGGGAACATTATAGGCTGATGATGATGATAATGTACATAGAAGCTGTTGGTAAACCTATATTATTAAATAAATAATTAAATCTTTCCTCCACGTCTGTTGAACCCGGAATACTGAACTCAGCTAGTTCACTATGCCACGTAGACCGAATTCTTAGAATACCGTCGAGGTTTATTCGTTTCGGATAGAAAACGTATGTAAATTCCTGTGTTCTCCTGTTTTAGTGCGGCAGCTCGTGTTCCGTCCTGGTTATTTGCATATTTTTGGTTCACATTGTGTTGTGAATGGCCTCTGAACGTATTGTATAGTTGTTGTTGACATTAAAGGTTTCACTTTTGATTATTTATTTATTCAGAGATACATACTAATCTTACAGTATTTTTTTAAAAACGCTTATGCCAGCAATAGTCATTTATTACAATGTCAAACAGCATCTTATAATCACAATCAAATCATTCAGAAAACAAAATAAAAAATATGTCACGTGGTATCCGGTATCATACATTTAAATATAAATATAATAATACACGGTGTAAATCACCTCATCACGAAGCCGTCAACCAAGCATTCTGTACATGAAACTAAGTAACTTTATGTAAAAATTATTGCTGGGAAACGACTTTTTTTTGGGGGCTGTAAAATCATGTTTTGTGGTAGAACTCAATGTAACGCACTCAAAACATTGTGCTGATGGACGGATTGAATAGTACGGGGGCCGTGGAGGTGTTTAAAGTAAAAATCTTACATTAAAAACTTGTATTTAATAAAAATACTTGTCAAAAAGTTGGAACTTTGACCCCTAATATCTCCGTAACTAGAAGGTTCCCAGGTATGGTGTAGAACAAAAAAATGATCGCAATGACAGGGAGAACCAGTACCTTTCGACTTCGTTAAGAGGTGTTTTACACCCTTTATAAATAGCCCAGAGCCTTGACGAACATCTGTAGAGGCTATCGCTTGGCGATTGAATCAAAGGCCTGATTCAGAAGGCAGTACTCCTCGATACGGCCCGCATTCTGAGGAGGTTCCTGTCTCTGTAGCCCTAACCACCGGTAGCTTGGACCCTACTCTCGACCCCAGCGAAAACCTGTTTTTTTTTAAATACTCCTTTTACAAAATATTTTCAAAATGATAAAAACTTATTCATCTACGCGTATTCTGATTCTGCTTGTTACAATCAATTTAACTATAATGTAGGATAATTTTATTTTCGACGTATTTACGTTACGAAAAACGTCAAAACTCGTGCCTTTGTTGTATACATATTTCCAACTTCTAAATAATAAATGACACAAAAACAAGGATTATATAAGAGAATGTAAGCTAAAAGTGCCACCACACCTTCAGAACTTAGTTTTGAATTCTAAAGACAAGTTTAAAGGAACTTAAAGTTTTAGTTCAAACCACACACTTGTTCAAAAACTATCAGAAAAGGCGACTTTTTTTTTTTTTTTTTTTTTTTTTTTTTCGGTTGGGAAATCATCAAATGACTTCTCCCGCTCTGGGCGGAGCGGGAGGGAGTGTCAGACTTGTACTGACTAAAACCCATCCATGTTCCTTCTTCGCCCTTTTTGTTCCAGGGCCGCGGTATCTCTTTCGAACAACCCGCAGCCCTGGCAGGCATCGGCCCTCTCGGGCCCCTTCCGGTTTGCTGACATCTCCTTGAGGCGCGCTTGGAACACGTACGCGCCGTCGACACGGCCTGTCGTCATAAGACGGACGGACGGTGAGCTAGCCCATTACTCACCGTCCACAGGCTCGCGCCTACGGTGGCCGGGGGCCACTGGTTGCCCCCCGACGCCCGGGGCGTCTCCCGCGGCGGCTGGGACGTGAGGTTCTCTCCCTCTCACGTTCCGCCACCTCCTTCGCTAGCATGACTGCTTCGCAGAAGGAGGCGACGGCTTCCCATTCCCTCTCGCTCCGGACCATGGATTGAACCAGGGCCGGTCGCGAGAGGTCACCGCCGCCAATCGCCGCTACGAGGACACGGCGGTGCTCAGCCCAAGCGGGGCAGAGCTCCACGGTGTGCTCCACCGTGTCCTCCGGCCGATCCTCACAATGGTAACACCCGGGCGTTTCCTCCGGCCCAATTCGGTGCAGGAACCTCCCGAAACAACCGTGTCCGGTGAGGACCTGCGTCAGGCGGAAGGTGAGGGCGCCGTGCCGCCTCTCTAGCCACTCCTCAAAGAGGGGACTTATCGCCACTATTGTGGCGTGCCCTGCACGTGGTTGCGATAGTCGCTGTCTCCATGCCACCATGAGATCGCGCCGGAGGTCTGTCCGCTGAGCGACAATTTGCCGCGGCAGCGGAGTTTCCCCCCGGCGTAGTGCCTCCGCGCGCCATTCATGCAGGCGCGAAGGCGACTTGACTTAATCTTTCTAATGGATTTTGGTTGACACGTGACCTAGTTCTTTATTTTTGGTATTATTTTTTTTATACTTTAGTGTTTTAATTTTTATTTTTTGCTTGAAATGACTTCTGATCAATAACTAATAGTAATATTGAGTCCTCGCAAACCAATGAGTCATCTATGAGTTATACGTCAACATTAATCAGAAGCAGACAGATGGTCATCTGCCTGGAAGGATACTTAATCCTAGAAGGGATAGGCGAAGATGTACTCACATCGCCCGCTATGTATGTTACAGGAGACGACCCCATTTCCACTAACCGGGCAAAAATCCAGACTCTGTGGCTGCAATTGGGATATCTCTGACGGAAAACGTAATAACACTTTACCCGACCTAGGAATCGAACTCTTGCTCAGCAGTTGTGCTTGAAACTATTAAACTAATAATTTTGTTTTTTATTTTATTGAAATAATTGTATTATACAAACACTAGCTGTTCCGCGCAACTTCGTCTGCGCTACATTTTCCCCGTTTTCGCAACATTTTCCATTGCTGCTCTGCTCTTTTTGGTCGTAGCGTGAGGATATATGGCCTATGTCCTTTCTCAGGTTGAAATCTATCTTCTTGCCAAATTTCATTAAGATCCGATCAGCCGTTTAGTCGTGAAAATGTAACAAACAAACAGAGTGACTTTCGGATTTATAATATTTGTATGGATTTTGAATATATGGGCCTTAAAAACAACAAGTACAACAACAATTGTATTCTACCTGAACTAGAAATCATACTGCTTTGGGAGTGCATGAAGAAGGGTATAAGAATAGAGGAAGACCAAAGAAACAAAAGATGGACTGTGTGAAGGATGATATTGCAAGAAGACGGCACAGTTGGCGCAGTGGTTGAGCAATTAACTGCTGCGCTGCGTATCGCGGGTTCGAACCCCGCACGAAACAAATATTTGTATGGCCTACAGATAGTTCTTCCGGGTCTGACTGTTTAAGTATGTGAGTTTAAATGTTTGTAAACACACCCACGATACAGGATAAATTCCTAGTGCAGGGCAACGAATTATAAAAAAAAAGAAAAACAAAAAGGTTTCTGATGACAAGTATAGAGGTAGGGAAGAAGAAAAAATGCTGCACCGACCCTAAATAAATTGGGAAAAAGGCAGAAGAAGGCAGGGAGACTGATAATGACCAGAACTAGGAATAAACCTCTCTCATGAAACCTGCATGTCAATGAAACCGTCATATAAAATGTTGAGGTATAAATAAATAAGAAAAATCATCTCCACTGGCAAATTAGAAAGTACTTTACACAGCAAACAAAAAGGTAATTTCAAAGAAATCTCTTCATCTGTTTAAATAACCATTTTCGGTCGTAAACTCAATGTGTGTGCGAAGAATTTAAATATTAAGAAGTAAACATTCTTAAATAGAATGATAAAAAAAATCACCTGTTATTTTCAGTTAATGTCACAGTTTTTGCTTTTGGATAGACAAAAGTAATCTCTATGATGTACTTATGTATGCCATAAAAATTAAAAGCATGGAAAATCTATACTAATATTATAAAGCTGAAGAGTTTGTTTGTTTGTTTGCTTGAACGCGCTAATCTCTCTACGACCAATAGCAGCAATTGACGGCACGGTTGGCGCAGTGGTTGAGCGATTGACTGCTGCGCTACGTGTGGCGGGTTCGATTGTACAGATAGTTGTTCCGGATCTGGCTGTTTGTGTATGTGAATTTAAATTTTTGTAAACGCACCCACGATACAGGAGAAATTCCTAGAGTGGGGCAATGTTGTTTTTTTTTAAAAAAAAGAAGAAACAGAATTAGAAATGTTGCGAAAACGGGGAAAATGTAGTGCAGACGAAGTTGTGTAGGACTGCTAGTAGTATATAATATTTTACTTACGGCGACACATGAGGCGACCTTATCGCTAAAAGAATTGGATTACAGGGAAACGGATAGACATTTTCCGGATTTCCTTGATTTTTCGAACATTTCATAGATACTAAATATCTTCTAAGACCTTCTTTTGATAGGATTCATTTTACAACTTTGACGAGCTAAGCAACTACTATTCGTGCAATATTTTAGTTTTTAGGGGTATGAGGAACAGGGTGTAAAGTTCCTCGATACTCTTTAGAAAAGGAAGGATCCTCCGACCAGGCAGGTGTTATGTCTGGTGGGCAACTGCCTGATAGTTGTTATCGGGTTTCTCTATATATACTGAAGTCGATGTAAACTTTGCTTGCGACTTGTAGGAAATTGATGTTAGTTCCTCCGTCGTATCATAGATGGCGCTGTAGTACTTTTTGTAGTATGTTGCTATTTGTGGTCGCTACAAGTTTGTTAAGGTATTAGGCAAATACAGAATGTTATCCTGATAAAATTGTAGTCTTCTCCAGTTTTGGAAAAACTATAAACATCGATTTAAAACCACGCGTTTCTATAATCTCGAATAACCACAGAAGTGCTGTAGAGCTACATAAACGCACGCCTTCACCCTTGTGGGTAAGTAAGCATAAACAACAACGACACCACGATCAATACTCCTTTCGCTTTATCCCCGTTAATACATCTGGTAATACACGTTCGTCTGTACGTCAATTCAGAACCGTATAAATCCTGGACGTTTTTGAGCTACGATTGTTGTAGATTCATAAAAATAATTCCACTTTTAAAATATTTTATCCCCAAAATCATATCATAAACCTTGAACTGCAACCACTAACAAAGTGTGCACTCTGCACAACCGGCTCACCGCTCAAAGAGAAATTTTTAAAAGTCGTCCCGATCGTCGAAACGACGCAAATTACATTTGCGCTCGCTCCGCTCCGCTTACTCCGTCCGCTCACTCTGCTTCGGCCGCCGGGAATCACATTCGTTTGCCACCTAACCGACAGATTCAATTTGACAACGCTTTTATATTTACACAACTTTGCCGCAGTGTCGGCAAATCTGTTAGGATTCCTGTCTCTCAAATCTCACGATGACAAGGTAAATTAGGAGTTTAATTTCTTATAAAAATACTTTCTTTTGCAGAGAGATTTGTCTTCATTATTTAATTAATAAAAAGAGATTTGTCTTCATTATATAATAAAAAATGATCAAAAATAGAAAAGCAATTTGCTTTTCTATTTTTGATCATTTTTTCATATTAATCCTCACGGCTTAAGACACTGCAAAAAAGACGACAATCGATTTTTTTTGTACGCTTTTTTTGTCATGTTGACTTTTATATCAAATAAAAACAATGTTAAACCGAGATGTTAAACATTTTATCATAATAGTATAAATGGACTGCATTTTACATGTATTATGCATTACACAGTATTTTACATGGCGACTGCATATCTGAGTTCCACAACCCAGTTAGTACTCAGTAATACGATATCCCTCGGTAAGACTGGTTGTCAAATTTTCAAGCCATTGACTACCGACGACTACGTAACGACTGTCAAAAATCTACAAAAGTCGGCCGAGACAACGGCTTATTGCGCTTTTAAGGCATTGAGGTTATTTCTTACTACGTATTCCGTATACATCATTCTGAACCATCGCACATAGAAATTTATCATCGGTATTTTTAAAGAATCTGCTGTTACCTACAAAAGTGCAATTTCTACTCGTCAAAATGAATAAATGGAACAGAAAATTTAAATGTGAGGGGTCTAAGAATCGCGTTCGTGTTCCACGCGCGCCTCAAGGAGACGTCAGCAAATCGGAAGGTTCCGAGAGGGCCGATGCCTGCCAGGGCAGCGGGACTGTTCGAAAGAGATACCATGGATGGGTTTTTGTCAGTACAAGTCATAATCATAAATCATAAATCAATTTATTGACACACACAAGTTACAAATTATACAAATAAGAAAATTGAACATAGTTGTTAAAGTTAAAAACTAGAGGAAGCCGTGGGCCCCAAACTAGGCACAGCCTGAATCTTGGTGGCCCAATATAGTCAGTAAAAGCAAATTGAATAACCGACTGTTCAGCGTGATACAGCACTACAAGACATTAGTAACAGGTAATTCTGAAAATTATAATAAATAACATAGGGAAACTAAAAATTAATTAAAAATGTATAAAATTAATATCAGTGTCAATCAATAAAATAAAATGAAAGACAAAATGAACAGTATGAACATGCATAATTTAAATAATTCAAGTTAAAAATCAACAGTAAGTATGGTCGCAATCAAACAAAAATTATAAATCATACAGAAATAAAATAAGAATAACAATCTAAAAAAAAAAAATGTAAATAAAAATAATAAGAGAACCAAATAAAAATCAAAGTAATCATCAACATGCGTATTAAAAACAAAAAAAAATAATAATAAAATAATGAAATAATTAACATGATGGCATCATTATGTGGAAGGGTGGAGAACTGTTGTATGTGTGGGAGAGTGAGCGTGTGTGTGTTTGTTTGCGTACGAGTGTGTCTGTGTGTAAGTGTGTGTGTGTGTGTGCGTATGAGTGAGTCTGTGTGTGTGTTAGACATTTTAAAGAAAATAAGACACTCCCTTCCAGTCCGCAAAAAAAAAAAGGGGGGGCTAAGGATTATGATACTCGTAATCGTAGTAATCGTTTGTGCGTTGGTGTCGCTTCCATCCTGTATAATACAGGTACTTCCACCGACCTATAAAGGTAATGGTGAATAAATTTCCATCATGATTTATTATATCACGGCGCTTATTATTCATCCGTTGATCCGATGAATTAAAAGATGACGTACACAAAACGACCGTGAAGGCGTATAATCCCTCAATATGAAAATTTACCCGTCTACCTGTACGCTATAAATATTCATGGGATTAATAATAACTGCGCCACATCTATGCTAATTGTCTGCTCACGGATTAAGTGAGCGTTTACTCTTTATAATAACACTAAGAATTAAATCTATTTCGATTAATTGTAAAGTAGTTTTTAGTTTTACAAAAGAATTAGAAACAGTTTGCATGTTGTGCCAGTTACGTTACGTCAGTTAAAAAGTTGGAACTATCACCAAAGTTCCAACTTTTTCACAAGTTTAAACTAGGTTTTACTAAACGGGTCATAGATACCTCTATGACCCGTTTACTATGGTTAAGTTATTCATGACACACTTTTACACATCATTAGTTACCAAGTTATACTTATACCATGATACTTATTTTATTCTTGTTGCAAAAAATATACTAAAATGACATCAGGAGCCAATCAAATTTACTATCACAATACACATCAGAAAGTAAACACTTTTGCTTTCAATCTTTTTTAGGGTTCCGTACCCAAAGGGTCAAACGGGATCCTATTGCTGGGACTTCGCTGTCAGTCCGTCCGTTCGGCCGTCCGTCCCTCCGTCCGTCCGTCTGTCACCAAGCTGTATCTCATGAACTGTGATAGGTAGCCAGTTGAAATTTCTACAGATTATGTATATCTGTTAATGCTATAATATAAATATTTAAGGGGGCTCCCAGACAAGACAGTAATTTTTTTTGCTCGTTTATAATGGTATGGAACCCTTCGTGCGCGAGTCCGACTCGCACTTGGCCAGTATCTAAGGATTTTGCTCATTTTTCTTACTATTCACAGAACACCCGATAGCATGTCAACAAGTCCAAAACAAAAAGCCCTAAAATTGAAAAGGTCGCCAGTAGGTCACCTAAAAATAAGACAGGAAAATGTGCGCCAAAATAATACGCAAGGGAAATACTAAGCCTTACTTTTATGAAAGGAAATAAAAAGAATTTTAGTCATGATATCTTTTTTCCAGAAAGATGTAAAGATCCGAGTAATATCCGTTGAGTTTAATTAATGGATTATGATTAGATCTAACATAATCTTTTACTGCAGTTATAAGCCAGACGGTTTTCAAATTGAAAACGATTATCCCTCGCTTTTTTTAGGAGTTTAGTTATATAGCTCCGCTGTCTGTTCGTCCATTTGACATGGACCTGTATATTTTGAACTGTAACGGATAGACTTAGAATTTTCTAGCTATAAAAATAAAATACAGGGTTAGAGGGTTCGGGCGAAGAAAATCAGAAACGCAAAATAGACAGATTAGCGAATTGTCAGGTGTTATTATCTTGACACAAATGGTCAGAATCTTAAAAAGACAGATTAGCGAAATGACAGGTTCGTAAAAAGACATATTAGCAAAATGACAGGTTCGCAAAAAGACATATTAGCAAAATGACAGGTTCTCAATATGACAGATGCGGAAAACGTCAGAAACGTTTTTTTGTTGACTCGGTAACATGAGGTTGGAGCGCATCGACGCGTGACGCGAAAACAGATACCACTTATTCAGGACATCATTTTGAAATAACTCATGAAAATTATCTCCCATAAAAATGTTTCGTCGGTAATTTAAAAATAAACAGCTGTTCCATACATTTAGTATAGGAAAAAGCAATCTTTTGTAGGAAAAAGCTCTTTAAAAAAATCCTATGTGTGATGTTCCGAATACGTTTTCGCGTCAGTGTCCCCCTTCCACCTTTTATAGTTAAAAATTACACCACACTGCGCTCCAAAACACTATTATTACTGTCGTTGCTCAAAAACAGCGACTTGGCTAGCCATGTGTCCCGTATGCTCGACAAGCTGTGGTCCAAATTATACACGATGTGGAGCCCTGACGCAGCCTAAAGGCGACGCGGTAGATCTCACAGGACATGTCGGGATGAGCTGGACAGAAACAACAACCAGTGGTCCACATTGGCCATGGATCGAAAGATTTGGAAGTCATGGGGAGAGGTTTTGGCCCATTAGTTTGACGACACAGTCTTACAGGTGACATTTGACCTAATATACTCACGTTATATACAAGAAACTTGTTATTTTCAGGCGTTATTTTGCGGTAACCTTCGTGTGTGAGTCCGACCCGCACTTGGCCGTTTTTTTAATTATCTAGGATGTAAAGGGAGGATTTTTTTAAAAGCGTAAAAGCAAGGTAATTTGGTTTCCTCTCAAGTAACAATTTTTAATGGTCGGAAAAGCGGTGGGAAATGTAAATATCAATTTCATTACGGATGTCGGAAGCAGGTTACACTTGTTTTAATTTAATCTGGATTACAGTTTAATTTTATTTTGCATTAATTTTACGGAAAAGTTACCGCTTCAGGTTGTATAACATTTAACTGAAAGATGACTACAGTTAAAATCAGCTGTAGGTTAAAATTGTAGTAGACAGTAATAATATTCACATAGTGGCAGACTCTACTGTTCAGTACTCTATTTTCCTTCTTTCATACAAGGTGTTGTTTTGCATCCTCGTCAAATTTCAGGAGGTGGACACAAAAGACATATCTAATCAATTAAAATTACGGTTCCTAGTTAGGTAATTATTAATAAACGCTGTTGTTTAAGTTTGTCAATATTTCAGAATAACCCCCTAAACGTGGTTTAGGGAATATGAAATTATCAATTAAACGTTGTTTGTAGGCGTATAAGGCGAGGTAATAGGGCAAGAACCAGACGGGCCGCGTTTAAAACACGGGTGGTTCACACTTGCCGATTTATGTAAATAAGAAAAAAAATATTACCTACCCATTTTATTATTGATTCGGAACGAGAATCATTAGCATAGTTACCTCCTTGAATTTGACGAGGATGCAAAACAACACCTTGTATAAAGTCTGATGAAAAGATGAACGGATTTTGTGAGGAATGATATGAAAGAGCAAGGAGTGATTGATGCCGTGACGTCTGACATGGGAGAATTGAAGAAAAAAACGTGTTGCGCCGACCCCAAGTAGAATGGGACAACTGGAGGAAGATGATGGTGATAGAAAGTCTGACTTAAGATTTATGTTGCTAATACATCTTAAGCACGTTAAGCCGTTGGTCCCGGCTGTCATTTGTAGATCTTTGACAGTCGTTACGAGTAGTCAGACGCCTAAATCTGACATCCAGACTTACCAAGGGGTATCGTATTACCTTGTTACTGGGTTATGGAGGTCAGATAGGCAGTCGCTTCACGTAGAATACTGGTACTTAGCTGCATCCGGTTAGACTGGAAGCCGACCCCAAGATACTTTGGGAAAAGGCTAGGCATATGATGATACATCTTAGTTACACTTTTTGAGTTTAGATTCAGGAATTCTTCTTCTGGATTTGCGCGCGGTTGATGACAATAGACTCGCCCCTTATTATCTTACCCTTGGGAGATTACCAACGTGATGTTATGTTATGACAATAAGGGTGATCCAACGCAAACACCCGGATTTAGTCTATTCAGTATCGTAGTGTATATTACAACCAACGCAATTCTTTACAAATGTCTTAAAGGCATACAAAGGTTGAGACTTACCCCGGGTTGGATAAATAAAGTTCAAAAAGATTACAGACCCAACACCTTTCTACGGACAATACTTTATTTTAAAATAGCTGTTGCCCGTCATCTTCGTCCGCATGAAATTATTATAAAAATTTAAAAAAAACTTCCCTATTTGAATCGGCTATTGTGAACAATGTCAAGGGTTTTATCTTCTTCTATTATAATATGAGCTATCTGCCAGTAAAGGCCGTATCAAAATCAGTTCAGTCGTTTTGGAGATAAGCAAGAACAAACAGACAGACAGAAAAATATTTAAAACAATGTTTTTTTATATTGTATAAACTTTCATGTGCATTCAGTAAAAAGCTATTATTTTTAAGTTATAAACAGACAATTTAATTGTATTTACATGTATAGATGTTTACTCCACTGAATCTTAACACAATTCTCTGAATTCCGGGGATTGCGATGCATCAATCGTTTGTCAAACAAATGACGGTCCGCTGTCACGTCGCTTTGATCAATGAATAAGTTCCTATCTGGATTATTTTTGAGCTCAACATTGCTTTGTTTGTTGAGCATTTGTTGTATCGCAATCATGCGAATAAAATAAGGACACGAGCCAAGGTATGTTGTTTTTGTACATGTAAATACACCACACACTCTCCACATCGATCTTGATGTGGAATGTGTGTGGCGCGTTAAAACCCTGTATGTATGTATACAGGGTGCATCGTTTGCCAAATTGAACGGGCAAAAAAGAAGGGTCATTTGCAGTCTTTTCAACCGCGATAACTCATCCCTAGCAGTGACGTTTTTTTTTAAATATTTATTTTTATAAACGCATACTTTAATATTTCATAGCAAATGACCCAATCTTTCGGCCCGTTTAATTTGGCAAACGATGCACCAAATACCCTGTATTTTTTTTGTGTTAATTTTGCAGAACTTTTTGTGCCTTTTTAGTCAGTGCTAAATAATTTGTATTTTATCTCTTGATTCGTGTTTTAATAATTAATTCAGCCTGTCGCAGCCTACTGCTTGAGTCTATAAAGATATGCTACAACAACCGTGATAATTAACTGTGATAATTTAAATTTTGCCACCCATTCAGGTTTTTATTAAAGCTAGTCCCTAAAGATTTAACAATATTATGCTGATATTATCCTGATATTATGCTAACTGAAATTGGCAAACGCCAAACAATATTACTCCAAATAATTATTATGATGCGTTCTACGATCTGGCTAATCCAACCAATCACGTTAATGCTCTTGTGCCGACGTGGTAAACCGTTGTGGTTTAATCGATCAATGTATAATATATATGCACTTGATTGGTAATCGGTAAACTATGCTTTGACGTTCGTGCATACCGAGGGTTTACATTATAATGCGCGATGTAATATGTACCTAGTTTATTGGTTGTTTCTGGTGCAGTTTCAGTTATGGCTATAAGAGTAGAGGAAGACCAAAGAAACGATGGATGGACTGTGTGAAGGATGATATGGCAAGAAAGGAGGTGACTGATGAGATGACAGGTAAGATAGAGAAGTAATTCGGATAAAGGTAGGAGAATATTGAGGATAGTGCAGTTTACGACGATAGAAGAGGTCGATTACGCAAAATTCCTGGGGATAATAATTGACAAAAACTGTAACTGGAAATCTCATATTGATGTTCTATGTAAGAAGATAGATAGATTTGTATATGTTTTATATAGACTAACACGTGTGGCTAGTGTTAATGCGGCACTATGTGCATACCATGGCTATGTTTCATCCATTTTGCGATATGGTATTATAATATGGGGTAATTCGGTTGAACTTGAAAGAGTGTTTCGAGCTCAAAAAAAATGCGTGCGCTCAATTTGTGGAGCGCACCCACTAGACAGTTGTGTTCCACTATTTAAAAAACTTAAAATACTGCCACTTCCAGCACTGTACATTTTTGAAATTTGTATTTTTGTTCACCAAAACAGTCACGAATTTGTCTTGTTTAATGATGTTGTATCCAGACCCAGCCGTAAAGTGCATATGCTTAATGTTCCTAGGCGTAGAATTAAATTATTTTCTAATAATGTATACTGCATGTCCATAACTGTCTACAACAAATTACCTGATGACTTCAAAACTCTCAGCCTCAGAACATTTAAATGTAAATTATTTAACTTTCTTTTAAACAAATGTTATTACTTGACTGAAGATTTTATTAATGAAAAATTTACCTAAATATTTGACATTATTGCCTATAAATCATATTGTATCTCCTTGACTTCATTGAATTTTGACTTATATAATTAATCTGTTATGCAAATATTGTTCATTTATTTAAATTATCTGTAATTCTAATGATCAATAACTCAATTTTAATGTAATGATGAGCCACAATTCTACAAACCATATTTGTACGCCGGAAACGGCAGAATATTATGATCGTAATACATACTCACATAACAGCTTTGTACAATATTCTGACAAATAAATGCATTCTATTCTATTCTATACGTTTTTAAGGTCTGGTATGGGTTTCTGATGTAAAATATTATACCGGTGAGCTTGTCTTTGTTTCCTTGAAAGATAGGTAGGCATTTAAGAGCGTTTATACCTTACCGCTTTTCATACAAACTTTCAAGTCGTTATTTTCCGAAATGACTGAACCGATTTAAATGAAACTTATACGCATAAGCAGGATACATAGGTCTAAAAAGTTACTAAAAAATACTTTCAAAATGTGTTTTAAAAAAAGAGATAATTGGAATTTTCTGTTTCTATAGAAAAATTATAATCGGTCTTATTTAACTGTAACACTATTTTTCAAAAATGTTTTTTTAGTAACTTTTTAGATCTGTGTATCCTGCTTATGTGTACGAAGTTCCATTAAAATCTGTTCAGTCATTTCGGAAAATAACGACTTGAAAGTTTGTATGAAATGTCGTAAAGTGTAAACGCTCTTAACGTGGGACGAAACGATTGTCTCGATACTCTTGCTCTATCACATCTTCCAAGCTCATTGTGTTTTGCTGCCGCTGCCGCTGCGGCTGCAGATAACCTCCTCAAGTGACGTAAGTATAAGAAACTTTGTGAAAACTATATTTTGGAGCCGGTTTATGGTTGAAACTCTGAGGCCGTGGGGTCCGAGTGCTTACATTTACAATCTATTTTAAGAAATTTCGAAACGTCTAGTGGACGCTTTCCAGCAACCCAAAAAAAAAGGGCTGGCTTTTAACTTGACCAGAAGCCAAAGGTTGCCATACAACGTGTCAACGCCGCCAGTCTCTTAGGCACGTTACCAGCTGACAGCGTTGAGGAGTTTTGGATGCCCTTTTATAATATGTATTTTTTTTATGTGATCGTTTCAACAAATCATGCATATATCTGTTGGTGTAGGTACTCCACTTGATTAAGATACATTAAAAAATGGTAATTCCGTCATAGAATACACATGACTCTAAATAATATAATAATATTCTACAAAAAGTAATCTCTTACCACCCTAATATAAGATAGTTGTCATCTCATCTGCAACAACAGAAGTCACTCTAACGTTACTTTAATTTTAAATGCACGTACATATAAATGAAACATGTATTACTGTGCAGATCAAAAGGTTTTTTTTTTGGGTAATAAATTAAAGTTTTGAGTTAATAGTATTTAATGATCAAAGTCAAAAATATTTATCAGCACGTCAATGGCCTTATTATAAACATTTTTTAATGGCACGATGTTTCATAAAGGTTCGCTAACCCTGGTGTAGAGTGTCTTGCCAATTTTTATAATTATGATCACAAAACTATTAATTTCAAAATTTTCCCAGAAAACTTAATTACCTACATTGGAACAGAGACGAATAGCCTCGAAATGTATATTCTTCATGAATTCTGTTATTGTTAGGTACGAATAATTGTAACTTAAATTATTATAGAACAACATGAACTACAGTAAACTTAATTAACACAAATCCTGAAAATAGTTTGTTCAGAATCGTTTAATGAATCGATTTCTATCATTTTTAATATAGGTAGTTTTTTATACCAAAAATAATTAAAACTACAGAAATTATTGTCATATTAACCCTGTACACTCAAAAAGAATTGAAATGGACGTAGTTTCGTTATGTTGTGTCGAGCGGTGCGATAACTGCTTGTGCGAATGTGTGCGTTGCGTGAGTAGTAGTATGACCATAACGTTCTCCAAGAATTGGTATAACTAATTTAATAAATAACAATGCATGTTAAATTAAAAATTCGGAGTATTCCCGTTTGAGCACCTAGAGCACCTATTTTTTGGAGGCACCAATGCATTGTGCACCGTATATGTAGCACTCAATAATAGGTGCTCTAAAAATAGGTGCTCAAACGGGAATACTCCAAAAATTCAGTGTATTTATTAATTTAATGTATATTATGATTATAACATAATATTCTAAATGGGGGGTTTGAGGGTGTGCGTTAATTACGTAACATGTTGTATATACATTTTCAGAACACGACGTAGACGAGATTATAGATATTTTCGCCATCACGTCTGTAATTCGGAAGAGCTAGACAGAGGTCTATAATGTTATAGTACACAAGTAGTAGAAATCTAACGAGACGTAAATTACTTTTATTTTTCTGAAGACGACTGCCTGTTTGGTTGTGTGGCCACAAGCGTGACTGCTGAGCACGAGGTAAAGGATTTGATTCCTGGGTCGAGCAAAGTGGTATTGGGTTTTTCCATTAGGAATTCCTCAGTAACAGATACGGTTGATGGTAGTAGGCTCGCCCCTAATAACACGAGACTTGTACATAACCAGCGAAATATGGATGTGCTATCAAGTACACCTCTGCCTAACCCTGCGAGGATTAAGGCTTGATATGTTTTCTCAATATGTTCGAATTATTTTATTATATAAACATGTCACGAACTTTCACAAAACCATCTTTCTACTTATAAATTCGTACGTTCACTCACGCACGACAATCCAAAGAGAAATATCAAAACTAACTTACTTTCCCAGAATAAGAAAACCCTTTACATTAAAAAAAGATATCGATAACTTACTATATTACCTGGTAATAGGAAAATGGCTGCCTTAACATTAAACGGCTTTCAAAGCCAATAATTTGGACAATAAAAGAAACTTTTATACCAGCTCGTTCGCAAATCGTCCGTAAATTCGTTTTATTCGAAAATTACGCGTATCAGAATAAGTATCTCCAGTCCCCGTAAGCATTTTTACGAGAATATCTGTTGTACCAAAAATAGGGTAAGGGAGACTATTGTCGTCCGCGTTTATTGTTGTTTTCCCCGAGATTTTCATTAGGGATAAGACAGATTGGGTGACGTATTTAGGGAAAATGATGTATTTAGACAATTAAGCTAATTTACTTCTTGAGTAAAGTGCTATTGTTGTAAAACAGGGGCAGTTTATTATTGGAAGGCATGAAAATAATTATGTACGTTAAATATACTTGGATAATAACTGGTGCCCCTACCCACATAATTTCAGTAATCGGCTTTCACGAATGGCTGTTATAAGAAGCCGAATTCGTTTACAAGGTTCAAAGTATGTAACAAGCTGTCATATACTTTTACATGTAGTAGAAATGACTATTTTCACAACAATACAAATTGCTCGACTATTCCCGACTTTGTAGCCCTTAGACGACTAAATTGGGTCCTTTTTATGTGAATATATTCTGTCTCTAAAGTTTATTTGAAATAGTAATGAACATTAAATGACTTATATACTTTTTGATGATGAGGTCGTGGCTAAATAATAAAAGCCGCTCGCATCGATCTTCAAGTTAAGCCGTGCTTGCCTAGGTTGACCCGTGGATTGCTGACCATCCATAACATACCGAGTTTCCTCCGTGCCTCGGAAAGCACGTTAAATTGTTGATCCCGGCTGTCATTTGTAGATCTTTGACAGTCTTTACAGGAAGTCTGAAAAAAAGAAAAACAGTGTTAACAAGGGGTATCTTATTACCTAGTACACACACTGGGTTGTGGAAGTGAGATTGACAGTCGTTCCATGTAAAATAGTAGTATTCAGCTGCATGCGGTTAGACTGTAAGCTAATCTCGACATAGTTGGAAAAAGGCAAAGCAGATAATGTTGGCTTTTTGATGAGGTCAAGGTTTAAAGCTATAGTCAACTAAGCTGTGATTTTTTTCTCTAGAGTAGATAGATAAATCATTTATTCAGTGCACACAAAAGACATAGCACAACACACAGAAGCACAATTAATGGCACAGATTACATAAGTATACAAAAAGAAAAAAAGAAAAAAAAATTTTTACGAAACAGTTACAGTAACACCATGACATACTTCAAATAAAATAACGTTATACAAGGTGCGGTGTGCGTCTCAAGGTTGCACTAAATGGGAGTCCAGCTCAGCATGTGTCAGGCAGGAGTAAAATAAACTATAGAATGCATTGATACTGGCAATCACATTCAAAGAGATTTAAGCTACGCACTGGTGGGAAAAAATACAAGCCATTGATTTAAAATGAAGTAAGCTTTAAACTACTTATCGTGGTTTTTTTTTTAATCTATATTATATCGCTAGTACAAGTAGCCGTAGATTTTGTCATAGAATTTAAGAAATATTTACGTAAACAGTCTACATTGAAGGTTTCCTACAGTCTAAACCAACATTTAATGTAACATAAAATGTAAAACATTTTTTGAATTAATGAATATCAATTAATTCGCTTCACAATATTGATTGCGGCCGATAAAATGTAAAACATTGTGGAAATGAGGGTAGCCATTAAAAGTGTGTTCGCACTTTGTCACCTCATTACGGACAATTTTCGGCTTTCGTGATTCAATAATGTTTTAATAGATGCTTTAATTTTGTTTGAGAGGGCATCGATCGCGTAAGAGGCTTTTTTAGGAGTTTTTCTTTTTTATTTCACCTAACCGACAAATGCGTTGCTGGGGAGTTTATAGTACCACTTCTTCTTCCCAGCTAAATCAATAAGAACCTAACTTCTTTTTCTTTTGTGACGTAAGTACCTAACGTGGGGGTCTACTCTCTAAACACAAAATCCGTAGTTTCAGCCGAACTTACGGTCGTTTCCTACTCTGTATCATTTACGGACATAAGATTCGTTAGGGTCCCGAACTATAAATGAATGATAACACGATCGGTCAGTTGTCCTTACTCCCGATGTGTTTTCAAATCCGAAAATATTAAAGAGTAGGGATCATTTGGAAGTATGAAGCTGATTACGGACGGATCCGTATTTTCGTTGACAGACTTTGAGAGTAGACCCCCAGGTGTCAGAGTTTTTAAGCCCGCCTCTGACTAGTCTCGATATCTCTCAGGCATGCTGGTTTAGTTTCCTCATGATATTTTCCTTAACCGAAGCAAGTGATAATTATACAATACGCACATGCATCCAAAAAATCAGTGGTACGTGTCATGGGTTCGAACTCGACTAGGCAGTCCGATGAAAACTCAAAATCTGCCTAGCCTTTTCCCAATTTTCGTTGTGTTGGCTTCCAATCTAACCGGATTCAATTATACCAGTATTTTACATGGATTTTACACGAATTTACACGATTATTTTTACACGACTCCAACGAAAAGTAGCCTTTTCAATGTGAACTGATGACTTAATAGAAACCATATATCAAGACAGCAATGAATAAAACAAAAAATATGTAAATTTTAGTCCGGACTCATATAGCTAACGATTTTATGTAAACACGCGTTGAAAAGGTTTTCATAACATGTTATAATTAAATCGGGTTTACATTTCATGTTAAATCGAGTGTGTAAACAAAAGAGGTAGCTTGTCTGTGACTGGCATTGCGGGTAGTCAGATAAAATGTTACAATCTGTTTACATTAAACAGATGTGTGGCTGGCTAAACAGAGGACATACTTGAGGACATTATTTATTTATTTATCACGGCAACGAAAGGCCTATAAATACTCCTCCGTGCCTCGGAAAGCACGTTAAACCGTTGCCGTTGGCTGCCGTCCCGGCTGTCATTTGTAGATCTTTGACAATCGTTATGAGTAGTCAGAAGCCAAAAGTCTGAAATCCAGTCATACTAAGGGGTATTACCCAGTTACTAGGTTTGTTGTGGAGGTCAGATATAGCTAGTCGCTTCATGTAAAATACTGCCATGGTACTCAGCTGCATCCGGTTAGACTGGAAGCAGAACCCCAAGATAGTTTGAGAAAAGGCTAGGCAGATGATGATGAGGACATACCGTCTCCTTGTGATATTTAGTTTCACCATTTTAAATAAATTAATATGTCCCTAGTTTAATCAGTCATCCTTTTTAACAGTTGAACCGTCGTCAGTGATACAGCAATTTGATTTCGCGTTGGCAATGTACCTGTCACTGGCGTTTTGATATGTGTTATTTGTAAAATGTTATCATTTAGGTGAATGCGTAACGTAAAATAACACAAAGTTAATAAGGACCGGCTTTCAAAAGCTTTAGAATTGTATCCATATTTTGTTTATTTATAACAAGGTTATAGCCCACAGCTTCGCCCGCGATTTGTTCGGTAACCGTCCCACGGAATCATACTACTGGGTTTAAAAATATTCTTTGTGCTATTCCAGACTATTATCTATCCCTGTGCAGATTTCATCCAGTAGTTTTAGCGTTAAAGATTAACAAACATCCATACATCCTCACAAACTTTCGCGTTTATAATATTAAGGAAAGCAGGATTTATGTGAAAATAAAGAGAGCTGGGTCAGGATATTTTACCGAAAATTTAATAAAATTGAACCAAAAATTCCTATTCATATTTTCACATTGCAAACAAGAATACAAAAGATGACAACAAGACTCGTATTTCTGACCTCCATAATCCTCACCTTTGAAAACCAACCTCTCAATCCAGCTGAGCGATTGTGCAATGAGTAATATTTTTGTTGTCTAATGCTGAACAATCACTGATGCCAATGAACCTTTGCAACTCCAAGGGAACCATTGATGCGTTGTCGAACTTTAAAAGCGTGAAATGAGCTCAGTTCAATGGTCGAAGCAAGCTTATGAGTTTCATTGGACTGTTATGATTAGTTTCTACATGAATTTGAAGTCATCGGAGAAAGTAAACTGGAACATAATACGAAAAGGATGATAACCCACTGACTACCACGATGGTATAGTGGTTGCAATCGCGACTTCTGACCATGAGGCCCTGAGTTCAGTTCCCGGGTTGGGCAAATTGTAATTGGGTTTTTCCATCAAGAATTTCTCAGTACCAGGCACGGACACTGGATTTGGGCCCGGTTAATGGCAATAGGCTCGCCCCCTATTACATGGAACTTAAACATAACTGGCGAAATGTGGGTGTACTATTGGGTTCACTACTGCTAAACCCTTCGGGGATTACATGCATGATGTTATGTATTAATTATAACCCATATTAACTAGTCCTAACTAATATTATAAATGCAAAAGTAAGTTTGTTTGTTACCTTTTCACGACTAAACGGCTGATCGGATCTTAATGAAATTTGGCAAGAAGGTAGATTTCAACCTGAGGAAGGACATAGACTATATATCATCACGCTACGACCAATAAGAACGGAGCAGCAATGAAATATAATCACGCTACGACCAATAGGAGCGGAGCAGCAATGAAATATAATCACGCTACGACCAATAGGAGCGGAACAGCAATGAAAAATGTTGCGAAAACGGGGAAAATGTGACGCAGACGAAGTTGCGCGGGACAGCTAGTTTACTATAAAACACATACGTATGTTTTGAGAGTAATCTTTGAAAGGTTAGGCAAAGGTATTTCCATCAGTAAACCTACATTTCACCAGTTATGTTTAAGTCGCATGTTATATGAGGCCAGCCTATTGCCATCAACTGGACATAAATCCAGACTCCTTGGCGTTAAGTTAAACGGCCAGTAATTAAGTAACCGAATCCAGACTGCTGGCTTCTAGAGACCTTTTCCCTGATAACACTTCGCTCATAAGTTACTTACACCTGACCAACGAGGCAGGCACATTTTGGTCAAAATTACCGTGCCCCTGCCCTATACCAATTTATTTGGGATCAACGCGACATTTTTCTTATTCAATACATCCTACGTGCTGCGTTTGTAGGGTAAAATACTTTCTAAAACTCTATTAAAATCATCTTGTTAAAGTCAGCTCCTGATGACTGACTTAAGTACTAACGCTGCAACATAAAAATATTGTAAAACCAAATGATTTTAATACAGTAACCATGATGTTTCTTGGCGGTTCTTCTCCATAGGAAACGACCAACCCGAACCGTGCACTTTTTTTGTTGACGTTTTACAAGTGCCCATGTAGGCCTATGTGAAATAAAAATATTTTGATTTTGATGCCGCTGAATACCAGTATTTTACAGGAAGCGACTGACTATATAGGGTGTAAAACACCTCTTAACGAAGCCGAAAGGCACTGGTTTTCCCTGTCCTTGCGATCATTTTTTTGTTCTACACCATACCTGGGAACCTTCTAGTTACGGAGATATTAAGGGTCAAAGTTCCAACTTTTTGACAAGTATTTTTTTAAATAAAAGTTTTTAATGTAAGATTTTTACTTTAAACACCTCCACGACCCCCGTACTATTCAATCCGTCCATCAGCTCAATGTTTTGAGTGCGTTACATTGAGTTCTACCACAAAACATGATTTTACACCCCCCAAAAAAAAGTCGTTTCCCAGCAATAATTTTTGCATAAAGTTACTTAGTTTCATGTACAGAATGCTTTGTTGACGGCTTCGTGATGAGGTGATTTACACGGTGTATATAACCTGCACAACCCAGTTAGTACTGGATAATACGATATCCCTTGGTAAGACTGGTTGACAAAATTTCTGGCCACCGACTCCCTGACTATCAAAGATCTAATAATGACAGCGGGGACCAACGCCTTTTCGTGCTTCTAAATAGAAATAGTTACCAATATGGTGATATTACAAAATCTTCTTCAATAAGCATATCCTACTAATATTATAAACGCGAAAATTCGTAAGTATGGATGGATGGATGGATGTTTGTTACTCTTTCATGTAAAAACTACTGAATGGATCTGGATGAAATTTGGCACAGGGATAGGTAATAGTCTGGAATAGCACATAGGATCTTTCTCTCCCGGTAGTGTGCTCCCGCGGGACAATTACCAAATAAACGCGGGCAAAACCGTGGGCAGAAGCTAGTTATAAATAAAACGACAAAAGTTTATAAAAAAAACTGGGACTAGCCGTATCAATCAAATACTTAAGAGACCTCAATACAGAAATAAACACGCTTTCTTATTGCGATTCCTGATTTCCCTCGGCCCCATCTTTATTTACTTTTAAACCGTTATATAACTTTTTTGCAATATTTTTGCCTCAAATTTCCCTTTCCATTGCTTCGAATCCATTGAAACGGATTCGAGAGTTCCGAAATTAAAATCTAAACTTTCTTTTTCCCATTGAAAGTTTTTAAAAGGATCTGACGGTATGATTTGTTTTGATGTTCGGTAAACCAAAAAGTTAGCTCTTAATGTTAAAAAGAATGGACTGTTATTATGATTATGATTGAGTTATAAGACTTTCAAGTTCATAAAGGAGCTCGTACGAGAAAGTTGTTCCAGTTAAATTACTTGGGATACGTGATTTCAATTGTTTTCAGTAAAATGAATGCTGAGTATAAGCATAAGTACCAGCACTTGTATTATATTTATTATTTCTTAGTATGTGCTGCTGTTGGTATACCAAATCAATAAATACCAACGAATATACTGTAAAACAAATAAAGAGTTTGTATAAAATCAATATTCATCTTGTAACCATTTTCATATTTTAACTGGTGACCCCGAAATAGACGTCAGCGCAGCTTTCGAGCAACGCGACGTCATCATCAGTGAGTCTCACAGCCAGCCAGCATCAAATGGATATCCCTGACCATCAGAATGCAGCAGAAGCGCATTCCTGGTCAGGACCCTCATATTCTCTTCAAGCGACGTTGACACAGCAGACTGCGTTTTCGGCCGGTCGAGAACTTCTTACCTCCCGCTCGTCAACTCTAGCTGTCTGCCACATCACGGCTCTGTACTACATCTGACACACCAGAGCAAACGCAGCGCCGGGCCCGATACACTGGGGTTCGCATCACCACCGCAGACTGTTTCGACTAACCGTGAACAATGCGCCAACGAGCTTCCAACTGGCACGGCGTAATACTACAAGATGTCTTATTCTACTATCGATCTCCGGTCTCCGGGGGGAGTAATGTAGCGACCTACAAAATGCAACTTACAACAAAAAGTACTACAGCGCCGTCTGTGACACGAGACGAATTTCCTACTAGTCCTAAGCAAAGTTTACCTCAACTTAAGATAATATAGACAACCCGACAACAACTGTCGGGCAGTAGCCGACCAGACATCCGACCAGACATCCGACCTGTCTAGTCGGAGGATCATCCCTTTTCAATGGAGTATTGGAGTACATTACACCCTGTTCCTCATACCCCTAAACTGCACACAGCGCACATACGCATAGTGACATAGTGCACAAGTGAAGTGTTACTAACATATGTAGTTTTAAGGTTTTATCTACGATTAAATACAATTTGTGTAAGCAAATAAAACCTTAAAACTTGCCTGAAAATAAATGTATGTTGTTGTTATTTTCGATAAAACACTAATACGTTGTATAAAATTCCATGTAAAAGCAATATGATGTCATAAGTATTGAATTACATATGACCTACCTGTAATTCAATACTTGTGACCAAAATTGCGCCTATCCATGCGTGAATGGGACCGGGTAAGTAGGTATCAGATTTAAATTAGCTATAGATAACTGACATCTTGAAAAGATATCTTCAATATATTTCTCCAATATATTGCAGACAGTTTTCGGCGAGCTGATGATTAAAAATGTATCCAGTTAGGGTTGGTTCTTGGAGAACGTTTTAAAATAATGTTTATCTCGACGGTCGTTAATTATCGAACGGGAATAGATTATCGGGATAAAAGTGTACTCTATCTCAACCCAAATAATGGGCCATATGTGTGAAAAAAAACATCGAAATCTCATCAACTCTTTACACATGAAAATAAAACAAGCGGACACACCGACCTATTTTCCATTTTTTTAAATATTAATTCGGATTCCGATTCTTGACTGAATCGTTGGTCTTGTGGGTTCATCAGGAATTTCTCAGTACCAGTCAAGAAGTTTGGACATCATCAGCCTATAATGTTCCCACTGCTGGGGCACAGGCCTCCACTTCATAAGAGGGAGTGGGCTGTAATCCACCTCGCGAGCCCAGTGCTGGTTGGTAGATGTCACATATCTTCAAATTTTTAGTTCTAGGACATGCCGGTTCCTGACGATGTATTCCTTCACCGTTTTTGAGGGCAGCGGTGATGAAATAAATTACACAAAGTAATGAGCCTCCCTGGGTTCGAACCCACCGCTTATTGCTCGTAAGTCGGGGCTGCTACCACTGGGCCACCGCTGCTCTCTTGTGACTGGACTTCTGCCGGGTTGATGGCAATAGTCTCGCCCCCTATAACATGGGACTTAAAAACAGTACTGGCAAAATGTGGGTGTGCTATTAGGTACACCACTGCCTAGCCCTTCGGGGATAACAGACGTGATGTTATGTATTAATTATAACCCATATTAACTAACTTTTTATTTATATATTCTAACCCAAAAAGTTTGTATGATCCCTTGCCATAGATGCTATAGACCATATTGCTATAGACCATACATTACTTTTAGATGTTAGTTAAATGGATTAAAAGACGGTAAATAATCAAAACACTACTGTATTGTCCCAAAGGTACTTAAAGTAAAATGAGCTTAATGGACTGATGGTGTGGAAATGAAGTGAGTGACGCGGCTCTTGTTGGCTGTAACAAGAACGCCTGGCTGACTTGATAGCTCAACGCGAACTGAACTAATTAGTATGAGTTGAAATGAATGCGGCGTAAACTGCTGAATTTCAGAATGTGCGATTGCACCGTACATGCTCCCGAGCGGGAAGATGAATATGGGATGAACATGAAAAGATGAGTAACAAGGTGATGCCAATTGGTCAATAAACTAGATGATTGACTAGGTGATTCCAATTGACCCTTATTTTATGTTTAGAGTCTCTACTTGAACTCCGTTTTACGAGACATAGGCACTGTACACTTGTCTAACTTATGCACTTTAGGAATTTCACTGTAATCGGATACACACGGAATCTTACACTGATTACGCGCACTAACACTCGATGTTTAACGTTAATGAAGAAAACTGCAAACTCTGAAACTCTAAATAAACACTACACCGACACTACGTTTATATCCGTTCGACCTACTTCCGAACGATTAATAAATTAAGCAAAATGGCGTCGGCAGCACACCCCAAACAAAGTTATCGGAGCTTGAAATTATAGCTCGTTTGCATTTTCTGCTGATATTGAAATACAGGTAATTTTACGTTCAGACTGTAAAATTGTATTAAAATTCCCGTATGTTTTTAACTACAAAATAAAATAGATACTTACTTATTTATAAACACATGACACCTTAACATAATTCCTTGATACAATTTAATAGATTGGAGACTCAAAATGTTTATACAAGGTGTTGTTCTGCATCCTATGCGAATGATTCTCGTCCCGAATCAATAATAAAATGGGTAGGTATTTTTTTCCTTATTTACGGAAATCGGTAAGTTTGAACCACCCGTGTTTTAAACGCGGCCCGTCTGGTTCTTGCTCTATACCTCGCTTACACACATACAAACAATCTCAAACGTTTAATTGATAATTTCTTATTCCCTAAAACACGTTATTGTGAATATTGACAAACTTAAACAACCAAAAAATCAGCGTTTATTAATAATTAACTAAGTATCTTAATTTTAGTTGATTATTTATGTCTTTTATGACCACCTCCTGAAATTTGACGAGGATGCAAAACAACATCTTGTATGTTGTATTCAGCTTAATACAATATTGCAGCTTAAAAAAAATGTGACGCCAACGTCGACGTCGCGTCCTATCAACAGTAAGTGTGATGGAAAAGTGAAAACGTTATTTTTTAATTATTGGAGTAAGATAACGAGAACTTTATGAATCCTGTTGAAAATTTTAGTAAAAAAAAAACGGCACGCTTTGAAAGTTTTTAACATTATTGTTTATTCTAACTCACCTAGTCACCTCTCACCTACGCCAATCCTTAAAATAATGGATAGAATTATTATTTTAACCCCCGACAAAAAAAGAGGGGTGTTATAAGTTTGACGTGTGTATCTGTTTGTCTGTCTGTGGCATCGTAGCTCCTAAACGGATGAACTGATTTTGATAAAATTAGTTTCGTTTGAAAGGTGTTTTAATCGAGAGTGTTCTTAGCTATGTTTTGAGAAAATCTGCCTAGCCGTTTGAAGGTGATCACCACTTTTCTATTTGAAGGGAAATAAACAACTTTCCCAGGTCTGGTTGATTCGAAATTTGAAATCATGTTACTTGTCACTATGGGCATCGCTGGGGGGGGGGGCTGCACCCTCCCGCTCCCCCCTAAAAGCTCGGGTTTTTTTATTATTTATAACTTTTCTTGTTTTCGTTAAGTTTAAAAAGCATAAAATAAAAATTTAATTAAAAATTTAAAAAACCCCCGACATGAAAAACCTCTAAAAAACCTAAAATAAAATAATCCAAGCGTCTTAGCGTCGGGGGTCCGCTTTGTTTTGTGCTTGTACTAAGCGGTCTACTTAGCGATCCCCCGACGCTAAGACGCTTGGATTATTTTATTATTTTTTTTATTTTTTATAATATCATTAGACTAAGAAAAATAATTATATGTACTCAAGTACCTACCTGCCTACGCAATTATAAGCCTGTAACATCACCTTAAACAAACTTTTATGAATTCAAGAAAATTCTATTAATTTTAATACCCAAATACGGATTTTAATGAAAGACCCTAAATTCATCTAATTACACGAGTTTCGACTTCGCCACAGGACGGGTTCAACAAAAATATGTTTTCGACATACCGTCACTTAAGTTTAGAAAACGTCTGTAGAGTTTTAGACTGAAATTCGGTCAGATACGGGTCCTTTGAACGTGTTAATTTTATCTTGTAATACAGGTTATTTTGTAAACGAAAGAGTTAAGTAGCTTATATAGACAGGTAAAGGAATTAGGCTCTTTTATTCTTCGGTTTCCGTTGTCTAAAACGTTTTTGACTTACCTCGAAGTATTGTGTAGCAAGCATAGCTATTCGTAGCGTGCTACGAATACGAGCTACGCCGTAGACTATCGTGGGGTCAATTGGCGCGGCGTAGTTGATACGTCGGGCCGGCCATATTAGCATCAGGAACCGATGACCGTTGGGGTAGACACCTTCTTGAGTGGAGACCGCGAATCGGCAAGCGTAAGGCCCTCAGGCTCGGTGGAGCCACGACGTTCGCACTTCGCAGGGTGGCTGGTAGCAACTGGAAGAGCGTTGCCCAGAATCGAGTTAAGCGGCAGAGATGGAGTTGAAGAGGCCTATGTCCAGCAGTGGACTGCGGTAGGCTGACGATGATGATGAGTTGATACGTCAATTATTTAATTTTTCTAGACTGCCTCGTTGGTCTAGTGGTCGCAATCACGACTGCTGACCATGTGGTTCTGTATTCAATTCACGGGTCGGGAATTTTTTTATTGAGTTTTTACATCAGGAATTTCTCATTTCTCGAGTCTAGATATGTGACTTGTTGATGGGAATAGGCTCTCTACCTATTACAAACTGTGTGAAATGTGTACACAGTATAACATTTCGGGGATTACAGGTGTAATGTTATGTTATATAATTTCTAGAATCAATCAAAATATAAATTATTTGTGTCGTACCGATTTCACCTCACCACCATAGTTATGGTCATCCTGATTGTTTTTAAATTGCAAGATGAACGAGCGGTTTATTTTCATCCACTTACCTCTTCACAATTATTGGGTCAGCTTCCAGTATAACTAGATCTAGCTAAAAACTAGTAATTTACACGATAGTGCAGCTTTTATTAACATAAAAATCCCTGATAATTTTCGATTGACCCTAATCTCATTTCGAATTCAAAAATAAAATCAATCACTAGCTGTCCCGCGCAACTTCGTCTGCGTCATATTTTCCCCGTTTTCGTAACATTTTTCATTGCTGCTCCGCTCCTATTATCCGTAGCGTGATGATATATAGCCTTTAGCCTTTCTCGATAAATGGGCTATCTAACGCTTTTTCGCTAACGAATTTTTCAAATCAGACCAGTAGTTCCTAAGATTAGCGCGTTCAAGCAAAAAAACGAACAATCTCTTCAGGTTTATTATTAGTATTAGATACTAGCTATCCCCGGCATGCGTCGCAATGCAGTTTTTACCTTACCCTACCTACCTACCATACCCTACCTACCTACCGTACATACCCTACCTACCTACCCTACATACCCTACCTACCCTACCCTACCTACCTAAATACCTACCTACCTACCCTACCCTACCCTACCTTACCCTACCTACCTACCCTACCCTACCTTACTCATCTTTTAAACATTCCCTGGACTACGACAAACATTGTAAAACCAAAATCAGCTAAATCGGCCCAGCCGGTCTCGAGTTTTAGCGAGAGTAACGAACAGCAATTGATTTTTATTTATATATATAGAATAGATAGATTTAGATTAGGTACCACCCGAATACATCACACTGAAATACATGAAAATCTTGAAACATTCACAGAATATCCATTTCTGTCATATGTTCACTGTATTTATTAGGGGTGGTTTCAAATGAGCACGTACACGGAATAAGCAATCTTTTCATGCCTCACTGCCCACCCCCGAAATTAGCAAGCCGTGAACAATTCCCGGTAATTTACGTTCGAACCTTCAAACGTTTCGGAAGTGTCCATTTCACGTCGATTTTGTCAATAATCGTAATATTGTGTTCGGTTTTTTTGGGAACTCTATTTTTGCTAAGAATGTTTTTTTTTTTGTGGTGTATTGTAATAAGGCTGTATGGTTTTCAAATGAGAAAGATTTTTTTACTGGTTTTCTTATGTTATTATTCTTTAGTCCATACTAATCCATACTAATATTATAAATGCGAAAGTCACTCTGCTTGTTTATTTGTATGTTTGTTTGTTACCTTTTCACGTCTAAACGGCTGATCGGATCTTAATGAAATTTGGCAAGAAGATAGATTTTAACCAGGGGAAGGACATAGGCTATATATCATTACGCTACGACCAATAGGAGCGGAGCAGCAATGAAAAATGTTGCGAAAACGGGGAAAATGTATCGCAGACGAAGTTGCGCGGGACAGCTAGTTTACTATAAAACCCATACGTATGTGTTTTGAGAGTAATCTTTGAAAGGCAAAGGTATTTCCAACAGTAAACCTACATTTCACTAGATATGTTTAAGTCGCATGTTATATGTGGCTAGCCTATTGTCATCAACTGGACATAAATCCAGACTCCGTTGCTCCTTCTGAAAATTCCTGATGAAAAACCCAATAATACTCTGCATGAATTGGGAATCGAATTCAGGACCTCATGCTTAGCGCTTGGTAACTTGGGTAATTCTATTTTACAGAACTCACAGGTTTAATGGTATAACCCGCTCTAAAAATCTGGTGAATCAAAGTGCCAAGTGTTCAATCGACACTTTGCTAATTGGAGACTCAGAACTTTGATTTCAGTGCTTTCGTGACTCTGGTTCTGAACACATCGGAAATTGAAATAGGATTTGACTAAAAGCAAGCGTCGGTGTCCTAACAAAAAACAATCGTCGTCTAAGTACACGATTGTCTTGCTCGTTATCTGTACAATTTATACAAATATATAAAAGTGTAGTGTCTGTTTTTAATATTTAAATTTAACCGCTTTTTACTACATGCATATGAATGTATATTCGGTACACAATACACATACCAAAATAACATTTTTTTTACAATTTTGGTCTGTCTGTCTGTTTGTTCCGGCTAATATGCAAACGGCTGGACCGATATTGACGGGACTTTCACTGGTAGATAGCTGATGTAATAAGGAGTAACTTAAGCTTCTTCTTAAATTACACGCGGACGATGTCACACAGCTAGATTATACTAATATTAGAAAGTTGAAGAGTTAATTTGTTTATTATTTGGTTGAACGCGCTAATCTCAGGGACTTCTGATACGAATTTAAAAAGTATTTTAGTGTTAAAGGCTATTTAATACCACGCTACGACCAATAGGAGCAGAGTATCAATGAAAAATGTTGCAAGAACTTGGAAAAACGTGACGCAGACGAAGTTGCGCGAGTCAGCTAGTTATGAATATGACGTACGACGATTAGAAAACGAACATAATATAATCAGCGACGGGTTAGTAAGAGGTGTACACCCAGATTTTGCCATTACTTTACCTTTTTTAGGGTTCCGTAGCCAAAGGGTCAAACGGGACCCTATTACTGAGACTTCGCTGTCCGTCCGTCCGTCTGTACGTCTGTCACCAGGCTGTATCTCATGAACCGTGATAGGTAGCCAGTTGAAATTTCTACAGATTATGTATTTCGGTTGATGGTATAACAACAAATACTAAAAACAGAATAAAATAAATACTTAAGGGGACTCCCCTACAAAAAGTGATTTTTTGCTCGTTTTTATAAATAATGGTACGGAACCCTTCGTGCGCGAGTCCGACTCGCACTTGGCCAGTTTTTTATTTCCCTAAGTTTACGTGCTAAGTAAACGTTAACCATCCTTCAGATGCATTACAATGCATATATTTATACAAAGTGATGTTTTGCATCCTCGGCGATTTCAAGGAGGTAACTATGCGAATGATTCTCGTCCCGAATCAATAATAAAATGGGTAGGTGATTTTTTATGTTTTTTCTTATTTATAAAAATCGGTCAGTGTGAACCACCTGTGTTTTTAACGCGGCCTGTCTGATCCTCACCCTTTAAACGCGCTTTCACATACAAATAATCTCAAACATTTATTCGATAATTTCTTATTCCCTAAACCACGTTATAACACAAATACTGACAAACATAAACAACCAAAAAAATCTGCGTTTCTTAATAATTAACGAGGTACCGTAAATTTAATCGATCATTTATGTCTTTTGTGACAACCTCCTGAATTTTGACGAGGATGAAAAACAACACCTTGTATTATATCTCTACGTTGTACTCGTATTGCTTTTTTTTTACTAAATCAATAAACACACGCTGCTCCCAAAAAAGCACACGCTGTTAAATACAGGCAGAAATAAATATTCTGAAAACAAAATTTTTCTTTGCTCGTTCACTCTCTTTGAATGGGCGCACCTACCTACCCACACCATATACACGTTCAGATTCCAGCTATTATTCCCACTAACAATACACCTCGACGCTTTGACGCCGCCGGTTGAGCTCTTTGTAACTTAAACTATCAATTAGGAGCTTTTACACCTCCAGTCTGCCTTAGTGTTAGATTTACTAAATAGACAGAGACACCAAAATAAATAATCACAGCAAAGGAGTAAAAATCAGCAAAGGACTAGAACTCTCTGTCTACGTCTGTGTTTCCGAACGCTAACAATTCTAATCTCTTCAAAGGTAGAGTGAACAGGCTTCTTCTGGCTAAGCTCGTACCATCGTCGACTTTGTTTCTGTCATCTCTGACCTAGACTAGAGTCAAGAGCAAACCCACCGCAAATAAAAAAAAAACAGAACTATGAATGCCAAAAGGCCAAAAAAAAAAGCCTCAGCTCAGCATAATAGAGCAGTAGATGTAAGTGGAGGTGGTCGCAAACGCTGCTGCTGAGCTTGGTCCTGGGTTCAATTCCCAGGTGAGCAAAGTCACGCAAGTCACCTCCTAAGAAGTCCTGTGTGTTAGTCTGACTTACCTTTAAAAGAGCTAGATAGACTTAAATGTGCATTGAAAGTTTGCACGGGTGACGATACTTAAGTACGTCCGGTCTCCGGGCACTACGTATAGCCAGCCCGGCTATTTACTTTGCTGCCTCGCTGCCTCGTGCCGATACGAGATGATAAGGATTTTTCTTGTGACGGACGGATACTTTGATCAAAAGTATTGCAAAAAAACGTAACGATATTTTTTTTTCCTATTTTTTTAAATAAAGATATTTATACCAGCTCCATACATACAAAAAAAGAAACAAATGAGTACCTACATGATTCATCACTTTAAACTACATGAATTAAATAAGTATCTGTACGTCTACCATGAGTTGACATAGTTAGATGGCTTGACGTAACTGCAATAGTTCCGTCAATACGCAAATACTATAGTTAGATTTTTCAATGGTACCATGAGCTGTGTTGGTGCTTACTACCAAATTTTAAGCAAATGAAGCCCAAACTTGCAGTCGCTGTAGTATAGTTTACTATACGGTGACGTAGGATAGATAACTATAGTGACTCATACTGCGCATTTTAGTACCCAACTATCCGCTAGAGGCGCTGTAAAAGTTTTCATACATTTTTTTAACTACAGACGCTGGCGAGTATAGATTGTTAAAACTCATGGTAGACGTACTGGCCTCCACAATAGGATCCCCTGTCGTATGTTGTGTCGTGGAGGCCAAATCTCTTTTATCGTAGCACAAAGAATATTACAACAATAAAGAGCAACATTAGAAAAGCTGAAGAGAAAAAAGAGCATCTTGTAGAGTGTCTATGCTATTTGCAATAAGCTGTTCTAATACAGCTGTTCTATTCAGAAAATTTTCAGTAGCAGCCATGAAGTCTGGATTTGTGCCCGTTTGATCGCAATAGGCTCGCCCCCTTTTACATGGGACTTAAATATTACTGGTGAAATATGGGTACACCTCTGCCTAACGTTCAGGGATAACAGGCGTGATATGTTATATTCTAATTAATCCAAAGTAACAACTGTTTAAAAAAATGCTTTGCATATTCAAACGTTATAAATTGCTAGCAGCATTTACTTTCCTGCTACCTACGTGTTAGCCTTTCCGTTTAGCTAACAAATAGCAGTTTAGGGACGTTTGCATGAAAATTTAAAAAGTCCACGTTTCTAGTTCAAACACAAGCTACTTTTCTTTACTTACTTTTACTTCTTTACTAACATGGAAATTGCTTTCAAAGCACATTGCGAATAGCAAAAATTTCTCACGGAGTTCGCTTTAGTTTCTTTCATATTCCTGGCTTTTACGTTCTTGTTTTAGTAACTTATACGTCGAGGTATTACTTTTACAACATCACTGACTGAACGATACACAGTCATAGAATGAATAAATGAATATATGGCAATAAAAAGATATCCATACACCTTGAGAGAGTCTTTCTCTATGCGGCTTTCTGTATGTGCAACTTTGAGGGATTTATGATGTTGAGAGAGGTCCATATGTGTATTTTCGTTCGAAGCTTTTGAGAGGACAGCACAGCCTTTTTTTGAACATACATAGTTTATATTTGTCATTTTTGATAGAACGGATTTTGCTAGACCGCCTTTTGACGGGTAGAGAGAATAAGTCGGCTTCCAAGGGTGAGATATTACATCCTAGTAGAGTAGAAAAAAAGAAAGAATTGGTTTAGTTACGTCATCTAAGACTCTTAAAAGAAATGACCATTGGAATTGAACTGCTTTAGTGTAGCGTTGTGAGGATCTCAACTGAAATTAGTCGAGTGATTCTAAATGTCACTATTAGTAAGTAACTAGGGACCTCACTAAAAACGCGGTACAACACTAGTTCTTGACGGGACGCTATGGCTCTGGCATTTCGTTCCCGTTGGCTTAGCTGAATATATATATACTCTGACCTCAGGATTCCTTGTGCCCCGACTTAGGGTGAGTTCCACATTAGTTAAGTAATTCTGCCTGTCATGCCTGATTCTCTGCGCTGGATAACCTATATGGATTTCATCACCTAAGTGATATCTGATTTCGCATGTGTCTATGCCACGTGTGGCTAGTAGTTGTCCAGCGCACAGGAAACTGTAATTGTGTATGTATTACTGCTGCATCGAGGTGTGTAGTGCTCCTTACTGTGTTATTTGTAATTGTATACTTTATGCATATTAGATGTTCATACTTAACCTAACTTTTCATCTGTCATGGTGCTTGCTATGTTTGCCCACTTTTACCTGTAAACCGCTGCGATGTACTGAGCCTACACCTACAATGCGTCCCATACCGTTCCTTGGTCTACAAAGGGGAGAAGCTGGTACATCGCATGCGGCTTGCTGCCAACTGCGTTGCAACGCATCTAACATGCGCACCCTATGGTGCTTCCAGGGTTCTTCCCACGGGCTTGGGGCTGTGCCCCTGGCCCACTCCTGCACGCTGCCTACTCCTGCACGCTACCTAAGCACGCTAGCTACTGCTGTGCCAGTGCGCAGCCTACCCTGCGCACGTGGCTCTCCGCTCGGGCTTGGTGCTGCGCCCTAGCCTACTCCAGCACGCTGCCTACTGCTGTGCCGGTGTGCAGCCTACCCTGCGCACGTGGCTCTTCGCCCGGGCCATGACCGGCCTACCTGTGGCCTACCCCACGGGAGCCGGTGCCTGCGCAGCCTACCCTGCTCAGCCCTGCCGTGACCTGCCTGCCTACCTGTGGCCTACCCCACGGGTGCCTGCGCAGCCTACACTGCGTAGCCCTGCCTACCTGTGGCCTACCCCACGGGTACACTGCGCAGCCTACACTGCGTAGCCCTGCCGTGACCTGCCTACCTGTGGCCTACCCCACGGGTGCCTGCGCAGCCTACACTGCGTAGCCCTAGCTGCTACCGTTCCGAAGGCCTACTGCTGAGCCGGTGCTGACCGGCCCCCACGTCTGCAAGTGCTGCCAAGGGACGGTACCCCTTTTAATTAGTGTTAGTGAACGGAACAGAACAAAGTGACAGTTACCCGCGACCTAGCTTAGTTATTATTATATGTATTAACTGGTCTGGCTGTTTTACTTTACTCAACCTATCTACCTACCTATTTGCTAACGGCCTGCGCAGCCTACCCTGCGCAGCTCTAACCGTTACATTAGTGAGGGCAGTGTAAGCAGCTTGAGGTGAGTCTTTACAGATAAGTGAAAGTTTTTCTATTGTGGATTGCCAGTTTTTAATTTTCTTGTTTACAAAATGTTCTTTTCCTTCGCCAATATAGCTACCAAGGAAGCGTGATCCAGTTACGATGGTAATGTTGGTCCCCTTGAAAATCTGTTGAGCTGTTTGCTTGTCGTTCTCGGAAATGATTAGGTATGATTTTTTGTCTTGAGGAAAATAACCATACTCTGGGCCTATTTTGCTCATTTTATCCCACTATTGACGTAGGTTTTTGAACTTGCCTTGGGCAGAAGAGTCATCTGCATACCAGCATTGGGTAATTGCTTGTTCTTTTTTTAGTATGTTTATTATGGGTAGTGTTGCAAGGGCATACAATGGCATGGCAAGTGGATCATTTTGGGTTACTCCTTCTTTGCTACATAATCTCATATTGGAATCACGTATTACAAGTTCTGCGTGACCATTGTATGTGTTATATAAGAAAAAAAATGGAAAAAATTGCTGGCGGTGCACTCTACTTGGGAATGAATTTTTTTAAAACCCCAATATCTGAATTATCACGGAATATGTTTCTAGAAGCTTAAAAGGTCGGTCTTAAATTTTAAATAACGGTCTTATGATGCCTCTGGAATTGCAGATGTCATATGCAGCGGTAACCACTTGCCGTAAGATGAGTCGCTTTTATGCCAATCAAAACGTTAAATTAAACTCGTTTTTCTCTTTTTGCGGATATAAATTACTGGCTGATAATAATTGTAATTTAGGTGCTAAACTCATTTTCTTCTTTAGCGAATATATTGGCTGATAATAATTGTCATTTAGGTGCTCGAAATGTTTTGAGACTTTTGAATTTAGAATTTTTGAATTTTAAACCCAAGATTCAGTACAGTACCCAACCCAAGTACAGTAGCAGAACAATGACGCTGAACACAAGCGTACATTAGAGAAACATTTCTGACAAGCTTTTTAAAAAAAAACTATTGAAGAAAACGGAAAATTGTTTTTCCAAACTCATTTAAATTATCTGTAGTCTGGAGAGAATAAACTCCACTTCAAAGAGATAAGTGCATTTTGTTATGCGGCCAGAAATTGTCGTCGAATTATGAAAATCCCCTTAAATCCAGTTTGGACCATTGTTTGTTATCACTTAAGATTAAGTGGATAAGGAGGAGGGAATAACAAAACTGGGGATTTGACTTGGGCGAAAGTTAATTTTGTTTAGCTGCTTTTTTGTGTTTCACGGGATTTCGAATGGATTTACAGTGAGATAAAATTGGGCACTGATTTAAAGCGACAGTTGTATACTATAAACAACTATACATTTTGTTATATTTAACTCATCAAAATTACTATTAGTTTTGATGAATTAAATAATCACAAAATGCATATTTATTAACAAGTTCGGCAGTTAAAACTTAGCAGCAAAGTAAACAAAAATTAGTCGTAAAAAATAATTTTAAATTAGTCGTAAAAAATGATTAAAACTAGAAGAACGAAAGAGACGGACTGTGTTAAACGTCGGGAATTTTTCAGTACACTATGAATTGCTAATGCATGAAGAATACCACTGCATGTATGCATCTTGAACCGATACTAGAAACTATTTTCACGCAAAAATGAATTTTCATATGCTCCTTCATTTCATTCAGACGTTTCACTTGGGTGGCGGAAGACGGACGACCCGGCCGCCAGAAAGAGGTGCGTGGCGAGACGATTTGGACGCGTACCGTGAGGGTTGGTTCGAGGATGCACGGGAAAAGAGCTCTGGGAAGAAATTGGGAGAGGTCTTTGTCCGGTAGTGGGCACAGGCAGGCTAAAAAAAGTAAGTTTAATTTTGAGTAAAAGATTTGCCGAACAAAAATGAACAAACTTTATTTTACTTTTTTTTGTAGGTTTAACTTTGAGTAAGACTCACTAAATTTAAATAAAGAACAACTTTGAAGTAAATGTAGTGGAACCTTAAATTAAAAAAAATATTAAGGTTGGACTAGACAATCAGATGTAAACGGAATTTTATCCTTTTTTTAATTAAGTTCAATTTCACTGAGGTTAGAGTGTCGGGCTCGGCAACCTAACTAAGAAAAACTAAGGGTGAATTTCACCAAAGAAACTGAATGCGATTAGCGCATTTTATTTAATTGAATATTGACATTGACAGCTGTTGAAAGCGGTTTAAATTTAAATAAAGGAGAGATTTTTTTAAGATAATGTTGCACATAGAAGCTGTAGGTCAAATAATTAAATAATTTAAAAATAACAGCTCTTACTAAATGCTTAAGAAAATGGTTTGATTGTGCCAAAAAAAAACTTATAAATGGCGCTCCAAACCACAAAATTATTTGTGTTTGCATTTCTTTTTTTTAATGTCTGTCTGTCTTTTTGTTCCGGCTTATATCCGAAACGGCTGACCGACTGGACTTTTACTAGTAGATTGCTGATGTTACAAAGAGTAACTTAGACTACTTTTATTTTAGAAAAGGGATTAAGGTTCCGTGCAAAAAAAAAAAACAAAACCCATGATATTGTTAACAAAATCCGATTCAAATAGGGAAGTTATATTTTTATAATAATTTTACTAAGACGACGGTCAAAGGCAACAGCTAGTAACAAACAAAACTAGACCTTAATGCTCTTTACCAAGAACATTTCTTCAATCATCATCAGCCTAGTGAATGGGGTGTAATCCACCACGCGGGCCCAGTGCGGGTTGGTAGATGTCATATGTCTTTGAATTTTTTAGTTCTAAGACATGCCGGTGCTCACGACGTTTTCCTTCACCGTTTTTGAGAGCAGCGGTGATGAAATAAATTACACAAAGTAATGCGCCTGCCTGGGTTCGAACCCACGGCTTACTGCTCGTCGGGGTGGACACTGAGCCACATTTGTACAATATCCCTTAGATATTTTTGATTTGAAAGAAAGAAAATATATTTATTTGTCGCAGGAACATGGCGATCTAACTATCGCTAAATCAGGGTCAAACCTTGTTGGTTGAAACGTCCCGTCCCGGTTTGAAAATTACATCCAAATCCGATCCCTTGGGTTAAACGGTGTTAGTAGGACGTTATAGGGGTTATGAAAACATTTTGTAGTCCGCTTGACATGTGATGTAATAATATTGGGAATTTAGCTACTAAAGTAAACAGAGCTCAAAAGTAAAATTTATATTATGATAAGTCGGAAATAGTGACTGATACTCAAACACAGTATCAGTTACTATTTCCAACTTATACTTATATAATTTTTCCTTTTTAGCACTGTTTACTTTAGTAGCTAAATTCCCAATACCCGCCGGAAATCCACAAAACGCAACTACGCGCGTGAGTGCGTAAATAGCCCGCACGATGATGCAGATCTGCATTTCCGCAAGTACGCGCGAACGGGCTGCTGCGCTGCGTGTCGCGGGTTCGATCCCCGCACGGAACAAATATTTGTATGGCCTACAGGTAGTTGTTCCGGGTCTAGCTGTTTGTGTATGTTAGTTTAAATGTTTGTAAACGCACCCACGATACAGGAGAAATTCCTAGTGTCAAAAAAAAACACGTTATTGACTGCCTGGTGTAGCGGTTCTTAAGGGCAACTGAGCATGAGGTTTTAGGGACGATTCCCAGGTCAGGCAAAGTATTTTTGGGTTTTCCTGCTCCAAAACCAAAGTTCATGCTCGTGCAAGCTTATATAAGAGCAGCCTATTATATGCTCACTTCTAGGACTCATGGCTTTTCTCTATGCATACACATACAAGGTGTTGTTTTGCATCCTCGTCAAATTCAAGGAGTTTACCAGGCTAATGATTCTCGTTCCGAATCAATAATAAAATGGGTATGAAATTCTTTTTTATTTTTTACGATTATCGCTAAGTGTGAACCATCCGTGTTTTTAACGCGACCCTATCTGATCCTCGCCCTATAACCGCGCTTTCATACATTCAATCTCCAACGTTTATTGGATAATTTCTTTATACCTAAACCACGTAAAGGGGGTTATTCTGAAATACTGACAAACTTGAACAACCAAAAAAATCTGCATTTATTAATAAAAAACTAGTTACCGGAATTTTAATTGATTATTTACGTCTTTTGTGGCATCCTCTTGAATTTTGAGGAGGATGCAAAACAATATCTTGTATAAACTTTACTACGTATATTTAAGGGTTCATCAACATTTATTGCAATAACAAATCAACGTTCTCTTTTACACACACACACACACACTTCCGAGATATCACTTTATCAACAATTATACCTATAACACCCAATCTGGACTGACTATCAAATAAACAAGAGCTCCCAGCGATCCCCTACATTTCCGAGCCAAAAAACAAAAACAGCAACAGTAACTATGCTTCCACAAGAGAAGTTTGGAGCGCACTCAAATTAATGAACTTTTAAATTCCAGCGGCCACGACTTTGCGTCATAACTAACGGAAAGTGCTGCCCTCTGTGTAAAGCGATGTGGCTTTTTATCCGACTGCTGCGGTTGTAAAAGAGGATGATTCTTTGTTTTTATGTTGTTGTTTGAAAACACTGTAGACGGGCTTATATATACAACGATATATGTAGCCCGCCCGCGACCTTCGTCCGCGTGAAATTATTATAAAAATTATTACTTCCCTTTTTAATTCGGATTTTGTTAAAAATCAAAGGTTTATTTTCTAGTTGTCTTAATCCTTTTTCTAAAACAATAGCCTAAATTACTCGTTATAACATCAGCTATATAATTTCAGAAAAAGTCCCGCCAAAATCGATTTAGCCGTTTCGAAAATTAGACGGAATAAACAGACAGACGGTAAGACAGACCAGAAAAAAAAAAGAGTTTTTTTGCTATAATTACTGTACTTATACAATATGTTAAAAAAAAAACCTGTCTGATCCGAAAGGGACATATAATAGGTATCCCAATCACATAACCAAAATAAATATAATATTCATGAAATTTAAAATGATAATCAATTTTAAAATCACGATTTTCTCGCCCAAATTAGCATAATTTCCACGAATTGAAGCAATTTTTTAAAATGCAACATCACCAACATATACTTCTATGTAAAATAGTTCGTAGTAAAAATCAATAAAAACTTATTTTATAACACATTTGCTCGTAAAGGGTCTCTTATTTCACCGATTTCAGTATCGTAATGTATCCCATTACGCACCAGTGCGGTAACGTAATATAAAACGCACGGTTTATCAAAATGCTCCGTCTAAAAAGAACGGTACTTTTTAAAATCTTAGCAAAGAGTTTTTATGTCAGAAAAGTGGTCAACATTTTATGAATAAAATTAACTTGGGAGATAAAATATAATAAACAAACATTTAATTCTTTAATTTAATCAATTTTGACCATAAATTACAAACAATTATCTGTAACAAAACACAAAAATGTTAATTTATTTAATTAGTGATACTGGCTGTTTTTGTGTGAATTCTGTTCAGGAAGGCTGTGATTGAATGATGTTAACATTGAACAGCAGCTGCATAAATCGGACAAATGTGTATTTTATATGCATTAAGTAAACAGCTGCTATTTTGAAATTTTAAACAGACACTTCAATTTAATTTTATTTATTCACATTCTGGCTAGTTTCGGTTTTTTGTTGTAGCATTTGTATTGAAATAAGAACGAAAAGGGTATTGTTCATTCTAGGCTTTAACGTGGACAAGTTGTTCAGTTAAAAGTATTTTTATGATTAAATATAATTAAATCTAAAATGAATATTTTTTGTATACTCGTAGTTGGAAAGTAAATCTAAAAACATGTCGTTTAAAAAGTATTTATTCCGATTGAGTTACAAAAGAGTCGCCATCTTTTTGGTTACAGGCTGATTTTGTGTTGCCACATTAATAATAATAGTGAGTTGTCTCTTTATAAGATAATGATCGATTTCTAAATCCGAGTCAAAAATATGTATTTTCTTGAGAATGTATTATCAAATCAACTGATTTTCAAACGCATCTGTGTTTATTTTCCTTTCAATACTTTAAAAATGAACAAAACACTAATTGTTTTTGACCTGCAAATCATTTTCCATTCGATTTTAATAATAAATCGATTATTGTACAATCGTTTTTTTCTGGCAACACCTGTCATCTGTCATTAATGACGTACAGTGAAAAATAAACATTACATTCGCTTTGCCTCGAGCAAAGACTCCCTCATTGCGAACTTTTCTGTTTTTGTTAAAATGGACTCTGATACCGTTCCAATTGAAGACCTGGGTTTACCTTTGGACACTGTATCTGCTCATGACGATGACCCTGGCACTATTTTGTTAAATATTGAACCGGCTTGAAATGAAAACCTTGGCATGAACATTGACGCTCCTGTATATCCTATTGCCCTTAACGGGAATGACGAACCTATGCGATGTGTCAATTGCGGCATTGATATTATTTATCGCAGAAGTCGCACTCTGGAACCCATTGAAATACTAACAGTAATTCGACATTGGACTGCTCCACAAGTGGTAAGCTAATGTTCTATTATTATTTTTAAAATAATCATTGCTATTATCCATACGAACTGAATAAAAATAAATATGCTTATGTCTTATTTGCTTTCAGCCCAGAGCTTTGTCTGTCATTCTTGCTGGATGTTGGCTATCAACAATGCAGCGGCTCAAGAAAATGAACCAAGCACAAGTAGTGGTCAGCAACGACAATTATGTGTAAATTGTGGATGTTCAATACTACATACTAGATATCATGTTTTGCATACAAATTCCGAAAGAGAAACACACATAAGAAATGTAATTATGGAGTGGATATCACCATGGCAAATACTATTATAGAAATGAAAATATGTGTGAGGAAAAAAAAGATGTCAGTTTGTGTTTCAACCAGTGACTATGAATGAAATTCTTTTAGGTTCATGGATCTGACCGCATCTGCCATCCATGTTGGCAATGTGCTGATAGAGCACCACTTCCTGCTTTAATATCTGCAAATGTACCAGCATAAGCAGAAACAATAACCTTACCGGATTATACTAGAGCATCTGATACACAGGCTTTTTGTTTTTGTCCCTGTTGTGACTCATCGCAGCAATTGAGTATCCCAACATTGCTAAGGGGGAGAGAGCCAGCAACCTCCTTGAAGGTTTACCTTTAACTGGCAATTGCGCTTTGTTACGAGGAAAAATTCAAAGCGTGCACATAAGCCGTAAAATATATTTATATCATAATTAATAATGATCTGCAAGGCAAAGAAGCAATAACTCAATATTGTTGCAATTGCCTTGTACAGCTAAGAACGGTGGGCTGCTGTGCTCATGTTATGACCATAATATGGTACTTAAGCTGGGCAAGGCACAACAATAGGCAGGCAAAATAATATTAGACTGCCTACCCAGTTTTTAGATAATATTTTATTTATTTGTGATTCGGAATAAAAGTTATTGAAAAAATATATTATTTTTATTTTTTTCCATTTAAATGACGTCAGGATGAGTTACTACCACATTAAAAGGAAGAGAATATCATTATAGGAAAGCTACAAATCATGTTTTTTGGAAATAAAATACTCATAACTAACTTTTTTTCAGCGACAAGCCTTATCATTACACATGCAAAATATGAAGTATTTTTACACTTTCCAGCAATCTTATTACTATAATTCTTTTCTTAGAGGTATAAACTATTAAAAACCCCTGTCATAAAATATTATAGTTAATGTCCACGTTAAGCCAAGTTACCCTAACAAAGTGAGCAATTCCCTTTTCTTAACTTCCGTGATTTGTGTTGTCACGCAGATATAAGGACAACAAATAAGAGGGATTTGTCTTACTAAAAGCGTGTTATTTGTGGGTAAACTTTTTATCTCTTTCCGGCAATCCCACCAATAAATTGTTCGAAAAATACAAGTAAAAGCAGTTTAACATAACACAAAGCTTGTTTTCCCCCGGTTAGGTAGAGATAATCAATGTATACACATATTTCACCAGTTATATCTAAAGCCCATGTAAAGGTCTGCGGGACTGTTTGAAAGAGATACCGTGGCCCTGGAACACAAAGGGCTAAGAAGGAACATGGATGGATTTTAGTCAGTCAAGTCACACTCCCTTCCGCTCCACCCAGAGCGGGAGAAGTTATTTGATGCTTTCCCGTCCGAAAAAAAAGGCCCATGTAATGGGCGCGAACCTATTGCCATCAACACGGCTCAAATTCGAGATCCAAGCAGTAACAAAAATACTACAGAAATGAATTCAAGGTTTCATTTCAAAATACTGCTATTACATATAGGGAAAGTTTATAGAAAATACTCAAAAGTTTAATAAAGGAAATTCAAATAGCCATAACTTGTAGAACTTTGCGGAAACAAATTGCGAAGTCGGGAGGTGACAGGTGCGGAAACCGAGCCAACATGACAGCTACTTATTTATTCTTTTAACACCGTATAATTAATTTTCAGTAGTGTTTTATTATTATAAGTTTTTAAACTGACATAATGGTCACTAACACTATTAATAACACTAGAACCGGGATATTCACCATGTGTATTTTTTGTTTCGAGTTCCCGATATTTCGGCGCTGTTGCAAACGCCATGATCACGGATAAACAGATGAGTTGAGTCACGGATGAGTTTATCCGTGATCATGGCGTTTGCAACAGCGACGAAATATCGGGATCTCGAAACAAATAATAGTTTTATTATTAGTATTGAAAACGGATTATTCGGAGTTACTTTTTGTCTTAAACCTATCATAATTGGTACTATTTGTTTTACGGAAGAGAAATCATCAAGTGACTGAAGGGAGTGTCAGACTTGTACTGACTAAAACCCATCCATGTTCCTTCTTAGCCCTTTGTGTTCCAGGGCCACGTTATCTCTTTCGAACAGTCTCAGAGCCCTGGTAGGCATCGGCCCTCTCGGGCCCCTTCCGATTTTCTGACCTTGAGGCGCGCGTGGAACACGAAAGCGCCGTCGACACGGCTTATCGTCATAAGACGGACGTCCGGGGCGTCTCACGCGGCGGCTCGGACGTGAGTCTCGCTCCCACTCACGTTTCACCACCTCCTTCGCTAGCATGACTGCTTCGCAGAAGGAGTCGCCTCCTTCGAAGCAGTCATGCTAAAATATAATACACCTAATTCAAAAAATCTACAGAATTATAATAATCATTAAAATCATCAATGCAACCCTCTAAGTTCATTTAATCTCATTAAATGATAATTTCATAAAAACATCAACGACACTGACCTGCTAATAGTCAAAAACCTAGGATTGTATTGGAATATTGCAGGCATCCACTTTTATCACAGAGATCGTTTAAAAGTCATCCCAAAATATTCACATAGCAAACTTGAAAACAAATGGTTAAAAAGTTCTTATCTGTGTTAATCTTTCAACAAGATGAAAGGTCAACGCTGGTAATTAGGTCGCCGGGAAGAGTGGCTCAGTCTGTAAGGTTATAATCAGTTTAGGTCAGGTCATCGACCCATGACCCACCTGGCCTTAGGCCTGGGTGCCACTGTAATCTGTTTATTAAATTTAAGTGGACGAGAGGTGAGAAATACATATTGTTTTTTCATGAAGAGTTGGTAAATAAGTTTACTTTTCATCTGATACTATTATAATACTCCCCGTATTCGAAATAATTATGAAGGTCTTCTTCCACAACCACTGACCAGCATTGGGCTCCCGTGCTGGTCCACTTTCTTTCACAGTTATAAACCCTACATCCCGGCTGTTAAAACATTTTTTTTATCTTTTACCCTCACTAGTAATTAATTTCTCCTGTATTGTGGATGCGTTTTATTAACATTTAAAACTCACATAAACAAGCAGCCAGACCCATTATTGGCTGATTATTCCGTAGTAATATGTCAAAAAACTGTCGGCCTACCATGACGTCTTAAAGCAGTATTGTTTTGATCTTATTCCAGAGTGGGAAAGAGATGGCGATAGACGTCCTCTATAGCTCTTTCCCACACAGGAGTTACATTAAAACAATACTTCTTTAAGACGTCATGGTAATCCCCCTGATAGGAAATTAGGTCAAGATACTACCTACCTAAAACCGGTCCTCTGTTTATAACTTACTAGCTGCCCTGCGCAACTTCGTCTGCGTCACCTTTTCCCCGTTTTCGCAACAATTTTCATTGCTGCTCCGCTACTATTGGTCGTAGCGTAATGATATATAGCCTATGTCCTTCCTCAGGTTGAAATCTATCTTCTTGCCAAATTTCGTTAAGATCCGATCCAGCCGTTAGTCGTGAAAAGGTAACAAACTTACTTTCGCATTTATAATATTAGTTAGGATGCACAATATACACACATCAACAGAATCTAGGGATATTTCATCACATTTCTAAAAATCTCTGTCTATCTCTATCTAATCTAAAAATATGACAAATTTTCTGATATTATAGTAAACTAGCTTTCCCGCGCAACTTTGTCTGCGTCACATTTTCCCCGTTTTCGCAACATTTTTGCTGCTCCGCTCCTATTGGTTGCAGCGTGATAATATATGGCCTATGTCCTTCCCCAGGTTGAAATCTATCTTTTTGCCAAATTTCAATAAGATCCGATCAGTCGTTTAGTCATGAAAAGGTAACAAACAAACATACAAACAAACAGAGTGACTTTCGTATTTATAATATTAGTATGGATGGAAGAATTATAGGTTATCTCAAGTTCTTTAATAAAAAATAATATTTCGTGATTTTCGTTAGAAAAGTTTTAAACATAAACGTCTTTTTTTTTAATCGCCGTAGAAAATTGGTATGATAAAAAAATAAACTATAAATTTTAAATAAATTGAGGTATGAGTGGACCTCCTGAGGGTGCCGTAGACGGTTTACTCTCCCTGGAGTTTGCTAAACGCGTATTCTTCGTGAATCCGGAAGAAATCCGAACCGGGAGACATAGGTAAACAGCACCAAAGTCCAATGTTCGTCACTCCATGGTTAATGCTCCCGAGACCACGAAAGACACTGACCGCGATTGCCACGTCGCAATGCTGGAACACGCAGCGATCTTCGAGCATGAAGACTTACTTCATGCAACCTACTTCGCATGGTTTGGTCGCTTACCAGCAGCTGGTGGTCCTCCTGGAGCTTTTGTACTAGTTGCATCGCTGTGATATTGGGTTGTCTTCTGACGGTCATTTGGAGAAATCAATCTCGTCTCTGCGTAGTAACACGATATCTACCCGTGTGCCGTTCAGCCACATCCCCAGTACTGCGATAAAGTCACCACAACCTTGATATCACGTTTTGGCTGGTGTGTGGGGCCTCAGAAACGATGCGATGAATAGCGCCATCTTCTAACATGCCCACGGCTCGTAACATTTTATCTCGACTCAAATGACGACATGACGTGACTTAAAAAAGCTCACACGGCACGTTAAATAAAAAAACAACAACAATCTAATCCCTTTTCATTAATGAATATTACTAAAACAATTTTAATTTTCCTTATTGTAACGATTTATTTACCTTATTAAAATAGAATAAAAGAGGTTTCAATCTATATTTATGAGCTTTTTACAGAAACCAAAAAGATTTTAAACTATAAAGTCGTAAATAATGTAGGATTAAGGTATCCCAAGATTCTGTTGATGTGTGTAATCGAGAATGTTGATGAGAACACTCATCAACATCCTCGATTATCGTCTACTAAATGGCAAAGCAATTCACTTTGAGGCTTAAGCGGCGTCCATTTGATCGTCTGCATTAAAATGGCGGCCATTCCCGTCCAATTCGACTGATTGATCGACGATTTCGGTTTATAGTCTTTTAGTATTATAGCTCCAATAAACTGTTTGTAAATTGCAATATTGATTATTGATAGTACTTCAATTTACCGTGCCTTTTTTATCTAGTGGTCGCAAGCGTGACTGCTGACCACGAGGTCCTGGATTCGATTGCCGGGTCGGGCAGTGTTATTAGGTTTTTCCATCTGAAATTTCTCAGTAGCAGCCACGTAGTATGGATTTGTGCCCGATTGATGGCAATAGTCTCGCCCCCTATTACGTGGGACTTGAACATTACTGGTGAAATGTGGGTGTACTATAAAACCCTAACCACCCGGGGGCCCGCTCTGCCTAACCGTTCGGGGATAACAGGCGTTATGTAATGATCAATTTACTTTTTAATTTTTGCAAATTTTCGTTTACTGTAGTGCTGTACAAGATTATTGAAACAACCTCTATAAAGGGTGTAAAACACCTCTTAACGAAGCTGAAAGGCACTGGTTCTCCCTGTCATTGCGATAATTGTTTTGTTCTACACCATACCTTCTAGTTACGGAGCTATATTAGGGGTCAAAGTTCCAAGTTTTTGACAAGTATTTTTTAAATACAAGTTTTTAATGTAAGATTTTTATACACCTCCACGATCCCCGCACTATTCAATCCGTCCATCAGCACAATATTTTGCGTGCGTTACATTGAGTTCTACCACAATGCATGATTTTACACCCCCCAAAAAAAAGTCGTTCCCCAGCAATAATTTTTGCGTAAAGTTACTTAGTTTCATGTACAGAATGCTTGGTTGACGGCTTCGTGATGAGGTGATTTACACGGTGTACACAATCTTTGCACAATGTTTATACACAATCTTTGCATGTGCGTACATTTTGCAAGAGCATAGAGAGAGTTCTCTATTCTTCGTTATCGTGTGGTTAATACCTAACCTGGCGTCAGCGTTTTTATGCCGCCCATGGATTTTTGAATTGGCGTAACATGTCATTGGGAAATATATATCAGGCATACGTTTCGAAAAAGCAGAGGTGCGAGTCTTAGATTCGAGCTCGAGACCTATGGCAATCCGACGGTCATATCACTAGGTTATCACTGCTTTGTTTGCTTCTCTATACTTGAACATTATACATAGGTAGGTACAGACAGCATATTTAAGTAGTTACCCCCCTGGCGTACTCGGCGTGACTGTAGAGGGGTTAGCACATACTGCTGCTGTCTGTACATAAACCTACGCCTTTTTTCCTTTTTCATTCAGGTAAGCCTCTGTGTTTATATACGTTTTGGCTAAGTGCCAGATCAAAAACGAGAAATGTTGCCTATGTAAAACAACTTCTTATCCAAATAACTACTACAAACGAAAGCCAAACTAGAATTCAGTCTAATCAGCCATAGAACAGCACGAAAATGTAATTCAGGGGTGCCACACACTTGTTAGTGTCCTTACATATTTAATTCGGAAGTATTTGAACAACAAAACCGACCTTAAGCAATTAACTTGTGAGACAGTTTTCCAACTACAGTAGAATCGTTTAAACTGGCATAACAAGTGAAAGTCAACTTGTACCAAAAATTACGGTGCGGCACAATTTATGTTGAGCCGAGGCTTTTTCACGAACGATATGCCGAATCGACCCGACCGTGTGTGATGTGTAGCGCCCCTAACATCAGAATGCGGCATCAACAAACAAGTTAGAATAAATTCATGAATTGCATTTTGCGTTATTGATTTTCTATACCAACTGGCTGCTCTGGGGCCGTTAAAGTTTTAAGTTAAGCTGCACCTAACTTCGAGTTATGCTAGTGCAACTCAATGGAGAACTTCTTGAATAGGGGCAAATGGGGCATGCAGTAAGCAGAACAAAGTTTATTGTTTTTTTTTTATGTTCTTTTTTTGTTAGATATATATTATGGGGCCCTGAGCTGGATTTTAAGTGAGAAAAAAAAAGTTTTTGAAAAGCAACTTTGACCCACTTTTAGAATTGAATAGCATTTTTCACTTTTTTGATCAAAATATGCAGTCAAAGTAACCTATGACATCGACGATGGAAGTGAAGATTCATATCTTCACTCCCACACTGTCGAAAAAAAAATACACCACGACAAATACTATTTTCTTGTGAATCACATGGTTTTAATGGAATACGAGTATTAACAAAGCTAATACTATTTCCACGTTAAGAGTTGTTTCACCAAAAATCTTTCTAAATCAATCAATGGCACTTATCTAAAAATCACATCAATTATACAAACACTTCTATCTCTCGCCAAATAAAACCAATTTTCCCACTTCTAAACCAGACTCCCCCAACCTCCTCTTCTAATAACAATTGCGGGTTGAACAAGTAAGTCAAGGGGTTGTTATAATTCAAGTCTTGCATAACGTTCTGTTAAGTTTCTCACTGTCTGTCGATCTTGAACGATTTCCTACAAGATGGGGAACGTCTAGGGGTGTAAGGCTAGGAAAATAATTGGGGAGGAATAAACTTGTGACGTCAGTTGGACGAAAATAATAATCCGGATGGCTACGAATCGCACATCTTTTAAAATTAAAGTTCGCGAGTACATTTGGAAAAAGCTAGCAGTATCGTCTCAACGTTAATATTTTCCCCATTGTTTGTCCTTTTACATTAGTATTTATATTTTGATATATATATTTATAGTATTTTGATGCATATTTATAGTATTTTATATATCCTTTGTAGTTTGTTTTAGTATTCAATTAATAATATTTTATAGATATACAAATGCCACTGTTTGTCTCTGCATCACTCAAAGGTTGACTGGTAGAAAATGCCTATGGCATTAAGTGAGCCTCCGTACTATGTGCTTGAAGTGTTAAATAAATAAATAAAATAAAATGTCATTTCGCGTTATGGTTTGTTGTGTGAATGAGTATGTTCAAAGGGAATTAAAAATAAACTTTTACAAGAATTTCTCAATAGCAGCCACGAAGTCTGGATTTGTGGCCGGTTGATGGCAATAGGGTCACTCCCTATTACATACACTTCAACATAACGAAAATAGTCGAAATGTAGATGTATATGCATGTATGGTGTGTAATTTAAATATTAATTATATAAAGAAATACATTTTTTTCAGAAGGTCCGAAACATGAATTTTGTTTTGATTCTGATTCTGTTTGTGACGTGAACGAAACAAAAGAATAATTTTAGTTTTTTTTTGATGCGTTACAAAGTCTAACTATTGAATGTGGTTCTGCTATCGGTACTGTAACAACGTCAAACGCAGTGATTGCCACCACTCTAGTTTAAGTTTAACAAAATAACGAGCACTTACGAATGGGTGCTGTCAGAAACATCTCAAACACTTTTAAGGTGTATACTTTAGTACAAAATATGTCTTGTGGTCCTGAGAGCCTTTTTTTTTCAAACTTATAGTATCCAGAATGGCTACGTATCTACCTAGTCATCAGCATCCTTTTTGCTCTTATGCAAATTTATTTGGGGTCGGCACAGCATGTTTTCTTCTTCCATACTTCACTATTACTCACCATATCATCATTCACACAGTCCATCCATCGTATCTTTGGTCTTCCTCTATTCTTTTATTATTATTGACATTGTTTTAATTTTTTTATTGGCATTTATTTCGAGTTTACCAGTCCACTTTTAAACTTAATCGTCATAAGTTAGTTGAGTCTAACTCTAAACAAGTCGAAAAACAACTATCACAAGAACAATTTATTATATTAATATTAAATATCTAACAATAGGTTAGCTACCTTACTAAAGGTTAAAAATATTAAAAGACTTAATAACTACGAAAATGCTGTTATAAAAGTACAACTCCAAACCAACCGAAAACCACATATTAAACGTATTACAACTGTCTGATTATGTTGGCATAGGTTTTAATAAAAAACTGGTGACTTGGTTTGTTTCATTGCCTTTTTTACCACCGACTTACGAAAGCAAAGTTATATTAAAGTTTGATAACCTCATTTTTTTTGAAGTCGGTTAAAAGTAGGTACCTATTCTAAAACGACTAATGTCTACGAAGATTAAGTTATAATAACTTTAAATAACAAGTATACTGACTTCACGTTACCATTATCTTTTAAAGCTAATAGAATGCACAGTCGCATGATCTAAGGCTGAGGCCTCGTGCTGCATTGCGTCGTCGCAACGGTTCAACGCATTTTATTCTGCACATGCGTTGCGACGACGTCTTAACGTAAGCGGGCGAGGCTATCGCTGCGCACTAATTTGCCCCTCTAGCAGTGGAACACTGTCGTTCGTCGCACCTCGGAGGTCCGACAGTGCAACACATCACCCTCCCCCACTTCGTCTTCCGTCCGTCGATTCGTTGAAACTTTGCGTGCGACGACGAAACACAATACAAAATATGTATAACGACGCAGCGTTGACGCTGCGACGACGCAACGCACTAATGAGGTCCCAGCCTAAGAGCCAGTCCACACGGCGCGTTGCGTCGCCGCAACGCAAATAGTTTGACGTATTGCCGGCCACACGGGCGCTGCGTCATCGCTGCGTTGTTACGATGCAGTCATAACGTTCCATCGTTACAGCGGCGATTGCCGCGTTGCGGCGGGCATTTTGTTAAAGTCATCGCAGTATTAGGAAGCATAGATCGGAAAAGACGTCTGGCATTGGTCCTATTACTACGTCACAGCCGAAATCGACGCAAAATCACAAGACGATATTGAACGACACTGACGATATTGGATCTGTCCCATAATTTCATGAAGAAAAACAGCGTAACGCATAAACAACTGAGCGCTGTCGCTCCGGGCGTCGCTATGCGTACACCCCTCCTGCTTCGTCTTGGGGGCTGCGATCAGTCGTGTGTGCGTTGCGTCGACGCAGCGCACCGTGTGTACACTATGGTTATTAATATGTAATACGACGCTGCAACAGCGCTATGTCGACGCAACGTTGACGCAACGCGCCGTGTGGACTGGCTCTTGGGCTCGAGCACAGCTAGTCAATCTGAAAATTACATTATAATATCTTTTAAAATCTTTTTATCTCTAAGAAAAGAGAGAGCTACTTTTTCAATAACCCGCATCAGAGAATATTTGCAAATGAATGACTCGACAACTGTAGTGTAATGAGCTATAATGAACATTTAAAAAAAAAAGTCTCCTTTTACAAGTAATATTTTCAAGGACAAAAAGAAATTGAAAATGAAGGGTACAATATTATTTTATGAATAGTATTAAAGTTCTTTTAAGGTAGTTTATAAAGTAAAAGATATTCTGAAATTGGAAAACGATTTGAATATTCTAAGTAGGCGAAATTGTATTGTATGAAAAGTATTAAAATATTTTTTTATTTACGTAGTGTAAACAGCTGTTTTTTTTTTTAATACATCCCTGTTCACTGAACTCTTTGACGGCTACCTACTGTCTGTCTACCTGTTTTATTACTCTGCTAGTGCTAAAAAAATAAAGGCTAAAGCGTCTTTAATTTCTGCTGCTGGAAAACAACAAAGAAAATGCCGGATTGAAAGACACAATTACACTTAACTCGATGTTAAACAGAAGCGCTTGGGACTAAAAAACTGTAGCGACGTTGAAAAGCAACTTACTACAAAAAGTACTACAGCGCCAACTATGACACGACGGAAGAACTAACATCAATTTCCTACATCGCGCAAGCAGAGTTTACATCGACTTAAGATATAGAGAAACCCGACAACAACTGTCGGGCAGTTGCCCACCAGACACAACACCGGTCTGGTCGGAGGATCCTCCCTTTTTTAAAGGGTATGAAGAACTTTACACCCTGTTCCTCATACCCCTAAAAAACAAACAAGCCAATTTCAAGTCAACTCAAACATTTAATAATAAAAAAAAAACTGTTACGTTTAACTCAGTATTTACACAAAAAGACGAAGAAGTGTCATGACACTACTATTCAGATTATTCTGCAGCTTAATTCTAACACTCAATTATTAACAGCATTCACTGCAGAAGTGCCGGTATAACGCAGCTCTACATAACCGGGAGCTGCAAATCCAGCCACGCCACGTCTACCTACCCAATTATGGGCGACGGCAGAATCCATTATTGCTAGTCTCCGTTCCAATCAAGACAGTGAATAGTGCATGGAGGTAGGTGTCTGGAAGTGAATACGTAGAACTTGATTCATATAGACCTGTATGAATGTTTGTGTCGTGAATGAAAAAGAAATGAAGAAAGACTTTCGACTTTCATGCCTCGTTAGTTCAGTGGTCGCAAGCGCGGTTTTTGAGCATGAGGTGGTTCGATTACCAGGTCGAGCAAAGTGTTATTCAGTTTTTTCCATCTGGAATGACTCAGTAGCAGCCCCAGAGTCTGCATTTGTGTCCGGTTGGTGGAAATAGGCTCGCCCCCTATTACATGGGACTTGAAACATAACTGGCGAAGTGTGGGTGTGCTATTAGGTACACCCCTGCCTAACCTTTTGGGGAATACAGGTGTGATGTTATGTAATAGAAATTCTTGTCAACAAAACTCTAAATACGTCCCAATAATGTTCGTAGTCACTTCTATTCCCATTAAATATCATCCTCTACTTGTTATTTTGTCGCGCCGCCACGCCAGACTGTATGCTATTTTATCATCATAATTGTTTTTTCATCAACAGTTTAACTCAGTATTCACACATAATGTAATAAGATATAATTAGAATTATATTTTTGGCTTACTTTTCTAAGATGTAAATATTTTCTCGAATTAAATTGACGAATAAATCAGCTTTACATGTTTGTGATTATTATTATTACCAAATTATTCCTTGATTACAATGTAATTAAATATTCATATCCATATTAATGTTATAAATTTGAAAGTAAACTTTATCCTTCTGTATGAGCAGTGGCAGCCCAGGCTTAGGGGTCGTGGATTCGAACCCAGGCAGGCCCATTACTTTGTGTAACATATTTTATCACCACTGCTCTCAAAACAGTAAAGAAAATCATCGAGTGGAAACTGGCATGTCCTAGAGCCAAACATTCGAAGACATCTACCAACCCACTCATCGACAGGAGGACTGTGTCCCAGTTGTGTTTGGTAACATTATAGGCTGATAATGCTTATGCTGTCAGTCTGTCACGTTTTCACGTTTTAACGGCTGAACAGACTTTGTCAAAAAAAGAATATGCAACACCTCTGATTTTTCAGATTCATAATATGCCTATTTTGTATAATTATCACTTGCTCCGATGAAGGAAAACGAGTGGATATTTTTCTTTACGTATGTAAAGCTAAGTCAAAAGCCCATGCGGCACTAAAACTCTGACACCAGTTTAGTCTACCACTAACCACATAAAAAAGAAAGAAAACTTACAAAAGAAATATCTCGGTGAAATTAAGGTAAAAGGTAAGCACAGCATTTTTTATGCACAAAGGTAGACCATATCCCGAAGTAGGAAAAATAATACTTCACGTCTCAGTAGAACGTTCCAGTGGTATAATATTCGACCTTCACACAAACGAAATCACGAGCAAAATTTCTATTATCTGAGACTTTAATTACCTATATTTAATTTCCCGCTAATTGTTTCGTAGAAGAAAGGTCTTGGCATGATTTTAATATTTCATATGTTCTTCATGGGAGATTTAAAACATGATCCTGATACATAATATAACATATTACATAATATACATTTCACTTAGATTTCCCACTTCCCAAGGGGTTGCAAGATATAGATGTAAACCTATATCTTGCCAATTGTGTTAAAATCCAAGGGGTTTAAATTCAAGGGTATAAGGGTTGTCCTATAATGTTGATAGAATGATCAATTAATAGGGAACTGATGTAGAATCAGTGGTAATTATGCTGATCGTCATATAAGTTACATGGGTTATTGGCCAAAAGCCAAGATCAACAGATGACGGAGAAGTCTCTTACAGTAAGTATTCCTTCCATTCAGAAGGGCTTCTTGGACTTGTGCATTTTTGAGTATACTATCTCTTTTCAACAAGTAACGTTTGCAATCTCGTATTCGGTACCGTAACCACCATACCTAATAGTACACCCACATTCCGCCAGTTAGGTTTAAGTCCCATGTAATAGGGGGCGAGCCTATTGACATCAGTTGTGCATGAATGCAGACTCAGTGGCAACTTAGAAATACCTGGGAATCAAACCCAGGACCTCAGGCTCAGCAGTTGAGCTTGAGACCACTAGAACAAAGAAGCAGTCAATACTAGAGACCAATTTAATAATTAATCTTTACATAGATATACACCTTATAGAGAGCAGCGATGGCCCAATGGTGGCAGCCCCAACTTACGAACAGTAAGCCGCGGCGTGTAATTTATTTCATCACCGCTGCTCACAAAAACTGTGAAGGAAAACATCATGAGCAAACCGGCATGTCCTAGAACTAAGAATTCGAAGATATGTGACATCTACCAAGCCGGACTGGGCCCGCGTGGTGGATTACAGCCCACTCCCTCTAATAGAAAAGAGGCCTGTGTCTCAGCAGTGGGAACATTATAGGCTGATGATGATGATACCTTACCAATAAAGTTGTAAATCAATTTTTCCAGTTAAATTAAAATCCTATTGAGGGAAGAGCCCCTCGAACCTTAAAATAGAAATATTGGTTTTCAACTAGCGACGATTTCTAATACGTTTATGTTAGCAATTTTATCTGAAATTGAAATCCTAACAGCTCGCGCCGTCCAATACGGTGTAATTGTAGTTTCAGTTTCACGACTACGGAATATGCATTTTTTTTTTTTTTGGTATTCTGGAATTATATTGAATGTTACAGCAGCTGTTTCCGTATTAATCTCGGGGGTTGACCACTTAAGGCCACGATACCCGAGCGCCGTATGCATTCATCGCTTACCCCAGCTCCCGCAAGGCGAGGCGATAGGCGAAGACGCTGGCACCCTAAATACAAGTTAAATCTTGCATTGGGTACCAGAGCTCACCGAAAATATTTTGTTTTTTTTTAACCCGTCTTTTGATTGGAAGGAAGATAGCCTTCCATACTTAGTCCCTTCCTGAGGAGAGAAGTAAAGTGCCTAGGCGACCACGGCACTGCCGACTGCCCCCGTACCAAAGACATCTCCCAGTGCACGGAGCCATGTGGTCTGCAGCCAGTTGGGTCACCCGGCTAACTACCGCGGCTGCCCGAAAACCCCCAAAGCCACATTCTCTAAACTGGCGAAGTATGCAAACACCCGTTAGTAGAGAGAAAGCCCATCTGTGAGGGGAAGGAAGGGAAGGGTGCTTTCTCTCATCATCATTTATTCGGAGATGCCGGAGAGACTCAACCCTCAGAGGCCTTCTCCCTTGACCACGCAGAACCACCAGAGAGCTTTCCCGGCTCTCGACAAAGCCAAGTCCAACCGGCAAACCGGCGGTGTTAAAAAACGTTGTTTGATACACGTACGCATTTGTTGCTACAGTTCTCGGCTTCGGTATCTTTCGAGATATAAGCCATCAAAGTTACAATTTTCGCCATGAGCATATCTTAATATAACTATTCGAATATCTCTCTCGATAAAAGGTAAGTTCACCTTCTAAAATTTTTGACATTGACATAAGTGTTCGATGTTGATTAAAGTTTTTTTATTAAATATTATACATTTATAATTTATTTTGGAGGTAACTTTAAAGTATTTTTCCATCGAGATTTTATTGTTATGAAATCTGAGAAATTCCTGATGGAAGAACTCAATAACTAAAATAAATTTGCCCTACCCGGGAATCGAACCCAGGATCAGCCCACCCATGACTCAGGATCTTAAACTTAGGTACGTGTAATTGTTGGAAGTGTGGTTTTATTTTACTATGTGGGGTTTATGTGTGCTAGTATGAGTTGTATCCACGTAATGTGAACGTTTTCATAAAAGTAATATAACAGTTTTTTGTGACTTCATTTTAACCCCTACTCTCTTTTTTTTAACCAAAATTGTAATTATTTTAACTCAGTGCTCACGAACACTAAAACAGATCGTAAAGTCGCTACGACGTAGCAATCGACTACGCAAGCAACGTGTGTTGCTATGGCGTAGCAAATTAACATAGAACTATTATAACTGACCATGTGAGATGTATTATTCTGGTTGCATATACTACACTTTTGTATTTGCATCCAAAAAAAACCCTGTCCGATCCGAAAGGTAGAAGAATATAGGTATGCCAATATGTACCAATGACACCAGGTAAAATAAGAAATATATAATATTTTATTAATGAATTTTAAACTAAACGTATAAATGAATTTTAAAACCATGATTTGTGTGTCTAAATTACCAACATTACCCAAAAATCTGACAAACTTTGAAAACTTAACAACAGAATCTTCGGCATTAGTATGTTTGATTATTACTTGTTGGTTTATGACCCGAGAAGCGACCGGAGTGTCGCCGCCCATACTCCTATGTTGCCTTGTCAGTTTCTTCATATTAGTACTTTTTATTTAATTTTTAATTGGGTATATTTTTTTACTCGTTATCCAAAAAGGACTATATAAATAGAATCTAATCTCGATACCTAATAATACTCTAACGGATCGGACAAGGTTTTTTTTAACATATTGCATAATGAAATATTGTGCACTGTTAGAATTCACTACTTTTAAATTAAAATGTAGAAAAACTAAAACGTGAAACTTGAAAAGACTTCTTGAATGTTCAAGACCAAACTGGCTTACTTTGAAATTTAATCAAGTAGAGGATATTAATTAATAACTGCCAATACCAGCCGCCGGACGAGAGCAACAAATATTATCGCAGTTAAGTGGATCGAGATTGAGCTAGGAACTCTTTTCAAAAGAGAATTAATAAATCATGATTACTTGAGCCTGGCTGGATTTAAAAACAAAATGGTATGATAGATACCAAATGATTTAAAGTCAAATATGCCACATTTTAATTTTAATTCGACGTTTTTCATCTAAACCCTAGTAATTTTTTTAAGTTATAACTCTACTTAAATACCTCCATAATCCCTGTATAATTTAATGCATCCATCAGCACAATGTTTTCAGTGCGTTACATTGAATTCTATCGAAAAATGCGATTTTTAACCCCGTAAAATGTATACGTGGAGTTACTTAGTTTCATGTACAGAATGCATGGTGAAGGGTCCGTCCGTTTACACGTTGTATAAATAATTATTATCTTTTATCTTTTTTTACTTCGGTTTCGTTATATTCGAATTACAAAATTGACAGCGGTTTCATTATGATACACATATCGACATCGGGTTGCGAATCGTTATAAATTCTAAAACACAAGCAAAGACATTCTGAATATACAGCCAGGTACCTATAATATTACTTCGAGACAATGTAAATGATGTTTTTAAAAATGGAACAAGTTTAGAACAAAAATATCGTATACTATTTGGCTGTTGCGGCTACAAGATCTTTGCCTTATACCTAATAAAGACGACATATAAATAAACAATAGTCAGTGTGTAGTTAAGTTTCTATTAAAAAATACTTATTTGTCTATATCTGTGTTTTATTCCATCCTTTGTAGATAAAATCTTGTTTGCAACTGTACGTTATTGGTCTTTTAATAACTCGTGCCCACTTATTTCGACACGCGCTATATACGTTTGTACCGAAAAATGGCACTCGTATTAAAAGACCGTCCATAACGTAACAGTTGCATAAATAGCTATTATTACTACTACTTACCAATTATTCCGATAACAAAACATTTTTGCATAGAAATTAAAACGAATATTTAAAAATAAGTAAAACTACCAACAGTACAAATAACATTACCTATTCAGACAGGATCGTAGTACGCCCAAATTAGAAAGACCTCCGGCATATCTTTAGTATTCTGTTATAAAAAGGGAGAATGGTAAGCAGATGGGTCTATGTAGATTGGTGGCTTAATGTTAAGGGGACTTCCCTGTTGAGTTCCGTATAATGCGAACCATTAAACTTATAAAGTCAACTGCGCTGTGCTCTCCAATTTACAAATAGCAACTTAGTACATATGGGCATAAAGTTTGAATTGAGTATGAATGTGGTGTTAGTAATTGGTAAATTGAATTCCGAAATTCAACTGTATAGTGTTTAGCGTAAGTTTGGTAATTCACTGGTCTTTAGTAAATATCCAAATCATAGCCAAGTCATAGATCTCAAGTTCGAACCTAATACATTTTTTTCCCTTCTGATTTTTTTGGTTTCAGGTGCGTATTGTATAATTATCACTTGCTTCGGTGAAGGAAAACATCGCGAGGAAACCAGCATGCCTAAGAGGTATTTCTGGACTGCTCGTAAAGCCGAGTCAGAGGCTCATGGGCGGCATAAAAACTCTACTACCAGGATAAGCACTAACCACACGTTATAGAAGATTATACTGTAAACTAGCTGAGCCCACGACTTCGTCCACGTGGAATTTAAGAAATAGCCTTAGTTACTCCTTATTACATCAGTTATCTGCCAGTGAAAGTCCCGTCAAAATCGGTCCAGCCGTTCCAGAGATTAGCCGGAACAAACAGACACACAGACAGACAAAAATTGTGAAAAAAATTTTTTGGTATATGTACCGTATATGCATTCATATGCTTGAAGTAAAAAGCGGTTATTTTAATATTACAAACAGACACTTCAATTTTATTTTTTTGTATGTATATATGTATCGTATATAATAGATTAATTGAAGGCACGTATAGTGTAGTCATTGAGCGATTCTTCTTGTCTGCTTTAGTTCTGAGTGCTTGTTCTTGCAAGAATTGTGAACCGATGAAACTGAGCGCAGTCAGCATATCTAAACCTTGTTCAAGAGCTATCTAGATCATAAAATTGCACGGAATACTGACACTCACTACTCTCGAACGCCCGTTTCGATATTTTGATTGTATTCGGAGTCATTTATGTGCTCTAAATCTTCTTGACTGCCTGCTTGGCCTAGTTCTTGCAATTATGACTGCTGAGCATAAGGTCTCCTGGGTTCGATTCGAGGTCGAAGAAATTACAATTCAGTTCTTTTGTCAGTAGCAGCCATGGAGTCGGTATTTGTGTCCGGTTGATGACGAAAGGCTCGCCCCCTATTTAGAACTGAAACATTTCTGGCTAAATGTTAGGTGTACTTTTAGGTACACCTCTGCCTAAACCTTAGGGGTTTACAGGCGTGATGTTGTCTTCTTGAAAATAATATCTACAACGCAATTTTGGATGAACTAGTTAGCACCTGTCTTCTTCGTGCGAAGAAGACAGGTTCGTGCTTCGTTCTAGCGTGTCGACGGCAAATCGCTTATATGTACATATAATGTGTCTTTAGAGACAGATTCAATTAATAGGACTTTTTCGAAAATAAAAGCTGGTTTGCGTTCCTCTGTAAAGAGATATTTTTACTAAACAATGTTTGGACATTTTACACGAAAGAACTTACAAAGATACATTACCTGTAAAGAGAAACAACAATAAAACCTATTATTTCCTGAATTCTCGCATTTAACACAATATTATTTCTCTCACTAACTTTCATTCCACGTAGCCTCTTTTTGACACACCTCACCGGTGACATCTGCTCTCGATGTGTCAAAGTGACTGCGCGGAAAATTTAAATTAATGAAGACAAAGGTCTTTGTTTACATAATATGTTTAGCCCAAAATTCAGCCAAGCTCGCTAAAAATAATATAAAAAACTACCTGTAATTTTTTATTCCTCCCACCACTTACTTACTATACCACCCCCACCATATACTTACGATTATATATATTCTACGATTTGGTTTCCATAGAAAGTGTATAAAGTAGGTTTCGTATTCATGATCTCACTTCGTTCAGTCTTCCACTTTGACTTTGTCCTATCGGAGCTCATTTTCTCAATTCTCTAGAGAAAATATAGAAAAAATAAGCTTCGCAAATCTCATTAGTATTTTCTTCTATAAAACCAATTTAAATTTTCCAACAAACAAATTAGTTTTCTCATTACAATAACTAGTAATTGAATTTTATGACAACGTTCCCAAAACAATTTGTTTGCTGCATTTTAAAAACAAATAAAAAATAATTCAATGTGTTGTCCTGCAGACGAACTTGACTCACATTTTAATTAAAACTTTTTATAAGAAGAACTCATTAATTAAGCAATTAGTTGCTTTTTCAACTCAATTTAAATAATTGTTGAAAAAATTAGATCGTAGTTTCAAAACTAAGTCAAGACGACTTAGTTTTGAAAATACGATCTATTTTTTTCTGAAATTCAACTGTAACGTATTTAGTGTAAGTTTGATAATTCACAAAACTAAGTCATCTTAATTACAGAGGTATTTATTTCTACTAACTTACATCACACCTATTTACCGGAGAATTAGGTTAGAACACTTATGGTCACTGGACCACGGGGTCCAGCTGTACATGGTTTCCACTGGAAAACCGTCTCTCTAAAACAGTGAAGGAAAAGGAAACATCGTGAGGAAAGAGACATATTGTCTTGGCATCGAAAAACTCGCAGACATTTGATATCCAGCACCTTTCAATACCGTACGCATAGTGTAATTAGATTCTTGGTCTCATAAAGACGGACAGAAGATCTAACGGCCCAAAATAAAAAAATAAATATTTTTACACAGACACGTGTATAAAATGGGTGTGTAATATATGCCATAATAACAGATAATAATTATATTATCACTTGAAATAACGTTCGCATGATGTAATTTTCATATGATAGAAAACCAAATAACCTAATTTCATGTGATCTAATATTACATTTCATATAAATTTCTTTTGCTCTATTAACATTTAGTATAACGTTCAGTTGACCTAATTTTCATTTGACCTAATTTTCATATTTACTCATTTTGCGCATTTTATTTTTCATATTTACGCCTGGGCGCGCTAATGGTCATGGTTCTAACCTAACCAAACCGACATGATTCACCAACCATATAGGGGACCTGACGCAGGAACATATGAGGAATAATATACTAACCTAATACTATACTAACTGATTATTAGTTTAAATGTGCATTATAGAAAATGTTAATTAATCCATATAAAATTAGGTAAACAGAAATTATATCAATAATTCATTATATCATTTCATCGTTAAACTAAACAAAAATTATATCAAATGAAATTATGTCATATAATTATTAGAACTTTTGTTATGTTACAAATGGTACGCATTCGTATAAAATGGGGTAGCCTATTGATATTGAATGTACTCAAATTCAATGCACATATTGTACGTAAATCACTTTGTCCCAACTATGTTGGGGTCAACTTTTATCCTAACCGGATAACTATTTGACAACCTAGATACAGGATCATATGATACCCCTTTGTAAGTCTGTTTATCAGTCTTTTTATACCCGTTACGAATGTCAAAGATCGACATTTGACAGTCGCGAGCAATAGATTGACGTGCTTTCCAAAGTACGGAGAAGTATAAAATAGATGGTCACCCATCCTCAAACCGCCCTCAGCGAGTGCAGTATAACTGGCTCACGAGGCATCAAAATTCTCCATTCTTCCGAAACGCCTAGTTGACGCTTGCCGTGATCCAAGGACTGTCTTCTACCTTGGCTAGAGGCTAAGTATCTTATACAACAAGGCAGCGCCGCCAGTTTTTTGGGCACCATACATTACCAGCCCCTTTTATGGTTTGTTGTTATTTTATTTAATGGTTTTTAATTGTAATAATGTATAAATATATTCAGTGATCGAATCCAAGAGCCACTTGCAACCACTGGAGTAATATGATATTTCTAACTCAGTCAATCAGGCACCTAGTCCCTGCAAGCGTAGTTCAAAGCTAACTTGAAAATGCGGGTAAACCAGTCTGATTCAATAAAATATTATGTACCATTTTTATTCGTGAGTGAGTGTCGTTTGGCAAGTGTGAGTGGCTCGTTGAATATCGGAAGGATAGGCAAGGGAAAATCGTTACCTGCGCTCGACAATTAGTGATGTGACCTGTATCGATTGATGTTGTCGATAGTTTTTTTTTTTTCACTCCTAACATAACATCACGCCTGTAATCCCCGAAGGGCACGACAGTGGTGTATCTAATAGTACACCCACATTTTGCCAGTTATGGTTTAATCTAATGTAATAGAGGACGAGCCTATTTAATTGTCATCTACCAGGCACAGATCCAGACTCCGTGGGTCATCATCATCATCATTTCAGCCGAAAGACGTCCACTGCTAGATATAGGCCTCCCCCAAGTGACGCCACATTGACCGGTTCCGTGCGCCTCGCATCCAGCGGATCCCCGCAACTTTCACCAGGTCATCGGTCCACCTAGTGGGAGGCCTTCCAACGTTTCGGCTTCCGGTTCGCAGTCGCCATTCCAGAACTTTTCGGCCCCATCGCCCATCCATTCTGCGAGCAATGTGCTCTGCCCACTGCCACTTAAATTTGGCAATTCTTCGGGCTACGTCGGTAACCTTGGTTCTCTTGCGGATGTCCTCATTTCTGATTCGATCACGCAAGGAAACTCCGAGCATAGCCCTCTGCTCTTTGGGTGACTTTAAGCCTTCTGATGAGGCCCATTGTGAGCGACCGATTTCTATCAGGAATTCCTCAGTAGCACTCCGTGGGTGCTACTGAGAATTTCCTGATGGAAAACCCAATAACAATTTGCACTACCTGGGAACCGAACCCAGGACCTCGTGCTCAGCAGTCGCGATAGTGACCACTACACCCAACAATGCAGTCATATTCATTCCTCACATGTATTATTTACTACTGCACACGACGCCGTCACTTCGTGTGCAGTAGTTATTAAGTTATTTTTGTATAAAGTATTTATTGGTTTATAGTTATTGTTTTATACTTATTCATGTATTGTGATTTATGGGCCCTAGTTGTCTGAAATAAAGGATATTGTATTGTATTATTTTAGTTTTAGTTCAGTATAAGTAAATAAGGGAATTAATTGTATAAAAAATGAAAATAATTTGATCGTAATAGAGATAACTTATAGTTCAGTTTAAACATGTTGGGGTACTTTTCTTTTTCGAAATTGTTCAATGGATTTTTACATAACGTTAGATGGAATAAATTTACCAAACAAACAGAGATTGTCTGAATCTAGTTTTAACTAAGTTAGGGTAAATACCTAAAATACGTGTTGACAGCAACTTTTACTATGAATTCAGTATTAAATGATTCTAGTCTCAACAGGGTCTAAAATTTTAAGGTTTTTTTTTAAGTTAGCTGTTTCATATCTTTTTGACCGATGAAGTACAACCTATTGCAATTTTGGGGGGTTCATCCTCATCTTCCTACCCTTGTCCCAAGTTATTTGGGGTGGCGCATCACGTTTTTTCTTAAATTCTCCCCTGTCAATCGTCACGCTATCATTTACTCCTTTTTAGGGTTCCGTACCTCTAAAAGGAAAAAACGGAACCCTTATAGAATCACTTTGTTGTCCGTCCGTCCGTCTGTTGGTCTATCAAGACCCTTTTTCTCAGGAACGTGTGGAGGTATCAAGCTGGAATTTATACCAAATACTCGGGTCTACTGTCCCTTGGAGCTGTGAAATAATCAAACTTCTAAGCCAACGCCAAACTTATGGTACTTCCCGTAAACTCAGAATCTTTAAATTTGGTACGAAGCAACATCTTAAAGCACAGATAAAGGAAAAATTGCGAACACCGTAAATTTTTATTTACATCATTAAAGATAATTTTAATAATTTTTAATTTTCTACTTAACTTTTACTTATATACCTACAGGTTTGTACGAAACCCTCGGTGCGCGAGTCCAACTCGTACTTGGCGAGTTTTTTCTTCATATTATTTCTCACACAATCTTTCTTTGGTATTCCTCTCTATCCATCAACACTAAGGTGTGTAATCATAAATTCTTGGTAAAAATTTGTGGGTCGTGTAAATTTATTCATGCTTATGACTGCACTAACTTAAAATGAAGTCGATGAGCACATCACTACATAAGAAGCAGCCTCTAACCTAGTTATGGAGCGATCTCGTTCGGTCAGCTCTTCAATATAGTGTATAAATCTAGATTCTGGCTTGTTTGTGCTAGGACTGCGTATAGACAACAGTATGTCTAAACCACACAGTTTTTTTTTTACTGCACACGTGTCTGTAGTCCACAAATAAAATCGGAACTGGGTATTGTTGATGGAAATTGAATGGGTGGATTTATGTGTGAATGATCATGTGTGGGTAAGGCTCCGATGATTTTAAGAAAGAAAAGTTGTTTTGTTATGAATATACAAGGTTTGGTTTGTTTTTTTTTTTCTCGTCAAATTCAAGGAGGGAACTATGCTAATGATTCTCGACCCGAATCAATAATAAAATGGGTAGGTATTTTTTTTCTTACTAACGGAAATCGGTAAGTGTGAACCACCCGTGTTTTAAACGCGGCCCGTCTGCTCCTCGCCTTATAACCTCGCTTCCACACATACAAAAATCTTAAACGTTTATTTGATAATTTTTTATTCCCTAAACCATGTTAAGGGGGTTATTCTGAAATACTGACAAATTAAAACAACTAAAAAAATAGTTTTTTTTTAAATAATTAACTTGGTACCGTAATTTATATAGATTATTTATGTATTTTATGACATTATTTCGAATTTTGACGAGGACGCAAAACAACACCTTGTAATTGGCGAACATTTTAACAATGAACAAGGGCTATGTCTAATGTATTGGGTGATTCAGTTTTGTGTTTTTTCAGAGTTGCAACAAATAAAAGGGTTATCTATTTATCCAATCAGAAACACAAATAAATAAGGTTTTTTTTTTTTTATAAATTATATCCATCATAAAAATTACCCAATACAAACAGTAACAATCTAGTGCAAACTTTTGATTGAAAAAACTCATTATTGAGCAAGAACAGCCGTATTATTAATAGTAACAACGACGGTATCATTATCATAATCTGCCTAGCCTTTTCCCAACTATAATGGGGTTGGTTTCCAGTCTTACTGGATTCAGCTGAATACCAGTATTTTACATGGAGCGACTTGCAATCTGACCTCCACTACCCAGTTAGCACTGGGTAGTGGGTAATACGATAACCCTTGGTAAGACTGGTTGTCAGACTTTCGGGCCACTGACTACCTGTCACGACTGTCAAAGATCTACAAATGACAGCTCGGACCAACGGCTTAACGTACTTTCCGAGGCACGGAGGAAACTCGGTATGTAATGGGTGTTCACCCATCCACAGACCAACCTAGGCAAGCACGGCTTAACTTAAAGATCGACCCGAGCGGCACTTATTATTAAGCCACGAGCCTTTCCGCGTATCAATTTTATGTAAAATACAAATTTTTACTGATACAAGATAAATGATCGGCAAATAAGAAAATGCCTTGTCATTCTGTTCGATGTTTTAATCTAAAAAGAATCAAGTAATCTGAAAAGTCGTAAAGAAGAATATATTCAAATCAGTTTTCCGATTCTAGGACTATGTAATAAACTAAGTGTTATAGATCTCGCTGAAAAAAAGAGTTCAAATACATCAAATTTTCTTCACCGTGGTTTTATTTTACTAGTCCATAAAATCTCCTAGTTTTATAAAATATTTCGAAGAATAACTTTTTCTAAAAACAGAACTCAAATATAGTGAATATCGTTCACAAAATAATATTTCAAAGATCAATCGGAGTAAAGTGGTTTCTGAATTATGTGTCCCGAGTGAACTTCACGAGTAATAGATATAAGAACTTATCATAAAACTTATTTGAAAATAATTTTAAAATAAGATGCTTAATGTTTGGATCTGTATGATAAATCATACGATTTATTCATACAGATACAAAAATTAAGCATCTATACAGTACTAGCCTATGCCCGCGGCTTCGCACGCGTGGAGTTCTATAACTGTCCCACGGGATTGTACTATCGGGATAAAAATTATTCTATGTGCTAATCCAGGTTATAAACTACCCCTGTGCCAAATTTCATCCAAATCCGATGAGTAGTTTTCGCGTGAAAGAGTAACAAACATCCATCCATACTTACAAACTTTCGCGTTTATAATATTAGTAGGATAAGTCCTCTTCAACACAAAGAGGACTTATACTGTTTTTTTTTGTGTTTTATAAAGCAATACAATTCAAGACTTTTAATTATTTCGAAAAAAGTGAACTTAATTTTCCTCTCTCTGCTAGATGTTATCAATCATATAATGTACTCATGTCAACCAAAATCAAAATATTTTATTTTATATAGGCCTACATGGGCACTTATAAAACGTCGACAAGAGTCGGGTTGGTCGTTTCCTATGGAGAAGAACCGGCAAGAAACTCCATGGTTACTCTTTTAAAATCATTTGGTTTTACAATATTTGAATTTTACAGCGTTAGTACTTAAGTATGGGAAGTAGCGTAGGCCTGACCATAAATCGTTGCTTACTACAAATGGTAGAACAGAATAAAGAAAAAAAAAATCTTCAATCCTTTTGTATTTTTTTTTATTTTACTCTTACAGTAAGAACTAACATAATAAGAGATTTAATTCGTGTAGTTGCATCGAAACAACCCATGTTAATCTCGAAGTACTTCTAAGAAAACATACCTATCTAATTTATTTTTACGAGAATGTACTGTTCCATATCAAAAGTTAGGTATAATTTAAAGTCTTTGACGTTCATTTTACATGTCAGCTTGTTGTATTCTTAGAAAAAGAACAAAGGCCAAAGAATTTCAATACCATTTTCTTAGTTATCATGCGAAAACTTGAGAGCGAGCCTATTTTTAGTATTAATCTTTATTTTAGTTTTCCATCGTGTCTTCGTACAAAAGATGTTGGATCTATCATAAAAGGTTTTCCACGCACCCTCGTCAACCTATCGATACTTTGTCGAATTTATTCGTCGGTCCTCTCATCCATCATAATGTAAGGAAAAAGATGATTTACGTATGTCTAGTGGTTGAGGACTTAGGGAGATTTTCATCTTTCTAACCTTTCTAGACTTGGCTGGAGTGTAACCTACATTCAAAGTTTACTTTTTTATGTTCAGATTGAAAGGTGAAAAAGTTTCAAGTTTGTTTTTTCTGTCGGTCAACAATCAAAGGTGTAAACAACAACAACATACATTTATTTTCAAGCAAATTTGACCCTTACAGACATACATACGATTAAATTCAATTTGTGTTAGTAAATAAAACCTTAAAATTAAATACAAGGTGTTGTTTTGCATCCTCGTCAAAATTGAGAAGGTTGTCACAAAATACATTAATCATTAATAATTAATTAAAATTACGGTACCTATTACTATTTGTTAATTATTATACGCTGATTTTTTGGTTATTTAAGTTTGTCACTATTTCAGAATAACCCCTTATCGCGGTTTAGGGAATAAGAAATTATCGAATAAACATTTGAGATTGTTTGTATGTGTGGAAGCGCGGTTATAGGGTGAGATTCAGACGGGCCGCGTTTAAAACACGGGTGCTTCACACCTACCGATTTCCGCTAATAAGAAAAAAATATACCTACCCATTTTATTATTGATTCGGGGCGGGAATTATTAGCATAGTTACCTCCTTGAATTTGACAAGGTTGCAAAACAACACCTTGTATGTTAGTGTGCGTGTGTATGGTTCCATCTTTGGATCATATCAAACTGTACCTTTTAGTTTTATTTCTACCATAGAAATATTATTTTGTCGAATATTACTGAACTTGCATAAATATGATTGATATTTATGACATAAGGGAAAACATAAAGATATGGGAAATATTTCCACCAACTTCCATTCCGGTATTAGCTTTAAAGCTGCGTTCTAACCAAAGCGATCATATCGCGAACAGTCGAGTTCTTTTTTCGGTTTAATAAACAAATATGTGACATATTATGAACCATCTCTTAAAGTAGACCACTATACCAAATAAATAATAGTTAGTAACAATGTTATAGTCAACACAATCTTGGTTTAGCTAATATTTTTTTATAACAAATCATTTGATTTTCAAGCAGCCAAGTCGTTCTTTACTAACATCACTGAAGTATGCACCTATCAATCATGTACCACCACGGAATATACATACGCTTAAATTGTTAAATATGTATCTTGTCCTTGAAAATGATGCTTAAAAACAAAAATAAAGAAAATATCTACTACTGCCTACAGTAGTAGATATTTTCTTTATTTTTGTTTATTGTACACTTGCCATGCCATACATCGACTAGATTTTATAAAGAGTGGAAGAGACATCGGCGCCAAACGATTACGTCAACAGTACAATATAATTATTATTATTGATGATCCGCAATTGTGAGGTATCGATAAATATGTTATATAAAAAATCTCGTGTGTTAGTTACCATACCTACTCCTCCGAAACGGCTGAACTGTATGAATTTTCGTGTGCATATCGGGTAGGTCTGAGAATCGTCCAACATCTATTTTTCATACCCAAATTTCACGCGAATGAAGTCTCCGAAACGGCTGAACTGTATGAATTTTCGTGTGCATATCGGGTAGGTCTGAGAATCGTCCAACACCTATTTTTCATACACAAATTTAACGCGAATGAAGTCGCGGGCAGCAGCTAGTAACTTTACAATAACCGTAGAAAATTTTCGAAAAAATGTCTCTTGATCAAAGAAAGTTCGCCCTAAATCGTGAAAAACTCATGATATCCCATACAATTTAAGAATCTTAATGACCTTGCCAAGGGGGAATGTCAAAAAAAACCAGCGTCACAAGACGGATTGACCTACAGGGCGAACACAACACCTGTCCAGATCCGTACTACATTTGATAAGGGTAACTCCCTGATAGAAAATGAAAATCTTTTTCATTCGTCACGACCCTTTGTTGGAAGCGTGTCGTATGGTTCTGAAGCATAATGGTCAATGGACTGGGAATTTGATTGCTGTTGTTGATTACGACAATGTGAAAGTAAAAGACTGTGCTTGAGAATGCTTCTTTTTATTTTGTAGACGACTATGTCTACCTGAGACAAAAGGTCCAGTTAGGTAAGTCTAACTTCGAGAAAGAGGTCAATCGTCGATACCGACGTGGCCGGGCAGCGTTCGGGAAGTTGCGTGGTATCTTCTCGTCCAACTTACCGCAGTGTCTCAAGACGATGACCAATGTGTGTTGCCAGTGATTACATACGGGACCGGAACGTGGTCGCTCACAATGGGCCTCATCAGAGGGCTTAAAGTCACGCAAAGGGCAATGAGGAGGGACCGACACAACGGATGACCGATGGAGCCGAAAAATTCAGGAGTGGCGACCGCGAACCGGAAGACGTTGCGTTGGAAGGCCTCCCACTAGGTGGACCGATTACCTGATGATGGTTGCGTGGAACCACTGGATCCGCGAGTCGCACGGGACGGATCAATGTGGCAACACTTGGTGGAGGCCTATGTCCAGCAGTATACGTCTTTCGGCTGAAATGATGATGATGACTTAAATTTTATTTATTTGAATAGATGCACACACACAAGTAAACGACCGCGGCATACTTACCCAAACGCTATATTCCTACTAGGTGCGACTTTCACGAATGAATTTGAACGATCAGCACCTCCGCCGAAACGACGTCAAAAAGCCGCTGAGCATGATCGCCGTAGAAACGGGCTATGTCGACGGAAGAACCGACAAACTGACACATCATTGTCTATCTGTCGTTATGTCCATTCTTCCGTAGGTAAAACTCGCTTCTACAATGGTCATGCTACGCGTGCTTATGAGGAGCAACTTTTTTTTTAATTCGACAGGTATGCTGTGCAATCAGCCGCATTCCCCAGTCATCCCGCGATCATGGCACATGCAGCAGCGTCGAAATATTGGGAACTCAAAACAATGCATAATCACGGGAGATGTCCCGTAAGTGACAGTATAAGTTTAGGTATGCAGTGTTCTGTATAAACAACGGTTAACTTTAATCGTTCCTGTCGTCCAAAGCCCTTCTTTTTCCCTTCACTGCTACGCTAACATCAATACAGACAACTATAAATTATTTTTATAAAAATGATAATCGCCATTTTGCTGTGACCAACATTTTCTACGCTAGACAGTATTGCTTTCTATAAAACCACAGTATAAAAATTCAAAGCAGTTACTCAATGAAAATAAACAATGACCTATACTGAGTATTCTATAGCTAGGTCAAATAAACCCGCAAGTAGGTCCCCGGACAAACACGCAACCGACTGGAGTCAATCCGGTTACGTTTCTATTTCCTTTTTGCGAATGACCGTTGCGCTAACGTTTTCGATCGCGTTTTGTCCGTTTTATTTTCAGACTCGCACCGTGTGTTTTTATGTGAAAGGCTGGAAGCTTTATTGAGATTTACTTGCGTTGCATAATAACTTGTTTGTTTTAGGGTTCAGTACCCATATAGTGGCAACGGGACCCTATTTTCTCTGTAGCTACCTACAAAAAGCAACTTATAACAAAAAGTACTACAGCGCCATCTATGATGAAACCAAACAACTAATATTGTCTGAATCTCGCAAACAAAGTTTACAGCGGCTTAAGAGTATATAGAGAAACCCGACAACATCTGTTGGGCAGTTGCCCAGTTGTCAGACATAACATCTTTCTGGTCTAAGGATCCCCCGACCAGACAGTTTATCCTGACTATGGAGTATCGAGGAACTTTTAAATCCTGTTTCTCATATTCCCTAAACTCCACACTCACCAATAACCGTAATAGATATTATACACTTGAAATTTTCACAAAATGTTCAGATTGTTTTATTGTTCTAGCGGTCGCAATCGCGACTGCTAAGCAGAAGGTCCCGGGTTCGCTTCCCGGGTCGCGTATTTACAAAGGTCATACCATTAGAGTGAAAGTGCAAACTGAACTGGCTTAGCTTTTGTTTGACAAAAACTTGCCAAAACCCTAATCCATTCTAGTACAGAAATTGACCGAAATCGGGTAGACTTTGTTAGACAAATTCCTTCTAACATTGCAGCAACAAATGCTATTCAATTTGATACCGATATTTACCGATCGTTAGCTTCAATAATAGGCGGATAATTACATGGAATATGTTATTATTTTGTAAAAATCTAGAATTCTTCGGCAGGCGGAAGGGGGGTGAGGTGGTTGTACCCCTTCTCCCCTGGGACCACTCCCGTTAAAAGGTAATGCACTGTTCTTGAGAAAAAACAATTATTGTAACCTAACCTCAAAACATTTTATATTCGCTTATAAAGCATAGTCGACGTAGCCCCGCTACGCGGGGCTCCTATTTTTGTCTGCAGGGTTTACAGTAACCTAACACGAAGGGGAAGTCGGGGTCTTAGTTCACTCGCTCCGCTCGCTCACTAGACCCCGCCATCCCCTTCGAACCTAACCTGTCCGAGTCGGGGTGCCCCAAGTCCAGAGCTCGCTTCGCTCGCTCTTGCATCCAAATTCTCCTGGATACGTATGATACAGTACTAGGTTTTGTTCGTGCATTTTCTTTGAAAATATCTAGGCCAAAAGCTAATCCATTTGAGTCAATTTTTTTACTGAGATAGATTAGGTTTTGGCGAGTAATGTGCATAAACAAAAGCTCATCTATTAGAGTCTGGCTCGTGACTCAAATAGTATAGCCTTTGTAAATTCGCTCCCGGGTCGGGCATAGTGGAAAAGGGTTTTTCCATCAAGATTTTTAGTCAGGATTTGTGCCCGTTTGAGGCAATGGGCTCGCCCCCTATAACATGGGACTTAAACATAACTGGCGAAATGTGGGTACAATTTAGGTACACTTCTGCCTAACCCTTTTTTTTACGGATGGGAAATCGTCAAATGACTTCTCATGGAGGGAGTGTCAGACTTGTACTGACTAAAACCCACCCATGTTCCTTCTTCGCCCTTTGTGTTCCAGGGCCGCGGTATCTCTTTCGAACAACCCGCAGCCCTGGCAGGCATCGGCCCTCTCGGACCCCTTCCGATTTGCTGACATCTCCTTGAGGCGCGCGTGGAACACAGACGCGCCATCGGCACGGCCTGTCGGTTGTTGTGTAGGTTTTCGGCATTTTTGGTGTTAAATATTGTACGGTAGTACGGAATCCTTCGTCTGCGAGTCCAACTCACACTTGGTCGGTTTTTTTTTAAACTATGTGGGATAGTGGTGTAAATATGGTTCTTTTTTTTGTGTGTGTTTTAAAGCTGCACTTTACCGTATGTTTTGTGATGTCAACGTATTTACTTTTTATTTGAATTTGCATCGCGAGTCCTATCGTGATTTATCTAGTGCTGTATAACTATTTCACAGACATTTTTGGTTAAAATTATGTGTATGCCAAAATGTTGGTAGGTGGCGTTCTATTGAATGATGTATTGGCGGATTTTCAGGATTTATTCCGTACGACTCGTAACACATCATTTGGTCAAAAGATTGGTTTTGTGCAACAAAATGACACTGCGATACACTGCTTAATTATTTAACTAACAAATAACTTGAAATTACAATCATTTAACACAACATCGGGGCTTGGGCACAATGAATCGGGTACAATTCAGAGACGTCTTAACTCCGCTGCGATCAGACACTCAATGTCGTCCTAGCTGCGAGCATAAAACTTCACGACTATGTAGAGGCACTTGCGCACTTGACGATCTTATGACTGCATCAGCGAGCGGAAATCGCATAGCTGAATTTTGGGCCAAACTTATTGAAAGGGAAAAAATATTTATTAAACAAAAATAACGAACTTCCATACAATCTTCCAAACCCAATTTAACGCCTTTAAGAGATGAATTAATAAATCTTTCGTATCCACTAACTTGTCTGTACCACTTTTGTAGTCGGGAGCGTAAACTAAATCAATACTCGCAGGTTGGGCGTGAGAAAGATGCATTAGTGGCTAAGTGCTTAACTTTTTTAAGCTTCTAAACCCTGCTTAACGATGTCCGTCTATAAGCATCACCTTTGTACCTAATTTCAGTTCTGTATTTAGTGTGTACCTACATAAATTGTTAAATTAATTAATCAAGAAAATTTGCCGTCGTCCATAGCGAAGAAGTGTCACAATTGCCATAAAATGTTGACACTACAGCTTTAGAACGCGGTTTAAATATAAAATTCTTAGTACAAAAAAAACAAAAAAGCGCACTAAGCTTTGAATTTATCTTTCGAACATAAAAGTTCTCATATTTTAAATGTCGTGTCAGCATGTCTACAGAATTTGCATTCATTCATAAATCTGCCGGTTCATCCCCAATTAGAGAAAAATCCTTTTTAATAGTTCCCCGCGCACCTGGGGCGTTTAATTTGGCTTTGCTGAGCTTTTAAGAAGCTGCATAGATACTTAGGTAGGTTTTATGAGCAGTGGTTACGTTTTTAAAGTTTTTACGTAGAAATATTTATGTGACGACATGTGGCTTAAGAGTAGCGGTGGCCAGCAGTAAGCCGTGGGTTCGAACCCAGGCAGGCGCATTACTTTGTGTAATTTATTTCATCACCGAAACTCTCAAAAACGGCGAAGATATAAACATCGTGAGGAAACTGGCATGTTTTAGAACTAAAAATTCGAAGACATGTGACATCTGCCTACCCGCACTGGGCCCGCATGGTGGATTACAGCCCACTCCCTCCTATACAGAGGAGGCTGATCATGACGTAGCTAAATAGTAACAGCCACTCGAATCGATGTTTAGATTAAGCCCCGCTTTCCTAGCTTGGCCCGTGGATGAGTGCCCACCCATTACAAACAGAGTATTCTCCGTGCTTCAGAAAGCACATTAAGCCGTTGGTCCCGGCTGTCATTTGTAGATCTTTAACAGTTACTGTCGTCACAGGTAGTCAGTGGCCTGAAAGTTTGACAAACATATCCCTTATACAAGATGTTGTTTTGCAACCTCGTCAAATTTCAGGGGGTGGTCACGAAAGACCTAAATAATCAATTAAAATTATGGTACCTAGTTAATTATTAATAAACGCTGATTTTTTTGGTTGTTTAAGTTTGTCAGTATTTCAGAATAACCCCCTTAACGTGGTTTAGGGACTAAGAAATTATGAAATAAACGTTTGAGATTGTTTATACCTATGTGTGTAAGCGAGGTTATAAGGCAAGAACCAGACGGGCCGCGTTTAAAATACGGGTGGTTCACACTTAGCGATTTAGGTAAAAAGAAAAAAATGAAAAATTACCTACCCATTTTATTATTGATTCGGGACGAGAATCACTAGCATAGTTCATCATCAACTTACCGCAGTCCACTGCTGGACATAGGCCTCTTCAATCGCTCGCCACTTAACCCGATTCTCGGCAACTCTCATCCAGTTGCTACCAGCTACCCTGCGAAGATCATCGCTCCACCGAGCCTGAGGGCGTCCCACCTTACGCTTGCCGATTCGCGGTCTCCACTCAAGAACACGTCGACCCCAACGGTCATCGGTTCTACGGCTAATATGGCCGGCCCATTGCCACTTCAGCTTACTTATTCTGTGGGCTATGTCGACTACTCTGGTTCTCTGTCGGATCACCTCGTTCCGGATGCGATCCCTCAAAGATACTAGATACTAGCATAGTTACCTCCTTGAATTTGACGAGGATGCAAAACAACACCTTGTGTTGAGGAGAAACTGTGTCGTGGAGGTCAGATGGGCAGTCTCTCCATGTAAAATACTGGTATTCAGGTGCATTCAATTAGATTTCAAGATAGTTAGGAAAAGGCTAGGCAGATGAACAATGAACTTCCATAGAAATTACCAAACCCAATTTAACGCCTTTTGGAGACGAGTTAAAAAAAACCTTTCGTTAATGTTCAACCTTTTTTAAGCTTCGTAACCCAGTTATTTAGGTTTTAAGCGACTTCTCTCGATTAAGAGGTCTATTTTAGTTGGAAACTTCATAAATATGACCTGATACAGCAGACCGAGCAGAAGTTCTTCTCCATAGAGATCTACGCTACGGAATGGGCAACTACAGTACTTTCACAAGTTATTATGCCTTGTGACTGGGACTGTAGCTTCGCGTTTTATTTTGTTTTTTTTTTTTTTGACTTTCAAAAGTGCTCGTAATGGTGTAATTGAAATAAATGCTTTGACTTTGACTTTGTTTTAATAAATTGGCTAGTGAACATGATCTGGACATTTTCAACACCAGTGTTTCTCGGCTCAAGCACTTTTTAGTAAGAAGCTTTTTTACTAGCAAGTGATTTGTTTGTGTCTGAATGTATTTTTAGTTGTTTTTTACTATACTTTTAGTTTGTAGTTTTAAAGTTTCGTAACTTTTGTTTATATGTATTTTGTACCTACCTTTTTCGTTTGTTGTTTTTTTTGTTAGTGAGTTTATCTGCGGAAACTTGTAAATGGCCTTCAAATCCGTATCGTTTAGGAATGTTGTTTTTACTAGCTGTAAGTTTCCCAAATAGCATAAAATAAAATAAAAAAAATACGTTGCAGTTTTCATTTAACCTTACGAGTTCAATAGTTGGCATTGAACAAAGGGATATAAGGATATTTTAGGACTGCCTCGGCTTACGGGAATAAAAGTTACGCTAACAGCCCAGGCTTTGTTTACGTAACTATTATTCAAGTTAGCCAAAACAGTACAATTTTTATAGAAAATATTGGATTACACATAACAGGAGGAGCTCGTGGCTAAATAAACAGCCGCACGGGTCGATCTTTAAGGTTAAGCCGTGCTTGCCGAGTTTGGTCCGTGGATGGGTGACCATAATTACATACCGAGTTTCCTCCGTGCCTCGGAAAGCTCGATAAGCGGTTGGTCCCGGCTGTTATTTGCAAATCTTTGACAGTCGTTACTAGTAGTCAGAAGCCAAAAGCCTGACATCCAGTCTTACTAAGGTGTATTGTATTACCCAGTTATTGAGTTGTGGAGGTCAGATAGGCAGTTGCTTCATGTAAAATACTGGTAGTCAGCTGCATCCGGTTAGACTGGAAGCCGACCCCAAGACAGTTTGGGAAAAGGCTAGGCAGATGATGATGGATCACACATAACACCACGCCTGTAATTCCTGAAGGATTGGGCAGAGGTGTACCTAATCGTCATTAAGATGTTTTTTTTGGTCTCACTGTCCTTCACTTCATTCACTGTCCTCTTATAGATACGGAAATATTGGAGGATAAACTCCAAAATTTTCAGAAGTTAAACAAAAAAGTTTTTATGTTTAAACTTTACTTTAAATACCTCATTGACCCCGTAATGTAAAATGCATCCATCAGCACAATGTTTTGAATGCATTGAGTCCTACCGAAAACTGTGACTTTCATCTCTAAAAAAAGTAGCTTCCCAGCAATCATTTTTGTGTTTGTGAATTACTTAGTTTGATGTACGGAATGGCTTCGTGAGGAGTCATGACGGAACGCTAACCTTGGGTTAGGTCATAAAATACTTAATTGATCCCGTTCGAACGTTGTTGTAGTATAATTTCTCACCATCGATTAGTTCGACAAACAAGAATATTGGTGTCATGCTCTGCCGCAGAGCCACCATTTTAGAATATGTTCAATTATATCTCAAAATGATGTACGTCTAACGTACATAATGTACGTATACCGTTATCGCTGTACGTGCCCTTCCAAAATAGACACTCCAGCTCTACATGGTTAATTAATAAATAAAACAATTAACGTTACATGTTGAACATTTGCAACAAACACGGCGGCTCCTCGTCCAATCAGCGCTGTGTAAACTATACACTGATACTCAAACACTGGAACCAACTGGAGCTGCCTTGTTTGTGCCTGGACACAAATCTAATTTGAATTGTTTTGTGTAGTCATTTGCCTAGCCTTTTCCCAACTTTATTGGTGTCGATTCTACAATAACATGGCAGGTTTAGAAGAGACTAGCTGTCCCGCGCAACTTCGTCTGCGTCACATTTTTCCCGTTTTCGCAACATTTTTCATTGCTGCTTCGCTCCTATTGGTCATAGCGTGATGATATATAGCTTATAGCCTTCCTCGATAAATGCGCTATCTAACACTGAAATAACTTCAAATCGGATCAGAAGTTCCTGAGATTTGCGAGTTCAAGCAAACAAACAAACAAACTCTTCAGCTTTATTATTAGTAATTAGTAATATTAGATATTTTGCTACCGGAAAAACACCAAGACGAAAGAAAGACTTATCAACTTCTCGTTCATGTTGACAATGAGACTTAAAGAACAAAGTTCGGAACGAAGGAGCCGAAAGCATTATTTTTTAAGTGCTTAACTGCAAAGTAAAACACGTGGATTACGTCCCAAACTAACATGAAGTCCCAAAACATTCTAATGTCGGAAGTTGTCTCCGTTGGGCCGGAATTAGCTGGGATCGATTTGTTTCGTGAGTACTGTCTCGTTGAGCCAGTGGCCGTAAGCACGTCATGAGTTCGGTTATCGTGTCTCGCTAGAAACGTAACCCCGATAACATCACGCCTGTAATCCTCGAAAAATTAGGCAGAGATGTACTTCATAAGCAATACTACCTACACCCACGTGTCGCCAGTTATGTTTTAACGTTCCAAGTTTTTGTTCTTTACACCACCAACTTCTCAAGCTCCTATGATGCTACTGAAAAACTGCATAGGGAAAAACCCAATAACACACGCTGATGCTGAGAATTGAATCCAGGACTTATTAAAATAAAAATATCTTGACCCTTAAAGAAACAAAACAAACTTATTAAATTAAAATATCTTAACCCTTAGAGAAACAAAACGTTAAAAAAGTAAAAAAAAAATAAAACAAATACAAAAACGCACAAACATACATACATATACACGGTGTAAATCACCTCATCACGAAGCCGTCAACCAAGCATTCTGTTCATGAAACTAAGTAACTTTACGCAAAAATTATTGCTGGGAAACGACTTTTATTTGGGGGGTGTAAAATCATGTTTTGTGGTAGAACTCAATGTAACGCACTCAAAACATTGTGCTGATGGACGGATTGAATAGTACGGGGGTCGTGGATGTGTTTAAAGTAAAAATCTCACATTAAAAACTTGTATTAAAAAAAATACTTGTCAAAAAGTTGGAACTTTGACCCCTCATATCTCCGTAACTAGAAGGTTCCCAGGTATGGTGTAGAAAAAATGATCGCAATGACAGGGAGAACCAGTGCCTTTCGGCTTCGTTAAGAGGTGTTTTACACCCTTTATACATGAACCCTGAAAACATAATACTCTTTTTTTTGGGCAGTGGTGTAAAAATAAACACAAACACAACGTGTTGGAAGGCCTCCCACTAGGTGGACCGATTACCTGGTGGTGGTTGCGGGGATCCGCTGGATGCGAGTCGCACGGGACCGGTTAATGTAGCGACACAGAGGCCTATGTCCAAAAGTGGACGTCTTTCGGTTGAAATGATGATGATGATGACGACTCTCAACTCTGTTTTTTCCAGAAAAGTGCTGCAACACTATCTGGAACGAACAGATTTGTGTATGTTTCTTTCTCCATTTATTTTATTTAAACCAGAAACAAAAAAATCTCGGCCAAAATAAACCTAACCTTCACTGATGGAAATTATGATTGAAATTCGAAAGATCAAAGCATCGTCCCCTTTAAGTTTCTGATTGTTTTCTATCAACATTAATGGTGCTGTCAAAAACTTATAATTCTGCCGTCATCGTCAGTACTAACAATCAGATAAGCTATTTAGGATGCTTGCCGAAGTTATTACTGCCCTTCAGAAATTCCATAGTAAAATTGATTAAGAATTTGTGGACCGTTTGATCTGATTTTGGTATATTGGTCCGGATAGATGATAGAACACGATTTTTTTTTGTACATTTTAAGGCCTGCTCTTTGTAATTTTATAGCTGTATTTAACATAAATTGTATCAGGGTTTTTATAGGTTGACTAGATCCTTAAAACCTGGTCCCCGACCCTCGCTCGAGCCAGCCCGCGATGCTGTGCCAGTAGTTTAAAATCAGCCCTTAAATAATGATACCATTCAGATCCAGCCTGTCCCCATGCAGTCCTCCCCCAGCGACGCCCTAAGCCGAGGTTCGTACCCCACAGGGGGTGCCCTTAGCGTGCAGTCGCTTAGTTTGTAAGTTTTTATGCCCTGGCCTTACTCTAAAGGCCCCACAGGATAGTCCGGTTAAGCAGACGACAACCTCATAGGTTGAACTGCGAGATGGCAATCAAAAAAAAAAAAAAAATACTTAAAACCTGGTGCAAGTTTTTTATACCTATTCGATCGAATTAATGAAGGTAAAGTTCTATTTAGTCGCATGTTCGCGTATCAGTCGCTTTAATAAATGTTAGATCATGCAGTGAATCAGTAATTGGGAGCACTTCTTGATGTTTTTCACAATCAGCAGTTTATAGCGGAGAGGTGAATACTTACCAATAAAAAAATAACGTTCGATTTCTCCAAAACAACCCAGTTGGACCGCAAGTTATTGAAAAAAAAAAGTTATCTGGATTAAAATTGTTGCAAATTAGGACTAGTAGGTATCACCAAATTCAAAAAATGCACTCCATTATCATTAATTATTAGATTATTTGCAAAGGAAGGCGCCCAAGACAAACTTAACAAACAATGATCTCTGGAAGATGTTGTTGCCTTCATTAATTTGTATAAAGTTCACAAATAAACTAAAAAACTAACTTACGTCATACGTAACTTTACGAATGCAATGAGCGACTGTTATTGTCGCTCAATGCATTCACAAAGTTACGTGACGTATGAAATTGGATATTAGTATCTACAGACTGTGCGAAAAGTTGAGGACCCCTTGGGGTTCACTAATTGGATAGACACCTACTGACCTACGTAACTTTTAACGACACTGATACCGAAAAAATACAAAAATATATTTGTATAACCTCGTTACCCTGCATTTTTTTCCGTGCGATTGCGACGTAAATAAATTGCCGCGTATATTTTGTTTGAACTGTTGAAGCTGTTAGTACTTCGAATTTTAACTGGTTAGCTTTGGCAATTAATGTTTTTATTTTGCATAGTTTAAATCCGGCAAAGGGTTATGTTTTGTTTCTAATGATAGAATAATCACAATGACAATTTCCGTACGTATTTGTCGAAAGGAATTTATTCAAATAAGGCTGATAAAAATCACTTCATGAACGTCAAAAAAGACATGACAAAATCCCCCAAAACGCCCATCCTATGCCACTTCCTAGTGTTTATGACTGAGAAGAGGCTAAGGGTGGCTCTGGTGGGAGCATAGTGATGCAACGTTAGGTTAGAAGAAACTACTTTCAATCAGCAAACAATCAAAGTTAAAAACATGTTAAAATGTAGGTCTTTTGACATTTTACCTATGTCAATAATTCCTGCTGTAGAGCGGAGTCTGGTGTTTTGTGAACATGAAAACTTAGCACACACAAATAATATGTAATTATTTCGACTTCAGCGCATTAGGATCAAAATAAAATCCATCAAACTTTGTGCAGGCATTGGAACTGAGTTTCCCTTCAAGCCTATCGGTAACGAAGCTGCGATAAAAATATACATAATGTGATAAAGTTGAGATTGAAAACAAATTCAATAAGGGACATGATATCCAGGATGCGTAATACTGAACGAGGCTTAAAGCTTTTGCTGAATACTTAAGTAATGACAATGAGTGAAGTACATCTATTCTATTCAAAAATAACGTTGCACCACACTAGGAATTTCTCCTGTATGTGTGGGTGCGTACAAACATTTAAACTCATACACAAACAGCCAGACCCGGAACAACCTGTAGGTCAAACAAATATTCGTTCCGTGCGGGAATTGAACCAGCGACGCGCAGTGCAGCAGCGATACGCTCAGCCACTGCGCCAACTGTGCCGACGAACATACTAGAAGATTTGTTATTTTTTTCCATGGTTTCAGTATTAATCGGTGCCACAGCAAAATCGAGAAGAAAAAAAAGCCTCTCAATTAGGTTGGATCCATGACGCCTTAAAGCAGTATTGTTTTACTCTAATTCAAGTGTGGGAAAGAGACGGAGCTATACAGGATTTATAGCTCTTTCCCACACTGTGTGCCGAACGAAAGGCCTTTAAATTATTTGGTTTCGGTTGATGGCAATAGGCTCGGCCCTTATTACATGGGACTTAAACAAAACTGGCGCAATGTGGGTGTATTAAGAGGTACACCTCTGCCTAAACCTCTGGGGATTACAGGCGTGATGTTATGTAAATATAGCCGAATGGAATGTGCCGACCCGAACAAGGGTTGTAGCGCCCCTTACCTTATTGTTTCAGCTCCCATCTCCCGAATTTTTAACAAAATAGTGTGAGCTCTGTGCCATTTTTTAACGTGCTTTTCGAGGCACAGAGGGTGTCGAAAACTCATGAATGGTCACCAATCCATGGACCAACCTTGGCAAGCGTTGCTTAACCTAGAAGTGACCCGTGCTTCTGTTATTACATAACACAAGAGTCACTACAAAGAGACAAAACGGGCAGACCCCTCCGGCCGTTTTCGCAACTGCGATTCGTAACCAGTTGCGAATTAAGAATTTTTATTTTTTGTTCGCAACCAGTTGCAAATCAAGAGAACTTTCCCTTAACCGCATCTAGGCATCCTGATGATAAAGTTTCGTAACCAATTACGAAAAAAAAATTAAATACAAGAACTTTCTTTGCCGTAGTATGAATGTGTGAGTGTGATCAAAGAAAACTAAGAATATGAACATTGCCAGCCATTGAATGGCATTTAGATGATCTAATGGCATTTAGTTTTTTTTTGTGCGTTTTTACTTTTAATGGTTTTCAGCAAAACCAACCACGCTCTGCACCATGCTGATATTTTGGGAAGAAATCATTAAAATAATTGTAATATATCCGAGTTTCAGAAATATACAGGAACGTACTGTATATTTTATTAGTAACGTTTGACACAGAGGATCTAGATGGCCGAAAGAGAAAAAAAATTACCAACATCATGCACTTAAATTAGCAGTAGAGCCAACAGAACCTATTTAAATGGTCGCGTTCTCATTTCTTATGAGAATGCGACCATTTATAGTTGAGTTTACCAAGATAATGTATGGACCTTAATTAAAAGGAAAGCCGAAACAAACTCAGAGGTCTTAGACCTCCGAGTTTGTTTCGGCTGTTTCTTCATAGAGGGGTAAGGTTAGAAACACCGGCCTCATAGTTAAAAAAAAAGACGATATAAACCTATCTGCAAAATAAACATCATTAAATTATATTTTTATTATTTATCAAGTTCCATTAGTGGATCCGTAATTCAGGTTTATAGTTTTTGCAAATCTTATCCAATCATAGAATTGAATTTTGTCAATTTCAACGATAGGATAGCGGCATTAATTTGAATAATGGGATCGGATTCCAATTCCCGGAGTGAAGGCTTAGAGTATTCTAATCTGATCCCTAAAGCATCTAGATTAACGCTTTTATAATGCCTGGATCTTGATTTAGGATCGGTATTTTAGGCTTGTAACAAAAAGGCAGATGACTAATTTTGGCAGACGGAAATAAATTTTTTTGGTATCTTGTTACTTTCAAGTGATTTTGGGTTTCTCTGTAAAAAACCTTCATGACGGAAACTGATTGTTTGTTGGACAGAATTCTTACCGTTGCCAATGTGAATAGTCAGCGATCAACTATAACTTATACAGGGTGTAACGGAAAGGGTATATACATCCTTAAAGGTATGCTACAGACCATCAAACTGAACATGTTTCTCATCATAAAAAATTTTTTGCAGCAAAAAAAAATATCAGCTGCCTATACATTTGGGTCGAATAGGTATTGCAATTTTCTATGGGGCAGCAGATATTTTTTTTGCTGCTAAAATTTTTTTATGATGAGAAACATGTTCAGTTTGATGGTCTGTAGCACACCTTTAAGGATGTATATACCCTTTCCGTTACACCCTGTATATAATATTAAATGCCTGTAATCACCGGAGGTTAAGGCAGAGGTTGACGACACGATTGGCGCAGTGGTTGAGCAATCGACTGCAGCGCCGCGTGTCGCGGGTTCGATCCCCGCATGGAACAAATATTTGTATGGCCTACAGATAGTTGTTCAAGATCTGGCTGTTTGTGTACGTTAGTTTAAATGTTTGTAAACGCACCCACGATACAGGAGAAATTCCTAGTGTGGGCCAAAGTTTAAAAAAATAAAAAAGAGGTGTATAGTAGGTACACCCACATTTCGCCAGTTATGTTTAATAGCGTTTACGCCTTACGGCATTTGACTGAACCGATATTAATTAAACTTCATACACATAAACAGGACACATAGGTCAAAAAACGGGCCAAGTGCGAGTCTTACTCGCACACAGGGTTCCATAACCCCAAACAATATAATAACAATGTTTTGAACGGTCATTCATTAGTAAACCTTGACTCAACCGCAAAACTAAATTTGTTTTTCATAGTAAGTTAATGAAAAACAAAGTTACTGCTGCAGTTTGGTGAAAAAGTCCCATATCTCAAAAACTACATACCAAATCTTATTCAAACCAATTTTCGTTGAATTTTTTTTTTACGTTCTACATCCCCATATTTTTATCAGAATTTTCATCCTCTTACTTTAGAAATTAGAGGGGGGGGGACACACTTTTTACTACTTTGGAAGTGTCTATCTTTCAAGAGATTGACTTTGAATAAAATTGGTTTTACGAACCTCAATGTCATTTTTAAAGACCTATCTACAGACACCCCACACGTATAGGTTTGATCGTTTTTTTTTTTTAGTTTTAGTTCCATGTATGGGAGGATATCCTTATCTATATATTTTTTTAAATTTTGTACAAAAATCATAATGCGGTTTACAGAATACATTTACCTACCAAGTTTCAGCTGTGTAGTCCTAATAGTTTCGGAATAAAGTGGCTGTGATACGGACGGACAGACAGACAGACAGACATGACGAATCTATAAGGGTTCCGTTTTTTGCCATTCGGCTACGGAACCCTAATAATGTACTACATTTTTTTTTAGAAATGTGTTTAAAAAAAAAAATGGAAATTTCTGTTTATATGGATAATTTATAATCGGTCTAATTTAGCTGTAACACTATTTTTCGAAAATGTTTATATTTTGCTTATGCGTACAAAGTTTCATTAAAATCGGCTCCGTCATTTCGGAAAAAAAGGACTTGAAATTTTGTATGAAACGCCGTAAGGCGTAAACGCTCTTAAGTCCCATGGCGGACTTATCGGCGGGTATTTATATGGCCTAGTCAAGGCAGCTCGTCCCCTATTTATTGACGAAATATACTACAAAGCTAAGCACACATAAAAAAACACCTATGTAAATCACAGTTGATGGCAAACCCATCGAATTAGGTCTAAGATTTGTAATGAAAGTTTTAAGGGAAATAAATAAATATTGCAGGCGTGCCCAGCTGTCAAAGTCAAAGTCAAAGTCAAAGCATTTATTTCAATTAGACCATTACAGGCACTTTTGAAAGTCAACAAAACAAAATAAAACGCGAAGCTACAGTCCCAGTCACAAGGCATAATAACTTGTGAAAGTCCTGTAGTTGCCCATTCCGTAGCGTAGATCTCTATGGAGAAGAACGGGCAAGAAACTCCATGGACACTATTTTAAATCAAAATATGTTACAAAATCTTGGTTACATCATTCATGTTAAGAATTACAAATATGTGAGAACAATGTAGAAATACGGGCAAGTTAAGAGCGTCCAGAGTAAAAGATTAAATCAGTAATAAAAAAATAAAGTAATTAAAATAAACCGTGGCAGCTAAGAGATGACCAATCACAACTGACAGCGCCCGTTCACGAACATGACGCATGTATCAGCCATCATTCAACTCAACCATTTTGAAGGGAACTAAACGACCCGACACACCCGCCACCATCAGCGTGACATTTAAGTGAGCATGACATTCACTCAACCACCAGGGTAATTTCGCGTCAATGAAAGATTTAGGTACTCATTAAATAGTGGCTTTACAGTACATGGTACTCACACATGTGCTATGAAATTATATAATACTAAGAGATTGAATCTATACAATGCAAATATATTTTTACAATCTTCTGCAGCTTTCACAATAACTTCACTTTCTAATTCTGATGATTCCGATTGCCCCTATGGTTGTGGAGCAGGACCAGCATTGAGCCAAGCATTTTTATCATCAATATAATCCCCCAACTTATAATATGCTTGCATACATAGTGTGCGTTTTATGCAAGATTTAAATTTCGTTTCATTCAGTTGTAGAATGTGGGGAGGTATTTTATTGTAACATTTTAAACAGTACCCCATGAAAGATGAGTCTACTTTAGCTAACCTGAAACCTGGCTGAACTTGGTCTCTGTTTCTAGTATTATAGTGGTGCCGGTCACCTCTTTTACTAAATAAATGCAGATTTTTTCTAACGTACATGATGTTTTCATAGATTTATTGACAAGGTACCGTCATGATGTTAATTTCCTTGAACAGTTCTCTTAGAGAATCGCGCCTACGTAGATTATATATGGCTCTGATAGCTCTTTTCTGCAGAATAAATATAGACTCGATGTCTGCAGCCCGTCCTCATAGTAAAATACCATATGACATAATACTATGAAAATAACTAAAATACACTATCCTCGCGGTATCTACATCAGTAAATTGACGGATTTTTCTGACAGCATATGCTGCTGAACTTAGCCGTCCTGCAAGAGATGTTAAATGAGGACCCCATTGTAGCCTTGAGTCGAGCGTGATCCCCAAGAAAACAGTTTCATCGACAAATTCAAGTTTCTCTTGATTCAATACTATGTCACAGTCACTGCTTTTGACATTTGGTAGAGAAAATCTTATGCACTTAGTTTTTTTCCCATTTAATACTAAATTATTTGCGGTAAACCATTTATGGACCTGCATTAGAGCGTTATTTACATCGTCAAGGTTTTTGGCACGTCTGTTTATCTTAAATATTAACGAAGTATCGTCCGCAAACAACACCATTTGTGGTTGGTTTTTAAATAAATGGGGAAGGTCATTAATATAATATATTAATGACCTTCCCCATTTATTATACTAAAAAGAGGAAAGGACCCAATATCGAACCTTGTGGTACACCCATTTTTACTTTCAGAGCCATTGAATTTACACCATTTACCTGTACTTGCTGCTGTCTATCATTTAAATACGATTTTACTAAACTGAGCGCAAGTTTACCTAAGCCGTAATGCTCAAGTTTCAAGAGCAAGGTTTGGTGATTTACGCAATCAAATGCCTTCGAGAGGTCACAGAAGATTCCTATGGCATCTTGTGCCTCTTCCCACGCAGTATATATGTGTTTTAATAAAGTGACACCGGCGTCAGTTGTACAACGTCCCTTGGTGAAACCATACTGTTTCTCGTGTAAGATTTTGTTGGTGTTAAAGTGGGTGAGCATTTGATTAAAATTGTAGTGTCCGAAGGTTCTTGATGGAGATGTAGGGGAATATACATTTTTTAACTGACATGGTAACTAACACTATCAATAACACTAGTAACGGGATATTTACAATCTTTTCTATTTGTTTTGAGTTCCCGATATTTCGGCGGTGTTTCACCACGATCACGGATAAACTGAAGTTTTTGCGAGTTGGTGTATCCAGTAGTACAATTGTGTAAAAACCGAAAAAGTGCCGTAAAAAGTTCGCGAGTGGACGCAGTGAGTTTCGTGTGTCGGGAACAGAATCGAGTTGTGAGTGACAGTGTTGGTGGTACGGAGCGCAAAAAATGAACAAAAAAGACCACCCAATTAATAACGAGTTTCCTCCGTGCCTTGAAAAGCACGTTAGACCGTTGTTACCGGGGCGAAATTCTGACCTGTATTGCTAAGTAATCGTATAACCCGGCACTAACTGGGTTGTGGGACTCAGATAGATAGTCATTCCATGTAAAATACTGGTATTCTGCTGCATCCAGTGCTGTGCCCTGGAAGCTGATCCAAACATAGTTGGGGAAAGGCTAGGCAGATGATGATGGTCAGTCGATGAAAGCTACGCTAGGGATCACGCTTACAGCCTGTCCACGAGAAATACGCCGACGGCGACTCATCTAGCAAATAATAGAAAAGAATTTTCTGTAGATTGGCTGAAAGAATAAACCTAATATAATACTATTACATAGAACAATAATAGACAGTTTTGTGTGATAAAACAAATTGCATTATTCATACAAACAATATTTAATAGTATAAAATAAATAACAGTAAGCTTGTCATAAGTCGTTGAAGTTAAAACTGAAGTTTTTTATATTCCAAATTATTTTCACATAAATACCTACCACTGTTTGTCTCTGCATTACCCGAAGGTTGACTGGTAGAAAATGCTTATGTTGTTAAGTCCGCCTCTGCACTTTGTGTTTGAAGTGTAAACTACATAAGTAAACTGCCAGAGAGACGGTTTACATGTTAGCGACTTGACAAGCCTCTCATAAGAGGCAGTGCTCACCATAGCCGTGTTCTCTCTCAGTGTTCTACATCTGAATCCCATTCATACGAACGATCTGCACATTATATTTTATGCAAGTGTAGTCTTTGGCGGAATTAACGCAATATTATGTTGACTAGTTAGAAAAAAAATCCGTGCGTTCAAGTGTTTTTGCCATACCCATAATTGAAATCAAATATAACAGCTAATAACTTAGGACTCTTAGGAACTTAGGAGCAGCGGTGGCCCAGTGGTGGCAGCCCAGACTTACGAGCAGTAAGCCGTGGGTTCGAACCCAGGCAGGCGCATTACTTTGTGTAATTTATTTCATCATCGCTGCTCTCAAAAACGGTGAAGGAAAACATCGTGAGGAAACCGGCATGTCTTAGAACCAAAAATTCGAAGACATGTGACATCTACCAACCCGCTCTGGGCCCGCGTGGTGGATTACAGCCCACTCCCTCTCATAGGAGAGGAGGCCTGTGTACCAGCAGTGGGAACATTATAGGCTAATGATGATGATGATGATGAACTTAGGACTCATAAAAATTAATGATAATAATTATCCGTGGAGCTTGGCAACTGGGCTTATCCCAGTTGTAAACGCCCCTTTGTGCCTGTTGGCCTTGTTTCGTTCTGTCTCCTGCTGATATGGAGGGAAGTGAAATTATGTTTTTCCTTCTCCTCCGCCATTTTTTTCTGATTAATTTCGTCGCAGGATCCAAGACGGTTAAATTCTTTCTCTGGGCCTTCGTCGAGCTTCATTGTCTCAGCGCTTTTTTGGTGGTCGCCACTGTTGATTCTGGCTTACAGGATTTGCAGTGGTTTGGGAATAGTGTAGCGGGCTTGTCCCAATTAAAAAATAAATAAAAACGGTTCTTGTTTAATTGTTAATTTATACTTAGAATAATATTCTTCCTTGGTTTTGCGTGTTCAAGGTCACCAGTATTAGCAGTTGTACTTCTTAAATATACGTGTGTTGTTTTAGTAGTCCTGACATCTACTGTAGTTGTAACATTGACCTTTTTAGTTGTAGTATTGCCGGGTTTTACAGTTGTATCACTTCTTATATTTGTTACTGTAGTACTGTTCAGATCTATTTTACTTCTCATTAAAACTGTAGTTATTTTGCCATCAATGTCTTTAATAACGTAATTTTTTGAAGTAGTAGTACTATAATGTTTAGTTGAGTAGTTCGTGGGTTTTTCTATACCTGTTTCATTCGCGAATGTCTCATTTTTTAACGCTACCGAAGTGTCAGTAGTTAGCATTTCAGTTGCAGGTTTTGTATTTTTTGTGATATTCATATTTGTTAAATTGATTGGTGTACTGTCGTCAATATTAACAGCTTTAGTAGTTCTTGTTAAGGTTGGAATTTCAATGGTCAGTGTAGGTGCAGTGTAATTGGTGTTATTTACTAATATTGTTGTGTTCTGCACTTGATATGTTTTGTTTCCTTCTTCTTTGGAGTTATTTACATTCAATGTTTCGTTATTTGTGGTATTTGTGACCGAAGCGTGTGTAGTTATATTTCTTTCATTGTCTGCAGGTCTGTAACAGAAAAGTCTTAGCTGTGCTTTCACTTTTTCAGAACATTTTTTTAAAAGTTAACCGACCATATACTCAACACCACACTGCACCCCAAAATACAGATTACAGACGTTGATCAAAAGGCTGGAGTTTCAAAGGTTAAGCAAAGAACATTGCTATGCCAGTTACATTCTTTGCCGTTTACGAATCCACTCACCCGTCAGGATGGTCCTTCCATGAAATGTATGTCTCAGCTAAATGATACCCCGTCGCATTAAAAAAGTTCTTGCAGATTGATCGCCTGTTTCAAGTAAAATAAAATGTTATTAAACACAGTAAAATTAAATTGGATAGGGAAACTCCGGAGACTACGTGATATCTAAAGTTATAACACAAAAAACAATAGATTTTTTTGGGTCAATGTGTTTTAAGAGTAGGAGGAACTGGGTGTAAAGTTCCTCGGTACTCCTTAGAATAGGGAGCATCTTCCGACCAGACATGTGTTGTCTGGTGGGCAACTGCACAACAGTTATTGTCAGATTTTTCTATATACTCTTAAGTCAATATAAACTTTGCTTGCGCGATTCAGACCATATAAGTTCTTCTGTTTTCTTATAGATGGCGCTGTACTACTTTTTGTTGTAAGTTGCTTTTTGTAGGTCGCTGCAATGTTAAGGCAGTGTACCGGAGCTATACTAGCTAATTATATTTGACCTCGCAGAGTTTATAAATACCAGGCACTTTATAATAGTGTAATATCGTCACCACTGCTTTCATAACAATGAAGTTTTTCAAAAAGATCAAGTGCGTAGTACTTGGCGTGCCAGAGTAGAGTGAGTGTTTATAAGGAGATAAAATAAAAGGGACCTTCATGGGACAAAGTCATAAGTTTTATGTGAGTGACGATTGTTTCATAACACTCGCCTTAATTGATCAGTTTTTGTCGTATCAGTTTGCAAAATACAATCCATGAAAGCTCCGTTACACTGGGTGCTGGTGTATAAATACGGTCCAATGCATTCCAGACTTTCTGAGACCTTGAAAACGGATGCAATTCCAATGAGAACTTCGTGAGCTCCAACCCAAGTAACGAGCGGTCCTCCGTGATCGTTCTAGAAATAAATAAACAAGGTTAAACGGGCCCTTAACGAAGCTAAGGAAAAGACTTCTTTTTTTGGGGTAAAAATCACAATACGGCAAGACTCAATGTAATCAAAACATTGTGCTGATAAATGCATGAAATAGCACGAGGGTTGTGGAGCTATTTAAAGTGAAGTTATAACATTACAAACTATTATCATAGTATTAAAAAAAAGTGCAACTAAAATATTTCCGTAACTACAAGCTTCCCTGATAAGGCTTAAAACAAAAATATTGCAATGACCAGGAGAAGAGTCTTTCGGCTTTATTTAGGGTATTTCTACACACATTATAATCTTAAGTTGGTTTTTCAGCCAGCATATTCAGCTTCAGCATGAAAACTTGGTAGCTAGGTGGGTGGGGCTTGGTTGGGAAGTTTCAGACTGGATCCCTCTGGGCAGAGGCCCACTTTCAGATATTTTCAGACTTTCAGATTGTTTCAAAACAAAACAACGAGATTCAGTAACATTGATTTCCATCTCATCATAATAATATGGGGTCTGCAGGTTTTGCAAAAACTGACAAATTTGAAAAAAGGTTTTTCCCTTTTTTTGAGATTATTTCTATATAGTGAATATCGCTATCCGAGCAAGGAACACTTTGAGAGAATAAGCCTAGGAAGAATTTTCTTAAAAAACCTCTAAAAAACCAAAAATAAAATTAATCCAAGCGTCGTAGCGTCGGGGGTCCGCTTTGTTTCTATACATATTTTTATGTACTAAGCGGTCTACTTAGCGGTCCCCCGACGCTACGACGCTTGGATTAATTTTATTTTTGGTTTTTAGAGGTTTTGTCCGTCGGGGGTTTTTTAAATTTTTAATTTAAGTTTTATTTCATGCTTTTTAAACTTATTTTTTTTTTTTTTTTTTTTTTAAAAACGTTGCCCCACACTAGGAATTTCTCCTGTATCGTGGGTGCGTTCACAAACATTTAAACTCACATACACAAACAGCCAGACCCGAAACAACTATCTGTAGGCCATACAAATATTTGTTCCGTGCGGGGATCGAACCCGCGACACGTAGCGCAGCAGTCGAACGCTCAACCACTGCGCCAATCGTGTCGTCAATATTTTTTCTTAGCCTTGACTGTCCCACTCCTGGGCATAGGTCTACTCCCATTCCTTCCACTTTTCTTGTTGTTGCGCCTCTTCTCGCTAATTAACGAAAACAAGGAAAGATATGAATTTAAAAAAAAACTTGAGCTTATAGGGGGGAGGGGGGGTGTGCAACCTACCCCCCTGGCGATGCCCATGGTGAGAAAGTGACAAGAATTCAAATTCCCAATCAACTAGACCCGTAGAAGTTGTTTAAATCCCTTCATCAACTATAAAAGAGGTGATGAGCTTCAAACGGCTGAGCGGATTTTCTCGAAACATAGCTAAGAACACTCTCGATTAAAATACCTTTCAAATGACACCAATTTTATCAAAATCGCTTCATCCGTTTGGGAGCTACGATGCCACAGACAGACACACAGATACACAGATACACACGTCAAACTTATAACACCCCTCTTTTTTGGTCGGGGGTTAAAAATCAAGATTTTTGTCATATCGATCAGATTTAGAAAAAGCCATAAACTCTACTCGTAAAATCTCAACTATAAACATTTATTTTCAATCTCAACTATATACAAGTAATAATAAAACAAAATATTATACTCCATAATCCTATACTAATAAAAAATTGACACAACATTAGTTTATAGTCTAGTATTTTTATGTAAAGAATCTATGTACAAATTAAAACTGAATCATGAAAAATCACAAAGTTATGAGCTTGTTGAGGTTCAAAAAAACCAGACATTTTAAAAAGCTATACATGTCCAGTATAACATGACCTGGCTTTGTTTAGATTGCCAATAAGTAAAGTAATTTTTTTTTATACAATGACAGATTCGTAGTCTTGCGTACTAACTGCATGTGCACTTTACCTGACAAATCCCTGCTCTTCTGGTATTAGATCTTCTTGAATTGTTTAGATAATTCGATTTTTGTTCAGCTTCATTTGTTGTTAGGTTAGAAGGCTGAAGATTTTTCCTTGTATGTTTTACTACTTGATGTACTGGAGCGCCATTTTTATCACACTGTAAAAGAGAAAATTCTTTATAGCTTATTTTTAATTAATTTCCTGGTTATTGCATTCTGTATGCAAGTTTAGTTTTTGTTCATCCAAAACTTCATTAGGTTCATTACTCTCGACATTACAGAGCAAAAACTTTTGCTGCAGGACTATTTTGAAATCGGGGAAAATGAAACAAAATGTAATTTGCCAAATTTTTTAAAAATCAATCACTTGATTTAAAGGAATGGTAAATAATCATTAAGTTTTTTGCTTATTTTCTACATAAAGATCTACGTTTTAGAAAGGGGCAGTGACTTTAAGTCGTTGCTAGCTGATCCTGTTCCAAGATCAAGATCCCAAGTTACGATGCTTGTGAAAGTGCGTTACAGTTAAGAGTTATATTGAAAAAATGGCTTATACGTGTAAGTTGAGCTTAACTAACCGACTCCTCAATTGTTCAAAAGTGCTTTTATTGACCACAAACGATTTTTGATATTTGAGTTAATATAGATAATCTATCTTAATAAAAGTCACGAAAAAAAATATCTGTGGCGACTTAAAGCAAATTACACAATTACACTAATCATTTGAATAATTAAGTTTGACACGTTAATCTTTTGAAGTGAGCAACCAGTTGGCTCTTACAAGTAGATTTCGTTTCGTTTATCTTAAGTATGTCCTAATGTCTGAATTAAATGGGATACGGCTGCTGGGAGAAAGTCCAGATAGGATTGGCGAGACGAACTGGACGCTTATCGCGAGGCCTGGTTCTAAATGGCGCTGGACAAAAACTACTGGCGGTACTTGGCTTTTTCCTAGCATTGGGGAATGCCGACGTCTAAGCAAATAGGCCCGAGTTGGCGTCGCATGGTGTTTCTGCGCACCTCACACAGAATGACTTGGCGAAGAGCAGCTCACTCCTCCCCTTTGCGGGGGCTTTAGACGGGGTTTGTCGCAAGCAAACCATCACTGCTGGAGTGATTGTGGAGAATGCAATTGTGTCCCCGCACCCCAGCCAGAAGTGACGAGGAGGAACACCTTGTGGTTATAGTCAGTAGGAGTCTGACAGACTCCGCCGCTGAACCCACGATAGAAGACATCCATTAGGTTTTAAAAACCGGCCATGTGCCAGTCGGATTCGCGCAAAAAAGTTAACGTACCATTATTTATAAAACAATAATTATTTATTTCATTCTGTTTTTAGTATTTGTTGTTATAGCGGCAACAGAAATACATAATCTGTAGAAATTTTAACTAGCTAACTATCACGTTTCATAAGATACAGCCTGGTGACAGACGGACGGACGGACAGCAGAGTCTCAGTAATAAGGTCCCGTTTGACCCTTTGGGTACGGAACCTTAAAAAAGTCTTTTGCCTAGCAGAGAGATAGTAAAAGCTATAAAAAACATACTTCAGGAAGATTCGAATGTAATCCTCTTCTCTCGGATTTTATTAAACATCCTTGCGCCGTAGGAAGAGACTTTAGTATTGTTGCTCCTTCATCGTTTAAGTTACCCTTTTTCGCGGTACATATCATGTACTCATCTATTACTTTGTCCATGCCCTCGTAAACAGCATACTCTTTCTTACATTCTTCCTTATTTTCTATCAATACTGGGGCGAAATGCAACACTTTCTCATTGTATGAATCAGTATCCATATCCTAGAAACAATAAAAAACTTTTGAACCTTATTACTTAGGATATAAGGATGAAAAGCGGCAAAGTGAACTACACGTGGTTGTACACAAACTTCAGATCAGCGTAGAACATTTCTACTTCGGGAAACAGTTACTCTCTCCGTAAGAGGTAGAGGGATTTATTTATTTACTAGCTGTCCCGCGCAACTTCGTCTGCGTCAAATTTTCCCTGTGCAACATTTTTCTTTGCTGCTCCGCTCCTATTGGTCGTAGCGTGGTGATATATAGCCTATGTCCTTCCTCAGGTTGAAATCTATCTTCTTGCCAAATTTCATTAAGATCCGATCAGTCGTTTAGTCGTGAAACGATAACAAACAAACTTACTTTTGCATTTATAATATTAGTTAGGATAACATCACGCCTTTAATCCCCGTAGGGATAGGCAGAGGTGGACCTAACAGTAAATCTACTTTTCGCCAGTTATGTTTTAAGTCTCATCTAATAGGGGGTGAGCCCGTTGCCTTTAACCTGGCATGTTACGTCAATACAGTCTCCGTGGCTGCTACTGTAAAAATTACTGATAGAAAAACCCAATAACACGTTGCTCGACCGGGAATCGAACCTCATGCTCAGCAGTGGCGCTTGCGACCAATCGTCCAACGAGGCAGTCGGTACTATAAAGGTACATGTAAATTCATAATTTTAATACTTTTATCACATCACGGCACAACATATACGGCACGGCATTTTCGGCACGGTTGGCGCAGTGGCTGAGCGATGGGCTGCTGCGCTGCTTGTCTCGGGTTCGATCCCCGCACGGAACAAATAACTGTGTACAGGTAGTTGTTCCGTGTCTGACTGTTTGTGTATGTTAGTTTAAATGCTTGTAAATGCACCCACGATACAGGACATATTCCTAGAGAGGAGCAAAGTTAAAAAAAAAACGAACATTTTCTTCCTGCCCTTATCCCATGTTATTTGGGATCGGCGCAACACGTATTTCGTATTCCATAATATTAAAACTATAAACAAAACAAAAAAAAAAACATACCTCTCGATAATTTGTTGGGTGGCCCCACCCTAGCACTATGGCATCGATCCCTGGCTCCTGGTATTTGGCCTCGTAGTTGATAGGAATTATAGAAGGCGTGTAATGGCATGCAGTCCATGACTGGTCGTTGAAATCATATGGCGATTCAACTTGCACCATGGCTATGTCTATATATGACCATTTTTCTGGCTTTTGGAACTCAAAATCATAATCTGAAATAATTTGAAGAAGACAGAAACATACTATTATTGTTATGTTACCGGCTAAATTTTTAGGCCCTTTTTTTGTTCTTTACGGATGGGAAATCATCAAATGACTTCTCCCGCTCTGGGCGGAGCGGGAGGGAGTGTCAGACTTGTACTGACTAAAACCTATCCATGTTCTTTCTTAGCCCTTTGTGTTCCAGGGCCACGGTATCTCTTTCGAACAGCTCCGCAGCCCTGGCAGGAATAAATATGACCCTACATTTTAGTTAAACAAGAAGACTTACCCTTAGGTGTGCATGTGAATATTATTTTCTTCTTCTTTTCTTTAGTACAGTCATTTTCATCGATTTGCAATTCGTTTACGTAATCTCTAAACCCTGCTATGGCGTATAGATGTACGACGTCGGTTACGCACGCAGCTGAAGTCACGATGTACTGGGAAGAAACTATCGCGCCTCCACAAAGCCAGCTCATGTAATTTCGAGGTGATACTCCTTCTGCTTTCAGCAAGTAAACCTATAAAATGAACGTAACATCACGCTTGTAAACCCTGAAGGGATCCGCAGAGGTGTACGTGTAATGTACACACACATTTCGCCAGTTATGGTTAATGTAATAAGAATAAAGTCGAGGTTCAATACAGTCGTTTGGGATCGTTGACCTTAATAGATGGTAAATCTATACAAATAAATAAATAAATTGTAGTGTTCGTTTGTTATATCAAAAATTTTCAAAAAAAGAAATCGGTTGCTATGGATAATTTATAATCGATCTAAGTTAGCAGAAACACTATTTTTATAAAACGTTCTGTAGTAACTTTTTAGGCCTATGTATCCTGCTTATGCGCATGAAGTTTCTTTAAAATCGGTTCAGTCATTTCGGAAAATAAGGAATTGAAATTTTGTATTTAATGTCGTAAGGCGTAAACGCTTTTAAGACCGTTAACAACAGCGCCAGCTATTGATTTTGCACAGAACGCAAAAAGACAGGATGCATATTCGGGTTTCAGTGCCTGTATTTCACAGCTCTATCCACTACTGTCCTTCATTAGAGCTAAGGTGGTGGCAAGTTTACTTATAAAAGGAGAGATGGCGCTATATGCAACTATGTCGTCGGCCCCAGACCGAAAGCTAACTTAAGATATTTTAGCTCGCAAAGCTGAGGTAATTTCAAAATAATGGTTTTTTAATGGTTGGCGCAGTAGTTGAGCAATTGGCTGCTGCGCTGCGCGGGTTTAGATTCCCGGACGATACAAATATGTATTGCTTTGGCCTACAGGTACCTAGTTGTTCCTGGTCTGGCTGTTTGTGTGGTTTATTCCACCATGTTCACCTGGGTATCACCCAAATGAATAAAGTAGATATTTTGGTGTCATCATTTCACCTCGGAAGAATTTCACCTAGATGATATCTCCCAGGTGAATTAATTCGACTTAAGCGGAGGCCTTTGTTGACCTTAGAATTGATTCAGCCAGGTGAACAAACGGACTTTTATCACCCACATAAAGCAATCTTGTCTTGTTGTTTTTGCTGAGTGGTAGTGTTTAATCCGCGAAGTGTTTGTTCTTATGTTTTTTTTTTGTATTTTTAGTAATAAGTACATTGAAAAAAAAAATGGACACATTATCTACATCATTATTTTCAATAAAACAGTTTAACTTATTTGTTTTTTGTTATTTAATTTTCAAGTTTTTGTTTCGTTACTTATTATTTCACATATAATTTAGAATTTGAACAGAAAATACTAGGAGAGCAGAGTCATGAAGATGTTGGTGCCGCTAAAACCGTCTTTTTATTAAATACCCTTATAAAAGTATAAGGCTTGGATGAATTGAATTAGGTATTCCGTTGAGGTTTCCGTCGTGAGGGGATGATCTTGGCGGCAGGGTCATATAATTCATTTTATGAGCTGCATTTAAAACAAAAAATAAATATTCATAATAGTGAGTGTTCGTCCGCATCGAAAATTACCCCTGCAGAAGTCCGCAAAAATTTTATAGAAGACTAAAATGGCACTAGTTGATGGTCACATTTTTATAGGCCATTTTCTCGAAAATTTGCGTTGATCTGATTTTTACAGCTTTATTTAATATTTGTTTGTGCCCATAGTTAATAATTATATTTTTTATGTCCTATGTATGTTGAAACATAATACATAGTTAAAATAATACTAATAGTTACTTATAATGTTGTACACAAATCGTTAAACTGATTGAAATATTAAGTTGTTTTTGAATTTTAAAGTTTTTATTAGCATGATTTGTGATAAAAGTCCACCGCATGAATATTAAAATTCGTTTCTTCACCTAAGTGAATCAATTCCAAGGTGAACAAAGGCCACCGCTTAAGGCCAATTAATTTACCTGGGAGATATCACCTAGATTCAACTATAGTCGTAAAACAAGATAAAAATTGGATCTTTATATTTCTTTAGTGTTCCTTAGCAGTAGCTAAATTTATGCGTATTTTATTTCATGCAATTACCTATACTGTCCGACTTTTGGAACGAAGTTCCTTATCGCGCGTTGTGAAAGGGGGCTAGACGGAAAAAATTCTTACGAAAAGTTGTCACGACACTTTTTGCTAAAGTAAGCTATTGTAAGCTTTATTTCTTTAAAATAAAGTTGAAATTTCCTTAAATTACGTACAATTGGGGTGTGTATGTGAGTAAGGATAGATATGATTATTATTTTGAGTGACCGAACTACAAAGTACAAATTCGGTTGTGCAGTTAGGTAAGACGTATTGCTTCGAATTAAGGATTAATCTTCCTTAAATTAAATATTTTATTTTTCGCACACTAACTTAAATCTAAAATGTATTGATATTATGTTCGTGAAAGGAACTACGTTCCATCCGGGTGTCCCTTGACACCTCTCAAGTTTTTTTTTATTTTATCAACATTTCCTATTTGTGGAGGACGTTGTTGGTTGCACATTAGTAGGTATCACTTCTTGTAATCTATGTTTTTTTTTTAATATTTAATGTGTAATTATTGGTTCTTCCGAATAAATATACTAAAAATAAAATAACACTTTGTTTTTTTAGAACATTAGGGGACATTGTTGACATTTGAAAAAAAGTTCAAATGTCAACAATGTCCCCTTGCTAATGTCATTCAAACGCCATTAGTTCCGTGTAGCACTGTAACTCTACGATTCAACGATCTAAGATTCTTCAATTTTCGTGTTCTTGTCAATTGTTCGCTGTCATAATGTTGGTAGAAAGTTATTTAGTACTTTGAAATTGAACACTGTAGAGTATGTTCAAACATAACTTTACATGTGAACAAACGGTTGAATGAAACTTATAATTTTAGTTCTTACCACGTATCTTTTATCATTAGTCACAGGTTCTCCTTCTGTAAGTCTTCTTTGACAATGGTGCTCTAAAATTAATAAAATTAATTTATGTGCTTTTATTTAGAACTAGCTGTCCCGTTTTCGCAACATTTTTCATTGCTGCTCCGCTCCTATTGGTCGTAGCGTGATGATATATAGGCTATGTCCTTCCCCAGGTTAAAATCTATTTTCTTGCTAAATTTCATTAAGATCTGATCAGCCGTTTAGCCGTGAAAAGGTAACAAACAAACATACATACAAACAAATAAACAGAGTGACTTTCGCATTTATTACAGTATGTTATTTTAAACGAGGGACATATTGAAACCCACAATAGTACATGCTAACATGATACTAATAAAAATATAAACAAAAAAAAAACACTGATAAATAACAGACAGAACCATACCAAAAATTTCGCAAATGTCTCGCAACGTGTATACACACTTGCGCTAGCAATTTAATACTATCGCAGAACATGTGAGCGGGTCAATGACTCTTAGGTATAATCCATTTTCCCTTCATACTTTAAACTTACCTGGCTTAGGACAGTCCAAAATATCTAGGTACTAAACAAAACATTAAAAAATCTTCAATGCAAATGTTATAGGTTTTTTACATATTTGGGACGAGAATCGAATACTGAATACCCTCCCTCAATATGTCCCTCGTTTAACCTAACATACTGTATATTAGTATGGATATGGATGCCATCTTTTTTCTTACATTTTGACATTATTACAGCATGTTATGTTCAGAAGAGCTCGTGGCTAAATAATACCAGCCACTGGGTTCGATCTTCAGATTAAGTCGTGCTTGTCTAGGTTGGTCCGTGTATACCCATCCACAAACCACCACATATCAAGTTCTCTCCGTGCCTCAGAAAGCACGTTAAGTCGTGAGTCCCAGCTGGCCGTTAGGAGGCACAGCACTGAGATACATAACTTGAGGCTAACAAAAAAAAAACACTTACCATGAAAAAATAATAAAAATAAAACTATATGCAATTTAAATAAATACATTTTCATAAATGCAAATCCATCCATCGCCATCGTCTTGATTTATAGGAGAGTAGAAATCACATTTTACGCTGCGTAACTCCGTAATTAATTAAGATTACAAAAGAGTATTTTTATTGATTTCATGTACTTCGAAAATAATAATCTTTTCTGTGGTTAGACCATGATGGAAATTATTACGCAAGCACACTTGCAAAGACCATTAGATGTCAAGTGCACTAGTAACTTGAAACAAACATAAGTGCACCATCTCAGCTTTTCGCTTTCTCTTAGTTCGTTGGAACTATGACTCACACCAGACCAGATACTCCACTCGGGGCCACAATCCGTGGATGCTCAATATAGGATGTAATATAACAAACATCACGCCTGTAATCCCCGAAAGGTTAGGCAGAGGTGTACCAAACACTACCGCCGGTTATGTTTAAGTCCCAGTCCATTTTTCACATTATTTTTTAAAGGCTTATGTTTAACATATCAAAGAAAAAATATTTTTATACTGCCAGAAATAGTAACTGATCACCAACATTAAAACCCCTTTTAAGCGTAAAATTATTACCAAAAATTGTATATTATGCTATCCTATTAAAACAAACTCCAAACCACAGCTCCAAACTAAGGCATTGTCGACGTAGATTCCATTTCTGTCTGCGCGGCTTAAATTAACGTAACACAAGGTCTTAGTTCGCTCACTCTCTAGACCCCGCCATCCCCTTGAATCTAACCTATCCCTTCAAACCTAACCTATCCGAGTCAGGTGCCCAATGTCCCGAGCTCGTTTCGCTCGTTCTTGCATCCTAAGTCCTCGTTAATGTGTTTCACTACCCTGCCAAATCCTTTGCTCTGCACTCGTACATAGTTTGCTTTAAAATGACGAGCATAATGTATAATAATACAGAGAATGTCTGTATTGAAATACATTTTGCTCTTTCGTGTAGCGCACCAAGCGGTCCAGCAGAGACTATGGATGTCTGTGGTAATATACAGTTTGGCATCACGCGTCCGGGTAACTGGTTTTATTTATATTAAAATAAATTGATAGAATTAGGTATGGGATAAAGTAAACAGAAATCAATAAACAAACAATGACTATTTAATTGATAATAAAAATTACTTATTTCATTTGAAAAAGTAACACCATCTTTAGCTACTGAAGTTAAAAAAATATAAAAGTTTCACTAAACGTGTGGTACGGTCGGCCCTCGCTGCCTTAGCATTGTATCCGACTGATTTCTCGCCATCTTTGTCAACAATGAAAGTCGAATTAAGTTTTGCATTTCTCGGGGACTTTTCTGGCCCCTTCCGTCACCGTCACGTTCTGCTTTAGCAGCGTTCATCTCATTATCTGCAGGACTACACAAAATTAAAAATGATTAAATTGTCTTATCCATACTGTAGAACTGTAAATGAGTCTACCGACTGCACCGCTACATTTATATACATGTTCTTTGTATTGAAGAGTATGAGACTATGCTCACTGGACCTTCACTGACCAACACCGTGCTGTGCCATCCACGAAGCGTCAAGAATTATCGACGAGAATATTTTGGTTGTGCCGATATCTTTTGTGCAAGCGCAGGTGGCAAACGGTGAGCATAAAAAGTTCAACAAGAAGTACGTACGTATTCAATATTAAAATGGAGCACGACAAGCTAATTGTAAACAAAGGTGAACTACTACAACCGAGGCAACGGGAATCGTACGGATATCACACGCGGATATGCGCTGATGCTACTGTGACTGTCTGTCACGTACTCCTAATTATTAACCAAATATCTTTATCTTGATTTCTATTTCAAAATCATCACACGGTATCGGCCACTTAGAAACACATTAAACCTCTAGTTTATGGTTTGACAGCCTGACAAGTTACCGTAATTAATAACGAAACGTTATTTCTTCCTTTAAAATTGTGAAGCAGTATTGGAACACTTGGAAAGGCACAAAATTCTTTATTTCATGGGAAACAAACTATTGATAATTGCCAGTCGACAGGTCAAATGTAATATTTTACCGAATTCTTAAGAAACGATAAAATATCAGATTTCTAAGCGTAACTTTCAATAGCAGAGTCACATCTGGTTGCAATAAACCCCGGTCAGGAATATTCAAACCCTTAAAACAATCGAGATGTTTGCACAAAAACGGGGCTATTAAACAATTAAGAAATCACGCAAGAATGAACCTTAAGCCGGTCGTGGCATTTTTGAGAAATGCTGGGGCTGAAGGAAGGGAGGTTGACGAGAGGCAGTTGGTCTTGGATCGCTATGGGGCTCGGACGATGTGAGCTTATTAAGTTAGGAGATTTGGTGAATACCAAGAGGCTATGTCCAAGTGGACAGTGGGTTTTGAGATCACGGGAGAGTTCGGACGGGTTTGGTTTAGACCTTAAAGTGCTAGGACGTCCTAGGTTAGGCTCGTGAAGTTAGCGTAGTCTTGGTACCAAGATGTTCATATCCGAGTAGGCTGTTGTTAGAGAGAGATTCGTATTTCATATTATGTTAAATTTATATATTAGTAATAACTAAGTCTAAAGTGAGTGTCGAGGCGTGGTTGGAGGGCGGAACTGGTAATGTTTGCAGTATTCTGTAAGCGAGTTGTAGACTCCTTAAATTAACACGTGGTAAGTGTTAACTATAATTAATTCTTAGCTCATAATAGCTGGTTGGCAGCGGTGCAGATGAGCTGTTAATAATCATTTATTTCAGCATGGCGGAGCAACTGCTTCTTATCATCATAATATATACTATTATCTTATGTGTTATGTAACCACATCCTCATCCGTACCTTGGCAAATATCCGTCAGTTGCGTTTGGTTATAGGGAGACGGGGAAAGCCTACTGCTACACTCTACAATCACCTCAAGCATACCACATGTACACTGTACACTAACACACCTGACTATTGACGAATATTGACTTATATCTGACGCACCACAAATGGAAGGCAGAACCGTAATATTCGCATTTCGATTAGAACAAACTATATTGTTCAGTGGTGAAGGCAGCACCGTAATATTCACGGTTTGATCAAAACACATGATATTGTTCAGTAACATTGCCGACTTGTACTTGTAGTACAAATCAAACAAACGCTGCTGATGAATACTGCTTCCTAAAAAGGTCTAGCTCAGAAACATTGCGTAGAGATTTCTGGCACACGTTTTGGGAGCGGGGGTAGGCTCCACTAAGTATTCCTAACTGGATTGATAGCTACGTCCTGAGGGACGCTAGGGACTGTGTCTCGTTAAAACTAAAACACAGCCACTGGTAGGCTATTCTGAATCGACACTATTTAGCGAGAGACGCAATAAAGATTAAGAAAATGTGAAGTGACGATATAATTACCACTTCGGTGTCCACAAATAACTATCGCAATATGTTCTGCTACAGACCGAGTCTACGGTGTTCTTGTGCAAGTTTTGAGTTATAATAGTAATTAGGGTAGCCTGCCGTAAGGGACTTAAGGGAGTACGCGAGTAAATGGAAATACTGAAAACCTGTCTTCCTCAATGGCAGCTGGCCTCACAACCCACTGCCTTAGTATTGAGAACGACACGTAAATAGCACCTAGGGAACGTGGTCTGTTAGAGTTCGCAGCAGTGTCCTTAGTAGGCACTTAGGTCTAACAGTACACGTACGCCGGGCAGACGTTGTAAAATGGCTCCATGTTGTGACATGGAACCGTTTGCGTCTGCAAACGGCATCTACTACATTTGAATAACACAAAGTAACGTAGAGAACAAATATACAACTTCTTAAGCACAAGCACGACGTTCCTTTTACCACCTTTGTCTTACATATCATAAATTTGCGACCTCTTGTCTTATTAGCTTCATACTTTACTGTTGTATTGTTTGATATGATTTGATATTATTAATGCATGTGTATTAACAGTGAATTCCCAATATTAACTTCACCTTGTATCCCCTCCCTGTCCCCTAGCTTTCAAAGTCGGGACAGGGCTGCCCTAAATTGGGAATTCAGTCCTCTATGTCGGTGGGAAGGTGACCAGTCAGGGACGAGCCTTACAGGGTCGTGCGGAAATGGCGGGGCACGACCCTTTCCCCTCCGGGGGAAACCGACCTTAGTTTTAAGAATTTATATGATTTAGGAAAAACGAAAATTTTATCAGCCTGGGGTAATTTAGGAACAGTCACACTACGGTCACTAAAAAGCATTAAAAGCATTATGCACGAGCTGTTGATACGTTCTAGTCCGTGTCATCTTTCTTTCCGTGCTTGATATGTTCATAGCATGGTCATGGTATGGGGGCGATTTCGTTAATACAGTGTAACGTATCGGGTAATGCGTCAACGCTTTTTGAACAACTTTCATTTGTTTCTTCGCATTAACTCTTGGGCAAGCGGTAAGAGACATAAGAAATTCCTGATGGCTAAATAAATCCAATAACATTTTACTCGACCAGGGAATCAAACCCAGGGCCTAATGTTCAGTAGACGCGCTCGAGTATCGAGGCAGTCCAGTATTTGTAATGTTACTTGTTAAACTAAAATATAGGAATACGCGGCGCGTGTCGCTAGGATGTGGGGGGTTACTATGACGTCTTAAAACATTATTGTTTCATTCTTATTCCAGATTGGGAAAGAGACGGAGGTATACAGGTCGTATAGCTAAAACAATAATGATTTAAGACGTCATGGTAGGCCATCTGGTCTTAACCCGATGTCGTGATTGAAATTTTAAATAAAGATTATTTCTGTTACTTTTACTTGATGCAATTGGGCGAGTTAATTGCTATGAATCGGGTATAAACCCCGTGGCTGTTACTAAAAAAATCCTGATGGAAAAACCCAATAACGAATCGAACTTAGGATCTCATACCCAACAGTCACGATTTGGACAACTAAACCACTAAACTAATGAGGCAGTCATCATCATCATCATCATCAGCCTATAATGTTCCCACTGCTGGTACACAGGCCTCCTCTCTATGAGAGGGAGTGGGCTGTTATCCACCACGCGGGCCCAGTGCGGGTTGGTAGATGACACATGTCTTCGAATTTTTTGTTCTAGGACATGCCGGTTTCCTCACGATGTTTTCCTTCACCGTTTTGAGGGCAGCGGTGACGAAATAAATTACACAATGTAATGCGCCTTCCTGGGTTCGAACCCACGGCTTACTGCTCGTAAGTCGGGGCTGCCACCACTGGACCACCGCTGCTCTCAGTCAATTTAGTAATTTATTTTAAAAAGACTAAATATTCTCTTTACTTACCCAGCAGGATGGTGTGACCACGATATATGTCTCTCCACTGTATCGTATCCCCTTTGGATCGGCGGACTGTCGCATATGGCCCGTCTGTTGTATTGAATAATTAGTATATATCCATTCTGTTCATAAATTACCCCTTTTTAATGAACGCTTAGTGAACAATCTATTTTGTATAGGAAATTAGTTTTTCTTTTCATTTAAATACGAGGAAAAAGCATGAATGAACGAGTTTTACTCTTGTTGCTGTCGAAAGAGGCTCTAAATAATGAGACGATAGTTCGGGTTATGGAAAACTCGGCCTACTACAGTTTCCCGTTTTCAAAATTGATAATATTAAGTGTTGAACTGGGTCCACATATAAAACTTATGTTTAATTGTCGACTTTGCCTAATTTATATTTATAATAAACACGAACTACGAGTATCGGTATGACTAAAAAGTACCTACCAATAAAAATACAACTCACCTCCTTTCGAGGTCTGGTAAATCTGAGTTGGTTAATATACAATCTAAAAACGCTCCATTACATTGTGTGCTCGTAAATAAATAGGGTCCCATGCATTTCAAATCGCTCGATACTTTGAATACAGAAGCGACACCGATGAGAATCTCGTTGCCTCCAATCCAAGTGACCAGGGGGCCTCCATGGTCATTCTGAAGATGTTAAAACAGATTATTTAAACCGCAAATATTTTAACCGTACATATCGGTACAGGCCACTTCAAGGGTGTGAAAATAAGGTAAAGGAGAAAAAAATGTCAAATAACATAACGTAAACATCGGGTGATGTTAATTTGGCTTCGCTTTGCTTGTTTCAGCCTCATCCAGCATATACCCGCGCGACAATGTCTTATGGCCATCTCGCCGCCAGAAGACAACACTTCTTGTAAACACTTCGTTTTGCAGTTCTTGGACGCTTGTCGATCACAGCTTTATTCCATCCGTCATCACCACTCCATGCTAGGTGTCCTGCCTAACTCCATTTGAGCTTATAACGTGATTTCCAATACCAAACACATACGTCTTCAGACGCACTACCCACCTGACAAATCCCATGTTTCCGTGATTTTCGTGTCTTTCTGATGGACGCAGTTCCATTCTTGAAGGGTTTCTTGATAGAATCATTAGAAGTTTGATTTATATTCTCATCTCTTTTGCGTGTGGAGTCCATCAGCATATCTTCAAAACTGGTTATGGTATCGTCACACTAAAAAGGTCAGATTTTTATTGGAACGAAGTACCTCACCGCACATTGGACTCCGAAAATAAACAGTGCATGTATACATATGTAATATACAGGATGGTGCCGAAAATCCTAACTGAATAATATAAATGCGAAAGTAAGTTTGTTTGTTTGTTACCTCTTCACGCCTAAACCACTAAATTGATCGTCCTGAAAATTTGCATATACGTTGCCAGGTGTATAGAAACGGACATTAGGTACCTCTCATCACGAAAAAAGTACAGTATACTGGGAAAACTATGATAATAGATGGCGCCACGTGTCCGAGCCAGTTATTATTGCATTCTAAATTAACACGAGCGAAGCCGCGGGCAAAAGTTAGTACGAGAATAAATAAAAAATTGGTGTACAAACATTGGTGTACTAGTTCACTGATGTATGGGAATATTTTAAAATTATCAAATAAATCCGAACATGGAAGTAACATGTGTATATATAGTGTTTATACCGTTGCGGGGTCGGGGGCCATTAACCTGTCAGTACTAGCCTATCTATTTACATCATGTAGAAAATACTGGAAAAAATAATGTTCTGTGACTAAACTACTGGATTTATTCGAATGATTTTTTGTATGCAGACCGGTAACGTCATGACGTATACACAGTTTGATTTATTGTCGTAGTGTCGGTATCACCCTGTATAATCATCGTGGTTATGCTTGCTAGATTTGAAGCTTAACGATATAATTTTCTACTTACATTAATGTCAGTCACTGTATTATTTGAATCCTCAACGTCACCATCTGTAAGCGCAGCTCTCTTTAACAATAGTTGTTTATTACACCCTTGCAATAAAGGTGATGGTACTATTTCAAGCTCTCCTTTGTCACTGAAATCGCCTTTACCGAAAGTACATAGCATATATTGGTCTATTACTTCGTTCATATTCGCATACTGTTCATAATGTTTTTTGCACTCCGTTTTTTCAATTATTTTTGAGGCAGCAAATTGCATAAACTCTTTGTTGTAATTGTTTTTGTCATCTTCCTGGAAACGTTAAGGCTTTTAAATATACCTAGGTTGACAGAGGAGAATGGAAGAAAAAAAATGTGGGGTCCGACCCCAAATAACTTGGGATATGAGCAGGAAAATGAGGTACCTAAATATTATGAAGGTAGGTATTGTAGAGAAATAAAACGCAAGCTCACCACTTTCACACGAAAAATTTTGTGGAAAGATTTATCACTTTTAAACAATATTATAAAAAAAAAGTTACAGACGGCAAGCACAACACGCTACCCGAAATCGTCAAATTTTCAAAAGTTGAAAATCTATGAAATAAATTTTATGTACTGGCGTCTGTACTACAAAACTATAATATTGAGTATTCAGTTGTCGCGAGATTGTTATATCATTTAAGCATTTGTAAGATGACCTTCGAAATATTAGTCAATGAAAGTTACGCATTCAAATAAATACCAATCGAAACCTCCTTATTTTTGAAGTCGGTTAAAAATTAGGTTACCTGGAGGTCTACTCTGTTTCTCAACGTAACTTCGGCAACGAACGAAAATTAAACGTAGTATCGTTTGTGACCCTACACTATATAATTTGCGGACGCACACAAGAAATTCGAATTCACAGATAACGAATGTATTGAATGTTATTGTGTGCGTCCGCAAATTATATAGAGTACGGTCACAAACGTAACTACGTTTAATGTTCGTTCGTTGCCGAAGTTACGTTTCGGAGAAAGAGAGTAGGCCTCCTGTAGCAATTGCAATGGCTTCCAGGCATGATTTGTAACCGGAGACTACCTCACTTCCCGCCTATTTTATTACAAAAGAAATACCAATAATAATATCTTACTTTTCGCCATATTTCCGTATGTCCCCAACCGTATGTCAAAGTATCGGTGCCAGGTTTTTGAAATCTCGCTTCATAGTTTATAGGGATAACAGTTGGTAAGTACGAACACAACACTTTGAACGAATTATCGTTCAGGTCATACGGCGATTCTACCTTGACTAAAGCTATGTCTATAAATGACCATACTTCGGTTTGATGATAATCTAGTTGGTATTCTATAAAACAAAAAAAATCACAATATATTTCAAGTTCAGTCATCCGTCACACTTTTTTTTTCGGATTGGAATTCATCAAATGACTCCTCCCGCTCTGAGCGGAGCGGAAGGGAGTGTCAGAATTGTACTGAGTAAAACCCATCCATGTTCCTTCTTAGCCCTTTGTGTTCCAGAGCCCCGTGGCCCTGGAAGACAAAGGGCTAAGAAGGAACATGGACACAACCTATCTCTTTCGAACGGTCCCGCATGCATGTTTGGTCCATGCGCTCCCGCATGGACCAAACATGGACACAACCTATCTCTTTCGAACAGTCCCGCAGCCATGGCAGGCATTGGCCCTCTCGGACCCCTTCCGATTTGCTAACATCTCCTTGAGGTGCGCGTGGAACACGAACGCGCCGTCGACACGGCCTGTCGCAATAAGACGGACGGACGGTGAGCTAGCTCATTACTCACCGTCCACAGGCCCGCGTCATTCGTCAGCCTTGCATCAAATCAAGCGTGTGGTGCCTGACAAGCCAAACAGTCATCAAGTTTACTTAGTCGATAAAAGACAACTACTATACGCCATAGCAGTTCAGTAACTTATTACTTACTGCCTCGACTGCTTCGTTAGTTTAGTAGTTGCAAGCGCGACTGCTGAGCATGAGGTCCTGGGTTCGATTCCCAGGTCGCGTAAAGTGTTCATGTGTGTCATCAACGTCAATGGCAAGTACCTTCGATTTGCCGACGATATAGTGGTCATGGCTGAGACCATGGAGGACCTCAGTACAATGCTCGATGACCTCAGTAGAGTTTCCGAAAGAGTGTGTCTTAAAATGAACATGGACAAAACCAAAGTCATGTTGAATGCCCATGTAACACCCACTCCTATCAAGATCGGAGACTCTACAATCGAAGTAGTAGACGATTATGTCTACCTGGGCAAACGGTCCAGTTGGGTAAGTCAAACTTGGAGAAAGAGGTCAATCGTCGAATCCGACTCGGCTGGACAGCGTTCGGGAAGTTGCGTAGTATCTTCCTCTCGTCCAACTTACCGCAGTGTCTCAAGACGAAAGTCTATGACCAGTGTGTATTGCCAGTGATTACATACGGGACCGAAACGTGGTCGCTCACAATGGGCCTCATCAGAAGGCTTAAAGTCACCCAAAGGGCAATGGAGAGGGCTATGCTCGGAGTTTCCTTGCGTGATCGAATCAGAAATGCGTGATCGAATCAGAAATGAGGACATCCGCCGTAACCAAGGTTACCGACGTAGCCCGAAGAATTGCCAAACTTAAGTGGCAGTGGGCAGGGCACATTGCTCGCAGAACGGATGGGCGATGGGGCCGAAAAATTCTGGAATGGCGACCGCGAACCGGAAGACGAAGCGTTGGAAGGCCTCCTACTAGGTGGACCGATGACCTGGTGAAGGTTGCGGGGATCCGCTGGATGCGAGGCGCACGGGACCGGTCAATGTGGCGTCACTTGGGGGAGGCCTATGTCCAGCAGTGGATGTCTTTCGGCTGAAATGATGATGATGATGATGATGTAAAGTGTTATTTACGTTATTTCCGCCAGGAATTTCTCATTAGCAGCTACGGAGTCTGGATTTGTGCACAGTTGATGGCAATGGGCTTGCCCACTATTACATGGTACATAAATTTAACCGGTGAAATGTGAATGCACTAGATGTAAGATACACCTTTGCCTAGCTCTTCTGGGATTACAGGCGTGATGTTATGTAATATCACTTACTCATAGGAACACAAGTGTATATGACTTTCTTTTTCATTTCTTTTGTACATTTATCGGTTTCCACTTCAGAATCTTTTACATATTTGTTGTATCCTGCTATAGCGTACATGAATTCTACATCAGCCACGCAAGCTGCTGATGTGACAATGAACAACGTAGATACTAAGGCGCCGCCACATAACCATTCGTCGTAAATTCTGCCTGAATTTGGTGCTTTTATCAAGTAAACCTGCAAATATATGGGGAATAATAATCTATACAAGGTGTTGTTTTGCATCCTCGGCAAATTCAAGGAGTTAATATGCTAATGATTCTCGTCCCGAATCAATAATAAAATGGCTAGGTATTTTTTTTGTTTCTTATTTACGGAAATCAGTAAGTGTGAACCACCAGTCTTTTAAGCGCGGTTTATTCGATAATTCTGAAATACTGACAAACTTTAACAACTTGAAGCTCATCCGAACATATTTTGGTAAAGGCTAGACCGATTATGATTTATAAGTAAAGTAAAATTATTGCATCGGCTCGGGATCAGCAAAAAAAAATAAGGTGAGGTGATGACGATCCGGGTTTCAGCAACGTTTTATTTATGTTTTAATTTACCTTGAATTAATGGTTCTCTTACCACGTATGATTTTTCTGCAGACACATCTCGTCCATCAGTTATTCGTCTTTTGCAATCAGTCACTGGAACAAAAATCAATGGCATATTATTTTGTCAGTTTCAAAAAGTTGAGATAAAAAAAAAAAAACATGAAAGCGACACCGAAGATCTTCACAACAGTCTCAACTTATGGATTGTAGCCTTGGGTTCGAACCAAAGCCGTTTATCATCATATCAGCCCGGAACCATCCACTGCCGGGAAGTGTGACAAAAAAGGTGAAGCCTATACGGCCTCGCCTGTTTTGTCACTCTTCCCCATTCTGCGCGACCTTTATACAGGTGTCCTGCGAGTTTGCGCGATTTGGTCTACCCTACGAGCTTTAGGACGGCCATCTAAGGCTGTTAGTTTCAGTAACTTATGTCTTCACCACTGCTCTCAAAACAGTGAAGGAATCGTGAGGAATCTAGCATGCCATGTAATCGAAAACTCAAAGTCATTGTGACATCTTTGTAGATAGACTGGTCTTCGTAGTGGATTAGTTTTGTAGAACGCTTTCATAGAACGGAGGCCTGTATCCCAACTGTGGAAACACCGCTTGAGTGATCTGTAGGTAGCATTGTGTCCACGGGGAAAATAGGCTGATTATATTTACCACTATCCGGTTTTTTGCTGCCCTTATCTAATATACTGTCCTAATTAGGAGAATTTTGGAACACTCCGTCTGCACCATAGGAGGATTGAGTGTTCTAAATAAACCTTTGTAAAATCCAGATAAAGCATTAAAATCACTTGAATATTAATTTGAATGGTTTTCACGAATGCAATACAACTATCCCACATGAAAAGGTTAAACATATATCTAGAATATTTTGAGAGACGCTTGATACAGTATTTTCTCAGGTGAGCAGATTGAGTGTAATATTTAATTGACCACGACTTCCATAATTATTTCTTAAATTCTTCCTTGATTTCGTAAAAATATCATCAACTTTTGAACTTTTGAAAGTACTTAATCGACACGCACACTTCCCGATACTATTTTTATATTTTGTATTAAATGCATTAATATAATTTTGTAAAAATATTCAAAAATATAAATAATATGTAATGGTGTTCGGTCCAGAATGAATGATTTTTCAGATTCATATGCGTATTGTATAATTATCACTTGTTTCGGTGAGGGAAAACATCGTGACGAAACCATGTCTGAGAGATGTTTCTCGACGGCATGTAAAACCAAGGCCCATGGCCCATGGGCGGCATAAAAACTCTGACACCAGGTTAGGGTAACCAAACAACACGACACAGAAAGGAAGATTGCTGGGTGTGACTGGAGCTTAAAGAGACCTGACCGATCGTTTATCCATTTTGGTACCATCTCGCAACTCTAACTCGTTACGTCCTAACAAGGCATTATTCCTAAGAGTAGGTACTCACCATACAAAATATTTAGAAATAACAAAAGATCTAACTTTATCGCAACCATTGTGGAATCATTGTAAAACCAAATAATTATACGTTCGGTGGACTGTGACATGGTTTTAATGGAATTGTATTTGAATGATTATTTTTATTGTTTTCATTAATTTTCTGTCCGTTTTCGGTCACGGCGGCCAATTTCAGCGGAGACCAGCGTGCACAGAAACAGGTGCACTCTCTTAATCTTCACTGTCAAAGTCCGATGCGACGGCAGTCCGACACGACTGGAGAAAGATCAAGCGCAGGACCAACGGATAAACTATTCAAAAATGGGCTATCTTATGTTCCTTTCACAGTTAATTTACCGCGTCTTCTTAGCGTTTCGATGGCAATTTAAATTATGTCGGCCTAGAGCTGAGCCACACGTTTGGCAGCTTCAGTAGCATTCACCATCATTCCTGCCCTTGTCCTATGTTACTTGGGGTTCGCACAAAACGTTTTTGTCTTCCATTCTCCTCTGTCAACCGTCAAGCTATTATTTAGTCTTTTATATCATTCCTCACACAATGCATCCATCATTTCCTTCCTCTCCCTCCCCATTCATCAAATATTCATCATACTTTTAGTCACATCCGATTCCTTCCTCCTCATCACATGCCCATACCAAAACAGAAGCGTCCTTCCCCTTAGTAGCGTCCGAATATTCATATATATTTAAAGACTTCCAGGTTGATCTTCCAGGGATGGACTGTGTGAAGAATGATATGGCAAGAAAGGAGGTGTCTCATGAGATGACAAGTAATAGAGAAGTATGGAAGAAGAAGACATGCTGCGCCGACCCCAAATAAATTGGGATAAGGGCAAGAGAATGATGATGATTTAAAGACTTCCAGGTCATCCATGGCAACTCATGTCCAGATGGGAGATGGCAGCAGGTGGGACGAATGGGTTTGGTAGGAATGCACTGTCTCGCCACAGCCTCAGTCGTTTCTTAGACCATTCGCCAATAAGTGCGAACAGTTTAAAGTGTTTGTTTTATCGCTGATTATGCATCACTAATACAATGAGGTTTACATTCATTAAATTAAAGCTGACATTTGGTTGTAATCGGGGGAAAAATCTGGATAAGGCTGGCACAGGATCGTGGAGATTGGCACAAGAAAAGAGAGGCCTATACCCAGCAGTGGCTGAATTCAGGCTGTGGATAATGATTATGGTGATACGCAAGAAACAAAAAACTGCAAACTATAATAATTCATTTAATTTGAACAAGTAACATTGCACTGTGCGGATTTATATTAAAAAATAAATCTCTCTAAAAAATATATTCTAGCGTGTTCTGGCAGTGAGTCAAGGAAAAATCTTCACTTTTATTGTTTGTAGTTGTTCTAGCTTTACAGTTTATTGGTTTCATTCTTCGGGAACAGTTGGTTACGGAGATAAGGTAAGTAAGAGGTCCAAAACTTTTCACTTTTTCCATACAGTTCGTGCATTCTCGACTTTTCTATTATATCAGCCCTCCTAAAAAACAATTAAATGAGCCGTGTTTTTAAAAGAAGGACGTGCTCAAAGACAAAACAAAGAGCATAATGATGAATAGTTTATGGCTGAGCTAGAAGTCTTTAAATTGACTCCGGGCGCAGGTTGGCCAAAGTAGGGAAAACCTGTTTAACTGGGAGATCAAAGATGACTCTTCCTTGGAGTGTACTGTACATATGATGTTGTCCCTCAAAAGATGCGACACCTAATATCGTGTACTACCTGTACTGTTATGTGCTTGTTACAGAAACTGATGGATGCCACTGAAGGCTCCATAATCGTCGCCAAATTCTGAGCCAATGCAATTTAGATTGCCATAGACACGCAAAGAAGAGCAGCCTGTAGCACTCTCACTGCATGGACACTGGCCTCATTACTGCGAGAGAGGGGCTGTACTACACCACGCACGCCGCATTGATCGTAGGCTGCATCATTATCGGCCTAGCCTTTTCCCAACTATGTTATGGATGCACCTGAATACCAGTATTTTATATGCGATATGATTATATTATATTTATATAATCCCAGTTACTAAGTAACACCAGACTCCACAATGAGACTGGTTAACAGACTTTCGGGCTTCTAACCTCCCAACCGATTACGACTCCACTAGGACTGGCAAAATGCTACAAATGACAGCGGGAACCAACAGATTTCTTTTTTACTGCTTTTGCGAGGCACGGAGGGTGCTCGGGATGTATAGGGTTAGGTCCAAAAATTTCCGGCCAATTTGATTAAGCAGAGATGCAAAACTATCATGTCACTAAATTACTGAAGCTTTCTCCAGTTACCCTCAGTACAAAAGTAAAATTTATTTTCAATATAGTTTCAATTCATTTTTTTTTTTATAGTTATCCTTAATTTTATATTTGACGCCGCAAACTTTTTCGACCTTGAAGATCGACCTGTGCGACAGCTATTGTTTAGCCATGATCCCCGTATATTTGTAGGATACTTATGTTGTTGTTCATAAAATTAGACCAATCAAAAGCGAGTAACTTTTAAACTAAACTTACCCAATAGGAGGCCCATTCCACGATATGTATCTTTCAAATACATCGAACCCCTTTGTAATAGGTGGGCTGTCACATATACTCCGTCTGTTGTGTCATTTTATTTTTAAATTAGATGGTTTTTGTCTTAACTAAGGCAGATACAGAACTACTTTAAAAAAACCGAGGCAGGCCCAAGAAATTCTGGCGTGACGATATGGACTCTTTCTTAATTGAATGGCTGGAGAACTCAAAATACAAATAAGATAAGAAGAGTGTGAGGGAGGTCTTTGCCCAGCTGTGGTACAAAACAGGCAAATGCAAAGATATATACAGGGTCATTTTTCAATGACCAGACAAAATTTTAAAATTATTTTCTCTCGATTGAACCATATATGAGTGTTAAATATTCTAATCAAATCTATCCTCTTTACTTGTACGTATATACGTAATAAAGTCTTTGAAAACTAACCCAGTATTGTGATTCTAAATCTGGACGGATTCGTTCGTGAGTGTGTAAATACAGGCTCTGCGTACGGACAAGAAGTCCGTATGGACACATTGCACACCACTGTCAGAGTACTCTGTTGTCGTAATTTTCCATACAGGTATGGCCAATTAACAAAACAAAATCTACATTCACGTTTTTTCATTAGGGATCTCTCAATGGCAACCTGGAGTCTGGTTATAACCCCGGTTGATGGCAGTAGACTGGCCTATAATAAACTGATTTAAATGTAACTGGCAAAAGGTAGGTGCACTATACGTAAACCTCTGCCACACCTTTCGGGATGACAGGCGTAATGCAAAGTCACGACTTACCTCGTTTTAGCTAGGTGACAATCTATAAACAGGCTCGTACATCGCGTACTCGTGTATAAGTAGGGTCCGTGACAGACCCTAGATTCAGGATCAATTTTGAATACAGAGGCAACGCCAATGATAACTTCGAACGCACCCGCCCAAGTGACTAGTGGGCCTCCGTGATCATTCTGAAACGATAAAATCACTTATTCGCGTTTCTCATCGATTCAGAAAGGAAGTATTTCTTAGAATACAAAACACTATGAAGATATCATGCGTGCCAATATTATTATTCGCATAAACGGTTACCATCACGGATCTACGAAATTTGCGCGAAGGATACTTGCGCGAAGCCATAAGCGCAAATGGACATTTTCGCGGAGGGACTTTTGCCCGAATGAACATATGTATGCGCGAATAGACATTTGCGCGACAGACACTTGCGCGAATAAGTGGCTTCATGCGTGGTCATTTTCGTGGTTTTCGGGGTCGCTGGTTACGAAAATGAGGTCAAAATGAAAATCCAAGATGGCACCGAAGAAAATTTTCATGGGTGCCGTTTTCGTCGTTTTTCGGACCGAAAATCGGGTCAAAATGAAAATCGAAGATGGCACCGAGGAAAACTTTCGGCGGTATGGTGTCCTCATTTTCGTTATCAGCGACTCCGAAAACCACGAAAATGACACCCATGAAGCCACTTATTCGCGCAAGTGTCTGCCGCGAAAATGTCTATTCGCGGATATGTCCATTCGCGCAAAAGTCAATTCGCGGATATTTGGCGTAATTTTCCTCAGCGCCATCTTGGATTTTTATTCTGAGTTTTTTTTTTGTTATCAGCGACCCCAAAAACCACGAAAACGACACCCATGAAGACAAACCCAAAAAATGTATACGGCTCCATCTTGTATTTTCATGCTTACCTTATTTTTGTAGTCATTGACCACGAAAACGTCACCTATAAAGCCACTAAGTCGCGCAAGTGACTGTCGCGGTAGTATAAGTCGTGCAAGTGTTTATTCGCGCATAGGTTCATTCGCGTAAAAGTCTCAGAGCGCAAATGTCCTTTCACGCATAAGTGCGAGCGTGAAAATGTCTGTTCGCGCAAATGTGTTTGCGCAAGTGTCCTTATACCCATTATTTCATTTAGATTTTTAATCAGTAATTTAAAAAAAAACTTATAATGTGAAATATCTATCTATTTTGCTTAATCGCCAGGGGACAAAAAGCACCAAAGAATAAATCTTGAAAACGAATGAAATAAACTGTCTTGTTTTCCCCTAAAAAGAGTAACGTAGTTTATGTCATACCGTTTAGCGCAATAGTTTAGGACCTAAACTATTGCGCTAAACGGCATGACATAAACTGGCGACACCTAAACTTTAGGTTTCGCCTAATTTGAGTGAAAACAGCCTGTGACCTACCTGGCAAATTCCATGACCTTGTCTTCTAGTAGTGTTGAAAAGTGTTCTGTTTTCTGGTACCGTTGTAGTATAATTCGAAATTGGGTTTGATCTCAAACATCCATTTCTGCGAGTCTTGTCATCGACGAGAGGATTATCGCCATTATCTTCACTCTTTAAAAAAAAAATTTAAACCAACCGTTTAACTGGACAGTTTTTGTTCCCGTATTGGGTTAGGCAAAACTTAAATATATAAAGGGCATTGGGTAAGTTTGTATGGACTAGTGGCATGATTTTTTTTCACAGCGGCCACAAAGATAATTGTTGTTAACGTATAGTGGAATATATGATATTAAACACTCCTAAAAGAATTTTGCCGAAAATAATATCGGAGCTGAAATATCTGATGTCAAAGTTGTGTTGTTCCTACTAACAGTTTGCATACTGTTTCGTATTTTATAAAAAAATTACTCTTTCCTATCGTTTGCCGTATATCATTATTTCCCAGAATTTGATCCTTAGCAGCTACACTATCGAATGGTGTAATAATACAGGGTGTTTTTTTTTCAAAATTAACGGCTTGGGTTCCTGGCTAGGAATATTATTTTTCGAAAAACCAATGATGCAGTTTTAGTTTTTATCAAAATCAGGCTCGTGACTCCTTTGAGTGTTTTTCGCTATTCCTCATAGTTTCGGATTTGGCCTTCCACCCACTTGAAAGGTTCACCCTGTATATCTCGGCTCCGATGCATTTTGGAAATCATTGTTCATAGAAGAAAATGAATATCTTAGTGTGTTCTTACTAATGAAATATTTTTATTAGTGGCCGCAGACTTAAAAAATCATGCCACTTTTACCCAAACCCCTTTAGTTATGAAAAAAAAAAACTAAATAACCAGTCAGAAAAACTAAGAAGCAAAAGTAAGCACATTTTAAATTAGCACGTATAATTTCTCCAAATTCTGTTGGCTCATCCGTTTCGCAGTTACGAAGGAACAAAGAAACGAACATACATACACGCAGGTCAAGCACATAACCCTCCTTTTCGGCTTGGCCGCAGTCGGGTAATAATGGTGGAGGTCGGTATGATTGAATACGTACGCACGGCGACCATCAAGCTAAACAAAACCAGTTTATGCGGATCTCTCATTCTACGGAAAATCTAAACAAAGCGAGGTCACGTGTAATATGTAATGTGTAATATGTGTTGTTAATTTGTTGCTGGGGAGTTTGTTCCGCCACTTCTTCTTCCCAGCTAAAACTCTAGGAAGTGGCGAAGGGCGGGCGTTTTGGGGGACTGTCTCTTGTAATTTTGACGTTCAAAAAGTGCTGATTATCAGCCTAGTTTGAATAAATGACTTTTGATTTTGATTTTGATTTTGAATAGAAATCTATAGGTTGATGTGTCGCCTTATGTATTAAAATCGTGTATTAATACGTTTTACTTTCACGAATATTTTAGTTTCTTATTTTATTTGTTAATGTGGTCCTTTCGGATTGGATAGGGTTTCTTTAGAGTATTATTTGAAAGTCGAATCTGCATCTGTTTTGTTCCGCGTCTGCGTTCCGTCCTCCCTTCACGTATCATCTGCCTCTTCTAATATTGAATAGAGAGTACTTACAAGTATATCATGTATGCTCAGAACTTTGTCTTGTTTACATCCATCAAGTTTTGGTCGCGATTCACCGTTACCGTCATCAGCTTCTACCATTTCTCCAATATCATTTAACATACCCATTTCCCAAGAGCATATCATATATTGATCTATCACTTCATCCATCTGATCAATGTCAGAGTATTCTTTTTTACACAGCTCTTTATCGTGTATACGAACGGATGCATAATTCAAAGTTTTTTGATTGTAATTTTTTTCATCTTTTGGCTGGAAACACACTGAGGTATTACTACTACGTATAGAGAAGATAACGCGTTGCATGGTTTTGCGCCACGCTTTGCGGTGAGCTGTACTGCAACCATCCAGTGAGTATCCAACGCCCGCAGAGACATGTCGTGTTTGGCTCGCATAAATAACAACATCAAAATGCCTGGTTGTATACTTAATGACTGCCGTAAATACTCGAGAACATAAAAAAAAGTGATGGTATGACATATCAGCAATAAGTAGACATATAAACGTTTAAAACTCTGATTTAAAGTTTTTCGCGATGTAATAATGCTCACGAGAATCGGGTTGCCGGGCGCCGCCATTTTGCAATACAACATACGACTTGCATTGAACGAAACGCGTAAGCGCCATGAAATACCTGGCGCTTATGACGTTTTGGTCGCGAGAAAACTATTCCCTCTATGCGATCTAGCGCTGTATGTTGTAATAGTTTGGTTAGACGACATAACTATTGTTTTAGCGCTGCAGCGAACTTTAGTTCTAACTCTTACAAAAATGAAGCAAATCTTTAGTTCGGCGTGTCTGTTCTATACGCTAGTAATATACTTCAATGTGGAAACAAGATTTTTTTTAACATTTATGTAATTGATTTCATCACCACTGCTCTCAAAACCGTCATTCATCATGTCATCGAAATTCGAAGACATCTATCGACCCGAGTGTGCCAGTACGACAGTATGTTGTACTTCAAACCAATTCCCTCTCATAAAGATGAGGCCCGTGTCCCAGAAGGGGGACATTATGATCGATTATGCCTTAAAAAGCTAATAAAATTAATAATTCTTACCAGCCGCCATAAATTCTTATGTCCCCATCCTAACACAATGGCGTCGGTACCTGGCTCAGTAAATCTAGCATCGTAGCTAATAGGTATAATTGTTGGTGTGTATGAACACAACGATTTAAACTTTTTATCTGTAGCGTCATACGGAGTATCAACCTTGGCCAAAGCTACGTCCAAAGATGACCACTTCGCGTTTTCATACTTTAATCTGTAATCTACAAAGAAAAATAAACGAGGTTTTATGTTTCTTTAAATTAAAAAAAAAAAAGCCTAGGCACATTATGATCTCGTAATCATGTCCGCCGACAGCTTACAGACCCGTGACAACTACAACCTTATTGCAAGTGGGATAAAGATCAATGTGATTCTAATGGGCTTTACAGCGACTGACTGACTTATTAGTAAAACAACGCGCAAGTTGTATCGTCTAAGGTTGTGAACCGAATATGATGCAAAATCAAGTTCAAATAATTGTGAAAGGACATTATGCACTCTAAGGTCAAGGTCGTCTATTGAATGGCAACCAAAAACTAAAGCGTCTTATTGTCAGATTGTACGGATTGTACTCTCCACGAGCATTCGCTTCTCCAATTTCGTGTAGTGAATGTCCGCAAAACAAATCCACGAAAATTCGCTTATTGTGCGTACTGTCCCTTACCTTTTCCGTTACATAAATATAAAATTACTTACTAATAGGAACACAGATGTAAATCACTTTCCTCTTCGTTTCTTTTGTACATTTATCGGTTTCAATATCTTGATCAGAAACATATGTACTGTATCCAGCTATGGCGTACATGTATTCAACATCTTCGACGCAGGCTGCTGATGTCAGAATGTATAAAGAAGACACTAAGGCACCACCACACAACCATGTGTCGTATTTTTTCTCGCTTTTTGGTGCTTGGACCAGGTATACCTGTAAGTTGTGTTGCTAAGCTAATGATGGGTCCATATTGGCTCACCTAAAGTTCTTTACCCGAAATTGTTCTTCCTAATGATTTGTAATCCGAATGATCACTCTTCCTAAAATTTTTCATCCTAAAGTTTTCAATTCATACTATTTGTAGTGCTACCGGCGATGTTCATAACACTCATGTTTTCGAAAATTGTAATTAATAATATCATTAATGTAAATATATTTAACCTCCTAATGTTTTTTATCATGACGCTTTTATCCCTAAACATAATTACCATAATATTTTCACTCATACTCAGAAAGAAACATTTACTTAGTGTAATAAAAAATATATGTGGGTAGAAGATGATAGTTATAGTGCCCCCACTATGAAAAAAATACTTAGAAAAATTTCGCAACCAATTTCGAGGTAGCGCTCGCCGGCTGCTGCCGCGGCACCGCTCGCTCCGCTCGCTCGGCTCGCGCGTAGTTGGTCACAGTTCTAACCTAACCTAACCTATGGATATCTTTACAGGTATACACCGCTATAAATAAAATTAATAAAAAAAAACTAATAAAACACTTTAATTAATAAAAAATAAATCTAAACAAAAAAGATATGACTTTGAATAATAGTGTAAAAGACAGTTATGTTCAGAAAATATAGGAAAACAAATAAAAGTATAATAGATGTTTATTGCTACTGACATTATGAAGTTGAATGCTTCGGAATGATGAACATTAGAGACAGAGTAGTTAGGAATTGTGATTGTTAGGATGAAAAATGTTAGGAAGAACATTTTCGGATTTCCAATTATCGGAGTTGAAAATTTAGGTGAACTTTGGCGCACCCCTAATGATCAAGTATAGTCTAGTACAAAATAAGACGATTCTCATAAGATAACGCTCGTTCGCTCGGTCTGTTTTTATTCAAGGTAGCGATCATATTATTATTATCCTTGTGAATGGCTTTTTGCTTTAGCGACTGGTAATAGACTGCGTACCAGAACCAACTTTACGGCAAATGTTTGTGATCTTCATTTTCTGCTCTGTGTTCAGTTTGCCTTCGGCAGCAGTAGAACATGTAAGTACTGCTCGATTCTCGATGGTCGTCATGCATCGCTGGAGTTCAGGTGTTGAAAAAATTACATCAGCTGTTGCCTACTCGAGGGCTGGTTTTTGTGACGTCCTCTGCGATGGCGAAGTGGACGGTTGCAATGGCCTCCTTGGATGACAGGGACTATTTTCCATTTTGTTTATTCAAGGTTCACTATTACATGGCCATTCTTTACTTTAACTACACACTAAGCAAAACTAATTATGCATTACGATAGTAATACAGTAAAGGAGGTTACTAGAAATAAAGTATTAATTAAAAGTACTAATAAGATATCAAATTGCCATCAAAACAACCAGGCACAAATCCAGTCTCCGTGGCTGCTAATGAGAATTGTCTCAGTATCTTTCTTGGTTTCTAGAGTCTAGACCACCGAAGCAGGCTTCTCTTACCATGTAACTTTTAGATGAATGCACCTTTTCGCCATCTTTGATTCTTCTTGCAAAATCAGACACTAAAACAAATATTTGAGGCATACTTCAGTTGTCATGTGAAAATGATTCATTTTCCCAGTGGAACACTTTTAGCAGAATCAGCCTGTAATGTTCCCACTGCTGGGACAGAGGCCTCATCTCTATGAGTGGGATCAGGCCCTAAGCCACCACGCGGGCAAAGCTCGTGTTGGTAAATGTGGCTGTGTAGGAGTTTGGGTGTGAATTTGAAAGAACTTACCAGCGAACTCCCGCTCACTGCCTCGCGCACCTCATGGGCTCGGCGTAATGCAGTCGTCCTAAATCCAGCTAAAACTCGCTTCACATTTATTTCCACAGGGGTTGGTTAATGTTATTGTTCGTATCTTGGAGGGGTTGTAGCACAAAACATTGAAGGTCCACTTCTTAATAGAAGAAAGTTTTTCTCTCGTGGAGCACGTTACTTTACGAGTTGTGTCGATTGGTACAAGTGAAAATCCACACGGAAGCGCGGCGCTGCTTCGTAGACCAATTGGATTGCTCAGCGAATAGACGATGAGCAAGCCGGCAAATTAATCAAATCACATCCCTTTTTACTACACACAAAGGCCTGAGTACTAGATGTGGGATGAAAAGAAAGACTATCTAAATTCCTGAGATTAAATGCAGAAAGTAGGTACCTAATACCTATCATAAAGAGAACGGTACGTAACAGTGGCGCATGTCTTCAAATGATCGGAGCTAGGTTATCCCGGTTTCTTTATGCTGTTTTGATCCCAAGTTCAGGCTAAGCATTCTTGAATACGTACGGTCGTAGTCGCTGGATATAGGCATTCAGTCTGACCCCACCATCTTTATAAGATCCGTCTATATGGCGGGCGTTCCAAGCTACGACTGACGCTTGGTCCATCAGCCATCGTCATTCGAATAAGCCTGACCGGCACACTGTCACAACTGTTTGCACTTTTCCGTAAGAAAGCTGATAACTATGATACTTACCATGCAAAGTATTAAATAGTAACAAAATGCCTAGCTTTGTCCCAACCATTTTAGAATCATTGCAGACCGTATAATTGTAATTGTTGTTGTAGTTGTATCATGAAGATATACCGTAAATCATGTATACGTTCAGATAAAAACCGTGAAAATTTAAAACAACGTATAACTGTTCTTTGATAGACTGCTTGCTAGCAGTCCATCAAAGAACAATTATACGCTGGTTGTAACCGAATTGTAGTTGATTATTTATTTTATTGTTCTTGTATTTTTTTCTTTGATAACTAAGAATTTCAGGCAGAAATATAACGAATTTTCTGAAATAACACATACAGTAAATGACACATGAAATAGATTTCTGGGCTTTATGCAGCGATCTTGGCATCTATAGACGACGTCGATGGCTCAGGTTAGCACCAAATGGAAAAACCCCAAACTGAAAAGCAAAAAACGCATTTTGGAAGCTTACACGTTTTATTAATTTTATATTTCAATAGTTCCGGCCTGCTTCCAAATTCGTTTTTAGTCGTGTTTTGAGTTTTTTATAATAAAATTACTTTTTTTATTTCTGACTTTTCAGTTTAAATAACGTGAAAGATTTCACAGATGATTTAACTTCTTGATTTTTTCACTTTTATGTGACTTGTAATTTCGACTTATCAACTTAAAATCGTTATTCTAAATGGGTATTTGAAATGAAAATTTAAATGAGAAATCTGAAGATGTTTTTCAAATACCTATTCAATGATACTCAACATAATATAATTGGTTGCCTTTCGTTTTTCCCTCAACTCACGACATGCTGATGACGACCATTTTCATCAGTAAACTTCGCTGTTAAAAATAAAAAAAAAAAAAACAACTGATAATAAAACAACCTTTTTTATTTCAACAGGTAACGCCATCTGCAGGAAGAACAACGTAACAAAAATGAAAAGCTATCATTCTTCGAGAGGCCGCTGCTGTTGGATTTCATATCATTATTTACTATTTAGATTTTAGGTACATTTAACTAAAGAAAAAGCGCTAGAGTTACTTGTGATAATCAAACTCTTACTTTTCGCAACATAAAATAAGAGAGCTTAATACCATACACACCACCGGAGCACCATTATTTTTATATTTGTATTTTTTATAATATTACATCAGTATGAGCAAGAGACGGAGCTAGATGTCCTGTATAGCTCCATCCTTTTCACATATTGAAGTGACATTAAAAAGTAATACTGCTATAAGCGGTGGCGGTAGGCACGACGATAAACAAAGCTAAAGCAAATTAAACTGATCTCTGATTGTATAAAAAGCTCCAACAAAGCGAGGTTACGTTATACTGAACATTTTTAGCTTAGTGTCGCCGTGTGTTATGTCATGTATATACGTTAGTCAATAATAATTAAAAAAAATAAAACAGATGTACGACACTAACGAATAGATCAGTATGTACTACTCCGTATATTTTACAGCGAAGCAAATAATATTCGTTAACTGTGTTAAAGGATCGTAAAACTTTCCTAAACCTTTACAATATCTATGTTTATAATCAAAGGGAATTGCTCACTTTGTTAGGGTAACTTGGCTTAACGTGGACATTAACTATAATATTTTATGACAGGGGTTTTTAATAGTTTATACCTCTAAGAAACGAATTATAGTAATAAGATTGCTGGAAAGTGTAAAAATAGTTCATATTTAGCATGTGTAATGATAAGGCTTGTCGCTGAAAAAAAGTTAGTTATGAGTATTTTATTTCCAAAAAACATGATTTGTAGCTTTCCTATAATGATATTCTCTTCCTTTTAATGTGGTAGTAACTCATCCTGGCGTCATTTAAATGGAAAAAAATAAAAATAATATATATTTTCAATAACTTTTATTCCGAATCACAAATAAATAAAATATTATCTAAAAACTGGGTAGGCAGTCTAATATTATTTTGCCTGCCTATTGTTGTGCCTTGCCCAGCTTAAGTACCATATTATGGTCATAACATGAGCACAGCAGCCCACCGTTCTTAGCTGTACAAGGCAATTGCAAAAATTATTAATTAGGATATAAATATATATTGCTGCCTTGCAAACCATTATTAATTAGGATATAAATATATTTTTCGGCTTATGTGCACGCTTTGAATTTTTCCTCGTAACAAAGCGCAATTGCCAGTTAAAGGTAAACCTTCAAGGAGGCTGCTGGCTCTCTCCCCCTTAGCAATGTTGGGATACTCAATCACTGCGGTGAGTCACAACAGGGACAAAAACAAAAAGCCTGTGTATCAGATGCTCTAGTATAATCCGGTAAGGTTATTGTTTCTGCTTATGCTGGTACATTTGCAGATATTAAAGCAGGAAGTGGTGCTCTATCAGCACATTGCCAACATGGATGGCAGATGCGGTCAGATCCATGAACCTCAAAGAATTTCATTCATAGTCACTGGTTGAAACACAAACTGACATCTTTTTTTTCCTCACACATATTTTCATTTCTATAATAGTATTTGCCATGGTGATATCCACTCCATAATTACATTTCTTATGTGTGTTTCTCTTTCGGAATTTGTATGCAAAACATGATAACTAGTATGTAGTATTGAACATCCACAATTTACACATAATTGTCGTTGCTGACCACTAGTTGTGCTTGGTTCATTTTCTTGAGCCGCTGCATTGTTGATAGCCAACATCCAGCAAGAATGACAGACAAAGCTCTGGGCTGAAAGCAAATAAGACATAAGCATATTTATTTTTATTCAGTTCGTATGGATAATAGCAATGATTATTTTGAAAATAATAATAGAACATTAGCTTACCACTTGTGGAGCAGTCCAATGTCGAATTACTGTTAGTATTTCAATGGGTTCCAGAGTGCGACTTCTGCGATAAATAATATCAATGCCGCAATTGACACATCGCATAGGTTCGTCATTCCCGTTAAGGGCAATAGGATATACAGGAGCGTCAATGTTCATGCCAAGGTTTTCATTTCAAGCCGGTTCAATATTTAACAAAATAGCGCCAGGGTCATCGTCATGAGCAGATACAGTGTCCAAAGGTAAACCCGGGTCTTCAATTGGAACGGTATCAGAGTCCATTATAACAAAAACAGAAAAGTTCGCAATGAGGGAGTCTTTGCTCGAGGCAAAGCGAATGTAATGTTTATTTTTCACTGTACGTCATTAATGACAGATGACAGGTGTTGCCAAAAAAAACGATTGTACAATAATCGATTTATTATTAAAATCGAATGGAAAATGATTTGCAGGTCAAAAACGATTAGTGTTTTGTTCATTTTTAAAGTATTGAAAGGAAAATAAACACAGATGCGTTTGAAAATCAGTTGATTTGATAATACATTCTCAAGAAAATACCTACATATTTTTGACTCGGATTTAGAAATCGATTATTATCTTATAAAGAGACAACTCACTATTATTATTAATGTGGCAACACAAAATCAGCCTGTAAACAAAAAGATGGCGACTCTTTTGTAACTCAATCGGAATAAATACTTTTTAAACGACATGTTTTTAGATTTACTTTCCAACTACGAGTATACAAAAAATATTCATTTTAGATTTAATTATATTTAATCATAAAAATACTTTTAACTGAACAACTTGTCCACGTTAAAGCCTAGAATGAACAATACCCTTTAAATTGTCATGTATGGCTTCTATACCACTAACACAAGACAACGTTATATTTTAAGACTATAAAAATCTCATAAGGTGTATTCAATACTTATTTGTCAAAGTCGTATTTATTATCTTTATTACCAAAACAACCTGATACTAAACTAAAAATTGCAAAATAATGAAAAAGTTTAAGTTTTTCGGACTACTGTAGCACTTTCTTTAGCGCTTGTATTATAATTTTCCCAAAAAGTTTCAAGCTTCATCAACTCTTCAAATGCCTTGGAAATCTTGGTCGTGTTTGTTTGATTATTTGGTGTATCTACAGATAATGCTTCATTTTCTGAAGGACTGCAAAAATTAAAATACAAAATAAACCTACTTATCGATTTTATTGCAACTTAGTATAAATTTATTTATTTATTTTATCACAAAATCCACAGCTCTTTACAATTTTAACCTAAACTATTTTAACTTATCCTACAGCCAATTAAGGATTTACAATTTAACATCTATACATAGCCTAAAAATACAGCGTGGATGAGTGTGTGGGAGTGTGCCTGAGGAGTTGAAAGTGGGTGTGTGCTGTGTGAGTATGTTATAGTGGTGTGTGGTGATTGTCTGTGATTGTGTATTTATTTATTTCGTTTAGATGTATTTGTCAGTTCGTCACAAACTGACGTTATTAATTGTTTCCTGAATATGCCTTTCTTAGTTTAAAATAATAAAGAGTTATTATTTTACAAGGTGTTGTTTTGCATCCCCGTCAAATTCCAGGAGGGAACTATGCTAATGATAATTTAAAAAATAGAACTTAATGAGCAATGGGCTCGTACCCTATTATATGGGATTATGTTACTTAATCATAATTGCCAAAACGTGGGTGTACTACAAGTATGAAGGTGATGTAAAACTTACCCAGCAGGATGGTCAGCCCAAGATATGTATCTTTCAATTATTTGGAAGCCTCTCTCGATGAGTGGACTGTCACACACGCGTCGTCTGTTATATTAAAAGAATTATTTATTGATTTATTAAATGAGGTGGACTGAAAAGTGACGTCATAAAAAAATATCCGAAAATACCACATGAATGCACAATTCTTGATGGTTAATGGATCGGACATCTAGACGCACTGCAAGTTACCATCCCTACCTTATTGCTATGCCACCAATTCACACTAAGCGTTTTCAAACGTCTTTCATAATGTGCACAGCAAAGGAGTGGAACTCTCTGCCTGCGTCCGAATGCTTACAACCCTAATTTCTTCAAAGTTAGAGTGAACAGGCTTTTTCTTGGTAAGCTCGTACCATCGCCGCCGTTGTCTCTGTCATCTCTAACCTAGACCAACCTACCTAGAGTCAAGAGCAAACGCATCGTGTATTAAAAAAAAACGAGAAATAAGCCTCACCTCGTTTGCGAGCCTTGTGTTAGAACACAATGTAAAAAGGAACCGTGACACGCTGTACTTGTGAATAAATACGGTCCTTCACATTTTGAATAATCTGACACTTTGAATAGAGTGGCAAGTCCAATGAGAACCTCCTTAGCACCCACCCAAGTGACAAGAGGCCCACCATGGTCGTTCTGAGAAATAAAGTCAGAGTTAAGCAACACACAACTCTGTAATGTCAACGCCTGCCATACGAGCAATGCAACAAAAGAGCGGTTTCACGTCGTCGCAATGACGACGCTACTACGTCGCTGCTGATGATAGTATACACAATATTGTATTGCGGCTTCAGCACCGGGCGGCGGCGTACTTCCTCTTGGTAGCTTCTTCTACGACGCGCACGAATTGTATCGCCACAGGTTTTTTCAACTCATCGAATGGAAAGTCGTTTTTATTTTTAAGCTGAGGCCTCATTAGTGTATTGCGTCGTCACTACTTCTTATGCATTACGTCGTGATACGTCGCACGCGACGTCTCAAAGGATCGACTGACAAAAGGTAAAAAAAGTTTTTTTTTTAAAGAATTGTAGATGATTGTTCTTACTTATGTAATTATCTACTTACCTGACAAAATCCAGACGACTTATTTGACTTTTCTTCCGTAGAATTTCTACGCGTTTCTTTCAAGTCTAACAACAATGACGTTATTTCGTCATCCGTGTCACTGTGTTTTAATTCTTCTGTGTTTTCAGGACACTAAAAAACCAGATTAATACATATTTAGAAATTTTTCTAAAAGTCAACCCAAAATAAATGAATTAGATTTATCGTAAAATTCAATAGCGTAATTAGTCTAGTGGTCGCAATTACAACGGCTGACCATGTGGTTCTGGGTCCGATTCCCAGGTTGGGCATCGTGATATTGGGTTTTCCATGAGGAATTTCTTAATAGCAACCACGGGGTCTTCACTCGTGCCTGATTGATGAAAATAGGTTCCCTCTCTATTACCTACATGAGACTTTAAACATAACAGTCAAAAAAAGGGGTGTAGTAATACATAGGACAACACTGATAAATGATGTTTATTTTGCAAATAGGTTTTGACAAACACTTTTACACGTCATTTTTTTTTAAACTATATGGGGCCGGTGTTTCGTACCTGACTGCATTACCCTTCAGGAATTACAGGTATTTGTTTAAACTAAAACTGAAGTTTGGTTGTAGATTTGAATGACCAAATAACAACTTTGAACATAAAAAACAACAAACGTACATTAAAAAAAAATTGAAAAGCCATCAGGGTTGCCTCTGCCCAGAGGAGGCTGATTTAAAAAAAAATACGTACATTTTGGGTCCTAAGTCCGTCTTTGCATCCATCCATTTTAGGCGATGGTGACGTTATGTTAAGTTTTCCCATTTCGTCTACCTCACCGCCCTCTATAGAACATACCATGTTATATTTGTCTATCGCATCAGCCAATAACGGGTAATGATCTTTACACACTTCGCTTTCTATTAACTTAATGCGGGCATACTGCAATAATTTTTGGTTGTAATTTGCTTGATCGAATGGCTGGAAATGAGCAACATTCATTAAACAAAAAAAAAATATATAACCGAGTCCGATTTAGGTGTTTCTTCTTTCATTTGGTAGAGGAAGCTCGTGCGGTGGTACCATATTTATTTGTTTTTTTTTTCTTTGTTACAATATAAAAATGTTATTTGACTATCATTTATGTGAGATACCATATCTAAAAATATTAAAATAAAAAAAGCAAAAAAATAACCGAGTTCCAAAAACAAACACTAAAAAGTGAAAAATAACTTAATAAGCTTTCGGAAGTCGGTAGCAATAAAGTCAATGAAATAACCAAATGTCACCGACTCCCGAAAGCAAAGTTTATATGTTTATAAAAGATTAACAGAACCGACCGATGGTGTAAAGGATATTAATACGAACATAATATAACTTAACTTAATATAATATTAAAAAGAAATCCGCAAATAAACAGTCACGTAGGGAAGCCAAGCACAGCTAGTAATACAAGTTACTCTTACCATTCGCCAATCATCAGTATGACCCCAACCCAATATAATGGCATCAGTACCTGGAATAAGCAGCCTGCTAATAAGCAGTGATAGCCTAGAGGCATGAACGTCGGACTGCCAAGTCCAACCTCTGATTTTTCGAATTCATGTGCGTTCTGAATACATTATTTATCTCGTTTTATTAAAAGTAAAAATCGTGAGGAAACCAGCATGCCTGAGAGTTATTTCTCGACGGCATGGTAAGCCAAGTCAGAGGCCCATGGGTGGCATAAAAACTCTGAACTAACCACACGAAAAGGAAAAAAATAGTACCTGGTTTTTGAAATCTGAGTTCATGAATAATAGGTATCACAGTTGGTGTGTACGAACACGCCACTCTGTATGAATCGTCATTAAGATCATACTCCGATTCAACCTTGGCCAAAGCTATGTCTACAGCTGCCCAACCTGTCACATTATCACCACTAAAATCGGAACCTGAAAAGAGAAAATAATTTAAGCAAGAATACTGACATAAACGAGGTATTGAAATTTACTAACTTCGCGAGCATTGGCAAAATATTTACGACGAAACTACTTCTTTTGGGGTAAACATCACGGTAGAACTCATTGTAGCGCACTCAAAACATTGTGCTGATGAATGCACCATGGGCCATGGAAGCATCTAAAGTTATAATATTAATACCTTTTTTTTTGCTTGTGAATAAGTTAGAACTTTGACGTTCCATATCTCCGTAAATAGAAGTTTCCCAGGTACGGTCCAGAACAAAAAAAATTAAATTAAAAATTTAAAAAACCCCCGACAGAATTAACCCCCCCGAATTTAATTTTTATTTCATGCTTTTTAAACTTAAATTATTTTTTCTTAGCCTTGACTGTGCCACTCCTGGGCATAGGTCTACTCCCATTCCTTCCACTTTTCTTGGTGTTGCGCCTCTTTTCGCTTGTTAACGATATCAAGGAAAGATATGAATTTAAAAAAAAAACTTGAGCTTTTAGGGGGGAGGGGGGGTGTGCAGCCTACCTCCCTGGCGATGCCCATGGTGACAAGTGACAAGAATTCAAACTTCCAATCAACTAGACCCGTAGAAGAGGTTTGAATCCCTGCATCAACTAGTAAAGAGGTGATGAGCTTCAAACGGCTGAGCAGATTTTCTCGAAACATAGCTAAGAACACTCTCGATTAAAATACCTTTCAAATGACACCAATTTTATCAAAATCGGTTCATCCGTTTGGGAGCTACGATGCCACAGACAGACACACAGATACACAGATACACACGTCAAACTTATAACACCCCTCTTTTTTGGTCGGGGGTTAAAAATACAACAACGCAATGGAAAAGGTTACATTTGGGTTGTTGAAGGAGAGGTGCCGTTCATTAAACAAATCATCTTACATGAACTACATAAAAACAATATATGCTAGAATGCACAGATACACACGTCAAACTTATAAGGCCCCTCTTTTTTGGTCGGAAGTTAAAAATATATCACAATGACGGGAAGAACAAGTGCTTTCGGCTTTGTTTAGTCCATTTACACTCATTATTAATAACAAGCTGTATATTATACTTACCTTTTGAAAACAAAGAAAGGATGGATGGACTGTGTGAAGGATGATGAGGTGTCTTATGAGATGACAAGTTAAAGAGAAGTATGGAAGAAGAAGACATGCTGCGCCGACCCCAAATAAATTGCAATAAGGGCAGGAGAAAGATGTTATGATTATTTTATTACCTTCTGGGACACAAAAATATACCACCTTCTTTTTTTTTTCTCTCGTACATGGATCTGTGTCAATCTGATCATCAGTGACGTATTTATTGTATCCTGCTATAGCGTACATGTACTCCACATCTTGGACACAGCTCTGTGCTGTTAGGATGAACCAAGTAGTGACTAAGGCACCGCCACACAACCATTGGTCATATTTTTTCTCCGATTTTGGTGCTTTAACCAAATACACCTGCGAGTTTAGAGGTTCAAAAATTGAATTATCATTTTATATTAATATTATTATACTATTTAGAGATGTCCACGGCTAAAAAAACTGACGCAAACCTGTAGTACTTTCTACCGATGTCCGCAAGGAGCTTCACGGGCGCTTCTACCAGGCTCTTCATGAGCCCGATGTAGAATTTCTAGCGTCCGTGTCCTGGCTGCGTTTCAGCGACCTCTTTCGGAAAACTGAAGGTTTTGTCTGTGCGATTATGGACGATGTTATGTTGACGAACAGCTACCGGAAACATTTGATGAGGCCATCTCTCAGGCATGGGACAATTGACACCGTCTGGACGAGTCGATCGTAAAAAAAAATATTAAGGACCTTATTCCTCAAATAGTTTTGCAACTAGCACAATTGTTGAGAAATAGACAATCCCCATTTCATTCATTTGTTTTCGGTGCCTCGGTGTCGGTGCCTCGACAGGTAGCGTGTAGCTCTCGGAGGTCTTGAATATATGTAGTTTAAGACGTATGTGCCCGCACATTTGCCTAGGCTTGACTCATTAGCTTATTTATTTTCATTTAATTAGTTATTTGTTTATATCTTACCATGTAACCTTTTTGAGATAACACTTGATAGCCACCTTGAATTCTTCTCTCGGAATCGGACACTAAAACATCTCAATTGAGTTAATCAATTAAGAATGAACACTTAAAGAAGGCTAGCATTAAGTTCCAAAATTATATTTCATGATCTGCTTAGCCCTCTACCAACTATATTAGGATCAGCTTCCAGTCTAACGGGATGCAGCTAATTACAAGGAGCGATAGTCTATCTGGCCAACACCACCCAGTTACTCTGTAATATGAGTCCACACAACATCCCCTTGGTAAGACCGTTTATCAAACTTTTGGACTAGTCAAAGTCAGTAATTGATGTCGGGGGTTCTAGGCCGTTAAGGAGTTCAAGAAATTGAATTTTACGCACCATAAAGAATATTTAAAAACAAAAGAAGTTGTAACTTGAACACATTCATGATTTGTAAAACCAAATTAAAATTGTACTTTAATGGATTGTACAATAATCACGAAACAGTCCATCAAAGTACAAAATTATTTTGGAACAATGCAATTTTTAATTTTAACGATAAGTTTTCATTGATTTCATTGTTATTTTTAAGACCAATAAAAGTTTATGTGACAAACAAACGACCGAAAGTAATCGCACAGACCAGGGAACATGCGTCATGCTGCATGGCAGATCAGGCAGGAGGCCTGCCCCCGTATTCACAAACGCTCGGTTTCAATTTCGATTCGGAAAATCGTATATCTATCTCGCTAACTTTTGTAATGCCAAGAGAAGATAGACATACAAAATCGAAATCAAATCCGAGCGTTTGTGAACAAGGGACCCTAAACGGTGGAACAAAGCTACTAACAATGATGAAGTTCCAATTTAAAAGTTCGCTCCGTTGTCTATGAGTCATAAATTTAGTCTCACATTTGTGTACTCGGGTAATATTTATGGCATGTGCACGGCTCTCAAAAACGTTCTGGGTAATAGCGGCACCACAAAAAGTACTACAGCGCCATTTACGACAAAAATGAAGAACTAACATGAAAATTTTAAGTCGCGCAGTTGAAGAAAATCCGACAAAAACTGCTGGCTGTAGCCCACCAGACACAATGCCCGTCTAGTCGGCGGATCCTCCCTTTCTAAGTGGGATGAAGAACTTTACACCATGTTCTTCATATCCCTATACTTCCTGGGTTATTAGAAACATAGCAACAAACCTCATGAACCCACTCATATCAGTGCCCTATACGATTACCCTAAGATTTTTATCAATGTACAATGTGGGTATTACCAAAATAATGTCAATTATGGAGCCTGTTAGTGCACAGCAATACTCTCGTTTAGGCTTAACTTATTGCTAGCCACTAATGGTTTTTTATTTGAATGGCATCTCTCAGTTCAGCCTCTGAGACTGGCTTCTGTTAAGCCGGACATTTATTCTGTGGATGCCTTGAATTTAAGGCCTCCAGCCAGGGCAAAGCACTTATAAACTAAGCAACATCATGCTAAGGGCACCCTCTGCGGGGTACGGGCCTCGGCTTAGGGCGTCGCTGGGGGAAGGCAGCAAAGGGACAGCCTGGATCTGAGTAATTCCATTCTACGTGGGCTGACTCGAGCAAGGGTCGGGAGAGCACTGATGGGCATAGGCCTCTCCCAAATATCACCACAGCTCTCTGTCCTCCACCTGTCGCATTCAGTCTAACCCAGCCACGTTTTAAGGTGGAAGCGACTGGGAACCCCGCGATTTTTCTTAAGTTACTTCCTTAAAGGGGCGCTCCAAGGTAGGCCGCGAAATACATTTTGTTCTATATTTGCAAATGTGTTTATATAGTTTTTAACAAATACATAAAAACATGAATAAACGATTACTAAACTTATTTAATTTGAACATATAACAAATCTGGCAACACAAAATAATATTTACATCGTGCCTTCATAGCTTTACAAGGTTCTTTTGGCGCGTGGTTAAAACAGGAACTAGACGTTCGTTCCTATTTTTACCAAGCGCCATCTTGTTTTTCGAATACATTTCACCAATATTTATCAACAGCGTCCCTCTGTCAACGTCGTTCGAGCACCAAAATATCCTTGCATCTTTTTTTCTTATTTTTTCTCTTCTTTTCTTTCATTGTGTGAGAGGCCGCTGAGGTCGTAGTGCGATCGTTTCATTTCCCGCGAATAGTCCAACATGTATAAACTCTTCTAGTGCTTTCGATACTCCTGCATTCTTCTTCTCGCTGTACTTACTATTGAATTTATCGAGTAAGTTTTTTTCTCTGGCCTGGGCTTCGTTTTCAGCAGCCCTGCGAAAATTTAATGTACTCGTTTGGTTTTAAGCCAACTTTTTTTTTTGGTTTTTGTGTATTCCATCTGGAATTTCTCAATAAAAAATTCTCAAAATCCACAGTCTGTATTTGTGACTATTGACGGCAAAAGGCTCGCCCCCTATTACATAGGACTTAAATATAACTGATGAAATGTGTATGCGTGTGAACCTCCGCTCAACTTGAGCTTGCATTTATTATTTTAAGGTATGGGGAGACAAGAGGCCCATCCATTGCTCATCTGCGGAACCAGATCCATCGCAGACTGACCTTGAGCTGCCCCAGCGTCGTAGGGAGTTTCGAGAGTCACTTTTATGAGAAAGTGGCTCTGGTTATGCTGGATCAAAAGTCAGCCTTAGCGGAATCGGCAGGCTGTGTAAAATCTGTAATAGTAATTCTGGTTTCTAAGTATTTGCTTTGCCCTAGATCTGTAACATTGGTTACATACAAGTTGGTACTGAAATTTGCGATATACAGTTGTATATTAAGTATACAGTATGTTAGTTTAAACGAGGGACATATTCAAACCCATAATAGTACATGCTAACATGATACTAATAAAAATATAAACAAAAAAAAACAAAAATAACTGACAGAACCATACCAAAATTTTCGCAAATGTCACGCAACGTCGCTAGCGCAAGGGTGTATACAACACCCTTGCGCTAGCGACTTAATACTATCGCAGAACATGTGAGCCGGTCAATGACTCTTAGGTATAATCCATTTTTCCTTCATACTTGAAACTAACCAGGCTTAGGACAGTCCAAAATATCTAGGCACTAAACAAAACATTAAAAATTCTTCTATATACGTTATAGGTTTTTACATATTTGGGACGAGAATCGAATACTGAATACCCTCCCTCAATATGTCCCTCGTTTAACCTAACATACTGTATAGTGGGGATATCGTAAAATAAAAACCATAAACTAATGAATGCAGGAAAAATAACAATAGCGAATAAACTAAGAGAAAACAATGAGGGCGAAAACCAAAGGGTCAATTATTTACGAATATTGGTAACACGTAAAAATAAAATTAAGTAATAGAACGCATACAAATGATTAAAGAAGTACAACAAAGTCCACCTAAGTAATTAGCAGAACAAAAACATTTAAGTAGTTAGTAAAAACAGCAAAATTTATATAGTGATAGTAATCATTAGATTTATAATTAGTATTAACATCAAGTCAAAAATTAAAAATACAGAGAGTTGGTCTCTTCGGCCACCTCATCATCAAAAATCAGTCGCTAAATAAGTAAAAGCCTTCCGCAAACAAGGTCTCTGATCATGTCGGAGGGACACTGGCGGGGCAGGAGTGTGGTTTTAGCCGGTTCGAGTCCGGCACTTCGACCGTCTCACAAGTCATGAGATAGTCGAAGTGTCCGTGGGGATTTCCCACTCCTGCCAAAACAAAAAACAAAAAAATACCAAGTATACAATTATTAACTTACCCTGCAGGGTGATTCTTCCACGATATGTATCTTTCAACTGTATCGTAGCCCCTTTGGATCGGTGGACTGTCGCATATGGCTCGTCTGATGTATTAAATTAATATTAGTATGACTGTTTATAAATCAGACTCAAAAATTAATTCTGAGAGCATAATCTTAACTAAACATTTGTCTTTTTTCATTAACTAAAACCTTCGATCAAGAATTATCATCCGCCAAGCCTTTTTTCCTCTACAAAGGTTTGGGGCAGCATCCAGTCTGGATGCAGCAGAATACTTTTTTTCATAGAACGACTGACCATCTGACCTCTAGAACCTTCTTTCAGCAATACCTACTCGTACTTCTACTAACAATCGTATTTAGTGAAATGACAGAAGAGTCGCAGATAAATAAACGGAAAAAAATAAACTGGCGAATTTGAAAGAATCCCACAATTAACTGCAAATTTCTGGTTTCAATATATTTTCTCTGTCTTGACAAACCCCCTCTCGAATTTGTGACACTAACTACAACCCAAAAAAGCAAGAATCCATACTTCCATACTAATATTATAAATGCGAATGTCACTCTGTTTGTTTGTTTGTTACCTTTTCACGACTAAACGGCTAATCGGATCTTAATGAAATTTAGCAAGAAGATAGATTTCAACCTGGGAAAGGACATAGGCTATATATCATCACGCTACGACCAATAGGAGCGGAGCAGCAATGAAAAATGTTGCGAAAACGGGGAAAAAGTGACGCAGACGAAGTTGCGCGGGACAGCTAGTAAGTAATAATATGAGATCTCACCTTCCTTGCTTATCCGGCAGATCTGAATTACTTAATATACAATCTAGGAAAGCTCCATTACACTGCGTGCTTGTAAATAAGTAAGGTCCCATGCATTTTGAATCAGCGGACACAATGAACACGGAAGCAACTCCGATGAGAACTTCTCTGGCACCCACCCAAGTGATAAGGGGTCCTCCGTGGTCGTTCTAAAGTCGTTACAATGGTTTTATTACAATGCATTGTTTTCCTATGCAAAGATTTGGGCCCGGTTTAAACAGAGTTCAGAACGGTAGTGTTCTAGTGGTAACGGCCCCTAGTTACAAGTTGTAGGCCGCCGTTTCGAACCCAGGCAGGCGCATTACTTTGTGTAATTTATTTCATCACTACTGCGCTTAAAACGGTGAAGGAAAATATCGTGATGAAAAACATGTCCTAGAACCAAAAAATCGACGACATGTGAAAGGAAGGAATGCCTATGACCAAGCAGTGAGAACATAATAAGCTGATAATTCTGGGCTCATTTTCTATCAAAGGAGAGAAAAGCGCTAGATTTGACCAATCACCAGAAAGACAAAAGCCGTTAAATGGATTTCAAAATAAGTGTTCAGTCAAATTAAGCAAGTCACGTCTAATTCCGAAGCGAGAATCGTCATCTATCGGAATCCTCAACATTTTAACCAATGAAAAACGATACTTTGTCTTTTGTTTTGGTTAGTGCGAAGAGATATTATTATTAGGGGAGGAGCAGTGACTCAACATCTATACCTGGCAAATTCCACTCCTGCGAGGTTCGCTTGTCGCGTTAACAGTATTTATATGTTTTGTTCTGTTGTCTGGTGCAATATTGGAGTTATTTGAGATTTGGTTTGACCTTAAAACATCTCGAAGTGTCAGGTCGTCATCACACTGAAAAAAAAAACAACGCGACTTTAATTATTATATTATTTTGTTCGCCATCAGGCTAACATTGTAAGCGTTAATAAAAAAAAAAATCTGTTGTCCCGTACGTTTGGGTCGAGCAGGAATTGATTTTTTATGGACCACACTGATTTTTTTTTCGCAATTACGATGATGAATCTCGGAGAAAGTTGTTCAGTTTAAATCTTGATTTTATTTTATTTATCAATAAAATAAAATCAAGATTTTTTATTCTAAAATATAAGGTATAACGTTAAGGTCGTTGATGGTTTATACGACATTCTTTAATATGACCACACCATTCTGATATAATTGTGGTGTAGGAGGCTTATTTATAAATAGAGCATAGTTTTGGCAAGTCCTTTACCGAGTCTCAATTTTAGCAAAAATATATGTTGCCTTGAAGTATTTGCTTCCCATTTCAACAGGTACTTACTAGTTCACCATCGTCGCTCACCAACCTTAATCCAGTTTGACACCCATTTAACAAGGGCTTTTGTTGTGGACCAAGCATTTGCCCACTCTCATCAAGCTCGCCCTTTTCAAGAGTACATATCATGTATTTGTCTATCACTGGTCCCATATTGGGGAATACATCATAACGCTTTTTGCATATCTCTTTATCCAGTATTTTAGTAGATGCATATCGCAACATTTCTTGGTTGTAATTTACAGTGTCCTCTGGCTGAAAGCATTTCAAAAAGTGATTAATTATAAACGGTGGATATCGTGACAGGGTGTACAAGGCCGATGTCAGTTGCAACGCAGAGAAGGGGACGCCCCAGAAGGACATACTCTAGGCCAGTGAATGCTCTTCTAGGGCGTCCCATGCGGTGTTATTGGTGAGGTTCTTCTAAAACCTCAAGTACGTAGTACCCGCAACCGACTTACGTGTATGACTTGGTATGAACGTGGACTACGCGTAAGGAGTCTTGAAGGTCATTAGCAGATTGGGATTTATAGTGCTGTTTACCCCTATGGGAAAAAGGCTGGAGTTTATATATGTATGTATCCTGACTAACTAGTGTCAATAAATGACCCGCCAGCACTAAATTGTGTAGGTACGGTGCTTTTAGAATGGATACTTTTGCCAAGCAAAAAGCTTCAAGCGGTTTTGGGCGATTCTGGAAGTCCATCATAAACAGAGTCGTCTAGCTAGTGTCAATAAATTGTACAGAACCCCAAAAATATCGCAAATACATTTACAAAGTGTTGAGTATGTGTCCGTGTGCCTACGCACCGATAAGTACGTATCATCTTGGCTTGTTATTATTTTAATTACTGAAAACTTAACTATGTTTTTTGGCTCGTTTACATTCATCTTGAGAGACAATGATATGAAATAAAAAGGAGTAAATGATAGAGTGACGACTGATTGGGGAGAATGGAAGAAAAAAGCTTGGCAAATAACGGTAACTACGTTAGACAACATAAGACACAGCTAGTTTAAAATATTCAGTGCCTATGCGCTGAATATTTTATATATAGATAAGTCGTTCAATGTAATGAACGACTTATCTATATAAGTCGTTCATTACATTGCCTGCATAGGGCCAAGAGTAGCGGTCAAACCGAAAGTCGGTTTTTGGCCGAAGCCGAAGTAGATTAAGCAGCTATCACAACCGGCCAAAGTCGAAGAACCCTATGAAATTCAGATCAGGATTGACTCAAACTGAATAATTATTTGTAAGTAGTTACAAGGTATATAGAGAATGAATTTTGATATTTAGTCTATGTATGAATGTAATACTAGCATTCAGCTGCAGCCGGTAAGACCGGAAGCCGACCCTGATCAAAACTGGGAAAAGTCTAGGTAGATGATGAGTGTAGGTATGAATGTTACAATGAAGACCCCTAGATTTGGTTAAAGCCGAAGATTCTTCGGACACTAGTCATAAAGTAAAAATAAATTCTTACTTTCCGCCACTTTTCCGTATGTCCCCAGCCAAGTACCAAGGCATCTGTACCAGGTTCTTGGAACCTCGCTTCAAAGTTTATCGGTATCGTGCTTGGTATGTACGAACACAACGTTTTATACGACTGGTCTCCGAAATCATAAGGTGATTCCACCTTCACCAAAGCTATGTCTATAAATGACCACTTCTCTAGTTTATCATATTGTAATTCGTATTCTGAAAGCAAATGAGTTAATTGGTGTTTGTTTTTTGGAGGTTGGAAGTCAACTCAAGGAACTTGAGCAGTCTAGATTGACTATCTACATATTTATTTTTTGGAACAGCAATTAAAATCATTTCACAGTTATTATGCTATGTGAAAACTGAAACTGCTGAAGCAAAAACCTTTGACATTAATAAAATCAGTGTTAATACGTTCTACACATTTTGACAATAATAGCATAAACATTATTACGGTTTTGTGGCCTTGGCCATCATTCGATCAAAACTTTTCTCCTCCTTTTACTCTGTCTCTTATGTGCGTGTCATTAAATACACTGGGACAAATCCGAACCTACAGTCCAAGATCAAATCAAATCAAATCAAAATCATTTATTTCAAGTAAGCCAATTACAGGCACTTTTGAATAGTCAAACAACAATAAAAATGAAGCTACAGTCCCAGTCACAAGACATAATAACTTGTGAAAGTACTGTAGTTGCCCATTCCAAAGCGTAGATCTCTATGGAGAAGAATGGGCAAGAAACTCCATGGACACTCTTTTAAATCAGAATCTTGTTACAAAACTTTGGTTACATCATTCATGTTGAGATGGTACATTATGTGAGAACGATGTAGCATGACGTGCACGATAAAAGTGTCCAAAGTAAAATAAAAAAGACAATTAAAAGATAAAAAATAGATGAGAGGGTAAGCAAATAAAGTATCTTGACCTGGCTCGCGAGGCTGTTGACATGTGGGATATGAACTCAGTGATCATTATGCCGATAGTATATTCAACCAATAGCTTAATTGCCAAGAGTTTCGACCAATACGTGAAAAGGCTCTCGTTGAGCAGCTGGATCAACGGCTTGATCCAGAAAGCAGGGTTCCTGGACACGGTTCGTATTGTTAGGAGGTTCCTCTCTCTGGGGCCCTGACTGCGCGCGTCGGCAGCTTCGACCATGTTGCCGATTCCAGTGAGCTACTATTTTTTATACAGTCTGCTACGTCCAATAACAAATTATCCAACCAGATGGGGGGCCTAAAAGTAATATTGCTATAACAGGTGTTGGATCAGTCACAGGCCAAAAAAGTTACTCACTCAGAGGTGTACAAGTGTATACAACTTTCTTTTTCTTTGTTCTAGTACAAAGATCATTTTCGATATTTTCGTCTTTTACGTATTTCTTGTATCCTGCAATGGCGTACATGTATTCAACATCATCTACGCAGGCTGCTGATGTGACGATGAATAAAGTAGATACTAGGGCGCCGCCACACACCCAGGCATCATATATTCTATCTGATCCGGGTGCTTTTACTAAGTATACCTGCAAGTTTAAAATAATGCGATAACGTCATGCCTGTAATCACAAAAAGGGTAGGGTGAGGGTACCCTGGCGCCTCTGCAGCGACTCCTTAAAGAGGGGATCGCCACAATTGTAGCGTGCCCTGCACACACGGGATTGTGATAGTCGCTCTCGTCATGTGATCGCGCGGGAACTCTGTCCACTGAGCGGCGATTTGGATTTGTCCACTTCTGGCAGCGGAGTTCCCCCCTAGCGTAATGCCTCCGCGCGCCAATCGCGCAGGCGCGCGAGGAGGCCTCCAGATCCCATAGTGGCAATCCAGATGGGAGGCTTGCCATCTCGCCGGACTGATAACCAGTATTAACAAGGAGTATTGTATTACCCAGTTCTAAACTAAAAAACCAGTACGATAAACATAAAACAGAAGGCGGGAAAAAATTGCAAACTTGTGTGGAAATTTATATACACCAAAATGATTTACTATCATCAGAAATAAACCCATCTGAAGCAACAAATAAGGTAAGCCACTATTTTGTCAACGTTGGTAAAAACTTGGCCGAAAAATCCTTAAATATTAATCGTCCTCCCACTCAAAACCCAACTAGGACATCTTTCAAATTAAAATCTTTTGTTTTACTAGATACTGACGTCAACGAAGTAATTATAATAATAAACGGATTAGAGGAAGTCTCGCAACTGGATGGGATGATATACCCAATATATAATTAAAAGATTTAAAAACCTACTGGCCCCTCCGCTGACCCACATTAGTCATGTCATCATCTGCCTAGCCTTTTACCAACTACGTTGGGTTCGGTTTCCAGTATAACCGGATGCAGCTGGATTATTGTATTTTACATGATGCATCCGGTTAGACTGATGATCACTTACTATGTATCTTTTTTCCGTAGACACCGGCTCGCCATCTTTGATTCTTCTCGCACACTCGCACACTGAAATAAACAAAAAAAAGCCAATTAATATTGTTCTAATACGAGTAGTACCGATTTAAACATTAACAAATAAGTGTAGATATGCAATGCATATCTAAGAGCAGCGGTGGCCAAGAGCAGCGGTGGCCCAGTGGTAGCAGCCCCGACTTACGAGCAGTAAGTTGTAGGTTCGAACCCAGGCAGCCGCATTACTTTGTGTAATTTATTTCATCACCGCTGCTCTCAAAACGGTGAAGGAAAACATCGTGAGGAAACCGGCATGTCCTAGAACTAAAAATTCGAAGACATGTGACATCTACCAACCCGCACTGGGCCCGCGTGGTGGATTACAGCCCATTCCCTCTCATGGAGAGGAGGCCTGCGTCCCAGCAGTGGGAACAATATAGGCTGATGATGATGATGATGATGATGCAATGCATTGGAAAGATAGAATAAATACTCTGTAAAAGATGCATTATCATCAGCCTACAGTAGTCCACTGTTGTGCATAGGTCTCTCCAATCGCACACCACTTTTGCCAACTCTCATCTAGCTGCTATCAGCCAATCAGCGAAAATAATTTCTCCATCGAACCTGAAGACTTCCAACCTTACGTTTATAGGCTCTCGGTCTCCACTCAAAAACACTTCTACGGGTAACCGATGTGTACAGAGGAATCATCATCCAACACCTGAACACACAGTGCTGGGTATATGTATATATGTATAGCACACTATTATATTTGACGACACGGTTGGCGCAGTGGTTGAGCGTTCGACTGCTGCGCTACGTGTCGCGGGTTCGATCCCCGCACGGAACAAATATTTGTATGGCCTACAGATAGTTGTTTCGGGTCTGGCTGTTTGTGTATGTGAGTTTAAATGTTTGTGAACGCACCCACGATGCAGGAGAAATTACTAGTGTGGGGCAACGTTTTTTTTAAAAAAAGAAAGATATGGCCTTTCACTTCTTGTGAAAATCTCCACTTTTGTATGCGAGCCTCATCCATGTGATCCTCCTATGGCGACAATGTTGCCTGCTCATCTGACCATCACACGAACAACAATTCTTTCCCCAAAGACGCTACTCAGTCACAGCTATACTCAGTTTTCTTAATTATTAATTTTCCCTTTAATCATCTAGATTCTAAATTGGCCAAAATCTGCTGCAAAAAAGCCAAAAGTCAAAATAATTTATTTTACATAGTAGTCGTTTTATCTAGCCAGGCAGATAAAACAGGTTACTTTCAAACTTCCTCCAATATACTCATAAATATAAGGATCCAATGAACCCTTTTTGTTTTCTTCCTTTTTTTGTTACAATGGGGACGCCTACGTCCAACGGTGATTGTCTTTCGACTTGGTGATGATGATTATGATAAGAACTACTGTACTTGTAAGCCAAGTTTGTTAAATAAAGGGTGTAAAACACCCCTTAACGAAGCCGAAAGGCACTGGTTCTCCCTGTCATTGCGATATTTTTTTTGTTCTACACCATACCTGGGAACCTTCTAGTTACGGAGATATCCTAATATCTCCGTAACTAGAAAGGTCAAAGTTCCAACTTTTTGACAAGTATTTTTTTAAATACAAGTTTTTAATGTAAGATTTTTTCTTTAAACACCTCCACGACCCCCGTACTATTCAATCCGTCCATCAGCACAATGTTTTGAGTGCGTTACATTGAGTTCTACCACCAAACATGATTTTACACCCCCCAAAAAAAGTCGTTTCCCAGCAATAATTTCTGCGTAAAGTTACTTAGTTTCATGTACAGAGTGCTTGGTTGACGGCTTCGTGATGAGGTGATTTACACCGTGTATATTCATCAAATGCATAGGTAGCCCTTTTGCCTGACTACCAGTATTTGACATTGAGCTACTGCCTATCTGATTTTCACAACCCACTTAGTACTGGGTAATACGAAACCCCTTGTTAAGCCTGGTTGTCAGACTTTCGTTCCACTGACTACCTGTAACGACTGTCAAAGATCTACAAATGACAAACACGAGGCACGGAGGAAACTTAGTATGTAATGGAAGGTCACCAATCCACAGACCAGCCTAGGCAAGCGCTGCTCAACCTGAAGATTAAGGCAAGCGACTGTTTCGTTTGTTAAATGTATTATGTTCACTTAATTCCTTAACACAGTGTAGCGCTTCTTATCAAAAATTTGTTTTTCATCTTGCTCTTTGTCCAAGTCCAAGAATGATACTCACCATAAAAAATATTCAAAAAGAACACAAGATCCAACTTTAAAGCCACCATTGAAAAACTTGAACTCCTAACGAAATAAATTATAAGTACCTAATCTTAAATTTACCTTTGAAAGATTGTGGCAAATAATGAAATTATAGTTGTATAAAAAAACTTTTATTGATTTAATCAATTTTCTCCATTTTCTGATTAAGAAACAAGACTCTTTGATATCTCGGTTAGATTGTAAGAATAATCTGTTTTATTTTAACTTGATACTGGATTTAATCTAATGACTTTAAATGTAGGTATTTTATAAAATAAAAAATATTACGAAATAAATTAAAGGGGTTATCGAAAGTAGCTCCAAATAGTTCGTATTTATAAGGTAACATTAGAGCGTGGCGCCAAACTTCGTTTGACTCTTCCGTCTGCAATCACCAAAAAAATAGTGCGTGGAGTCCCTCCGCGCGGAAGAAGTGAAACTTCGTAATACTACACTCATGCGTTCGAGTGCCGCGCATTCACTCTCGATCTATCTCGTTCTATTCCCCCTCCATGGTAGCGTTAAACGTTTAACGCAAGCTTGTTGGAAGTCGCATAAAGTAGTTTCACTTCAAAAATCTGTCGTAAATATTAAGACATGACACAAATATTGAGAATGTTACATGATTGTATATAGAAAAAAAACAAAATGTCAAATTCTAAAAACTTTTATACAATTTCAATCAAAAAGGAGTAAAGAATCTCATTGTAGGAAGAGTAACACCCTTATCTATAAATAAGTCTAGTACTTGAGTAAAAGTAATTCCTTATGATAGGATTTTTATGCTATAGTTTAGTAATTGCTTGAAGTTAGAACTTTCAAAAGTTAGAATTCCTAGCTTTGCTTTCTTTGACAGTTCTTACTTCGTCTAAATTCTTGTTTATTGCAGTAAAATGTTTGTATAAGCAATTACTTAAACTCAGGTTATTACTATAACTTGACTATAGATACGATTGTTTTATTTGTAGAGTACAGCTAGAAGTGTTAATACTCGTGCTGCACGTGTAATATAACCACTGTGGAAACGAGTTTTGTCGACGAAAGAATTGACGAAATGACAGATTGTCAGTGTCTATCTGTCATTTTGACGATTCTTCCGTTGAAAAAACTCGTTTCCACTGTGTCATGCTCTACGCATGCTGGTTTAGAAAAATGACTAATGATTTACTGTTGTACAATTTTTCAGTGATTTTCCTGCAGTAAGCTTGTCACGTTTTTCAATAAATAAATTTAACGTGAGATTAATTATGTATAACAACAAGCTTGTTGCAAAAAAAAAGTTTTAAAAACAATTTTTTTTCGTGATTAATGATTGATATTACAATTTTTTTTCGTATATTGCTATCATGGGTTACATAAAAAATAATAAGTCCACAATCTTTGGGAGCGCGCCATATTGGATTTAGAATGACGTCACTAAGCTTAGCTTAGCAAAATTTGACCTTGTTTAGTGACCTAAACAAGGTCAATCATGCAACTGAATTTACTAAAAATGGGAATGCACGGGAAATGGATACCAAAAAAGGCAATTGTAGTGCAAAATAACATTTAATTTGTATTTACAACTTACTTTATAAAACGTGGAAATAAAGCATAAAATATCAAACAACTTTACAGTTAGTTTTCAAATGTTAAAAGGGACCTGCTGTCGTAAATGACTTTGAGTCTTTTCAATTACTTTAGGAGCTTCGTTCATGTTGCTTGGTTTAGGCCCATTATATAATTCAGGCCTATAAATTGGTGCGGGCCTGTTGATTTGTACTGATCCGGTTGGTGCTGGTTCGTTATTCTGTACATATTTGTTGATTGTCTTAGGTTTGAAACTTAGCTTAAACCTTTTCATCGACGCTTGAGCAGGCCCATTGTTTGACGATGGCGCTTTGTACGGTATATACTTATCATTTGTCATCATAGGTATACCGACTGGCGCATGCGGGAAAGTTGCTTGAAAATTTGTGTTTGGAGCATTATTCTCATTAATATTTGGCGCATTTTGGACGCCATTGATTTTAAACCTGTTTGTTGCACGATCGACATTTACAGGAGACTTCTCATTTAATGGATACCTTTCATTTGGTGAATTCTTTACATCAGGTTTTATTAGATGCTTTTCGTGATCCGCAGGCCTGCAAGTAATTGTATGTGAATAATTTATATTTTTATTTTTGATTCCGTGTTTACCATTTTATGTGTTTGCTATCATATCTGGAAGATATCATATTTTAGATAATTTAGTTAAAATTACTTACCCGGCTGGATGTAATAACCACGATATATGCCTCACCATTGTAGGATGCTTTTCATCTCCATCAGATTTTTTGCAGAACGCCCGCCTGTTAAGAAGAAAATTACTCGTTTCATTTTCTTTCCCTGATTCTACAGTTTCATGCGACTTTATAGAAAATGTTCAAGGAGTAGACATTGTTATTTATTTTTTTGCCAAGTTGCCTCGTTCCTGTTTATTCCCACGTGCACACGCTTCGCAACATACTTATTAAAATACATTATGTATTGGAATATCTAGACAAACAAACGGCTACAGATCAGTTAAAAAAATAAACTCACCTGTGTCTATTATCTGAAGGAGAGACCTCATCACTGTGAGCTCGTTCCATTGTATCAAAGTTACTTTGGGCTAATATACAATCCAAAAAAGCACCGTTACACTGAGTGCTGGTATACAAAAAAGGCCCGCTACATTTTAAATCATCTGCGACTTTAAACACGGAAGCAACTCCGATGAGAACCTCGTGAGCCCCCACCCAAGTGACTAATGGTCCTCCGTGGTCGTTCTGAGGACATTTACAGAAAATCTTATTTCAAAACGGGGTGGAACGGTAGTTTTTTGTCACAATAGACATGAGTAAAGGCTATTGTTAAACATTTGTCTTAGAGAAATTGAAATGGCGAGAATTCATGTGGTCATCTAAGTAATCACCTAAGGGCGATTTCAGATTAACGTACTTTCAGCGCGTCAAAACTCCATCGCTTTAGAAGCGCGTGTAGGCGCGTACCTATACGCGTACTTTTTGCCACACTATACGCTAGTCTGCATCCTCTCTAAGTCTTCTAGACTAACAATGTCATTGAAAAAAGTTTTAAAACTGTGTTTCAAAATCCAAATATTGAGAATGATGAAATACTATAATTAACGTACCCACCTGACAGATTCCATACCTTCGTGCATCTCTAACGGTTTCGTTAAAAACACGAGTTTTGTTTGACATAATAGGTTTTTTAAACAAGACAGTTCTATTGGTCATCGTAGTTCTTTTGTTAGAAGCAGACCTATTGATTGCTGTTCTGTTGGTCCGATTGGATTGAGTAGTTCTATTGGTTTTAGCTCTTGTTTTGTTGATATTATTAATATTTCGTATTTCAGTAATTAAGGGGTTAGATTCATTTATTTTTCTGCGCGTTTCGTCATATTCGTAACCTTCTTCATATTCATCACATTCCTGAAACAAGAACATATTTTATATTTTATTATCATACACATTTTAAAATATTCCTTTAAAATGCAATCTAAAAAATTTTTTGCCCAGCATTATCGGTGCCGAACAGGGTCCAAGCTACCGGCCGGCAGTCAGGGCTCGAGAGAAAGGAACCTCCTAACAATAAGAACCGTCTCCAGGAGTACCACTTTCTGAATCAAGCCTTGATCCAGCTGCCTAACGACAACCTTCTTATGTATTGCTCCAGGCAATTAAGTTGGATGATCGGAACGGAAGGTAACAAATGATCGCTGAGTTCATATTCCACATGTCGACAACCTCGCGGATCAAGTCAAGATACTTGAATTGCTTGTCTTTCTCGGCTTGCACGAGGTTTTCGTCTTGTGGGACCGTTATGTCAGCGATCATTGCGCCGCTCTATATACGTATTATTGTTTTTTTTTTTATTATTTTAGGATTTCTACGTTAGGTATAGTTAAGACTTTTAAAGGGTCATGGGCAATTTTCTATGAAATCTGGGAGATTTTCATTCATTTTCAAGTATCTTTATTTGCCATAAAAATAATAACAAAATGCACTTATCCTAAACTACATTAACACATTACAATTTAGACACTTTATTAGGCTAGCAATACGCCGTTCAAAGCTTATAAGAGATAGTGTTAGCTGGTAATTATATAAACTTAACACACAATATTATAGGTATATAAAGACAAAAATATAAATTATTTAGTTAATTATAATAATTTACTGCTTGCATGTAGGTAAGACGAGAAAATATTTAAATAGTTAGCTGATCACAGTGATCACGCAGTCTACGTATGTAAACAAGCAAACGAGCGACCAGTCAACGATCAGCGGACGGAGCCTCCCTGCCGCCCGCGCTCCAGCTCAATAGCGACCGGGACAAATAATAGCTTAAAATTAATAATTCTCTCCATACTATGACAATTAATAAGTACCAATAAGTAGATATTTCTTGATGCCATGTAAAGCCAAGGGGCGGCAAAAAAACTCTGAAAGGTTATGCACTAACCACACGAAAAAGAGGAAGAGTACTTATGTCGCTGGACAGTAGAAAAAGAGCTACTTGAAGCATGTTCCCTTTTCCTTGTTTTACATTTTTAAGATACACTTCAATTATGTGAGTCTTACGTCCATTTAGGCGATGACTCAAGCTGAAACTGAGACCGTATAATATTTCATTACCATTTTACAAAGAGTATTTTCCTAAAGTTTTCGGTATTTAAGTAACACTGTTGTTTTTATTGCTGTCGCTTTAATTACAAAATTACTTACATCTATAGCGTCTTCTGGATTAGTCGCCCATGATTTTCTTTTAGCACATCCATTAGCAAGAGGTCTGTCGTTTATTCCATTTGCTGAGTCAATTCGGTCCCCATAGTCATTTAATTCGCCACCGCCTAAAGTACATATCATATAGGTATCTATAACGTCAACCATTTTTCCGTACTCTTCATACTGGATTTTGCATTCTTCTTTGTCTATTATCATCACGGGGGCATACTTTAAAGTTTCTTGATTATAATTTCTTGTATCTTCTTCCTAAATAAAAATATTAATAATTTTTAATAGTCATGATTTAGTCCAATAAAGGGTGTAAAACACCTCTTAACGAAGCCGAAAGGCACTGGTTTTCCCTGTCATTGCGATATTTTTTTTGTTCTACACCATACCTAGGAACCTTCTAGTTACGGAGATATTAAGGGTCAAAGTTCCAACTTTTTGACAAGTATTTTTTTTATATACAAATTGTCAAAATCTTACTGATGTAAGATTTTTACTTTAAACACCTCCACGACCCCCGTACTATTCAATCCGTCCATCAGCACAATGTTTTGAGTGCGTTACATTGAGTTCTACCACAAAACATGATTTTACACCCCCCAAAAAAGTTGTTTCCCAGCAATAATTTTTGCGTAAAGTTACTTAGTTTTATGTACAGAATGCTTGGTTGACGGCTTCGTGATGAGGTGATTTACACGGTGTATTATGATTTATTTCGATTATTATTAGTTTAATAATTGCGAATGCTGAAATGATTGTACCTTCTAATAAATGTGACTTTCTCCGTCTCTGAGATAATCTAAGATTGGACGAGTTGCTATGATTGTTTGCTAGATGTTGTTGCTATTTCAACTCATGATAGAAAAACTTATTTTTTAAAATATTTACAGTAGAAACCTTTTCCATTGCTGTGCAGTATGACACTACATACACGCAACTTTAACATCATCATCAGCCTATATTGTTCCCACTGCTGGGATGCAGGCCTCCTCTCTATGAGAGGGAATGGGCTGTAATCCACCACGCGGGCCCAGTGCGGGTTGGTAGATGTCACATGTCTTCGAATTTTTAGTTCTAGGACATGCCGGTTTCCTCACGATGTTTTCCTTCACCGTTTTGAGAGCAGCGGTTATGAAATAAATTTCACAAAGTAATGCGCCTGCCTGGGTTCGAACCTACGACTTACTGCTCGTAAGTCGGGGCTGCTACCACAAGGCCACCGCTGCTCTCATAAACTTAACATAAATAAGTTTATTGTAATTATACCTTTCGCCATCCAACTGTATGACCCCATCCGAATACAACAGCGTCAGTCTTGGGTTCTTGATGTTTGGCATCGTAACCAATTGCAATTGCGCTTGGTATGTAAGAACATAGTGTCTTAAACGATTGGTCATTGAAATCGTACGGTGATTCCACTTTTGCCACACCTATGTCTATAAGGGACCAAGTATCCAATCGTTCGTACTTTAATTCGTATCCTGAAAATAGGTAAGTGTTTTATATGGATTGTCTGTATGGAAGCAATTCGATCGGTGTTTATTTATCTGTACTTAAAATATTGTAAAATTTAAGAGTTTGTTCGTTTGAACACGCTAATCTCAAGACCTACTGATTAGTATTGAAAAAATATTTTAGTGGTGGATAGCCCATTAATCAAAGAAAGATATTATTGCAAAAATGGGGAACATTTATCCCTCTCTCTGTAAAATGTAACTGACGAAGTTGCACGGGTCAGCTAGTAGTGCATATAAAAACTTAAAAAAGGAAATTACATCAAAATTGCAGAGCACACAGGTAGTGCTTATTTTTTTTTATTTTATCTACCTTAGCTAGTACAGTAGTGGCTAGAATTCTTTGTGAGGAAATTCTTGCAGGGATTTACTACTAGCAAGCCTAATGTTATCACCCTGCAAAGTAGCTGCGTTCCAATTTGTAAGGTGGTACGCACGGCGACAAATCAAGCTAACAAAACCAGTTAATGCGGATCTCTCAAGGTACGGGAAATCTATACAAAACGAGGCCGTGTTATACTGGAAATGTGAACCTTAATGTGTCACCGTGTAGACATTTTTTGTATCTGTATCTGGATACAACACGGGAAGCAAGAGAATTTTGGGGAAAAGACAGGAAAGGAAAAGGCCTTTTTTCACCGGGAATGGTGAAGAAATTATGTACTACGTACACAAAGCGTGTATGACCAGATGCATGAACGTGAACGAATCAAAAGGAGTGTTTAAGGATCGTTGAATGTGGCGTTGGATAGTTGTTCCTACTCCTATAGAAAAACGTGTTTTTTATATCTCATAACTCTAGCTAGAGCTATATTCTATAAGTCTGTACTAATCCTTACCACTGTCTTTTAGATTTTTTTTTTGTTTTTTTTTTGCGATTGTTTAGCTATTTGTGAAAACTTGTAATTGGCTATATTGATTTATTAACGTAAGTATTGTGTCTGCCTAGCTGTAAGTTTTTCGAAAAAAATTAAATTAAATTAAATTAAATGAAACGAAATGAAATAAAATCTAACACTACACTCTCGGTGTGTATAGATATCGAAGTTTCATTGATAAATACGATTAATTAATTTTCATTAAACCAATCGTTCATATTTTAAGCTATGAAAAGGCGATGATGTCATATTTCACGCAAGGCTGTTTTCCATTAATAATCGCAACTTTGTTGAATTATGTATAAAAAAAGGAAAACAAAAATAAATATCTCACCCATACCGTTGAGTTATGGGATATCAAAAAAAAAAACACGTTCTATATTTCTTTTCAGTACTTACCATCAGGATAACAAGTGTATACCACTTTCTTTTTCTTTTTGCTGGTACAAGCATCAGTCTCGATCTCATCGTCAACAACGTATTTTTTATATCCTGCTATGACATACAGGTAATTAACATCCTTGATACAGGCGGCCGATGTTACCACAAATTCTGATGTAACTAAAGCTCCACCACATAGCCAGAAATCGTAACCAGAGTCTGACAGCGGTGCTTTGACAAGGTACACCTGTAAAAATAACATAATATCACGCATGTAATCCCCGAAGGGTTAACCAAACGTGTACTAAATAGTACACCCACATTTTGCCAGTTATGTTTAAGTCCCATGTAATATTATGATAACATTATGACGACAGGGTTTGCGCAGTGGCTAAGCGATTGACTCCTGTGCTGTGTGCCGCGGGCAAGGTTTTTAGTTAAAAAAAAATGAGATGCAAGCTTACTGCCATCAACCTTGCACAAATCCAGATCTCCGTGGTTCACTTAAAAATTCCTGATAGAAAAACTCAATAACACTTTGCCCGACCCGGGAATCAAACCCAGGACGTCATGCTCAGAATTCGGCCAGATTGCCGTTTGGGTAAGTATAAGGGAAGGGAAGGGAGAGTAGAACTGTGCACCTGTAACTGGGAGAGTAGAATTTACGCACACACTTTTTATAGTATCACCAGCGCGACTAGTCTTTTTTAAGAAAAGCCGGCATGATCAAAAATAGTTAGATATTAGATAGACATACTTTTTGTTTGTAACTAGATATTTTATTTATTTATTTAAACTTCACGTACATTGGTGGTACATAGGCGGACTTAATGCCACAAGGCATTCTCTACCAGTCAACCTTTGGGTCAAATAGGACAGCATTGTGGTAGAGTACAAAAAAAATAAAAATAATATGATAAATACCATTTAGCTAACATAAACTGATATGCATAAATAGGTACATGCTAATAAATATATATACTGATCAAATAAACTAATATATAATATAATACATACAAATAATCCCTAAAACGAGAAACCTTACAATAAATACTAAGACTGACAAACTAGGTTGCGAGCAATCTATTCTGACTTCAAATAGTACTTCCGAACTACTCTTTTGAAAGCCATTTTGCTTTCAGCTTTTTTAATGCCAAGGGGTAGCGCGTTCCAGAGTTTAATTGTTGAGACAACGTAAGTAGTGGACATAAAACCAGTACGGTGTGAAGGAATTTCAAGGAGTAGGTTATTAGAAGCTCGAAGGTTACGACTGTGAGAACTGCCCAACACTTTGAAACATTCTTTTAGGTAATCTGGAGCACAAGGATCGTTCATGATGTTGAAGAGCATCTCTGATCTGAGGGACCTCCTACGCCGGATAGGCAGCCATTTAAGCTGAGAACGGTATGAAGAGATGTGATCGTATTTACGTAGGCCAAAAATGAAGCGAATGAAATTGTTGAGAAGCGAATGCAATTGTTGAGAAGCGAATACAATTGTTGAGAAGATTATTTTGTTTCTGAAATAATATTTGTCTAACAAATTCATTTATTATCGTTAGTGAGCATTGTCCTTTATGTAAACCAAATTATTCAAAGTACTTATTGATGTCTAGTTCTTTTTGTTTCGACGGTATGTCCATTATATTATTATTCTTGGGACCAGTAAGTGGCCACTCATACAGAACACAGAGTAATATACATACATATACATTAAAATTGACGCAAAACTAAAGTTCCACCACGAGGCCTCATATCAATGCAAAAAAGCTATAACCGAGTGTATAAAAACTAACTTATGAAGAAACAGAGCATATTCTAGTCAGACTTACATGAATACTTATCTCTTTATTAGAATGAGACCTTGTGATTACCAAAAAAATGTTTGAAGTGAAACTTCTTATGCGACTTCCCACAAGTTTAACGCTACCATGCAGGGGGAATATTTTATATAACTCACTAAGAGATGGCAGTATTACAAGATTTGTGACTACGTAGTTCTACTAGGTACGCCAGATGGCGTGCAAACAGTCATGCATTCGACTCTTCGGTGTGCCCAGCCTTCGCTCAATTTCCATGAGTAGAATAACCTCGATAAACTTATGTTATAATCATGTAATAAAAATAATACAACAAGAAAACAACAAAATATTATTTAGAAGCTCAATAAAATAACGAGAGTAAATGGCACTCGAACGCATGCGTGTATAATACTCCACGCACAGATTTTTTAATATACACTTTATTTGACCAACTTACCACGTATCTTTTCTCAGCTTTCACATCTAACCCTCCTTCTATTCTTCTTTCTGAATTAGACACTAAAATCATAAGTATAAATAAAAAAGGTTCACTTAGCTAGGCCAGAAGGTCTGTTTTCATTCTAACTCCGTGCCCTGACCCAGTCGCGCGTATGTAGTACCAAAATTAAAGCACGCTCAAAAAGCGCGTCCACACGTTTTATTTTTTCGAACCATACCAACCCGACGGTGTTTAACTATGTTATTCGACGATCGCGTTGATTAGGATGCGGTCCTAGTTTTTAGATATCAATACTCCTAAACTTTTATAGTACATAATAATACAGGAAGGGACATCGCCGCACACACGGTTACCCAGAAATCAGCAAATGAGTCTAGATTTCTAAACCGCAGTTTCAAACAGCTGTTTATTTCAATCATCATCAGGCTACAACATTCCACTGCTGGACATATGGGCCTTCAATGGCCCGCCAGTCAACGCAATTTTCGGTAGCTCTCATCCAGTTGCTACTAGCCAACCTATGAAAATCGTCACTCCACCGACCCTGAGGGCGTACCAAGTTACGCTTGCCGATTCGCAGTCTCTACTCAAAAACACGTCTACACCATCGGTCATCGATTCTACTGATTCTACTGGTAATATGGCCGGCCCACTTCTGCTTCGTTTTTTTGTGAGCTGTGACGACAATTGTGGTTCTCTGTCGGATCACCTCGTTCCGGATGTGATCCCTCAGAGAGACTTCAATAATAGCCCGCTCCATATCTCGCTGAGCGACTATTTAATAAGTGACCAAAAATGTTAACGCTTGGGGTCTACATTCATGAACTGAATTCATGGTGGCCGCTTGTAGGTCGATTCTCCTTCCACCCGCATAACTGATTTGACACACGCTAATCTCAGTTCGTTCCCAAAACGCATATTATCGACTAATCCTGAAAGAGAAGATGTTTTCAGAAAATTTTACAAACCATGTATAAAAATGAAAAGCCACACTATTTCTGACTTTATCACGAACATTTTAAAAAGTTTCCTAAGAATTTTATTATAATAGAACTGCAATTAAAATGTATTGGACCTTGTCAATTTTATGATTGTATTGAGTATTTTTTATGATTGCTTGACTTACTGATAAAAATAATTATTACGCTTTTTGAAATCTCTATGTTAGACAGATCTGATGCTGAAATATATTTCGCTTGTTAGCGACAAAACGTTTTTTTAGTTAGACTAAATATCAATAAAACAATATTATTTTGCATAGAAAACTTTTACCATAATTATATAGACGAATGGTCTATTTTTTGAGTTACAAATAGCTCGTTTGTGACAAGTATGACTGCTTGTCACAAACGAGCAAATAGCTCGTTTGTCACAAGCAGTCATACTTGTCATGTTATGGTCATTTTATCTGGTTGTTTGAGAATTACATAATAATCAACACATATCTAAATTAAATTATTTTTTGATATCAAAATTACAATTTTAATACAAATAATAAACCATACAAATATTTAAACATTTAAAGGATTTTGAGGTCGTAATAGAAACTCTGGTTGAGCTCTAACCAAATAACTTGCTGGTTTGGTATTCGTATTTGGTTTTTTTTCAAATATTTTTTCTATGGAACTAGCTTGTTTGGTATTCGCATTTGGCTTTTTTTCAAATATTTTTTCAAAAGAACTTGCTGGTATGGTATGCATATTTGGATTTTTTTCAAAAGAACTTGCTGGTTCGGTGTTCATATTTGGCATTTTTTCAAATACTTTCTCATCACTGTTAAAATATAGAATTTCATCAAAGTTTGGATCCTCCATTTTGACTGGAGGTCTTATTGTTGCTGGAGGCCTATTTTTTGGAGGAGGTTCAATTTCTGGTGGACTCCTTAATAATGAGAAGGGGTCAAATTCTGGTGTTGGTCTCATTTCTGGTGGAGCCTTAATTTCTGGTGGAAGCCTATAAATTGGTGGAAGTTTCATTGCTGGTGAAGGCCCATATATTGGTGGAGGATTAAATTCTTGTGGAGGCCTATAAATTGGTGGAGGTTTCAATGCCGGTGGAGGCCTATATATTGGCGGAGGTTTCATTGCTGGTGGCGGCCTATAAATTGGTGAAGGTTTCAATGCCGGTGGAGGCCTATATATTGGTGGAGGTTTCATTGCTGGTGGAGGCATATATATTGGTGGAGGTTTAATTTTTGGTGGAGGCCTATATATTGGTGAAGGTTTCATTGCTGGTCGAGGTCTATTCCTTAGCGGAGGTATATTTATTTCTGAAGGCCTTTGTTGAAATGGAGGCCTTTGTTGAACTGGAGGCCTTTGTTGAACTGGAGGCTTTTGTTGAACTGGAGCCATTTGTTGAACTGGGGGCCTTTGTCTAACACGAGGCCGTCTTTTGGGTGGAGGGCCAATTTTTAATGAAAACCTATCGCTTGGTTCTTCCTCATCCTTTACTGGATTGCTATCTGAATCCTCTTTTATAATTGTTGCATACCGGTTTCTCGTCTTTTGCTGAACATGTGTACCACCTCCGATATTTTCATTTTCTGCAGGCCTGTAAGTATTTGAAGATTTATAAATAATTGTAGTCTACAGTCATAGACATTTTTTGTTACAGAAACAGTAAATAAATCGATGTTACCGAGTGTAAACTAGTTTTAGTGTTCACTAGTAATGTTTTGGAATATTTTAATGAAACTTTTTGCAGGTTTTACTAAATCAAATCATATACAGGGTTATTTGTAAAACACCGGCAACCTCTTAAGAGGTCATTCTACTCATCATTATGAACAACTTTTACTATGAGACCAAACCTAAAATCGCGAAAAAAAAATCAGCTGTTCCGTACTTTATGTTCACATAACTCGTCAAAATGTAGGGAACAGCAGATTATTTTTTTCACGATATCGGATTTGGTCTCATAGTAAAAGTTGTTCATAATGATGAGTAGAATGACCTCTTAAGAGGTTGCCGGTGTTTTACAAATAACCCTGTATATTGCAACCATAGCTTGGATGAACCCTTAGCCAATTATTTTACGCTTTTGACGCATAGCTGAGCGCAATTAGACAAAAAGTTGGAAAGCAGTTTGTATTGGGCGTATTTTCATGAGTCTTTTTTATTAATTTCCTAGAATTGTGGATATGAAAGCAAAAAATAAGCAGACAGGTCACACTATTTACGACCTTTATGGTCGCACCATTCAACAACAGGCCGGGTATGTTCCCAGTTCCAGTCCTAGACCAGCTATGTCAGATACACTGGACTCTTATGTTCTATTAAATCCTGGCGTTAATGAAGTTGTAAGTGTAATACATGAGTTAAAGGTCGTCTGTGCCGTGAGTTGAGATGACATTCTTAATACGATACTTCAAAGATTTAAAATAAATACTTAATTGCCCCTCCGCTAACTCGCTTTTTAAGATTTTTTAAGAAGATATGTTTTACCAAAGGAATATTCCTAAAATTGCTTAAAAACAGGGGTCGGCCCTGTATTTAAATCCGGGTACAAAACTTGTGTCATTACCGATATAACTTTTGCAATATTAACGGATCTCTCAAAGATTTTTGAAAGAATCATTAAGAACAGAATAATTAAATAAGTCTCTTGAAAATAAGAAATTGCTTTCAGATCAACAATTTTGTTTTAGGCCGAAAAGATCAAATTGACAAGTACAAATCTCGATAATGGCATTTCTTTGATCTTCCTCGACTTTGCCAAGGCTTTTGACAGAAAATCTTGTTTTTTAATTATGCTTGAAAACATTGTGATAAGAGGAGCAGTTATAATTGTTATCTGATTATCACAGCGACGGTCACCTGTGTGTAAAAATGGGTCAGTACACGAGCTTTGAACTTAAAAGTAGTGATTATGGAATGCCACAAGGCAGTATTTTCGGCCCGACTTTGTCTATCAGTATTATTTAAATGACCTTTTCCTCTTGAAACTCCAAAGTGGTGTTATTATGTCTCATGCGGATGGTACAGCTCTAGTGTTTTCAGGTAAATCAAGAGCTGAAGTCTATGAACTTGCTCAGAATAGCTTTAATATTGTGCTTAATTGGCTTCATAACTAAATTTTAGCATTAAATTCAGATGAAACCCAAGATATTTTATTTACAATGTAAACTATATAGCACAACGCTTTCTAATTTAAACATTAATTTCAACTAAAAGCGACGATTTGAAATACCTAGGCGTCACGATTCACACAAACTTTAATTTTCGTAAACATATCGATTTATTAACACTAAAGTGTGAAAACAATATACATTTTTAAGAATTTACGTGACTTAGCCGTCTCTGAATTAATTAAACAGCATTACTTGGCGTTGTATCAATCTATTCTTATCTACTGCATAACCTCCGCCATGGTGCCCCAAAATCAATACTACCCCTAAAACACATGCTCAAAAAGCAATTTAAAAATTCACCACCTATCGCCCATTTAGATTCTCCATACACCAGCTTTACATGGCATGTGAGGTGCTAACTTTTCTAAATATAGTTTTCCTGCAGCACACTGAAATAGGGTTTGAACCAGTTCCTTCAGATAAGAGAATTTGGATAGGTTTGCACTAACCCTCAGATAAAAATGCTTTCACATCAAAAATAAATCAGCTTCCAGTATAAAACTTTAATTACCTAGTCGATCCAAAAGTATATAAAAAAAGGTATTTTCTTCTTTGAATTTCTTTTTTAGCACTTACCCATCGGGGTGGTCCTTCCACGATACATAACTTTCAATCGTATCAAAGCCCTTCACGTTTGGAGCACTGTCGCATAATAGAGCCTTCCTGTAAAGCAAAACTTCAAAGTAATTTTTATCCTTTGATGACTTTGCTTTATCTATATCTATATATAGGTATAATAAAAAAACCCCCGACACAAAAAACCTCTAAAAACCAAAAATAAAATAATCCAAGCGTCTTAGCGTCGGGGGTCCGCTTTATTTTGTGCTTGTACTAAGCGGTCTACTTAGCGGTCCCCGGTTTTTTGTGTCGGGGGTTTTTTTTAAATTTTAATTTAATTTTTATTTCATGCTTTTTAAACTTATATTATTTTATCTAAGCCTTGACTGTCCCAATCTTGGGCATAGGTCTCCCCATTGCTTCCACTTTTCTCGGTGTTGCGCGTCTTCTCGCCAATAAACGAAACAGCTAAATAAAAAAAAAACATTTTTGGGGTGAGGGGGGGGTGCAACTACCCCCCCTGGCGATGCCCATGTTGACAAGTGACAAGATTTCAAATTTCGAATCGACCAGACCTGTGGAAGTTGTTCCCTTCAACTAGAAAAGACGTGATTACCATCAAACGTCTGAGTAGATTTTTTCGAAACATAGCTAAGAACACTCTTAAATTAAATCACCTTTCAAACGAAACCAATTTTATCAAAATCGGTACATCCGTTTAGGAGCTACGATGCCACAGACAGACACACAGATACACAGACACACAGATACACACGTCAAACTTATGACACCCCTCTTTTTTGGTCGGGGTTAAAAATGAATCCCTATTTCCCTTGGTCACGGCATCACGCGTGAACGGCTGGACCGATTTCGATAATTCTTTTTTTGTTTTGTTTGTTATTGTCAGGAGACGGTTCTTAGGTAGGTAGGTAGGTAGTAGTAGGTAGGCAGTAGTAGGTAGGTAGGTAGTAGTAGGTAGTAGGTAGGTAGGTAGTAGTAGGTAGGTAGCAGTAGGTAGGTAGCAGTTTAGTTTTTTGTAGCAGTTGTTGTTTTGGATTTATCTCTGTTGAGCTCCGTAAAAATATATAAAGTGATTTAACTCAGACCAGACTACGTTTTGAGCTTTACTGTCGTACAAAATTTAGCTATTATGTTGCACCTACTTAGTTTCATGTCTCCATAACACTTAGGTAGACTCGTAGCAAAAGCCTAAGGCATTAAGTCCGCCATTCTACAGTAACTTTTAAAAATATTCGTAAATAATCGAATATATGACTTACCTAGCACTTACAGATTCATTCTGCCCTCTTAAAATATTTGCTCTCCTATCGCCTAAGACACAACCTATAAAGGCGCCGTTGCACATTGTGCTGGTATACAAAAAAGGTCCAATGCATTTATTCGTCTCCGTTATTTTAAAAACTGAAGCTATTCCAATAAGCACCTCTCTTTTGCCCACCCAGGTAACAAGTGGGCCTCCATGATCATTCTGGGAATTAAAAGTTATTTAAATATTATGTTTAGTTATTTTTTTAGGCTGTCCTTAACGATACTGAGTTCAATCCCCTCCGTGTCTCGAAAAGCACGCAAAGCCGTTGATCCCATGACAAACAGTCTTACTTATGGGAATTATATAACCTTGTCAGGGTTGTGAAAGTCAGATAGGCAGTCGCTTCATGTAAAATGCTGGTATCCAGGTTCATTCGGCTAGCCTGGAAGCTGACCCCAACAAATTTAGTTGGAGAAAGCCTAGGCCGATGATGATGGTCATTAAAAAGAAATCATCATCTTTCTGTTCTTGTCCCATGTTACTTGAAGTCGGCGCAACATGTCTTTTTCTCCCAGTCTCTCCTTCTAATCTTCACGCTATCGTTCACCTTTTGTCTTCGATGTCATTCCTCATACAATGCGCAATCTTTTCTATGGATTTCCTCTCCATCCATTTTCAGTTGTGTTTCATTCTCAAGCACAAACACAGTTGAAAAGAAATCATTTGTCCCAAATTTTGAAACGATATGCCACGATTAATAAAAACATTTCAAACTTAAAAGTTCCACCATCGCCGTCATACTTACTTGACAAATTCCGTTTCTTCGAGCGAAACTTCTGTTATAGTAACCACTAATTTTACCAAAACCAGGTTTATAAATGTAATCAGTTTCGTTTACGGTATTAGTTCTTTTGTTTTTGTTTGTCCCATTATTACTTTCTTCTTTTAAGCTCATATGTTTGCGTGCGTCCTCAGCTTGCACTTTGACTTGTTTAGGGTTATCCACAATTTCATCTTTACACTAAAGAATAAATTTAATTTCGTTATGTTATTTATTGGTTGGCAATGGAGAAACTATCGCGTACACGGTACTAAGTTCCTTGCTGAAAACTTCGCCGCTTGATAGCGTTAACTATTTTGTTTTGTCGTCTATTGGTCGCTTCCTCATTCAAGATGACTTTAAAAAGTGCCAACTAGAATTAACAAATATTTCTTTATAAAGCCAAACATTCAAAATAGCCTTTCATTTACTCACTCTTCACTTTGACAAATACTCAGCGCTGTATAAGTTTTTAAACTGACATGGTCGCAAACACTATCAATAGCACTGGAAACGGGATATTTTCTATGTTTACTATTTGTTTTCAGTTCCCGATATTTTGGCAATGTTGATATTTTGGCACTATTGGGATCTCAAAACAAATAGTAAACATGGTATATATCCCGTTTCCAGTGTTACTGATAGTACTACGCCTACGATGTATCTCGTGGCGAATCTTCCAGCAAACATATACACTAAGAAGATGGTTCGCTTATTAGGATGGTCATTTTTGCGTGTGGACGACGACCCCTAAGCTAAAAAAAATGATGTGATTCCAATTTTCTTCTTTTATTGCTGCCAGATGAAGCCAAAACAATAGTGGAATCACCGTAGGCTGATCATGAGTACCAAAGTTTTCAACATAGCTCATATAATAAGCAAGCTGAAGTGGCAAAGGGTTAACCATTCTAGCCGCAGAACCGATGATCGTAGGCGTAGACGTGTTCTTGAGTGCAGACTGTGAATTGGCAAGCGTAAGGTGGGCGGCCCTTGGCTAGGTGGAGTGACAAAGTCCGCAGGGTGGCTGTTGGCAGCTGGATGAGAGTTGCCGAGATTCGAGTTCAATGCAGACAGGCGTATGTCCAGCAGTGGACTACAAAAGGCTGATAATGATACTAAGAAATTACTCATTTTATCTACAGATTACTTACAAGTGCACCTTGTAGGCCCAATAATTTCTGATTTTGAGTAATGCAACCAGTCCTAGCTTCCTTTTTTTGATTCATGCTATAAGGAATCCCGTGATCATTTAAGTGGCCAGGTCGTAAAGAACAAATCATATATTTATCTATAGTGCCAAGTAAGTTCGGATAATCTTTATATGCTTCTTTACATTCATTTTTATTGTATAATGTTATTGCGCCGAACCGTAAGTATTCTTGGTTATAATTTTTTTGGTCACCATGCTGTAAATAATTGAATAAGTTAAAAACGTTTTCAAGGCTCGTATTGCTTAAATAGTCATTAGCATTTATCTCAATGTTTTTTTATTTAAAAAGTGAAAACCAACAGACACGGAAAGTTACCTGTGCATGTATAATATTAGTATGTCTTGGAGTTACCTTTAAGATGGTTTCCTCTGCATTATTAAATCAAATAATATTGGATATTACAAAAAAATAATAAGCAGCAGAACCCAGCGCGTTTGGCGAATTCCAGTGGCGTTGTATTTTCTTTTTTGTATTTTATCACTGTGGGATTCGGTTAAAAGTATCACTAATACAAATAAAAATGTGAACTATCCAAAGGAATTACTAGCAATATCTGACACTCCTCAGTACTCTGTTAATGACATCAATTCCTATTTTTCCAATGTTGGCAAAACTCTGGCTGAAAAAATAGCGCCGGTGCAATCAAAGTTCCAAAACCATAGTGGAACATCTATGGAATATCATCATAATTCACTTGTACTCTTTGACACTGACGAAGACGAAATCAGGAGCCTGATAACCACACTTAAAACTCAATGTTCTGTAGGGTGGGATAATTTGTCAAATCAGCTCTTAAAAGATAACAAAGATATTCTTGCACCACACTTGACCTACATTTTTAATATGTGCCTAGAAAAGGGTTGCTTTCCTAAACACCTTAAAAAATCCCAGATCAGACCAATTCACAAGGGTGGGGCCAGAGACCGTATTGAGAATTATAGGCCCATATCAATTCTTCCGTCACTATCAAAAATTCTAGAAAATATTATTAATCGTCGCTTAGTAAGCTATCTCGAAAGCAAACACATTTTATCCGATCATCAGTTTGGTTTTCGCCGTGGTAAATCCAATGATCATGCAGTTAGCAATTTAACAGATTACATTACTACTAATCTAGACAAAGGTAATAAATGTATTTCAATATTCTTAGATTTAGCAAAGGCCTTCGATACGGTTTCTGTTCCAATCCTTGTACATAAACTGGAAAAAATTGGCATAAGGGGGAAACAGTTGAGCATTTTGGCAGATTACCTAACCAACAGAACTCAATGTGTTCAGATTGGTACCTACACTAGTTCTGATCTACCAGTTACCTACGGCGTGCCGCAGGGAAGTATTCTTGGGCCGACCCTTTTTCTCGTTTATATAAACGATCTCCTTTGTCTCAACTCATTTAATGGCAAAATAATCTCTTACGCAGATGACACTGCCCTCATTTTTGCAGCTAAAACATGGAATGAGACTTATCAGCTAGCCCAAAAAGGTTTTGATTTGGTTAAAAGGTGGCTTCGTGATAATGTGCTTACCCTGAATGTTGAGAAAACTAAATACCTGACCTTCTCGATCCGTGCGTCCTCACAAGTTAATCTAAGTTTAATTGCACATAACTGCTCATTCGACACTTCAGCTGATTTGAAATGCTCATGCAATTCTTTGGAGCGTGCAAAAACCATTAAATATCTAGGCGTAATTATTGATGACAATTTAAGCTTCAAAGCTCACATTCAGGCACTGAGTAAAAGAGTTCGAAAGCTTACCTACATTTTTAAGACATTGAGGCACATAGTTAGCCCTATATTACTGAAGCAAATCTATTATGCGCTTTGTCAATCACTGATTACTTACTGTATATCGTCTTGGGGTGGTGCACCAAAAACTACGATAAAGCAACTCGAAGTATCGCAAAGATCCATACTAAAACTCAGTACTTTTAAACCTTTTCGCTACCCTACCACACTTCTTTATGAATTCTGTGAGGTCTTGACTGTACGCCAACTATTTGTCTTAACCATCATTAAGAAGCAACATACTACCATGGGATTTAGTTTGAGCATGTTAACAAGGCGGAGAGGTTTACCTGTATGTAAGAGGATATCGCACTCAAGAACTGCTTTTATTTGTAGATTTTTTCCCTTTTTGGGCCCATTTTTATATGACAAAATCAACAAGACTCTTCATTTGTACTCTATGAATAGGGCAATGATAAAAAGATCCCTAACTCAGTGGCTGGGAAGACTAACATACGATCAGACTGAGGATTTGCTGACTATCCTAAGGTAGTGATACAACTTACTGTCGGCTTTTGTTTAAGTATTGTGGCAATATTCTATAAGAATCTACTAGCAAAAGTAATCAGATACTCTCTCACACACCCTCTCACACACATACACACACCCTTTTCATCTTACACACCCAGAGGACAGTAACCCTATTTTTTAATAAAGTATTCTTTCTGTATGTAAATATTCTAAATTTAATTTAGTTTGTATTTTAATAATGTTTACTTTTGTTCGTGAGCTCATACTTGCTTAATTAGTTTTGAGGGCTTGAGGCGCTGCGTACTGAAACACAGGCTATAAACCTAGTTCGGTAGCAGATGCTAAAAAATAGACACAATGTCAGAGGATAAATTTTTTAAGATTAATATTAAGTAGCTTGTTGACAAATTGTGTGAACATATGTATATTTTTCTGGTCTAATAAATATTTTTATTATTATTATTATTATTATCACGCCCTACCTACTCAGCTATCAAGTTTTCATGCTGAATGTGCTTGCTGTAAAACCCTGTGGGCATATCTTCCAAATCTTACCGTTCGCCAAAACTCCGTATGTCCCCATCCCAGCACCAGAGCATCAGTATTATCAGCTTGACGTTTAGGATCATAGTTGATTGGTATAATGCTGGGCGAATAAGAGCACTTTATCTGATAATCAGGGTTGTTAAATACGTACGGCGATTCCACTTTGACCAAAGCTATGTCTACATACGCCCATTTTTCTATCTCATCGAAATCAAATTGGTATGCTGAAAATAAAATAAAATGCTAACACCTTGGCTAGAGGCTAAGCTTTACCATACAATGCGGCTATGTAGCAATGCCAATTATACATTTTTCAACATCACCTGGAGGTAAAGTACTGTAAATACTGGAGATAACAAATTTTACCAAATGGAAGCATTCCTTTATTTAAAAAAAAAAAAAAACAAATCTGCTTTAAAAGATTTATCCTTATGTTATATGACCCTATCGATTGATGCCATGCAAACTACTGCATCTACACTACTAAGCCAATTTCGATGAATGAGGTGTCAATCAATTTGTCTTATAGTCCGAGTAAACATTTGGATTTTTTTTTTTGCGAAAGAAGTCATTACTGCAGATGCTTCATCCAGAGAAGTTGGTATCTCTGAAAAAAAAACTTACTAGCCTGTCGACTGGCATGTCAAAAGAAAGGAAAATTCTGCGCCTATAAATATATCTGCATGTGACTCCGGTTTTACGAAAACCTACATCATTGCCTTGTTTATACGTTTTAAGTTGCCGTTATTTTGTATTTAGGGTTTAGTTTTAAAAATTTCATTTTGTAACTTCGTTATAAAGACCCAGCGATTCAGCTGTATACTTTCTGTCAGTAAATGAATGCATACGTACAAACAGGGACACAGGTATACACAACTTTCTTCTTCATCTGTCTAGTACAATCATCTTTATCCAAATCTTGTTCAGGGACGTATTTCCTGTAGCCTGCGATTGCGTACATGAAGTGAATATCTTCAACACAAGCTGCAGATGTGATTATGAAATCCCTGGTGACCAAGGCACCACCACACAGCCATGCGTCATAAGTTTTGTCTGATAATTTGGCTTTGACTAAGTAGACCTGCAGTTATATGGAACATGTATTAGTATTGCTGGAACCGGATGTGAACTTTTTTTTGTAGGTCACCTCGCAGGTTAAGTAGAAGTCAGGACTTCTGCTTAACCGGTCTATCCTGTGGTAGCTTTGAGTGTAAGGCCTCCGGCCTAAAGCTCAGCGACTACACGCTTAAGAGCACCCGCTGTTGGGAACGAGCCTCGGCTTAGGTCGTCGCTGGGGGATGGCAGCATCTGATCAAATCAGATCCAGCTTGTAAGGGACAAGCTGGATCTGAACAATATCATTATTTAGGGGCTGATTTGGAACTACAGGCATCGCGTGCTGGCTCGAGCAAGCGTCGGTAACGACCTGAGTGTGAGCATTTTTAATATAAATAAATAGACCTACATAATAAAATGTACATGTATGAAATGGGAATAGTTATAAGGCATCACAAAATTCATCGGCATCGCTGTCAACAAGAATGTGCCCAGAAGGCAAACTGGTCAAACATTCAAACAAAGTCGCTCATGCCTTCTCACCATCATTCTCTTGCCCTGGTCCTAATTGTTTTGGGGTATGCACAGCATGTCTTGCTCTTCCATCCTTTTTTTTACTTGTCATCTCATCAGAAACCTCTTTTCTTGCCATATCATCCTTCACACAGTTCATCCATCGTTTCTTTGTTCTTCCTCTAATCTTATACCCATCCGCATTTATACTTCATCCCTTCTATGTAGAGAAAAAATTAAATAAAACGCTTAAAAAAAAAAGACTTAAAGTTACCACGTATGATTTTTCTGAAGTTACTTGTTCACCTTCTACTATTCTTCTTTCGCAATGAGACACTGAAATAAAATTAAATGAGTCAATTCTGTCTGTTTAACATTCTGAACTTACGAACCGGAACAAAAATATCAAAATAATTGTATTTCAATTAAATATTTTTCGTGTGTTTAGTGTCTAACTGGTATCAGTTAACTTAACTTTATCATCATCATCATCAGCCTGTAATGTTCCCACTGCTGGGACACAGGCCTCCTCTCTATGAGAGGGAGTGGGCTGTAATCAACCCCGCGGGCCCAGTGCGGGTTGGTAGATGTCACATGTCTTCGAATTTTTAGTTCTAAAACATGTCGGTTTCCTCCCGATGTTTTCCTTCACCGTTTTGAGAGTAGCGGTAATGAAATAAATTACACAAAGTAATGCGCCTGCCTAGGTTCGAACCCAGGGCTTACTGCTCGTAAGTCGGGCCTGCCACCACTAGGCCACCGCTGCTCTGACTTAACTTTACATGCCGTCGATAAACATCTCTCAGGCATGCTGGTTTCTTCACGAAATTATCCTTCAAGCAATGTTCGAACACGAGATCCATGACTTGGCAGTCAGACACGCTGCGGTCACACCACTTGGCTGTCACAGCTTAAAAAACTGCTGTTCCTTTATCACAATATATTCTCGTTACGATTTTACCAACCCTAAAAGTACCTAACCGGTAGGGGTCATCTGATGGGTCGCCATCTTAGACCAGCTCGGCCAATTCTGGCTTCCCTCGGGGCAACTAACCCTCGACATAATTACGTTCACTGTCCAAGTAGATACAATAGGGAATGATCACATTTTTTTTTTAGTTGTCATTCGGTTAGATTGTTGAAAAGTATTGGACACGTATTTTTTCTTTTTTCACATGGTCATAAAATTAGGAGATATATTGAGTTGAAATGGCGCATGACGTCACATGTAGGTAATTTTTATACCTACTTGTGACGTAGTGAGCCCCCACTCTCCAACTTGAATGAGTTTGTGGTATTTTGATAAAACTTAAAATATGTGTAATATGTTTTTATTACCTGTCTGACGGACAAAATAGAAAATCGTTTTCTTTATCTAGTCTTCACCCCTATTGTTATACACCAATATTTTTTAATTAGTACAAATACTTAAAGGACTTATTAGAGAAGGTCTTGGTATTAATGTAAAATCTCATTAAATAAATAAAATATTCATAAACAGAAAAGTTGTTAGCGTTTGTTTATATCCCAAAATGCCACTCAATTTATGGAAACATTGTACAGGCTATTCATTTTTGGGCATTTATGAATGGCGACCGAATTGGAAAAGTACTGCGCGTAGTATTTTGTAGTACCTAGTTATTGTTTTGAATGATTGTTATGATATAATTTACCAATTATGACAAATTTTCGCGGACAATTTTGGGATTATGTTTTTTTGAGTTTTGACTACACAAATATGATCAGTAATGGGTACGGATGGAGGCCAATTTTTTTATGTACTATTTAAAAAATAGTGGTGTATACCCCTATTATTATACCGTTATGTAGTGAACCATACGTGGGTCATTGAAGAGGAAAGATTTGCAATGTTCAATGGTTACACCTCTTTTGTAACTTTCACGCTCGTGACTAAATAATAACAGCCACTCAGAACAATCTCCAGCCCCCCTAGCATGACCGTTCTATCTCTATTCTACCAAGAAACGACAAGAAATCTTTTCTATACAACTTGACATTTCTTCTGGCCGAGCATGACGCGCCCCGTCGACTCGCGTTTCTACGAAGACATTCTTTCCATAGCAACGGGGACGTATCACGTGATGTTTATATTCCCTTAATATTATTACGTTTAGTTAACAAAAAAAAGTTGCCAATTGCACGAGTTTTTCATTTTTCGTGGGCGGGATGGTGTTGCTGCATCCTGGATCCAGGCCTGGATCTTTTTCGCGAAATTAAACCTAAATATTTTACATAACATTTCAACCTTTTGAACGTAACTCAACGCAACCACGAAACGTATTTCTCGTATTTAGTTTTTTATAAGACTAGTTTGACATTTGTCAGAAGTAATGTTTCTATCCCCAAATGTCAAAAGAAGAGAAAATATGGTCGGCATGCTCGACGTTGTAGACTTGTGTCGACTGCAGAAAAGAAACATTTCTTTTCTACATTCTTAATATCGCCATGCTTGGGACGATAGAAATATCTGTCAAATTGTCGATTCTTCCGTAGACATAGCCCGTTTCTACGGCGGTCATGCTAGGCCGGCTGGTCACACTTGCCTAGGTTGATCTGTAGTTGGGTGACCAGCTATTACATACCGAGTTTCCTTCGTGCCTCGGAAAGCACGGTAAGCCGTTGGTCCCGGCTGTTATTTGTAGATCTTTGACAGTCGTTACGGATAGTCAGTGGCCCGAAAGTCCGACAACCAGTCTTACCAAATTACTACCCAGTACTCACTGGGCTTTGGAGGTCAGATAGGCAGTCGCTCCATGTAAAATACTGGTATACAGCTGCATCTGGTTAGACTGGAAGCCGACCCCAACATAGCTGGGAAAAGGCTAGGTAGATGCTGACTTTAGTAGGTACGACTTTTTCACTAATGATTTCAAAAACTTACCATGAAAAAATGTTAATAATAACACAAAATCGAAATTTATTATAACCATTTTTAAATCTAGCCTTGATCATAAAACATTTTCAACTCTTGAGTTTTCAATTTGACGGTTTGCAACAGAGTTATGGAATGACAAATGAATAATATTTTTAATGTGTTTGCCTTTTCTGACTGTATTGAATGTTGCTAATGCTGATTGGACTGGCTTGTTGGTGTAAATGTTGGTAATAAATTGAACATAGTGCTCACATATTTGGTACTTGACATCACCAATCAAATTATTATGAGTTGTCAAATTGCAGTGACGTCACTTCTTTGCCAACTGATTGGTTAAATTATTTATTCACTTCAAAGCAACATAAAAACTAACTTTACAGTTCATTAAAAATTGTTCGGATTTTAATTTTTGCTTTTTTTAGGCCTGAAACAAATACTATCCATTTTAAAAGACCCTTTATTTCTAAAGTGTACCTACGTCCGGTCAGCTGCTGGCAACACCGACGAATTCAGTGTGTAGGCTTGCATCAAGAGTCGGCTTTGAGTCCTTACCTCTTCTTTTCATTATGGACACTTTGATGTCGAGCATACAGGAAGAGGCACCCTGATGCATGCTGTTTGCCGACGACATTATTATTGGCGGTGAAGTTAGACTTGAGATTCAGAGCAGATTGGAGAAATGGCAACAGAAGCTGTATAATGCTGACTTGAAAATCAGCAGAACTTTTTTTTATGTTTTATATTGATTTTTTACAGGAATATTGAAAAAAAAAAGAAAAATGTATTAAACAAAACTAACTTTTTTAATATACTTAAAACATGAGACGTATACAAAAACGACAGAAAGCTCATAATTGACTGGTATCCTTATTTACGTCACCACTCTTGAATTTCGTTAATTATCATAGCGTCCAAATTTTGCTTCAAGCAATTCACTTTCTGCAGGACTGAAAAAATAAAATAATTTTAGTTTTAGCTCTCTTGGGACAAGGGGGGTTTCGAAAGGATTCTAAGAAATTTTACAATCAAAGAAAATGGAGATAGACGTCCTGTGTAGCTCTTTCCTGTACGGAAGTGATTAAGTCAAGTCCCAGTTAAGAGGGGCGAGCCTATTGCCATCAACTGCGCTAAATTAAATCAGATTCAAATCCAGGCTCCGTGGCTGCTATTAAGAAATTCCTAATGGAAAAACCCAAAAAGAATTAGCCTGACCCAGAAAATAATCCCAGGACCTAATGCTCAGCAGTCGCGAACGCGACCAATAGACAAACGAGGCAGGCAGATACCGTAGCTTGTTTTAACCATTTTTTTTTTTACCTTTTCATTCAATGGAATTCAAAATACTTACCCCGCTGGATGGTCCTTCCAGGATATGTGATTTTCAACCATATCAAATCCCCTTACGTTTGGTGGACTGTCGCATAATGCACTTCTCCTATTAAGAAAAATATACCATTGTATATTGTTTGATTTCAGTACATTATTGGTAGGAAATATTTGCTTGATAGGGTTTCTACCATGTGATTCTGAAGACTATATACGTAGATTATGGCCACAAAACTGGCGGCATATGCTAGTTTTATACTAATTACTAATTAATAATAATAATAATCATATCTCACCTTCTTTACATGGATGATCTGAAAATCTTTGCCCCCAACAATTTGCAACTGATGAAGCTACTGAAGGTAACTGAAACTTTCAGTAGCGCCATCAGGATGGAATTTGGTGTGGACAAATGTGCAGTCATGCATGTGAAGCGAGGGGAGATTACGGAATCCGTGGGAACTCAACTCTCGGATTCCGTACACCTTAGATCCCTCTCCTCAATAGAAACCTACAAGTATTTGGGTATGTCGGAAGCATTAGGCATCAATACTGCTGACATGAAACAATCGTTGAGGGAACGTTTCTTTGGCCGCCTGAATAAGGTTCTAAGCAGTCTTCTGTCAGGCGGAAACAAGGTGCGCGCCTTCAACGGTTGGGTCATGCCGGTTTTGATGTATTCTTTTGGCATACTCAAATGGACTCAGACAGAACTTGATGCCCTTGATAGGAAGGTCCGCGTACTGCTGACCGCAAATCGGATGCATCACCCACGGTCGTCGGTGATGAGACTGTATATCCCGCGGAATTGTGGGGGTCGTGGCTTCTTAAATGCTAAGACCCTGCACAACCGTGAGGTATGCAGTCTCAGGGAATACTTTCTAGAAACCGACGTGGGGATGCACCGAGATGTGGTCTCAGTCGACAAGGGACTTACCCCGCTCTTCTTGGCTAACGAGAACTGGCGCAAGCCTGTAGTATTAGACACTAATGACCGCATGGAGGTATGGCAGAGCAAGGAGCTTCACGGACGCTTTTACCGGGCCTTACATGGGCCCGATGTAGAATTCTTAGCGTCCGTATCCTGGCTGCGTTTCGGTGACCTCTTCGGGGAAACTGAGGGTTTTGTCTGTGCAATAATGGACGAAGTTATGCTGACGAATAACTACCGGAAACACATTGTGAAGGATGGCACGGTTGACATATGTCGGGCATGCCACCGTCCGGGAGAAACGATCCGACACATTATTTCTGGGTGTTCTCGTTTGGCTAACGGAGAGTACTTGCATAGACACAACCTTGTTGCCAGGATTATTCACCAGCAACTTGCTTTGAAATACAACCTTGTGGAATCGGAAGTGCCATACTATAAGTATGCGCCCGACCCAGTTCTCGATAATGGTAATATCACGTTGTATTGGGATCGACCTATCATCACTGACAGGACTATTGTTGCCAATAAGCCTGACATTGTGTTGATAGATCGATTGGAGCGTCGCGCAATGATTGTTGATATAACGGTCCCGCATGACGAGAACCTCGTGAAAGCAGAGAAAGATAAACAATTCAAGTATCTAGATCTGGCTCGCGAGGTTGTCGACATGTGGGACGTGAGTACAGCAGTCATTGTGCCGATAGTCGTGTCGGCCAACGGCTTAATTGCCAAAAGCCTCGACCAACATTTGAGTAGGCTTTCGCTTGGCAGCTGGATCAAGGGCTTGATTCAGAAAGCAGTACTTCTGGAAACGGCGCGTATTGTTAGGAGGTTCCTCTCTCAAGAACCCTGACCGCCGGTAGCCCGGACCCTGTTCCCGATGCCGGTGGGCTACTATTTTTTATATTTTTAAATGTTTTTTTATATTACTTTTGTAAAAATATTTAAAAATGTAATTAATATGTATGAAAATAAATAAAGGAAATAATAATAAATTTATTTCTCAAAAAACTTAGCAATACTTTACAGTTTTTTTTTTGGCAATATTAGTTTCTTATAAATGGATATAGCCACTGCAACCAAACTAAGCAAAGCCTGTATTTCGGTTTTCAGCACCTTTCCCTCGATATTATAACAAAATAAAAAAAAATGCCAACAAAGCAAATATGTTTGGTTATGCTACTAATTAATTTAGGATAACTAACTTAAAACTAACTTAAATGTTACGTTATATAATACAAGTTGCATAAGTAAATGAAGTGGAAGTATACGTGAATGAAGTGGTTATGAGTGTGTGTGTACCAGTAGGTGATTGAGGTGGAGTTTGAATGATGTGGGTGCGTGTGGTGTGTGAGTGTGTGAGAGTATAGGGGTGAGTGTGTATGATTGTGAGTGCATGAGCGTGGATTTTATAAGATTATTTTAAGTGAATAACACCTAACATTCTAATTACTGTACAACGTTGAGTAATAACTCCGTTTCTTCATAATTGAGTTGTTGCAAATATTCACTTACTATTTGTTTACATTTAGATTTAGTAAGAGGGTAGATATTTAATTTTCTATTAATTTTGCTATAAAGAAACGGACCAAGAAATTCAAAAAATCTTTCGCTAAATTTAGTTTTGGAAGTGGTCCGTTCCATACCTACGTTTTTATTTCGACGCTTTTGCGCCAGTGGGTCATACGGTATTTTTGTATGTTGTTTCAGAACAATGTTGAGAATGAAAAGTTGTCTTACGGTTAGAACCCCACAAATCTAATATAGAGTGACGGTAGGAAAAAGGATAGGTTTAAAAATACATACCTTTAGAATTGCGCGCTGGGCGATTTCAAGGGACTTCATTGTGGTTTTACAAGTACCACCCCAGGATGAAATGCAGTAAATTAATAATGACTGACCTAGGGCATAATAAATTTGTTTCAGAAGATAGGGCTCAGCAGCATGCCGCAAGTTTTTAAAAACATATATGAGTTTGCGGACTCGTGCACTAAGCAGCTTGACATGTTCTTTGAAATTCAGATGTTCGTCTATATTAACACCCAGATACTTCATGGCGTGAACACGTTCCAGTAATGGACATGCGCAGTTGGCTTCCAGGGTACATTCATGAGATATAATTGTATAGCTGTTACTCAGACTTGAATATTTTTTTATGCTGAACGAAATATACTTTGTTTTATCCACATTTAAAGTCAGAATGTTCTGGAGCCAGGCTCTAGTGATGTTGTAGCCCTGCTGAGCAGCATCAAATACCTCATTCCAAGTATTGGCGGCAAAGACTAAAGCAGTGTCGTCTGCGAAAGAGATGATTTCCTTGGATGAGTTTAAGACTCGTCAGTTCGTTAATGTAAACGAGAAATAAGGTGGGACCTAAGATGCTGCCTTGTGGTACGCCATGTGTAACTGGGAGGTAAGTACTTTTGTATTCACCTACACGGACACACTGATTTCGCCCAGTCAGGTAACTTTTAAAGAGTTCTAGCTGGGTACCTCTGATTCCTATCTTCTCGAGTTTAGCCAATAAGAGGGAAACAGAAATCGTATCAAATGCCTTGGCGAGATCGAGAAATATTGATAGACATTTTTTTCCTTTATCCAAATTTGTGCTAACAAAGCTGGTAAGTTTGTTTACTGCTTGTTCTGTGGACTTACCATGCCGAAATCCAAACTGGTTTTTAGACAGTAGGCTATTTTTTTCCAGATAATTCACCAAGCGAGTGTTTATGATTTTCTCCAATATTTTCGATATCGCCGGTAGTATGGATATGGGTCTATAATTACTGATTCGATTTCTGCCCCCACTCTTATAGATTGGACAGACTTCTGACCTTTTCAGGGAATCAGGGAATAAGCCCGTCTGTAAGCTATCATTGATAATTTTCGTTATCGGTGGGATAAGAAATTTTTTATGCAATTTTAGAAATTTACTGCTTATCTTATCGCAGCCTGATGCACAATCTGTTTTTAGACCATTTATCATTTGCTCAACTTCTTGCTCATCAGTGTCCACCAAAACAAATGAATTACTCTGCTGGTTACGCTCATCTAGGTGATATTGAAAAAGTCCATCAGGTGTGTTAGTTTTTTGATAAATTTTATTAGCCAGTGAGGCACCAACATTAATGAAATAATTATTTACTTCATTCAAAGATTGCTCCGGAGAAGTAGAGAGTGTTAGGAGTTCTTTTGCGCTATGCATTGGTTTTGTTGTGTTAGAGATGTTTCGAATAGCTTTCCATATTTTTTTGCTGTCTTTTTGTGCATTATTAATTAGGTTTTTTTCGTACTCTTTCTTTATTTTTCGTAACAGGGCGTTACAAAAATTCCTGTAACGTTTGAAAGTGGTCTGAATATTTTCATTTCTCGGTGATAATTTTGCTTTTCTGTGTAACTTATCCCTATTTCGCATACACCTCAATAAACCTGGGGTTATCCATGGCTTTATTATTTTTGCCCGTCTTGATAAGGTTTTTGTGAGTGTATTTTTCTCTATAATATTTTGAAGGGATTGTATCAAATAATTTAGTGTAAGGTTAGGATCTGCCGACTGATAAATTGGGTCAAGGTCAAGTTGTGATAGGTCTTGTACTAATCCTTCATCATTAACTTTAGTTATAGTTGTTGTTGTATAATGCCATGCTTTTTTTAGCTGTAGGCATAGTAAAACCGGATAATGGTCAGTTAACGTTGAAAATGGGACTATTGCAGTGGCAGGACTTATAGTCTTAATTATGGCGTGATCCAAACAAGTTTCACTGTCACTACGAGTTATTAGGCTATGTGCTGGAAGTAGGCCGTGTGTAGCAACTAAAGTTAAGTATCGTTCCCCATGCATGTCTATTTTGTTTGGATTTATTGGAATGTTTATGTCACCCATTAACACATTGTGTTTATAGATCGAAACTAGTTGTAGTATTTTGTCTAAGGAAGAAAGGAATGGATCTATGTTGGTAAATGATGGCGATCTGTATAAACCTATAATAGCAACTTGCTCGTCCACAATAGCTACCAGACAATTACAATCCTGAAAGTCGGGTTCCTCTATGCGGACATTAAGGTTCTCTTTATAATAAATAACTACACCAACATTTTGTTTGTTGTTATTTTTAGTCGCTACATGACAATATCCGTCCAGTTTTGGAATTACGGATACACAAGAGAGCCAACACTCTGTCAGTATTAGAATGTCGCACTCCAGTTTTAATCTATTTAACAAAATCTCAAAGCCTGACATATTACAGTTTATACTACGAATGTTCTGCGTAAGTATCAGTATTTGATTACTAGAAGTACTAGCAATGATAGTGTGACATTCTTCTATGTCAGCAGTTTGCGAGTCGGATACGGATAAGCTATCAATGTTAGCAGTTAGATCGATTATATCACCGAATGTTTATAAAAGACAAAAATTCGTAAGGGATTTTTATCGGGGAGTTGAATATTATTATGGAAAGCATTTATGACTGTAGTGGAGTATGTTGTTTTTATCATGTTTGTAATTATGAGGAAATGTTTGTATATCAAGTTTATATTAGGTCTTTACCTATGAAATTGCCGTTTTGTTTGAAAAAAGTTAAAGTATTTTTTTTTTCGAACTTGTTTATTTCTTTTATTCAAAGTAATCACCCCTGCAATCAATGCATCTTTGCCAACGCTGTGGCAGTTTATGGATGCCCTTCTTGAAAAAATCAGCTGGACGGGAGACAACAAACTCTTCAAAGGCGTTTTGTACTGCCTCTCGGGAATTGAATTTTTTTCCCGCTAAAAAGTTGTCCAAATTTTGGAAAAAGTAATAGTCGGAAGGCGCAAGATCTGGTGAGTATGGCGGATGAGGGAGAGCTTCCAAACCCAACTCATGCAGCTTAGAGACGGTCTGTTGTGCAGTATGGGGCCGCGCGTTGTCGTGAAGTAGCAGTGGAGACGACCGATTGACCAAAGCTGGTTGCAGACGTGCGAGTTTCGCCATCATTGTGGTCAGTTCTTCAATGTACACATCTGCAGTAATGCTCTCGCCGTTTTGTAAAAAGCTATGATGAATCACACCAGCACTAGACCACCAAACTGTGACCATCACCTTTCTAGGGGTCATTTTTCGTTTTGCACATTGCTTTGGTACCGAACCAGGATCTAACCAACTTGCTGAGCGCTTTCGATTGTCAAAAAGAATCCATTTTTCGTCGCACGTAACAATTCGGTTCAAAATTCCTTCATTTCTGTGCCTGTTAAGCAGCGCAAGGCAAGTCTCGACGCGTACGTTGCGCTGGCGATCGTTAAGTTCGTGGGGCACCCATCTATCAAGCTTTTTTATCTTGCCAATCTGTCGCAAATGGACCAATATTGTTTTAATGCTAACATCAAAAGCTGCTGCCAGCTCAGCTGTAGATTGAGTTTCATCAGCTTCAACAATCACCTTTAATTCATCATTGTTGACCAAAGTTTCCGGACGACCACGAGGTTCATTTTTCAAGTCAAAATTCCCAGAACGAAACCGAGCAAACCAATAACGGGTTGTGCGTTCGTTTGTACAGTTCTCTCCGTAAACGTCGTTGATGTTACGGGTCGTTTGTGCCGCGTTGGTGCCACGACGGAACTCATATTCCATAATTACACGAAATTTCAAAGTATCCATTATGAGGAAAAATGTTGAAATGTAATGAAAATACAACGCTAATGAATAAACAAAAGACTGATTTTGTAAATAGAATGTCATATTTTTAAAACAAAATTAATTTGAATTTAGAACTCATAGCCAATCAAAACTTTTTTTTGTTTGAAAAAGTCTGTACTGCAATACGGCAATTTCATAGGTAAAGACCTATTATTTATGTGTAAGATTACTTGTAGTATGTTTTGGACTCTATGTGTTTGAGTTATTTTTAATCTACAAATAAACGTATGATAATAGTGGTGTGTAAGTAAGTTAAATGTATTACGTGAGTGTGTTGTGAAAAGTGTATTACAAAGTGCAGGAATATATCTTATATTAATAATATAAAGGAAAACATGCATCAAAAAACCTTCAAAACGTTTGGAGAGACAGTTTGTAGTAAGTAACCGTCATATTGTGTTCCGTATCTTTTCTAAGTCCGCTGCATCGTTTATACGAATATGCGAGGTGTCTTCGTTCTTTTTGAGGTACACAATCCCATTTGTTGTCCAACAGAAATTGAAACCATGGCTATTCTTGAATTGTCTCGCCAAGAAGTAAAGTTTTTGAGTTTTGTACGTGAGGGTTTCTGCTACATATAAAGGTTTGGCCGGGTACTTACGGTTGAGGTGAGTAGAATTGAATTTGTCACCTTTAACTTTCTGTTTATTGAAACTCTTGACTGCCTTAAGAAACTTGTCTTTTAGTATTACAGTTGTTAGATCTACGATTACCGGGTTTGAGTCATCTTTTGACTTTAGTCGATAGACATCTTTTATACAAGACCCGTTGATATCGATGTTAATCGTTTTTCCTAGTTGCATAATTTCGTTACACAAAGTTTCTTTTGTCTCTCCGTTTTGTTTCGGTATATTCCGAATCTCAATGCCAGTTCCGCGGGTTTTTCGTTCCATTGTCTCTAGTTTGTCTTCCAACTCTTTAATTAGCATTTTATCTGCTTTTCTTTCCTTCTCAAGCGTATTTATTTTTGACAAAAATTCGTCATATTTATTTGACATTAAGTCCATGCTCGTTTTAAGTTCTTGGAAGCGTTTGTCCTGTTCTCTTGAAAACCCTTCAAACATTTCCTTAATAAGGGCCATGACGTCAGTACTCTTGCCATCAAACTTACGTTTTTTTCGCTATGGGATGTTTATTGCAAGTGAGTGGAGATCGGGTTCTGACTCACAATGCTGCAACGCTAATTCGGCAGCTGTGTTAGCGAATGTTATGGCAGTGCTCCGTATGTTTTCTGTTGCAGCCATCGATGTTGAGGGGGAAGGCGAGGCGGGCGAAGTTTGCAGTAGTGGCATGATAAAAATAAAGTTGCCTTTAAATCGTTACACCAAGTACCAGGACAACATACGTTGTAAGCGATAGATTCCTCACAGCCGCACTAGAGGTCAAGCTTATCTAGCCGCAATCGAGGAATGCGAAGTGTTTGTCTTTCCGTCCAGTGTAGTGAGAGCTATGCGTTGAACAATAGATGCGTAAGCGCTCTTTCTCTGAGTAGCTGGCAGAAACTATCTATCTCTTTCTCGCACGTTGACACGACGCAGTTCTATCCTTTGCGCGCTTTGGTTTTCTAGTCACACACACAGCTGGCGTTTAAGTACGTGAAGTAGTGTGCATAAAGGAGCGTGCGTACTCACGGATTTCGGCAAGTTGAGACTCCTACAACCTTTTGCACTCCTATTTTTTATCGAGTATTATTTTGCTTTAAACTAATTATATTTTGTAATTTAAAATATTAAAAACTTTGTGGCACGTCTACTCTTGGCAGAGGTCCGAGGGGAAGGGCAATTCAAACGAGACCAAAGCTGCACTACCCATCTACAGGGTGTAACGGAAAGGGTATATACATACTTAAGGGTATGCTACAGACCATCAAACTGAACATGTTCTCATAATAAAACATGTTTTTCAGTGAAAAAATTATCTGCTGCCCCATACAAAATTGCAATACCTATTCGACCCAAAAGTATGGGGCAGCTGATATTTTTTTGCTATTACGATGTTTGTCCGATGGAGAAACATGTTCAGTTTGATCGTCTGTATCACACCCTTAGGTATGTATATACCCTTTCCGTTACACCCTATATAATAAGTCCAAATAACTTTTAAGGAAAAGATGTCATTTGGAAAAAAGTTTTTAACTGAAAGAAAAATTGGGAACGTAGCTGATTTAATTTATACAAGACCAAGTCTATCAAGTCAGCCACTGTCCTTCCAGTTATATTCCTTTCATTACGTATAATAGCCTAACCTGGTGTCAGAGTTTTTACGCCGTCCATGGGCATCTGACTTGGCCTAATATGCGATCGCAAAATATCTCTCAGACATGCTCGTTTCCTCACGATTTTGTCGCAAAGTCGATTTTGTCGATTTTGAAGCAAGTGATAATTAGGTATACCATACGCACATGAATCCCAAAAATCATTATTTTACTGCTAGCTATTAACTTAGCTAACCTAAAGTTTGTATGATTCCCCTGTAGTATATAGTTTCTTTAAGACAAACCTTACCTTAGCCAACTTATTACTCTAAAAAAGCCCTATTGTAATTTTCACAGTTAAGAAAGACCACACTCACCTTGTGAGCTTTTGTCGGTTTTTCTTGTCATTCTCATTTAAAACGCAATCTATAAAAGCCGCATTACTCTGAGTGCTGGTATGTAGGTAGGGTCCAACGCAATTATCTTCGTCATCAATTTTAAACACAGAGGCAACACCGATAAGGACCTCGGTTGTTCCCACCCAAGTAACCAATGGACCTCCATGGTCATTCTGAAGATTAAAATAAATTATTCATAATATAACATTACGCATGTAATCCCTGAAGGATTAGGCAGAGGTGTGTGAGGTCGAGGCAATTGCCATCTCATCCATCAGCCTATAATGTTCCCACTGCTGGGACACAGGCCTCCTCTCTATGAGAGGGAGTGGGCTGTAATCCACCACGCGAGCCCAGTGCAGATTGGTAGATGTCACATCTCTTCGATTTTTTAGTTCTAGGACATGCCGGTTTCCTCACGATATTTTCCGTCACCGTTTTGGAGGGCAGTTTGCCATCTACCGAGCACAAATTCAGACTCGGTGGCTGTTACCGAGAAATTTCAAATGCCCAATAGCCTTTTCTAACTATGTTGGGAACCACATCCAGTCTAAACGTCTCCAACTAAAAACCAATATTTTACTTGTGTTATGTCAACACTAAATTCTACTTTCCGAGGCACGGAGGAAACTCGGTATGTAATGGGTGGACCCATCTACGAACCAACCTAGGCTAGCACGGCTTTACCTGAATAACGACCCGTGCGGCTGTTATTATTTAGCCACGAGCTTCCCCCACAACTCTTTCAAAAGATCGTTGTGCAAATATTAAAGTATATCAAAGCGTACCTGACAAATCCCAGTTCTTCGTGTCCGGTTGAAAGTTTTATTGCGAGCATCTTTTATATAATCACGCGTGGTATAATTAAGATGATGTATCCTATTAGTCTTCGGGACCTCTCTTCGTGCATCCATGAAGTCCGTGTTAATATTGTCATCGTCCTCTGGTTTGCACTGAAAAAGACTGATATCATTACCGCAAAGAAAAACACACTAACTAGTGTTTTTTTTTCTTTTTAGCCTGTACTGTCACACTGCTGGGCAAAGGCCTCCCCCAATTCCTTCCACGAGCTCTTTTCCCGTGGCTCCTCAAACAAACTCGCGCGGTCCACGTCCAGGTCGTCTCGCCACTTCTTTCTGGGTCGGCCTCGGCGGCACCGTCCGACATCCAGCTTCCGACCATCGTGTGGAGGCTTTTGCCCAGCAGTCCTCGTGCATGCGGCTGACAGTGATCACTTCAGCCACTTGAAGGAAGACTTAAAAAAAATTGTGGATTTAAAATTTAAATTGTTTAAACTGATCATCGTCTGCCTAGCTTTTTCCCAACTATGTTGGGGTCAGCTCCCAGTCTAACCGGATGCAAGTAAATACCAGTAAAATACTGGTAGTAATACACACATCAACACGGTCTAGGGATATTTCATACTCAATTAAATAACTCGAAAAGTACTGGCCGCATTGGAATCTTTTATGCACCGATTTGTTTGTAATTTATCTCAGACTAATTCCAAATTCAAATTTTTGAAAATTCTTTTGTTTCGGTGGCATAAAAATGTCTTGATGTGTAGGAGAGGGAATTTTCATTTGTGCGAAATTTAGAAAGCAATACGAATTACGTTTAGTTACAGTTTTTTTTTCATTTTTAAACGAAAGATAAAGTTAAAATTGAGGTATTGTAGCCATGCAACGCCAACATTTGACGAGAGCGGAGATGTTACGAGCTGTGGGAATGCTGGAAGCTGGGTCTGTTCAGCGTAATGTTGCTGAGGCCATAGGGACCCACCAAAATGTAATTTCAAGATTGTGGACACGCTATCGTGCCACAGGTAAAGTAGCGGAGAGGCACCGGGGGCCAAGTCGCATCACTACCCCCAGACAAGACCGATTTTTGCAAATTACTGCGCGAGCTCAATCAAATGCAACGGCGACTCAATTGGTCCAAAGGCTGCAAGTGGAACACCAAGTGCTTGTGAGTGACCAAACTGTAAGAAGGCGACTGCATGAAAGCAATCTACGCTCTCGTTGACCACTCCGGGTCCCACCTTTACGGAGAGGCAATCGTGGACGACGATTAGAATGGGTTCGGAACCACGTGGACTGGGGCCGTGAGCAATGGTCCAATGTGCTATCCAGGTGGCGAGTTCCTGGACGATGGAGCCGTCTTCAGAACCCTCATGAAGTTCACCCATACCAAGGAGGAACAATTATGGTTTGGGCAGGAAATCGTCTTGGAGGACGGACGGATCTCGTTTGGGTGCGGGGCAATATGACGGCAGAACGATACGTCCAACAGGTGCTGGGGCCCGTAATCTTGCCCCACAGAACACAAATGGGGCAAGATTTCCTGCTCATGCACGACAATGCCCGGGCACACACAGCGAGAACGGTAGCAGCTTGGTTACATACACACAATGTTAGGGCCTTAGACTGGCCTGCTCAATCGCCAGATCTAAATCCCATTGAGCATGCGTGGGATATGCTGCTCTGAAGAGAAGAGCTCTGAAGGAAGTTCCTGAAAATCTGGCTACAGAAGATCAACTTTTTGCGCACCTCAGAAGGACATGGGACAATATTCCGCAGCAAGACATTGACAACCTTGTTCTGAGCATGCCGAATCGTTGCCGATGTGTTATGAACATCATGGGCGCTTTCTCAGACTACTAACTTCAAGTTTATAAACACAAATTAAATGATTTTTCTATTTTTTTCAGTTTTTACTCATAAATTAAGAGTTAATTCATATACGGTTTCCGTCTATGCTTCATTTTTTTTCCATAAAATCCTGAAATTTTAATCGAAGTACCTTAACCATAATTAAAAAAAGGTAGAATATTAAATAACGTATCTTTTAAATATATACATGTCATATAAATAATTAACACATTGATAGTAATTCGCTTTTTTTTAAAATATCCCTAGACCGTGTTGATGTGTGTACATGGAGCGACTGCTTAAATTGCTTAAACTGATACCCGACATATTTCAAGTGAATGTTCATTTTTTCATTCCACATTGACTCACCATCAACAAAATTACTTGTTTAGTGAAAGATTCCGAGTGCCAAAATCCAACATTTAAAACAAAACCAATAACTATTGAAGAAAAACAAGTGAAGCGTCTGATATTTATATATATATTTGACCGAACGCTTGATAAAAGAGTACCATACCTTCTCAACCAATTGCCTGCTGATATAAGAAGTCAGAATATGAAAAGTAAGTTTGCAAAATCGCTTAAACTATTCTTTCTCGGGAGTCTGTAAACCATATTTTTTAAGAAGGTGGTTTGCAGATTGCTGGGAGAGGGTATAGTAGTAAGTAAGGTAAGGGTAAGTAGTTTCTAAGATTTAGTGATTGTTAAGTAATATTAGTTGCATTGTTTTTTTTTTAAATATCGTTCCGTTCCCACAGACAAACTGTGAAAACAGTTTTGTGGGGCTTAGTTTTTAAATGAAAGTTTGTATAAAAATTGTTTGATAAATAAATAATAATAATAATAATTTAGTTACCTTTAAGACTAGATCTAAACAACCCATACTTACGGATGAATTCTGCTGATCCATTCTCCTGTTAGGAGGGCAGCCGTCTTGCAGATCATACTTGCCTTCATCTTCACTAGGATTTCCTGAATCATCTATATTCCCGTTACCTAAAGTACATATCATATATTGTTCTATGATAGGTGTCATTCTTGGATAATATTCAAATTCACTTAGGCATTTTTTCTTGTCAATAACTAGTGTGGATGCATATTTTAAATATTCGGAATTGTAATTATTGTTATCCTTGTGCTGAAAAAATATTTTGGTTATAACAGGTGTTATTCTGACATGCTGGCCTACCATGGCGTCCTGTATAGCTCCGAGAGACTCCAAGAGAGATGGCGCTAGACATCCTGAATAGCTCCGTCTCTTTCCTACACTGGAATAGGAGTAAAACAATAAGGCTTTAGGACTTCATGGTAGGCCAGCTGGGCTCGAACCGCCACGTCTTATAACTTTATTACTTTAATGTTACTTCAGCGTGAAAAAGAGATAGAGGTATAGAGGACGCCTAGCTCTATCTCTTTCCCACACTGAAGTAATATTAAAACAATACTGCTATTAGATGTCATTGTTAGCCACCTGTATTGTGGACGTTGCACAGTAAAATTAGAGTACTGTGACGATCTATACTACCTCCATAGTACCATACGAACTACGAATCTGACGACACACAAATTCTACATCATAGCGCAAAGCTAGCAAAACTTTCGCGAGGAGAGTTAAATTCTGGTAGTAGAGGAAGACTAAAGAAACGATGGATGGACTGTGAGAAGGATGATATGCAAGAAAGAAAGGATATAATAAGATGACAAGTAATAGAGATGTATGGTATGGAAGGAGAAGACATCGCGCCGACCCCAAATTAATTGGGATAATAGCAAAAGAATGATGATGATTTGCATTCTTGCCTGCATTCAAGACTGGATCTTATTGTTGACGCAATTTTTGAAACTAAATAAAAAATGATATATCACTTTAATGTTACCTTCCGCCATTTTCTTTCATGTCCCCACCCCATTACCATGCAATCTGTATCTGGAGTCTGATATTTAGGATCAAAATTAATAGGTATTTTTTTCGGTATGTACGAGCATAAATCCGTGTAAGAGGTGTCTTGAAAGTTGTAAGGTGATTCTACCCTTGCTAAAGCTATGTCTATTTGCGACCATTTCTCTAGTTGATCAAAGTCAAACTCATAGGCTGAAAAGAAAGTCACTTGTGTTACTGAACAAGAATAATTATTATTAAAAGGCATCATCATCTTACTGCCCTTGTCCCATTTTATTTGGGTCGGCGAAACTCGTTTTCTTTTTCCATTTTTCTCCCCTGTCAGACGCCACGGCATCAATTACTTCTCTCTCTTTCATATCATTCTTCACACCACCAATCCATCTTTCGTTGAATAAATAAAAGACATACAATACAAAAATACAAGGTGTACATGGACTGTTCATGAAGCCAACCAAGCCTTCTGTACATCAAACAGGGTAACTCTGCGCAAAAGATAATAGCTGAAAAACCACATAGGACTCAATGTAATGCAGTCAAAACATTTGTGCTGATGAACGCAACATCCCACGCCAAGGCCGAACTCCACTCCATCGGCAGTCGGTCCTTTGACAAACACGGCCAGCACTCTTCAGCGAACCAACTCTGCAAGATATGTCAGAAACTCCCATTCTTAATTAATTCACGTCTGTTCAACAACTTGTAAATAAAAACTCTTTGTTAGCTTAAGGTACTTACTTACATATAGGAACACAAGTAAATACAACCTTCTTTTTCATTGACCTCGTACATTTATCGTCGTTTATATCCTCATCAGTGACGTATTTGTTGTATCCTGCTACCGCAAACAGATACTTTACGTCTTCAACGCAAGCTGCTGATGTTAATATAAAGTCGCTGGTTACTAAGGCACCTCCGCACAACCAATAGTCGTAATTTCTTTCTGATAGTGATGCCTTCACGAAATATACCTGGAAATTGAGTTTTATGTACCATCTCACTTTAATTCTCCCAACGGAGTAATACAAGGTGTTGTTTTGCATTCTCGTCAAAATTCAGGAGGTGGTCACAAAAGTCATAAACAATCAATTTAAATTACGGTACCTAGTTAATGTTTAATAAACATAGACTTTTTTGGTTGTTTAAGTTTTTCAGTATTTCAGAATAACCTCCTTTTTTTTTTTTTTTTTTTTTTTCCGGATGGGAAATCATCATATGACTTCTCCCGCTCTGGGCGGAGCGGGAGGGAGTGTCAGACTTGTACTGACTAAAACCCACCCATGTTCCTTCTTCGCCCTTTGTGTTCCAGGGCCGCGGTATCTCTTTCGAACAACCCGCAGCCCTGGCAGGCATCGGCCCTTTCGGACCCCTTCTGGTTTGCTGACATCTCCTTGAGGCGCGCGTGGAACACGTACGCGCCGTCGACACGGCCTGTCGTCATGAGACGGACGGACGGTGAGCTAGCCCATTACTCACCGTCCACAGGCTCGCGCCTACGGTGGCCGGGGGCCACTGGTTGCCCCCCGACGCCCGGGGCGTCTCCCGCGGCGGCTGGGACGTGAGGTTCTCTCCCTCTCACGTTCCGCCACCTCCTTCGCTAGCATGACTGCTTCGCAGAAGGAGGCGACGGCATCCCATTCCCTCTCGCTCCGGACCATGGATTGAACCAGGGCCGGACGCGAGAGGTCACCGCCGAGAATAACCTCCTTAACGTGGTTTCGGGAATAAAAAATGATCGAATAAACGTTTGAGAATGTTTGTATGTGTGAAAGCGCGGTTATAGGGCAAGTACGGGTGTTTCACACTTACCGATTTTCGTAAATAAGAAAAACTAATAATTATTACCGTTTTATTATTGATTCGGGTCGAGTATCATTAGCATAGTTACCTCCTTGAATTTGACGAGGATGCAAAACAACACTTTGTCTAATGAAAATTATATCTACCCTTAAAAGTACGCACAACGGCCAATCAATCTATACAAAACCAGTTTATACGCCGTACGGATATTTTACTATACGGAAAATCTATACTAATTGACGCCATGTTATATTGAAAATTGGCTTGATGTATATCCGTGTGTGCTACTTTCTGTCAGTTAAAAGTTTAATCTTATAACGTTATTACATTCGCGAGCAACCTAATCGACTCAAGCCATAACCACGCAAACGTGATTTTTTCAAAAAATACGTACCTACTAAATTTATATAAACCGTGTGTCCATTAAAATTTTTAATAAATAAGCTTTAAGTTAATATAGGAAATATTCAATAAGTACCAGTAAGTAGTCCAGTATTTAGTATGTAAGTATAGTATTTTATATGTATGTTGATGTATATATTTATAGTATGTATTACGTTTATTATATTATATGTATTAGTTTAGTTTATAAAATAAGTTGATTTAAGTTTTAAAAGTATTGTTCATGCACAAAGCTCTATCCTCTTTGGCAAATATTTCTTCTAAAATAAGGTTTGCTGTAAGAAAACCCAATTCTGGGTTAAGCTCGTCATTGTACATAAGCTATATATTATTTGTGTGTATATCTTTTAATTTTATGTGCAATAAAGAATAAGAATTAAGAATTTACTCCTACATTAATGCAATTTAAATGCGTCATATTATGCAGCGCTATCAATTTAAAGCTAAGGTCTAAAGCTAAGGTTAAAACCTTATGTCATATTTGTACATAACTACTGTATTTTTTCTTCAATACACATATGGATGCGCGCTAGTAGTTTGACCCGATTTGATTGCTCGCGAGTGTATAATAAAGGCTCCCCTTACCCTTTGGCTGCTTAAATCCAGAAATGAATTTAAGCAATAGGGCAGTTTTATTTGAGCCAATATTGACGTAGTTCATGTAACATTGAAGAAAACGGACAAAGTAAACAAAAATAATTAAGCATAATTACCAATTATTTTTAAACAGACCACTTACGACGTATGGTTTATCCGATGACACTCTCGCACCACCTTCGATTCTTCTTTGGCAATGAGAAACTGAAACAATGCATCATCAAAGAAACTACTCAAAAAGGGGACATTATTTTCTTCAAATAAACCTTTCACCTTATTTATTTCAAGTAATAAAACTGTGCTACCGTTCTTTGTTTCTTGTGCAGAAAAGATTTTGATTTCAGGATATCCATGTCGATATTTTATTTACGTTTCACGACGACTAAGACTACTTAGATGACTACTCATCCGCAAAATATTTCATCCGCGGTTCGGATCAGTCGTCGCATAGTCAATATTGACGAGTACATCTATACTATTATTTAAAAGCGGTTTGGTTTGTAAGTTTGTAGGTATGTAGGGGATTATCTACGGAACTACTGCTCCGATTCCGAAAATTCTTTTACTAACGAGACGCTACTTTATCCCCGAATGTCATCATATAAAACTTTCCTGTAGGTTAAATTCCGCACATAACGGGAGCGAAGCTGCAAGCAAGAGCTTGTTAGATAATGATTATGCTTACCTCGACAAATCATTAAAAACAACAAAATATCTAATTTTATCAACAACATTTTGAAATCAGCATTGATTTCTTACACGAAACTAAATAAAAAATAATGTGACTTGATGGCATGTAACTGAGTAGAAGATTACAGTTTCGTCATTATTTCTTATCGTTTTCATTATTTCCTTAAGATTCTATTTCGCATAGATGTTTGTTAGATATATTATTTCTTGTTGGACTCGGCGCAGCACCAATGTGTCTTTTTCTTCCAAATCTTTTTATTACTCGATACCTCTGTAGTGTAAGATTATTTACCTTTCAATCCAACTGAAATTATTCAGGCTTGTTTTGTGATTGAACTGGCCAAATTCGGTAGCTAAAACTGTTTCAATTTGACTGACATAAGAAACTGACGGCAGCATTAAAAAACTCCGGGAGCGCCGGCAGAAGTTAAAACTTGAATTTTAAAGTTGTGCATTTTTGATATTTTGGAATGGTTAGGGAATAATTTTGCACGAATTGCTTTAAATATCAGTATAAAAGTACTATCATTTGTGTGGTAAAATACAATATGCATTTATTGCGCTATCGTACACAAACATGACAATTATATTACATAAAAAATTTAACACTTCAGAACTATTACAGTCCATCTTACGAATTTTACTTCTTTGGAGGAACCGAAGGTTTTGTTTGTGCATAAGATAATTATCCAGTTTTGGAAACCCAAACTCAATGAAAGATGGCATTATGTTCAAATTCCTTCGTAACTTAATGTCAAAACCCAAACTCAATGGACAGATGTCATAAAGTTCAAATTCCTTCGTAACCTAATGTCAATCCGTCTTGGGAATTTTCGATCTGACGATCTGACGCGAGTTTAATCTTTTTTACCCATCACAAAAGTTCACAACGCCGCTAAAGAAGTTTTCACTTCAAAAAAATACCGAACTGTTTCATAGCAATCCGTTTAGACATTAACAAACTTTTTGCGAAAAGGTTCAAGTGGTATTAGGTTACCTAAGTATTGTAAGTATAATCGGTCAAGACTTACGATTGTCGAGTCTTTAGTCGTTTCACACCGTGAGCGGTTCGGACCGCGCTGAAATGTGGGTACTAAGCTACTGAAACTACTAAATATTATTCATTCGAGTAATAGATGAGTGAATCGTCTATTGAAACGAATGAAAATCGGTCGGTCATCTATGTCTAGACTACTAACTGAGAGCGCGAACAGCGAGTACGTGTTCGCTGACGCCATTCCACTACTTGAACATGTGCGCGGATAAAGTGATTGGGGTCGCCCATTCATGTCAAAAGTTTTTATTACGGTACAGTTAGCTCAGAAACTTGTCCATGTTTTCGTGTCAATTAACACTCACAATGGACTCTTATTGTTTCAGTTTTGAATGCTTATTATGTGTGTTTAGAAGTACAGAAGAAGAAGACATGCTGCGCCGGGCTGAAAAATGATGGTGATGATGTTGATTCACTTGTGCCATAACCTCTGTCTCTAGTAAACATACTCGAACATACCACATCTATCTATATAATCTATGTAAATAAAAAGGGGTAGGGTAAGGTAGGGTAAGGTAGGGTAGGACAAAGTGCTTTGCAACGCATGCCGGATACAGCTAGTAGTATATAAATGAAACAACGTAAAAACCTTTATCAAAAACTTATCTATTTAACATAAACAATAATAACATTAGACTTTTAATAAATGTGTTCAATTGCTGAGAGGGTGCTATGGCCTCATTGCTGGTTTGCTCACACGTATTGCTGGTACTTGAAGATTTTTTGGAGAATCTGATGTGATTGCTGGGTTCGTTTCATTGTCGTGGCTTCTTTTAATTTCTGAGTAGCTGTCATTTACTGGGAAACTTTCCTTTTTCGATACACCTTTATTTTCCGGATTCCTATACGTACCCATTTCTTTACGTGCATAATTTGGTTGAAATAGCGTTTCTTGTTGCCGGACATTTGCTGGGACACTTCCATGTACCGATGGGCTTTCAATTTCTGGATTCCTTTTTATTTGAAATCTGCCTTTATGTGCGGAACTGGCAACTGCTGGATTTTCATCAGCTTGAAACATACTATTTGTAGGAGACTTCACTCTTTCCTTTGTTCTTGCATCTTCTTCGTAACTTGGTTTCACTGGTTGATTATTATTATTATTTGTTATATATTTTAGACGCGGTGCCATTTTTGGTTCAGGTCCGGTCTTTTCGAAGTTTTCATTTTGTGCAGGTCTAAAATATTCAGTTATTATTAGTTAGGAGTGCCATAAAACACACACACGTACATGCGGTCATACACCCACGCTGTTTACGAGTACTATGCACTAGATGACTAGACCTTTCTGAAGAATTTGACCAGCTAGGATCGGTGTATGTCCGTCAGGGGCTTCTGATTCATAATTTTTTGTTCGACTGTACTGTCCTACTTTTGGGAAAAGGCCTCCTCCAATTCATTCCATGTACTCTTTTGCCGTGCCTCCCCGAACTAGTACTCTCCCCACACCATAAATCCATAAAACACATCCAGAAAGTGTTAATATACAGGGTGTAAGGACTAAAATTTAAATACCTATTCGACCCAAATGTATGGGGCTGCTATATAGATGTTTGTCCGATGGAGAAACATGTTCAGTTTGAAGGTCTGTAGCACACCCTTAAGTATGTATATACCCTTTCCGTTACACCCTGTATAGAAACTACTATAATTATGTAGTTGATGTTATTACCCTGCAGGATGCTTCTTCCACGAAATTGTTCGTTCGATGGTATCATACCCTCTTTCACTTGCCGGTCGGTCACATAGATAGCGTCTGTTAAAAGAAAAGCATTTGTTTTATTATATAATGTAAGTGTCTCATTGGTTTAGTGTACTTACATTGCTATTTTATTTGCAGATTCCCAGGTGGTACAAAAAAAAATAAGAGACTGGATAAAAAAGTGACTCCCGGGCCCGCCTACAACCCGCCCTCTCTTTGTAAGACCTCCATAGTTTTAACGGTTATTTTTGTAGGTACTACATAACACATAACATCACGCCAGTAAACCTTTCGGGGGAAGGGTAAGCAGAGTATACACCCACATTTCGCAAGATACGTTTAAGGCCCATGAAATGGGAGAGTGAGCCTATTGCCATCAACTGGGTACAAAACCAAACTCCGCGGCTGCAACTGAGAAATTCATGATAGAAAAACACAATTTCAAATTTGCCCGAACCGTGAATCAAACCCAGAACCTCCTGCTCAGCCTTCGTGCTTTCCACTAGACGAAAGAGGCAGTATTTATGTGCTATCGTCGATAAATACGACATTCGTCGAGTAAAGCATCTTTTTATACCTGTTAGTATAATAAATGATTGAAAATTAGATACCTATCTGATCGCCTCTTGCTAGGAAATTCTGAGTTTAATATGCAATCCAAGAACAATCCTGTGCATAGGGTGCTTGTGTACAAATAGGGTCCCATGCATTCATAGTCTTCTGACACTTTAAAAACAGACGCAACACCAATGAGGATCTCGTTAGCTCCAGCCCAAGTGACGATTGGCCCTCCGTGGTCATTCTGAAGATTTAATTACTGTTACAACGCTTTACTTCTGTCTCTATCGCACTACTGTCAAACTGCAAGTGCAAGAGAGGGTTGGAAACAAGTCAAATCACCCGGCAGCGAGTTGTAGCGGCACTAAAAAAAGTACTACAGCGCTATCTATGACACAAATGAAGAATATCTAAATTCTGCAACGCACTATTAAAATTATCCGCGATTTAAGACCATCGTACGAAAACCTAACAACAGCTGTCGGGCAGTAGCCCACCAGACGCAAAACCCGTCTTATCAGTAGGACCCTCCCTTTTCTATCCGTTGTAATGTCCAGGTGACTATAGTTACCCGTTGCGCGTGTCCACGCCCACTCGGAAACTTTGCTGCGCTAGCGCCCCCGGGCAGCTTCCCATTTAAAGCTTATTATCTCGTAAACTACTGCAGCTACACCAATATAAAAAATACGGTGTATAGCTGAAACTATACGGAATCTACATATGCTAAAACTATATCCAACAACTCGAGAGAATTACTTAGAAAAAAATGTAAACTTGAGAATATGTGTTGAATATCAGTAAAATATTTGTTCTTACTAAGTTTTTACCAATAATTTTGTAGTTTGTGTCAATAAAACCTATTTATAATGAAACTAGACTATATAACCTTTTTTTTTGATACCCATATGTCCTTACTTGGAATGTTCTGAGTAGCACAATGAACCAAAACAATAGACCCTTTCCCTCATTGAACCGATGCCGGCGGCGGCCTGCGTATGTGTGCGTGAGCGTGTGTATGTGTGCGTGAAAGATGGCCGCCTAAGGCTAGTTTACAAAGGGATTGAATTTCATGTTGTGATTTGTGTTGAAATGAGACACTGATGGGATATTGTATTTATTTAATATTTTACAACAAAGTAGGTATTGAAAATGGAATGCTGTAATGTCCGCGTAACCATGGTTACCCAATATTTTTTCCGCTTAAATGTCCGGGTAACCACGGCTACCCAATAATTTTACACCGAAACGTCCAGGTAGACAAAGATTGCATTTCAATTTCAATTGGTATGTAGGGTAGGTAGGTAGGTAGGTAGGGTAGGGTAGGGTAGGGTAGGGTAGGGTATGGTATGGTAGGGTAGGGTAGTGTAGGTAGGTAGGGTATGGTAGTGTAGGTAGGTAGGGTAGGATAGGTAGGTAGGTAGGGTACCCTATATGGTAGGTAGGTTGAGACTTGACCGCTTTGAGACACCTGGCTAGGCCAGTGAGAGCAGCCTGGGGCTGGCTCATCTGCTGTAACTGGAGCTCCAGCTTCATCAGCTGTAACAAACAAACTTGTATTATAACCTCATTCTTACAAAGTCTTATTATGGCACAAACTCTATGTTGGCGATGGCGGGGAGATCTATAACAATCAAGACGTAAGTTACTAAGGATGATACGATTAAAAAACTATTTTACTAGAAGAATGGGACAGCCTGGGCGTCTAAAGTATACCTTCGGCTACCGGAGGGCTAGCAGCAGCCATAATACATGGCTACCGTTCAGGAGATGGTTGTCCATTAAACAAAAAACAACTGACAAACTTCTTTGCAGCTAGGATTCAGCGAATAGCTGGACAATAAAGAAAAAAATAAATTACCATGTTGCCCGCTTGCGCGGTTTGACATCGGGCATAAGCATCAGCTCAAGCTGAGCGCGCTGCTTCCACTCCTTAAGCTCCTGCCAGGCTTCAGCTGAGAGTGCATTCACCCGGTGTAAGAAGCCCTAACTGGAGCGAGCGGATCCTCCAGAACGGCACTGCCAAAAATTATATGTAACATTAAAACATAACAACATTAAACATACTAACTTGCACATATTAATTATCTTAAAAACACACTGAATAAGATACATACGGCTGCGCATCCACCTATGCCTCTCCCTCACCACTCTTTCTACAACGCCCCGGTCCCCGGGCTGGTGCTTCATCTAACGCCTGCCCCAAATCACGGCTTTCATCATGAGACCTAAAACATAGACATAGATTCTATAGTTTATTTTTAAAGATACACATGCACACACACAGGGCCACACACAAGTCTGAAGAACTGAAAGAAAATTTGAGTTTCAGGTAGCCTGACCTGCTGGAGTCTGTAATTCCATTTCGAAAATCATTGAAATTATTATTATTGGGTAGCTGTGGCTACCCAGACAATACAGAGGATAACAAAACACCAAATACAAGAACAAAAATCATAACCTTCCTTTTTCGTTCGCCGTAGTTAGGCAAACCAAAACGCAGTTTTTTATGAGTAGTAAAACAGCCTTATTTATCGTATTTGTGTAAATACACAGTTTAAAACCGTTAAATCTGGTTTTTAAAAATGTTTTAAAAAAAGCTTGGGGAACAAAATTTTTAACACATAAAATATTGCAAAATTTCGTTGTATTTTACTGTTTTATTGTGTGTCAATACTAATTATGAACTAATTTCCATATTACGAGCATTATATTAACGATTTTCGCAATAAATCCATTAAAAACAAATAAAAAACTTTACGAAAATCACCACGGTCAACATGGCGGATTTTTTTCACATTTTCATTTTAATATTATCGTTTCAACATACTTTGAACCTACGATATTTATAGTTAATTGTAAAGCTTGGATATTGAGGTTTATTTTGATATAATACACTATATGTATTGGGTTACAAATAAAATTATACTTACATTTTAAAGTCGGCGATCACTTTGAGTCGGAGCAATAAAATTTGACACTGAGAAATTGAAGTTTGACATTTTATTTCTCAACAAATATGCCGACTTGGACACTGGGGTTTTGAGCGTTTGACGCGTAATTTAATAGAGCAACACAGAGAATAAATTTGTCCTGATATTCTCGACAGCTGACATTTTTTAGAACGTTTTTTTGGAACAATTCGAACGCACTACAAATGGGTAACTATAGTCACCTGGACATTACAGCGGAGAAAGATGAAGAACTTAACAGCCAGTTCTTCACTCCCTACAAAGTCAAGCAGTCTCGATCCCGGTAAGGCGGACTTAATGCCATACACCTTTATCAGTCAACCTATGAGTGGTAAAGTCTGACTACCAGACTTACCAAGGGATCTCGTATTACCCAGTACTAACTGGGATGTGGAGGTCAAATAGGCAGTCGTTCCTTGTTTAAAACACTGATATATAGCTGCACTCAGACTTGGAGCCTACCCAAACATAGCAGTACTCATCACGTTATACACTCGTGAAATGTGAAAAACGTAAGGCAGATGATGATGTCCAACAGTAAGGTTTTGACGTCACACATACCTGGCATATGCCGCTTCTTCTCGCACGTGTCTTATTGAAGTCACTTCTAGGAAAATTCCTCGTTTTATTACTGTTTTTTGACGTGCTTTTTGTCTTGCTCCTAGTCTTGCTTTTTGTCCCGCTTCTTATCTTGCTTCTTGTTTTGCTCTTTGTCTTGCCTTTAGTCTTGCCGTGCCTTCGAGTACTATCATCATCATCATCATAGCTCTCGTCTTCTGAACTCTTTTGTTCACACTAAAAGAGGGTTGTCTTTTTCTGTGTTAAAATGTTTAAAGGAAAATAAAAAAAGAAAATTGCTAAAGTTGATATCAGTCGCTTCCTGTTCATATTTATTTCATTCAACGTTCATCTGCACATTTTATTTCAATTTTCCCTTTTAAGTTACTTCGCGTCAGACGGTTCATTTCAAAGAAAGATGCTGAATAAAAGACGTCTGATATCAGCTTGACTAGTGTCTTAAACTAGGGCACTTGGAAAATAAGACAGCCTTTCAACAGCAAAGTAAAAATAATGTTTCTCATGTTGGTCGCTGACACTTGCATATCATCAAAAACATTTGCTTAATTAATGGGAAGAAAATGTACTTATTCTTCTTCTCGAATCCGATGACTCCGTCTTATTTCGGACTTTTCAGGTCCGATTTCGGACTCATCGGATTACCGGACGGGGTCGGATATAAAAAAGGTACTGATAGCAACGAAAGCAATACTTACTGAAACACCTTCAAAACCTAATACCTTTTCCTGTACGCTAGTACATCCACTTTGAAATGGTAGACTTATCTGAATTGTATTCCCTGAATCATCTATGTTTCCCTTGCCTAGAGAGCATATCATGTAACTTTTGATAACTCTGCTCATGTTCTTATATTCCTTATAACGGTCCATGCACTTTGTTTTATTCAGTAACAAGGTTGGAGCATATCTTAAATATTTTTGATTGTAATTGTGCATATCTCCTGGCTGGAAACATGAAAAATATATATAGTCGTCCAGACCGAAACTATTTTACTCTCATAGTCCGATAGGACGGCAATCGGAGACAGCAGATAGTTCTTTATAATAATTAAACCAGCTTAGTGCCTACTACTGTCCTACTCCAGGCAAACTGTACGACTATTTGATCACCACGCTTGATCAAGGCGGATGAGCGATTTCACACTCAATATGATCAAAACTCCACATTTCTCACGACGTTTGATAGCAACTTTTTTAGATAAACGCTCCGTTTCCCATTACTGGACAAAGGCTTCCCCGTTCTCCTTCCAAATCTCTTTATATTGTGTTGTATTGTATAGCGGGCTAGTATGTATAGTGTCCGCAACTCCACGTCAATTGGACGTGGAGTTGGCAAACAAGATGAGAACGACACATCACTTTTGCCGTGATTTCCTCCGTCAGGCGTCCAGTGAGTGGCGATCTTTGTCCATCTCTTAAGGTGCATTCTTGGTGCGTGAAGCACTTAGGTGGTGAATATACTGTCTTACCTTTCGCCAGTAGTTTGTATGGCCCCATCCCAGCACAAGAGCATCAGTTCCCGCCTCTTGATACTTCTCTTCGTAGTTGATGGGGATCGTTGTTGGCTTGTATGAACATCGTGTTTCATAATTAGCGTCATTGAAGTCAAACGGCGATTCAACCTTGGCCAAAGCTATGTCTATGAATGACCAATAATCTAATTCTCCGTACTTTAGATAGTAACCTGAAACCAGATCATTAGATTTCTTGTAACAACCTGTTGCTGCTTTTTTGGTCGTATTTGATCCCCAGGTAACATTTACATATAATGATATTGGGTTTTTCATTCAAAAATAATAATGACTTAAAATTACTCCATAGCAGGCCGTCTGAATTTCGACCCAGGCGCGTCGTTTATTACTCCTCTGTCTAAGGTAAAAAGGTTTGAAAGAAAACAAACTTTGGGGTATGAAGAACAGGGTGTAATGTGCTTCATCACCTATAGATAAGGGAGGATCCTCCGACCAGACAGGTGTACACCTGTCTGATGGGCAACTGCCTGACAGTTGCTATCGGGATTCTTCATATAGTCTTAAATCGATGTAAACTTTGCATGCGAGATTCATACCATATTAGTTCTTTAGATTTATCATAGATGGCGCTGTAGTACTTTTTTGTTATAAGTTGCTTTTTATAGGTCGCTACAAAACTTTATGTTTGAGCTTGTAGTTACAAGCTCAAACATAAAGTTTACATGTACATATTGTAATCCCAGGAGTTTTTGTCTATCTGTATGACTGATTTTGATTTTAATGCGGTTTTCTCTAACATTAATAGAATTTCTTCTGAAGAATCACGGGTCAATTTATTATAATTAAACTTATTTAAAATAAAGAAATCGTGCGAAACATAGGTGGGTGGTTAGAATCTAGATAAATATATGAATGTGAAATCTTGTGACGATGGATGTTTTTTACTCTCTCACGCAAACTATTGAACGGGCTTGGATAAAATTTGGCACACAGATAGTTAACCTGTATTACCACATAGGATACACTGCAGCGTAGTTTGCAGCACATTTTTATAGTTCTTTCGCTGTAGCGAGGTGCAGGGGACAATTGGTGACATGGTAAATTTATTTTTACTACAGTCCGCACTTTTCACTGATTACGTAATGGCATTGGGGGTGCCATAAGGGAGGAGGAGGGGAGGGAGGCCTATGTCCAGCAGTGGACGTCTTTCGGCTGAAATGATGATAATGATGATTGAGGGTGCAACTAAAATATCCAGTCAGTATTGTAAATCAGGGTAACGTTCATGATTGAAAAGGGACGGTTCATCTAATGTCACCTGCACCATTCTACGGCGCAAGGACTATAGATACCTACCCTTAGGCGAACAAGTATAAATTACTTTCTTTTTCATCTGCGATGTACATGGATCTGTTTCAATATCAGCGTCGGCAACATACTTCTTGTATCCGGCGATGACATAAAGGTAATCCACATCGTTGACACAAGCTGCGGATGTTATGACGAACTCGCTGCTTACGATGGCACCCCCACACAGCCAGTTGTCATATCCTATGTCTGATATTGGTGCTTTGACTAAATATACCTGAAAATATAATAGGCATTTACATGCGGCATAAACATGCCGCATGAACTTGTTAACATCCTGAAGTATTGATAAGAACACCAGGTTAACCATGTCAGATGGACGGGTTCATTATCGGAGCCATACAGTCTTGAACGTGGGGTAAGACAAGGTGGGTTAACTTCACCCACACTTTTCAATCTCTACATGAATGCACTCCTCGTCGCTCTCAGTAGTCAGTATGTGGGCTGCCATGTTGATGATGTATGTGTGAACAATCTGAGTTATGCAGATAACATGGTGCTGCTGAGCGCGTCGGTTTGTGGATTACGCAAGCTGTTACAAATCTGTGAGGAGTCTGCGGTCAGTCATGGCCTTATGTATAATGTCTCGAGAAGCCAATTCATGGTATTTCAGGGAGGCGCCAAATGCCCACAGCAAGTACCCCCTATTCACTTGAATGGTGTACCGTTGGAACGGGTGCACCAATTTAAATACTTGGGGCACTGGGTAACATCCGATCTGAAAGACCATGTTGATATTGAGCGGGAGCGGAGGGCACTGTCTAAGAGAGAAAATATGATAGCCCGTAGGTTTGCACGCTGTCCAAATCAGGTTAAAATCATACTTTTAAAAGCTTTCTGCACCTCCCTATACACGTGCAGCCTATGGGCATCTTACTCACAAGCTGCTTACAGTGCCCTTCGTGTCCAATACAACAATGCGTTCAGGGCAGTGTTGGGGCCACCCCGCTTCTGCAGCGCCTCGGGCATGTTTGCGGAAGCACGCACCGACTGTTTCCACGCCACCATGCGCAAGCGGTGCGCGTCCTTGGTGCGCAGGGTGCGGGCTAGCTCCAACACTGTCTTGGCGATGGTTGCTCAGCGACTGGATTTCCCCTACATAAGTCATTGTTGTAGCAGGCATATTCTTGGTGGTTAATTTGATTTAGATTTGTTACATTTCATATAGATTTAGTCTTTTTAATACTATAGTTTTTGATTTTGACATAACTTAATTCCAAAATTTAATTCGTTGTCATAATATATCTAATTCTGTTTTATTATATTTTATTTTGCCATGTGCTTTTTGACATCAATCGATTTCATGTTATAAGGATATTACATTTTTGCTGCTGACATAACTTCATTCCTTAATTTTATTCATTGTTATATTTCATTTTGTTTTGTTTTATTTTAATTTTTACTTTATTTTTATTGCATGAATTGACTATAGTGTATTTGTATTGTTGTGTTACTAATATGGGTCAAGGACCTGAAATAAACGTTTTTTTTTTTAAATTTATCTCAGTCCTCCCACAGTGTGAGAGGCAGCGGTGATCCTGTGGCGGCAGCCCCGACTTACGAGCAGTAAGCCGTAGGTTCGAACCCAGGCAGGCGCAGAAAATTTGTTTCTTACCGCGTATCTTCTATCTATAAGCACTTCGGAACCGTCTATTATTCTTCTTTGGCAATCAGACACTGAAATGGAATTATATTATTCCAAAAATAGTACTAAAATAAAAGATCACGAGAACTAAAGTTGTCGACATAGCTCACAGAATACGTAAGCTGAAGTGGTAATGGATCCACCATACTAGCGGTAGAACACACCACCGTTGGCGTAGTTAGTATTCTTAAGTGGAGACTGCGAATCGGCAAGCGTAAGGTGGGACGCCCTCAGGCTCGGTGGGGTGACGACCTTCGCAGGATCAACGGGATGAGAGTTGCCGAGAATCGAGTTAAGTGACTTGCGTTTAACAAGCCTCTATGTCCAGCAATGGACTGCTGTGGGCTGCTGATGATAACCATATGTGTCTATCATTGACTCCGTCTAAATTCTGGAAAGTGCGGTGGTTGTGCGGGATGAGCATATCGTGCAAATGCGCTCCACACTGACATTCGATTTAAGATATGTATTACTTATTGTGTGATATGAGTTTAAGCGGTCACCAATTCGACTCAAACAACAAAAAAAAGGTGACTATGTTTTTATTAAAAAGGTCCAATTGTACCTACTACTTACCACGAATAATCATAAAAAACAACACTGTTACTGACTTTATTGCAAACATTTTAAACTATAGTCATGATTGAATAGAATGCACCTAGCAATTTGACGGTATGTTTCAGAATAATTGAATTACAGCTCGATGATTATTTTTTTATTGTACTTTCATTATTTTGCAGCATTCTCTGAAACAAATAATGAATGTGTTTTCTGTGGTGGGTATTTTTTGGAGTACTTTATTTTGATGAGAGCTGAGAACTCAGTAAATTACAGGTTTGATCAGATTGAGCCACCAGATCAACGCTCGAGTCGTGAAAGACAAAACAGAAAGCAAGAGCCTACTCGACATACAGTCCAGCTTATGTACAGTCAGCAAATGGCAACCTTTTTTTTTCGTTATTGAGAAAATTGAAAAAACCGTTTTAAAAATATTTGTTTTTCCTTATTTTTATTCTATTTCACGCAAATTTGATTTTTGCATTGTAATCTAATCAAGGTCTAGAGGGGTTGTTAAAAGCAAATGAATTAAAATGGTTAGTTAAAATCAGTTTAAAAAAACCCGATGGACCAACATTTAGGCAACGTTAAGTAACTTATTAGGACATTACAGTGAAAAAACTGATGATGAGACTCGTAGCAGTATGAGACCTACGCCGTAGCCGCCTTGCAGTTTCCGACCTGCGCCGTAGCAATGCGTAGCTCTGAGAGATTTACTTGCAAATATCAAAAACTATGAAACTTTGCTTTAAGCAATCTCGAGTCTTTATTTATTGATCAATTCAATTCAACGGTTGAACGCTCACACGAAATTGAGCCTGAAAATATGTATAATGGCAAAATGATTCAAAGTCGCTACGATGCTGAAAGGTTTTTACATATTGATTTGGATAACGGTTTTCAAGTGTCAGTATTGGGTTTTTAAAAACTAAATTATCATGTCTTATTTCAATTATGTCAAACAAATCATCATTTTTGTGATATAAGTTATGGACTAAAGTTTGTATAATCTTCTGTGTCCATCTCAATGTTCGACCCTGTTCATCCATTTATATTAATATTTTTTCTTGAATTTATTTGGGGTCACCATAATCTCAGCAGGCTCTACTTTTCTAATTCCATTTTCTTTAAACCAATCTATCCGTCTTTTGTTTTTGAAGAGAAACTTCTTATGCGACTTCCAACAAGTTTAACGTTCTAATGGAGGGGGAATATTTTCTATTACCCACTCAGAGATGGCGCTATTACAAGATTTGTGACTCTAGTAGTTCTACTAGGTACGCAAGATGGCGTGCAAACAGTAATGCATTCGACTCTTCGGTGTGAACAGCCTTCGCTCAATTTCCATGAGTAGAATAACCTCGATAAACTTATGTAAAAAAGTGTACAACAATAAAATATTATTTAGAAGCTCAATAAAATAACGAGATTGAATGCGTGACACTCGAACGCATGCGTGTAGTATTACGAAGTTTCACTTCTTCCGCGCGGAGGGACTCCACGCACTATTTTTTTTTCTTTTCTTACATCCATCCGTATTAAACTTTCATATAATTTGTGAATAGACAAATAAAATGAATTTGTTTACTTCAGTGTGTTTCTGTCGGCGAAGGATGGGACTTGGAAATGAAAGTATATTGGGAAAGAAATACCTGGTAAGTATCATTCATTTGAGGTGAAATTGACGAACGACGGATCTTTCATAATTATATGCGCCCAACCGATGTCAAAGAATTCGAAACAGAAGTGGCAGTGGGCACATTGCTCGCAGAACGGATGGCCGATGGGGCCGAAAGGTTCTGGAATGGCGACCGCGAACCGGAAGACGATGCGTTGGAAGGCCACCCACTAGGTGGACCGATGACCTGGTGAAAGTTGCGGGAATCTGCTGGATGTGAGTCGCACGGGACCGGTCAATGTGGCGACACTTGGGGGAGGCCTATGCCCAGCAGTGGACGTCTTTCGGCTGAAATGATGATGATGATGAACCGATGTCTGGTCGTGGCAGCTAATCCCAACGAATAATATATGCCAAGTACAACGGAGATATTACACGACTTAACTGTACTCTAAGCACCAACAGTGAAATTTCGATCGGATGGCTATCTGATACGACCAGAGAGGACTCAAACGCACCTTTAGTATGCCAGAACGTGCATTTCACGTCATTTCGTTATACTGCGTATTTTTCTTATTATTATAACTTTAACACTTCACGTACCAATATTTTCATGAAGCTAACTGCATTCCCTTGATCATTCAAGGGAATGCAGTTAGCTGGCCAGCAGGTCATCCTGCTGGCCTACCATGACCTATTAAAGCAGTATTGATTTACTCTTATTCCTGTGTGGGAAAGAGACGGAGCTATACAGGATGTCTAGCGCCATCTCTTTCCCACACTGAAAAAGTAGTAAAACCACCTGTAATCCCAAGAGTGTTATCCCAAAGTACAATAGATACTTAAACTACACCTACATTTCGCCATTTATTTGTTTACAGGTATACTTTGTCAAATCCCCATATTCGGAATCTGGCGACGACGCATGGCTATGCGCGGGTGCCATTGTGTCGCCAACTCAGATCCTGACAGCGGCCGCTTGTCTTGTGAATCTGAACAGGATCTATGCAATAGCTGGCTATAAGAAGTATGTTCACGCCAGAGATATAGAGAAGGACAAATGTGCCAACACTTGGAAGAAGAAAGTCGTGAAGATTTCTGTTCCGAAAGGTAGCTATTCGGTAATATGAGACTATACGCGGCAGTTTAATATAGAAGATCGATTTTCAGAAAGGGACTGCCAGACTGCCTATGTGAGGATGAAGTAATAATGTCATGAATAATACCGCCCCTTTTGTGTGAATGTAAACCTACCCAAATCAATGACATCACTCAATGACATCACTCTGAAAAGCTGGACATTTTTCAAAATTGGACGTGCCATTAAAACTTACAGATTTTTAAATAAATAAATTCATCATCATCATCTTCTTGCGCTTGTCTCATGTTACCTGGGGTCGGCGCAACACGTTATTTTATTCCATTTTCCTGTGGCAAACATCACGCTACCATTTACTCCTTTTTCTTTCATCACAGAATCCATTCATTTTATACACAATTAAGCGTGTGAAATCATCAATATCACTGACATGTAAAGCCTTAAGCTACTTTATCATAATGATGTCTAAGTTGATTTTCGACCAACCGTTCATGACAAAAGGTCCAAAAAGAATCGATCTAAATAGAATTTGAACTTTGTACCGTATGACATTGTGTTCCCAATATTTTTATCTGAGATTTTAAATCACACACAGAATACACGACATCTACCGCCAAGGAGCTGGAATGGATGAACGTGGATATTGGAGTAGCAACAGTTCAGGAACCATACGATTTCAACGACCAATCCTATCTGGCTCATTGTTCTTATGTACCGGAGAGTATAAACATAAACTATGATAAAGAGAATGAAGTGGAGAATACTCGGGCCATAGCATTAGGGTGGGGAGGAAAGAAAGCTAAAGGCGTAAGTGGATTTTAGCTCGACTGCTTGTCATTTTAGATTCTACTGGCTGTTTTGATTTTTACTGACTGTTCTGACTAAAAATGTAATTTACTTTATTTCACATAAAATAAAATCTATCCACTAAAGAAGACAGAAGAGAAGCTGAAACCTAAATTACTTAAGGAAGCAACAACAAATATTATCGAAAAATCATTTTGTACCAAACTAGTGCCATTGAATGCATCGAAAGAGCTCGTAGAAAAATACCTTCTTTGTGCCTCTGGAAATGGTTTTCTGGGAGAAGAAGGCGATGAAACTACATCAGACCCTATCTTGGAGAAGCAGTCACCCAATAGCAGTATTTCCTATCTAAACAATGTTACAGAGATCATTGACGAAAGTAACGAAATGAGTTCAAGAAAGTCGTCTTTACTAGAAACTTGTCAGGTAAATAAAAACAAAAGTTGACATATTTATCATAGTTCACACGGCCGCAATGTACAGCCTGACAATGACCGGCAAATTGTAAAAAAACTTAAGACAAATTGAAGTTCACAGGCTACCTTGACGCTTCCACCTTTAAGGTGTTTGGAGCTGAGTCCGTGATTCGTATTAGTATTTGACCGAACCATTGTTCATTCTGGTCAAAAATATTTATACTAATCAGAGAGAATAAAGATTCTTTTTTAAATGAACCCCTAATGGTCATTCTTATTATTGTTGAATCTTTTCCAGAACGACCACGGAGGTCCTCTTACAACGTGGGTTGGCGCAGAAGAAGTGATCTTAGGAGTTGCGCTTAACGGCATTTGCAACCCAAACTTTGACTGCGTTGGTCCTCGTATTTATGTCAGCACGGTGGCAACAGCTAACATAACCAAATGTCTGTTGGAAACAAATGAAACCAAGTAAGTTATATATTTAAAATACTAGAATCTTCACGTTACCAGAGTTCTGGCCTATGTTTCGGTCACAGCCATTTAACGTGGTTTCACAGCCATAGTTTTACATGTTGTCATAGCATTATGCCTTGCAATAGCCGTTTTTTCCGGTTGTAAGTTCTGGTTCCGGTTCCGGCTCCACACTTTGCGGCTGTGATTTTGGCCGCACGCAAAAACTAGTTATGTATAGACGAAAGAAATGTTCTTAAAGGTAATAATTTCACAGGCGCAAAATCTGCAATGACCAAATAGATGACAAACAATATCAAGTAAATGATATAGAAATTGAATGGCCCATAGATTTGAAAAACAATTCAACATCTTCAGTAAGCAACCAGACAGTTCTATCGCATCGACGGCAAAATATCGAAGAAGAGCCTATTCAACTGCGGCCAACGAAGTATTTACGGAGCGTTGATGACCCACAGAATCTACACTACAATACACCAGAACAACCACAGGAGAGCCTACAAAGGGAACCAAATGAAAACCAACAGAGGAGCAGAAAAGAGAACGCACAGGATGAAATGAACCCCTTTTATGAGCCACTGAATCCACTACAGGTGGACCAAACTGGAGGTCAAGTAAATGAGGAACTTAAAAATCAACCTAAAAGATTCGTAAGTCAACAAAGGGAACCACAAAATCAACCGGAAAGAAACAATTTTAATCAACCACAACAAGAATACCAAAATAAACCAGAAGATACTGCTAATCAACCGCAAATGGAATCTTACAATCAACCCCCATTGGATTCTTATTATAATCAACCACCTATGGATCCTTATGATAATCAACCACAAACGCATTCAAAAATTTTTCCAGAAACGGAGTCTTATAATCAGCCTCAAACACAACCAAAATATCAACAACCGGTTAATCCAAATTATCAAAATCCAATGGATCAAAATGACCAACAAATGGAGTCATTTAATCAACCAAGTATGACATCACAAAACCAACCTCAACCACCAAGCAACAATCACGAAACAAAATCAAACAATCCACAGCAACCGATGAATAATAACCAACAAGCACCCGCATTTGAATCACCTCAAATGGGACCATCACAAGTAGACTCATACAGTCAACCACAAATGGAATTATTAGGGCAACCACCTCTAGGAAAATCCCAGCATAAACCATTCAATAATCCACCAGAAGGATCAGGATCCATGAAATCATCACAATCAAATGAACAAACTTCAAGCAATACACAATATTCAAATAAGGCACCACAATCTTCATACAGTAATGCACACATAGAAGCATATCAGCCGGAACCCGCAGAATCATATAATCCACTAGATATCATCATGGCAGAAACTGGAGATGAAGAGCCCACATTTAAACCTCCAATCGTACAACCTTTTAAGCGTCCACCTGTGGAACGACAGAAGCTACCAAGAGTTGACACGTATATGCCCCAATCATTTAAACCAAGTCTTAATAAACCATTTGAGCAACCAAATTTAAGTCAAAAGTATCAACCACATTCGCCACAGGGTGCGCAACCTTTGATGCAGTCAGTTGGACATGGTCCAGGGCAATCCTTTGATGCCAGTCATCCACTCAACGCGTTGCGTGAGCGTTCACGAGAGCACTCTGCAAAAGGTGAACCACAAACATTCGAACAAATGTTTTCTCAACTTCATGTAGAGCCTGAACCCGTGGCTGCTGCCCCAACACCGCCAGAAGAAACATTTGACGAAATATATAGGAATCTTCACGAGGGAAGACCTGAAGAAGATCAAGAATTGCCGCCGCCAAATGAGCAACCGATTGAGCAAGAGGTTGAACAAACAGACACCAGATTAATTAATGAATCTCCGGGAAATGTGGATGCACTGTGAGTACTACTTTGAACGTTTTGGGTTAACTTATTCATAACAGTACCACAAGACGCGTTCTTGCGAGTTTTAGGCCATAGGCCGAACCGAGACAGGCACTTAACATAATTAGCCTATCTATTCCGACTTCATGGACATAGGCCTCCGTTCACGGAGACGGCTTTGGCCTACACTATTATTGAGCCCTATAGGGCTATTGAGCCCTATAGGGCTAATAATAGTGGATGTCACGTCTTCGAATTTTTGGTTTGCATTACATTTTAATCAAATATGCGTTTAATTTACTCGATCATGATTTAAATAACTTTTTTCAGAGATGCAGTACAGATGCGTCACCAGGCGCCTATAGACTATGCTGAGTATAAATAGCAGAACCTGAAAGTACTTATTTTCTCGTGTAGTGCCCTAGTGTTTTATAAATGCTAATAGATAGAAGAATACTAATCTAAAAATAAAATTACTTGCTCTCGCTTTCTGGAGCGACAATATCAACTCAATATTATTTTACATATTAGCGCTCATGTGAGCTAATATGTAAAATATTATTAGAGAGTAGAGCAGTTCATACTAATCTAAAGGCTCATTTACGGAGATGCGGCGCGTCGTGCGGCTCGGCCCGCTTTCAATTTAAACATACGGCGATGTATGAGAGCGTTTACGGGGAAGCGATTTTATGGCGTTTGCTTGAAATGCAGCGTTGCCCGCAGATGACTCCGCCGCGTCGCACTCGGCCTTCAACGCAGTGGTGCACGCAGCGTCATACGCGTAAAAATATGTATTTTAGATTTGAATCGAATCAGAGATCGATTTTATGAAATAAATCAACATGCCTATCGTGCGGAGTGTATTCCATCCCTCCTCCCGCAACGCCGCGTATGCTGCAGCATTTCCCGGCGCGAGCTATGCTTACACGCTACAAGATACACCGCATGTCGCGGCGGGCTCCGGTGTTCCTCACGCACCGCACCACGCGCCGCCTTTTCGTAACCCACATCGTAAATTGCCATATGTTGATGTTTGGGTGTGTGATAACGCGAGCCGCTGCACGCCACTACCTAAAAGGGGAAAAACACGCGACGCGCCGCTTCTCCATAAATGAGCACAAAGTATGAACTACCAACAATCAATCGCATTCCTATACTTGCGTTTAATTTTGACGCGTCATTGATTTTCGCTGTCGTTGAATTTCGAATTGAAGCATTCAAAGGCAAGATAATAAAATCAAACTTAAAATACTGAAAAGGCTTGATTATAATTTTTTTTTAGACCAACGAAGAATGAGCTGAACTGGATTATTATAATATGTTTTTATAATAAACTGATTATTTATTTATTTTTTTATTTCATCAGTCATATCTTAGAAACAATGCTTCCAAAACTTACTGAGTGACGATCTTCGTAGCGTTGTGGCTGCTATCAGTTGACGAGAATGATATCCGATGGCTATTTAAAGTAGAGAGAATGAGAGAGAATTTTCATTCCTTTCGATTTTTTTTTCATTCGAAAAAAAACATGATCATCATCATCCACAGCCTGAATTTTAGTGTCATGTAATGTTTAAACGTGTTTATCAATAAATTTTATCCTTCCAGAATTCCGAAAGCAGTTAGGTACTTAATTATTGTTTTCCATAATCGAATGAGCAACTGCGTATTCTTCTTTTGTTTAAAATAACTCAATATAACTGTTATTTACAATGAAGCAATAATAAAAACAAAAGAAAGAGGTTATTTTTTCAAACATTTAATAAAAAAAATATTTTAAATTATGAGTTTGTCGTTATCAAATCTTCGTAATAAATCTTAAACAATGCATCGAAACTCGATCTATGTCGAAGTTGATTAAGTAGATTAAAGGTTCGATCAAACCCATACCTAAAGACAAATTGTGGATGCAGCTCGGGAAATGGACACCACCATGTTGATGTATCATTTATATGTAGTACAAAGGATCAAAGTACAATATCCGAGACGACCGCCTGCAAACCGCTGTGGCAAAGACGCAATGAAAGACTGGAGCTACAAGACTGGCTTTTGAGCAAAATGCAACTCTATGATACCGCTATCGTAGATGCTATTGTCGTTTACACAGAGTTGCATCGTATAACCGTACAGTCAATACAGCGGCTTTATCGCTATGGTTTGCAGTTGACGTCGCTTTTTTTGGAATGTAACTTTATGAACAATTGACATTCGAATTCGCTTTTTAATTGCGTGGTCACTTGGAGACTCGGAGAACTAGACTAGCACAACTGTTTGTTGTCACGACCATGCATATGGCGATTTTTTTGCAGTATTATAACTTTGTAGATTATATGGAAAACCTTTAAAATAATTTGACGGATTATATGGACTTCCCAAATTTGATGGTATATGCGCAATTCCCATATTTAAATTCGATGCTATATGCGGCATTCCCATATGATAATTTTGTATTTTGTATGGCAGCCCCATATTATAACGTGGTGGTGTAAAATATGTGTAATGGAGAGGCATTTTGAAATTTGGTGGTGTGTTATACTTATATTGTAGGGGTACATTGTGATTTGGTGGTATGTACGGCACCCCCATCATTAAATTTGGTGATGCGTAAAGTGACGGCAGTCCAATAGCATAATGCGTTGACGTCTGTTTCGGGTTCAAGGTTGTTGACAGTTTTGTCTTCGGCTGTACCTTTGGCGTCGATAATCCAGGCTGTTTCCACGGTACGGATACCGATCGTACCGAAGGTTTCGGCTGTGTCGCCACTGTTGTAGTTTCACAATCTCTGAAAATAAAAGGATAAGTGATTAGGCGTCCGCAGGTTTGTGAAAAGTAATACAGCACTAAAATAAATATTGTATATCGGTACCAATCCTATGCATAACAAAAAAGATTGACAAAAGTGATTTGGCCGTCAGAACAAGAAAGCGCTGCGCTCGAGCCTTGAATAGATCGAGAATGTAATGACCAGGTAACAGAGAAGCCGGCAATGAATTCCACTGTCTGGCAGTTCGCACAATAAATGTGGGAGCAGAGCGCTTTGTTCGGGTCCATGGAACTTCAACAATAAATCGGTAACGCTGGATTTAATTTCAATGTTATTTCCAATGTTGTGTCCATGACTGTGTACTGCATCCATTATTATCAAACTTTAATATTCCCACAGTCGCCTTCATTTAAAATACTGATACCTACTCAGCTGCATCCGGTTAGACTGGAAGCCTAGCTCGTCGCCAAACTTTGAGCCGACATAATTTAGATTGTCATCGCTTCGCTAAAAAGAAGAAGAAGAACCAAACTTACGCGTCTTCACAAGGCGGCCAAGTGACAACATATTTTTTTACTTCAAAATTCATTGCTTTACATCGTGTGGGCCTAAGGACATACAGAAAAAAAAATCCTTTAATCACGTGTGGTTTTAGACCGACCCCTCCTCCCTTACAGCAGTTACAGCATAACGTGTATTAACGTGTAAATTATATTCAGTAGAAAAATAAAAACCTTTTACTTACACATAGTACTTTTCAGTTTGAGGAGCAAGCAAACACCTAATTAGAGCCTTGGCCCGAGTCGTGCTGAGGTACAAGGAAGGACCGTCGCATTTGTAATTTTTATTATAAACGCTGTTTAAGGCGATTCCGATAAGCTTTTCTTGCTGGCCAGATAATGCCACTAAGGGTCCACCGTGGTCATTCTGTAATGTTAAAAGTTTGAGACAAATATAAAGCCGACATCTTTGCGAAGATATCATATTCATTTTACGCAGTGACATGGAGCCAAAAAATAATAGATCATATTATTACAGCTAGCCTGTTCCTTCCTAAAGCCTGTAATCTATCAATTGGGACCATGAAACCGGAGTTCTGTCTCTTTTTCTCAATTCATAAGAATGTATCATATCATATTACAGTAATATTTGAGATATTGTAACTAAGTTTTATTGTGCTACTGTTTGTTTTTCCTTAAATATATAATATAAATATATAATGTCATCCCATCACCTCCTTCGTAGCACGGCCGGATTCAAGGGTCCAATCCTCTGTTTTAAAAACAATCGGTGGGTACCGTTTGTTCAGCGTATTGGATTGCAGTGTATGTGAATTTGTAAGTAGGGAAGCAGCCCGGAGTTAGGAAGTTGGGTTGGATTGGGTCCCGGGCCTCTCTGTCATGGTAAGCCTGTCTCGGTGCTTCAGGGCACCAATCCTTTGCTTTATAGGTCCTTCATGCGGAACTCACGTCCAGCCCAATACACTTTAAGCTGGGCAGCATTTTGAGCCTTAAGAATATTACCTGACAGATGCTTCCGTAATTTTCTACATCTGTTCCTTTTCTTCTTGATATTGTATGATTTGAATCTGATTTGTTGCCATTAAACGTTTCATTCTTATCACTTATCTTTTCTGAAGACGTATCAGAGCCATCCAAGATCAAAGCTTTCCGTCTAAGTACTTCCACATCACTAACCATGTCTAAACACTGAAATCGAATCCTGTTAGCAGTTTTAGCTACAGCTTAGTAATCTTGTCAAAAAAATAAAAAATAAAAGAATAGAAAATAGTCTTTCTAATATTAGAAACTAACGACAGAAATGCTTTGCAGGGTTTTTAGGACTTGACAAAACATCGACATTTCATCGTTTTATGTAAGTTGTATTCAAGTCATTAATAATCTCTAGGTACATTAACGACAGGAGGTGACTGATAATGACGAGTAGTTTAGAAGTATGAAAGAGAAATATGATTATCCCAATTAAATTGGGATAAAGGCAGGAGAAATATGATGATGATAGGGAAAACGTTATCAAGATTAGTTGCGTGGTTTTAGAAGTACACTGTGGAAAATTAACACATGAAGCCTAACCCCCTCGAGTGTAGTAACAAACTTCACCCATCAAAATGTGTAGGTCGCTCCAGAAGAAACGCCGAAGAAAGAAATTACTTTTTTTAGATACAATTAGCTGTACCCCGCGGTTTCACCCGCGTTTCTCTTTACTCTACTTTAATCCGAGCGGATTCTAAGGGTCATTGCCTGATGTCAGACCTTGTCCAAGAATTGGGCTATCGTATCTGACTGCGCTTTGCCACACAAACTCTTCAGCATTATTCGATTAGAACTAGCCACCCGCCCCTGCTTGACAAGGCATCATCGTTATATCAGCTCGGAATCACCCACTACTGGGTATAGGCCTCCCCATTTTCTGCCACACTTCCCGGTTCTGGGCGTAACGGACACCCAGAAGTGTGGCCATCCTGGTTTTTCCGATATTGTCGACCCAACGAGCTTTAGGACGGCCCTGGTTTCTTTGAACTAACCTTGGCCACTACTCGATCATCGGGAACAAAATCCTATGTTTCGTTACCAACCATCCACGATCCACACACACACAACATTTTATTGAAATCGGTTGGGTGGATATGGTATGGAGATTAGCATATACGAACATATTAGTTTAATGGGTGTAAACAGACCCTTAAGAAAGCCGAAAAGCACTTGTTTTTCCCGTCGTTGCATATTTTTATTTGTTCTGGACCATACCTGGGAACCTCCAGTACGATCCCAGGTTACGGAGATATTGGAGGTCAAAGTTCCAACTTTTTCTTGTTATAAATTTACTTTAAATACCTTTTAGACACCAGCGGGGTTACTATGACGCTTAAAACATTATTGTTCCATTCCTATTCTAGAGTGGGAAAGAGATGGAGCTAGACGTAATAAGAATGGAACAATAATGTTGTAAGACGTCATGGCACGCCACCTGTACTATTCAAAGCATCCATCAGCACAATGTTTTGAGTGCGTTACGTCGAGTTTCACCAAAAACTGTGACAACACCCCAAAACAAGTCGTTTCCCAGCATTAGTTTTTCCGTAGAGTTACTTACTTTGATGTAAGGTTTGTGTTAACGGCTTCGTGAAGAGTATATTTACACCTTGTGTATAGGCTTGTTGTATGGTTTTTGAAACTGACCTCTGGGTCCGGTGTATTGGTAAATTGCTTATTACCGCATCTCCAAGTCCCATAAGTAAAAGTCGTTGCCATTGTCGCCGTCTTTGTCGTTCTCGTTCTCTTAATTGCAAGTCTTAACTTCGTCCTTGCCCTTGTGGTTGTGGTCTTCGTAGTTTTTGATGAAATACTAAAACGTGCAGTTGTTCTCTTTGTGGTTGATGATGACGTCATTTCCCTTTCTTTTTTAATTCTATGTATGGCTTTCAAAGTTTCAACATCGCGATACCCGTAGGTGCACAAAAATAAATATTCTACATTTTTTGGAAATTGTTGTTGGCAAAATGAACTGTCTCCTATTATTGCGTGCGTTTCCATTAGGTATTCTGAATTAATGGCACTCATTCCTGGCTGTGAAGAAGAATTAATACTGACTTTAAATTCATGTGCAATCTATCAGCAACCGTTACTGCTACCCTACTCCTAGCTATTTTACCCCGGAACCCTATGTATTTTCTTTAAGATTTGTTTGTAGCTTTTCTTAGCTTATTTTATACTTGCATCTTTTCCATCGGTGAAGAAAAACATTGATCAGACTTAATCATTCAAACAAGTCTTATATCGCTAATCTGCTTCTAGCAAACGTAGTCATAAATGCTCAAGCCTTTTAAGAAAGCCTGTAATGGATCAAAAACTTCGCAGACATGTGGCTTCCACCAATTGGGGCCACATGGTGTATTATGGTCCACTTCCTCTCACAAATAGGAAGTCCGTGTTCCAGCAGCGAGAACATTAAAGGATTAAGCTAGGACAAAAATAGCAAAAACTTACTAAACGAGGATTAGCCGCTCCCCAACCAAGAGCTACTACAGAATCACCAGCTGACTCCAATGTCGTATCGTAATTTATAGTAATAGCCTCTGGCGAATAAGAACAATATTCGCGGTAAGAGTCATCTAAAAAGTCATAATGTTTCTCTACGACACCTACGCCGACGTCAAATTGCATCCATGATGATTCATTGTACGCTGTGAACGAAATAAGGTTATTTGGTTGAAAGATGCTGATGTTATGGAAGTCAAACACGTTATGGTCCACCGGAAAGAGCAACCTAGCTGTACAGGTATGCTAGCGACAGGTCGACCCAATTGGAAAGATGAAATTCTTCTGTATCGTGGAACGTTTTCAAATATTTAAACTCACATACACAAACATCCAGACTCGGAACACGTAACTGTAGGCCAACACGTGAAAGAAAGTGGGGATCAATCGATCGACAGCATTTCACTTTTCACACTCACACTAGTATAAAGTGGAATTTCGCCGTCATCGCAGAAGCTCGAATCTAACTATTTAAATCTTCTTGGTCTTTGATATACCTACAGCAAAGAAAGAAGTTCTTATCTTACCCAAATCTTACCTTTCGGAATAATAACCTTAACGATTCTTTGCTTTCTCGTAGAAGCGCATGGGTCGTCCACAATATTTTTGCCACTGACGTACTTCTTATAACCAGCTATTACGTACATGTGGGAAACCTCAGTCAAACACGCTGCTGCCGTCAGGACATGGAGCGTTGAAATAAGAACACCACCACACAGCCAATTCTCTGGTTGGTTATCGGAATATTGCGAATTGACAAGGTACACCTGAAAACAGAATTTCTTAAAGATCTAGAATGGGGGTCTACATCGGGAACAGTGCGATGCGACTCAAATGGAGCTGGGCAGGAAATCTAGCTAGACGCGATGGAGTAAAGTTTGGCTGAATGGTGGCAAATGTTGGGCGAAAATAAACAGGGCAGTCCAAAAGTACGTTTGGTTGACGATTTCGTTAAAGTCGCGGGTAACAGTTGGATGAGCGACGCATGGAACCGAGAAGTTTTGGCAGAAGATAGGAGAAGCCTATACCCATCAGCGGGCGATTCTGGGCTGAAATGATGATATAGGGAATGCAATCCCGCATGATAATTTCAACTTGGTCAGACTAGGATCCAAGACCATGATCAAATTAAATTAAATAGGTAGGTACTCAATGCTTAGGTGTACTGGCTGAATACATCATTCTGAAACCCGCACATCAAAATTTAACATCAGTATTTTTTTTTTAAATCTGCTGTTTCTTACAATAATGCAATACCTACACGGTCAATATGTAGCTGTTTTTTTTTTAATTACCGGTGGAAAATTTCGACGTGGAAACCGTTTTCGCGTCAGTGTCCCATCAACCCTGTATATCTTCCTACTAATATTATACATGCGAAAGTTTGTGAGGATGGATGGATGGATGGATGTTTGTTACTCTTTCACGCAAAAACTACTGAATGGATTTGGATGAATTTTGGCACACGTGTAGTTTATAATCTGGATTAACACATAGGATACTTTTTATCCCGATAGTATGTTCCCGTGGGACAATTTTCGAACTACACGCGGGCGACGCCGCTGGCATAAGTTTGTACTATCATAAGTGCGTGAGTTTAAAAAGATTGAGGTTTGTAACTCAATCACGCTAGAACGGTTGAACGGATCTGGATGTTTGGCAGAGATAGCTTATCACCTGGATTCAACTTTTAAATCGCTCAAAGAACTCACCATGTACTTTTTTTCTGTTGTAACAACCTTTCCGTTTGTTATTCTTCTCTCACAAAGACAAACTGTTCATAATGAAAAATAAATAAATTACATTAACATACCTATAAATTATTCTATAATATAATAATAATGGAGAGCTGCAGCGGTGGCCCAGTGGTTCGAACCCAGGCAGGCGTATTACTTTGTGTAATTTATTTCAACACCGCTGCCCTCAAAAACGGTGAAGGAAAACATCGTGAGGAAACCGGCATGTCCTAGAACTAAAAAATCGAAGACATGTGACATCTACCAAACCGCACTGGGCCCACGTGGTGGATTACTATAACAGCCCACTCCCTCTTATAGAGAGAAGGCCTGTGTCCCATCAGTGGGAACATTAAGAATTCCTATGAAGCCCTGTAATTCGCTTTGAAACTTGCAAGTTTGGAAAGAGTTGCAGGACTTGCAGTGCAGTAATTATGGTCAAGATCATTCACTTTAACTGTATCGTTGGTCTAGTGGACGCAAGCGCGATTGCTGAGCATGAGGTCCTAGGTTAGATTCCCAGGTCAGGCAATTGGCTTTTCCATCAGGAATTTCTCAGTAACAGCCAGGGAGTCTGGATTTGTGCCGGTTGACGGCAATAGAGTCGCCCTCTATTACATGAGACTTAAACATAACTCCCAAAATGCGGGTGTATTATTAGGTACCTACACCTCTGCCTAAACTTTCGTGATAACAGGCGTGACGTTATATTATCATTCACTTAGGTCAACCATACAGCTGTAAAATGTTCGTTACTTACTAAGATCTAAGGAGTAATACTTAGCTGTAATCAGAATAGTACTTACCATTAGAGGTAATCACACAAATGAACAAGTAAAACAAAATATTATACAACATGTCTTTTTTCAAAAATCCCGAAACATTCACGTAAAAGTTTATTGAAGAAGTATTTCTAATTCAATTTAACCTAAGCAGTCAAGCAAAGAATGAAGTGATTGCATTTTCTAGGTGCCCACTACGCCTAGTGTAATCAAGGTATTGTTTCCAATTGTTGTTATTGCCATTCTAACTAATGTCAGCTTTATTCAAGGGTTGCTTAAGTCCATTTCTGAATAACAAGTACCATTGATAAAGTAAGAAATTTGAATTTGCAGGGCCAACTGAACATCAAGTTTGTTAAAGTTGTTTTTCAAATTTATGTTTGTTTACATGTTTGGAAACTAGATCGCGAATACGGTATAATAGTAAGAGGTTTCTGGGTGTTAAAAATAAGCAATGCTTCGTAGTGATATTTGTATTTCATAAAATAGTGAGCATACTCGTACTAGTTTAACTGATCCCAATAATTACAGCAAGTGAACAGATTAACCGAAACACAAATACATTATTTTTTAAATTAATTGTGCACTATTTGTAATATGTTATACAGTATTTTGATTTAAAAACAGCTTTTATCTGCGCCTTTAATATTCACTATTCACGAAATTCTTCTCACAAAAACTGTTTCATAAAACCACCAAACATTTTGAGGCCAGGTTCATTGAACTTACGGTACCAACTTTGCCCCTTGAGTCGTCCCCACCACTCATGAAGCTTTACATACTTTTTATCGATTGGTATTATACAGTCTAGCGAAGACAGCGTAGCCACACACGATATGTCAGCCAAAGTCAGTTCATTACCAGCTAAAAACTCCTTGAATAGATACTTTTCAGCAACTTCGTAGCATTCTCTTATATCAGAAACTTGCTCATCCGTTAATCCTGGTGCTCTAAATTTCACAAGACTGTAAATAACAGTCTTCAATCTAGGAAAGAGTATTGATGCGTCAAAGAACAAGCGTTGATCGACTATCGCTCTTGCTGACACGTCTTTAGGGTACAATGTCTGTTGTGCTTCTCCATATTTAGATACCAGATACATTATGATGGCATGGCTGTCGGATAGTACTAGTCCGTCGTCTTCTAACAAAGGTACGGAATGTAATGGGTTCTTCTCCAAATAGTCAGGCTTGAACTGATCTCTTGTAGGTAAGTTCACTTCGCGGGTTTCAACTTTAAGTCCGAGTATTTCTACGACCATCAAAGTTGCTCGCGCCGGAGGACTAACGTCAGTTTTGTGTATGATTATCGTCATTTTGCAGTTGACTGGTGTGTACTACGGCTTATTATTTACTGAAGATATTGCCAATCGCTTATCTCATTGATATGCGATATGAAGGATAATCTAGATAATATAATCACGAAAGTACTATGGAGGTGTTGTCGAGTGTGATGAGGTAGGCAGAGGTATAAATAAAAGTCACTGCCTAAGGATTACGGACTCACGATTGTATTGAGCTAGGGTTCACACGCACAACACATATCAGTCAGAAGGAGAACAGACACAGATAGTAAGATAAGTCACAGATAGGGCACAGTTACAGTAAACACAAGATATATAGTTATTAGGCGAAAAAGGTAAACAATACTTGGTAAAAAGTTAGAGAACAAATAGTTTGCGCGCGCGTCGTTACTAGGTACGGGCCGACTGAAGGTCATGTCAAAGGCGTACAACGACAGCGCGCTGCCCCCACTTCGCTCGCCTGTTCTATGTCACGATGACGTAGTCGCGCGATGTGCGATTCTCGTATACTATGATAATGTCCCGACATCACCGGTGTAATAAATTATTATTATAAATAAACGTAAATATAATGTGTTTATGTTTGTGTATGAATGTGTTGTATTGTGTTATTGCATAATACAAATACATAAACTAAATATAAGGTGTGTACCCTACAGTACGATTATCTTATCGGACAACGAGATGCCTCGTTGTCCGATTCACGTCATTCGGTACTTCTGAATATACAGCTATATTCAGCAAATAAATCAGCTTAAGGGACTACTCACACTTATTCAGCTCCATTCGCGTTTTGCTGAACGATTTTGGTCACACTAAGAGACTACTCACACTTATTCAGCTCTATTCAGCTTATGCCCATAGACAACAACGATTATGTATGGAGACGCGTACGCATCCGTTCAGCTTTCCACGTCTATTCAGCTTTTGCAGCAAAACAAGTATGAAATGAGGACAAATGTGTTATTATCATGCGAGTGCTAGAGATAGAGTTCAGCGCTGTTCTGCCGCGTTCAGCGCTGTTCCACCGAGAAGCAGAACTGTATAAGTGTGACCAAAATCGTCAAAATCGTTCAGAAAAACGCGAATGGAGCTGAATAAGTCTGAGTAGTCCCTTATCCTGCAAAACTGCAATACCCGCAAGATCAAAATGTAAGGAACATCAGCCCTCTTATTCACAAACGCTCGGATTCGATTTCGATTCGCAAAGTCGTATGTCCATCTCGCTCGCTTTCGTAATGCCAAAACAAGATAGACATGCGACTTATCGAATCGAAATCGAATCCGAGCGTTTATAAATAGGGGGCCAGATTTTTTTAATATCCGATGTAGAATTTCTATGTGGGCGGGTAAAAAAAAATTATGTACTGGTTTTTATAGTAATTGTTTGTGCGTCGATGTAACTTTCAACCGTTACGAATAATCAGATTACAGTATTGTTTCGTTGTTTATTCGTTAATGGTTATTTAAACAGCAAGGTAAAGAAAAAAATAAAACGATTGATAGCTAATAACGAAATTTATTTACACGTTAAAATATCATATCCTTAGCACTTATAACATTTTTTGAAAATAGCTATCATAGTTCACCTTTTGCAATATACAAAATCTATATGTGGGTACATTCATTACCTTTACAAAATTTACAAACATTCAACGTTATGCCTTAACAATAAAAGAATGCTTAAAAATCTAAAGTGTTGGATATAAAAATTATGGAATCTTTTTAAAGTTTTATTTTTTATTTAAAGTCTTAGATTAATATTAAGATCGTAGACCGTAGTGTGGGGACAGAAACGTGTCATAGACAAGACAGAGAACTGTCAGTGTCTTGTAGCATCTCTGTCACAACACTACGCCATACTCAATAAAGTAATGACCTAAAAATTCAATCAGACAATAGTATTCTTAAAAATATACTTTTCGAATGTCCCTAACTACTGAACAAAACAATTTCCATTATTAATTTTGGGGCGTCGAAGTTATACTTGCAAATGCCAGTTTTATTATAAAATGCCACAATTATTTATTATTATTAATAATGCCATGTTTATTTAACAATTAAAATAATATCATGGACGAGGCGGATTGTGCTGGTCAAGTTTCTTAAAAAGTACGAGTCATTAGGAAGACAACGATTTATAAAAATCAGAATTTGAGGCGATTTAAAAAGACTAAGGGACTCTTCTCCGATCAAAATGGTACTATCGCGCTCACTGACTGTCGACAACTTTTCAACCTTATTACTAAGGGCATAAGGGTGAAAAGCAGTCAACCGTCAGTGAACTCAGAAACATTGAACATTCCTTTTAGCAAAGGAGAAAATCATCAAAAGTCATACAAACACCTTACTTGTTTTTACTTTTATTTTGCAAATGGAAGACAGATTCTTCGATGATATTCTTATTTGCTATCGACACACATAAAAAAGCAAATTTTTATTAAATTAAAAATGGCGTCTGCAAGCATAACAACATGTTACAATAAAACACGTAGCAACAACATTAATATTTAGAGAGCTACCTAACAAAATATGGAAATTCCTAACACGAAAATTTTATATCAGTCATATGAAACAAACTATACATATTTTTATTTTTTTGACAATACCGCTATCAACAAGTAAGTGAAAGAGCGCATATTTGAATCCAGAATCAATTAGTATTTCAATTTTTTTTTGTCGAAGAAAAAATGGCTTACTTGGCAAAATATTGGTGGATAATAAACAAAAGAGTATCCAAACCAACTTGGATTCAAATATACACCATGCACGAAAGTAATAAAGTGTATTTTGGAATAACATTTCAAGTATCACACAAATGATAGTACAAATACACTATATTGGAATAAAGGTTGGTTATAAGAGGGAGAATGTTAATTTCACAATATATTTCGAACACATTGAATAAAACATCAGACGAGGGAAATTCACCTTTATATGTAAGAGTATAGAAGTTTCTGTTGTTAAATTCGTCTTGAACTGTCTTAATGGAAGAATGGCATCCCGTAAAATAAAATACTAAGAGCGAGTTCCACCAAAGAAACTGAACGATCAGCACATCTACGTTCAAGAGCTGTCAAAACTACTATAGAATATTGACAGTGACAGATTGAACGCCGTTTGGCTGTGCTGATCGCATTCAGCTCCATTGGTGAAATCCGCTCTAAGAGTACATAGCACGGTTTAGTATGAGTTTTCACTGAATCGACCAATCACAGACTAGACGAGAGACATGACGTGGGTTTCAAGCAATGTGATTGGTAGATACCTGCACGTCTCTCCTTCGTTCTGCATGTCTCCGCTTCAGGAAAACTCACCCTTACACGCTACGACGTAATACACAATTTCGGCTACACACATACTAGCCATGTATATGACGAAGTTAACGCCAGAAATAAAGTATTGTGATAACAACTTGTTATAATAGTATATTCTTAGACTCGCTGCGTGTGTAACTATGGTTTTCACCAGACTTTTTGAAAGCCCAATCCATTAGGTCCGTCACGGCAAATTTTTTAAATTACCAATTAACTTGTTTGAAACAACTATGACAGTTTGACATATTATTCTTTACACAGCTGTCAAACCGATTTTTTTTAACCTGATCATATAATTGAAAAATAGGTGTATCGAATATCAGATCTCAAATCTAAATAACACCAGCCAATTTAATTACTTGACGCAAGATTTGGTACAAGAAAAAACTGAACAGTTTTCAAAATGTAGTTTTCATTCAAAAACATCGCAATAATTTAAAATCCTTAACTCAAAACGCTTGTTTCGGATTCAAATATTTGTTTAAGCTTTATAATCTTTCTGTTTTACTCCTGCATTATTGATACACACACAGCGAGTCTCAGGCTAAACTTTTATAAAAGATTATTGTACATGGCAAAACTTGCTGCCCCGAATAAATTCACTTACTGCCGTTAAAGCGTACAGGCGTCGAGAGTACGAGATATAATTTATTTTACAAACAGCATCATGCCAGAATTCCACGGGTACATTACAAACAGTTAGGCAAGAGTGTGTGAACGCTGAGCGCTTGTTGGATTTGCAACGTTAACATCAGAGCTCAAAGTTGAAAATACAAAAACACGTTCCATGTCTAAGACATTTCACATTTCCATTGTCGTAGGCAGTGTGAAAGGAACACCGACGCGAAAACGGTTACCGCGTATTCAGTACATCATTCTACCCATTGCATAGAAATTTTCATCGGTTATTTAAATAAAAAAAAAACAGCTGTCCCCTACAAAAGTGCAATACCTACCTACATAGTCAAAATGTTTGGAACATCTGTTTTTTTTTAATTTAATGATGTAAATATCCTTTATAGTATGTATTAGTATTACATTAATATTATTTTTAGGTATGATACACGTACCACTGTTTGTCCCTGAAGCACCCAAACAGTCAACCGACTGGTAGAAAATGCCTATGACATTAAGTCCTACTCTGTACTATTTCTATATGCTTGAAGTGTTAAATAAAAAATAAAATTTCTATTCTGTGCTCAGAATGATGTAATGAATACATGGTAGCCGTTTTCGCGTCCAGCCTGTATAGTGTCGGTAACCCCACACATGCGCGCTAGTGAGGGTCTCACCTGGCGGGCGCGGGCTGCACGCGGCGGCAGTGCGTGGCGATGGAGCGGAAGCACTCGTCGCACACGCGGACTGGCTTCAGCTGTCCGTAGCGCGGGAGGGGGATGGAGTTCGAGCTGCAAGATGCGCAGAATACTTTTCCTGGAATGGTTTGGTGGGGTTAGTTTTCTTGGTATGTTTACTGCAATGTATGACTGGGACTGTGTGTGCTAACAGCAGAAACAAGTTCATTCTTTCAATAGGCAGTTGTATTGTTAGAATTACTCTGTCAAGTCATGGGTTACGAGTTCGAATCCAAGGCACGGAAGGACCTCTATTTTTTCCACGGATTCATGTGTGTATTGTAGAATTAACTTCGGTGAAGGAAAATATCGTGAGGAAACCAAACATGCCTGACAGATGTTTCCTACGGCATGTAAAGCCAAGTCAGAGGCCAATTGGCAGTACAAAAAATCTGAATCATGATAGGAAACAAGCGAAAAAAAAAAATTGCTCGTCTACTCTGGTCAAGTGCTGTATTGCCGATCGATCCACTTTGGAACATCACTGACCCGTTATAGCTGCCGTTTCACTTTCTAAGTTAAGATTTGCACATGGTCTGGTGTTACATGAAGTTTACAGAGATTTTGGTTCTATACGCAGCTTGTAAAGACGACGAAATAATCGATCCATGCACTTCATCAGAACTAATGCTGAATCTTTGAACCATAGCTGATAGGTTGGTATGACCCGTTTAAAAGAATAATATAGATGTAAAAATAAGTTTCGCTTAGCAGAATCATCCCATAAGGACACAGGACTATTTCTATTAGAGGGAGTGGGCCGTTATCACCACGCTGCACCAGTGAGGGTCGATCGAGGTCACAATGTTTTTTTGATTATGCAGGGGTTACTATGACGTCTTAAAGCAGTGGTCATTTCACTGTGAGATAGAGACAGAGCTATAAAGGACGTCTAGCGCCATCCCTTTCCCACTCTGGAATAATATTAAAACAATACTGTTTTAAGACGTCTGGTTTGTTCACGATATTGAGTCGTATCGTCGCTCGTATAAAGTGGGTTATGGCTAGTGCTCACCACAGTTGCGGCAGTGGTGCCGGCGGCGGAAGGCGGTGAAGTGCGCGGCGCAGCGCATGCAGGCGGGCGCCGCGATGTCCGGCACCCACTCCGGCGCACGCTCCGGCCCGCGCTCCGGGCCCGGCGCGCGGGCAGAGTTGCTGTGGGAACATCGTTATATTACTTACAAATATCACTGTTATACTCTATCTAGGATCGTTGAGAAAATGAACCTTCTACACAGTCACAATTGGCTTGAATCGATCACTTTCACCACATTTGTCGCATTTGAGCGCCGTGGTTGTGAGTCGTATCATTCGAATCCAAATCAGGCGAATGACGTCTTTTTCTCTTTCATTGCATGGATATCTAGGTCTTTCTAAACGGCTCAAGCGAATTCCGCATCAATAAATGTGGTCACTTCCTTTTTTTAGTCAAATATTTAGTATAGTACATGAAGGGTGCGCGTTTTTGGCGTCTGTTGCTGTTTTAACTGTTTTATTCACAAACCTGTAGGTGAGGTCCCCAGTAGACACGGACGCCTGCAGGGTCCCGGGCGCGTCGTGCGACTTGCGCCGTTCCGTGGGCGCGGGCTCAGTGCGCGCGGCAACATGTTCACATACCTGTAGGTGAGGTCCCCAGTAGACACGGACGCCTGCAGGGTCCCGGGCGCGTCGTGCGACTTGCGCCGTTCTGTGGGCGCGGGCTCAGTGCGCGCGGCAACATGTTCACATACCTGTAGGTGAGGTCCCCAGTAGACACGGACGCCTGCAGGGTCCCGGGCGCGTCGTGCGACTTGCGCCGTTCCGTGGGCGCGGGCTCAGTGCGCGCGGCAACATGTTCACATACCTGTAGGTGAGGTCCCCAGTAGACACTGACGCCTGCAGGGTCCCGGGCGCGTCGTGCGACTTGCGCCGCTCGTTGGGCGCGGGCTCGGAGCTCGCGTTGACAGTATTACGTCGCGCGACGCGGGCGCTGCCGTCCGACGTGGAGTCCGACGTACTGTCCGCGTACACTTCCTCTGCCGAATACACGCTGTCGAATGAGCTGCCTGGAAATCGTATGTCTACTTTGAGGGATACTGGTTCTTTTTTTGCAAAGAAGTTTAACAGATATAAGTAAACAGTAACTGTAAAGTTAAGCAACAACTTACCGTTCTGTATAACCTGATCCTCAGTCGCCTCATACTCGATCGCAGGCGGTTTATCTTCTTCCGGTTCTGGCGGGTCGGGCGACTGATTCATAAGGAATACGGACTTGAGGATGTTTCGGAGATCTGCCGCAAAATTCGTCTGCAACTGATCCGCTACGCCTGCGATGCAGACGAATAGGCGGTGGATTAGGTCTTCGCTTGATCTGAAATGATTTAAGTACAATGAATTATTTACATTTCAAGCAAGCATGGTGATCAATGCTCGTGCCTTCTCTGAATGAGAAGAGTCCTTTGCCCAACAGTGGGACAGTAACAGGCTGGTATTATTATTTACATTTCTAAGGTCTACCTACTCTACCTCGGCTAACAGGCTTTGCTCGGGTGAAAATAGAGAAAACAAATTTATCCAGATATATAACCTAGCCAGGTCGACTTTTTGCCCCCGTAAATCCTCAATTGCAACTTTCATCGAAATCATTTAGAGCCGTTTTTGAGAACGTGATTAAAAATATATACACATACAAATATTGTTCATTCAATAGGATATAGGCACAAATCTATCAACCACTATTGGACAAAGCCTTTCAAAAGTTGCGGCACAACAGACTGTCCTAAGCTTCCAACATCAGCCCCTGTATTCACAAACGCTCGGTTTCGTTTTCAATTAGGAAAGTCGTAAGTCTATCACGGTCGCTTTCGTAATGCCAAAACAAGATAGACATACGACTTATTGTATCGAAGTCGAATCCGAGCGTTTGTGAAGCAAACCGCAGCCAACTTTTAATGTTTCGAACCTGGTCCATCGGCTTAGTAATGGATGCCATTCATTCTCAGAACGACAGCGGCGGGCTTCTACCGATCAGTGTGGATTACTGTTATTAAAGTTACTAGTTAGCCACGAGCCTCTCAGAATACTAAGTAACAGCTTATTTGAATCGAATAGTTTACGTACTTGAACTTGCCGCGCGCATGTTGTCTCGCCGCTAACTCTTGCGCTTGTAACGCGAGTGCTATCTGTTCGTCGTCTGCGCATTCCGACGCACCGCATGACGTGCCGCTGAAACCAGACATAACCGCACATTTTCGAGGGAGAAACTTTGTGGAACTTAAACTAAGGCAACTGTATTGGGGTTAATGCTAGCTATCTAGGACGTTTCGCTCTGTCTCTTTTCCGCACTTGAATAAGATTTAAATATACAATTGTTAAGAAAGGATCCCAGATCGATCCAGCATTATGATTTGACACAGTATTATGATTCAATGCAGCCGGCTTACGATTATCGATCATGTTTTGAGGTGATCATGATCGACCAAAATCTAGTTGCATCTTCAGTGTACCTATCAAATATAACGAAAACATACCAAGTATTTTGAAAATCTATTTTCTGTATTTTCTGAGCAGCTTAAATCTTGCGATTCTATAAGATAACATTAGATTCTAACAAATTTTGTACAACATTTAAAATACGACGTAAATGTATTTACGTCTCTATAGCAGTAATAAAAAAAAACTAAAAGTGAACTCACCTCTCATCAACAAAATGATCCAAATTCAATCTCAACGGACTATTCTGGTTCTGCGTCGACCGGTTATCCAGTATCACCATACCAGGAGACCAGATTTTACTCTTCTTCTTTTTACTCTTAGTATTACTCTTCCTGCTTTTCTTCGGCCGTGACTGCGAGGGACCCACGTCCGCGTTAGAACTAACATTATTGTCTTCGTCAACTAGCGAACTAATCTTCCTATCAGCTTCCCTATGCCTTCTTAACTCAGTGATAACTTCGTCAATCGTTCTATACTCTTCGTCGCCAGCGTTCGCTCCCCAGTCGTGCAACACTCGCCTCGCTTCACTATTTACATTCGTCGCTTCATTCAATCCCTCCTCGTCTGAACTTAACCTATTTATAACCTTATCCATAACGGACGATGAGCCCGCCTCGTTCTTATTACTATCGTCTTCAACGTAATTTATATTTACAGTAACGTCATTATTTACATCGGAAAAGGAACTTTCTAGAGTGTTTTTGGTGTGTTTTTCATCGTCTGTTTCTGCATCCGGACTCTTTAGTACCCTGTTTTGTTGCATGAAGTGATTGTCTCTAATGTCTTTGATGTCTTTGCTCTGGTCGGTGTCGGGCGATCTATCTAAGCTAGTGTTTTCAGTACTGACGCCCGAGTCGACCGGGGACTCGTGCTCGCTTTCATAACCTAACATAAACTTAACTCTCTCATCTTCTCTATCTAGCGTCATTTTTGCCGAATGGAAACTCGTGTTATCACCGTCTGCGGTTTCTTCTTCTAAATGATTGTATTCCTCATTGGTTAGTAGCAGCGAGCTTAGATTAGCGTTGGCTATTGATATATTAGTGTTCACTATGTCCGCGTCAATATTTTCGGGGATAATGAGCGGGAGATCTGAGTTGAGCATTGCACTGTTGATGTCACTTCCTGCGTCGTCTTCTTGGTTGAAGACAGCAGAATTATTGTGTGACAGAGAGGATAGAACTGCTGGGTCGTGACTGATAGCATTGGGTATCAGATACCCGTGACTCGTCGACGGCAAACAGCTTAACTGTTCGTTCCTGGGTCCTGAAAACCCGTACGCTTCTGAATCGTCAGTCGATATCAGCGTGGGTACATCGTTTGTTGAGAACGAGTGTATTTGATGTTCTAAGATGTCGACATCGCTGGCTGCGATAGACGAAAGACGATCGGCAATTTCCGTGACCTGTTCGTTGAGTGACGTCACAAGATCATGGTCAGGGATCTGTCGATTGCCGTCACTAGTTGAAGCTGAGACGGCGTTGATGACGAGCGGATCGAACATCATCAAACCGTTAGTTGACAAGTTCCTTAGAGAAGAAAGGTCTGAGCTCTCAGTTTTGCTTGTTTTTCTAGCTCTTTCTATGTAGTCCCTGCTGTCATTGGTCTGGAATGTGTCAGTGCTGGCCGTGTCTGTGGAGTAGTGTCGCGAGGTCGTCTTGATGGTCTCGTGTTCAGAGTCGTGGACTTCCGTGTCTACTGTTTCTTCGGACAGACGACGCAGTCCGTCGATTATCGGAGTCAGCACTTCTATGTTGTCGGGAAGGTAGTCGCCGTCTGTTATTATTGGTTCTGTTGAACTGTGGAACAGTAAAAAGAAGTTAGGTATGTATGTATTACCAAAGTTAGGCAGACAAAATTAACGATTGTATGTGCTATGTTTTAAACAAAATACACTTTCTGCTTCGTTCGCTACGATCAAAGCTTGAATAAACTACGTTCGGTATGTATTCTTAAGCGATACAAAATGTTTCCTTCAATTAAAATATATATTTAAATATACAGGGTGGAAGAGACACCGACGCAAAAACGGGTTACGTATTCAGTACATCATTCTGAGAAACAGAAATATAACAGAAAAAATTTCATCGGAAATAAATAAAACTGCTGTTCATTTTTCTAAATTTTGCATACATTTTGATGGTGAAGTTATTGCACTTTAGTAGGAAACAGTAGTTTTTTAACCGTCTCCAAAAAGGAGGAGATTCTCAATTCGAATGGTATTTTTTATGTACACCGATTACGCCGAGATTTATGATCCGATTTACGTGATTCTTCTTTAGTTTGATGCGGAATAGTTGCCATTTGGTCCCATAAAAAAAACATAGTTTGGCCCAGTAGTTATCATTTTATGAAAATTTTCTTTTATTTACGACCGTTTTCGTTTCGGTGTCCCCTCCAACCTGTGGATTTGTGTAAACAATTACTTTCATATTAGCATGAATAATAAAAACTTTTTATCAACCCAATATTTTAATCATATTGAACACTCGAATAGAGTTCTAAAACAAGTTATTCATGAACGTACCTTTGATGCAAGTATAAATCCCGGCAGTTGGCATGGTCCGCGTAAAACCTCGACACGAACTCTCCTAGATCTGGATACGGACACGACCAGTCATTGGACGATTCATTCGTGTCTGAAAAATATAAATAACATCATGTTTCTTATAAATACTAATGATTTTGTTATAATAATTACTCGCCTGTAGTTTGACAAATAACGATGGATCTTTGTGCAGATGATTTAAGGGTGAAACCCCAAGGTAACTCTCGAAATTCAAAGTCAGATTGTATGTAGATTTAAATATGATTTGCAGCTACCCTGTCGTTTCACCAAACGACAGGATGCGTCGAAAATGTCAATCCATATTCCTCTTGTTGCCACAGAGACTGAGACGCGGAGAATGTGTCTACATCTCCGGCCAAATCGGGCTACGCTTACCACGGCGCCCCACGTAAGTATACAGTACATCATTCTGATCCACGCGATGCCGTCAAAATGTATGCAACAGCAGTATTTTTTTTTTTAAGCTATGAACAATTCCCATGTGGCGGGGTTCAGAATGATTTACTGTATACGTGGTACCCATTTTAGCCGCGGCGTCCCTTACACCCTTTATTAAATTTTTTACTCACCAGCAGGCAGGTGTCTCGTGAGGTTGGAGATGTCCTCGTTAGTGCACAGGAGGCGCTCGAGCGCCATCAGCTCGCGCCGGTCCAGCGTCCACAGGAGGGACCGGATCTTGTGCAGCAAAGTGCGGAATGGACGGAACATGTCCGACATCTCCTCTGAGGATAGTGAAAGAGAAAAAATGTTAGTTATTTCGTAACACTATGCGTGGATAGAGTAGAGGAAGACCCAAGAAACTATGGATGGACTGTGTGAAGGACGATTAACAAGAAATAGGAAGGAATATGGAAGAAGACATGCTGCGACTACCCGAAATAAACATGGATAAGGACAATAGAATGATAAGGCCGAGATTTCAAGAAAAAGCTGCAACATCGGAAAAAAACGATTGTACAGGCTGTAACGGAAAGGGTATATATATACAAACTTGAGGATGTGCTACAGACCATCAAACTGAACATGTTTCTCCATCGGACAAACATCGTAATAGCGAAAAAAATATCAGCTGCCTCATACATTTGGGTCGAATAAGGTATTGAAATTTTGTATTGGGCAGCAGATAATATATTCCATGGCACTTAAAACGAGATTATTTATCCATACAGGGTGCACTCTTGAGGGAAAATAACCATTTTATTGTAATAGGGGGCGGTCCTATTGCCCATTCTAACCAATTTCAATTAGAATAGTAATAAATAATAAAGTACCAGGTGTTTTATCAATGCTGAGTGGTCCGCTGGAGTATATCAGCAATCCGCTGACTATAGCCAACCGCGGCACCGCGAACATTAGCGCCGGGTCGTATGAGTCCACCTGAAGTTATACGAACATTTTGTTTAGAAGCTTGAACTTTATTAAAACAATAAGACATCACTAGAAGTTCTGTATTGTAAGCTGTAAGCTACCCAAACACAATAAAATAATGTTTAAAGATATTGTAGGTATTATAAGGCAGTGATGGATCACATTAGAATAAAAATTCCACAAGTTTCCAATAATAACGGCCATACCTAACTTCTTAAACAGACCTTAGTATGAAAATCATGATTTTTGCAAATGATCAGAAGATTTTATAACTATTTGGATGGCTTCACTAAGATGCATAAATATAATAAATAAATCTTAGCCAAACGAGCCAAATGAATCACTCTTTTATGAAGACATTCAAGCTGGGATGGCAAAGTGTAAAATATTGTTTAACGTTTGCACACACACATAATAAATACCTTACTGTATACCAAAATAGACATAACATTAGCTATGTCTAGCGTCAGAAGTGAAGGGGAGCCTAGAGTCGTTCTATTTTTTTTTATTTTTAGCCTAATGTGTGTCCCACTGCTCTGAGGAAAGACCTCCCCGTTCTCTTTCCAAACCTCTCTGTCCTGTGCAATATATGTTTATGTTTTTGCAAACAAGATCAGATCGTCACACCACCTTCGCCGCGGTCTAGCTGTCCTCATTAAAACCGATTAAATTGAACTTTGAAAAGGTAACCAACCTGTTCCTGTGTAAGCAAGTTCTGCTTGAGCGCTCGTCTCAAACTCTCAGAAAATAACACGCAGATGAGTTGTTGAGCTTCAAACTCGTGTGGCGTCTTAACATTCACCATAGCGCTGACGTAGCATAGCTCAAACTCTGCGAACAACCTGTAATGAAACCAAGAATATGTTTAGAGCAGAATACTTGAACTACATGACATTTTTTTTACGGAACCGATGGACTATGGGGCCGAGAAGTTCTTCAATAGAGACCATGAACCCGCAGGCGCAGCGGGGGTTCGTTCAAAAAGATGGGCCTATGTCATGATAAAGCGTGCAGGATACGCAGAAACTGGAAAGCACAGGACCGGGCAATGTGTCGATGACAAGAGAAGGCCTTTATCAACCTGTTGGTGTCTTTCAGCTGAATGATAAATGATGACAATTCTTTGAAAGACAAGAAGAGACACCGCTGCAGATGTGTCCAAAGAGATTTCTACCACTCTGCACAACGCGATTTTTTTCATGTGAGGACGCATGACAGCTTAAGTTTCTACCAGCCACTCTTACTTGTGCGCATCAGTCTTGTGGCTGGAGTAGACAAGGAGCGGAAGGCGGGGGGAGAAGACCAGTAATATTGCTTCTCGTCTGTCGAATATCTTAAGGTTTTTTTTTTAATATTAAATTGCTTAGTTTGGCTGCAACTCGCCTGATGTGAAAGGACGATGCTGGCTACGGTCGAGAACGTTTTCCTAGAAGAAACCGATTCACTCGACCAACAGGTCTCGTAGCAACGAGCGCACAGTCTCCAGGCTGGGTGTCAGCGCCTTTGCCAATGGGCACATAAGCTCCGATGGTTCTACCAGCTATGATATCATGCGCAACGTCACCCAATCTTGTAGGCTGGGGAAGTCAGGAAACGAAAAGCAGGAAGGAGGATTAACTAGTTCCTATATTGGTTCTCACCTATCGAATATCCTGAGGCTCTCATGCAGCATATCGTCGTGCTGCGACAGCGCCATGCCTCGTGGTCGGAGGCACTGCTCCCGCAGCAACGAGCGCACGGTCTCCAGGCTGCGTGTGAGTGCCTTTGCCAGAGGGCGCATGGCCGCTGATTCCTCCTCGCGATTCATTATCGAGGAGCCCGCGGCTAGGCACTGGAAATAAGAAAGTTTGTTTTATGACAGATAGTAACAAATACTTGTCCGAGGTCAGAACGCGGATTGGTGATGAGGGTATAGATATCCTTCCGAAATTGTTGTCACAATTTGAAGACAAGTGACATTCACGAACCCGCTCTGGATCTCCGCAGTGGAATGCAGTATTACTTACAAACTGCTCTCTCTTCCACAGTGCCAGGTAGGTATGTGTCTTAGCATTAGACACTTTAAAGGCAGATTAGGATTATCGCGACTGATGAGCATAAGGACCTGGGTTCGATTCCCAAGTCGAGAAAAGTCCTATTGGGTTTTTTTTTCAGGATTTTCTCAGCAGCAGCCACAGCGTTTGGATTTGTGCCCGGTTAATGGCAATAGGCTCGCCCCTTATTACATGGGACTTAATTATAGCTGACGAAATGTGGGTTTACTATTAGTTACACCTCTGCCTGACCCTTCGGGGATAGCAGGCGTGATGTTACGTTATGTTAAATGAGCTGTTAATGTTACGCCATTCTACTTAACAATAATGCTGAGAAGATCTTATTGTAAGGCCGCCTCGTCTGTCTATCCGTCATGTCGAAGATTTTCAAAAGGCTTAAAGATCACATTGTGCCTACAGCCTAGCCGTATTGAATAAGCCACACACAGCTGTTCTCACATGTACGTCAAACATTATCCTAGCATATATTCTGCAAACTGTCTGAGTCACGTTCGTTCCAAAAATAGATGTAATCTTACTTAATCATGAGCAAATAAAGGTCAATCAATAGCGAATGGTAATATTATTGTTTCTATTTCTTTTCTCCACCTACACGTTTGGTGTCTTCAGGTCGTAAATATAAGAATAGGGATTGTATTACAAGGTTATAATAGATGAGCAAAGATTGGTCGTTTGAGGACATTAGAGTAACCTTTCAACTCAGTGCGACTTAATTCCACTCTTATGTGTGTTCTTCTCTTTGGGTGTTCTCTTCAGTCATACAGAAATAAGTAAACACGATACTAATGAGGTCAAAATAACTCTGTTTAAAGCCTATTGTCAAGGGTTCTACACGGGCAGTTTGTGGGTCAGCTATACGCGGAAGGCTCTAGGTGCTTTGCGAGTGCAATATATTAATGGCTTCAGGGTGCTGTTGAGGTTGCCCCTCAACAGCACCCTTGCTTGGAGGTTCTGCAGCGCGTCTAGCATTTTTGAGGTACGGCGTACTAATGACTTTTATGCCTTTATGAGGAAAATACAGCATCTTTATTAAGCAGAATGAGGGTTAGCAGCAACAGCATTTTAAAAACCCTAGCTGAACAGCACGGTTCACCAATACTTAGACACTGTGTCCGGTCAGTGATGTATAAATGTGTGTACTTAATTAATTAACACTAACCCTAGTTGTAAAGTTTGTTTTTGTACTAACTAGTGGACCAATGTTGTCAAATTAAATAAATATATTATTATACGAGCTAACCAATGGGAATCGACATTCCTATAAAAATCCTTGCTATACAATGGGAACCAACCCTGAGTGTTATGTACAGCAAGGAATAAAAATGTTAAGCTCCTTTGGGGTCGTTTTTTAAAATTACGTGAGTATTGAAAAGAAGGAGAGGCTGTCAAAAAAAAAACAGGGTATACTGATTTTTTTGTCTAAAAACCCGAGCAAGCGATTTTTATAAAAAAAATAGTACGTGGAGTCCTTCCGCGCGGTAGAAGTGAAACTTCGTAATACTACACGCATGCGTTCGAGTGACACGCATTCACTCTCGCTCTGACTCTTTCTATTCCCCCTCCATGGTAGCGATAAAAGTTTAACGCAAACTTGTTGGAAGTCGCATAAGAAGTTTCACTTCAATTTTTTTTTTATTAAATCTGATTCTAAAACTATGTGATGTTTTCAGTGATAAAAAAAAATCAAAGTGATGCTGGGAAGGGGAGGAGAGGTAGCCTAAAACATCACGACGTATAACCAAGGGCGAGGGGGCCTTTAAAAGTGCCACTTCATGTTAATTATTACTTGTCCCTTATTATTTCTCCGACTATGTATTGGATGTAACTAGATAACAGAAAAAAAAAACAGGCGAGAAAAGAATTCGCTTGAAAATTGCTTAATCCGCGATGGGTAGCTAGCTATGTGGCATTCGGTCTACTCCCCGAGTGAAGGCCTGTATACCAGCAGTGGGAATGTTTTATGCCGATTATGGGTATGTTTGTTGACTGTACCTACCTATAGGTACGTGTTGGCAGGCAGTTCCAATATTATGTAAAATATATGAACTGCGTGTTTGTATACCTAAGCGAATTCATAGCTTGCGTGACTCATATATTAATTAGCTACTTACCAACCCACAAATCAACTTATTTTATAACGCCATTCTCTTACTGCGTAAATAATCGGAAGCCTTAAAGGTTAAGCAGCGTTCCACTCGATGGGTCATCAATGTTATGGTTATAATATGATAGTAAATGAAACAATATTACATCCAACCTTGGAAAAAACGTTCGGTGCGCCTACCGGTAATAAGCCACAAAAAAAACTATGGTAATTTAGATAACTATCTTTTTTTTTTTGTACGATGTGACAGTGATTTTTTTTGTCACGCCTCAGGCTTTATCGCATCATCGCATGCCAGGATTATGCCTTATTATCCTTTTATTCTTCTACTGCCATTTATTATCGCATGCCAATATTGTACTCAGCTATAAGCACTTATGTAGCACCCTATAAACACTATAGAATGCAAGTAAATTGAATATGAGTATGGAAGAAATGGCACAATGATAGACCATGATCTGGGATCTCTGTGCTAAGGTGATACATAGCATTTTTATCCCAGTCGGACGTTTTTGTCGGATAACTTTCCACACGAGCATCGCGCGACGCCGGGGGCTTAAATAGTATTATCTTATGGCATTGTTAGTATAAAAGGTAATCGTTAGCTACATACATAGGAACTAAGTGTGATTATAGTTAATGTTCGTATTGTTTTATCGACTGGTTTGATTTGACTAAAGCTCACCGTACATGGAATGGGTGACCTACCACAATTTGGTGTGATTGGGTACGTTAACATATTTACATAATAACGCCACATATTTTGTGTACCTATCTGCTGTTGGTTTGACCAAATGCTAATCTACTTCTGATACTATCATACAGTTATTTTTCAAGCAACTTTAGTAGTATATTTTCACAAGTGAGTGGCAGAAGCAGAAAGTCTGTCGGCCAGTCTTACCAAGAGGTATCATGTCACACAGTTACTCGATTGTTGAGGTTAGATTAGCACTCGCTTTAAGTAAAATATTGGTACTCAGAAGCATTTAGTTTGACAAGCAGCCGACCCCAACATCGCTAGGAAGATGATGATGAAATTTGAACAAAACCTCCATGGTACCTACCTCAGCACCGAACCAGAGCTGTCCAGCCAGGTTGTCTTGCAGCACATCCTCGGGAAACTTCACACGGAAGCCGCGCGCCACTCGCTCGTCACCCAGCAGCTGGTCCATTATCTGACTAGTGATGTTCAGTACGCGGTCCTGAGGAGAAAGAAATATACGGATGAGTAAATAAGGCAAACAAGAAAGTTACTGTCGAAACAGCAGCGGGGTGTCGAGCTGTGTCGCTAACCATGCTCCACCTCCTATTCTGCTTAGCTCAAAAACATGCAGCTGAAGTGACCTTTACACTGCCACCGATGACGCGGTAGAAGTGGCGATGTTTTGGCCTAATAAAAAGGCTGCCAGCGACACGAAAAGGAAGAGGAATCGTCAAAATAATATTTAGTATAACATTTAAATAAAAGTAAATAATCCACAGCATTAGGTAACCCTTCCTTAGGTCTTAAATAACATGGCCATTACAGTAAGTACGGTCTATTGTATCTAAAGATGAGTTGGGGCTGTTTATTACTTTAAATGAGGAAGGAAAGTTTCCATCATGAAAGCACGACTTGAACATTTGTGCCTCTCAGGAAAAACCTACATTTACGGTATATTTTCCTCTTAAGAGGTAAGCACGGAAGTGGAATGTAAGGTAAGGACTCCAGATTGAAAAGAGGATAAACTTTCAATGGAAACTGACAACAATCGCTAGGGGAATACCTGAGAGCAACATAGTACTACTTATATAAACCTAGGTAAGTAGCAATACCCAATAGTTTGTTAGAACAAAGTTACAACACAACTCTCACAAATCACTTATGTAGTATAGATGAATACCTGAGAGCAACTTAGTATATAATTTACCACTCAAACTTTCTAAACGAAGGTAGGTAGCAATAATAGTTGGTAAGAACAAAGTTACAACTGATACAAAATCACCCTTACAACGAAGAAGATCGTGTTTTTAGCACCACATTTCAGCAAACACGCAAATAAAACTGTTTATCAGTCACATAAAACTGAAGTGCTAAGGTTACATCGACGGTATAAAGTCTAGGTGGTAGGTTAACAACCTCCCACCATCAAGTGTGCACGCGACTTTAACACGGATAGGGCATTGCGGTCCGACGGGTAAAGGTCAAACGTCAAATCCGGTCACACGTGGAATGGAACATGTGTTTTAGGCTTAACTGTTATTTGATTCGATGTGATAAACAGTTTTAAAAATTTCCAATGAATACGACATTTCTATGGCACGCTTGGCCATTATCATTCGCCTGCCCTTATCTTAATTGATAAGAGGTCGGCGCAGCATGTCTTCTTCTTCCATAATTCTTTATTTCTCGCCATCTTATCAGACACCTCCTTTCTTGCCATATCATCATTCACACAGTCGATCCATCGTTTCTTTGGTCTTCCTCTACTCTTATACCCATACAGATTCATACTCAAAACTTCCATTACGACATTTTCCTCATTCTATCGCACCACATGTCCAATCCAGCAGATGGCATGTTATAAGTACTTTACTTTTCTTTATAAATAGACTAGCTGCTGCCCGCGACTTCGTTCGCTTGGACATTTTGATGGGTTTTAGGGGTATGAAAAATAGATATTGGCCAATTCTCAGACCTAGCCGATATGCACACAAAATTTCATACAAATCGGATCAGTCGTTTCGGAGGAGTTTGGTAACAAACAGCTCGACGAGAGAATTTTGTATATTAGAGATAGTAGTGCCGATGTGCGAGAAGTCATTTTCAAGATTATTGCGTGAGTAATATGATAACTATTTTTAAAATAATTCAAGATTTGCTTATTTTTGTCATTGATAAATAATTGATAAACCAAAGCACAATACTATGGCTAAATGAAAACGATTAGATTGCTCCTCAAATATCCACAATAAGATAACCCGGGGTTACAACTCCTTAAAACAGGCGCGACGCGACAAAGCCTATGTAGAACAATTTCTATGAAAACGCGTTTACATAGCCATTGGATTGCATAATTATTTCATCCATAATTTCCCAAACGAACCGTGCTGAAAATAATCTGCATGAAACACGGCGTAAAAGAAAACTGGAGAGAACTAATGAGCACGAAATCTTACCCGCTACAATCAAGACCAGGAATCAAGAATGTCTTAAAAATTAAGCCTGCGGTTCATAATCACTTCAAGCGATAAATTTTATAGTTGTATAAACACTACGCTACGTAGCTGGCATGCAGTCAACTTTGTGATGCTTGTGTGCAACCTAAGTCGTTTTCTTACATAGTTTTATAATATAAAATCTTCGCTTCAGCAAGAACTTCATCCCGCTAGTAACCAGATTGGAAATGACAAGTTTTGAATAAAAAAACTTTTTGCAAAAAGAAACCGTCTTCCAAGAAAACATTAAAATAACTTTACTTTCGGAAGTCAGTGACTTTGTTTGTTTCACTGACTTTTTTGCAACCGACTTACAAAGGTATATATATATATTTTAATGATTTTTGTGATTCCATACAAATTATTGTCATGAATCAATTTTACTTGGTAATTAGAAGTTAGTCGTAAATACGCAATTCCGTTTACTTGGTTTACAAGGTAAATTAGTTAATTCTATAAGTACTGGTTGTCGTATAAAATACAAACTGAAGATAAACTTTGCTGTAGTTGGCGTCATTTTATCTTGTAACATTATGCTGAGGTATCTAATCTAACTGTTTCCTCTGAAATTCTGTATTTCTGTATCGGAACAGCAACTCGGCGTCGTCCCATAAGAAATGATTTAAGCGCATATTTTTTTTTACGCCTACTGCTGAACTTGAACTTTAACAAATATCGTGATAACATTTTAAAACTAAAATAAAATCTAATTATAAATGCAGTGATACCTATATTACTCGTACCTGCGACCGGACTTCTCACTCCTCCAAATGACGACTTTTACATGATAGAATGAGATAGAGATACTCATACTCGAAAACGTTGATACGTGCGTACAAATGTGATTTTACATAATTATATTAATTTGTGTCTCATGTTATAGCTAAAAAAACATTTGGAGACCAACACTATCCTACTACGTTGCGCCCTTTTCTAAGTACTCTAACTAATAATCAGGAAACAAAAATACAAAGAAATCGAACTAATGACTGACATAACCAAGGAAGTGTTATTAATATTATATGTACAATATACACATGCAAACGACTTAGTCGTAGACACACGTCATTTGTGAACCGAATCCCGCACACGAGTACGTATACAGACCCGGTACAAACGAATTAGCAACAGTCTATAAAACGAACACACCACAAAGCCCTAACTAACGTTATTATGTTTTCCGGAATACGTTCAAATGGCTTCAAGTACTATCTAAATGTTAAGGACAAACGTGGACACGACTTACTTAATATTATAATTAAATAGATAACAACAATGTGCTTCGGGTATGTACACTCGGCGAATGTGATTAATATGCAGGCAGTTGGTGCATTAAAATATGTATCACTAGCGATAACGACTAGACACACTTACACATTCTAGCATTTATAATACTTTAAACCTATTCGTACGGCCTAGGTGTGCCTAGACGCCTAACACTTGGTTACTCACCACACGCGGCACACGTATTTGACGACAGCAGAGAAAAAAAATGCACAACTCAATCTAAACATGCTTGTAGAAAACAGCCTGCATTCCAATTTGTTTTGTCTACTGTACACAAATGACACATGCATAGCGATTAGAAGCTAGAACACACGTGGACTCAGATAACAGCTGTACCGATAAACATTGTGAGTATTATGTTTTGTCCTAAAACACAATGTTATTTTCCACGTTCGAGTTCGTCTGTTCGGTAATAAAATGATTTTCTGATATAGTGTAATAGTCTTTGTGAATTATTTTAACGTGCAGATAGCGAGCTGGGTGAGCGTTCCAGATCTTAAGTGCTGGTAATCACGCAAATAACTTCATTTGGTGTTGTTCGTGATTTAACCGCAGTTTCTAATAGATTCGTGTTAATGTTATACATAGTAATATAGAATTATTGTTTGAGTCCAGTCGCTTGGTTTTAAGTTAGAATATCTGAACGAGAATAAGTTAAGTGGCTGCGCAAACTTAGACACTTCTTGATACCGACACGGCACACCATCAAAGGAAACCGTAGTTGCTGTGTCCTGTAGTGGCGATTGGACACAGACGCGCCGGTGTGCGTGGCTTGTGTCGCACACAGGATACGGACACCGATTGCAAATCGTCCGTTTGGGCAGCTAAGTACAATTGTAACGAAATTTGTCAATGTTGCTTGTGTCTTCAACTGACGATTTTTAGCTTCCAGTTACCGACAACGAACACTTTTTGATCGGAAAAGAGTGGTACTCCCTTTCTTCTCCTAAAATTGTTTGTCCGAAAATAGTTATCCATAACACGTTTGCTATAAACTTCAGTAACCATAATGTTCAAAATCCCGAAATTTTGTTTAACATAATTATCTTTAGTTCTAAAAGTATTCTGTCATAATATCAAGTACTATAATTATTGAATCTCCTAATTTTACAAGACCTAAAGTCATATGTCCTAAGTATTGTGTTAAATAATGTGTATTATTCCGAATGTTCATTTATAATAATTTTTTTAGTCCTAAAACATATGCTAAAAATTAGGTTTTAGTGACAGTAACGAATCGCTGTAAATCCGACTCCACGCAGTCTTGTCTGCCCTACCCCTAGAGTGTAATTTAAAATCGCGTAGGCGCGGAGGGGCGAGGCGGCCCGCGAGTTGAGGAGCAGGTGGTTGTAACACTCGCCGCCGCAGCTGAGGCTGGCCGGCTCACTGCGGTGGTGAGCGTTAAACCCATCTGTGACGATAAACTCGCGAGGGACCGCCGGAGCGCCGCAGCGCCGGAGCCGTGACAGAAACCATGCCTGCTGCATGTTGCATGATTGCTTGAATGCTGCATGCTGCGTGCTTGCTTGCATGCTGCATACTTGCTTGCATGCTGCATGCTTTACAAAAACCACATGTTCACAATCAACTGCTTTATTGAGTACATGTATAATATATTTATTTATGTATAATAAAAAATAAAAATAAATTGTTCTAAGATTATTATTATTATAAATAAACATTATGTAATTTGAATTTAGGACTTATAACTTTTATAGAAAACATTTTTATGTCTTTTGTATATTATTGATTGTAATATTTATGAAAAACGGATTTAGGACATATTATATTTAGGGATTTCAATTTTATGGCATGTGATATTATGTGATTTTAAGTTCGGGTGAATTATCATTCGGACAAATGATGATTAGGACAAAAAAAAATTATGGCACTTTAAATTATGGATAAAAAAGTTAGGTGACACAATAGAGAACCGAAAAGAGTATGAGTGAAATGGAAGCAAATGGACAAAAAAAAAAAATACGTATGCGCAGGGAGTGGCTGATTTCATACTGGTTATAAAGACATCAAATACTCATTGGTAGCTTGTATCCAACACAAGACACAAAAGTGTCCACGTTTGCCTTAGTTAATCTAACAGTGACTCTCCCACCTGGACATGAGTAGCCATGGCTGACCTGGAAGTATTTATATGTATAGACTCCGGACCCAGGTTGTTTGCAGCAAGAAGTTCAGGTAGAGATTCATTAATGACTCTGCCCTGGAGTGTAAATGTGGTGCTGTGCCAGTTGTGCCACAAACGATGGGCACTTAATATCGTGTCCTGCGTGTCTTGTTGTTTGTTCATTACAAGAACTGATGGACGCTACTCTGAAGGCGCCAAACTAGGGGCTCAATTCGGGGCCGACACCATTAAGATTGCATTCGACACGCGAAGAAGTGGCAGCAGTGGGACACAAAAGGCTAAGAAAAATAACTCGAATAGTTAAAACACTGCCCTAATTAGTAGAGACCCAATCTAGACTAAATTAAGCGATAAAACTTTAGTTTTGATGTAGTCTTAAAAGGCCTCGAGTTCTAATAAACATTATCTAGGTACCTCAATAACATTCTTAGCATTAATTGATTGATTATTGCACCAATTATTTTTCCATTAATTATTATTATTAACTGTGCCAATTAAAATACACAGAACCAGCATACATAACTAGTATCAACAATCGACGTATCTGAACCTCGTTCAAAAGCTGTCAGAATCAATTTTCCCCAACAATGATAACACTGATGGCTCTTGAACTCAGTACTCATATTCTGAACCCGTTCAGTTTGACAAGTGAAGTTTGCTTATAATAATTAAGGTCACAAAAGAATCACTTGTTCACCGTTGACCTTTTGCTAAGGAACGTTAAACCAAATACCTCCACTTCACCAAGTCTCATTAAATGCCCCGCTAGCTAATTTCCGAGCATATTAAGAGCGTTTATTCCTTACCGCTTTTCATACAAACTTTCAAGTAGTTTTTTTCCGAAATGACTGAACCGATTTAAATGAAACTTTATACGCATAAGCAGGATACATAGGTCTAAAAAGTTACTAAAAAATATTTTCAAAATGTGTTTTAAAACCAGAGATAATTGGAATTTTCTGTTTCTATAGAAAATTTAAATTTGGTCTAATTTAACTGTAACACTATTTTTCGAAAATGTTTTTTAGTAACTTTTTAGATCTGTATATCCTGCTTATGTGTACGAAGTTTCATCAAAATCAGTTCAGTCATTTCGGAAAATAACGACTTGAAAGTTTGTATGAAATGTCGTAAGGCGTAAACGCTCTTAAAACGATCTCCATATTTAAATTGAGTGGCAGCATTTAAAGCTAAACATAGTAACACTGGTGTGTCCGGCAACACAAAATAAAGATGGAGAAGAAGTGTCATTATTATTATTTTTTTCAATTTGTGCTAGCGTATAAATAAGAAATTCTATCTTTTTTATATTGTGTGTACTTGTGGAAAATTGCGCCAATAAACGTTTTTTCTTCCTTGCTTATCTATAGTCCCAGGTATGAGCTAGAAACGTTTTAGTTGGCTAAGTCGATAGGAATCTCACATCAACTAGGGATGGTTGTCCGGCGTTCCTATAAACATTTGCTTACGAATGAGCCTTCGGTAAATCTGTTTAAGGTGGCCTGTAGCTGACAGGGTATCCCTCGAAATTCAAATTTTCGTACGTCTTTTGCAATTTGCCGGTCACTGTCAGGTTTTACGTTGAATAAAAAAACCGGCCAAGTGCGAGTCGGGCTCGCGCACGAAGGGTTCCGTAACATTATTTATAAAAAACGTACAAAAAAATCACTTATTTGTAAGGGAGCCCCCTTTTTTTTTTTGCGGATGGGAAATCATCAAATGATTTCTCCCGCTCTGGGCGGAGCGGGAGGGAGTGTCCGACTTGTACTGACTAAAACCCACCCATGTTCCTTCTTCGCCCTTTGTGTTCCAGGGCCGCGGTATCTCTTTCGAACAACCCGCAGCCCTGGCATCGGCCCTTTCGGACCCCTTCCGGTTTGCTGACATCTCCTTGAGGCGCGCGTGGAACACGTACGCGCCGTCGACACGGCCTGTCGTCATGAGACGGACGGACGGTGAGCTAGCCCATTACTCACCGTCCACAGGCTCGCGCCTACGGTGGCCGGGGGCCACTGGTTGCCCCCCGACGGGAGCCCCCTTATACATACCCCCCCTTATATATGGATACATAATCTGTAGAAATTTCAACTGGCTACCTATCACGGTTTATGAGATACAGCCTGGTGACAGACGGACGGACGGACGGACGGACAGCGAGACTCAGTAATAGGGTCCCGTTTGACCCTTTGGGTACGGAACCCTAAAAATGATACGCGGCCGTAAAATGTATGTATTTACATAATAGTAGTCATTAAAATCATCAATACAACCCCTTTAAATTTCATTAAATCTTAATGAAAAACTATTTCATGAAGAAGTCATTCTATGAGATTAAATGAACTTAAAGTGGTTGTATTAATGACTTTAACGATTATTACTCAGTATCATATTTAATTTAATCATAAAAACTGACACTGACCGGAAAATTGTAAAAAACGTAAGAAAAATTGAATTTCGCGGGCCACCCTGTCGCTTCCACCTTGATCGTTAATTGGAAAGCCAATACGGGTGTCTAACATCGAAGACTCGGTCATTAACTCAGTAGCGGTAGGTACCTATAGTAAATTCCGCGCTTACTTACGGTCGATCACTAATCAGTCTTATGCCCTGAGCAATAAGGTTGAAAAGTGGTCGACCGTTAGTGAGCGCAGTTTTACACACCTTTTCACGGATTCTGAATGCAACCCTTTTGAAACTAAGACTTTTCTAAAAACAAATGCATTCTGAACAGCCATTGACATTGTCATTAGGTTTTCTATTCCCGACTGCACCTTCAACAATTGTATGCATGGAGCCAGTATTTAAATAAATAGTCCTTCTGTGTCAATCTATTTCGTGACGCTCCATCGCGGTCACGTTGCTACTCGATTGGTTTTCGTAACAACTAATTAGGTCTGAACTAGCCCGTTACGCATGCACATTTACTTGACCGAGATTCGAGTTTATGAAATTATGATTTGGGCCAAATGTTGTTATTTACATTTCAAAATCATTTGAATTAATTATCACTTCCTGTGATTATATTTTTAATAAAACTGTGTGTAGGTTATTTAGTAAATAATTTCCTGGTCGTCAACAGCAACAAAATTGCTGGCAAAATATTAACTAACGCTACAATCCCAGAAGTACTTTATTTGATGTATGTATATTTAATGGCACCTCAGTACGTTTACGTTATATATAAACGGAAGTTTACCATAACCAAAACAATAAATAGATAAGAAAATACGTTTTTCAACGTTACAATTTTCAAATAAAGTAAACCGTGTCAGTAATGTAAACCAAATAGTGTCAAAACTGACAAGTAAAATGTAGTGTAAAGTAAACAGGTTATTTTACGTAAACTGTTTGTTTCTTTACACTTCCCAAATTATTAGAAAGAAGAATAACAAATAAAATACTAGTGGAATAAACTAAAGTGGAGAAACTATAAAAGATCTAGATTGTTTTGGCCTTAATAATCTAAGAATTACGTCCTTACTTTTTCAAGATTTTAATACTAAAGACCGTAATAGAAACTCTTCCTCACCGCGGATAAAATCTGAATGAGGCACACAAGCAAAGAGATTGCGAACAATCTAAGAGAGCCATATGGCGCGAGATATTTTCCTAAACGCACCTGAAATTTAATATTATGGCAATCTCTTAGTTAAATAAACGAAGCTTAGGCTACTAAATCAAATACCTCGCTGATACTGATTATGAGAAAATTGAAACAGTTTCACGCACGATGACAAACGTGCTTGCCAAAATGCCAACGTTCGGAATAACAACAACCTGTAGGCTATAGATAAAGAATTTTAATATTATTAGAAAGGGCAAGACCAGATTGAAATAAAGAACTTTCTACACAAGGAAGGCGGCTGAGTCCAAAAGAATGGACCAGAAAATCTGTTCTACAAAAACAATAATGTTAAGAATGGATGGAGAGGGACAGGAAAACCAAAAAAAAAAGATGGATGGATTGTGAGGAATGATATGAAAGAGAAAGGAAAATGAAGCCTGACCAGAATGGAAGAAGAAAACGTGTTGCGCCAACCCCAAATAGAATGGGATAAGGGCGAAAACATGATGATAATGTTAAGAGTCATTTTAAGTAGCTAATAAAGTCTGTGGCAAATGGTTTTCTAGTTATCTCTCTGCTAATGATGGCTTATAGAATTCGTTTCTGCCGAAGTTCTAGCACAATGGAGGATGCCTCTGCCGAACCTCTTGATAATTCCTGTTCTGATCAACACAAACCGTTACTGCTTCACATCAAGTACACTCAAGGTTACCTATACTTTTGCAGAGCTAGCACGGTCTTGATTATAATCGAGGCTATGGGCTTATTACTTGCCGTTATCTCTAGTTTGTAAGAATCGCAATAAACATATAACATCTTAGCCTTCTATGTATCATTTGCGCTCTATACCTACCAGAAAGTTGATACAAGAGGCGGTGGTCTATTTGTCGCCGTCGAAAGTGGCGCAAGAAGTCAGGTCTATATATATCGTAAATTGTAGTTTAAACTCGCTCCTACAATTGCTACGCCGATGCCTGGAATTACATAAATTTTCTGCGCTATGAATATTTTAGCAATAATGCTAATTGAATCCAAGTACAGACAGCGTCAGTATGTGCTAACCCCTCAAGTTTTAAAATGTTACAGCGAGCCAGCGAGCCCTTGAAAACTGCAATGATTATAATTAAAAAATATTATTGCTTGTCGTTATACCCAATAGTAGAAGTATTAACCTATTAACGATTTATTGAAAAAAAAAAAACAATATTAGAAACAGATTTTAAAAGAAAAATTAAAACTAACACGACAACTAAACGATAAAATTATAATAAAATGTTTCAGCAAAATACAAAAACCAACTAGGCCCAACACGGGATTTGAACGCACATGTCTTTTGGGGGAGGAAGAACCTAATGGAGCTGTGTGTTCAAACATTGAGTCGCAGTAACAGTGAGTCTATTTCCAGGTAGGGACAAAATGATGGTGTTCGTTTCATTGATAATGTAGCCTTATTGCACTAAGTAGATGTAGGTTAGGTCATAATCTTATCTGTCTAGCCTTTTCCTAACTATGCTGGAATCGGTTTCCAGTCTTACCGGATGCTGCTGAATTACCAGTATTTTACATGGAGCGACTCTCTATCTGACCTCCACATCCCAGTTAGAACTGTATTGTGTAATACGATACCCCTTGGTAAGACCGGGATGGACCTAAGTGGATGTAATTTAGGTACAGTAATACAAACCACATTTAAGAGTGCGAGTTTGCACAAAATATGGCGACTGATAAAACTGTTAGTTTTATAGGCTATATAAAAAGATCTAGCTATCCATTAAGCTAGGATGTTAAATACAATGTCATCACAACCTTTTTCCTTCCCATCTAGACTAACAGGGAAGTACATTTTGTTCGTGTAGTTCACATGGAAAATCATTTAGAAAATAATTTTCCCATCTCACATTTCCCTATATTGCATCAATCGTTCTAGCGTGTGTAATCCGGTAATGGAATCTCGATGTCCCAGTGACCGAAATGTGCAGTCCACTGTATAAATTGCTCAAGGAACTAGCCTTTCCTGTTAGTAGCTATAAGGACTCTTAATTTAATGTTGCATAGGTATCATAAAAGTATTAGTACTAAGGTGCTTATTCTGATAGGTATTGCTCGGACTTAAATGCCAGTATGTACAGAAGTGAATCAAATCAAATCAAAATCATTTATTTCAAGTAAGCCAATTACAGGCACTTTTGAATAGTCAAACAATAATAAAAATGAAGCTACACTGTGAAAGTACTGTAGTTGCCCATTCCAAAGCGTAGATCTCTATGGAGAAGAATGGGCAAGAAACTCCATGGACACTCTTTTAAATCAGAATCTTGTTACAAAAACCTTGGTTACATCATTCATGTTGAGATGGTACATTATGTGAGAACGATGTAGCAAGACGTGCACGATAAAAGTGTCCATAGTAAAATAAAAAATAAAAAGACAATTAAAAAATAAAATAATTAGTTCGAAATAAGCCGTGGCAACTAAGAGATGACCAGGCACAACTGATAGCGCCCGTTCACGAACATGACGAATGGATCAGCCATCATTCAACTCAACCATTTTGAAAGGAACTAAATGACCCGACACAAAACTGACTTTCAAAAAACCCACAACTTTTTCGTTCCTCGGATAGTAAGTAATTTTTTTGATTTTACAATTTAACTTACTACTATTTATGTAGATAAGAACCAGTTACATCAGAAACAGTTCAATTATTTACGAATATTAATACTTACAAATTATTTTGCACTTAAATACCAATTCCAAGTACTTACAACAGGTTTCCGTGGCTTGCAAACAAGTAATTAAAATGTTCTTATTAGGTACGTATATGGATGATAAACATTATAGATAATTCTTATCACACCCGACTAAGTTATTTTTTACACACTTAAAGCCTTAAGGCCTTTTCCCAGCAGTGGGATGACATAGGCTAAAAGTAACTGTAACTAAAGCATATTTAGACGTATTGTAAAAATATATACTTATAAAAAAATAATGATTGAAATAGTTGTAACTTTTACTCGTACTATTATACCATATTCGATAAAAAAGTGACAGCACAGTACAAAGTATTAGTTGCCTGTATCCCTAACAATTTTGCCGACTGTACTTTTACTATAATAAAATGTTAAAAATTAAATGTTTAAAATCGCGATTCGTGATTCGGAATAGTGATTCTTACGAAAAAAGTTTATGTAAGACCACTTTTGTAGATAATTTTATGTTCTACAATTTTGTCGGTGCTATATTTTTTATAAAATTTACAGTTTTCGAGAAAAATCTAAAAACCTAAAATGTTGACCTTTGACCTCGAATAACTTTTTTAGCACACATGAGATCGATCGGGACTTTTTGCACTTTATTTCTACTGCTGTGGAAATAAAGGGTAGGTCTCAATTAAAATTCAGTTCGATCCGAGTTTGGTTATTAGATCACAGTTTTATGACTGATTTGACCGGGCTAATTTTGTTTTCCTGCTTCGGCAAAAGACCATTTGTGGATTATATTATTATTTGATAACGAAAACATTTTCCTCCTAGTAAACGTCAATGTTAGTAGTAAGCAAAGTGATACTATTACGGAACTCTTTTACAAATGAGTTATTGGGGTCAGCAGTCCCTCATCATAATTGACTTGTTTGTTGTCCCTGACTGAATCATACTTGTATCGAGAGCTCAGAAAGATGAACTGAAGAAAAAACTGAATTTTAAATGAGTCAGATGACTATTGTTTACTCAAAAGAATAAATTACAAAGTATTTCACAAACAAAAATGATTTACTGACTTAAAATTATTTATAGCTGAATTTTGCTACGACTTACGTACAACAACATGGCGATAGGCTCGCTCCATATTACGCGGGACCACCTCTGCCTTATCCGGGGAACAATCCTATCCCATCCTTCGGGATTGCAGGCATGATGGTTTGTATTTTGAATAAAATAGATACTAAATAGAACCAAATGACGGAAATGGATAGACATTCTCATTCAACGCCTTTTGTTTTTTTCCTAGCCTGTTTTGTTCCCACTTCTAGGCAAAAGCCATCTCCATCTTGGCCTGCCGCGACGTCTTTAGGGGATATTTGTTTTTTGAATAAAATAGATACTAAATAGAACCAAATGACGGAAATGGATAGACATTCTCATTCAACGCCTTTTGTTTTTTTCCTAGCCTGTTTTGTTCCCACTTCTAGGCAAAAGCCATCTCCATCTTGGCCTGCCGCGACGTCTTTAGGGAATATTTGTTTTTTGAATAAAATAGATACTAAATAGAACCAAATGACGGAAATGGATAGACATTCTCATTCAACGCCTTTTGTTTTTTTTCCTAGCCTGTTTTGTTCCCACTTCTAGGCAAAAGCCATCTCCATCTTGGCCTGCCGCGACGTCTTTAGGGGATATTTGTTTTTTGAATAAAATAGATACTGAATAGAACCAAGTAAATCCTCGGAAAACCAACTAGTTTGTTAAGTATAGGTATTTCATTAAAGTAAACATAGCTAACTAAAAACGCTCCAAATATACAAAGGTAATCGTAATACTAGTTCAAGGCTAAAGAAAAAATCTGAATATAATGAGCAGTCGTTCATTAAAATTCACCGAAACAATGTCAGTCAAACAAAACAAAGAAATAAGTACACTTTTATCAAAATTCCGGTAAACGACAGAACCGATATAGAATGAAATACTTATTTAATCTATCTATACAAAATGAATATAATTGAAGTGTCTGTTTGTAATTAAAAAATAACAGCTTTTTTCTGAATGCTTATTGATAGTATTTACGGCACACTTGTTTTTTTCCGTCCTTCTGTCTGTCTGTCTGTTCGTTCCGGCTAATCTCCGAAACGGCTGGACCGATTGTGACAGGGCTTTTACTGGTATTCTGATGGAAATAAGCGAGAAGATATTGACTGTCAATTCTAGCCGAGGCTGACATACAATTGAGAAATAATAGCCGAGGCTGACATACAATTGAGAACAACAAAACATCCTTTACTTCGAAAAATCTTACAGTGAACTTTTGCAGAAATATAGTGGTATCCTCATGGCATTGCGCACAATGACGCTGTAAAATGACCTACATGCGCAGTGTGCGTGAGTCTGTGAGTCATAAGATTCATTTGAACAAGAAAAACTACGCAAAACCCCACTCGGTACGTCCCAATACAAACGGATTGCGTATCACACGGTCACACCGTAGTGTAATTACAATCATTGGAACAATATACGCTGATTGGTTAGGGAGGTAAATACTTCAAGTTCCCTGTTCTTGAAGCATACACAACATCACGCCTGTAATCCCCGAAGGGTTAGGCAGATGTTTACCATAATACTCTTATATTTCACCAGTTATGTTTAAGTCCCATTTATCAGTGCGAGCCTTTTGCTAGAAACTGGGAAAACCTGGTGCAAAAACCCAATAACACTGTCCGATCTGGGAATTTACCCAGGGCATCATGGCTCGTGTCATCAGTGGCTCATCAGTGGTCGCACGTGTGTCGTCGTGACGTCTTCGTCACAAACAACGTAAAACCTCACTCGGTACGGACGGATTGCGTATCACTACGGCACATACGGTGTGATTTGCGTAATAACGATAATAGTAATAATTTATTGCGATTGGCTCAGGTATGAACGTTAAGTTTTCTGTATTTGATGCGTGTTGAGAGCAGCGGTGGCCCAGTGATGGCAGCCCCGACTTACGAGCAGTGAGCCTTCGGTTCGAACCCAGGCGCATTACTTTGTGTATTTATTTCATCACCGCTGCCCTCAAAAACGGTGAAGGAAAACATCGTGAGGAAATCCGCATGTCCCAGAACTAAAAAATCGAAGACATGTGACATCTACCAACCCGCACTGTACACGCCCGCGTGGTGGATTAAATGTGACCCAGCAGTGGGAACATTATAGGCTGATGAAGATGATAATGATAATGCGTGTTGGTTTACGACGTGGAAAATTATTGGTTTATATTCCAAATCATAAACAGGAAATTATTATTTCCGCATTATAATAGTTATTAGTAATTGTAAAGTTAATTCTTCCTGATATTTAATTTAATGCGATATGAAATAAATAACTGTTAAATGCCTCAGAAGTTGATGAGAAAGGAAATGAAAACCAATAAGACAATAACTATGAGAAACGAATGGTTTACTTAAACTCGTTAACGACGTTTTTGCAGTTAAAAATGTGCAGTATTTTAGTAATGAAATCTCGTTTGTATTAACAAATGAGGTTTTACTGTCACAATTTTGTTTCTTATTGTGACATAATGAAAAGATTATAGTATTGACCACATTAAGAGTGCAGTTTAAAGTGGCGTTGCTTGTCAAGCTATTTTGCAACGGTACGTCATTTTTGGTACATTTATTTCAGTTCTGTGTTTTCCCGCCTGCACAGTTAAGTTAGTTGCAGTTTACCATACAAGATAGTGCCCAGTTTTTCTTTTCATTGTTTTCGTGTTTATTAGATGTTACTTTTCGGTGTGGTAACCGGCCTTCACACACAAGGCAAGCCAAGATGACCGAACGACTTACAAAAATACTTATTTTGAGTTTGTTTGGTAGGTAACCATTGACTTAGTATGTTAATAATTTCAATTCCATTTAACATTGCACGTGATATTTTGTATTATTTTACTATTTTCTCATTTTTTTTATTTTAACATTATTTGAATATTGACGTAGTAACTTTACAATTTAGGTACCTACTTTTGACATTTTAAATGTATTTTTCTGTTTTTTTTTTTGTTTTTGTCAGAATCAATTACTTGATACTATATATGCATTCCAGTTATGTTATCAATTTCAATGACCTATGAATATTTGTACGCCTTCGGTTATATTATAACATAGTGCGCTAGTAATTTTTTATAACAAATATTTATTGTACCTGTTGTTAACAAATGTATAAATTACTTATGACTTTTTTATTTATAAATATGAAGCTATGTTTTGAATTGATTCGAATTATAGAATAGGATTCTGTAATATAAACATTGAAATCAAGTATAAAATGAATTAATAGACTGATGGCTAATTTAGTTCTTTTTTAAATAACGAATTAAGTATTACTCATCAGTGTCATTTATTCTATGAAAACTATGATAAATTAATTAATAAAAGCCAGACCTCGACAGTAATATACCATGTCCTTGAATTACATGAATATTATAAACGTACTTAAGCAATATTATACATATATACCTATTACCACAAAAAGAAATATTAACTCAAACTTTTTATTACGAAAACGAAATTTATTACTTCCCACCAGTTTATCGTCTAGGTTAACAATTGTTTCTTATTATAATAATTGTGTATTATTTTTACGTCACGACACAATTATGCTTCATTTAATAATAATGCTCGATTATGGACATTTTTGCGTTACGCTTGTTATGAAAACCACTACCGGGTGGGCGAGTTGATAGATAAATAGATAACAAATAACAATCCAATAACTACTTCAGGTTGCTAGTGCTTGCTTTAGAACTTTAACAATAATAGTTCTAAAGCAAGAAAAGATAAGCGATTCAAATATCTAGATCTGGCTCGCGAGGTTGTCGACATGTGGGACGAGAGTACAGCAGTCATTGTGCCGATAGTCTTGTCGGCCAATGGCTTCATAGCCAAAAGCCTCGACCAACATCTGAGGAGTCTTTCGCTTGGCAGTTGGATCAAGGGCTTGATTCCGGCGCGTATTGTTAGGAGGTTCCTTTCTCAGGAGCCCTGACCACCGGTAGCTCGGACTCTGTTCCCAATGCCGTGCCGGTGGGCTACTATTTTTTATATCTACATCTACACTAATATTATAAAGAGGAAAGATTTGTATTTTTGTATGTAACGAATAAACTTAAAACTATTGGACCGATTTCAAAAATTCTTTTGCCGTTAGAAAGCTACATTATCACTGAGTAACATAGGCTATATTGATTACTAGAAAAAAATAGAGATCCTTAGAAATCCCTATTAAACCAACCCAAGGTGTAAAAAAATGAGCCATAAAATGTCTTTCATCGCATGCGCTGCGGAAAGTATTGATGATAGAACAAAAACATGTTCTACAATATTATAGAACATATCAATAACAACAAAAAACCTTCGCGAGACCATATCTCCAACTATTGTAGTTATGTCACTATAACTACTTTTTTACATTTTAAAAGTTGATAGAAATGCCGATCAAAATCAGATACTGGTTTGGTTGTAAATAGATACGAAACGGGATTTGGACCATTGTAAAACCGGAAAAACCTGAAAACTATGGGACCGAACACCCCAGTTTTAAGTTATACAAAACTAACTAATACTTTTAAAGTTTGCGAAGTATTCACTAATATATTTGTGTTAGTAACTGTACGTAATATTATGACATACCTACGCGAAAATATCCAAGGTCGGCTATGTTTTGGATTACTTACATAAGTAATGTGTTATGGGAGCGTCTATGTAGGCATATATGCGGATGTTTCCATTTTTTTTTAAATAAATTGCGTACTTACTGTAGTTACTTACAATAATACACAAGTCACGCTAAAACCCAAGCACCCTCATCCTTTTTTAGAGGCTGTGGGCGGGCCTAAATCCACTAAGTCCACACGGCGTCGCACGCGCCGCTTCACGCCCCGCGTCTCCACAAACATTTTCGTTCGTACATTGTCATATGTTTGTGCGTGTGATAACGCGAGCCGTTGCACACACAGCCTCTCCATAAACGAAAAAAAAACAATAACCACTGGGCCACCAGCACCACTGCTTCAAATACCGCAAACTATTGGAACTATTAATAGTCACAAACGAGTACTAAGGAACTGATAATACAACAATAATTTTATCAATAATTGTTCCTTTTGATAACATCTTGTACAGTATAGAATCATAACAGTTAAGATTGTTTACCAATTGTAAATAACTTTATATCTTGAAGGATTACTGACTGCCTATGATTTCCTGCTGAACCATCCAACATCCAACCTTATGATAATGAAGCTAAGAGTGAATTTGCAGTATACACTGTTGGGCTTTCAACTGTTCGATACAGCTGTTTTTTGAACTGATATCTAAATGCTTTCACCGACCAAATTTTAATTTTACTCGTATAACAACAACTGTTAAGAATGTTCCTACTTCTGTTCTAATTAAATTCGATGCAGGTCGAGACTCGAAAGAAATTATTCAACTGTCTTCTTAGTGTATCAATGGCAGTCTAAATTGAGTAGGCCTAAAACTAGGCTACAAGTTTGGTGCCTTCAGTTGCGTCCATCATTTCCTGTAATGAACTAACAACAGGACTCTCACAGCATACGCATCGTCGATGCTGCCGCATGCACACCTGCTGTTTCTCGCTCTAGCAAATGACGGTTCTGAGCGACAGAAAGGGAAGGGGCATGGAGTGAACCCTTTGCCATCGTTTGCAGAACAGAACGACCAATCATCTGTGAATCTAATACTGTGAAACCTACTTCTTCTTTCTTGCTTCGTCTGAAGTTTGTTTAAAACGACTTCCAGAAAGACCCATTATTTTAAAAGATAGTTGAATTACATCATCGGGACTCATCGATCTCCCACTGTCTCCGCGCTTCTACTACTACTTTCTACTTTTGCTACTAGCGCGATTTGTGATTTGGCTGTCAAGAGATAAAAGAACCGTGGAATAATCCCAAAAAAAAATCTTCAGTTATAAACAAAATTGAAAAAAAGTAGCATAGAATCGTGACCGTTGGAAGGAATGGAGGAGGGCCTTTGCCCTGCAGTGGGACAATAAGGGCTAGCTATAATAATGAACAAACCTGTGCATGTCTAAGCTGGTTGACGAGGGTGGAGCACCTTTCCGGGTCTTTCCGGCCGTCAAACGAGTCCAATTCAGCCGCGACCATGTTTAGTGCGTCGTCGGCGAAGAAGAACTGCGCTAAGAGCGACCGGTCGTCCCTCTGGAACAAAAGAAAACAACTTTATTAAGATTTTTGTAACATAATGCCTGGAGGTTCCGCAGACGTGTTTCCACAAGATTTTTTGGAATCACCATATTTCTCAGTAGCGGACGAAAGTAGGTTGTGTCAGATAAATGCATAGCAATCGCAATCGGTAAGGGACGTCAATCGATTTCGAGATTGCGTTCTGCCTTGCGATTGACGTACCTCTGCTACGTCTGCATAAGTTCTCAATGTATGCCACCGATTCATTATTAGGTTGATTTCTTTTTCTATTACCAATAGAATACCAACACGTTCTAAATTACTTATGCTACTAATGTCTATTTCAAAGTATTTGTTACTGTTATTTAGCTATTCGTTGCATCACCATTCAGGCAACATCTCTCGAGAAGAAACCGTTTATTGTTTTGTATGTGAATAAATTATTTGATTAATGAATGCCAGACAATATTCTCATCTCATCATTGACGTATTTGTACTTGCTGAAATATACACCCATCTACGTCGAAGAAAACAAACGTGAAAGACAGGTATCAAATGTACAAGTTACAGAATTGTAACTTATACATTTAAGAAGATAGAACTGGCCGTATTCAGCATTACCTGGCCTCTACGTCCAGAAGATGTGGAAGAGGGGTCGGTATCGTAAGGCAGTGACTACTATCTACAAAGACAGTTCCAAAGACAACAATAGGGACCCAATCCATGGCTTGTATCACGTCATTAAAGCACCATTCATGTAAATAAGCATTACAGCTATGTTCAGTCCAGTGACAACAATGTGTTGTAAATAAATGAATGAGTTGACAGCTAAATTACGGTGTTAGCAGCAAGGTGTTTACGTTGACCCGTCATTGTGTTGGAGTTACAAGTCATGGTACATTAATAGCTTGAGTATTAAAATGTAGGAGTTGAAAATTGTAGACATGCCACCTACACTTTATGCCTTTGACAGGTTTTGTCCAAAGATTGCGTCATGTCATTTAGCGTAGAGGATAAATACTTGGACGAATGGCTGGCAGACAATGTATGCATGGCAATCACTCAAGCTATGCAAAACCTGACGCTGATCTCTCATCAATTCATTATATGGAAAGCTCATACACAGCGAGGTCAGTTTATAAAGGATATTATGTACCTATCGCTTGATGTGTCGCCGTGTGTACTACCAGCCTTAAACTAGAGGAATAGAATCATACGATAAGGCCCAGTTTCCACAAAAGCAGAAACGGAGCGGAGCGATGAGGAGACGTGCTGTAAACGCTGGGATCGACCCAATCACATTGGTTGAATCCACATCGCGACCTTCGTGGTTGGTCGATTTTATAAGTCCTCTTTTAGCTCCGTTCGACCCGCTGGAAACTGGCTCTAAAGGTGTTGCTGATACGGCAACTTTAGAAAATACAATGTTATGGTGGGAAAACAAAAAGGTTAAAAAAAATGGCGTTAAACTTAGTATTCATTAGGGTGTCACCTTGTTTCGCTGACAGAAGTTTCACAGAATCTCGTTTAGCAGAAAATGTTTCACATAATATTTGGTCCTCGTATTTTTATTTCGAACTAGCTGTACCCAGCATGCGTTGCAATGCACTTTTTACTACCCACCTACCCTATCCGACCTACCTACCCTATCCTACCTACCCTTCCCGACGCTACCTACCTACCTACTCTACCCTACCCTACCTACCTACTCTACCCTACCCTACCCTACCCTTACTACCTACCTACCCTACCTACCTACCCTACCCTACCTACCTACCCTACCCTACCTACCTACCCTACCCTACCTACCTACCCTACCCTACCTACCTACCCTACCCACCTACCTACCCTACCCTACCTACCTACCTACCCTACCCTACCTACCTACCCTACCCTACCTACCTACCCTACCTAACCTACCCTACCTACCTACCCTACCCTACCTACCTACCCTACCCTACCTACCTACCCTATCCTACCTACCTACCCTACCCTACCCTACCGTATCCTATGTCCTTCTCCTGGCTCTAAACTACCTCCCTGCCAATTTTCAGCTAAATCGGTTCAGCCGTTCTTGAGTTATATTTAATATATTTAAAAATAAGTGAAGTAACTAACACGACTTTCTTTTATATATATAGATATTTTTGTTTCAACTACTGTTTACTTGAATGAAACATATTTTACAGAAACACATTTCAATGAATTTTATAATCACATTTTTTTATTTAACAAATTTATCAAACAGTAGAGTTACTTTATAACGAATATTGTTTGTTCGATGTATGTGTCCATGGTTATTTTATTTCAACGAAATTATTAACCTTAAATTAAAATATTGTCCTTAAAAGTCAATATGTTGTACTACAAAAGTTAGTGACAAAAAACGAATGGCTGCAAACCAGACTCCACGTAGTCTTGTCTGCCCTACCCCTAGAGTGTAATTTAAGCCCGCGTAGGCGCGGAGGGATGAGGCGGCCCGCGAGCTGAGGAGCAGGTGGTTCTAACGGTCGCCGCCGCGGCTGAGGCTGGCCGGTTTGCCGGCCAGCAAGCCGAAGCTGCGGTGGTGGAGCGTTAATACCATCTGCGACGATAAACTCGCGTGGAGCCGCCGGAGCCCCGCAGCGCCGGAGCCGTGACAGAAACCATGCTTGCTTGCACGCTGCATGCTTGCATGCACGCTGCATGTTGCATGCTTGCTTGCATGTTACATGCTTGCTTGCATGCTGCGTGCAACAGGCATGGACACCATTGGTAAGAATAACAATACTGTTTTCCTGCTTGACAAGAATTTAACCGCATTATTTTTGTGAATGCGGTGTTGTAATTTTATAGGAGGGTATGTATTTTTAAAGTATTGAGTTTTAGAAACTGTCACTCGATAAAATGTTATTCTTCGTAATAAGTTTTATGTGAAACAAACTATATGTGGATAAAGAATATTTGATTTGTTATTCTATGATATGACTATTCTAACATTAAACTTTATTTGAAACAAAAATCGATGATTTAAATTTCTTCAAAGTAAGTATTCTGCGTATTGATTATTCTATGAAATGATAATATGAGAAACAATTTATGTGAAACGAAATTCGATGAAACAGTTAGCGATGAAACAACGCACAACCATTCATTAGTATATGACCCCATGGGTAATGGGTGCAAAGACCTTCTAATCCAGTTGGACCAGTACATTATAAATAAAAAAAAGACACACGATTTTGGGTTCATTTTATACGTTCCAAGATTAGATTCTTATAAAACAACATTATACCACTCCGGTTATAAAAACTTGAATGATAAACAACACAACGCTACAACGCGGACAAAGCTAGGACATTTGCACCGCAGTATGAAGTTATGAACCGAATTAAGTGTTCGTTTTTACGTCCCAGTTGACTTGCTAAGATACTGGCGGGGAATTAATACTTAAAATAAGCATTTATTCGAATGAATTGATTCGACATATTATAATGTATAATAAATAATTCTATATTTTGTTGATAATTCCAAAGGTCAATTAAATCAACATTATGTATTCGTCTTCTTATAAAGTTTAAAACTCCGCAATGTGTCTGACATTGCGGAGTTTTCCTTGAGAATATTACGAAATAAAATTATTATGATGACGCCATGTTGTACGTAGGCTACATATTAAACGACGACCGGTTCATTAAAAGGATATTCTGTATGAATCCCACATAAATAAAATAAAATAAAAAACAATTGTTCAATTTACCGCAATAACGACAAACAACACAAGATTGATTCATCTTGAATTACTTATTGAAAACTGTTTGAATATTATTTTAGAAAATTGAAAAGTTCTAGTTACTAGCCAGACGACCTCCATGTGACATCGTTGAAAATTATAGAGAAGCAAATTTGCAAATAGAATTATGAAATAAATTATGGGCACTGCTAGTAGTTTTATAATGTAAAATGGCATATTGTTTGATATTTCTGTTTTGGAGACTTTTAATAATGACTATACACGCTCACCCACGTTTAGGTTAACTGTGATTTGTGTTATGATGTGAACGAAGCATGGACTAAGTAATTATGAAGTAAAATGTGATTGTGTTTTTTTTACTGCGATGGTCCTAGTTTATAGTTTAGTTACCGTTATGTTATTTTGGCATATTAGCGTGTGCTAGCTGACATACATGTGACATTTAGTTTAATGTTTTATTTGACTTGATTTATACAATACTTTGTATACACGTATGATTAAGATTATATAAAATCTGTTCTTCAGATTAGACAGATCTGTTTGGAATTGTCGAAGAGCGGGCGCTTTGGGGGGACTGTTTTATTTACGTTGTTTTACAGACGTCATTTGGAAGCAGGCGGGACCCATTGCATGTTTTAATAGTTTTTTTTTTCAATGGGTCTCGCCTGGTTCCAAATGCCCCTTGTTATTTGCTTTTCTAATTACATTTTAGTTTTATAATTACATTTTAGGGTTCCGTACCCAAAGGGTCAAACGGCACCCTATTACTGAGACTTCGCTGTCCGTCTGTCACCAGGCTGTATCTATGAACCGTGATAGTTAGCCAGTTGAAATTTCTACAGATTATGTATTTCTGCTAATGCTATAATAACAAATACTAAAAACAGAATAAAATAAATATTTAAGGGGCTGCAATACAAAAAAAAGAACTCGATTTTAGAAATAATGGGACGGAACCATTCGTGCGCGAGTCTGACTTGCACTTGGCCGGTTTTTATTTCCAGATTTTCAGTTACTCGATATTCTGAAAAACTTACAAAAGCTATCAACATGAAAAAAATATCATTTATAAGGGGATTCATGTTGATTATATTGTCTTATCTGAACATATTTCACTAACTACATTTTGAATAAAAAAATGTCTTTGAAACGTCTATTAGTCCGCTATATCTCGATATCAAGAAACTCGTTTTAATCGTTTCTTACACTCAAAGATAGTAAATTAAAAAATATAAGGTTTCTCTTGGTAACTTTTTTAAAGCCCCGTAGTACGTTTTTTAAATAATATTTTGTATTATTTTGAATACATTCGCAACCAAACCCTTGCGACGAGTACGCGTCAGTGTCATCTCAATCTGCTTCGCCTGCGGCACCTTGCGAAGGGTAAAGGATGAGAGTTGACAAAAAAAAAATATCCTTTATTTTTAGTTATTTTGAATTAAAAACAAAAACAGTGTAATATTGAATCGTTATAAATAAAATAAATATTTTTACATATAATATGTTGCGCCTTGGTTCAAAATTTATCGTGACTTTTGTGTTCGGCGTTTTTGTTTACGTTGTCAATTGTCATAGACTAAACTATTTAGGTTACGTTACGGAACATACTATTTTATTTATGCTCTGATTATTTGGTGACTTCCAGTTGGTAATAGTATCTTTTGTAATTTTGTTTTTATGGTTTTACATTAAAAAATGTATTAGTAGTTCATAAACTACTAACTAGTAATAAAATAATGTAATTATTGTGTTTTATTGTTTAAACTTTTAATTATTAAAAACAGTTAGCTAGGTACGTATTCGTATTCATCGAATAGTTAAATAATTATTTTGATTCGTATGAATATTTGCTTAAGTAGTATCATTGCAGCATCAACCAACATCTTACATAGGGGTACATTGTAATAAGTACCACTGTTGTTCTTAAAATAATAATATTCTGGTAACTGCTTGTTTTGTTTTAGTGATAAGATTTGTGTTTTTAAATGATACATTAAATTATTTGAATACCTATATTTTTTAAATAGAAAATCAACGTAATAAACCGTGGCATCTTCAAAATATTTAAAAAAAGGCCTTAGAATGGATTTGTGTATGTTTTCGTATACGTGTTTGCGACCGTTTCTAAAATTGTAATGTTTTTAAATATGCACTTACTTGGTCTGAAATAAATTTTATTATTATTTTAAATCTGGTCGTGCAAATCGAATCTGCTGCCACGGAGTTGAGCGGGCAAAAACTAATTTGTGTGTCTGTTCTGCTGATGTTTTACTATTCTTTGGAAACGTCACTCGACGCACGGACGTTGGTCGATAGACGGCGCTAATGTTGAATGTGTCTCGTTTCCTCAAGGTCATTGGCGTATGTTAGGGCCTTAACGTATTACTATTTCGCACCAAAAATCCGTCATTAATTTTTTCTTTTCAAACACCTATCTATAAACACTTGGGGTTTTAAGACAAATATATAACGATATCTTAATTGTCTAAATCCATCTAACCGTTTGGAAGATACGAGGTAATAAAGAAATTTACAAACAAACAAGATACGCGCGAAAAACATCACCTTTCCTTGGCAGTGAAAAAATGGCGAATTTGAGTGAAAACTGTAATATAAATGACTGTTCATTTTTTTTTACATCCCCGAAGACTTCCCGAGTATTATTTTCCCGATTAACTTTTATACTTACTTGAAGAAGAAAGACTATGGTAAGTCTTCCTTCACGCATCTAAGTAATTAAAATCAACATAAGGACACTGATGAATTGCTTCCACGGATATTATCTTGTGCTAATTAATTGTGGGATCAACACTTAAGTACAATTAAATCACATAAGATCAATTAACGTTTTTCTTGCCTAGCGTCAGTCTGTTACACAAGATAAACTAAGTTATCTAACTGCATTATCTCAATTAGCAGTCTAGTCTCTTTTAATTCTAAGTGAAAAGATTTTTTTATAATCTTATATAAATAAACCAAAGCCTAGGATTAAGTGAATGGCTTGAGATCAAGGTGACAGACGTCACACCAAGTTGGGTTTGTCGTCTCCTTCACTTTCCATCAACTCGATTTATGTAACGAAAACTTATGCCAATGTCAACCTTAATACGCCGCATTAGAGTCCTAAAAATTATATGTTTTGAAGTCAACGTAAAAAAAAAACAAAAATTCTGTGCAAATAAAACAAACTTGATTCATTTTAATAGCCTCAGTGACGCAAGCTTTGTGTTTTACTAAGATAAAACTAAATGCAATAATAAGTTGTTAGATCTAAGCTGATTAGATTAGTTTATTTCTTAAAATGTCTATAAACGATAACGAAAATGTGATAACGTCAGCATCATCATTTTGATATGATAATGACAATCATAGTGGAAATTATTGTCACGTTTTTATCATTGTATTTTATGACTGTTTTTAAAAAGTATGACAAAACAATGCGGTATAGAAAAAAAACACAATGGAAATTGCGCACTAGAATAAACTCAATTATGTATATGAAAATGGCAAAGGAAATACTTTTCCGCGTGTAAATGTACAATATTCTTTAGTCTGGAGCGAATGCAGTTTTAAAACATGCAACTCGTATGTTAAATGATCTCGTGATCAAAACTTGATTCTATTATAAATCTGAAGTAGTATTATCAGTTATCGAGCATCATTCGACAAGGGTTCCGTACTAGGTCAAGTCGATTGGGCCACAGCCAACCGAGCCAGCATCGGAAAATTGAGAAAATCGAATACATGCCCGAAGTCCTGAACTGCACCAAACAAAATATTTCCAATTAAATTGACCGTGAAACAGATTTAATTAGAGACGGTTATATATGAATTAGAGCAAATCATCGTCATAAGTATCTGTGGCGATTCAGTGGAGTGACTCATTTCAGTTGTAAACACACACATCGGTGTCGAAACACGCAGACCGGGTTGATCTTGGCATCTGCCAGCAGACGAGTTTTTGTTGTGTGAAATCTTCGCAAATATGGCAACTTGTCCATAATTTAATTTGGCATTGAGAAAATCGGTTAACACATTAGTCGAAGAATTTTTTAAGCTGAAATAGTCAATAGGAGTGACTGAAACATTCTACCGTCTATCGCAGGATTCGTCGGTGTAACTTTTTGACGGGTTCTTGCGCAACTACTGAAAGAAAATAGGTCATGGTTCTGTTGCGTGCTGGAAACAACAGACTTTAATCTAACTGGCTTCACTTTACTTCGAATACTTACCGTGTCACTGAATTTTGTTTCGGAGTATTTAACAGTAATCTTAGTTGTTTTATTGTTACATATCTTATTTTATTGACCTACAATCTTCACAAATAAATTCAACTTTACTTAGCGCAAGAATGGTGGTACAAAGTAACTACGTAGAAAGAACACATGCTGAACTTGAATGTGAAGCAACTTTTGTAACAATTGCCGGAAAGTAGCAAGTAGTTGCCATTCCATGTGGACGTGGAGAAGACCAATCTGAGCAATTTTCCGGTATGCAGTTTACAACGACGACACCTTGAATCAGCCAGCCTCGCAAACCTCGCCTCGTAGCGGCAGATAGCTCTATTGTGATTTGTGTCTATTAAATTCATTGCAATTTACCATTTGTGACGTAGCTCTGTCGTTGGGGTCCGAGAGTGGCTGGATGCATGAGTTACAATGCAGCGTCGATGCAATCACTTGTTTAGTAACTATAGATGAAAACTGTATTTATTCTGATACAGTTTATATCAACATTCAACCAATCACAGGAGAGTCGAGAGACTCGATGTGGATTTAAATTTTCAACCGATGTGTTTGATAGATTTCTACACGCCTGCTCACCGTTCCACTCGTCTGCGTTCTTCATTCCATCTGGGATTCAATCCACCTGAACCTGATGTCATTGTAGCATTATAATTTCACCAAACCCTTCCAGTTGCTCTTGAAACAGATTCTGATATATTCAAATAGTGGGGAAAGTATTGATCATCAACATGCATTTGTCAATGGGAAAGCCTGTTGGCAACGAAAACTATTATTCTGCACTAAGTTTTGTTCTAAATAGTTTTATTACGACGTGCCACGAAATAACAGCCGATGAGGAAAACAGTTGGGATTCCCCCATCCAAACGAAGTATGTGGCAAAGAGACAAATGCCAACATTTACAATTAATGTTCTAAGAGTTGTTATTAAATAAACTATAAAGCAAATGGTGGATTCTAAGAATTGAAGAGTTTTTTTCGTTAAAGCATAGCAAGTCCAAGTATGCTTTTTAAGTTAAGGATAATTATTATCCTTAAGTTTGAGTAGCGCTTCTATGCTTCGAAGATAGGTAGGAGAATGGAAAATGCGTTTCCGTACTGCTAGATGAGGGTTAACCTTTACATATCTGCATATATTTTACAATGCTGTCTCACACTCTTACTGTTAAAACCTACAGCCACTCAGTCTGTGTATGAACAAAATGAATGAACAAAGTAAACCAACTAAAAATATACAGAGAAATAGGGGTGCGGACGGGGTAAAGAAAACGACGACATTCTATTTTGTCCGTCAGACAGGTAATACAAAAATATTAGACACGTATTTTTTGTTTTATCAAAATATCAAAAAATTACTTAGTTAAAACTCATTGAAGTTGGAGAGTGGGGGCTTACTACGTCACAAGTAGGTATAAAACTTACCTACATGTGACGTCATGCCCCATTATAACTCAATATATCTCCGTAATTTTATGACCACGTGAAAAAAGAAAAAATACGTGTCCAATACTTTTCAATAAACTACCCGACGGACAAAGAAAAAAAAAATTGGATTATCCCCTATTATACGTACGTCCCCAAAGTAAAGAAACCCTAGAAGCAATTGGCCTCGACATTGGCATTCACATTCAAAGCACCTACATTTGTTTCGAAATATCTTTTTTTATATCATAGTACGCTCTACTCAGACAAACTGTGAGTCATGCCATAATTGAATCGATTACCAACAAGTAGGTATCTTCTAGATTCATCTTTGGTGGGGCATACTCGTATCAGGAATCGTATAGTTCCACATAAACATACCTACCAGCAATTTAGGATAGTTTGGCTAGGGGGTTTATTTACAAAAGGCTATTTCGAACTACTTATATAAAACCGCATAAGAAAGCAATCACCATATTGAGATAGTGGTTAGGTGCTGATGCTGGAAATCAGGTCGTAACGATGGCCTCCGAGGTCTCAAGGAAATTCAGAGCGTAAATGGATCTAACTTAATCCAAAATATACGTAGAAGTAGAACCTAATAAAAAAGAAAATACAGGTGAAATGATTATGCCAGACGAATATTAAACCAACAAATAGTACCTTTTTCATAAGCTAGGCTTCATATTACAGGATTTTCATATCTCATACGTGTGTACTTTATTACAAAGAAAACGTGATTACCAATCGTACAATAAACCCGAACCTGCTTATTTCGATACAATCTAAACCTTGCTTTAGTACATTCGTTCTTTTTATGTAAAATAACGTATTTCTTTGGCCACGGTTTAGTGAACGTTACATAGCAATACTTTGTTCATACAAAGAACACTTTTTGTACGCTTCAAGCGAATTTTATTCTGAAGAAATTCCAAATGTCATGTCTCGTCATCGATATCTTGATTCTGACACAGTAACCTAGGTACTTTCAAAACTTACATTGGAGCGATTTCACTATTATAAAAGAAGAATGAGATCATAGAAACGGTACTAAGCGGTTAATTTAATAACAAAATTTTCTGTATGGTTCTCCTCCGATTACAAGAAGAATGCGAGTTATTGTTCCTTGTTTAATGCTTGTTATAGTTTATGAGTCCATAAACAACGTATCTAAACAACAATTGTTACAAAAACTTTCCATTTACAAACACTTATTTCTATTAACGTCATTCAACGGCATTGAAGTCCATAGGAACTTCGCAATACAGGGCTAACATTTTTGACAACCGTTAAACACCGCCCTCATTTCCAGCTATTTACGAAACACAAACTGACATGGACATCTAATCTTAATAAAACATGGAAAGCAATGAAATAGCGTCGACAAATGAGATCACATGACGGTTCGGTGAACGAAAACCTTGAAGAAATGCTAATAAGTGGGCAACGGCCGACAATCTGTATTGAAGATTAATTCTTCCGGCAATTAGATCCTAATAAGCGCTCAACTCATCAATTAGATGGTCTTGGAGATCATAAACATCGGATACGGAAAATTACATCAAAATAATATCATTGAGGCTGCGAAGAACGGGGTACCGACATCGTTTGATTCAATTGGCAATATCACTCTCTTGACAAACTGTTTATGAAAGCAATGACACTTCAGGACAATGATGGGGCTCCTAGATACAATCGATGTGTGGGAGACTGATAATCGTCAATAAGGAACGTTATTGTGGTAAACTTGATAAAATGACTGTCATGCGTTTTCCAGCTCTCTAAAGGTCTCGGTAAAATATCTTTACTCTTTATTGATAGAAGACATACAGCCATTAAAAATTGGAAGCTTAGCAGTTTCCTCTAAGACACTATAACAGATAATATTAACCACAACCTCCGCACCATTATACATAGAAATTCTCCATTACCAAGTTTAGGAGCAAATCCTAAAAAATGGCAATGGTTAACCAGTATCACCATTCACCAGTAACCATTATTGCAATATTATGCAGAATATTCTACATACAAAATCAATACAATAAACGGAGAATTGAATTCAATTTCCGACTATTTCTTAACAGTCGATGACATAATAGGCGCTGCGTCCGCGCATATCAACAGTGACATTCCGTATATTACTCACAAGACTCAACGACTAGCATTGAAGCAAATAACTCGTAGGCATTCATTGAACATCGTAACATGCAGAATCTTATCGCACTAAAGAAACTTGATACAGGAAGTAAACTAAAGAATTGGTTGGTTTACAATGACTTCATCTTGCAGGCGTTCTTAGAGATTTGAATCTGAAACAGATTGTACAATTTCAAACTTTAATTGAGTTCTGTTTCCTGGCACACAACCATTCATAATCGCAATACTCGTACTAGCTATTACAAGAACTCAACGTCGTGCTTCATACACAGAGAAGTTCAAAATTGTTAATACCGTATTTCTATCGACGTCGATAATGGCTGGGGCACATGAGACATTGATTCCACACTTCTTTATAGATGCTATAAAATCGGAAAAATTTGTAAACACCGGTTCAAAAGCTCCATAACCAGCGATGAAAGATTTATGGGCTGATACATATGAGTGGCACTCGATTGTTTATCATCCACAAAGTAATTATCAAGTTTATTCTCACAGCTCACAAAATATGTTTCAGGCTTCACGTAACATCATAACTGACGTGAAAAGATCCAGTTACAGTTTGCAGTGGCTAAGTAGTATAAGAGATCAATTTTAGCCGGATATTTGGCGAGAAGATATTGCCATTTACCTGTGTCGGTCACTTGGCTTTGCTCTATGTTAGGAGTCTAGACACTGGCTAGCCATCAGCAAAGTTTTTGTCAAGTCTTAAAGTACTTGTTTGTATCCTTGCACCGAAACACCATGAACACTTTACACTTACACTAACGGAGTAGTTCCGTCTTCGTCTGCTGCTTGCCATTTAGCAATGGTGGGTCACGCAGTCACGCTCGCTTCCATAGCGCCACCTCTCATGGTATTTATGACTAGCTAGCACAGGGCACAGGCCCAAGGTTTTACCCGCCGTTTCCGACTTCTTGTCTTTTTGTTCGGGTGCTAAGGTTAGGATGTTAAAGATTTCTTCAAATCCGACTGGTAGTCAGCTAGTAGCCAGAGATTGGCGCGTTTAAACAAACAAACTCTTCCGCTCTATTATATGTATTGGTATGGAAATTGATAGATGGTCGACAACATATGGCACTTTTGGATAATAATACAGATCATTAATCCTGGCTGACATGAGATTTTACAATAAATTATTTGAATCAGCTTTTCAAACACTGAGGATAACATTTCCAAATGGAAGTCTTCTTAACACAGATCTTCTAACCCCGTTGTCTAAATACTTTCAAACAAAAATAAATAAACAACATTCGTGCCAAGTATTTCGGTACGAGATTAAAGGCAAATGAACTTAGAACATTATTAGAGACAGTACATTACTATTCAAGGAAAACAATATGTACTATCTTATCAATATTACAAACGGATGTCTATGGTCAACCATCGATAGTCAAGTCACGCATATTTTTCGTCAATGCATTGTTATTTTGATAATTAGGGTAGGTATTGAGGTTTTATTCTGGAAACTGTTTTAATTTGATACTTTGTGTAGTTGTACGCTTGTTGAATGAAGTTAAGTTGATGGGTTTTATTTTATAATACGATGAGACACAATATTATATACGTATAATGCTGTATCTTAGAAAAAAATCTGTAGCCATTCTAGGCCAAATGTTTTAAATACTGAACTCAAATGCTCGTTTTCACTAATAATCTCTACATCTAAATAAATGCGTGATATATTGGAATTTCAACTTCCCACGCGGACCCAAGTATTTTGTTAATCTAACAGCTTACTTTTAGTTAGGAATTCATTTAGGTATAGCCTACGGGCATTAATGTCTGAAATAAACGACCGTCGTCGTACCAGGAAACTGATAAGACTAAAATCTAGATTTCTACATATTAAATATTCGGCAAACGCCTAGATTTTAAAGTAAAACTTGATAAATGGCAAAAACCAGCAAACTTGAATACACAGAATATGTAATTTTAACATAATATCAATTTCTTGTAGACAACTTACAGCTTTTCTAAAATATGGTAGTTACCTACCAGTATTAGTATGAATTAAAGTCATGGACATACTTTTGTACTAGTAACAAAAGATGGCACGAAGTTCATGCGTGACAAGTCGCCAGCTGGTTACCTAGCCTGTCTGCCAGACAAGGGACCCGGTGACCTTTCCATAGTTTTGTGAATATTTACGAACAGCTGATATAACGACCTTGTATGCGTAGATCGTGTCAATGTGTCGGGGTATGCACTATTATGATAATTCATTAGATTGCGTGTCGGAAAATGTATACATATAAGGCAGGTATATAAGTATGGCCACAAAGTTATTTGTGCGAATTTTATTAAATTAGCTGATAAATTGATTGATAATACAACAATATTAGGTGTCGGTAAATGTTAAAATATTATGAAATCATTCCTATCAAATCACTAATCAGTACCGTAACGCTTTGCTGGCTGGCCAATATTTTTTGGATGGAGAAGTAAATCAAAAACCTGATTTAATAAAGAAGTCTATGTAGGTAAACCCGTCGTTTTTCCCATCTTCTGCATTTTTCTAGAACCGAATTGTCAAACAACTTGACAAAAATAGCGAAATCACAATAGGCCCCAATATCGGCCCTTGCGGAAATTGACATGAATCAAGTCTCTGACAATTATGATGAGGGATTACAGTTAGCAAGCTCGTCATCCTCGAGACAGATAGCCAACACAACTAAAATTAAAGGCGCACTACTAAAAAGTAAGACCGTATTAGCTATGTTTACTAATAGTGAACACGCAGTATAGCTAGTAACTGGAGTGTAATGCGATGACCCACAGGCACCGGGCGTGGTGTTGACGTCAATTATCTGTGCTGCTGATAACCGCAATGACCATGCCAGAACAGGCCATGCCATTTACAAGGATTTTATTGGATCCATGATTTACTTTACCAATTATACGGAGTTGATTGGCAATAGAACCGTTTGCATCATAGAGCTTGTGAATAGCGAAGAAACGTGACTCGAAATTATTTTAAGAGTGAGTTTAATTTGTTACGGGTCTAGCAATAACTCTTGAACACAGATCAAAATACACAGTTCTAGTTGGACAGTCTGTCAAATTAGCTAATCTACCACTATGGTAAAAAGTTTTGTGGCAAAAATCTGTTTACCAACAATGAAAAGTACTTAACGGTCACCACGATCAAGAACAATGGACCTAAAAAAGTCAAAACAATGCCAAAAGAAATTCGTTCAAAGATTAAGACACCCACAAAGTTTAATCGTTGTATGGCCAACAGACTGCATCCATTCGCGAACATTTGGCAAAGACGACCGAGTTTCGCCATTGGGAAAGCGGTGAAAAAAAAGTGAAAGTGTGCAAGTGAGACGAACGAATAAATTGGCCTTGTTAAAAAGAGACGCAAGGTGTGACGTCACAATCCGATAACGCGGATTGAGGATGTCAATAAATATAATAAATCGATCGTGAATAAAATTGTATGTGCTCGCAAAATTATTGTTATTGATAACTGTGGAGGTCTTGGAGTCAGAGATAAGCCTGTTACAAAATATGACTCGTTCAATTGAAAGATGGATAGAGTCTCTTATCTTTATTGCTTGATAATCTTCGTAGAAACATTTACATTGTTTATTTTAATCTAGGTCTTGCTTGCAACGTTGCAACTCTCATGGACTTCCTTGCGACAGTATAACATAATTACGTCTATCTAACCGGGATGTCTATGTAAGGTTAAATTGCGATGTCTTTTAAGTCATTCTGCAATATAAGAATGCATGGAAGAGTCTATTAAAGAAGTCTGTGTGCAAGACTGTTATAGATTTTCACAACCTGAATACTGCGAGAACATATTCGATTACAAAACTGGAATAAGGGGAGGAGGCTCATGCTCAGTCATAAGACAAAAAGGCTTTAGATAACGATGATTCCATTTTAATCGACAAGGTTTTAGGTAGGCATGTTGTTTATATTCTCAATTTCCTTTGAAATGACGTCATCCATCCAAATAGAACGAAAAAGTACAAACGTCTTGAATGGTACCGGTGTGAATAGGTCCACTAATCCGTATTCGTCATCTAATTGTACCATAATTGTGTCACGGTGTAACAAAGGCCTTTGTGCACGGAGCAATTCGTCAATACCCACTATAGGAGGCGGAACTTAACTATGCTTATAAAATATTGGCGTAGGTGTCTATGGCCCGGCTCTGGTATTTCAAAATTCACCATCGGTAGTGCAACGATAGCGGTACTCAGATTGTGCCGAAGCTGATCGGCACGGCGTCCGCCTTCAGCCGGCTGTTGCCAACCTGGGCGGACCGACCGTAGTTTGCCGACGGCTGTACACGGGGGTGGTTCGTTCGATTGCGCTCTACGGGGCCCCGGTGTGGGCGGAGTCCTTGTCTGCCTAGAACACGGCTCTACTTCGGAGGCCACAAAGAGTCATGGCAGTCATCGGATCAACGGCACCGTGTCCACGGAAGCGGCGTGCGCCCTTGCGGGCACACCCCTGTGGGATTTCGAGCCGCAAATGCTCGCCGAAGTCTACCTGCGAACCGCGGACCTGCAGGCGGAGAGGTCAGAAGTAGGGAGATGCAATCCCAAACCCTAAGGCTGTGGAGGGTGAGACTGGAGATGCAAGGCCATCGTCGACAGCGGAGGGGCCTGGGAGGCAGTAGCATCCTTCTGCGAGGATGTCAGCTCGCAGAAGGAAGCGACGGAGCGCGTAAGGGAGTATGGCGCCCTCGCTGACACAATTCGTCGCAGGAGGACAGGGCGGCGGAGTAGGCGCCATGGCGACCTGATGCAGCCCTAGGAGGTGCCAGCGGGCAATAGATCGGGGAGTCTATCGCTGTCACATTGCCCAGCCCCCGGGATTAGTAGCGATGTCTCAGATGAGCCCGGAAATCGGCAAAGGAGTTGGTACCCGGAGGCGGGCTGCGCTGGATGGGTCCCGAATGTCATGCGTAACAGTTCTCGCGGCCCATCCACCAAAGCAACAGTAGGCTCACAGTGGTGTTTTTTAGTGCCCCACATCACCAAACCGTATATATGGCCCGCCTTCCGCTTAAGCGCAAAGGAGCAGAGATGTTTTGTAATTTCCACATGTTAGTCTCTTCTTTGGTGGACACCGGGCCTAATGATTAAGTAATTTGACAACGAATAAGTGAGAGCCGGCGGAGGCAATAGAGGCAGAGGACAAGGTGTTGTGGCGCAGCTTAGGAGAGGCCTATATCCAGCAGTGGACTGCAAACGGCTGAGTTTGTTGATTGATCCACTTTTGTGCCAGGAGGGAGAGTCTCTTAGTAGGTGAGGTACCCTAGGTTAGTTTTGAGTTCCATCAATAATATTGAGTTGAGTCGGACAGAACCGATATTACATGCTTTAAGAGACCTCGCGCACTACTCGGCCACGACCGCGAGTTTTGGACACAGGAGCTCTGACCAAGAAGAAAGTTTGGTCCAACTGGACCAAACTTGTACAAAATAGCGGCCGGTCCGGCCAAAAGTAAAGCAAGGCAAGATTGTAACTACAGATTATGTCGATATCAATCCTATTTAAAGTGTAAAACCAGTCGGTACTGACTGAGCTTGACTAATTAGGCCTCAGTGTCAAATTGCTCATCAAAGTCTAGACAGACTAAATTGTGTTACATGTTGGACATGTATGAATCGAAACAATAAACGCCTAAAATAGACCATCGACGTAACAATTCTTAATGTCATCTCTTAAACAACACGAGAATAACATAATCTCCTTTCTTCTTTTTTATCTCGAATTGATGACTGAGATTTTGCCCAACCAGTGCATATCAACCTGGATAGCTCTGTCGTTTGCCTGTTGAAATCCTAGAGGGCGCAGTTAGTTGTGCACGAAGGACAGGAGACCCTCTCATGGAACCCCAACGCATAATATGACACACCTTCTCTCCTGCTCACCGGGCCCCCGAAGTAATATCGTAGACTCCTAGTGTGTATATAGCGGGACGAGCTGGACAGAACCAACTATAGGCGGTCCATATTAGTCCTAGATCGAAAGATTTGGAACTCTTGGAGAGAAGCCTTTGCCCACATGTGGGATGACACAGGCGAACAGTAACAGTAATAGTGCTTGCCTGGGTTCGAGCCCAAGACCTAAATCTCGTACGGCGGAGACATTACCAATGGGCGCCACGGCACCAAACAAAGATAAAATTTTACAAATCGTTATCATTCCGAAATGGAAATTAACTTATGACGACATTATGAATCATTTGAAAGATAGATAACTTATCAGAAACGAAGATAGAGACAATACATTTTAAGTAAAATGAAGTTTTCTGCCCGTTTTGGATAATACTACTTCACACTAATAACGTGCCGTAGGATTTTGAACATTCGACTTGGCATCGGAAGTTGAAAATCGAAAAGCGGGTTTTTATTTCTGCAGTCAATATCAATAAGGTGTTCTCTAGCATTAGTGAAAACGGGCGGGCGGTACAAGTTTACCGGAGAATCTTGGACAATGCAATTTGCATAGAGATTTAATTTTGGGTCAAACGTGCACTGCGTATTTAGTAATTAGTAGTGAGGAGTGCTTATAAGTAAAAAGAGCGCATCTTGGGAAAGGGAATGGAGAAAAATGAGCCGTAGATGCGTCCATTTTCTTATTGCGCGACCACAAGGTTCTGCACAGAACTCCTATCTGTGCATGTATGTATGAAACAAAGCAGTTCACTAGCATCAAATTAGGTTAACATAATAGATGAGAAATTGAATCCACTACTTGTAGAGAATGCCAAACTCAATTATGAGGTGATGACACCGAAAAAGTTGGGAACCTAGAAAAAGAAGTGCGGCGACACAATATTCTGCAACATGGACTACAAGAAACAGAGACAAATTGTAATGAGCTCATGACTATGGTCGTAGAATTCTTAAAACAACATAGGGAACAAGTGTGGAATACGAGAATTTGACATTGGAAACTTAATCAGGTCCAAAGACTAGGGAAAAAAGTGTATAATAAGCATAGACCTATATTGGTAAAACTCACCTTAGCTTGGAGGAAAATAGAAATCTTGAAGAATGGCAAATATTTCCCACTGTCAACATATGCTACAGAAGATTTCCCAAAAGAGGTATTACAAATCAGGAAACAACTAAAAATACAACAAGGCCTTCGATTCCTTAGAACATGAATAAATCTGGGACGCTTTGCGTTTTCAATGTATTCAGGAAAAGTAAATAGGAATACTTAAGAACATGTACTCGAAAAGCACAGCTCAAATCAGGCTAGAAGCAATGGGGCAGGAGTTTCTAATGGAAAGAGGCGTCTGACAGGCTGACCCAATTTCACCCAAGTTGTTTTCGGCGGCCTTAGAGATTATATTCAGGAACATAGATTGGAATAAAACCGACTCAACATAAAGTTTGAAAACCTGAATCACTTACATTTCACAGACAATCAAATTCTGTTCTCAGAATGTCCAAAAAAAATTGAGAAAATGCTACAACAACTTGCAGATCAAAGCATAAAAGCAGGACTCTCAAGGAACACAAGAAAAACCAAAATCATGACTAATGCGTCACAGACATTGCAGCACCATCATAAACAGGGAGAAAATAGAATACGTAGATGAGTATTTATAATATCTAGGACAGCAAATTTCCACACGGTGTATGATGAATAAAGAAATCGACAGAAAAATCGCAAATATGTGGAACAGGTTTTGGTCTCTTAGTGCAGTCATAAAAAACAAAGACATGCTTATTAAAGACAAAAGAAAAATATATAACACATGCATTTTGCCATGTTTATCATATGGCTGTCAGACATGGTCATTAACTGAGAAACTAACCAACGAAAATGTCAAAATGGAATAGAGCAATGTGTAATCGGAGTGAAAGAAAAGATAAAATTAGATTAAACAAAATTAAAAATGTAACTATATTTAGAGATGATGTGAATCATACAGTATGCTAAACACTTAAATAGAAATGGGCAGAACATAAATGCTGAGAGATAAAAACGAGAAAAGGACTAGAGTAATATAATATCAGAGTGGTACACCAGGGATGGCAAGAGAAGTAAAGGGAAAAGAGTCTAGAAGGTGTGCTTGTGTCATGAGTTTTTATTTTAAATCAGCTGTTCCATAATTCTGACGGTGTAGGTATTGCAGTTGTGTAAGAAACAGGTGTTTTTTTTACAACCAACTAAAGATATGTATGTGGCAGGGTTTAGAATGATGTATTGAATATGCGGGCCCAGTGTGGTAATTGTCACATGTCTTCGAATTTTTGGTTCTAGGACATGCCGGTTTCCTCACAATATTTTCCTTCACCGTTTTTGAGAGCAGTGATGATGAAATAAATTACACAAAGTAATGCGCCTGCCTGGGTTTGAACCCACGGCTTACTGCTCGTAAGTCGGGGCTGCCACCACTGGGCCACCGCCGCTCTCAACCCTGTCTACTACACAGGTATTCTATGACATTGCAAACAAATAAAACATGTTACACCATGTATAATCTGTGGTCATTTGTATGCGATAGTGGTTTTTCAATTATCCTTTTAAGGTAAACCAGCTATTCATTTCATAATTTTGCATACAAAATGAGTGATAATAGCACATAACATGTTTAACAATAGCATTATTACATGAGTGATGATAATGAACAAAATTATGTTAATAATAATTCATACCTCTATAGTCTATAGTGTTACTCAGTGCTTTAGGACTAACTAATTGTTTATTGTATAATTTAACTACCAATCTGTTCTGCCTTGCACTGTATGCATGATTATTTCAATGTTTTGGCACATCACCATTGTGCCGTGTTGTTTCAAAACAGTTTCATTTTGTGCAAATACTAAATTTATATATCACCTTCTGGATACTCTGAGTGATAGAGAAAACTACATAAAAATCTGTAATAAATATAGTTTGGAAGAACAACACACCAATGACTCATAATACACAAACTAATTTTAAAGGGACTTTACAAAGACTAACTTTCATATCTGGGGGCACGGCAGTGCCGCCGCCAAGACGAGCCAAGCGAAGCGCAAGGGCACTACCTACCTTTTCTCGAATTATTTCGTCGTTTTTTTGAACCCTTAAGTTATGTTGGTTTCCGATGTACCAGATAGTTCATATTCTCAGGATATTATGTCAATAATAGACTTATTAAACATACAAAGTCTCAATTGAATAGCACTAATACTTTAGATTTTTTTGATATCTAAAATACACCGATTTCGTCACTGACACACTCACTGACACACTGATGATCATCAAAATGTTTGGCTACTTCCTGAAGAGCTAGAAAGCTGAAATTTGGTATGTAATCTAAGTTTAGTATACAACCAACAAAAAAATTCATAAACTTATAACTTTCGCCCCTCATCCCCTAAAATGGGGGGGTGGAAGTTTGTATGATACTTCAAAATGTTAGGGTACTTCCTGAAGTGCTAGAAAACAGAAATTTGGTATGTAAAAAAGAAGAAAAAATAAACACTAAAAAGACTGCCTAGCAACTTACAAAAAGAACTGAAATCCCACCAAAAACATTTCATGTAAAATGTTGCCAAGACAACCACATAAGGTTTGCCCTGTAAAAAGATCAGATCAGATCTCATGTAGAGCCAAGCTTCTGAATCTATACGGCCTAACTCTACCGACCCTAACTAGGAAAGGGAAACGGCGTAGCCATAATTTTTTACTGATATGTAGAATTTGTGAAGTTAGGGTCGGTAGAGTTAGGCCGTATAGATTCAGAAGCTTGGCTCTACATGAGATCTGATATCTTTTTCACAGGGTAAACCTTATGTGGTAGTCTTGGCAACATTTTACATGAAATGTTTTTGGTGGGATGAACATAATAGGTAAATACTTAGCCACAAGAGGACCTTCTCACATAATATCAACACATCTGTTTTCCTTGAAGGTTTTGGCAAAGGAAACCTATAGTACACCAGTTAATTTTAAGTCCTATGTACTAGGGAGAGAGTCTATTGCAGACAACTTACTATGAAATTCCTGATGAAAAAAAAACCCACTAACTGTCACTCGAGTGACACTCGGTTTCTTCGAGGCAAGTATGCTCAACAATAAGCCCCACCATCACTTGACATCAGGCGAGATGCAGCCAAAGCCAAGAGAGCCTATTTGGTAAAAAAAAAACTGCTTGATCTGGGTATAAAACCTTTATGTCCATGACCTCATATTCATAAGTAGCTTAAGGGACTACTAGACTAATAATGCATTTGGGTTTTCTTGTACTAACTTATTTCTTATAATTCTCCAGTATTTTAATGAATACAAGAATACCTATCTAATATGGTTTTTCAACATAAGGAAAACCTTTAGGAAATACCACAAGATTGTTGTACAAGATGTTATTACAAATGTTTGAATTTTATAATTTGTATACAAAATCATTATTATGCCATTTGGGAATCCGTAATGTACTTGAAATAAGTAAATAAAATAGAAACACAGGCTAGCATGGTTTTGTTTTCATTTAAAAGAAGGTTGTTTCCTTGCTTTATTCCTGAAAAAATTACCGACAGTTTCTGTTACTCATGATTCTTAATACACAATACCTGTCACTGTCTTTCCTACCTAGTATTATGAGACAGCAATAGAGAGCTATGCTTCAAAACAAAAATGTAGCATTTGTTTTGAACAATGAGTCTAATTAGCTATGACCAAGCAAGTCTGTATGTTTTGATTGACTATCATATATTGATAGCGATATCAAGTCATGAATATAAAGTTTAATCATATTTTACACACATGCTTAAATTATATACCGTTTACAATTATTGACCGATGAATTGCTCTTTTACACACATTATCATTACAGTAAACAACCTTCCATAATTGTATTCTGGTAAGCATAGAAAGAAAAACATCAAAACTTAATGCTTTATTAACTAAAAGACGGACAACAAATCAAAAAACGGAGTCACATGTCAAACATTAGGTACACAAAAAACGAAACGTAATCAATTTATGAGCATGTTTGACTCGTGTGAAGATCAAAACAAACGTCGCAAAACAAACCAGTATGGCAAGCATAAGCAACTATTTAACATAACATCTCTGTGTTTGCTACAGCATCACATTATGCGCGGCCACCGAGGCGCAAACTATATAACATTTTCATACTAACATACCAACACTGATTTGCATATGTCGCGCTAACCAGACAATGCAAAACTTCTAGTTTTATGACGTAAGGAACAACAATCGTACCCTAGTGATTTAATACAACCACTAGAGTAATAGCAAATACTACTGGAGGCTATTGCAATCAGAACAATGATAGGTAGGTAGGTAGTAGGAAAATAAAACAGAAACATCGACTGATTCATCCCATTAAATGCCAACAAAGAATGACAACTTCTCGATTCATTTGTACCACGCCTACAAAACAGATATCCACCATATGTTTAGCATTAAACAAATTTAATAGTAGGTTATAGTTACCAAGTAAATTAGCACGGCTAAGAATTATAATAACGAAATATGCTGTTGACGTACCTTTGGTTTATAGAACCACTTTCTTAGTGACTCCATTGGACCTGTCTTGTATAGCAGCCTCATATGAACGGATCACTGCACATCCACACACATTATTGAAATGATATAGCACCAATAATCACTACGCAAATGAAAACAGAAAGTTGATTTTCGTCAATATTTACGTCAAATAACACAAAAGGCAGACATGTTGCCACTGGCCGCGTTCCGTTCACGTTACGGAGTGAATGACATGACGAAACTACTTAAGCAAGGTGAATGAATGAATTAATGGTGCTGCTTCTACAATTATTGATAATGATATGCATACTAAACCGTTTTAGTAAGTTCAATACGAATATCGGTCCTTTTTTGTGGAAATTATTATAATCATAAAAACATTAAATGCAATTTTAAACGCTGGAGAGTTTTGTAATTGTGTAATGTTTGTGTCAAACCACTTGAAAACAGTGACGCTGAGTCGCTTATTCCTGCAAACGGGCCTGTAGCCTTTTCCCTTTAGGGGTTATAATAATATGTATAAATCATTTATTTGTAAGACACTATTGACTGTACGATAGCTTACTCTATTTTTTTTTAAATTTAGAATAATTCCAACTGGTGCCACAACTATTTACACCACAGATGAATAAAGTCTAGAGTTGACATAGCTGGTCTTACGCCTCTGTTAAGTATGTACATTGGCCATTTGTTATAGAAAACTAGTTCATTCGACAAACAGACGTTTTGTGTCGCAAACAAATTCTTTCTAGAATGGTAAATTGTGCGGTTTCCTGTGGTAAAAAAACGTACTGCTACATAAAAAAATCTGCCCCTAAAAGACTTACGTACTGAATACGTAGTAACTGTTTGCGCGTCGGTGTCCCTTCCACCCTGTATAGTTTTCTTGTGACTAGCCCGCATCATCACCTTACAACAGGTGAGATGCGACCAAAAATAAGCCTATTTGGATAAAAATTTCTTTTTCTAACCTTTATTTATTTCTGTATAAATTGCATTACATTTTTAAATATTCCTTAAAAAAATAGTGCCTATCGGGAATAGTGGTATCGGGAAAGCTAAGCTACTGGTGGTCAGGGCACCAGAGAAAGTAACCTCCTAACAATACGAGCAGTGCCCCAGAGTACCGCTTTCTGAATCAAGCCCTTGATCCAGCGGCCTAACGAGAGCCTCATCAATTATTGGTCAAGACTTTTGGCAATTAAGCCATTGGCTGATTCGACTATGAGCACAATGATCGCTGACTCCACATCCCACAATGTCATGTCGACAACCTCGCGAGCCAAGTCAAGATCCTTGATTTGCTTATCCACATATTGCGATTACGTTGACTTATGTTCAATACATTGTAATGCCCGTTTTCTTAATTGATGTTTTGATTTAGAAAGCACTTCAGTGCTATTTTTCATTACATCAAAATAGTTCACTATCCTGTTTTTGAGGTCCTTGGCATTTGTTGTCACACTAAAATAAACAAAAGATTTAATACGTCCCCACAAAATAAAGTCAAGAGGCGTCAAATCTAGGAGGCCGCTGGACAGGGCCGCTGGACAGGGCCGCTGGATTGATCCAATGCTCTGCAAACTCATCATCATGTTGTTTATCACCACGAAGTATTCTCACATAAATGCATATGACTACATTCAAAGCGTGGCGCCGCTGCCAGTGTATTGCCACGGGATTGAAATAGTTCAGTGTTTCGTTTTGAAGACGAGTTCGTGTACGCACATTGGCTTCCCTGTCGATGGCCGTGCTTGGACGGAACATTATACAACCAGTCTGAAATTATTTGTAGGGACCAATAAGACTAAAAAATAATTAATAAATTATTCCCGTTCGTCCCATCAACAAAATTAGTGGGACGATCGGGAAAAAATATAACGAATTCCCGTTCGTCCCACGAGGGGGACGAAGTCGATGGGCCGAACGAACAGGAACATAGTAGGCTGACATAAAAAAATGTGTTTGTAGCAATAGGATGCATGCCTCTGTGTACGATTATCAGTTACCCGAAGTGTTCTGTATGTGTTTACCTCGCCTCCCGCAAAAAGTAACAGATTTTGTTAGGCGATTCGCGTTTTGATGCTTCCATAGCTTATTCCTCTATAATTTACAGGCCATCATACCATAGGTACCTCCAATAATTATAAGCTGTGGTAATGAATGACGTGTGAATGATTGAATGAAGAAGGCCTTAAACGCGGGAAATACAAATTCTGCACTTAAAGTTCTTACGAAATCACGATGTTTCAGAATTGTTTAGTTTTTTAACAGTTCCTGGGATCATGGAATTGCCTTACCTTGTAACTAGGTCAGATGGAATGGAATGCTATGTGTGGCTGTGTAAAAGTCAGTTGTTGAACCGAAGATGGAAATACCAACTGTGTATGTAATGAAGACATAAGTGCAATAAAAGTAAGCCAGTATTCTTGTAATTTTAGTGCAGTCAGCGGCACGTACAGACAGACGCCAGCACATCAAGCTACAACAATCTGTCAAATTTCTTTAAGTAATAGATTTTCAACCTTATGTTTATAGCATACGGTTCAAGGTTGATTGAGAAATTTGACAGTTTCGGGTAGCTTGACCTGCTGGCGTTTATTAGATATTCTAACCATGGATTACATACATGGTTAGAATATAATAAATCACTAGCACAAGTTAGTGTCGTTTTGTAGATACTCTAAGGTGGTTTTCGTAGGTCATATTTTGCTAACATTTATTATTTGCCGTGAATAATTTTCTTAGGTAGACAGGGTGACATTTATCAAGCAATACATTTCCAGTAAAACTGGGCACCGCTTTGAATAGATTTCCCATACAATGACAGATCGGCGTATACTGGATTATCATAGGTTGATTGGTCGCCCGCCGTTCGTACGTTTTCAATGGTCTTACACAATGTGGAAATAAACCTTCGAGTTTAATATAGTCATTAAGTCTTCTGTAAGTATATCCGGTCAATTAATTCGGCATAACTAAAAATAAGTAATTTCAGCACCTGTAACGTAGTTTTTAAATTACTCATTATCGTGATCTTACTGTGTAGCGCCATCTGTGTCTGCGTCAGTGAACTAGTTGTTAAGGTTGAATGCGATATAGAGATCTTGTGAATGTTTCATGTCCTTCATTGCCTGTTTTTAGTTCTCAGAACGGCCACGACGGTTATTGTACCACATAATACGATGCGTTGTTAAGTACAATAGTGCTTCTGTATAAAGTTATCTGGAATCTGGTATAGAAAAATATAATATTTCACAAAACTTCATGACGTTTTAATTACCCACATGTAATTTTACTATTTTTCCTATTTGAGTCAAACCGACCGACCGTACCGGAGTCCCAGACCGACTGCGATAACCGTTCTACCGAATTCACTACGGCCGACCCGTTTTCATCCTTATGTTCTGAATGATAAGGTTGAAAATTGGTCGACCGTCAGTGAGCTCGGTAGTATATTGACAGATGATATTAGTACATTATCTATCAAATTCCGAGTCCGATCCGCAGCTTTTTTTCTTGTAAGACCATTAGGTAGGTAAATAACTAAATACTCACTACCAACCCCACCTACCTACATTCGATTCGAGTTACTAAGATAATTAAAATAACCTCACTAAATCAAGCCCACGGAGGTGTAACGTGTTTAGGTTAGTAAGTAGGTAAAACATGTGGGTAGACCGCTATACCAAAACAAGCAGAAGAAAACGTAGGTAGTCTTGCAACGTCATCATCTGCCTAGCCTTTTACCAAATGTATTGGGGTCGGCTTTCTTTCTAACAGGATGCAACTGAAATCAGTTTTGTATAACATAGAGCGACTGCCTATCTGACCTCCACAACCCAGTTCATCATCATCATCATCATTAGCCTATAATGTTCCCACTGCTGGGACACAGGCCTCCTCTTCTATGAGAGGGAGTGGGCTATAATCCACCACGCGGGCCCCGTGCGGGTTGGTAGATGTCACATATCTTTGAATTTTTGGTTCTAGGACATGCCGGTTTCCTCACGATGTTTTCCTTCACCGTTTTTGAGAGCAGCGATGATGAAATAAATTACACAAAGTAATGCGCCTGCCTGGGTTCGAACCCACGGCTTACTGCTCGTAAGTCGGGGCTGCTACCACTGGGCCACCGCTGCTCTCGGGCCACCGCTGCTCTCTCACAACCCAGTTAGTACTGGGTAATACGATACCCCTTCGGTATGACTGTAAAAAGTCTTGCAACCTTTAGTGCAAAAATAAGAGCTTGTAAAAACAAAGCTGCGAGCCGTAATTGCATTATTTAGGGTTTCTTATTACTGACGCATTCGCACAGTTCTTGGCAATGTGTTTCATCTAACAACCCTCACACCTGTTTAAAGTTGAAGACGGTTTTAAATTGTACTCACCGTGAAACCAGTCATAGGATCACAATTCCTTTGATGTTGTTTCTTTAACTTAAATGACAAGGTGACGATTTTATGTTAGAATTAAATATCTTTAAAAATATTGGGATTTGTAGGAGAAAATAGGATATGACACACTTTCTTCTTATCCGAAACCTTCGCGTACTGCAATACTGAGCTAGTCAGCAGACAGGGAAAAGTTCTACGACTGTTCTACGTATACACGCACGGCAAAACATCAAACTATACGTTTCCAGTATAATATGGCTACTGTTAGTATAGGTTTCCCGTCCAATGAGAGATCCGCATTAAACTGGTAATTAATAGCTTGATTGGTCGTCGCGTCTTGCGTACCTATTTGAACCGCCAAGCAGGGTTGCTGTTTTCCAGATTGAAGGATTGATCGAATCGGAACAACTAAGCAGAAATTTAAAAGCAGAAAAATAGAGAAACATTCACTTCTTTCTGTGATAATAAGAATATTGACCCATGCTCTGGTATATAAATATCTGGCATAACACGTCGACGGTGTCCACTTACAATAAAATCAACAAAAAGCAATTTCCTCACAAGATTGATGAGTCAAAAAGTGTTACCATCATTATTCTTCGGATATGTATGTTGATGCTTTTCAAAACACTAACGTCAAATCGTCTGTGGGAGTACAAACAGAATATCGATACATTCCATTTAAAAAAGGGCAAAATGTTTATGTTCGCCGTATATGGACATTCACACCTGATGATATTTTTCTACGACCACATGTCAAGATGTGGGTGTCATTTTTGCATAAGTGAATGGGTATAAACACATATTAGGTCGATTAGAGACCTACTTTGTTGTACTGCAAGGCTCATTATCCTTCCACAGTTTTCTTTGTGTAATTAAATCAATGATCTCATCAATAAATGAATGTTGAATCATTATCTTTCTGCCCTTGTATCATTCTACTTGGGGTCGGCCCAAGACGTTTTCTTCTTCCATTCACCCCTGTAATTGAACTGTATAAATAAATGTTAAATGTTGGTCTAAAATCTTCACTGGTCTGCGGTCTTCACGCCAGTGTGTTGTTTGCAAATAGATATTTAATATTTCGTAGGTGGAAAACACCGAAATAATGACATAAAATTCAACCAATGCGAAGCCTAGAGATTCGATGCTCTCTTTGAACGTTACAGTCGTATCTATTTCAAATAGAGGATTATTTCGCTCGTTTGCTATCGTCTATGTTTCTCTTTTATTGTCGAATTGTTTCTTTCCTTTGACTAGCCGGGAACGAAAGTATTTTGGGAGAGCATCAAGCAAAACATCCTTTTGAGTAGGTAGATAATCAACGTTGGGTTTCCCGCTACATTCTTGGTCTTTGTCTCACTTAAAAGTGACTCTTGTTTTCATCAGTGTGATTGAAAGTTTTTCTAAGCACGTGTGTAGATCGATCGTAATAACCTATTAAGTTGTTTAACCAAGAGTGATAGTTCTATATTCAAAGGATGACACAGAAAACTACAAAATAGCATTTGCCATGTTTTCTTTATCGTTTAATTAGTCTTTAACCTGGTGTCAGAGTTTTTATGTCACCCATGGGCCTCTGACTTGGTTTTACATGCTGTCGAGAAATATCTCTCAGGAATACTGGTTTACTCACGATGTTTTCCTTTACCGAAGGATCTATGATTAAATAATACCCACATAGATCCAACCAATGAAATTGCCATGTTCACAATGCCGCATCCATTCTTTCCTGAACCATTTAGTTAGACCCATACTAAGCAAACATTTTTTTCAACTAGAACTATCTATAAAAATGTTAAATAAATTCTTATTTTGAATAATTAGAGGTAGACCTTTTGCGTCCCACAAAGTGACAAACCAACCCCCTAAGGATTAAATCAACAATAACAGCTAAGGGAATGAGCCGAATTTCAATGTAAATTGATCGACGAATTAGTGGGTAATTCGCTAGAGAACGAAGATTATTTTTTCTACCTTTTTGTCAAAATGCTAAATTAAATGTGAGATGGTTCTCCGCCCATCTCAGATGGAATTAAATTACTGGCATGCTTATACGAACTTCTGTTTCCCTGGGGTTCATAAATGGAGAAGTTTTTAGTAAGGTGTTGTGGGTAAGGCTCTCATTAGTGAAGTTGTAACTACTTTTTGTATGCGCTCCTGGGAATCTTATTGTGGCTCATTGAACTGAATATTAGCTTACGTCGTGGTAAAAATGTTAGCCAGTGTCTTTGAGTTACTATGTCGAACTTCATTCAAATTTCTTCATTTCAGGTACAAGTTTAATATCCCTATACTTATCTATACAGGGTGTAAGCGAAAGGGTATATATACATACTTAAGGGTGTGCTGCAAACCATCAAACTGAACATGTTTTTCTATCGGACAAACATCGTAATAGCGAAAAAATTATCAGCTGCCCATACAAAATTTCAAAACCTATTCGACCCAATTGTGGGGCAGCTCATATTTTTTTCGCTTTTACGATGTTTGTCCGATAGAGAAACATGTTCAGTTTGATGGTCTGTGCATGTATAAAGGGTGTAAAACACCTCTTAACGAAGCCGAAAGGCACTGGTTCTCCCTGTCCTTGCAATCATTTTTTTGTTCTACACCATACCTGGGAATCTTCTAGTTACGGAGATATTAGGGGTCAAAGTTCCAACTTTTTGACAAGTATTTTTTTAAATACAAGTTTTTAATGTAAGATTTTTAAACACCTCCACGAGCCCCGTACTATTCAATCCGTTCATCAGCACAATGTTTTGAGTGCGTTACATCGAGTTCTACCACAAAACATGATTTTACACCCCCCAAAAAAAAGTCGTTTCCCAGCAATAGTTTTTGCGTAAAGTTACTTAGTTTCATGTGCAGAATGCTTGGTTGACGGCTTCGTGATGAGGTGATTTACACGGTGTATACCCTTTCCGTTACACCCTGTATATAGTCCTCCTGACCGTTTTCGGTCACGGCGGCCAATCTTGGTGGAGATTAGCCATCGGCGCGGGAGATATTATAGTGCACAAGTGTGTGCGCAGGCGCATGTGCACTCTCTGTTTCCTCACTGTCATAGTCAGATGGGATGGCAATCTGACACGACCGGAGGGAGATCAGGCGCAGGACCCAACGGCTTAACGTGCTTTCCGAGGTACGAGGGTATCATACCGCCAACTTCCAAACTCCGGGCTACTACTGAGAAATTCCTAATGGAAAAACCCAATAGCACATTTTGGCCGACCCGGGAATCGAACCCAAGACCCCACGCGCAGCGTTCGTGCTTGCGACCACGCGACCAACGCGGCACTAATATTATAGAGCTGAAGAGTTTGTTTGTTTAACATTGAAAATTCTTTTAGTATTGGATAGCCCATTCGTCGAGGAAGGCTATAACTTTACTACGACCAATAGGAGTTGAGCATCAATGAAAACTGTTACAAAAACGGGGGAAATGTGTCGTAGAAGAAGTTGCGTGGGTCAGCTAAAGTAAGCTATAATCTAGATCTTGTGGGTATAGAAAACGTGTTCATTTTTAGCCAAAGGCCAAGAAAGGAGCTACGTACAAAAACAATTTAAAACTCAATAAGGTTCCTATGCCAAATGCGCTTATAATTATTATCACAACTCTCCTCTCTAATCTAAATTCATTTAACCTAATAAGTACTAAAAGCTACTCATTACACAAAAGTTCCTACTTACGAAAGAATCGTTAATTCATGGTTGCAAAAACAGTTTGTGGATGAAAGATTTCGAAAGCAACTATCTGTCAATTAATTTTAACCTAAGGGAACTAATTGGGGCAAATGAAAGGTTACTTAAATGTTGAAGCCTCTGAAATTCTTTTGAGAAAACGTCCCTCTCTCGAAATACTTTTCCGGTGGACCAAAATATTTCTATTCGCTGCTTAAAAGTTCTTATCTTTCTAGTGGGTGGAGATGATAAAATATTTGTTTTAAAATATTAAAAGGCTTTGTTACAGAATCAAGGTTTTTCAAGGACAATTTATTTAAAAAATGTTTTCGTAAGCATAACCTAAAGTCCATTCAAGCCCTCCTTGCCTCGTCACTGTTTCTTCTCGTCATCGAAAAACAAAAGATCACGATTCACAACTGTTTCAAATATTTTTGTTTTTATGTAGTTCCGATTCGTCATCGATGCTAAAGTTTTGTCAAAAGAACAAACTTACAATTAATTTTTATACCTAGGTTGGAAAGTAAGCAGCTTAGATTTTAAACACCATCATCCCCAACAACGTCAATACCAAAATTGATGACTCCTATTGCTTTAACGTTTTGAGCTACTACTTAAATGATCGCTCATTTGATGAATAGTTGCATTTTACAATAAGTACTAGGCTTGCAAGAATGCAAGATGGTATTTTAATAATTCTGGGAAAATCTTAAAAAAAACACCGGATCGCACAAGCAGCATTGGTTCATTATGTGCCTTGTCCTGGGGTGACAAAACCCACGTTATTTCACTCTGGGAGCTATTGATGCCAATGGTGGTTCTCTCAAGGTATTTCGAGAATATGTTTACCTCGGCTAAGAGAAGAATTCAGCTGGCCGGACAGCATTTTGGAAACTTTCTCTTGGGTCTTCTCGCCGCGTGTTCCTCAGAGCCTAAATACAAAGTTTTTGAAGTGAAAACTTCTTTAGCAAAAGCACACTCTGGGATTTTCACCGAAATGCTTAGCGCCGAGAGATCGAATTCTTCTAGTACGGATAATATTTAGACATTTTATTTAATAAGTATCTCTAGTCAGGTTTTTGCTTTCCTATTTTTGAATTGAAATGAGTAGCTGGGGGTCAGTCAGGTCAGTACAGCTTGCTCTATTTTAATTTTATAATTAAAAGCTCACCCAGGGTCATTCCCTAAATTGGTTCGAAATGTGAAGTCACACTGCGAGCTAGGCTAACGTTGTTTATCTTTAATCAGTTTAGAAAATATAAGCTTTCTTTGCGCATAGCTTGCTCATAGCTTTCGAGTAAGATATAATATTCATATTCATATTCATATTCATTTATTTTGCATTCCATATTGTGAAAAAGATGTTACAAAGGGCTTAAAGCTAGGTACATAAATATGGACCCTGTAAGGGCACAGCAAAGTAGGAGACTGGGAGAGGGCTTTAATCTTATTAATTAGTAGGTATACAAATGTAACAATAAATTAAAAAAAAAAAAAAAAAAAATTAAAAAAATAGAAGATAAATAAAAAAAACGAAATTTTGTTAGTCATATTAATTTAAAATTTGTCATTTAGGTATTCATTAATAGTATAATAGCATTTATATAATAAAAAATGTTGTAATTTATTTATGAATGAATTAAATTTTTGCTCATTTTTAATAATTTCGGGTAATTTATTATAAATTTTCATTGACATGGCTAGGGCACTTGTTGAGTGCATTTTTAGCTTAGAGCTCGGTAGGTTTAGCCTATTTTTGTGACGTAATGTGTATCTTGACTGTATATTTTCTCGTGTAGTGTAAAAGTGTGGGTACTTTCGGACAAATTTGCAAATTTCTAGTATGTATAGGCAGGGGAGGGTTAATATTTTATGTTCTTGAAAATAAGGTTTACAGCTGTCGGTGTCTTCTATATTTACTAATATTCTTATTAGTCTTTTTTGTAGTGTGAAAAGTGTCGGTGCGTCTGTGCTGTTTCCCCACAATATCACGCCGTAACTGAGCCACGCATATGCATAGGCATAATAGGTCACAAGTGCGGTTTTAAGGTTGGTAGTCTTTTTGACTTCACGAAGGGCGTATGCAAATTTGGACAACTTAGATCTAATTTTTTTAATGTGAGATTTCCAATTTATGTTTGTATCTATGGAAAGGCCAAGTAGAGTAAATTCTTGAACGACTTCTATTGTGGTGCCGTTGTAGCTGAAGTTTATTACTAGTGGAGTTTTTTGTCGGGGGTGGAAGGACATTATTTTAGTTTTAGAGAAATTGATTTCGAGGTTATGGTTATTCATCCAGGATATGGTTTTATTTAATGTAGTGGTTAGGTCCTCGCTCAAGCCATCATTGTTACGGCATGAAGTAATAAGTGAAATATAATATGTATTAGGACGATCCTACACGTAAAGTACGTTCTGATGAAATATTGTAAAGTACTTTAGCATAGCTCACGGTGTAGCCTACTCTTTAAGAAGTTAAATAAAAATCACGTGCGCTCATTGTTTTTGTTTAATTTCGCGATTAACCTCAAAATTATTTCCTTCTCGGTTTTCGACTACTTAATATAATAAAATCAACTAAAACACACTTAGATTTAAGAAACGAGGCCAAGTAGTTATACTTGAATAATAGCTAAAAAAAAGAAGCTTCCAACCCGTGAACGTTTGTCAAAACACGCAGTCACGTAAACGATCAAAATGTTTTGTCAAAAGCCAAAATCTACGTGTTCGAATCGAACCTGAGTACCTCAGGGGCCGAAATGGGAATCTTTGAACCAAATGCTAACTCAAGTTGGTTGCTGCAAAACCGATTTGACTAAATGGGGTGTAATTGACCCATCTCCTGTAAATGAAGGAGTAGGTATACCTATGTGATACTTTTGTCATACATAATTTATTTCGGGTATCATTTAAGCTATCACCAATTTAATTAGTTTTGTGTTTCTTAAATAATAGGGTTTGTCCTCAAAATAGTAGATCTGTCACCAAAATGTAGTCACCAAACAATGCAAAATCAGTTCCACAATAAATCACCTAAAATCCTGAGATATAAGGTCTAGTACCAAATAAATGTTTTTGTATGTATTATAATAGGTGTGTCCTAATAAGTATTTAAGCAAACTAATTTAAAGAGATCACCAATAAATCATATTATGTTACTAGAAAATTGCATTAAGTTCAAATAGTAGTCGACGGAGCCCCGCTACGCGGGGCTCCTATTTCTCTCTGCAGGGTTTAAAGTAACCTAACACGAAGGGGATGTCGGGGTCTTAGTTCGCTCGCTCCGCTCGCTCACTAGACCCCGCCATCCCTTTCGAACCTAACCTGTCCGAGTTGATGTGCCCTATGTCTCTAAGGAACTGATCTATTTATTTGGTGACAGATCTACCATTCTGAGCACAGAGCTATTATTTAAGTAACAAAACTGTTATTATAAGAACGAAGTTTGTATTCATGTAATGCAATATAATTTTATTAGTTATCGATCTCTTATTTTACTGATAATTCATACCTGGGAACAATTTTTGTTTATCCGAGAACGAAAATATTTCGTGGCGATAGATCTATTTATTAGGTTATACAACTTGATGACAAATATAAATTTTGGTGATAGAAAATATAGTTCCCATTTATTTCTCACGATGGAGCCCCAACACAGGATATACCACACCTTCTCTCTTGCCCGTCGTGCCCAACTAATCGCAGCCTCCAGGACTTGAATGAGGCAAGTATTCATATTCATATTCAATTTATTTGCATTCTATAGTGTTTATAGGGTGTTACAAAAATGCTTAGAGCTAAGTACAATATAGACCCTGTTAGGGCACAGCAATATACATATTAAAATTAAAATAATATAATTAAATGGTAAGTAAACGTGTCTAATTATAATTAACATCATAGAAATAATAGTGACATTCTTACTTAGTTATTCATGCAATTACACAAAAACAACGCGAAATTAACACAAAATTTTTAGTTACACCATTATCTTATACTATAACATACTTTAGGGCACATATTCCGTGGACAGGTAAAATGATAAGTTGCAATAATTTTACTTATTTCACTTATTTCATTATATAAGTAACAGAGCTGTCTAGGTCTCTACGTCCTGGTCGGACAAAATCTGAGTCACCGATTCGAGAAGGAGAAGAAAGTTTTAGGCTTCGAGCGATAGGACTTGCGTCGAGCGACTCTTGCGAGCGTCATTTGTTTTCTTCGCAAGTACACCATCACTATACTCCACATGTTCTAAAGGTACACGCTAGAGTGTACCTGACAGGTTTAGGTACTGTACAGATACAACCGTCATATAAGCTTCAGATTACAAGTAAGAAGACCTGCACAGTTGTGGAAGACGTTCGCACACGTTCTGGTTTACCTGTACAGGTCAACTGTACCCACAGGCAAACCTGTCAGGTACACTCTAGCGTCACCTTTAGCAATTTCCTTCATTTGTTTCGCCCTCAATATAGAAAAATGTTACCAAAGATGTTAGTCAAGCAAGACGTAAAATCTATAAAGAACTGTCAATTCCAAAAACCAATACGTAACATACAAATAACACAACAAAATTGTAAAACAAAATTCATTACCATTTTCCTCCATCAAAACACAAGTTGTGAACGAAATTCAATATAGTTTGACTAATTAATTAAATATTGCAGTAATGAGAACGTGACTGGCGTACAAAATGTGAGTGTGTGGAATTAATTATATCACCTGTTGCCAGAAGAAACCTCGCAATGCCGTGCACCAATTATCGAGGTGAGGCAATACTTGGCTACACGTTGAAGTTAAACAAACATACATGAACTCATGCCGTTTTTCCCATAGGTGCAGGCAGAAACTAGAACGCCACCTGCAGGCTACCATCCTTTTTTTTTTTTTTTTTTTTGCGGTTGGGAAATCATCAAATGACTTCTCCCGCCGGAGCGGGAGGGAGTGTCAGACTTGTACTGACTAAAACCCACCCATGTTCCTTCTTCGCCCTTTGTGTTCCAGGGCCGCGGTATCTCTTTCGAACAAACCCGCAGCCCAGGCTACCATCCTTACATATTCTTTTTGCTTCGCCCGCGTTTATACATCCGGTAACCTGACTTTTCTAAACAACATCTATACAAATAAATAAAATTGAAGAATAATTGTAATTTCAAAATAACAGCTTTTTACTGTATGCATATTAAAGTATATAAATATATCAAAACAAAAAAACCGGCCAAGTACGACTCGGACTCGCGCGTTGAGGGTTCCGTACAAACCTGTATGTAATTATTTTTAGAATCACAATTTGTATTTAGGTTTTCATTCCCTTGCGTGTAGTTGCCAGTTTGAAAATATGCGGCTTAAATTGCTGTTTCTTTTCGTTGTGTTGACATAGAAGTCTTTTTCTTCTTTTTTTTAACTTTTCCCCTCACTAGGAATTCTTCCTGTATCGTGGGTGCGTTTTTTTTGAACATTTGAACTCACATACACAAACAGCCGGACCCGGAACAACTATTAAAAAAAAAAATTATAAAAAAATTACAAATATTTGTTCCGTGCGGGGAACGAACCCGCGACATGTAGCGCAGCAGTCAATCGCTCAACCACTGCGCCAACCGTGCCGTCAAAGTTTGATTTTGTTACAGCTTAAAGGTATTATAGACCTGAGTATTTGATATGAATTTTAATTTAATACCTCTATGCGTTCATGAGGAAATGGGTAGTGAGTTTAAAATTATTAAACATATTTTTATTATATGATGTAACTAAAAATTTACGGTTTTTGCAATTTTTCTTTTATCTGTGCTATAAGACGTTGCTTCGCACCAAATTTCAAGATTCTGAGTTCACGGGAAGTACCCTGCAGGTTCTGATTCCCTTGCGAGTGTCGAAAATTTGCGGAAATTTGCGGCATAAACGGCTGTACCTTTTGATTGCGTTGGCTTAGAAGTTTGAAGTTAAAAAAAAAAAAACTTGATACTTCCACGCGTTCCTGAGAAAAAGGGTCTTGACAGACATACAGACGGACGGACGGACGGACAACAAAGTGATCCTATAAGGGTTAGGCTTTTACTTTCGAGGTACGGAACCCTAAAAACATTTTAGTTTTGTCCGTCTGTCTGTTTGTTCCGGCTAATCTCCGAAACGACTGCTCTCTCTCATTAATAGGTAATACGCAGGGACTATAATAATAGGTAGGTACGCACTGCGACCGATCAACCTATACAAAGCCGATGTATGCGGTTTTCTCATTGAACGGAAAATCTATACAAAGCGAGGCCATGTTATACTGGAAATGTATTGGTTGATGTGTCGCCGTATGTTGTACTTCCTTCAAATATATATATAATTATATAATATAAATAACATATATAATTTGTTGACACACATGATCAACTAACGTCAATTACACATTTATAATTAGTTAACGTCAACAAAGCGATCCAAATTAATACACCCATAGCGAACTACTATGCCTTATAATTATTTATTCTCATAGAATTTATAATTACATAGATGTTATAATTATGACTATTTCTAGGATATGTGTAGGTGACATGGATGTTGATGTCAAACTAAATGCGACATGAAACGTTTTATAATAAAATGAATAGAAACATTAATGAGTAAACTACTATTATAATACATTATAGTGTTTGTATTTTTAGACAAGTAAAGAACATAACATCACGCCTGAATTCCTGGGTTAAGCAGATGTGTATCTATAGTACATACAGCCACATTCTGCCGACCCTAATGGCTTCTTCTAGGCATAAATGCAGACTTCGGATCTTATTTTTTTTTTTTTAAAACGTTGCCCCACACTAGGAATTTCTCCTGTATGGTGGGTGCGTTTACAAACATTTAAACTCACATACACAAACAGTCAGACCCGGAACAACTATCTGTAGGCCATACAAATATTTGTTCCGTGCGGGGATCGAACCCGCGACACGCAGCGCAGCAGTCGATCGCTCAACCACTGCGCCAACCGTGCTATCAAATCTTAATACTTTGCCGGAGCTAAGAATCGTACCCAGCACCTAATGGTCTAATGCACAGCAGCAGCCCTTGAGAATACTGGACCATCTAACAGACACTGTAATATTTTAAAAACCGTACTGATAGTTTTGCTACGTAGCTACGCCGTAGCGTCTACGCTGCTACGCCAAACCTACGCCGCTACGTTGCGCCTACGTAATTTACTCAACCCACGAATTTTAGCATGATAAGAAAAGATAAAGTAAACCTCTATTTATTTACAAATTTTTTTTAGTGTGTTAGCGAGCGTTAAGGTTTAACAGTAATTATTTTTTCTAAAAGTACGTAAGTATTAAAGTGTGTTTTAAAGTAAAAAGCTTTTTATTCTATTCTATTCTTTTTATTTTTTCTAAACTTGTGGTTGGGAAGAAACTCAATTAGATTTTTTTAAAAGCCTGATTTAGATCACGAGACCCAGACTACGAGTGGTAGGCCGTGGGTTCGAACTTCGAACCAAGGCGCATTTACTTTGTGATGTTTATTTCATCTACACTGCTCTCAAAACGGTGAAGGAAAACCGAAGACATGTGACCTCTGCCAATTCGCACTGGTCTACTGGATAAACTGGATTGCAATCCACCACGCGGGACCAGCGTAAAGTAAAACAGTGAAAATATATAGCTTCACAGCCCTGCTTATAGAAAGGAGGCCTGTGAACCAACCGAGGTAATATTACAGGTAGATTAGATACTTATATTAAATTGTACACGTATTTTAAAACAAATTAATTGGGATAAGGGCAGGAGAATAATATTGATGAATTGTAACAGCTCTATAGTTATGGTGATTCAGTGGGGTTCTTGCGTAACATACTCACATACAATTACGCTACGTCCTAATTAGCTGTCGCAATACGACACAACTTTTGTTGTCCAACCGACCGACCAACGCGAAAAAGAAGGCTGGCGAAAATGGACCCAAAGAATCTGAAAATTAACTAAACTCCGTTCCAGTGTAAATATAAAATAATTATAACTAAAATTTTATGAGATATTTATTTATTAAATATTGATTTTTTAGGACTCGGGAATCAAAAGTTATAAATAATTTTCAATTTACTAAAATTAAGTAATCGTGCACTTACAAAACGCAACATTTTTCCGATTACGTTCCAATCCAATGACATGTGTTTTTGTTCATGGGTTTATTACCACAAATGGATCTTTCTCTTAGTTTTTATACATTCAATTATGTCAAAAATTCATAAAAAATAACATGCAAACCTGATATTGAAACGCCAATTAACAATGCGAAAGCATCTAATAAAAATGGTACTGTGGCGATTTTATAGTATTTCTAATAAAGGAACGTTATCAATGATGATCCATTGAGTCCCGTCACTACTGTCATTGTCAGATCTGTGATGATCTAGTCCATCGTTATGTTTGTATTTTTGTCTGGGATTTTATGTTTATCATTGCGATTTTGTAGATTCTCGACGACTTGGCCTTTACATCTTGAAATGTAGATAATGCACCCTGTCTTAGACTACCGCATTCTTCTCTGGACATTGGACAATTAGTTGCTTTTGATTTGGACTTTGATTTTAACCACAAACATGCGTTGCGTTAATTTCTTCTTCTCTTACGACTTGCGCTCTTACGGAGGCGTCGTCTCTCTGATGAAGGTGCTCAGAGCTTTGAAAAAGTTCAGAGATGGGTGTATCCACGTGATGTAAGTATATTCGTAAAAGAACATGTATTTATATCATGAGTAAAGAACTTATTTAGGATATCTATCTGAACAAACTAAGATTCGTTTAGCTTTTATATGCATAAATACATACTGTTGTAATCTTATATTAGGCTCATTCTTACTGTTGCCCAATACTTTATCGGACGAAAACAGTATACAGTAAAAGAGTAGCCGAGGTAGTGTAGAAGTAGTGTATTTTACTCAGATGTTTCAGTCATCAAAATGGAAGATGGGTGGCTGTTGCATTTTGTCTTGAAATATTTGTATACCGCTCCACAGGTATCAGAGGTCATATTATCTTTTATATCAAACTACATTTCTGTTTTTCTTTTCGTGGGGACCTGGATACACTCTGCGAGTCAGGCACTTTTGTTACTTATACATGGAACTCTTTATGTTTATTACACTAAAGGTGAATTTATTTATTTTAACATAATTAATTAATTCCAGATAACAGGAGACAACTACCTTTGTCACTCATTTTGGGGGCTGATAAGCTGCGACCCTGAAAATGAAACCCGACAGCAACTTGGCCATCGTAACGTCTGTGTTGCATAAAATAAAAACTATGTAAAAATACCAAAAAATAAGATTTATTACTCATACTTTTTTTATTCAACAAACCCTGCTTTTCAATAGCTGCACATAGCTAGTCAGCTCTGGCTGTTATAATTTATGTAAAACAATATTATCTACTCTCAGCGTAATAAGAATCGTTTTACTTGACTATAATTCGCTTATGGATCAAAATCGTAACAACATAGTTTTTATAGTGATTGAACTAATTACAGGGTTGGTAATCAGTTTAGTCTCTAGCTGCAGTCTAGCAGTTTTATGATTCATCAATTAGGTACAGGCAATGAAGTAAAAATTCTGGTTTTGGCTTATGACGAGAAGCAAAACACGTAAAGTCAGAACTAAAACTGCGAGGGAAATACAGTAGTTTATTCGAATTTTCTTTTATGAGTCGTCTTAAATATTATTATATTTTGATTCATCTTAATTACGGAGTCATTCCACTGTTAAAAACCTTAATCGTAAGATTTTTAGGTTATCTTGTGAATAGACGTATATCTCTTTTCTCCCAACTTTTCCGTCTTACTTTCCATTTACTTTTCTGATAGTCTTTAGTCGTTTTACAACTACGTATAAGTTGTTATGATGAATGCTACCTCTAAGAGTGGGTCCCAAAATACATGTAGTCTCGCCCGTCTCCTTTAAACAAACCTTTTTGAATGGAGCTGTCCTAACTGTAAACTCGCACGGACGTGCAACGTCGCAATTGTTGGTCGTTGCGTTGAATTTCAAACCAGTTCTATTTTGTCGAGTCGGTCGCGTGGAAGCCACGTGTTGTTTGTTTACAAAAATGAATAGTTTCAATGATTCTTTGATAACGGAAATACAAGAAAGATCTATATTGTGGAATAAATGAAACAAAAACAACAAGAATCCTATTCTGGTTGACAAAGAGTGATCAATAGTAGCAAATATAAAAAAAAGACAGTAATGTTTTCACTTAGGTAAAGCACATTGGTCTTTGATAACGCTATCTTGACGACTGACGACAGTTCGGTTTGGACACAATGGCAATGTCGTACGACCAACTTGTCGTCGGCAGTGCGAGCGACCAATTTTGTCGTCGAACGACTTAACCAATTAGGACAAACCGTTACAATGCCATTAATTATGACAGTTCAACTACATGCATGGCCGTTATAAACATTTTTTTCGAATAAAGGTAGGAAAGGAGATCGAAGCACAAAAACGGTTACGGCATATTGAGTACATCATTCCGAACCACATATAAATTCGAAATTCGATTCAAATTTGATCGGTATTTTTTTTAAACCCCCTGCTTACTACAATAGTACAGACAGCGTTATTAAGTAGTTACCCCCCTGGCGTACTCGGCGGGACTGTAGAGGGGTTAGCACATACTGAAGCTGTCTGTACAATACCTACCCGGTCAAAATGTAATGAAAGCTGTTTTTATTTAATCACAGATTAAAAATTCGGAAAGATGTACTGAATAGGTAGTAACCGTTTGTGCGTCAATATACCTTGCACCTATATAGGGCTGTTGCGTTATTGTGATAAAAGAAAATAAGTAAAAAAAAATTGTTTCCTTGGGAAAGTTGTTTATTATCATGAGTACAATCACGTATTTAAGTATCGGTCACTAATTACCAGTCACCCTATATATACATATACTAGCTGTCCCACGCAACTTCGTCTGCGTCACATTTTCCCCGTTTTCGCAACATTTTTCATCGCTGCTCCGCTCCTATTGGTTGTAGCGTAACGATATATAGCCTATAGCCTTCCTTAATAAATGGGCTATTTAAGACTGAAAGAATTTTTCAAATCGGATCAGCAGTTCCTGAGACTAGCGCTTTCAAGTAAACAAACAAACTCTTCAGCTTTATTATTAGTAGTATATTAGATTAGATTAGGAATTTCCTTCAAATTGATATTGAAAGTGCTTTTCGAAATCGGGGTACTATGGTTATATTATAAGAACACAGAGACCTTAAAAATGTTGCTACTTTTTTTTTTTTATTATTTACTCAAAATCAGTATAGCTACAACATACAAAAGGTCTGCCAAACTGCAAAACAGTTTGTCGGCAGTTGTTCTCGTTTCAAAATATTAAAATACTAACAAAATTTTAATTATATTGTAAACAAAGTGCAAAAAAAAGAAAGTAAGAAAAAGAAAGTAAGGCTACAGAAAAAAGAACATTTTCACATCAAAGGACATTTTACACCCATGGACAATGACATGGACATTCCCATTGTCCATAGATACAAAGTTAACTATGGGCACAATGAGAGGTAGTGTTTTTTAAGAACATTTTTGAGTTGATCTTTAGATTTGACATGCGATATCAATTTTGGGGGTAGCTCATTCACCAACGTCGGTACTACATACCTTCTTGTGCGCTTACCAAAGTAGTTTCTGACTTTAGGAACAGCAAGTGTCTTCTTTTTAGATAAGCGAGTTGGGTACATATACCTACGTTCCTCCCTGATTAAAGTGCGCTTTTGCCCCTTCTAGAATTTCAACATCATAATGAAGTTATTGTTAATGATCTAGAGGGATAGCTTCTAATCTTCTAATCATTCCGTGGAGTATAATTTGTGACATTGTACGCGTTATATTAATTAATAACTGTGGTGGGGTTGATATCCCTACAGAGTACCTAAGAAAGTGGGAGTTACTTTAAACTTGTGGTACCATCTTACACTGTGTGGTAGGTGTAAAGTTTTAGGCTGCATGTAGTTTAATAATAAAGGCCCATTTAGTAAGCACGTGAGTGTAGTTATATTACGGTATTTAACATAATTAAACCATATTTGTAGTGCAATTGTTTCATCGTTCTCCCCTTATTTCATTTCAGAACCTTTGCTAGTTAGTTTTTAGTTAGTTTCAAAACATGAAAGTGAGGAAATACTTCTTGAATTCCTACACATAATCTTCAGTTGGCACTATAAGTTTTTTTTTTGTATTGCATTGTACCTACTAGTTATTCTGAAATTAACTTTATTTATACTTTCATAAAGTTTATTATCATCTAATAGAAAACTCGATTTATACTCGACTCGTCACTCTTCCAATTCGTCACCAATTTATGTTTTCCTGATTCGTCATCATGAAAAACCAATGAATCTTTATTTAATATCGATGTACCTGATTCGTCATCAGTATAAAATTGCGTGCAAAAAGTACAGTTAGCAAGAAAAACAATGCATGTTTTTAATCAATTTGTTTACAAAAGACTCAATTTAACGAAAAAACGGGTTGCACTCCGGGAGTGCCGGCAGAAGTGAAAACTTGAACTTTAACGTTGTGCATTTTTGATATTTTGGAATGGTTAGGGAATAATTTTGCACGACTTGCTTTAATTATCAGTATGAAAGTACTATTATTTATTTGGCAAAATACAATATTCATTTATCGCGCTATTGTATACAAACATGACAATTTATATTACATTAAACATTTAACACTTCAGAACTATTACAATCCGTCTTACGAATTTTACCCCTTTGGAGAAACCGAAGGTTTTGTTTGTGCATAAGATAATTATCCAGTTTTGGAAACCAAAACTCAATGATAGATGTCATAAAGTTCAAATTCCTTGGTAACCTAATGTCAATCCGTTTTACGAATCTTCCAGTTTTGAAAACCCAAACTCAATGACAGATGTCATAAAGTTCAAATTCCTTTGTAACCTAATGTCAATTCGTCTTACGAATTTTCGATCTGAATCTGACGATTCGAAGCTGGTTTAACATATTTTACCCATCATAAAAGTGCACAATTGTATTGTGTGTATTCATTTTTATTCACAATTGACTAACAGTTGCTCAAAAACAAAATATTAACAGACACCTACAAGAAAGTATCTAAACAAGAATTTTGCCTTAACGTCCTGTTGTTTTTAATTTAGTTTATATTTAGTTAGTTAGTTTATGTAAATACTGTTATTTTTATTTTATTGAAATAAAGAATTTTTTCCATTTGAATGTTGTCAAGCGACGGTTCCGCATAATATCACAAAAAACGCAAACATTTTTGTTTCCTCGGTAAATGCTGGTCACGACCAGCAAAAGAGGTCGCTTTAAAAAAAGTTTATTCACTTTACAAAACTGAAAAATCTTCTTTACATAATTCTTACGATGGAAAATCTTACCTAGTAAGTTTATAAATGTCATGATTATTTCCAAACTGACTTAGATTAATTTTTAATATGCATTTGAAAATGGTAGCGTATGTGAACCTAGAAGACAAACCTACTGCCCCAATATATCAGAAATCTTGAAAATACTTAGTTTTTTTGCGATACATACAAACGCTACAATTTGGCAATCAATGTTTGTTCCTAAAAATAAAAGCTTTTAAAAACCAACCTATTTCAAGCTAAGTAAAACCCTCAATAGTAAAAAACACCGTGTATGATCTTGATCAGTAAAAATAAAACATAAGAAAATAAATTCAAGTTGCGAAAAGGCGTGTCCCAAAAAATAAAAAAATTGGATATCACGGAACAAAACAGAGAGATCATTTCTGAAGTTGTTGGACATTTTCCTAACCCTAATTTTTGGCAGGGCCGAATTTCCCGTGATTATGCAAAATATCCTGTTTTAGAGAACAGAAAAGCCATCTCATTAGAGTAGAATTCTAAAATTACTGAAAAGTATTTTTATGAGGAATTCTCAGTAGCAGCCCCGGTACCTAGATTTGTGGTTGATGGCAATAGGCTCGCCTCCTAATATGGGACATACCTAAACAAAACTGGTGAAATGTGCGAGTACAATTACCCCTGCCTAACCCTTCGGGGATTATAGGCGTGATGTTATGGATCATCATCTGCTTAGCCTTTTCCGAACTATGTTGGGCTCGGCTTCCAGTCTAACCAGATGTAGCTGAATACCAGTATTTTATATGGGGCGACTGCCTATCTGACTTCCAGAACCCAGTTAGTACTAGGTAATATATGATACCTCTTGGTAAGACTGGTTGTCAGACTTTCGCGCCACTGACTACTGCAAAAACTGTCAAGAGCTCTTCAAATGACAGCCAACGGCTTAACGTGCTTTCCGAGGCCCGGAGGAAACTCGATACGTAATGGGTGGTCACCCATCCACGGACCAACCCAATCAAGCGCGACGTAACCTGAATATCGACCCCAGCGGCTGTTATTATTTAGCCACGAGCTCCTCCGCGAGATGTTATGGATATGAGATTGAAATGTTTTTTAGCTATGAATAATGATTGGCTGCCCACTAAGTACTTAATAAAACAGAACAGAAGGAGTAAACAAGTGCATATTTTGTCATCTACAGGTTTCGCAAATAAATTGAATATTTTCCATCCAGATTAAATGAATACATTTTAAATGCGAAGTAACTTTGTTTTTTTGTCTATCTTCTACGTTTACATGCCTTAACGACTGGAAGGATTAGTATGAGGTGTGGCACACGGATAGACCAGGACATGGGTTTGGACGTAGGATATTGTTTATTCCGTTACAGGAGATCTACTCTCTTTCTCCGAAACGTAACTTCGGCAACGAACGAATATTCAGTACATTCGTTGTCTGTGAATTCGAAGTTCTTGTGTGCGTCAGCAAATGATATAGAGTAGGGTCACAAACGTAACTACGTTTAATTTTCGTTCGCTGCCGAAGTTGCGTTTCGGAGAAAGAGAGTAGACCCCCAGAAGGCGAAACTATGGGCAAAAGCTAGTTCTTTAGGAGATGAGCTTATTTAATAACTCGCTTCTAAAGCACTCCTTAGTGCTCGGGTTAAAAGCCTAGCTAGGTGACTTTTAAAACTTCAGAAATGTACCTTTACTTATACTTACTTCTTAGAACTTGGATTTTCCTGACTTACTCGCAGAGAAGTACCTAAGTACCTTTCTTACTAGGAGATGAATTGTCTTTTGTGTTCTGTGTCGAACGTACTGTAAAGTCAACTTTTTACTTTTCTAAAAGACACGTGTCGTAAGTCAAAAATAAATCAAAACTGTGATATGTAATTAGCGGAAAATTACTTATTTATAGAGCGTTAAGAACAATTAGTTCTGGATTTTCGTTTTCGTATTTATATCATTCGTTCAACGTAATAAATGTTAATCATTCCGTTCATTCAACTGTCAGTCTAAAGGCTTCAAATTAAAGGCTTCAGGTTAAGAGTCCCAGAAGGTTCGAGACGTTTCCCGAAGATATTTTGTTTCCTTTCCTCTTTCGTTTGGTCTATAGGTATCTATAACAAAAATGCAAAAAGGAAAACAGAAGCAGTTTTTTATGGGGTATTAATTTCTCGTCAACCTTCGCATAAAGTGTAAGACAGTACTTTTTTATGAAAATTTAGGTAGATGCTTACAAGGAGGTTGCTAATTTTGACAGCCCTAGATACTGTCTGAGAAATAAATGAATTTTAAGGTACATTTCGTTTTAGGTAAATATCCTATTTATTCGCCTTTTTTAGGGTTCCGTGGCAAAATAGAAAAAAAACGGAACCTTTATAGATTGGTCAAGTCTGTCTGTCTGTCCGTCCGTATGTCACATCCACTTTATACTGAAACTATTAGGACTACACTACTCAGTTGAAACTTGGTAGATGGATGTATTCTGTGAACCGCTTTACCATTTTTATACAAAAAAGATAAAGATTAAGCAGGGTTCCCCTTACATAGAACTGAAACAATGTTTTTTTCATCAAACCTATACCGGCGGGTCATCCGTCATCATGTAGGTTCCTAAAACCATTTTTTCTCCGAGTCAAACGTTTGAAAGAAAGAAAGTTCCATAGTGGTAAAATGTGTGTGTCTTCTAATTTCTGAAGTAAGAGGAGGAAAATTCTGAAAATAATTAGGATTGTAAAACGTATAAAAACTTTCAATGAAAATTGGTTTGAATAAGATTTGATGTTTGAGATATGGGACTTTTTCATCAAACTGTAGCAGTAACTTTGTTTTTCATTAGCATACCATGAAAAACAAATCTAGTTTTGCTGTTGAATGTAATAGATAATATGAATTAGCCTAGAAAGATTTTTATTATAATGTTTGGTACTACGGAACCCTGTGTGCGTGTGAGTACGACTTGCACCTGGCCGGTTTTTTCAGCGGTAAGTTATCGTACTCACCACTTACCATGTTTTACGAAAATGCATGCGAGAGCATTTAAAATGAAAATATCTTTGATTTATCATTGGAGTTATACAACGGAAAGTTTACGGAAACAAAATAGGCCTTCCTTCTTTCCAAATACAGTACAGAAAGGGTTGAATCAGTGTTTAGTACAAGTTTTTTTACAAGGCGCGCGGTGCTAAGCTAACCGCGTACTCGCAACGCGTTCTACAATGGTGCCATAAATCGTGCGAATATTATTTTAAATTAATTTATTTTTACTTTATACGTCGGTTGAGAATTTCGTTTTCATTTTGAATACGTTTTCTTTCTTTAGGTAAAAAGTCGGTATTTTCTTTACTACTTTTTTTTGAGAGTAAAAACTACAATAATATATAATATAAACAATAAGCCATAAACCATCGTATTATAAAATATAAAACTTCATGGAAATATTGTAGGTTGACAAGTTCAAGAGCACTAGCTACCATAAATTAAGTTAAGGTTGCTTAAAAAATTAGGGCATTGAAAATTACTGCTGTATCACTTTATTCATATCCATTAACATAAAATTAAAATGCCATATTCGTTGTCCACTATGACAAGGGAAAATAAACTATTAGTAAGTAGACTGATTTTTACCATGCTATGCTCTATTACTATGTTAATTTTTTTTAATAAAGTATGTCGTTGAACTCTTATCATGTAAGTTTAATAAAAAAAGTGCACTTGTGTGATTTTGGGTCATTCGAAGGTTATTTTATTTTGAAGACTTGGGCGAATCCAGGCTTTCATTAATAGGATATCGTAAGTACCGACTACATCACAAAGCAGAGCTGCGGGTCTCTTTTTTATTGATAAGAACCAGTCGAGTTACTGTTGAGGTTTTGTGCTAACTTCACTTTCCTTGGTAAAAAATGGCGCTTAATGTGATATGAAGTTTTCTCCTATTTGGTTCTTATTAAGATTTTACGGTCCATTAAAAAAAATGTATAATAATTATACAAGGTGTTGTTTTGAATCCTCGTCAAATTCAAGGAGGTAACAATGCTAACAATTCTCGTCCCGAATCAAAAATAAAATGGGTAGGTAATTTTTAGTTTTTCTTATTCACAGTAATCGATAAGTTTGAACCACCCTTGTTTTAAACGCGAGCCGTCTGATTCTCGCCCTATAACAACGCTTCCACAAATACAAACAATTTGAGATTGTTTGTAAATTCGAAAATTTCTTATTCCCTAAACCACGTTAACCCTTTAACGTGGTTTAGGGAATAATTGAAAAGAGAAAAATTTCTTAAGAATTTCTTATTCCCTAAACCACGTTAAAGGGTTAACGTGGTTTAGGGAATAATTGAAAAGAGAAAAATTTCTTAAGAATTTCTTATTCCCTAAACCACGTTAACCCTTTAACGTGGTTTAGGGAATAATTGAAAAGAGAAAAATTTCTTAAGAATTTCTTATTCCCTAAACCACGTTAACCCTTTAACGTGGTTTAGGGAATAATTGAAAAGAGAAAAATTTCTTAAGAATTTCTTATTCCCTAAACCACGTTAACCCTTTAACGTGGTTTAGGGAATAAGAATTTTTTATTCTGAAATACTGACAAACATAAACAACCAAAAAAATCAGCGCTTATTAATAATTAACTTGGGACCGAAATTATAATTGATTATTTATGTCTTGTGTGACAATCTCCTGAATTTTGACGAGGATGTATTTTTTTATGTATTTTATATTTAATTAGTATTATTAGTAGGTTAAAAATAAAAATTTAATAGTCTAAAGTAAAAACAATTTTCTAATAAAACAACCATGTTTTTAACACCCCTTCCAAACAAACACAACTAAAGTCATCTCTTCCAAACATACAACGAGTAAAAATTCACGGCCAAAATTAATACGCCACCAACCTACGTTCATTGTAAAACAGCCTCGCTCATATAAAAGGGGGCGACGGAATACTGAGGATCACAGTCAAGCCATACCTTCCAAGGAATCGAACGGTCTAGAAGGAATCTCACCAAACTCTTTTTGATTTTGGAACACCATTTGTTTTATAAATTACATTCCATTCTGTGGAATTGTGTGACGTCGAGCGACGGTTCTGATTGGCCACCTGTAATTAAACGGTGAGTTGTTCTGTTTTTTTTTCGTATTTTGTATTTGGAAGGAATTGTTTTGTGCACTGATTGAATTGTTGACGGTTTTTTGTTTTCATTCTTTTGTTTCTAATAATTTTAAATCTACGGTTTTTCATATATTTTAATGAGCTGTAATGCAGAAGGGACATCGATAAATTGCGCATTACCTGTAGATTAACAGTAAACTTAAAAATGCAACCAAGTTCATAATTTTATAAATACTAGATTGTCATAAAAATAAATTAGCTGCAAGTTGCATCCTCTGAGTTGTGTAATTGAAATTGGGTATCCGACTTAACTAAATTAAAGTTGGGTATCCAACTTAAATAAATTAAAATTGGGTAACCTACCTAAATAAATTAAATTGGGTATCCGACTTAAATGAATTAGAATTGGGTAATATCCGATTTATTTTATTATCAGCTAGTAGGTAACTCCTACACAATATTAACAATTTAATAAGTGGACCATAGAGTCAAAGATTTAGTCTCATTGTTGAAATAATCCTTTCACAGTTATGTTAGGATTTCCTCATAAACGAATTCTGACACTGAAAAATAGAAGAAAAAAACTTGTTTCACCGAACCCAAGTGACATGGGACAAGGACAGGAAGATGATAATGATGAAAGGATTTATAATTAATTACCAACATAAATATTGCATATTATAACGGAAAAAATAAATGCATTGCGTTCCAAATATAACAAAACTTATTTAAATATTTACATCCCATAATCTCAACGACTGTGAAAACAACAAACAACTCACGTTAATTTAAAGTATACAAATAAGTGTATTACTTTCTTGGACGTGTACGTAAAGTTACACCTTTTAATGCTTGGCCACGATATACACGCTCACGCGAAACGTGTGTTGCGATAGTGCACAAAAAACGTACAAAAGATTTGCCTTAGAGCATGCCGCTAGTCACTACGTTGCTTACGATGCGACGCGCGACGATACAAATTCACGTGAAGAAAACCAGTAAAACACGCACGTTTCAATGAATGCTAGTGGTCGTCGTTCTTTGGATCACCTGAGGATGTGGACGTACCATCATGCAGACAGAAACTGTAAGATGTAAACAAAGTACTATCCTTTCAGTTGAACAGTCCTTTTGCTTTCTCCACGTCCATACGTCATAGCTAAGCTAACTCCAAACGTATGGAAAACTTTTAGCATTAGCACTAAATCTAATATTCTTGTACATCACTAAAAGTTATGTTTAGATTGGAGTGGTCATTTATAAGAGTAAGTTAGTCTGTTCCCAGACTTGGGACAAATTACTCTGTACCTAAGTACAATTTGTGTGGGCAATAATTATAATATTGTACTAGTTGTGTTCCAAGATAGTTTTTGTTGTGAAAATTACTCTAGATTTCCTTTTTAGGTATCAAGTTCCCAAGAAAAAAAAACCAATTGAATATTTCAGTAGTAATAGCGTAAGAAACAAAATGCCCATTCCTATCCATTTTCGACCATTCATTTTTATAGCAAAAACATAATTCTTGTGTGTTAATGTGTTCTTTTTTGGCGCAATTGTCAAAAGACCCTTTTACCAGACTAGAATATTTTAAATGATTTAAAAATAGAACCAGGCTGTTGTGGTTTTACTGTAGGGGAAAAACCTACAAGGCATGAGCAATTCAGCATCGATAACCACGGTTGCTCAAAGTGGATTGGCAATTATAGACTTAAAAAAATTATAAGTCCCGGTTTTCTTCACGGATGTTCACAATAAACATCTGAATTGAAAGGACATTGGTATTTCTTCGGGTCTGAGCCAATAACATCGAGCATGAGAGGCAGTGTCTGATACACTGAGCCCGCACAACTAATTATTGAAATGAATAATTTGTATGCCAAGAACAGTCCGCAAATGAGTTTTTTTTTTTTAAACATTGCCCCGCACTAGGAATTTCTCCTGTATCGTGGGTGCGTTTACAAACTTTTAAACTCACATGCACAAACAGCCAGACCCGGAACAACTATCTGTAGGCCATACAAATATTTGTTCCGTGCGGGGATCGAACTCGCGACACGCAGCGCAGCAGTCGATCGCTCAACCACTGCGCCAACCGTGTCGTCAATTATCCAAAGGACATACAATACATATTAAAAAATCACCCTTCTTGACGTCACGTATCCCACCACGACATTTCATAGCAAACAGTTCACATTCCAAACAGCACATTAGGGGCTAGAATTGCCCGAGCTAATAATAAAGGGGTAGGTACCTATACAACATTCATAGTGTTCGTAATACCGTCGCCTGTTCGCTTCCCGGTTAGAAATATGATCACTTCATAGATGTCAAGAAGAAATAATTATGGGTCCAACTGTTATTAAGGCTTGTAGACATTTTTGAAAGGCACATATTCTTGTGATGACAATTTGATACAGACAAAGCTGTATACAAAGGTACAGCAGACTTAGCAAAATTCAAAAGCGATTTTCTCGTGAAATAACTGTTTCTATTTTGAGAAAAAATCTATTTCGTAATAGTATTGGCTTCCAAAATAAGCTACCTTATCAATACATTGGTTGGGGTAGACGAGTTCTTGACTGGAGACCACGGATCGGTAAACGTAGCGTAGGACGTCCTCAGACTCCGTGGAGCGATGATCTTTGCAAGGCGGCTGGCAAGAGCTGGATGAGAGTGGCCGAGGATCGTGCTCAGTGGCGTTTCATGGGAGAGGTCTAGTCCAGCAATGGACGAGTACAGGCTGATGATGATGATTATGATCCCCAAAAGTTGCTTCCAGTATACATATTTATTAGTGCTCGTGACAACCGAAATAAAACTCGAAGGGACCGATCTAACGGATACTGACCATTTAGGTGTAGGTGATTTAAGAGCGTGCTAAGACACCAATCCTGACATACGACTTTCGCTATTCTGTTATTATATTTAACAACCACAGAAATAAGTAAGTAAGACTAAGTTTTTTCAAGAAATGCAGTGAGAAACAAATTTATTTTTGCGGCAGATAAAATCAATACTTTACTGTACGTGGTCTGGCTTGCACTTGACCAACTTTTTTCTAGCTTCAAAAGTTGGTTCCATATTCCATTATGAAGCATTTTTTTAGGTTGTAAATTATCACTTACTTATACTGAAACCCACCGCGAATATTTAGAACATATTTTGTAATCATTATGACAAAAGATATTGTGACAACAATCGTTTGATAATTGTAACTGTTCTACTTTAGCTTAGCTTAATGAAAATCTACGGTATCTTAGTTTTCAATTGTTTCTGCACCCTCTGTGTGTCACATTCTCTTCCTAGAATGATGTACATTCTATTGTCTAGTTAAATTGTATATTTTCTGATTGTCTTTCCTCGTTACTTCAGATATGAAGTTGACAGGTTAACAGTAAGCGTTTTTAGAGCTATCATCGTCATCTCCTAGTTTCATCGGCTGCTGTGGATATCATCTATATCTCGTGTACTCTTTCCACGGTCTTTACTGAGGTCCTTTACAGGTCATCCACTAACCATAGCAATGTACATAGACATACATTATCATGAACACTGGAAACGGGATATTTAACATGTTTACTATTTTGTTTTGAGTTCCCGATATTTTGGCGCTGTTGCAAACGCCAAGATCACGGATAAACTGAAGTAATTGCGAGTGTTAGTGACCATGTCAGTTAAAAAACTCATAATGTACAAGTACATACATAGTATGCTCTTTAGTAAGCAGTCGATGTGATTTGGTTTGCACAAATGTATCCCACCGATTATTGTGCTTTTTGCCCCACCCCCTTTTTCTTAGTGCAAATGGTCCAGTCAGTAGACAAGGACACCAAATTTGCCACTCATCATCAACTGCCGTTCCTTTACCCAAAAATATTGGGGTCGGCTTACAGTCTAACCGGATGCAGCTGAATACGAGAATTTTACATGGAGCGACTGCTTACCTGACCTCCACAGCCCAGTTAGTACTGGTTAATACGATACCCCGTGGTAAAGTCAAAGTCAAAAGTCAAAGTCAAAACAAAGCATTTATTTCAATTAGACCATTACAGGCACTTTTGAAAGTCAAAAAAAAAAAACAAAATAAAACGCGAAGCTACAGTCCCAGTCACAAGGCATAATAACTTATGAAAGTACTGTAGTTGCCCATTCCGTAGCGTAGATCTCTATGGAGAAGAACGGGCAAGAAACTCCATGGACACTCTTTTAAATCAAAATATGTTACAAAATCTTGGTTACATCATTCATGTTAAGAATTACAAATATGTGAGAACAATGTAGAAATACGGGCAAGTTAAGAGCGTCCAGAGTAAAAGATTAAATCAGTAATTAAAAATAAAGTAATTAAAATAAACCGTGGCAGCTAAGAGATGACCAGTCACAACTGACAGCGCCCGTTCACGAACAAGATAAGTAAGACTGGCTGTCAGACTTTCGCGCCACTGACTACATAAAACAACTGTCATTTGTAGGTTACAAATAACAACCGGGACAGGTGCCGCGTAACGTGCTTTTTGAGGCACGGAGGAAACTCGGTATGTAATGGGTGGTTACCCATCCAAGGACTTACCTAGGTAAGCACAGCTTAACGTAGAGATCGATCCGAGCTGCTGTTATTATTTAGTTACGAGCTCCTCCAAATTGGCCATTCCTTGATCAGAATGAAAATAGAAGTACCTAACATATTGATCAATCAAGAAGAATATCGGATTACATCGCACATTTGGTCGATTCTCTCACCTTTTGAACTGAGACTTTATTTTATTACCGAAACTGTTTAGACTACCCTCTTATGTGACGTCTTTTTATCGAGATTCAAAGTGGTAAAATTTTTAGATTACGTAAAAGGGTAAATATAAATTAGATTTAGGTAGTGTAACCGTGTGTATATAAACGTGACCAAGATGGTATTTGAAACAAGGACTGTTTTTGTTGGGGTTTTGTAGGGTTCCGTACCCAAAGGGTCAAACGGGACCCTATTACTGAGACTTCGCTGTCCGTCCGTCCGTCTGTCACCAGGCTGTATCTCATATACCGTGATAGTTACCCAGTTGAAATTTCTACAGATTATGTATTTCTGTTGCCGCTATATAACAACAAATACTAAACCAGAATAAAATAAATATTTAAGGGGGCTCCCATACATACAGTGATTTTTTTGCTCGTTTTTGCTCGTAAATAATGGTACGGTACCCTACGTGCGCGAGGCCGACTCGCACTTGGCCGTTATTTTATTATACAGTATGTTTTATTTGCTCCCTGGTTTCACCTGTAGGCACACACACACACACACACACACACAGAAATACTTGGGTTACAATTTTTTTATGTAATAATAACAACATTTCGACAAGTAAAATCGATGAGGCGTTTCATCGGTCTTCGGTACACTCAACCGCCCTGTGTAAAACAGACAGTAGGTACAAAGGAGTGCTACTTATACCATAAAAAATCAATAACATCACGCTTGTAATCCTCGAAGGGCTAGGCAGAGTTGTACCACTTGTACCTAATAGTACACCTATATTTCGCCAGTTAAGTTTTAAGGCGCATGTACTAGCGCGCTCACTGACGGTCGACTATTATACTTTTCAACCTTATTATACTCAGGGCTAAGGGTGAAAAGTGGTCGACCGTCAGTGAAGTCGATAGTATCTATTACATGGGACTTAAAACGAGATTATTATCTTACTAGCTTATGCCCGCGGCGTCGCTCGCGTAGAGTTCGGTAATTGTCCCACGGGAACATACTATCGGGATAAAAAGTATCCTATGTGTTAATCCAGGTTATAAACTACCCATGTGCCAAATTTCATCCAAATCCATTCAGTAGTTTTTGCGTGAAAGTGTAACAAACATCCATCCATCCATCCTCACAAACTTTCGCATTTATAATATTAGTATGGAAGTAGGATAAAGGGTGCACTTTTGAGGGAAACCACCGGTTTTTTTTATGACATATGAATAATCTATGTGCGGATTCAGAAATGTGTACTGAAATCGTGGTTACCGTTTGTACGTCTACTATAGTATAATATACGGTATGTTAGGTTAAACGAGGGACATATTGAGGGAGGGTATTCAGTATTCGATTCTCGTTCCAAATATGTAAAAACCTATAACGTATATAAAAGAATTTTTAATGTTTTGTTTAGTGCCTAGAAATTTTGGACTGTCCTAAGCCAGGTAAGTTTAAAGTATGAAGGGAAAATGGATTATACCTAAGAGTCATTGACCCGCTCACAATATGTTCTGCGATAGTATTAAGTCGCTAGCGCAAGGGTGTATACACGTTGCGTGACATTTGCGAAAATTTTGGTATGGTTCTGTCTGTTATACAGTGTTTTTTTTTTGTTTATATTTTTATTAGTATCATGTTAGCATGTACTATTGTGGGTTTGAATATGTCCCTCGTTTAAACTAACATACTGTATACGTGCAATACAATCTTAATAAACAGCAACAGAGTATGTACCTATACTCATCATCTGCCTAGCCTTTTCCCAAACTTTCTTGAGGTCGGCTTCCAGTCTGACCGGATGCACATGAGTATCAGTATTTTACATGAAGCGCCTGCCTATCTGACCTCAACAATCCAGTAACTGTGTAATACGAAACCTCTCGGTAAGACTGGATGTCAGACTTTCGGCTAGATTCGGAAAGATCTATAAATAACAGCCGGGACTAACGGCTTAACGTGCTTTTCGAGGCACGGAGGAAACTCGTTATGTAATTAGGGTCACCCATCCACGGACCGACCTCGCCAAGCACGGCTTAACCATGACGATCGACCCGTGCGGCTGTTACTATTTAGCCACGAGCTCTATACCTACACCTATACCTACCTACCTAGTAATATAATAATTCAGTAATTATATATTAAGACTACTGAATTTAGCCTTTGATTGGTTCGCTTATTTCCGAATAGTGACGAATTGTCTGTGAACTAATATGGACAGGGGATCAGACGGATCATACTTTCGTCTACATGAGATTATATACTACCTACTACTTCTTTAGTAGCTAATATTTGTATTTCGCTTAGATCATCATCATCTGCCTAGCCTTTTCCCAAACTATCTTGGGGTCGGCTTCCAGTCTAACCGGATGCAGCTGAGTACCAGTATTTTGTATTTGTATTTTTGTATTTCGCTTAGATATCAGCAGTTAATGCTCAAGTCTCGTTCAGATAGAACCATTTACAAATCGATAAGCAATTTATTAGTTTGTCTATTATTTTAAGGGTGGTTCTTTATTAATATTATGTGGTAATCTAAATAATAATTATATATATGTCTTCTTTTTCTTCTTCTTCTTCTTCTTCTTCTTGTTTGTTATGATTTAACACAAAAACTAATAGACTGATTTAAAAAAATCTATCACTCTTAGAAAAGTACATCTTTACCGAGTAACATAGGCTTTAATATATCACAATTTTCGCAGACGAAGTTGTGGATGAAGTGCAATAGGTTATAAACAACAACTTTGTGTTTCACTTGATTTTGGAACAGGTGCGCTAATACAATACAATGTAATATATAATATACAATATAATGTACAAAATATAATAAACAATAACTATAAACTAATAAATACAAAAATAACTTAATAAACTACTGCACACGTAGTATCGGCGTCGTGTTACGCTGCGAGATGTCACGTAGCTGGCCGCGGAAACGCCAATACAGCACACCTTTCGGCCAAAACTCTTCCCTGAGCTAGGTCACAAAATGGTGAGTCGGAACGCGCACCACAAACGACTTGAAATTGGTGTTATGGCGCGCCTCCAGCTTCTCCACCCTCAAGGTCAAATGCGCCTTGTTATAAAATAACATTACGCCTGTAATGCTTCTATTGGGTTTTTTCATTAGAAATGTCTCGGAAGCAGCCGGGAATTCGGTAGTTGGCGGTATGATACACCCGTGCCTCGGAAAGCTCGTAAAGCCGTTCGTCTAGGTCTAGCGCCTCATTTCTTTCCAGTCGTGTCAGATTGCCGTCTCATCGGACTATGAGAGTGAAGGGACAGAGAGTGCACCAGTGCCTGCGCACACACTTAGGCACTAAGTATCTCCCGCACCGATGGCTAATCTCCGTTTAGATTGACCGCCGTAGCCGAAAACGGTCAGGAGGACTATAATTATTGTTGACAGAATGTTACATTCTTCCCTCCTATTTACCATCCCTCTAGGGCTCGACTGCGCTTTTAACCACTAAATGTCTGTCTAGAACTCTAGATTTATACTGAAATAACTTAAAACCAATTCTAAAAACATGCACAGACGCCAGCACGTCAAGCTACAACAATCTGTCAAATTTCTTTAATCGATTTTCAACTTTGTTGTTAAAGAATTAGGTTCAATGTTGATTGGGAAAATTTGACAGTTTCGGGTAACCTGTTGTGTCTGTACATATTCTGTGCCTTTCATTAACCAAGTTAGTGCTGTTCCCACAGAGGAATACAACATGCGAATAATTGGAAATAAATCAAAAACTTTTTAACGTAACAACGTTTTGATATTTTTATTTAGAGGACTATTTGAAATTGAACTTGGGGGATAGGGAATGTAGATTAACTTCGACATTATACACCAAAAACCAGCTCTTCTACAATACCCTTAAGGTAATTGGTGTAAATAGACCTTTAGCGAAGCTACCTACCTAGGAACCTTCTAGTTATAGAGATATAATAATAATATTCATTTATTTTCAGGCAACTTTGGCCCATAGATAAATACCTTACAGACTAACATATACATCGTAAAACTACAACTCATGTTAGTAAATAGAAACTTAAAAACTATGTTAGTAGCACTTCACTGCACTATGACACTGCGTTCATGTGGCACTTGCCCGTGGAAGCGTCGGAACTCCACTCCCTGCGGCCAAAAGTCCTCTTCCAAGGCAAGGTGCAGATAGCACGTTGGTATTCGCACCACAAACGCCTTAAGGTTGACGTTGCGGCGCGACTCTAGCAGCTGCACTCTTGCCACGTACTTGAGCTTCTCACGCACGTACTCCACAATGTCCTCCGCCGTAGTGGAGGACATTGTGGATATTGGAGGTCAGTTTGAACTTTTTCACAAGTTTAAAAAGTACTAGTTTTTAAGGTACTAACTGTATATACTTCCATGACCATACTTTTAACGTCAAACGTGATTTTTCACCCAAAATAAAAGTCGTTTCTGAGCAATATTTTTCGCGTGGTTTGATATTTACAGAATAATTGGTAGGCAGCTTCATAAAGGGACCTTTTACAGCTTGTATCTTCTTCTCCATCGTAGATTGCAAGACTTGCAAGTGACATTGAACATGGGTTCCCAGGATAGATATTCAAGTCAAGCAAAGTCGAACTCAGTTGTGCAACGCCTTAAAGTACATTTTACAGGCATAGACTCGCCTCTAAATGGGATTACAAATTAACGGAATGGTCACTCCCTTTTGTCTTCCCTTTCAGAGGATACAGGCGTGATGTTACGGTACGTTTTATCAAGAAAACTGCGTCCTACTTTTCATGTAAATTGAATTAACAACAAATTGAAGAGCTGACGCCTTAGAACAGGTGGCGACGTGGTTACAACTCGTAAGAAAAGCTATAATTCTTGAAAAAGAAACGCTTTTATATCAAGAGAATGAGGAAATATTTTTGTTGATAAACAAAAGCGAGAAAAGTGCATCCGTTGGTCCCGGCTGTCATTTGTAGATCTTTGTCAGTCGTTACCAGTAGTCTAGAGGCCAAAAGTCTTACATCCAGTCGTACCAAGGGGTATCGTATTACCCAGTACTAACTGGGTTGTGCAAGTCAGATAGGCAGCCGCTCCATGTAAAATACTGGTTTTCAGCTGCATCTGGTAAGACTGGAAGCCGACGCCAATATAGCTTGGAAAAGGCTAGGCAGATGATGAGTAGTTTTCACTAGGACAATATGGTCTATGTTTCCTACAGAAAAGAGATTTGATAACTTCATATGTAAAGTCACAATATTTATAATTTATGTAAATGCCAGTCTCTAAAACTAAAAAAAAAAACAATCCATCAAATTGAAACACTCCTTCCCATCATTTAAATTTCAACCTATTAATTCTTGCTTCAAGGTTTCAAATAGATTATTGAGTACCGAGCCAATATGCACTTTACCCAATGCCCTAGTAGATTTTTCCAGCCAGTAGTGCGTCTATGGTCTGTGAAATAGAATGCAATACATTTTCTACTTTATGCGTTGAATAGCCCTCTACGTTTGTTGGCTTAATTCTTTCGTTATTTTAAAGCTGCTTTTACTGTATCAGTTACCACAAGATACGGGCGTGGGAACGAAGGTTCATTTATAATAACTTCTTCTTTTGCTGGTTGAAATATCTAATGCGTAGGATGTGGTCTTTAGAATCACTTTGCTGAACCGGGAAGGTAATTGGGAAAAAGATTTATCAAAAGCAGCATATAGTCTAGATTTGTGGATAGTTGATACTTGATAAAAAGCATAAGCATAAACTGCATTTAATGTTCCCACAGCTGGGACCTAGCCCTTCTCTCTGTCAGAGAGAGTGGGCTGTAATCTACCACGCGGGCCCAGTGCGGTTTGGTAGATGTCATGTCTTCGAATCTTTTAGTTCTAGGACATGCCGTTATCCCCGCGATGTTTTCGACATGTGACTTAGTCATAATAGGTAAAATCTGGTTAATATTGTAATATATACTCTACCTCATGTATACCCCGTCTGGGGCGACCGGACGCCCCATCACCAAGTGCGGCATATCAAGCGGCCGCATGGTCTCCAAATATACTGTGCCTACCCCTTCAGTAAGCTTGATGCTTGCTGGATGAAACTGTCACTTTAATTGTACGTACTATCAAAAGATTTTCAAATCTTTCATCCCGTTCGTATCTAATTGTGCGATCTTTTGTGGATAACAGCGGATGCTGGATCGGATAAGGGGTGGACTAAAGAAAATCTTTGAGGTATCATTACTGACAGAATTTTTACATAAAACATTTTTTAAAGCTGCCACGGTGTGGGTAGAAAATCATAGCTAGTAGTGTTTTAGAGCTCATTTTAAAGGGGTAATATTTATAGTTTGAATATTACACAGGTGTAATATTAGCTACATGATGCCTCACGTAGCAATCATTCATGTGCCCATGATGAACTTCTTCTACTACTAATCTCTTTGAAATGGTCCCGTATTTGGGATGTCTCTGGTATTGCTAATTCCCATGGCATGGCATGATGCCTCATGTAGCAATCATTCATGTGTCCATGAAGAACTTCTTCTACTTCTACGCTACTACTAATCTCTTTGAGATGGTCTCGTATTTGCGATGTCTCTAGTATTGCTAATTCCCATAGCATAGCATGATGCCTCATGTAGCAATCATTCATGTGTCCATGAAGAACTTCTTCTACAACTACGCAACTACTAATCTCTTTGAGATGGTCCCGCATTTGCGATGTCTCTGGTATTGCTTATTCCTTTAAGCGCCGGTGACCACCTATCATCTGGTTACAAAGTGACAATTCATAACACTTATTAACTGCGTCTGCGACCATTTTAAGAATTTCGACGTGATCATCATCTTCTTCTTCTTAGCGTGTCGACGGCAAATCGCTAAATTTGTTTTGCCCAAAATTCAACCAAGCGAACCCCGCTCGCTGATGCAGTCATAAGATCCTCAAGTGCGCAGGTGACAGGGCATGCAGCGCAAGATGGAAGGTGGGCCATTGTCTGTGGAGACACGCCGCATACGCACCTGAGATCTGAGCCGTCCATGAACCCCCATCTATAGAGATTGTCCTTGCTACGGCCGACTTGGGTTTGGAGTCTATTTAGAGATTTCCAGGTCGGCCACGGCAAAGCATGCCCGGGTGGAAGGCTTTCGGAAGGCTAGATGAAGTCGTGTGGGGGGCTTAAGCAACTACCGCCAAAGATCACATCTCGCTGTAGAGGCTTTGCTATTAGCTGGACTAGCTGGAACGCGATCATAATATTATCCTAATAAGATTCTGTTTCAGCGGCCTTTCTATCTTGTAGGCGTAACTCTTAAAACTTGTTTTTTATAGGCTTGCGTTTGGCCGCAACTCTGCTGATGTGAAGCGAGGATGCAGCCTTGTGCAGCAGTGAGAAGCACGATTGCCTAGAAGAAACCGATTCACTCGAGCATTGATTTAGATTGTAACTTCATCCTCTAGTTTCTGTATCCAGACTAAAATTGTGACCAGCAATAAGGCTCCAATACTTACAAACAAAAGCTGTCATTAAAAACATTCAATAAAACGAATTGAACGGATTTAAAATGGCTTCCATAAAATCAGTTAGCAGCTGTCAACTATAAAATTGTCCAGTGGTTGGCAGTGAAGTTATTTCAAAGAGTTTATTTTATGTTTTGAAGAATTTAATGAGCACGCAACGACTGAATAAAAACCGAACTCTCTACTCCTTTTTACTAAGGAATCTAATGTCCATTTTCACTGATGCAGTATACTGTACGTGGCACACCGACATTTGAAAATAATCCTAACTAATATTATACATGCGAAAGTAAGTTTGTTTGTTAAGCTTTCACGCCAAAACTACTCAACCGATCATCATGAAACTTTGTACACATATTTTTGGAGGTATTAGAAGTAACATAGGCTATATATCATCACGCTACGACCAATAGGAGCGGAGCAGCAATGAAAAATGTTACGAAAACGGGGAAAATGTGACGCAGACGAAGTTGCGCGGGACAGCTAGTGCCTAATAAAAGCCTGTCGTTAAACTTTCGACGGGGCTGCGTTGCTGGTCGAGTGATCGCAAGCGCGATTGGTGAGCATGATGTCATGGCTTCGATTCCCGGGTTGGGCAAAGTGATATTGGGTTTTCCATCAGGAATTACACTACATTACATACAAGGTACTAGTACTATTACAGGTGTGATGTTATGTGTATGTGTTGAATTTTTAACTGTTGTCGCTGAGCCCAGCGTTGATAAATCTAACAGTGAACTTTTATTCATCATAACGTCAAGGTCATCATGATCATATACCGTTCCTTTCCCAACTATGTTGGGGTCATCGGTACTGAGTAATACGATACTTCTTGGTAAGACTAGTTGTCAGACTTTCGGGCGACTGACTACCTGTAACGACTATAACATGGAAATGGTGTCTCCTAATGCTACTTGAAGCTGATGGACTATGTGAAGGATGATATGGCAAGAAACGACATGTCTGATCTTAAGACGAGTAATAGAAAATATGGAAGAGTAAGACACGCAGCGCAGACCCCAAATGAATAGGGATAAGGACAAGAGACTAATGAAGGTGTCTCCTAATGTCAGTGAATTCGTGCATATCGATGTCAAAATAGTACAAAGTTTATTCGTATTTATTACTCTCTTTCCAAAGAGAATAATAAATGGTTAACTCATACGGGTTATTAGTTTGTTAACTTATTAACCCAATTATCAGTCCTTTCCTTGCATTTGAATCAATGGAGTTATCTCATCGTCCTTACGTCTTTCACCATGTATCCGATTTTAATTGCCCTTGGGGCAAAAGGCTAGAGGATCCTTCAGTATGCAAAAAGTAATATGTACTACGTATGTATACGTTTCCTCTTTACAAGGCCGTTCTGGGAAGTTGTGGTGATGGGTTTTTAATTAAATAAACTAAACACACACAACACAGCGTCTATGATTGTGATTTGAGACTAGCTAACAGGCCTCAACTTCTATAAGTAGGGGTACTAAAAACATGCTTTTATTGAAAAGAAGAAAATTATCCATCTACCAACGTTGACCGAGTATACAACGTTTGGTGTCGGTGCTATTCACCGTTGAGGAGTTCTCTCGGGAGGAGACGGCTGCAGGATCAAGTCATGTCTTTTATAAAAATGTAATTTCTCCAGAACCAAGAAGGAGTTTCACCACGCTTTTGGGTAATCTTGCGAGAAGTATTTTATACTTTTGCAATGTTTTATATTTGTATACGAAGCCAAACCCAATATAATTTGGGAAAAGGGCAGGCAAATTATGATAACTACGTTTGACATAACTGTCACCCGAAGGTAAATGACGACAGTTTATAATTGCCCAATTAACTCTTAAACCTTATTCTCTTGTTCCAGCCACCACAATGTCAGCCAACGTGACTCTACTCCTCATCTTCGTGACCCTGGCCTCAGTGACAGCGCAGACGTTCCAATACTCCCGCGGCTGGACGAACGGCAAGAGAGACGGCCAAAGTCACCTGAGACCTGAACTGAAGGAACTTGTCAACAATCTGGACAAGATACTCTCACCGTGCCAGAAAAACAAGCTGAAGTACCTCTTGGAAGGAAAGCCGATTACTGAGAGGGTTGGTATTCTATTATTCTTGGAGAGTAACCAACAACTTCCTCCATAAACCACTAACTTATTTAGCGTTAAATGTAAAAATTTAAAACATAATTGGTGCAGAGGATCTCGTGGCTAAATAATAATAGCCGCGCTTTCCTTGGTTGGCATGTGGATGGGTGACCAGACCACCCATTGCATACCGAGTTTTCTCGCTGGTCCCGGCCGTCATTTATAGATCTTTGACAGTCGCTAAAGGAAGTCAGTGGCCCGAAAATCTGATAACCAATCTTACCAAGAGATATCGTATTACTCAGTACAAACTGCATTGTGGTGGTCAGATAAGCAGTCGCTCCATAAGTACTGTTATTAAGTACTGTTATTCAGCTGCATTCGGTTAGACTGGAAGCTGACCCAAACATAGTTGGGAAGAGGGTGGGCAGATGTTATGGTGCAGTTGAAATGCAAGTGATGTGTGTTGTAGCTTATAAAGCGTTTCATATATCGCTGGTCACTTTGCCTAGGAATTATTCCTTTGGTTTTTCCATAACTATTTATGTTGTGCAACTTGGTAGTTTATACTCGTAGTTTACAAATTGAGATAGGCTAACGCACCCTACATAGATTTGATCTAAGAACAAGTTTATACTAAAAAGTCATTTTATAAAACAAGTTTCAAAAATGTTTTTTTTGTTTTGTATTCTTTTCAGCAAACCCTTTTAATTGATACCCATATCATGGGGTGCATAAAAAATAACAACTCCGCCATATTTAATTTAAAATGACGTCACTTAGCTAGCCATGCATTGTCATCCAAACTAAATTTGTACGCAATATTTCTGCTCAATCGGTTGGAATAACCGTTTTAAAATTCAGTTGCAAGATTTGACCAAAAAAACAAACACATACACAACATTGCAATCTAAACAAAGTCTTGTAAACGACACCGTTTATGGTTACAACAGTTTAGAACGTGCAAGACACTTTTTTTTCAATACGTTTCAGAACAGAGTATAAGGTAGTCTACGACTCTGGTAATTTTAACCTAGATGTCCCAAATTATTTATCACATCACAATTGAACGGGATAAGACATAGTTGCAAAAGTTAGATAAAGTAAAAGGGAAGTGCGTTCCGTTTGTCTAAGGCGATAACATTTTATACAGTGATGTAAGAATAACATGAAATATACTTAGCTAGCTAGCACGCATGTACAACCAAACAGAGGGTGATGAAAACTATTTTCTGAAATATAGTAGCGGAGGAAATCCAATATAAACTGGCCTTTTATCCTGTGGAAACTCTGTACTAGGCTGGGCCATGTGCAAGCCTTACTTACATCATACAATATGGCTTGTGGAGGTCAGACGGACAGTCGCTCCATGTAAAATACTGGTATTCAACTGCTGCATGCTGAACCTAACGTAGTTGGGATAAGACTAGGCAGATGATTTTCAAAATTCCCACGAGATAGGAAATAACACACGATTTACGGCACAGTTGGCTCAACGGCGGACCGATTGACTGCTGCTGCGTGGCTCGGGTCCGATCCCGGCACAAATATTTGTAAGGCCTACAGATTGTTGTTGCTGTTCAGGGTCTGGCTGTTTGTGTATGTAAGTTTGAAGTGTTTGTAAATGAACCCACGCTACAGGAGAAATTCCTAGTGTAGGACAAAGTTTTTTCTTAAAAATAAAGGCGGACATAATCGCTGTCAAAGTTGAGGAAGAAAGTATAATTTCTCAAAAAATCTAATAATAATAATTGACATTTATTTCAAACTTAGTCGGTATACAAAAAACCTTATAAAACTATTGTTAAAATATTATTAATATTTTTCTTCTAGCTACTGATTCCCTGTGACATCGTCGACACTGAAGAATATCCAAGAGCGCTTACTGAAAGAAACCTCAACGCTTTGATGGAAGGCTTTTACTGAAATTATTTAAGTTCACTTTCATAATGTGCCAACAGAGAAAATATGAGATTATATTATTTTATAGTTAGGCAATACAAGGACCATTTTTATAGATTTTATTGTTGTTGTAATAATGTTTATTACATCTTTTTAAGATATTTTAAAGTAATGCATTAATGGCTGGATAGGTGCATTGCTAAACCAAAGACAATTAAGTTTAATTTGTTTTTTTTTTTTTTTTTTTTAAGTATAGTAATGGCATGTTTTCTTTAAACTTTACGTATCTATTAAAAAAAAATCACATTACCCATTGACATGACTGTACGTATAGTGATTTATATATTGGCTTACTATTTAATATTTATTAATTACTGTAACTTGTGCTATTGTAAGGTACAGTCCTATTAAAAACTAAAAGTATTTAATATAGTATAACGATGTTAAAATGTTGACAACAATATTGTATTGTAACTTATATTGAAAATAAAATTGTGAAAAGATATGGTGCTTAATTTCAACCGACTCTAAAAAGGATGATTGTGTTCTGTATTCTGAGGTTCTGTAGATCCTTTCCTCGACTACTTCGTTAGGTTAGTTAAGAGTTTCTCGATATCAGCTTAACTTGGATGGATCAGATGGATGGCCAACTAGATTTGTGCCCACCTAATGAAACAACACCTAAAAAAACCATATAAGTATGAGATAGAAATGGGAATGACTTGAAATTAGTTAGCCTGTTTATTTTTATACCTAAATCTTGATTCTGTAAAATAAGAGTGAAGTCCTCCTAATCGTTTTCAATCTCAGTAGATATATTTAAGTGTACGCACGGCGACCAATCAAGCTAAACGAAACCAGTTTATGCGGATCTCTCAGTATACGGGAAATCTATGCAATGCGAGGTCATTTTATACTGGAAATGTGTGTGCGCAGACACACATGCACTTTCTGTTCCTTACTCTCATAGGCTAATGGGACGTCAATCGGACACGACCGGAGGGAGATCAGCGGTGTGATTCTGTAAGACCTCACTTAGAACTTCGAATCTGAATCCGCTGTGAGTTTCTTGATTGGCATTCTAAAAACCCGGTTGATAATTCGATTTTACACTAGCGCCACCACTACGAGCGTGTCAGCGAATTGAACTAAATTAAAAGGGAGATTTTGACAGATAAAATATGAAATGACGTAAGAAGTGGCATTCTGTAACGTCAAAATCATTTATTCATTTTGAACCTTATGCGAAGTGACAGTGGATAGCGATGTGAGATGTGAGTTGTCGTCTGAATTTTACAGAATCGACGTACAGGCACAGATCCAACGGTTTAACATGGTTTCCGAGGCACGGGGTATCGTTCCGCCAACTTCCAAACTCCTGACTGCCACTGAGAATTTCCTAATGGCAAAAACCAAGCAACACTTTTGTCCCCGACCCGGAAATTGAACCGAGGACACCACGTGCAGCACTCGCGCATGCGACCACAAGACCAACGGGGCAATAAAATATCAGTATTTTCTGTAAAACATCATTGGTTCATCATTGCTGACGAATGTCTAATTTAATATAAACAGTCCTACACGCTTACATAGAATTAAAGTACTACCTAGAGATAATAATAGGCATCTAAAAACAATTTATGATAATCAAGACAGTTAAACAACTGACAATTTGCAGAAAGCGCCATCTAGTATTACCAGTAAAAACTCATGAGACAAAACTATTTTAGCGCCCTCTATGGGCACACAATAAAACAACATACTGCAATATTTATAAAAGCGTCATCTAGTTAGGAATAGCATTACTACTACCAATGTTACTGTACCTCATGGTATTTTAGTTCAGCTACTCTACGCTAGATGGAAATAACACATTTTAAATTCAAAATCTTAACTTTTATTAGGTACTGTTTTACGTGCGTTACTGTCAAAATATAGGCGGAACATTTGAGTAACTTGCAATGAAAAAAGTACTTTTCACTTATGATCTAAAACATTCTCTCTTCTCTCTTCTGATGTAAAACATTACCATAGCCCACAGACCGTACCTATGCATGTGGCTGAAAATCAATTTCCTTTGGATAAAAGCCTTAGTCTGAACGGCAATAAAGTTTAATATCGTGTGACACCTGAACAGCTTATTTGTGCAATCTATCATTTGTAACAAGCATCATTAGACTTTAAGTGGGTTACACCTTGTGTATGGAGCCATTTAAAAGCAAATTAACTTGAACTAACGTTCATCGGAGGTAGGTACTTACTTCCTATTGTTTTTTGTGTAGGTGAGTTATTACTACATAAAGTTAAGTTTGTACCTATGACACACATGTTATACATGAATATGAGACTCTGGTAATTTTATGTATACACGATAGCCTTCTCCGATAAGTAAAAAAAGTTAGAATGACTACGTAGAATCGTAAATAGATACCCGATGACCTTCTTTGTTTACGTGTTTGTTTAGGAAAATAATTGGAAAATGTTTTGGACTCAATAACTCCAACAATATGCATAATTTTTGAAAATGTTTAGTAGGTACTCATTGATATCCTTTTCTCCCCAAAAAAACGTTGCATGAATCACTGTATGATTGTGGGTAAAATTATAGGTATTTTTAGCCGTTACTGTCCCACAGTTGGGCAAACTTCTTTCTACCAACTCCTAACAGGAACTCTTCCAACCAACTTGAAGTAGGTCCTATTCTAATTTTCACCATGTATCGAATGATTACAAGATTATGCATCTACTGGTCTAATTAGTTCCCAATTGTATGCTAATGCTAAATAAAAAATAGTGCGTGAAGTCCCTCCGCGCGGAAGAAGTGAAACTTCGTAATACTACACGCATGCGTTCGAGTGCCACGCATTAACTCTCGTTATTTTATTGAGCTTCTAAATAATATTTTGTTGTTTTCTTGTTGTATTATTTTTATTACATAATTATTACATAAGTTTATCGAGGTTATTCTACTTATGGAAATTGAGCGAAGGCTGGTCACACCGAAGAGTTGAATGCATGACTGTTTGCACGCCATCTTGCGTACCTAGTAGAACGTACGTAGTCACAATTTTTTTAATACTTCCATCTCTTAGTGAGTTTAAGAAAATATCCCCCTTCCATGGTAGCGTTAAACTTGTTGGAAGAAGTTTCACTAGGTCCGCTGTACAACTACATATAGTTATGTACAGTCACGTCTAATAACATAGAAACGCCCTTAAAATTCAAATTCATGTCAACAACATTAAATCGCAAAGAAAAGTATGCTAACTGAGTCCAATAATTATGTGAACGTTAAAATGTGTCAAAACTAACTACACATTTTTACCAAAATATCGTCAACTATAAAGTATCAAAAATATGTATTAACTTTTAGTTACATAATTTTGTACCCAAACAAACTTCAATAATATGTTTACAGTGTAGTTTCGAAATTATGTAAACATTACAAAGAAGCAGTTTCAAGCAGCTTAAGCTCGGAAATAAGTCGCAATTTGGGTTCAAAAGGAACCTAAATTGTGATTTTATCTAATCCACAATATCAGTATACATAATTAGTGGATCTTATTACATTATTTATTTTTAGATTTTTATCCTTAATTTGTGTTATAGTAACTGTTTTTATTTCCGTCTACCGTCCTAAAACTATTGAGCTATTAGATTCCTACGGCAACATTGCAGCTCATACAGAAGGGCGCGCATTACTGTTGTTTTTTGTTGCCGTGCAGTATAGCTATATAGTATATACATATTTCCTGCGTTATTGTGATTAGGTATTATTGAAATCGTTTTAATATGAATAACAAAAATGTCCCATATCGTACCGTGTCTACTACCTGCCTACTAACTGCCTACTACCTGGCTTCTAGTTGCTTACTACCTACCTGCTACCTGCCTGTTATCTGCCTACTACTTGCCTACTACCTGCCTACTTCCTGACCAATGCCTGCCTGCTGCCTGCCTAATACATGCCTACTACCTACCTGCTACATGCCTATTACCTGCCTACCTGCTACATGCCTATTACCTGCCTACTACCGGCCTGCTACGTGTCCACTACCTCCCTACTACCTGCCTACTACCGGCCTACTTCATACCCACTGCCTGCCTAATACCTGCCTACTACCTGCCTACTACCGGCCTACTTCATACCCACTGCCTGACTAATACCGGCGTGCTACCTGCCGACTACCTGACTACTACCGCCCTACATCCTGCCCACTGCCTGCCTGCTACCTGCCTACCACCTGTCTGCTACCTGCCTTCTGCCTGCCTACTACCTGCCTACTACCTAGGTATGGGCATTCCTTTCATTAGCATTCCACTTCACGGTGTTGCGCCTCTTCTCGCTAATTAACGAAAACAAGGAAAGTTATAAATTCAATTTAAAAAAAGCATAGTTAAAAACCCGAGCTATAAGGGCCCCCCCCTTATAGCTCACAACCTCCCCCCACCCCCTGGCGATGCCCATGGTGACAAGTTACATAACATGGTGACCTGTGGAAGTTGTTTATATCCCTTCATCAACTATAAAAGAGTGATGATCTTCAAACGGCTGAGCACTTTTCGAAACATTGCTAAGGACACTCTCGATTAAAAAAAAACACCTTTCAAACGAAACCAATTTTATCAAAATCGGTTCATCCTTTTAAGATCTACGATGCCACAGACATTCACACAAAAACACAGATCCACAGATACAGAGATACACACGTCAAACTTAAAACACTCCTCTTTTTTGGTCGGGGTTTAAAAATAGGAAAAAGGAGATATACACTTTCAATGTCATTTTAATGTATCCATGACAATTGCTATAACATGTATACAATTTCTATTACATGTATACATTTTGTATACATGTTATTGAAATTGTCATGGATACTTAAAAAAATACCTTGGAAGTGTAACCTTTTTACTGATTTTGTTTCGTTTATATTACTGTGAAACTAATGTATACCCAGTTTTGACACAGTTAGATGGTTAGGTAATTTAGAAAAAACTTTCGTTCACTTATTTTTGCAAATAGTGAAGTTAACATATTTTAGAAAATGTGACAATGTATATATATTATTGTACGTGACTGTACATAACGTAAAATCATACCTTTCATCTCAGTCTAGTGTAATAGCAGGCGAACCAAATTGTCCATCTAGGTATCTGCACAAATCGAGACCCCAAACTGCTAGATGGAAAAAGCCAATAGCACTGTTCCCGACCCGAGAAGTGCACGCAGGATCTCATACTCGGCAGTAGCGTTTACGATTAACGACCAACGAGACAGATAGATTAAGAAGTACCTACATAACAACATACTTACATAAAAAACCCATATCAAAACCGATTAAGTAAAAAAAACTACTTAAACCATAATTACTTGAGAACCAATTACGTAGTTCGATGTTATGCGTGATTACAAGTAAATTACGACGAGTCTCAACGAGCGGGTAATGATGGCGGCTGCAATGTATTGCTGATGAAATTGGTCGTCGCCGTGAAGACGTATACGCTCGAGACGTTTATATCACTAGTGGTGGGGTTTTGTCGATAAAATATACGATGAGTAAAAGTACATTTTAAAAGAGTAACGAAAACGATGGAGTTTGTTGCCCATTCTTCTCCATACGAATGTATGTACTCTTGCGAATCAGCGAATGGGTCTAGAATCAATTCGATAGACTTTGTTTTAAAGTTTGACGTTCAAAAGTTTAATGGCCTCATTGAAATAAATGGTTAGACTTTGATACTTTTTCCTTAAGAGATTTATGAAATTATAGGAAAACAATAAGAATTTCATTGAAAACCTTAATTCCATGTCTCAATGACGCCTTGATGTAAAATGATATAAATGTTTGCCAATATTGATTGTTACGTTAAACTAGAATTAAACAGACGAGCAATGGCCAGTTGGCTCTTGCAAGCAGATGATGATTTTTTTATGCTTGCCCGTTTATCGCAGGTATATTTAAATGTCTTTGCAACATTTTATATTCAGCAAATTGCAAGTCTCGACGGTAAATTTTCAACTTATAGATCCAACAACTAGGTCTTCTTCATAGCGTATGATATTCGATGACAGTTTAAATTGAACCAACCCAAAATTTGGCGACGAGTTTGGCAGTTTCATTAGCGTCCATCAGCTCCTCTACTAGGTTATGATGATGAATACTACACCTTGATTAGTAGATGTAATCGCATTTGTAAACCGGCATAAAAATAAGTCGACAGACGCATTCAAAGTTCTTGGAAAATCTACTGTTATAAGTTCCTTCAAGAACACAGGAAGAGAAAACTCAAGTGCATACGAGTGAGTTTCGTCCTAAATAAGATTCCCGAAGTTGGTCATTCACTAAATAATAGAAGGACTAACTCAATTTTCTTGCTTTCTTGGTGCATGAAGAAAATCGTCGAGCAACGTTATTAGTACATCGATATCGATACCGAATACTACGGCACTGCCCTGTCGATTGTAAGAATGAGATGCCATAGACTTAAATCCGTTTCCCGCCATCGCACAATCTGTACCGCTCGCCGACCAATAGAGAGCGCGGAGGGCGTTGCGCGACCACCAACGGCCGCCGCTGATTGGCCGAAAATATTAAACGGGTTGCTCATAATAAAAAAGAAAAAAATGTATCGCAGCGTAAACCTTACAATTGAGTGCCACTTTTTGCTCGTGTTAAATTGATGAAAAAAGACTAGGAAAAATTGGTACAGAGATGTAATATAAAATGATTTATTATAGCCGTCTCTCAACTTTTTAACTTATTGGACATTAATGACTTTTGATTTTCCACGTCATTTTTGAAATTCGTTGTGTTTTTTTTATATTTATAATTATTGGGTTGCCAGTTATTTTTGTTTGGTTATCTAATTTGGTAGATTTAATGCAACGTTGGATTGCAAATTAGTTTTTATTGTACCTTTTCAGCGTTGTAAGTGTGTCGTCATTTTTCTGTCAATTTATCTAATTTTCCGGTGCAGTGATTGAAATTAAAGCCGTAAATATTTTATAAAAGGGTTTTTTATTTATTTTTATGCGCTTTTCTGTTACGTCAAAAGCTATTAGCAGAGTAAACGGCACGGTAAATTCGTGAATATTTAATTCTTGACGAAGGGAATAGATTTTGTCAATCTTACTTAGATCAAATTAAGTATGGAGGTACTATTTAAACTGAAGCCCTCTTGAACTTTGTAGCTCTTCATTTTACATTTAGAATGTTCATTAAAACTAAGAGCAAACTTTTAAGCCCGACTTTTCTTACAAATAGCCATATCAATAGCTTATAATGAGACAGTTTTTGAATTTGTTCAATTTACTAGATAGAAAAGCCTGTAAAGAATATTACAGCCGAATTATATCGGCTACTAAAACCCCGTTCAGATCGATATAATAGCTTCTGCTAATGACATTGTGATCGTTAGTAGCGTTTACGCTAACACATTGTCCGCACGACATGAGGACATTTGTGGCCCGTCGAAAGCCGTACCGTGGCCGTTACGGGCCGTCTATTAGGCACTTACGTTGACAGTCACGGGCCCATTGAGGTTGACGCGTTAAATGGTGTCTAGTAGGGATATCGTTGGCAATTTAGTCGATGTCGGTAAGTAGACATGTATTTGGGTAAACTTTCACTCTCTTTCATAGTAGTCCTTCTGAATCTGAATCAATTAAACACTGTGAGCTGTGCTTTTCATCTTATACTACCCCCCCACTGACTACCCCCTTTTTATTGTATGTCCGATATGTCCATCCAAAGGTTGTCTGGAAGATATCGCTATCAGCTATAAAACCGCCATTGTAACCATAAAATTAACAGTTTTGTAAAACCGTTATGTTTCAAATTTGGTGTACTTACCTACAATAAATTTTTTGGCATTGGTAGTATGCGCGCGCGACTGTCGGGCTTGAGAATCTGGGTTCGATTCAAAGGTGGGGCAAAGTGTTATTGGGTTTTTCCATCAGGAGTCTGGATTTTTATACCCAGTTGATGTCAACAGGCACGCCACCTATTATATGGGACTTAAACCTTATACATGACAGGCGAAATGTGGATTGTGGATGTACTATTAAGTACACCTCTGCTTATATATTAAATACATGTACTCTTATTGTTATTATACTTTCGCAGAGTGGTAGCTAGGTAGGTTCAGAGGAGTTAAGATGCGAATGCGTTGATTCACTTACGATATACATATATTCCGTGATTTTAAATTATTGTGAGCTTCCCATATTTTGAAGATGCACGTTGCAAGCGGCATGATCGTGGGATGACTGAGGCGTCTGTCGGGAGACCTTTAAGTACGATTGTTCAGGTGTTTTTTTTTTTTAAGGAAAATGCTGCCCCACACCAGGTATTTTCCCTGGTTGTGGGTGCGTTTACAAACATTTAAACTCACATACATAAACAGCTAGACCAGGAACAACTACCTATACAAATATTTGTTCCGTGCGAAGATCGAACCCGCGACACGCAGCGCAGCCAATCGCTTAGCCGCTGCGCCAACCGTGCCGTCAAAATTTAAATTAGTGGGTTACTGTAGTATCCATTGCTGGATCCAAGCCTCTCCGGATTGATGATACTGATGGTGATTGGTGATGCCTATGAGATTATAATTGCTCCGCATCTTCAGCTTCAGCTTGCAGAACTTTTGGCGTATTGCGACGGGTCGTTGAGCTCCCTAACTGAAGGTTGAGCTGCACGATAACTGATAACATTTTTGTATGTGAGTTCTTTTTCGGCTGCAAAAGCCTTTTAAGACCTGGCTTAGATTCTAGTAAACTATTCAGTAGACTAGGTTTCTCAGCATAAAAGCAGAATTGTCAACTGATGTGGATCTTTGACAATAGTTAACGGGCAGTCATATGCCCGCAAGTCTGACAATCTTATCTTATCTTACCAAGGAGTAGTGTGTTCCCTAGTAACTGGAATGTGGAGGTCAGATATCGTCGTTCTATGTACTGGTATTCAGCTGTATTCGGTTAGATTGGAAGCCGATATTCGGTAAAATCAATGTGATGTGCCGTAATAAATGAATGAACGGAAAAATAAGAAATGAGTAAGACATAAGATATATGAGGGAGTCTGAAAGTGGCGCCGGAGTCTGAAATGTTTTGTGGTAAGCGTTGGCTTGGCGTATGATGCGGCGGTATGAGGAAAATGTCGTGTGGAAAGTTTTGAGTACGAATGTGGATGGGTATAAGAGTAGAGGAAGATCAAAACTATGGATAGACTGTGTGAAGGATGATATGGCTGGAAAGGAGGTGTCTGATGAGACGACGAGTAGAAAGAAGAAGAAGACATGCTGCGCCGACCCCAAATAAATTGGGATAATGGCAAGTGAATGATGAATGTACTCAAAATAGCTGATTTTGTAATTGATGATACCCAAGTTAACATTTGAAACGGAGTTTACGTCTGAGTAGTAATCGAAGTTAAAAAAAACTACGATTACAAACTATCCATTCTACATACAAGGTGTATATAAGGTGTTATACAAGGTGTTGTTTTGCATCCTCGTCAAAATTCATGGAGGTAACCGTGCTACTGATTCTCGTCCCGAATCAATAATAAAATAGGTACCATTTTTTTTATTTTTTTTCTTATTTACTGAAATCGGTAAGTGTGAACCACCTGTGTTTTAAACGCGGCCCGTCTGATTCTCGCCCTATAACCGCGCTTTCACACATAAAAACAATCTCAAACGTTTATTCGATAATTTCTTATTCCCTACACCCCGTTAAGGGGGTTATTCTGAAATACTGACAATCTAAAACAACCAAAAAAATCAGCGTTTTTTAATAATTAGCTAGGTACCGTAATTTTAATTGATTATTTATATATTTTGTGACAACCTCCTGAATTTTGACGAGGATGCAAAACAACATCTTGTATATTATTCCCTATGAACCGACCCCAAATAAATTGGGATAAGAGCTGGAAAATGATTAAGACGTCTAAAAACACATGTAGGTAGACACAAAAACAATGATAACATAAAAAAAGCTAGCTTTAGCTTCTACTTATCGTTATCTAAAAGGTCCAAGAATGTCACTTGAACAATAGGGAAAGAGAAAAAAAGTGCAGAAAACACAAGACATAACAATTCCCTCTAACATTTGATTACATGCGCAATTTATTTTGGAGAGATAAGCGTCGCCGTGAACTTGCGCCTAACTTAGCGTTGACGATAACTTGGATACAGACGTTGAGGGGTTAGGTTGGAGGCACACTGGTTGACGGTTAAAAAACCTTCTTTGTACACAAGTGGTTTAAAAACTTTCAGAATAGAAAGAAACATAACAAAACACACATGCAGTAACAGTAACACAGGCAGTAATAGCATATATTATGTTTTCTTTTAAGTTTATAATATTGTCCCACTGGAGGGCAAAAGCCTTCCCTCGAAGTATTCTGTTTCCATCTCTCTCTGTTATAATCTATTCAAGTTTTAGAAGGAAAACGAGTTGTTTACAATTTTAACTGAAATATCTACAGTATTTTTTTTGCTACTATGTTTGCTTTATAGGCATAGGACTGCTTTAGAGCAGAAATTATCAGCGACTGCAAATGAAGACGTGCAGAGTTTAAAAGGACCTCACGTCAGAATTTTCTAACGGACCACTCTGTGTCTTTTTTAGGTGTATTATTTCGACAGAAAGTCTTTTAAAAAGATCTTACAGTTAAGAGTTCTTTGAACGAGGGAGAGCGTGACAATCAACTAAGAAAAAAAAACAGAGCACTTATATAGTGTTATTGAAATAACTACATAATGAGGACGTACTTAAATACGGCAACACATTAAACTATACATATCCAGAAAAACCTGACCTCGTTTTAAATAAGCTTCCCGTGAAATGGGAGATCAGCTTAATAAGGTTTTGCATAGCTTGATTGTGCGTCGTGCGTACTACATAAGCCATCAACGTAACTTGGTTTTTTTATTTTATTTCAAATCTAAAAACCGACTATCCATCCCCAGTACACCTCAGACCTTACACGGAATACCCGGTCCTCGTATACCAGTCGTCCCCAAGTCGTGGGCGCAGCGATACCAATACGATATAGTGACGACTTTATTCTGCGACGAGCCGTGCGATTTATTGTCGGATGTCGCAGATACGCAATCTGAAATTGAACGTGTAGGATTCAGATTGAGTTGGGTTTTGAAAGCAATCTCTATGAGGTCCTCTGGTGATATTGAATATCGTTGTTCTTGTAAATTGTTCCTTATTTGCTTATAGTTTTGTTGAAATTCCTATATTTTTTCATGGGCACTTTTTAAGTATTAATTATCCTTAGCATTTAAGGAAACTATGGCTAGTATGATCCTAATTTCATTACTTGCTTAATTACGGGATATGTTTAAGAATGTTGTTTTACTAAACTGGACTTCGTTTTATTGTTTGTTTGTTATATTTTATTTTATTCATGATATGGGGTTTGTCGTGCATCGTCTTTGTGCGTCTCCGCACTGCAAGTCTTACATACAAAACGACCAGATTCAGAACTACAAGCTGTGGGCTACGCAAACGATGCAATAAAATTGATACAGAATCGTGAGATTTATCATCTAAGTACTACCTTTGTTACATGTACCATAGTTTTTACATATTCTGCATTATAAGCATAGTCCACAGCTTGTTAAAGAATAGTATTACATTAGTTATAAACAATATCGATTGATGAATCGATGAATGAATGATGTACTTATCGATTATAGGAACACCCAACACTAATGGTTTTCAATTGAGCGGAGTTTTAATGTCTCAATAATAATTCCATACAGTGTCTTTGTTATAGATCATTACTTCAACTAAGTACTAATAGTGACATGTCCTAGACCCTTTACAGAGCTCTTTGTTCAGAAATAAGAAAAATGAATTACCTAAACAAACGAAACGAAATAAGAGCATACAACGTGTTGTTTTGCATCCTCGTCAACATTCAGGAGGTTATCAAAAAAGACGTAAATGATCAATTTAAATTACGATACCTAGTTAATTATAACGCTAGGTACTTTTTTTGTTGTTTACCTAAGTTTGTCAATATTTCAGAATAACCCCCTTAACATGGTTTAGGGAATAAGAAATTATCGAATAAACGTTTGAGATTGTTTGAATGTGTGAAAGCGCGGTTATAGGGTGAGAATCAGACGGGTCGCGATTAAAACACGGGTGGTTTACACTTAACGATTCCTGTAAATAAAGAAAAAAGAAAAAATACGTACCTATTTTATTATTGATTCGGGTCGAGAATCATTAACATAGTTACCTCCTTAAATTTTACGAGGATGCAAAACAAAACCTTGTATAAGCTCCTACCTAGTTTTTTAAAATATTTAATTGATTGCCTATCCACATCAAAAGATACTATCACATACCTCAGTTCAACTTAGAGACATATGTATAGTACACACGGAGACAGATCAAGCTATAATTTCCAGTATAACATAGCCTCGCTTTGTATGGATTTCCTGTACAACGAGAGATCCGCATAAACTGGTTTTTATAGCTTGATTGGTCGTCGTAGTCGTGCGTACAGTACCTTCAGCATGATATGCTAGTGTAGGCGTTGTGCTCAAAGCACATTCATTAATACGGCCTGGTTATTGCGCTTTCATTTAAATGCCTTCCACTTGTAAGAGACGGCCCTCTGCATGGCTGTGATAATGTACGATTTGTGGATTTTTTGGTATGGAAAAAATAAATTCAGATCTTTAATTGAGACATGAAATAATCTAAAACGTAAGATTTAACCGAGATAAATAGATTTTCGGGAAAAAATTAAGAAGTTTACCAAAGCAAAAATATAAATATAGCCACATCAGGGCAACCGTTACAAAATCTCTGGAGGATTCGAATAAAAATTAATATTTTCGTTGTGAATAAATTAAAGATAGTCAAGTTCAAGATTTTTCAGCCAAAATTGTTTGCAAAACAAATAAAACGGAACTGTGGGGAGAAAAGAAACACCGGCCTTAGAGAATAGGTCCCTACAGGTAACATACCGGGTCAACGATAGAAAAACCTCAGGGGTTTTCCCCAAAGAAACGCTTCACACAGTGCTGTAATCAGACCTTTATAACACTTGCAGGAAAAACAAAATTCAGCTTCAAAAATGGGTGAGGTTGTCTGGTAGCAGTAGGTAGTGAGGAGAATCGAGTTGTATGGCTTGCGATTGGAGAGGCGAATGTCCAGTAGAGAACTATTGTAGGCTGATGATGGCGATGATTTAACCGATCATCATTTTAATGAATTATGGATTATTGAATTTTGGACTAATATAAAAATCAGTTTATATAAACTTACGTAACTGCGGCGTTGCTGTTACAAAGTAAGACTTACACTACACAGTCTTAGGGCCTTTTTATTGTCATGCGTGTTTGCGCCCGCGTCCAGACCAGGCAGCCATGCTTGTTGCGGGCCGCACGCAGAGCAGATTATTTTCGCCGCGCCGCCGCGTGCCGGCGCGCGTGTGGCGCGCATGACAATAAAACATGTATGATACGATAGGTTGCGGGCAGCACGCATGCGTGCCTGGACTGCACGCGGGCGCAAACACGCATGACAATGTAAAGGCCCTTAGACATTCATATTTTAGGTACCCCTGACGGCATCGACCAAACAACCACCTTATTGCAATAGGAAAAGAGATCAATGTAATTTCACAGTAATGTTCAATCTGATATCTGTCAAAATTGACACAGAGCACAATCAGATTTAATTTAATTGTGACAGAACTGTAAAGATACTGTCATTGTATCATCATCATTACATACTGAAAACAATACGATTGAAGAGAGGGGAGGGTGTGTCGGGTCGTTTAGTTCCCTTCAAAATGGTTGAGTTGAATGATGGCTGATACATGCGTCATGTTCGTGAACGGGCGCTGTCAGTTGTGACTGGCCATCTCTTAGCTGCCACGGTTTATTTTAATCACTTAATTTTTTTAATTACTGATTTAATCTTTTACTCTGGACGCTCTTAACTTGCCCGTATTTCTACACTGTTCTCACATATTTTTAATTCTTAACATGAATGATGTAACCAAGATTTTGTAACATATTTTGATTTAAAAGAGTGTCCATGGAGTTTCTTGCCCGTTCTTCTCCATAGAGATCTACGCTACGGAATGGGCAACTACAGTACTTTCACAAGTTATTGTGCCTTGTGACTGGGACTGTAGCTTCGCGTTTTATTTTGTTTTGTTGACTTTCAAAAGTGCCTGTAATGGTCTAATTTAAATAAATGCTTTGACTTTGACTTTGACTTTGAGAATATTTAATATATTTTTTTACAAGGCTCGACCAAAAGTCCAAACAGTTTAACACTTTTGACAGATGTCAGATCGGTCTGACAAATATGAGCGAGATGCAAAATCAGAGGTAATTTAACTGTGAAAGAACTGTCAAGATTCTGTCATTGTATTCAACCATGACATCATAATTACCTGCCGAAAACAATACTATTGAAGAGAATATTTAATAGATTTTTTTTTCCAAGGCTAGCGTACTTTCCACAACCCAACTAAAAGTCCATAATAAAGTTCGAACAGAACATAATATTAAATAGCTTTTAACATTCCACTCGCTATCTTAATGTTCTCCCGAGACATTTATATTTAGTCTGCTACGTGTTCAATGTTTACCTTTCTGCCTCTTTATCTGTGCCTCTTTTTTATTTTTTATGATGTGTTTTGGGATCTGTGGCGAAAAAAAGGACCATTGTTTGCGAGAGGGAATTCGGGTTGAAAGGGTTTCGGAATCTTGGGAATCGGTTGTAGGGATTTGACTGGGAAATCTTGTGTTTCAGTTATGTATGGAAGAGTTGATAGTTGTATCTATGTTTGTGTTAAGATTGTTCTTTGTTGGAAATCAACTCTCAGACGGGAGTCCCGGGGGGGACATGGGTTCGAAAGGGGAGTTGGGGGGGGGGGACCGTCATCATCTCATGAGTTGTAAAAATACTACTCCACTATGGTCTTCTTTTACTATCAGAGATAACAAGATGGTATTCCATTTTAGACGTCATTTTTTTTGTAAAAACCCAATTCTGGTATAAGCTCGCCGTTGTTCATATATAAGCTTTACTATTGCAATATGTATATTTTTAATTTTGTGTGCAATAAAAACCACGAAAGCTTTTTCGAAGAATGTAATGTCTACAAAAAATTGGTTGTCTGTAAAGTCGGTTTACTGACGATAGTTGAACGTGACAACGCTATAGGGACGCGTGCCTCTCACTCGCTCTCATTGTGAGCGCATAACGTGAGCGGAGCGTAACGCAGTTTCTTGAAGTGTCACCCGGCAAACCAATTTATAAGACGTTGTCACGTCAATAAGGGATATGAAACAAACTTAACGCAGATGACTATTTTTCTTGTCTTTTCAAATCACCTATATTTTAAACGTAACGGACAAAGACAAGCAAACCATTATTTATGCTGTTGGTTCTAGAATTGTGTACTGAATTCATGTGCGTCGATGTTTTTCATACTATATCATAAACTTTGAATGTGATAGTGAAGATATTTTACTATACATATTTGTAGGGTTTGTTTACTTTTATGTCTAAATTTGTTCCATAACAAAAGAGACTAATTTCTCAATAAAAACTAAATATCCCACCAAAGTTTTCATATACAGAACCCACACTGCCATGTGCATGTTAACACATTCTCGAAGGTCCAAGTGATTTGTGAGTGCATGCCTCACATATTGAATGTTTTAAAACCTTTTAAGTTGGATACGAGTCTTGATAAAATTGTTATAAACTTGTAATTAATTGGACATATTAAATACAATCATTTTTTTTCTTGTTAGATTAGTAGATTTTAAGTTCTTTATGATTTTGTGCGTGTCAATTGTTTTATGAGTTTTTATGAATATTGAATCTCGTCTTTCGAAGTTAGGCTTTATTTTATTTTCCTACAAGATTGACTACATTTTAAGATCCGGGCTCCACTAAACCGGAGATGTGCGAAGTGGAGAGAAGAACAGATGCTTAAAAGCTAGGTTGTTTTCACTAAAGCTGTGCGAAGATGTGCAAAGCACGCCGCTCACTTCTAGTCTCCGCTGTGCGCTCAGTAGCGGTGTTAGGGTAAGGGAGGTTGGGGGACCGCCCAGGGCACCGGATATAAAGTTTGAATAAACAAAGCGAACGCCCTCAAGGGCATCGCCAGCTTTTGAGCTAGGCCGGGCAGACAGATGAGAAAAAAATAAAACTAAATGCTAAATTTACTATAGGATGCAGCTGAAGTTCTTCAAAGTATCTAAAATTCAAAAGTGAGCAACGCAAGCAACAATTTTTACATCATCATCATACACAGTCCGAATTCACCCACTGCTAGGTATAAACCTCTCATTTTTTTATGCCAATCTCCAAGATCCTGCGTCAGCCTCATTCAGGTTTTCCCCCGATGGCAACTATGTCGTCTGCCCATCTCGCCGCCGGACGACCCACATTTCTTTTGCCAGTTCTTGGATGCCAATCGGTGACACCTTTAGTCTACTTATCATCCTTGCACCTTGCTACGTGTCCAGCCCAACAGTTGAGTTCCGAAACGCGATTTCCATTATCGAAAACCTTTGTACAACTTCAGATTTCGACGTTAGGAACTCGATCCATCAGTTTTATGCCGAACATGGAGCGCTCCATGGCGCTCTATGCAACTCTGAGTCTGTACACAGCCTCCTGCGTGTACAGCCGCTATTAGATTTTCGCATAATCGATAGACAGATGCTGGAATAAATTAGGAGCCCCTTGCGCCGAGGCCTTATCTTTGTTTATAAGTATCCCATGTAAGTCCTGTATGAACAGTCAAAACAATTCTAACCTGTCCAAAATAGTGTTGTAAATATCTTTGAATTAGACTACAATGTCTTGAATCTTGACTTTGTCTAAAAACCGACCAAGTAACTGCTGTATCAAGGATCGAAACAGTTCTAACTTGTCCAAGGCAGGATGTAGAAAATGCGTTTAGATTCTAAGAAGAATTTTAGGTGGCTATCGCGTTTAGATTCTAAGAAGAATTTCAGCTGCATCCGTAAATAAAAATTTAGCCCTTAAAAATCAGTTTTTTTTCTCATCTTGGTGCCCTTAGAACATGGTGGTGTTTTTTACGCGAACGTAGATTGACAAACGTGGCAAGTGTGTCAATTTAAAATGAAATTGCTGAAAACATGGACACCTAATGAAAGAGTTCGCCGATAGAAAGTCTAGAAAAAAAATCGTTTTCTTTTTAATAAATACTTATTCTATTATTGAATGGTTATTTCGTTAAATTCTTTGCGTTTTTTCGTATGGAGTTTACAATACCAGTTAGGGCCCCCTAACTGTTATGCCGTAGAAATGGTGCCTCGTTGCCACTAGTACCATTATAACAGTTCCATGATGGAACTAATGATGTTTATTTTAATCACTAGTTCCATTTTAAAAGAATCTGAAAATAATGGAACTAATGTTAAATTTGTTATCAGTAGTTCCACATTATTATTTTGTTACTGACCCATGGAACACCAAAGTGGTTCACCTAGGTGTTCCACGTTTAATTTTACTGTACCCTTGGTTCATCTAGGTGGTGCTGTTGCCTGCTTGGCGGCCGAGTGCGGAGGCTGGCCACACATTTCCTCTCCTCTCTGCTCAACCATTTCCAGTAAAGTGGAGAGGAGAAGTCATCGATATCTGTACAGCTGTTAAGGCATGATCAGAGTGGCTTTTGCATTTTTTATAAAATCAATGTGTTGTTTTGCATCCTCGTCAAATTCAAGGAGGTAACTATGCTAATGATTCTCGTCCCGAATCAATAATAAAATAGGTAGTTTTTTTTTTCCTATTTACGGAAATCGGTAAGTGTGGAACCACTCGTGTTTTAAACGCGGCCTGTCTGATCCTCGCCCTTTAACCGCGCTTTCACACATACAAACAATCTCAAACGTTTATTTGATAATTTCTTATTCCCTAAACCACGTTAAAGGGGTTATTCTGAAATACTGACACACTTAAACAACCAAAAAAATCAGCGTTTATTAATATTTAACTAGAGTACAGTGATTTTAGTTTTTTTGATTATTTATGTCTTTTGTGACAACCTCCTGAATTTTGACGAGGATGCAAAACAACACCTTGTATTTCTTATAAAATGCAAAAGCCACTCTGAAAATCTAAAAACCCTGCATAAGTAAAACAAACTAATATTATTATTAGTTTGGTTTACTTATGCAGGTTTTGTGTTCTTGTTTTATAAGGTAAGTGTGTTCGATTCCGTCTTTGATATAATCTTTTAGTTTAGTCTATTTTGTAGCATTACTTTTTCAGCTTGCAAGATTTTATCGACAAAATTTTGCGACTCCATGCTCGGTATACCGAAGCACTTGTGTAGAATAGCGAAGTGCTGTGCTCAATATCGATATGACACTCGTACCTAAACGCGGTGCCCACTTCGATATAATTTTTATGAGATCTCTCATCTTTCTTCGTATGAGGACGCTTAAGTTTTGATACTTTTGGAAACTTCTTCTGGATTTCTGGTTGCTTGGGCTAAGGTTTTTGAAAACAAATATCTGTAAGTTCAAATTATTTTATGAGACTTTCCGATAACCAATCGGAAGACTCAACATTTTATTTGTGTCCTTTTTATTACCAACGTATATTTACCTATTGTTAGCTCAAATCAAATTTTGTAGTTTTAAGTGATAATTCACCAACCAATTTTTAAGACTGCGATGTATGTTAAATTTTCACTGACTACGTTCGAATGACTATGTTCGACTGAGGAGCTCGTGGCTATATAATAACAGCCGCCCGGGTCGATCTTTAAGGTTAAGCCGTGCTTACCGAGAGATTGACCTTTGAGGTTGGTCCGTGGATGGGTGACCATAATTACATACCGTGTTTCCTCCGTGCCTCGGAAAGCACGTTAAGCCGTTGGTCCCAGCTGTCTTTTGTAGATCTTTGACAGTCGTTACGAGTAGTCTGAAGCCTAAAAAAATCTGACATTCAGTCTTACCAAGGGGTATCGTATTACCCAGTTACTGGGTTGTGGAGGTCAGATAGGCAGTCGCTTCATGTAAAATACTGGTACTCAGCTGCATCTGGTTAGAGTGGAAGCCGACCCCGAGAGAATTTGGGAAAAGGCTAGGCAGATGATGTTCACATTTTGGCATTTTCTGTACACGACAGAGAAAAAAGGTAATTCAGAAAATATTTCAGTAATGTTTGAGTAGCAGCCGAGACTCCGAATTTGTGCCTGATTGATGGCAATAGGCTCGCCAACTGTTACATGGTAGGTACACCTCTGACTTACTCTTCAAGGACAACGGTATGCTGTTGTGTTATGATTTTTCATGCTGCGTAGATCAATTTCAAACTAACTTAAACCACATTTTGGCTTTTTCTACACTACCACCTGCCTTGCCTTTCTCAACTCTATTGGGGTCGACTTCCAGTCTAACCAGATGCAGCTGAATACCAGTATTTTACAAGAAGCGACTGTTAATCTGACCTCCACAACCCAGTTCGATTAATACGATACCCCTTGGTAAGACTGGCTGTCAGACTTTTAGGCAACGGACTATTTGTAACGACTGTCAAAGATCTACAAATGACAGCCGGGACCAACGGCTCAACGTGCTTTCCGAGGCACGGAGGGAACTCGATATGTAATGCACGGTCACACATCTACCGACAAACCTGGGCACCACAGCTACACCTTAACAGCTTAGCTTACAGCTTAACTTGAAGATTGTTCCGAGCACCTATTATTATGAAGCTGCAAATCTAGGAAAATAAAAACAGGTCATACCTACACAAATACCCAAAATCGCAAGTATCAAGACCGTTCTGCGCACAGCGATCATCCGGAACGCAATAGGAACGTGACCGGTTTACAAACGGCTACGTATCCGGATCGCGTGTGCTCTTGTTATTGTTATGTAATTTGTCAGGGACGTTTACGGCTCTGCGGTAACCATTCCTTAGGAGATATATGTACTTACTTACATGCCTTTTCGAAGTTGAAAAGAAACTGGTGAATACGGGTTTGTAAGAATGTGGAGAGCGGTGGGTTTTGATAAAGATTATTTTTGATGTTTATAAGCATTTTTATGGACAATGGATGGACTGTGAAGGATGATATGGTAAGAAAGGAGGTGTCTGATGAGATGACAAGTAATAGAGAAGTATGGAAGAAGAAGCCATGCTGCGCCGATCCTAAGTTAATTGGTATAAGGGCAGAAAGAAGACTGATGATGTTGTTAATAAGCATTATTGATTTTATTCTATTAATCTTTGGTCCTGCTGTCATTCGTATATCTTTGATAGTAATTCCGGGTTATCAAGTCTGACCACGGTTACCCAATACCTGGGTTGTGGAGGTCCATTTCGCAATCGCTCCATGTGAAATAAAATTTGAAGTTTATTTATTTATTTATGTACACACAAAATACTTAAAACGACAGTACATTTAGATAAGAGAGCACAAAGGTACTGCTGAAGTTACTGTGTGTAAATAAATCTTAATTTAATTCGTTATGTTTACGATTGAACTCTATCAAGAAAAGAATGTGGAATTTTCTACCTATATTTTTTTTTTATCTGTCAATTGTTTACCTGTTCCGTGAACATTCGCCTACGAATGTTCACGGAACAGGTAAACAATTAATTAAAAACTTGTATAAAATACCTTCTTACAATTATTTAGTATTACAAGTTTAGGTAATGTTATTTTAATCGAAGACTAACTGTTACCCGTACTCTTGTCCGCGTGAAATCTATACTAATATTATAAAGCTGATATCATCACGCTACGACCAATAGGAGCGGCGCAGCAATGAAAAATGTTGCGAAAACGGGGAAAATGTGACGCAGACGAAGTTGCGCGTGACATCTAGTTATTATTAAAAACATACCAGTACTTCCTTTTTTAATTGAATTTTGTTAAGAATTTCAAGGGTTTAAATTGTTTTGCACGGAACCTTAACCGTATGTTACTCCTTATAACATCTGCTACCTGCTGTAAAAGTCCCGTCAAAATTGGTCCAGGTTTTTCGGAGATTAGCCGGTATAAACAGACAATTTTTTTTTTTTGTTATTACTATTTTCATTTTAATTCAGTAAAACGCTGTAATTTTGAAATAACATACAGACACTTCAATTTAATTTATTTGTATAAATGAATCAGGATGGTGCCCAGTTGATAAATAGCTAGTCCTGTTAGTAGATAAATAATTACAACTTATTATCGCTTGCAGTAAGTCCAGACCGAAATAGTCATGCGCCATTTTGTTTCTAATCCAATTTATTCAACCAATCCCATCAAAAATATCGTCCACAGACATTATACTAAATATTCTATATAGAATAGAATACTAATACACGAATTGATATTCAGCTGCAGGTCCGATGTATGAAAGTTTGATGAGAACATAGCAATGCAGTGATTTCGATTGGTTCCGTACGTGCTAGCGACCGAGGGGTTTTTCCTGCATTTTATTGGAACCCTGATTTTATATGACCATCGTCTGGTGTGGGAGGTATAAGAAATGATGTTATTTCAAATTTTATTTGGACAGACAAATTTATTCTTTGCTGGGATATCTTCGAGATGTCTTCGGGTGAAATTGAATTTTGGTATTGGTATTCTGTTGTGTTTAGTTAACGAATAAGTTTATTGAATTTGTTGTGTACGAATAACTTTTGAATCTTTACTGCTGTCTTATTATTTTAAGTACCCACTTGTTATTTTTGCGTGTATTGTGTCTTTTCTTTGGCCAAAGAATTAGCATTGCCATTCATTCGTTCATTGATGTGGAGGAGTACTTAGAGCCCAAGCGTTTATAATGTAAGTTTATTTTATACACCGTGTAAATCACCTCATCACGAAGCCGTCAACCAAGCATTCTGTACATAAAACTAAGTAACTTTACGCAAAAAAAATTGCTGGGAAACAACTTTTTTTTGGGGGGTGTAAAATCATGTTTTGTGGTAGAACTCATTGTAACGCACTCAAAACATTGTGCTGATGGATGGATTGAATAGTACGGGGGTCGTGGAGGTGTTTAAAGTAAAAATCTTACATTAAAAACTTGTATTTAAAAAAAATACTTGTCAAAAAGTTGGAAATTTGACCCCTAATATCTCCGTAACTAGAAGGTTCCCAGGTATGGTGTAGAACAAAAAAATGATCACAATGACGGGGAGAACCAGTGCCTTTCGGCTTCGTGAAGAGGTGTTTTACACCCTTTATATATATATATATATATATAAAGTAGTCTTTTTTTGTGGGTTTTTTTTTTATAAGTAGCTTAAATTCATCGATGTATTTATGCATAAGCCGTTAAACTCCAGTACTATCAAATAAATCCTGGGACAAAACTAAACATGTTTTTTTCTACAAGTTTACCACAGTCTACCTACCAGCTGCAACCATAGACCTTTTAAAGCTGTTATTATCAAGACCAAAGGATTTTATGTTTTTATGACCGAATCGATATAAAAATACGATAGCCGCAGATATGATTGTAGCAAAAACAATACGCAACCACGTTTATGAGATCGAGATTGTGAAAGAAGAAAACCTATTTTGTTTTACGAAGTCGATTCAAATATGGACTTATTAATTTAATTTATTTATTTGTAAACAAGGAAAAAGTAAACTTTCATAACATACGGTGAAGTACTTTGTCATCACCCGGCACAAATCCAAACTCCGTGCCTGCTACTGACTACTTCGTGATGGAAAAATCCAATAGCACGACCCGGGAATCGAACCCTCCCCCTCCTGCTCAGCAGTGGCGCTTGCGACCACTACACAACGAAGCAGAAAGTTCTGAATAAGTTTAATATAATTCAATGTTCAGTTTCACATCAACGGCACCAGTTTCTGTATTCCCTTACTTAACTGTTTATACATAATCATACCACGAAACATAAAAAAGTTATTTTGAATTTTTATTTATTGTCGGTTATTTTTAACCAAAAAAAAAAACCGACTACCAAAAAATACACAAAAACATAAATAACAAGACTTCCAAAAGTGGAGTTATTTTCCACTTTTTATTGTTTTTTTTTGGAAGTAGCGGAGATGAGAATGTTGAGGTGGATGTGTGGTGTGACAAGAATGGATAAAGTGAGGAATTCGTATATAAGAGGAAGTTTAAAAGTTGCATCAGTTACAAAAAAAAAATAAAAGGGAATCGTCCGTCATGGTATGGGCATGTGATGAGGAGAGATGAATCGCATGTGACAAAAAAAGTGATGAGTATAAATGTTATTATTTTTTTTATTTATTAGGTACACCAACAGCAATATATACTATTTATTACAGAAAACAATAAAATTAAAATAAAAGCGCTGGTATGTACGCCTATTATAGGTATACGCAGCATTCACCATAGTGACAACTACATAAAATTCTAGAATATTAATAATAAATCATACAATCTGAATATAATATAAATTTTACTTAAATCTAAAAAGGTAATCTGGATTATGATGACATAAGTATTATAGATGTGATATACAAAGATTTGTTTTACATTTTTGTTAACTAGCAGTAGCACGCGAAGAAGTGAATAAAATTTAAAGAAACAATCAGTTTTTTATCGGAAAATTAGTGCATCCCCGTACCTCAGAAACTGAACTTCTAAACTTGTTGAGGGAAACACAGAATAAATCGGTTTCCAAAGATGTGCAGGAACTATTGTAGTTTCTACATATGTTTATACAAATGTTGATGGATAGAGACGGAGAGAAAGATCTAGGAAACGATGGATGGATGGTGTGAGAAATGATATGAAAGAAAACGGAGTAAATGATAGCTTGACGGATGACAGAGGAGAATGGAAGAAAAACACATGTTGCGCCGACCCCAAGTAACATGGGACAAGGGCAGGAAGATGATGATGAGTGTTTTTTTGGAAGTCGGTAAAATAGTTTTTATTTTATTTGTTCTATCTCACATACCCAAGAAACGAAAAAGACGTAAAGGAAGACAGGTAAAAAGGTGGGAGGATGATATGCCAAAAGGTTGGCGAAGAACTGCTCTGGACAGGAATAAGTGGAGGGATTTAGAGGAGGCCTTTGTCGAAGGACAGCCTGACCTGGTAGCTGATAATGGCAATGTAGGGTAAACAGTTATTAGAAAATGTTATTCGTTTTAATTTAGAGTTAATTTAACTACTTGTTTATGTATTGAGGCAGAGTAAATAAAGGCTATTTTTATTTTATTTATCTCACATAGATACCATGTGAAATCTCCTAGTCGTCGTCCACATCGTCCATACATACGAAAATACAAAATGCAATATAGAGGATAACCTAAAAAGTACCGAAGCAAAGTTAATAAAATTCATATGTGAGCAGCGGGCAAGATTTCTCTACCAAATGAAAGAATCTTTTAAATCGGATCAGTAATGACGGAGAAATAGTTGTCACATACATGAAAAAAAAGATACTGGTGGAATACATAACCACGCACGTGGTTATGTATTCGACCAGCATCTTTTTCAAAAAGTCGGTTAATAATTTCCACAAACAGATAATCCAATAGTTTGCCAAACTGCGGGACATCGATGATACAATACCAATGTCCCGATGTCCTGTTAAGTAATTAACGTTAGTGGTATCTATGAATAGCTGCATTAAATTTAGCTATATTACTGAACCGCATCACGTTCGCCGCTGCCGAATTGGGGAGTGGTGTGGCAAAAATAGAATGTGTGGGTTATTTATTTGCTAGGAAATATATTTAATTACCTACTTTCTTACAAAGAGTTCTTTTGTAGAATTCCACAATGCAGAGAGCATTCTTATTTTTTTTTGTTGGAAATGTTCGCAAGGAGGTCTTTATTTCGAGGGACTATCCAATGCTATTTTCACTTTCAAAATGTACTGATTTTCAGCCTAATTTGAATAAATGTCTTGATAATGATTTTGCCATAGATGATTTCCGTTTAGTTTGATGGTTGCTGCTGATCAGAATATCTTAAGTCTATAGTTCAGGGGCTTACAATGTGGCTTACTGTTTGATGCCACAATGTGCATCTTTAAGTTTTTGAATATTAAACGGAAAGAGTCTCCAGTGTTCTTGTCGTTTAACCCAGTATGAATGAACATTCACAAGCGGTGCACAAAAGACTATGCTGACTTAATAAAACATATTTTAATAATAAAACATATTTTTAATGGCTGAAAAAAATCCTCTAAATATTGAGCTGTTTCAGCCAATCCTACTAATACTTTTACTTAAGTTTGTAAGGGATGTTTGTTTTTCTTTAAAGCAAAAACTATCAAACCGATTTAGATAAAATTTAGCACAGAGATAGTTCATAACCTGAATTAACTCATAGAATAATTTTATGCAAGTAGTACGATCCCGTAGGACAATTACCGAACTATACGCGGGTGAAGCCGCGGGCGTAAGTTAAATAAATTTTCTACAAAACCAACATAACAGTTTTATTGTAAATCTCAATAAGAACCTGAGACGATATTCGTCACTTTTATATCATTCACCCAACAACCCCTTAACGTGCTCAATTCGGACCTGTCGACCTATACAGCTCACTCATCTAGCTAACAAACGTCGCATGATCCGAACACAATTACCGCGCAATTTGGCGCGTGCCGAACACACAACAACAAAGCGTTCCGACCACCAGTCAGGATTGCGCCTAATGAGATTAACTGTTGCAGGGTTATTGATTTTTGAGGCTATTGTTTAAGATGATGAGTTCGGGTTGTTCGGATGCTGGAGTAGAAAAAATTTGGTAATTTGTGAGTTGTAGCTTGCTCCGTCTGGATTTCGGTAGTTACTAGCGGTAGGTACTACCGGGATACAAAGTATCCTTTGTGTTGTTAATCCAGGTTAGTAACTATATGTGTGCCAAATTTAATCCAAATGTGAAAGAATAATAAACATCTATAAACTTTCACGTTTGTAATAGTAGTAAGATAAGGTATAATAGTAGTATGGATGTATAAAGGGTGTAAAACACCTCTTAACGAAGCCGAAAGGCACTGGTTCTCCCTGTCATTGCGATCATTTTTTTGTTCTACACTATACCTGGGAACCTTCTAGTTAGAGATATTAATGGTCAAAGTTCCAACTTTTTGACAAGTATTTTTTTAAATACAAGTTTTTAATGTAAGATTTACTTTAAACACCTCCACGACCCCCGAACTATTCAATCCGTCCATCGGCACAATGTTTTGAGTGTGTTATATTGAGTTCTACCACAAAACATGATTTAACACCCCCCAAAAAAAAGTCGTTTCCCAGCAATAATTTTTGCGTAAAGTTACTTAGTTTCATGTACAGAATGCTTGGTTGACGGCTTCGTGATGAGGTGATTTACACCGTGTATACGTATTTAAGGGCAGTATACCCTAGAATACGTATACATACATATTTTTTATTGCGATATCAAGTTGTGCCTAAAAAACGCATTATTGTTATAGAACGTTCTACGCGCGTAGCATCTCGTAGCGATTAGCGTCTACGCCGTAGACCTGACAGAAAAAAAATGTGGAGGTTACGTAATTTAATACAGCCGATACTATGGGAATTAATTCAATTCTTATCCAGAATTTTTAACTTCGTACCTTTATTTTAATTTCGTCGTCATCTTTACTTATCAATTAAAAGTAATCGTCGTATATTCATTTAAAACTGACAATATTTTAAATGGAAAGAATAAACTTGTCGTGAACACAATCTAATAGACAAAAAGTGAATACACGTCTATGTAGGAAATTAAGAACTGAAGTTCTGCATCACGCTATCAGATCAGAGGTATACGTGATTGATACATACCGAGTTTCCTCCATGCTTCGGACACCACGTTAAGCCGTTGGTCCCGGCTGTCATTTGTAGATCATTGACAGTCGTTACAGGTAGTCAGTGGCCCGAAAGTCTGACAACCAGTCCTACCAAGGGGTATCGTATTACCCAGTACTAACTAGGTTGTAGAGGTCAGGATAGACAGTCACTCCATGTGAAATACTGAGACTCAGCTGCATCCGGACCAGACTGGAAGCCAACCCCAATATAGTTAAGCTAATACAGGAAGAATTTTTAGTCACCATCCAAATTTTGTTATATTAATCTTTGGCGAAAACCATTGAATACGTGTTTTTTCTTTTAGTATCACTCAATACAAAAATATTGAGATATCACATCACAAAGTTATCTATAAAAAGTTGATGCCGACTTGGGATGACGATAGAGTGTCACGCAGGTGTAGCGGGGCGGGGGGCAAGCGGGGTGCGCGCTGCATTTTTCGTTGAATGTTTGCGCGAGCGCGGCAAGTGTAGTATTTTAACGTTTAACTTAGTGACCAGGCAGAGCGGATAATTATTTCGAGAAAATGATTTAATATGAAAATTTTACGTATCGTTTTTTTTTTCAAAAATGGAGTTAGTGTATGATACATAATGCCTAGAAAAAATTTGGACGGTGACTAAAAATTCTTCCTGTATAGTTAATAGTTGGGAAAATGTTAGGCAGATGACGTCATTCCCTTAAATACCTACCTATCTAAAAGTAAAAGGTCAATATAAATTCGAATGTATATATTTTTTTCTTTTACTACCTTCTTTAGTAAGCAACGACATATTGTCGGCCCTACGCTGTCCTTCCATACTTAAGTACTAACGCTGTAACTTCAAATATTGTAAAACCAAATGATTTTAAAAGAATAACCATGGAGTTTCTTGGCGGTTCTTCTCCATAGGAAACGACCAACCCGAACCGTGCACCTTTTGTTGACGTGTTATAAGTGCCCATGTCATGTAAAAAAAAAAAAAAAATGCATTCTATATTCAAATTAAACTTAATAACCTCCCGTATTTTAAACAACCGTTCTTGTTTAAATCTCAAACGCGCATGTAACCCGTCAATCGCCACAGTATCGATTAATCGTTACAATCGTCAAACACGGCATCGATAGCGTGCGACAGTACGACTAATTAATCGCTTCATCTGTCGCATAATGAGCTGATAACCTGCCAGCGGTCGCGGTGTGAACAGAATTATTTATATGACGTCATATTATAGGCACGGTGAACAGTAAATTAGTGTATTAAAACATTGTGAGATTTTGCTGGCTAGATTTTTGTTTTCGTTAAGAGTGCTAAGTGTAAGTAGCGTGTGATCGGACTGCCAAGTCATAGGTCCCAAGTTCGAACCCAACAAGCACCTCTGATTTTTTGGATTCATGTGCGTATTGTATAATTCACTTGTTTCGGTGAAAGAAAATATCGTGAGGAAACCAGCATGCTTGAAGGATAATTCTCGACAGCATGTTATGCCAAGTCAGAGGCCAATGGGTGGCATAAAAGCTCTGACACCAGGGGGGTTATTAAGACGCTTAAAACATTATTGTTCCATTCCTGTTCCAGAGTGGGAAAGAGATGGAGCTAGACGACCTGTATAGCTCCATCTCTTTTTCACTCTGGAATAAGAATGGAACAATAATGTTTTAAGACGTCATGGTACGACACCTGGTGCCTATACTAACCACACGAAAAGAAGAAGAAGAATGGATAAAGTCACGCGGTGGTCGACGATGATAATAAAGACATTTTTGAACGCTCAAATCCAAGCAAACACCCGTCAAAAATTCTAATTCCTAAACGAATATCCAAAAATAGAACTTTCAGAACCGTCTAGTCACCACAAACTATCGATTAACAGAACTTTGTCTTACAGTTCTACTCAGAAGGGTTGTTGGGCTATTTGCAGATAAACGCCGGCTAAACCGGATAATTGGGCAAAGTGGATATTGAGCAGAATTAAATATTCATAGTGATTTAAACACGTTTTAGGCACGTCTTTCGGAAGAGAAGCATATATTACTATCAGAATATCAGCGTCAGGTGCATGCCTGACACATGCTGAGCTGGACTCCCATTTGGTGCAACCATGAGACGCACACCGCACCTTGTATAGTCGTTATTTTATTTGAAGTATGTCATGGTGTTACTATAACTGTTTCGTAAATATGTATTTTGTTTTTTTTTTTTTTTGTTTTTCTCTTTTTGTATACTGGAACCTTGTTTTTATATAGGTATATTTATGTAACCTGTTTCATTTAATTGTGCTTCTTTGTGTTGTGCTATGTCTTTTGTGTGCACTGAATAAATGATTTATCTATCTATCTATCTATCTATCCATATTTGTGGAAAAATATAATTTGAATATGGAATGGTATTTGTGAGAATAGACTGGAATTTCTGTTGCCGTTGATATTAAATTGTAAAGGTTGTTATTGATGAATCATCATCAACTGCCTAGCCTTTTCCCAAACTATCTTGGGGTCGACTTCCAGTCTAACCGGACGCAGCTGAGTACCAGTATTCTACATGAAGCGACTGCCTATCTGACCTCCACAACACTGTAGGGTGATGTCGAGCTACAGTTTGTCGCACAAGCGTGCATTCGACCTATAGTGAGTCGCAGTACAGTTTTGTCGCACAAACGTTAATCGCGCTTCCGTGTGTCGACCTCACGTTATACACTCTAATACGATAATCCCTTGGTAAGACTTTATGTCAGATTTTTGGCTTCTGACTACTCGTGACGACTGTCAAAGATCTACAAATGACAGCCGGGATCAAAGGCTTAACCCTCTTTCCGAGGCACGGTGGAAACTCGTTATGTAGTTATGGTCACCCATCCACGGACCAACCTCAGCAAGCACGGCTTTACCTTAGAGATCGAGCGGTGCGCCTGTTATTACTTAGCCAAGAAATTCGCAAAAAAAAAACATCGAGGTTTTTTTTTCTGACCAGCCTTTGAAATAGAATAAGTTTAATATACTTTTCAACACACTTGCTCTTAAAGTGTCTTTATGGTCACTGCAATTAGGCACAGAATGACACCCATTATCAAACTGTGACTTTTTCATTGCTATAACTCACTAGTGAGTTATAGTTTTTTTTTTTTTTTTTTTTTATTGGTTGAGGTGCTTTGTTCTTAAAAAGTTTTTATTCAAAAAAAGATCGTTGCAATCTATTGCTTACTCATTTCATGCAACTTATTATTTAAATAGATAATTTTAACTCGTTCGTGTTTAATAAATAAAACTTTCACTCAAATATAACTTTTGTTTTCTCTGTAATAAAAGAAAACTTTAAATTCCCCAGTTTGTACGTGGCAGAATAAGCGCAAACCCTATGCGCGGAAAATAAAAAAAAACCTCATCCCTTTAGTTTGTGGCTGATCGTAATGCGCGCGCATAGGAAAACTGATTAATTCTTCCCGCCATAGCGAATCATTTTTCACAACTCGTTTTCACTGTTGAAATTATAGTTATTTATTCATAAAAATGTCTACAAGTAGGTACTAGTTACGAAGAAAATGAATTATGTTGTACACCGCCCGATATAAACCCGATATGTGAAGCCCTTAACGTTATGGAAAGTTTACTACCTGAAAACTCCAAGGAAAAATATCTATTATAACACATTTGCTCGTAAAGGGTCTCTTATTGCACCAAGTTCAGTATCGTAATGTATCACATTACGCACTAGTGCGGTAATGTAAAGTAAAACGCACGGCTTATCATAATGCTCCGTCTAAAACGAACGGTACTTTTTTTAATCTTAGCAAAGAGTTTTTATGTCAGAAAAGTGGTCAACATTTTATTAATAAAATTAAGTTGGGAGATAAAATATAATAAATAAACATTTAATTCTTTAATTTAATCAATTTTGACCTTAAATTACAACCATTTATCTGTAACAAAACACAAAAATATTAATTTACTTTATTAGTAATACTGGCTGTTTTTGTGCCTTTGCCTTAAAAAAACCGTAAAAATTATTCCACGCGCTTTCTCTTTACGCTGTATTGTTTTTGTTTGAAAATGTCATCCGAATTTTATTTATTTCCTCGCAAATGTGTTATAAAACGTCGTATGACATACGTGCGCTTTGATAATTACAGCCTCTGCATTCTTGTAGCCCTCGCCTACGGCTCGGGCTAGCAATATCGCCTCGGCTGTAATTTTCAACTTACCGCACTTATATCATAATGTACTATTATAACACATTTGCTCGTAAAGGGTCTTTTATTGCATCAAGTTCAGTATCGTAATGTATCTCATTACGCACTAGTGCGGTAATGTAAAGTAAAACGCACGGCTTATCATAATGCTCCGTCTAAAACGAACAGGTACTTTTTTAAATCTTAGCAAAGAGTTTTTATGTCAGAAAAGTGGTCAACATTTTATGAATAAAATTAACTTGGGAGATAAAATATAATAAAAAAACATTTAATTCTTTAATTAAATCAATTTTGACCATAAATTACAACCATTTATTTGTAACAAATCACAAAAATATTAATTAACTTTATTAGTAATACTGGCTGTTTCTGTGCCCTTGCCTTAAAAAAAAGCGCTAATGCGCGCGCATCGCTAATTTCATAAATTGTGAACAAGTAAAAATTATTCCGCGCGCTTTTTCTTTTCGCTGTTTTGTTTTTATTTGAAAATGTCGTCCGACTTTTATTTATTTCCTCGCAAATATGTTATAAAACGTCGTATTATATACGTGCGCTTTGATAATTACAGCCTCTGCTTTCTTGTTAGCCCTCGCCTACGGCTCGGGCTAGCAATATCGCCTCGGCTGTAATTTTCAACTTACCGCACTTATATCATAATGTACTATTATTGAACACCAAATTTGAAACACATCTTTAACAATATTGCTAATTCTATGGTTACAATAGCGTTCTTATCGCTAATATCGTTATTTTCCAGACAACCTTTGGAACCTGTACGAACATAAAATATAAACGGGAGGTGGTGAGTGCACTAACAAGTCTGAAAGACCACATTTGGTGAAAAGGTCCATCTTCAATCTATAGCAGCCCACTGCTGGACCTAGATCTCTCTGACCACATTCTACTTCACCCAATCCTGGTCGCATTCAATAGACATATATAAACCTATATATAAACCTTATTATTACCATAATGTGACCACAGATGGAAAATATTTTGTGCATGATTTTGGATGGCCTTAAGTGTAGGGGAAGATAGAATTTGGTCTAGCTAGAAAAGGAGACTGGCTGAGATGAGGATCAATAAATATGTCATTCTTCTTTTAATTTAGTTTTATTTGGATCAATAAACAAACACATAATAAAGCATAGAGACTTAAAATTAACAATTGTGAAATCAACAGCGTTATTCACAGCATACAGGCAAAATGAGGATAACAAAGATATCTTTGTTGTTTTTGTTATCCCGATTTTTTTTCATTTACGTAGGGTTTTTTGTAAAACACCGACAACCACTCAGGACTATGTGACTAACATCATACACAACAACAATTGTTCTATGACTTTTGAAATTAATTATATTTTAGTTCGTCAGATTTTCACAAAAATAAAAATAATTACATTGAACGCTCTAAATGTAAAATTTGATGAACTAAAATATGAGGAATTTTTAAAAGTATGATGTCAGTAACATAGTTCTGAGAGGTTGTCGGTGCTTTACAAATAAATAACCCTGTACAAAAGATAAAACAAACAGTGATTTTAAACTTTTAAATAATGAGTAAGTGCTCGTCGCAATAAAATAAGATGAAAAGAAGACATACTGCGCCGACTCCAAATAAATTGAAAAAAGAATAAAAGAATGACAATTTTGAACACGGTAACAACAGAAGTAAACTAATCTACTGCCTTTCGACACACACAAAGTCCGTCTAACATAGGCTAGTTACACACGACCAATCTCTCTCACAGGCCAGACACTCGTGTCCATCCCCTTTTTAATTCGTCAAACACAAGTCAGACAGCTATAAAGCCCCCCCTCGCTCGCAGTATTAACTCAATTACTGATGCGATTTTTTTGTCGCGTTGTCGCTAGGGTGGCGGATGAGTTCAAATTATCTGTAGGTCTGTAAGGTTTTTTTGTAGGTATTTTCACGTGGTTTTCTTACAGAATGGTAGAAAAGGGGGTAGAAAAAGAGGAGCTTATTGCTATTTAGCCACGAACTCCTCTACCCAAGCGGCTATTATTATTTTATAACAGCCGCTTAGGTCGATCTATAAACTTCAACACTATTGTATAGAATCTCGTTCTTCTAACATAACAGACAGATGTGTTGCTGGGGAGTTTGTTCCGCCACTTCTTCTTCCCAGCTAAAACACTAGGAAGTGGCGAAGGGCGAGCGTTTTGGGGGACTGTCTCTTGTAATTTTGATGTTCAAAAAGTGCTGATTTTCAGCCTAATTTGAATAAACGACTTTTGATTTTGATTTTTGATATTTAGGTTAAGCCGTGCTTGCCTAGGTTGGTCCGTGGTTAGGTGACCATCCATAACATACCGAGTTTCCTTCGTGCCTCGAAAAGCACGCAAAGCCGTCGGTCCCGGCTGTCATTTGTAGATCTTACAGTCTTTTTACAGGTAGTCAGGGGTCCGAAAATTTGTTAACAGTCTTACAAAGAATATCGTATTAACCAGTACTAACTGGGTCGTGGAGGTCAGATAGGCAGTTGCTCCATGTAAAATACAGGTATTCAGCTGCATCCAGTTAGACTCGAAGCCGCCCCCAGCATAGTTGGGAAAAGGCTGAACAGATGATGGTAGAAAAAGGTGTCTAGATACTTTGTAGTCTGTTATAATAATACTGTCATTGTACCAGTGTTATTATAGGCATGATCAGCCTATATACTGTTTTAACTATTGGGTCTTCTCTGTGAGAGGGAGTGGGCCGTCATCTACCACGCGGATTTATTGTTTGGTGGACGGCCTCCCTCTACTTTAACAGCATTTTTCGGGTGTTTATACGGCGGTGTAATCCACATGTTACTTCTTTATTTGATGTTTAGTTTTTCTTTATTTGTTTTGATAAATAAACTGTAACTTTTTCGATCTCTGATCATTGTGGCAAGTCTTTTAAATATTTCCAACATGTTTCGAAAGCAAGATTCACACGTGTAATCATATTTCAGGGTGTGGGTCAGAAGACCATCTAAATCACGGAATGAAACCAGCTGTCTAAATCAAAACTTGAACAGGTACGTAACTTGATCTAAATGTGTGGGATGGCAAATTTTTTTTTCGCGATTTCGTTGATGGTCCCAATGAGATAGTTGTTTAGTTTGATGGTCTGAATCACACCCTGAAATATGACCAGACCATTCTGGTACAAGCTGTAGACATGCCATAAAATAAAAATTCTTTATTCCAAATAGGGCACAACATTTATGTTATAGTCTAAGTAGCAATATTCTTATTGTGGATATCAGAGATATCAAAATAAGTAATCTATCCCTGAAACTCCAACCAACATTAAATAACGCCCGTCATAAAATAATCATACAACTATAATCTATAAACCATAACCCTGCAAATGCAGCACCCGGTCGCAATAACCGTAATAAGTGGGACACTAAAACAAAACCGTACTTAACGATGTTCCGATAACAATATAACTGGATGCTCGTAACCCTCGCCCCTTTGCTAACAATTAACTTATTGCAACACTTGGGGGGTTAAATGTAGACTAAGTTTGGAATACAAATACAGAGGTGACAGCCTTTTGCGGTGTATTGTATATGGCCACGCGAAATTGTTTAAATATGAATGCTGATGTGATTTCGTTGTTAACCATTTTTTCTTGGGGAATTGGTTTGTTTTTACTGTGATTTCGATATATAAAACTGAGGATGTTTTTTTAACCATTCATTTGCACGGTATATAAAATGACAAAGACACTACGAAGGACAAGTGAAAAACATTGACGTGTGTCAGAGAAGCCAAAGTCAAAAACAATTTAAAAAATATATATTTAAATATCACTCAAATTCAAATAATTATTGTAGTATGTACAATTTGTTTGTCCACTATTGTGCCTTCCGCACCCTCTGTTTAATTTACAGTCAAGTAATCACAAGTTTATAGACAGACACTGTCAGATACCGCCCTATTGAGTTTTAACGCGCTTTTGAGGGTTAACTAACGTGCCCACTTTATGCGGACCCATAATACCCAAACTTTCCTTTGAATATCTTTAATAGTGGGAGATCAGAGTAAATTGGAGATGGGGATGAAATTTATTTGTTTGTGATTGAATTATAATCGATCAGAAGATAAGCATCTTAGTTGGAATGATTGCGGTTTACTGTTAAGTGATTGCTCTGGAAAATAATCTTCTCATAATTAGATTTATTTATTTTATTAATGAGTGCGGTCTTATGAAGTAATGTTATGATATAGTTTTAGGCTGATTATATTTGGTTTGTAATAAAAACATGTTTTGGCACTTACCAGTGTTGTAATTTTCTTAATTTATAAACAATAGTCGGTTCTAAGCCATAGACAAGTAAGGGACAGTGACGCAAAAACGCTTACCAGTCTTACCACGTACTCAGTAGATCATTCTGAATACCCATCACAGAAATTTTTCATCAGTAATTTAAAAAAAAAAACTGCTATTCCATACATTTTGACCGTGTAGGTATTGTACTTTTGTGAAAAACTCTCAAGTCCCTAAATTACTGAAGTTTTCTCTATTTACCAACAGTAAAAAAGTTATATTTTTGTTCAATACAGTCGATTTTGATTGGATATGAATCTATATTTATATATTATAAAGTTTTTAACCCGTTTATAAAACCTTTACAACCCGTAATGACTTAATATCAAAGATCTACAAATTACCACCAATGGCAAAATTAAAGATTCAAACAAACCGTTATGGGCAAACGGACGCACCTACGGACAGAAGACTCTGACATCACACAAAACCAGATATCGGAATAGGTAGAGTATATTTGTATAAACTTCGAGCAGGTAACTAACACGTGGATAATACCCCCGCATAAAATCACGAAATGATTTTTAAAATAAAGCTGTTAAATCAAAGGGAGGTATTATCCACACAAAACCAGTTCTTCACTTTCTCGAAGTTTAGGCAAATTATACTCTACCGAATCCGATCCTTGCACATAACACACCTACTGAAGTATAAAGTACCAGTTTTACCGTTATGCGTATGCGTTATGTATGCGTTGCAATTCACTTTTTCCTACCTACCTATTCGGGTTTTTTTTTCATTGTTTTAGTGGTCTAAAATCACCTTCGCACTTTTGGCTTTCTAATTAAACTGGTTTGGGGCACATTGGATGGTTTCAAAGTCGATAACGAACATAGGTAAAAACATTTTTTTGTATTTTATTATACAAGGTGTTGTTTTGCATCCTCGTCAAATTCAAGGAGGTAACTATGCTAATGATTCTCGTTCCGAATCAATAATAAAATGGGTAGGTAATTTTTTTTTCCTTATTTATGGAAATCGGTAAGTTTGAACCACCCGTGTTTTAAACGCGGCCCGTCTGGTTCTTGCCCTATAACCTCGCTTACACATCTTATTCCCTAAACCACGCTAAGGGGGTTATTCTAAAATATTGACAAACTTAAACAACCAAAAAAATCAGCGTTTATTAATAATTAACTAGGTATCGTAATTTTAATTGTTTATTTATGTCTTTTGTGACCACTTCCTGAAATTTGACGAGGATGCAAAACAACACCTTGTATAGATATATAGAACTGCAGTCTCTAATGTTACAGACATTGGAGACTGACAGTCCGGTATGATTTGACCGAACCTTACCATGTTTTCCGAGCCACGATTCCCGATCTAATGTTAACTATTATTATGACCAACAAAACAACAATATATTTTTATTGTAATATTTATTTGTTAATCAATGAGACGTGAACACAACGAATAGTAAAGCACTTGCTTGTAAAACAATCTGTTGTCTACACAAACAATTGTAACTGCCTGTCTGTTCCGGAGTGATGAATTAAAAAAGTAAGCTGGCTGGTAGGGTTGTCGCAAAGGCTCGCAAAAGTAGCAGGGGTGAAATAAAGTTTTCTTAAACTTTATTTCACCCCAAAAAAATGTCAGACGACACAGTGTGTAGAAAATACGAAACAGGAGTTTTGTCTTTAGACACAGTTTGTAGAAAACCCAAAACAGGATTTTTGTCTTTTCTACAAACTGTGTATACATTTCTAATCTAACTTTCGTCTCGCAGGTTTGCTGAAAGAAATTTGCTTATGAAATAAGCACTACCTTTCTGCTCTTCTATCTTTATGTAATGTCCTGTTAAGTATTTCGGGTATAAATAAAGTGTTAAAATGCCGAGTAAAATCTTTTTGTCTATGTGCAGTGGGACACCGGGAAATCTTGTGAAAGGATGGGTTTTTAGAAAGAAACGTTAAAAAAGTTTAATTAACGTTTAAGTTTTTGGAAAATCTAGGTAAGGAAATAAAGGTTTCAATATAAATTTTATAACATAAAGTTTTATGACCGCATGCGGTTCAAATCATTTCATGTCTTGTAGTCTGTGGTGATAAAATGAATTTGTAGTACATTAATTAATACCACTAAATATAAACTCAAAAAAAAAAAAGCTGTTTGTTTTGGGAACATTGCATTGCAACTTTTATTAGGAAGGAGTTAATGATGCCGTGTTGTCTGGCAGGGGAGAATGGAAAAAGAAAACGTGCTGCGCCGAACCCAAGTAGAATTGGTCAAGTGCAGAAAGATGATGATAATGACATTGTGACCTTCTAGCACAGGTGTATACAAGATGTTTTGCATTGTCGTCAAATTCAAGGAGGTAACTATGCTAATGATTCTCCCGAATCAATAATAAAATGGGTAGGTATTTTTTATATTTTTTCTTATTTACTGAAATGTGTGAACCACCTGCGTGTTTTAAACGCGAGCCGTCTGATTCTTGCCCTATAACGACGTTTCCACAAATACAAACAATCTCAAACGTTTATTCGATAATATCTAATTCCCTAAACCACGTTAAAGGGGTTATTCTGAAATACTGACAACATAAACAACCAAAAAAATCAGCGTTCAGTAATAATTAACTGGGGACTGTAATTTTAATCGATTATTTATGTCTTCTGTGACAATCTCCTGAATTTTGACGAGAATGCAAAACAACACCTTGTATAGTTACTTAAAAGGAGGTCCCTATGTAAGATTTACTGTAAAAGTCTTACATGTTTCTGCATTTTTTTTTTTTTTATTGTTTAAATTTTGTCTAACCCACTGAGTCTTGATAAGAACTTAAGAACTCCCGAACAAGATCATCTACCCAGGAAGTGATTCAAAAGCAATAAAAGAAAAATTGCAGAAAGGGCAGAATTCGTTGTTTGTGTTTTGGTTGCAGAATTAATTGTTTGTTGGTTTGGTTGTTTGTCTTTTGGTTGCAGAATTTCGGAAAAATAAAACACCTTATATTTTGCACACGGTACAGCCCTACGTCCCAGCATCACCCTACACCACTCATAGCGGGACAATAAAAACTGCGAAGGGGCACATGCCGGTCGTACGGCGCGCACTTGTGATCAAATTATCCCATTATATAATAGGCGCGATATGCAACGGCCATCTGATAGCATTGTGAGGGTTGGATGGGTATTTTTATTGAATTTATTATTAACGCGTTATTGATTGGGTTGTTTTGGTGACGGTACTTTTAGGTGGCGTGGTGAAATTGGTTCAACGTATCGTATTATCTGTGGGTTACACTCTTGATGTTAAGATTTACATAACATCACGCATATGATCCCCGAAGAGCAAGGCAGAGATGTAGGTACACTAGGTACCCAATAGTACAACCAAATTTTGCCAGTTATGTTTCAGGCCCATGTAATAGGGTGCGAGCCGATTGCCATCAACCGGGCACAAATCTAGGCTCCGTGGCTGCTGCTAAGAAATTCCTGATGGAATAAACCCAATAACACTTTGCCCAGGAATCGAACCCAGGACCTCATGCTCAGTAGGCGTGCTTCATCATCATCATCATCAGCATATAATGTTCCCACTGCTGGGAAACAGGCCTCCTTCTCCTCCTCCTTGTAAGTTTTTGTAAACCCGTTATATTTGATTTTTGGTGTACAATAACGTATTATTCTATTCTCCTCTCTATGATAGGGAGTGGGCTGTAATCCACTACGCGGGCCCAGTGTGGGTTGGTCAGTTATAGGCGTGCTTGCAACCACTAAACCAACGAGACAGTCTGAAAATAAAAAAGAATGAGTGATGAATGAATTGTTAGATTTTTGTAAGCTGAATTTGATTCTTCTTCTTCATGTTACTATTTGCTTAACTTTATGAGTTCAGCATTTCGCCACTTCCACGTCATCCTTGGTGGCAGCGCAGATGATTCTTTGACTACAGCTTTTGGGGCATAGTCTACAATGCAGTTCCACGTCCGAAACCTCAACCAGCTTTAACTAAAGGAAAAAATAAACCTTGTTATAGGTAGTTTCTGCGTACCTTTTATATTTAAGAGAGATATCTATAATTCCATATTAATAAAATTGTCTATACAACAAAAATTTACATGTATTGCCAAATTATTTTACATTATATTTTGACATTGTTGTTTCATAGACTCATCGTCATGAACCGAACTTAAGTCGGTCTAACCACGCCTACATTCCGCCCTAACCATACTATCCATATCCATACTAATATTATAAATGCGAATGTCACTCTGTTTGTTTGTTTGTTACCTTTTCACGACTAAACGGCTGATGGGATCTTAATGAAATTTGGCAAGAAGATAGATTTTAACCTTGGGAAGGACATAGGCTATATATCATCACGCTACGACCAAAAGGAGCGGTGCAGCAATGAAAAATGTTGCGAAAACGGGGAAAATTTGACGCAGACGAAGTTGCGCGGGACAGCTAGTTAGTTTATAAATTGACATATAAAAGCCTACTTTTCATCTGTCAAATTTAAAGTACCGGAAAACTATTAATTATATACATTTTTTCAATTGATTTAAGTGAGATATGACATCTTTAGCATTTATTGAAGCAGGATGCAACTATGGGTTTGTCAAGGGTAGGTAGCTGGAGGAGGTATCTTATTCGAAGATCCGCCAATTGCGGCCAAGAAATTCTAGGAATACGATTTGGTGCGTGTTTCAACTGTTCGACTAAATCCAAAAATGGATTTTAAAAAACATGGGTTCCAAAATGAGTTTAGCTCTTAGAATATGGGTGTTAGAATTCAGGATTCGTAACTCGTTAATAGCAATAGGGGATAATCCATTTTTTTTTCTTTGTCCGTCGGGTAGTTTATTGAAAAGTATTGGACACGTATTTTTTCTTTTTTCACATGGTCATAAAATTACGGAGATATATTGAGTTGAAATGGCGCATGACGTCACCATGTAGGTAAGTTTTATACCTACTTGTGACGTAGTAAGCCCCCACTCTCCAACTTTAATGAGTTTTAACTAAGTAATTTTTTGATATTATGATAAAACAAAAAATACGTGTCTAATATTTTTGTATTACCTGTCTGACGGACAAAATAGAATGTCGTTTTCTTTACCCGATCCTAGTCCGATCCCCTATTGGCTCGCCCCTATTACCTGGGACTTAAACATAAGTAAGATAACAACAAACAACTTTCTGCCATTAGAAAAGGTCCAAGTAACCATTGTTTCAAAAATAACACCCAGTTTGAAATCCAATTAATCTTTAAAACACCAATTGAAAAAGTTTAAATTGAAAGCAGATACATATAAAATCCACCAAAACCAAATGAAATTTCACGTCGCATTAACTTTTAATCAGACAAAATTAACGGACCGTGAGAAATTCACAAATATGATATAGACATCAGAGGAGTAGGCGCTATGGGACCATCACTATCACCCTTTTGTATGATGAACAAGATGTTACCCATGCAGTATTAGAGTCAAGTGCAAAATTCGCTACTGCACTAAAGCATTTCATATTAGGGGAATCAATCGCTTTGGCGTCAATGTTGAAACGTCTGTAGAACCTACAACTACTGCAGAAGAATTTGTGTTTTAAACTTACAGATTTAACGCTGAATTTGCATTGAAAATGACACGTGTTAGAGCAATTACTTCATCCAAATATCAAACATCATAAATCAAATCTGTAACGCTCCCAATTTGAAATTCTATTTCTGAAACAATAGGGTCTGTTTTAGAATGTGGGGTTGTATCAATATCAAATGCCAGTTAACACGGCTAATCCCCATGGGGTACAAACAAACCCCAAAGCTTTGCGGGGTACAGATGGAAAGTTTATGAAGGCGCACTTGTTAGCCGAGGGAATTACAAAAACCGTGTTATTGTTTTATATGGAGGGCTGGGAGATTTTATGTGTTAATAAAAAGTGGGTGGAAATTGGCGTCTGAATTGTGATTCTCTTATCTACTGTCTGAGTGATAAATGGGAGTGCTTTGTTTGATGTTTCTGGATGATTTGAATGTTATTTTATTGATCTTTTGTTTTATGAAGATACTCAAGCATCCATCCACTTGAATTTTTACTGATACCACTTCACAGTTATTTTGCAAATAGGTTTTTGAAGCTTAGTTCTCGTCGTTTAAAACATTGTGATGTTTACCAGTCACAAGTAAAATAAAGGTTCTCTGTAATTTGTCACACTATAAAAATCCAATCAGTAACACAACAATCTGTTCATTGCCTGTTACAGGCAGAGCAGAACTTCAGTTCATACATTTCACACTCACAAAGTCATTATCAGATTTTCGAAATCCTGTTAGCACGTCCTGCATAGTTAAAGTTTCAATAATCTGTCACCAAATATCATGTCCATCAAATTTTAGATCACTATCATCGCCGAAGCGTGGGACTGTATCAAATTCGTGTGACGATCTCCAAACATTTATAACTTCTCTCTTGAGAATATCATTAGTTGGGGTTGTTTTGTACCCCATAACTTGATCTACCTCGCCCTTCTCTTTACCTATATTAACAGTAGTATCAGGGGTAAATGTTTTAAAAGTAGGGGTCATCTTATGTTGGACAATTTGGGTCTGGCCAGTTGAATTCGCACGGGTTTGTGATTACAGGATTAAATAAGTGAGAGAAAATTTTCTGTTGTTGACTGGGGTTAAATATTATTTTGGTATCTATCTGTTTGTTCGATAGGAATCTATTTGAAGTAAAATGTTATTGTATATATCTTGGTACTTACAATGTTTTTTCTAGTGTTGGTATGTTCTTTATCTATATATATAAAAGAAAGTCGTGTTAGTTACTTCACTTATAACTCAAGAACGGCTGAACCGATTTAGCTGAAAATTGGCAGGGAGGTAGTTTAGAGCCAGGAGAAGGACATAGGATACGGTAGGGTAGGGTAGGGTAGGGTAGGTAGGTAGGATAGGGTAGGTAGGTAGGGTAGGGTAGGTAGGTAGGGTAGGGTAGGTAGGTAGGGTAGGTTAGGTAGGGTAGGTAGGTAGGGTAGGGTAGGTAGGTAGGGTAGGGTAGGTAGGTAGGTAGGGTAGGTAGGTAGGGTAGGGTAGGTAGGTGGGTAGGGTAGGTAGGTAGGGTAGGGTAGGTAGGGTAGGGTAGGTAGGTAGGGTAGGGTAGGGTAGGTAGGTAGGGTAGGGTAGGTAGGTAGGGTAGGTAGGTAGTAAGGGTAGGGTAGGGTAGGGTAGAGTAGGTAGGTAGTGTAGGGTAGAGTAGGTAGGTAGGTAGCGTCGGGTAGGGTAGGTAGGATAGGGTAGGTAGGTCGGATAGGGTAGGTGGGTAGTAAAAAGTGCATTGCAACGCATGCTGGGTACAGCTAGTTATTAATAAAATTCATATCAGTTGCTTGCAACTAAGAAATTATATTGAGATTTTCGTATCACCTGCCTAGCTTTTCTCAACAATGTTAGGGTTAGCTTTCAGTCTTACTGATGCATACAGCTGAATACCAGTATTTAATTTGGAATCAACGTCTGTATAACGTCTACAACCCAGTTTCAAGATAATCTTTGGTATGACTGATTTTCAGTTAATTTCTTCATATCATCATCTTCCTGTCCTTGTCCCATGGTACTTGGGGTCAGCAGAACACGTCCTTTTCTTTCATTATCCTGTGTCAACCGTGACGTTACCCTTTACTTTTGATCTTTCATATCTTTTCTTTCACAATTCATCCATCGATTCCTCGGTCTTCCTCTCCTTCTCCATCCATCAATATTTATATTTATCACTTTTAGTCACATGCAATTCGACCCTCCTTATCACATGCCCATACTGTGACAGTCGATTCCCTTTCAACTTTTTTATAAGTAACGGAATTTTCTCTTCATATGAAATCAAAAAAAGAGTTTTGCTCTGTACAAAAAGGCCAAAACGCTGGTATCAGATCAAAAGTAACATGGTAGTAAAACAAATAGCATACATCATTAGCCTCTTAACCTTTTGTCTATTGGAACTAAAATACAACTTTCTAATGACACACTAACTGCTGCAGAGGAACTTCCATGTATCTATATGTCACAGAGCGCAGTTTCTGAAGGTGGAATACATATAATGTAATGTCAAGCAATTTTTGTCGTTTAGTTCAAACATTTTACAATTGCTGGAGTGTGTTTGGCGGTTTGAGTGTTTTTGAGGAGCTCGTGGCTAAATAATAACAGCCGCACGGGTTAACCGTAAAGATCGCTTTACGGTTAAGCCGTGCTTGCCGAGGTTGGTCCGTGGATAGGTGACCATAATTACATACCGAGTTTCCTCCGTGCCTCGGAAATCACGTTAAGCCGTTGGTCCCGCGTATCTGTGAATGTGGGTTTGAAGAATTATTAATTTAAAACGGCTGTTTTCATTACAATTCGGGTAAAACTGTTTTACAACTATAGGCTGCGTGGAGGACGGATTTCTACAAATGAGGTATCGTTGGAAGTTCTTATCTGACTTTAGAAGTTTTTATTCTGACTTTTTTACAGTTTTTTACTGTTGTCCGAATCGTATATTTTTTATTATTGGTGTGAGCTAGCTGACATGTGACATTAATTTGGTGTAATGGATTCCTTGTTTATTAATTAAACTTGAACACTATTGTATCGAATCTGGTTCTTCTAACCTAACAGACAGACGTGTTGCTGGGGAGTTTGTTCCGCCACTTCTTCTTCCCAGCTAAAACACTAGGAAGTGGCGAAGGGCGGGCGTTTTGGGGGACTGTCTCTTGTAATTTTGACGTTCAAAAAGTGCTGATTATCAGCCTAGTTTGAATAAATGACTTTTGATTTTGATTTTGTATGTGAAAAAAAAAAAAACAAAAATCTTCAGCGAGTCGTGGTTGTGGTTCATGGTTCTAATCTCTTTTTGACAATACCCCAAATATACTATTGCCATCACAAGCATATTGACAACTAATATTACTCCCTCCAACAAAAAACCGATCATGCATCAGAGCCCTTATATCTTAACAACTGGACATCTACGTACAGTCACTGCCACAAGTGTACCGAACTCTATCACCGTTGACACATCGTGAATATTGTAGCACAAGACGGTGCCGGGTCAGCCATCATCCGTCAAAGTCCATTTTAACTTAAATTTTACTCTTTATTTCATTTTTTCTTTCAGGGGGAACATAAAAGCGTTATCGAGTAAGGGTGTTGAAAATAATAAGGGGGACGTAGAATTTTTAACATTGAAAAGTTGCCTGATAAAATATTAAATGGTTTTCGTTGTGACTGTACTGTACTTTACATCGAGTCTAGGTTTTGTGTGTGTTTTGTTGTTTTTTTTTTGTGATTTTTGCATTAGATTACATTGTTAATGTTTAAGTTATATTATTTGTTTACAGTTAGAACTCTGCGTAAATTGCGTCGGCAATTGACTCAAAAGCAATGGATGATATGGCAAGAAAGGATGTGTCTGATGGGACGACGAGTAATAGAAAAGTATGGAAGAAGAAGACATGCTGCGCCAACCCCAAAATAATTAGGATAAGGGCAAGAGAATGATGAATGTACTCAAAATAGCTGATTTTGTAATTGATGATACCCAAGTTAACATTCAAAACGTAGTTTACGTCTGTATAGTATTGGAAGTTTAAAAAAAACTACTATAACAAACTATCCATTCTACATTATATATTTATTATTCTCTATGATCGTCACAAAAAGTGAATTCGAAATGGCATTTCTATTGCACAGTCCGACAGCAACCCATATAAAATATAAAAAAAAAATAGTGCGTGGAGTTCCTCCGCGCGGAAGAAGTGAAACTTCGTAATACTACACGCATGCGTTCGAGTGCCACGCATTCACTCTCGTTATTTTATTGAGCTTCTAAATAATATTATAATACTTTATTGTTGTACACTTTTTATTACATAAGTTTATCGAGGTTATTCTACTCATGGAAATTGAGCGAAGGCTGGTCACACCGAAGAGTCGAATGCATGACTGTTTGCACGCCATCTTGCGTACCTAGTAGAACTAAGTAGTCACAAATCTTATAATATCGCCATCTCTTAGTGGGTAATAGAAAATATTCCCCCTCCATGAAAACGTTAAACTTGTTGGAAGCCGCATAAGAAGTTTCACTTCAAAAACTAAATAAATTAACTACCTATCATAATAATATATCATTGATCTCTCCACAACACAGTTCTCATTACCTACATTCACTCCAAATTGATAGTATTGCAGTGTCAAATAAATTAACAGCAACGGTCACACAGTGCAAGGGGCTGTGGTTTGGTAATGAGACTCATTTCAAGCGATAAATTTTATGCTGAGCTGCTAAACGACAGAGAAGGAAAGAGAATTATTCTTACTTTAGTTGATTTTACAATCAATATTAATTACCAATTGAACTGTAAACAACACAGTTCTCATTACCTACATTCGCTCTAAATTGATAGTATTGCAGTGTCGAATAAATTATCAGCAACGGTCAACAAGTGCAATGCTGTGCACTGTGGTTTGGTAATGAGACTCATGTCAAGCGACAAATTGTGTGCTGAGCTACTAAGCGACATAGAAGGAACGAAAATTAATCTTACTATAATTGATTTAAAAATGAATATTAATTAAGTACCTATATATTTAACCTAAATCAACACAGTTCTCATTACCTACATTCGCTCTAAATTTATAGTATTGCAGTGTCGAATAAATTAACAGCAACGGTCACACAGTGCAATGCTGTGCACTGTGGTTTGGTAATGAGACCCATGTCATGCGACAAATTGTGTGCTGAGCTACTAAGCGACATAGCAGGAACGAGAATTATTCTTACTTTTGTTGATTTGCGCTGTGGTTGGTAATGAGACTCAATTAGAGATGAGATGAGAAAAAAACACTAACTAAAGTGATTTTGTTGTGACCTAATAATGGTTGTTTATTCTAGTGCGCCGGAAATTTATTATTTTAGGTTAAAATAAAATCACGTTTGGATATCTTAGGTTAGACGTACTGAACACTGTGTTAAAATTTGTCTATCTATTCTGGTGGGACCTTATATATTTAAGTCTCAACCATACAGTTCTCATTACCTACATTCGCTGTTTTTAGGGTTCCGTACCTCGAAAGTGAAGTAGAGGTAGTAAGAAGAGCCCAGATCGCAAAGTCAGCGGAAAAGCGATTAGAGAAGATTTGGAGAAAACGAGGAATCAGCAAAAGAACTAAAGTTAAGTTAATGCGAACCCTGATCTTCTCTATCTTCTTGTATGCTACTGAAACCTGGACACTGAAATCACGCATTCGTAACAGAATTGATGCGTTCGAAATGTGGTGCTGGCGCAAAATGTTAGGCATTCCCTGGACGGCGCGCCGCACAAACGCCTCGATTCTGAACGAGCTCCAAGTTAAATCTCGCCTATCCACTATCTGCATGAAACGACTCCTACAGTACTTCGGACACGTGGCAAGGAAGGAGCCTGATAGCTTGGAGAAGCTTATTGTCGCTGGTAACGTGGAAGGAAAAAGGGGTCGTGGAAGATCACCAACCCGATGGACAGATGCGGTGAAGGAAGTCTGCAAAGGGAATTTCCAGGCATCTGTCCGCATGGCCGAAAACCGTCAAGCATGGAGAGCTTTGGTGGAAAAGGCGACGACCTCATGTGGTCACGACCCTCAGTCATGAGGAAACGAGGAAGAAGGGGGAAGAAGACCTCGAAAGGAAATAACGGAACCCTTATAGGATCACTTTGTTGTCCGTCCGTCTGTCAAGACCCTTTTTCTCAGGAACGCGTGGATGTATCAAGCTGGTATTTATATAAAACACTCAAGCTTTTTGTCCCTTAGAGCTGTGAAAAAATCAAACTTCTAAGCCAACGCAATCAAAAGAAACAAACGTTTATGCCGAAAATTTCCGCAAATTTTTGACACTCGCATGGGAATCAAAACCTACAGGGTACTTCCCGTGAACTCAGAATCTTGAAATTTGGTACAAAGCATCGTCTTATAGCACAGGTAAAGCGAAATCTGTAAATTTTTAGTGACATCGTATAATAAAAATATTTTTAATAATTTTAATCTTACTACCCCTTTCCTCATGAACACGTAGAGGTATTAAATTGAAATTCATATCAAATACTCAAGTCTATAATATCTTTAAGCTGTAAAAAAATCAAACTTCTATATCAACGCAATCAAAAGAAACAGCAATTTAAGCCGTTTTTTCAAACTCGCAACTACTCGCAAGGGAATCAAAACCTAAAGGGTACTTCCAGTCGACCTAAAATCTTGAAATTTGGCATGAAGTAATGTTTTATAGCACATATAAAAGAAAAATTCCGAAAACCTTCAATTTTTAGTTTGTACGGAACCCTCGGTGCGCGTGTCCTACTCGCACTTGGCCGGTTTTTGTTTACATAATCAACGGGTTCGATTCGATTATTAATTGAAAAAAAAACCAATGATGTAGTTTAAGATTTTATCAAAACTCCTTTGAGCGTTTTTCACTATTCCTCATAGTTTCGGATTTTGCTTTCCACCCACTTGAAAAATTCAACCTGTATATCTCGACTGTCTATGGTTCGTTGATGTGTTCTTACTAATAAAATAGTTTTAATTAGTGGCCGCAGACTTATAAAATCATGCCACTTTTACCCAAACCCCAAAGTATCTCAACAAAATAATTAGTCCAAAAATACCAACTCTACCCCTATCCTAGTTCGTTGCCTCCCCTTACCTCAAATTGCACGCCAGGCCGAGATTATATTTGATGCAGTCCTAATCAGTCTCACTTAGCCTTGCTAATTGCTTTCCACTATTGTACTAAATTGCTAATTGTGTGAGTACGACTACTTATGGGCCGTAATAATTAAGCTTTTGAAAGGGTTTATTTTAAGTATGTATAATGTTTTAATTGGGTACAGTTGATTTGGTCTTTGTGGAAATTCGGGGAATGTGCTTTGTAGAGATGTTGAGGAATGTGGAATGTGCTTTGTAGATGAGTGCTAGATTTTCTTTATTTGAGGTTTTATTTTGAAAAGGTTTTTTTTTTTGAGTAGCTCGTGGCTAAATAATAACAGCCGCACAGGTCGATCTTCAAGTTTAAGCTGTGCTTGCCGAGGTGGGCCCGTGGGTGGGTGACCACCATACATACCGAGGTTCCTCCGTGCTTCGGAAAGCACATTAAGCCGTTGGTACCGGCTGTCTTTTGTAGATCTTTGACAGTCGTAACGAGTAGTCAGAAGCCATAAGTCTGACATCCAGTCTTACGAAGGGGTATCGTATTACCCAGTTACTGGGCTGTAGAGGTCAGATAGGCTGTCGCTTCATGTAAAATACTGGTACTCAGCTGCATCCGGTTAGACTGGAAGCCGACCCCAAGATAGTTTGGGAAAAAGGCTAGGCTGATGATGAAAAGAGTGAAAGTCGTCTTACATTTCTATGTCGTCATTTTATATTTTGATATACGATGCTTCCGACCCCAAGATAGTTTGGCAAAAGGCTAGGCAGATGATGATGTTATAGATTAAAGCTTTAACAGTTAAAACTTTTTTTTTTACTTTTGAAAAAGTAAGGACCTTCGATATCTGCGGAACTACATAAATAGAACATACCTATCTTCGTTCATCGTGAACGGATTTTGGGGAAAAAATCATTTCAGCCTGGAATCACCCACTGCTGGGTATAGGCCTCCCTTCTTGCCACCACACTTCCCGGTTCTGTGCGTCCCTTATCCAGGTATTTCCCGCGACTTTGAAGATATCGTCGACCCAACGAGCTTTAGGAAGGCCCAGCGAGGACCTTCCTAAAGCTCGTTGGCCTAACAGATCCATTTGAGGCGCACCGCCCGGTCCCCGACGCCAGAGACCTCGTCCGACGGCAGATTTCGGTGTTACGCACTCGATCTAAGAGGGTTATGCCAAGCATGGCTCGCTCCATGGCCCTTTGTGCCACTCGAACTCGGTGGACAGTCTCCTTTGTGAGCGTCAGGACGCAATGATTGAAAAGGTGGGTTTTTAGGAGGGATATTTTTGGATCGAAAAATATGTTCCAGTTTACCAAATGCCGCCCATCCAAGCTGTACTCTTCTCGAGATCTCCTTGTTAGAATGCTTTTTGTCAAAAGATAGAACATGTTCCAGATAAACATAATGATCAACCATCTCCAGACGCTCGTTTCTCTCGGTTTACGCATCAAAAAGTTGTCCCAGCATGCATTGAAGGTCTTCCAGGGATTCGGCGAACAACACGAGGTCATCCGCATACCGAAGTCAACCGAAGGCAGGTGACAAGTAGACATCATTGATGTTAACACCACTTTGGTCCCATTTCACTGTTTTCATCACGTCAAATTAACATGCAGGAAACCAGCGTCGGGCACTAGTTGTCCGGCATTATGCTGAACTGGGCTTATTTTGCGTTGCTGTGAGTCACAAAGTATTTCTTGTTTAGTTTTTATTTATTTTTTAATATTGTGTGTACTATAAACGTTTTTTTTTATATTTTTTTCTAAAAAAAGAATTTACACAGGCAGGAAGCTAGTTCAATTCTGTCAATATCATCTTGCACAAAACAGCTTATTCCAACCCATTAAAATACTTAATAGAACAAACTATCGGTAGTTAGTGGAACTAGTCAAATTATGTTGTCGTGTTACGAATATGACATCGAATTACTTGCGACTGGCAAGTCGACTCGCAAAGAAGCGCATGTTGAGCTGTCGCGTTCATTTGTTTAGCAGGGGTGACGTGGGTTGGCGCATTTTATCCATTTTTATTTCAGTCTTTTTGAAGTGAAACTTCTTATGCGACTTGCAACAAGGTTGTGTTGAACGTTAAACGCTACCATGGCGGGGGTATGAAAGAACTGTTGCGTTAAACGTTCAACGCTCCCGAGGGGGAACAGAGCGAGAGTGAATGCGTGGCACTCGAACGCATGCGAGTAGTATTACAAAGTTTCACTTCAATCGCGCGGAGAGACTCCACGACTTTTTTTTTTTTTTTTGAAAACTTATTAAAATCTTCCAGTAACAAACCGCAGCGGCAAAGTCACCCAACCCCGATGACAGGTCGCAGCGACACTAATGGTGTCAGTTGTATGTTGATTAAAATTTGATTCGCGTCCATAACGAAAATGGCTTTACTGAGTTATAATCACAAAACTCAAACATAAAATTACATTGCAAGTTAAAAAAATGTTTGTTATAAAAAAACCACGTCGCCAATACAAGCCACCTACACTACATTCTCTAGTAGCTCAGTTGGCACGCTACACGCTATTATAATGGTACCTGCTTCGATTCCCGTCCGACGTGCCCTTGCGACTTTTGTAAACTAATTTGAAGCAAAACGTCACGCGATGGAGAAAAAAACGCTGTTTTAAAACTTTTTTGAGAGGCCATTATTTTAATACGGCTGTTTTAGATGGATACCGGTAATTTTGATTTGGAGACAAAATTGTGGAACTTGGCTTCTGGATTATGTGTTATTAATACAATGCCTGCAGGAGATTGGAATTTATTTCGTAATCCTACTATTTATAATAATATTAAAAATGCAAAAGTTTGTGAGGATGTATGGATGTTTGCTACTCTTTCACGCAAAAACTACTGAATGGATCTGGATGAAATTTGGCAAAGGGACAGATAATAGTCTGAAATAATAGCACATAAAACTTTTTATCCCGTGGGACAATAAAACCGTAAAAATAAAACCCGTAAGCTAGTTGATCATAAAAATTTGAGAGAATGAGGTGCTTTATAGGCAGAAAGCCAAATGCAAACTTACATATTGTGCACTACAGCCCAAAGGCATTGGACGCTTCAAAGACTCTGCAGTGCCGTAAGTCGATTTGAAATTGATAAAATGTATGTTATGGTAATGAAACTTCCTTCCTCTCAATAAATGACATTTTGTATGCGCTTCATTAAAAAAAAATGTCTATTTCAAATGGTCGTCTATAAGAACTGGAATAAACGAATATAATCGTGGAACCTTTAATGAAAATAATGATACATCATATCAACAATAAGGTGACTTATAAACGATGCCATCAAATCATTTGTATCGCTAAACATCGATTATGTGGAGACATCCTTTAAAATATCATTTGGAATAACCTTGATATGCACCCAATGCTTGGTAACTCTTAAATTGTATCTGCTGTTCCGAATTTAGTGTGAACCATTGCTGCTTATGTTACGGATCGTACAATTTTGCTTAGTACAGACGCGTCTTTGGATACGGAACATGGCAAGTTGGAGGACAGTGAAGTCGCTTAGTGGTACAAGAATATTAGGGTTAACAAAAACAATCAGTTTAGTTTTTTTCCGCTTCATAAAACAAAACGTAGTAATGACAGCACAGGAGTCACGTTCCATATAATGTTTCGTTATTATATCAAACCTTCTTGGTATTAAAATTGTATTAAATTTTTCAAAATGGAGGTCTAATTGTCGTTAAATTGTTCGTTTGAGGACGGAAATGTTTTTTTTGTGCGTTTTTTGTTTGAAATCGATTTCGTTTACTAGTTTTGTGGACAATTGTTTCCCGTATGAAGTGTATAATTTGGTTGAGCGCCGCTTTTTTCTACTTCAAATATGACGAATACATCTACCTACTGTATTTTGTTTGATTGGTCGGTTTCTTTTAATGTCTGGCAATGATTCTATGATTACAGGCCTCATTTATTTTAGAACGTTTGAGAAGTATGAGGAAAACCATAGCAATTTTAAAAGCTCCACTATTTATTTTGACACTTTAACTACTACTCCTGGTAACTGTGGCGATATGGCTTCTTTTTCTTAAAGTCTCCAATTTAAAACTCAAAACATTTATTTTAATTACACCAAATAGGCTAACCGTGCTGTAGCAACGTCAGTGTATTGTCTTACTTTTCTGACGGCATATGCGGCCGAACTAAGCAGGAGCTAGGCTTGATATGTGTGAACCTCATTATAATTTTGAATCTACTGTTATACCCAGAACCACAGCTGAGTCCACAGTTTTGAGCTCCTCGTTCCCGAGAACAATGTTGGGACCTAGATTTCTAACTTAAGGTAAGCCGAACTTGATACTTTTTTTGCCGCTTTCTTTCTGATTATGTTTTGATATTGATTGGTAGTGGTCAATGAGAATAACGATTACTATTTTTCTCATCATCATCCTATAATGTTCCCACTGTTGGGACTCAGGGTTCCTCTTCTATGAGAGGGAGTGGGCTATAATCCACCACGCGGGCCCAGTGCGGGTTGGTAGATGTCACATGTCTTCGAATTTTTAGTTCTAGGACATGCCGGTTTCCTCACGATGTTTTCCTTCACCGTTTTTGAGAGCAGTGATGATGAAATAAATTACACAGAGTAATGCGCCTGCCTGGGTTCGAACCCACGGCTTACTGCTCGTAAGTCGGGGCGGCTACCACTGGGCCACCGCTGCTCACTGGGCCACCGCTTCTCCACTATTTTTCTACTGACCGTAAATGCGGAAATTTTTAAATTTAACGTGTTTTATCTGTGTGTCAACCTAACGGTTGAAACGATTGATTGATTTGATTTTGATTTACTTTTTTTATTTTGTTTTAAATATTACATAATCGAGAGTGTTTATACTAAAAAATAAATTGTCTTCCTTCATCTTATGACGTTAGTATTTTTTCGTGGTTTTAGTTCAACATCTGTTCCAATAGATAAGAGCAAACACAGGCTTACTATTTAAGGATTGATTATTAGATTTGCCTGTTTGCTTGCTGCTGCGAATTTTCTGACAGCCTTTGCTTCTGTTGTAGTAATACTTACTAAAATACTGTTCTGCCTGCCGGGCTTTGACTAGCAGCTTTACCCCTTGGGATCCTGTTCTTCATCTGTTGTCTTTTTATTTATTTTTTTATTTTTTATTGGGTAGCCTTTTTTATGAAATAGTTAACCTACGGCGGTGATGATGCTAGACTTCCCTGGGATACACATTGGCACGTTTAAATCCTGAATTAATGGTAACAGTTTGCGTTTTTTCCCTGTACATTGTAACTGAACATATAGCTACGGGTGGGTTACGCCGTAGCAAGTGCTACGCAGGCAACTTTTCTTAAGGGGAGGGCTCTTTCATGACCCGTGTTTGATTTGATTTAAAGGCATTAGGTACCGTTACCGGTAGTGACCATACACCCTTAACATATCATGGAAAGCACGTTAAGCCGGGCGTTGGTCCCGGCTGCCATTTGTAGATCCTGCACAGGTAGTCAGTGGCTCGAAAATCTAACAACCGGTCTTACCTAGGGATATCGTTTTACCCAGTACTAACTAGGTTGTTAAGGGCAGATAGAAAGTCGCTCCATGTAAAATACTGGTATTCAACTGCATTCGGTTAGACGGATAACCGACCCAATCATAGTTCGGAAACGGTAGGCAGATGATGATAAGTCCCGTTTATGACCTGGCCGGGTCAAGACACACTCGTGTTTCATGTTTAGTTCTGCGTGATTCCCGATTTATATTAGTCTAAAACAGAGCAGTGGAGACTGTTGAAAACCTTCACAGTGACTGTTGATTCGCTACTATCAAGATTTACAAGACTGTTCTTATTCTTACCCACTGTAGTTAAATATTTCGATAAACCCTTGGCAAATGATAGAGGAGCTTTTGGCTAAATAATAACAGCCGTTCGGGTCGATCTTTAGGACCCATTACATACAGAGTGCCTCGGAAACCGTTAAGCCGTTGGTGCCGGCTGTCATTTGTAGATCTTTGACTGCCGTTACAGGTAGTCAGTGGCCCGAAAGTCTGACAACCTGTCTTACCAAGGGGTATCGTATTACCCGGTGTGCGGTGTGGTGTGGTTGTGGTGTTGGAGGCTTGATAGGCAGTCCCTCCATGTTGGTAAAGTACTGATATTCAGCTGCATCCGGTTAGACTGGAAGCCGACTTCAACAGAGTTGGGAAAAATAAAGGATAAAATAAAAAAAAAAAAAAAAATATAAATAAAGGATATTGTATTGTATTGTAAAAAGCTAGGCATATGATGACTTGACTAATAACTTTTTCATCCCACCTACTCGAAAAGGACGACTTTCTTCGCCTTTAAATGCACCCAAAGGTAGTGTTTTCTATAAGAAACTTTTAGCGGGCAGTTTTGATTTTTCATTCCTCTTTATTTCAAAAAGTGCGCCGCAAAGATAATTGCGGCGCACTTTTTGAATTTGGAACATCTTAGTGTTCAGCGCCAAAGAAATCGAAAACGACGGCCCATAGTCGCGCCGCCCCAGCTGGATAACAATAAATTGTCATAATTGCGAAAATGTCTCAAATGTTAATATAAGTTTTTAGTTGTTTTATTATTAGATACCATTTAATTTCAATTTAGTTGTTACTCTATGTTTGATTAAATAATAATATTACAATAGAATATGAGGCGCCTGTTGTCTCATAGTGGGTGATGAAAAGCAGAGTGTATCACTCGGGGCAAAATATATTTTAGGCTCGGGCGACGTTACTTTGAATCCCTCGCTACGTTCAGGATTCTACTAAAGAATCCCTCACTTCGCTCTGGATTCAAAAAACGCGCTCGCCTTAAATATATTATTTTGCTCCCTTATGATACAATCTACTATTTTCTTTTGTTTCTCACTACTCACTTGAGCATTTTGAAAGGTTAAGGTGTCAATAAACAAACAAAACATGGGTATCTCAATATTTTATTAAAACGTCCACTTCGTGTATGTAGCCAATGAAAATTCGACAATTATACAATCATTTACATTTCTAGTACACAAACGCAATTTAAGACAGATTTGACAGTGAATTGAGCTACTTTACATACTATCACTTATTTTTCTTACTATTACATTTAATATTTACAAGTTTTCTAGTTGGAATGCACAATTTAACTTACATTTAAAAGCCGTTAAATTTCTTAAATTTAAAAACGAGAAACGTTGTAAAAAAGTGTAAAATACAAAAAAAAAGTAGTGATTATTTGACAATACTTTTTTTAAAGTGAAACTTTTATTACATCGTTTCAAACTTTTTCGTCTGTGTGTTGCATGTCGCGTGACGGTCGGCCGCGGAGTAAGGATAAAGTGAAAGGCGCTCCCAAATTTTTTTAGTTAAATGTATATAGTGTAAAAAGTTTCACTTTACCGTGGTTTCATAAAAAACCACACAATTTTTTTTTTTTCTCATTGAGTAATTAATTACATATATTTTTTTACTTTTATTTTTATTGTAAAAGTTAGATATTGAGATCCGAGTGAAACATTAAAAAATAAAAAGAAGAGTATTTGTGTGAACTTACATAAATATTTACATGATTTTTACAACGCATTTAAAATAATATTGCTAACTTCAATATGGAGCTGACTGAGTCATTATAATTTTTTCACAATACATTGCAGAATTATACAGAACTATGGTGATATGGTAGAAAATAAGTATTTTTCATGGATTATATTAAAATCCATGAAAAAGACGAAAATATTTGTATCTTTCACAAAATATTATAATTGGTTTAACTGTGATTAAACATAGTTTTTAATACATTTTAACGAATAAAAAAACACTTAATATTCGTACAGTCAGAAAAACTTTTAAATTACATATATGCTGCATTATTTAATCTATTTTAATAATTTACAATTTTTTGCTACATTTCAAATAAGCTGACTTAAAGAATATATTCTATTACACATTTTATCATTTATTTAATTATAAAACTATAATTATAATACTGATAACGTTTATTTACAAAGAATTACATTTATTTATTGCTACTTATTTACCATAATACAAAAGAGCTTGGAATATTAGTAGTTCTGTATTTTTTATTGTAATTAATATGGACTAGAGGCGAATTTCAATAATAAATTGAGTAGATACGAGTATAGGTACTATAAGAATGTATCGGTATGATAATTTTATTACATTTGATGTTTATCATCATGCAAAACTTGTTCTAAGACAGACTTTGAATAGCACAGCTCATAAATCAAAATAATTGATTATTGTATACTCTAGTATAGTCATGAAGTTTCAAGGTTGATAATAATTATAGTTGGAGTATTGCGGAGAACAAGGACTTGTATATTAAATAGTTTACCAATAGCTCTTTTGAGAACGCCTGTACTTTTTTTTGAAAGGGTACTTTATTTTGCTGTATTTTATGTAATATGTATACGAAATAAGACGTATAGATTGTACAGCCTGATTAAATATATTTACTAGATCAAAAGGCCAAGAAGCTTACAATGTACTACTACACAGCTTCCATATTCCTAGTACAAAAAGCGCTTTACACCGCTTCATACATAATTCCTTCACAAAAAACTAATCAAACCCGATCAACATATAGGCGAGGCGACTGGTGGGGGGTGAGGGGGCGGGGCTGTCGCCGCTTGCGCATTCATAAAGTTACCTTGATTTCCGGCCCATGGCTGGAGGTTTTGTAAAGCGCTTAAAGCGGTGTTTGATGGTTGGTTTTGCGCTGCGTTGGTTGAGTTTTGGTAGTGTAAAGCGGAAAGTTGTGCTGAACCGGGCGGGGGTTCGGGCATGTAGCCCTTGGAAAGCGCTTCAGCTTGGAGAGACAGCATCAAGCGGTTCGCTGCTTGTCGCTCGGCCTCGCGCTCTTCTGCTGTTTGGCGTCTGTAACAAGAGAAGCTGGGTTAAAGTTTTTGTCCTTGGAAGTACTTATTTGAAGGTCGCATTCGCATGGTCACATTTTATTGTCAGACTGCAGCAGAGGTCCAAAAGGCCCCCATAGTGAACGTCTGTTGTTCTTTACCATCAATGTTAAGAGAGTCAATAATAACCTTCAAAAGAATTGCTTTGTCTGTACTTGTCCGACTTTGATGAAAAGCTTTAAAATAGCGTTTGTGCTTTTGACTTTTCCAGTATTGTAACCACCGATAGCATGAAACTTGGACAAGACTAGACCCTCTGGTAGAGTGATTTAACTGTAGCTGAAAGCTTTTACGACAGTGGGGAGCCGACTTAAATGTCGTTGATATTTGACACCAAATAGCAATGACATTGGTATTTTTTATTGTCAAACTAAAATATACACCGTGTAAATCACCTCATCACGAAGCCGTCAACCAAGCATTCTGTACATGAAACTAAGTAACTTTACGCAAAAATTATTGCTGGGAAACGACTTTTTTTTGGGGGGTGTAAAATCATGTTTTGTGGTAGAACTCAATGTAACGCACTCAAAACATTGTGCTGATGGACGGATTGAATAGTACGAGGGTCGTGGAGGTGTTTAAAGTAAAAAACTTACATTTAAAACTTGTATTTAAAAAAATACTTGTCAAAGAGTTGGAACTTTGACCCCTAATATCTCCGTAACTAAAAGGTTCCCAGGTATGGTGTAGAACAAAAAAAATGATCGCAATAACAAGGAGAACCAGTGCCTTTCGGCTTCGTTAAGAGGTGTTTTACACCCTTTATATCTACAACATAACATAACCACCGAAAAAACGACATAATTAACACCTTAATTCAATTCGCCAGAATCAACCGTAAGTACAATACATCTCTGTCTCACTAACACCATTAACTATTTTTACTCAGACATCAATAAATCAGTTTAATTACAGCGGTATCGCATGTAAACACACCAGCTCGTCCAATGGACACACATTAATGGGTTGCAGAATAATTCACGGCTTTCGACTCAGTCACAGTATACATTTTAGTATTAACACACAGTATCTCAACTAGGAACAAGGGATTCATGGCTAAATAAATAGCCGCACAGGTCGATCTTCAAGGTCGGTCTGTGGATGCTGGGTGACCATTTATTACGTACCAAGTTCCTTCTGTGCCTCGGAGAGCACAGATGTAATTTGTGGAACTTTGACATTTTTTACTGGTAGTCAGTGACCCGAAAGTCTGACAACTAGACTTAGCAATGGTATGGTATTACCCAGTTACTGGGTTATGGAGTTCAGATAGCCAGTCACTCTGATTAAAATACTGGGATTCACTTGCATCCGGTTAGACTGGAAACTGACGCCACCACATCTAGATGATGAACCGATGATCCGAATAGGCGCTCAGAAGTATTTTAAGCATGCTCCAGGTATACTCGTAGGTAGGTCAGGGCTTTCACATCGATATTTATTTATTTCAGAAGATCATGTGCAATATTATAAATAAATCCGAAGAATTGCACAATGAAATAAACATATTTTCAATAAAGAATGACACATAAAGTACTTAAAAAGTCATCTTTCATGCATTCTCTCACAGAACAAGGGTAAATAGGTAGTTTCTAAGATTTATTGATTGTTAGCTTCAACTTCAAGTAATATTAGTATATTAACATTATCTTTAAAAATATTATTCCGTTCCCACAGACAAGCCGTGAAAATGGTTTTGTGGGGCATAGTTCTTAAATGAAAGTTTGTATTAAAATTGTTTAATAAATAAATAAAAAAAAATAAAAAGTCATCTTTCGTTCATCCTCTCATAGAAACTCTAACACACGACATACGTCACACTCTGGTGTCGATGTCAGAAGAGCATTCAGCATTGCCAGGGCGCGAACCAAGGAAGAGTTCGAATTCTGTGTCCACGCGATCTCAGTTGGTATTTAGGCACGGGAATAACAAAAAGCCCCACAAGCTGAGCTACAAGTTCCGGGCAAACAGATTCACCACGATGGACACGGCAAACATCAGTAAAAAGAAATTACGCCTAACATCGAGAAAGTTGAATTTCAACTTTCAACAAGATAAGTGCTAACGTTTTATGTGTGTGGTGCAAGTTTTGTAAGTATTGACAACCCTAGCACCCGCTTTTAATTTCACAATTAGTACCCAGTTGGATTACTGGTTAGCTTTATACTGTGACTCATTTCAGCTTACTAGTAAATATTAAATAAATATGACTGCGATAATAAGATCCTTGTAGATATGACAGAGCTACAAGACTGTTTTGTACTGTTTGAATGTTGGGAAGTTTATGCATTGGATATTTGAAGTTATTGCTATTGTTTTGCATGATTTATGGTTGAAACTGAATACTAATCATGTTGTGTTGGTTTGTGTGCGTACCTGCTTAGCATGAGGGTTTCCCCGAAGGGTGGTGGTGGTGGTGGTGGTAGTTTAGGGGTATAAGGAACAGGGTGTAAAGTACGTCATACCCTATAGAAAAGGGAGGATAGGGGTTGTGTCTGGTGGGCAACTGCCCCACAGTTGTTGTCGGGTTTCTCTATATATACTTAAGTCGATGTAAACTTTTGCTTGCGACTTGTAGTAAATTGATGTTAGTTCCTCCGTCGTGTCATAGATGGCGCTGTTGTACTTTTTTGGAGTATGTTGCTTTTTGTGGTCGCTACAACCTAATTGTACACCCACATTTTGCCAGTTATGTCTAAGTTCCATGTAATAGGGGCAGCCTATTGCCACCATCATCATCATCATCATTAGCCTATTATGTTCCCACTGCTGGGACACAGGCCTCCTCTCTATGAGAGGGAGTGGGCTGTAATCCACCACGCGGGCCCAGTGCGGGTTGGTAGATGTCACATGTCTTCGAATTTTTAGTTCTAGGACATGCCGGTTTCCTCACGATGTTTTCCTTCACCGTTTTTGAGGGCAGCGGTGATGAAATAAATTACACAAAGTAATGCGCCTGCCTGGGTTTGAATCCACGGCTTACAGGTCCTAAGTCGGGGCTGCCACCACTGGGCCACTGCTGCTCTCGACATTGCCACCAACTGGACACAAATCCAGAATCCGTCGCTGCTATTGAGAAATCCTTGATGGTAAACCCAATAACACTTTGTCCGACTCGGGAATCAAACCCAAGCTCAGCACTGCAGTGGCGCTTGTGACCACTTGACCAACGACCGAAAGTTTGACCGCCTCGTTCATTAACAAAATCAATTAAAATCCATCCTTACTGAAACCAATAATTCTCAGAAGTAATTAATTCCACAGACACAAATATCAGCAACACAAACTAATTATGATCAAAAGTCAACACCCACAGCTTTCAGCGCCCACGTACATAATACATGAGTTTTAGACTAGACACCGACGGTTTGACGACGGGCCCTTACGACAGCTCTGTCAATTAAATACGACTATCTAAATGGCGACAGGCGAATTAGTTTTACGCGTAAGTTAGTGGACGGGTTTAGTTTAGAGTACTGTTTAATAGGTGCAATTAAACTCAACTTAAAGGATTTGTTTCGGGTGTACGCCATAATCGCGAAGTTCATACCGCGAAAGTTTAGTATCGCGACGTTCGTTGTTACTTTTAAAGGTATCTCTATGTGCCATTACAGATGGTACTTTTGTATTGTCGGTCTGTCGAAAAATATTACTGAGTCCTTTTTTATGATAAGGGCTAGTTTTATATTTTATAGTGTCCATGCATCCTTGTCCATTCTTTTTTATAAAGAAAAATGGGCAAAAATCTAGGGACACTCTTTTTAATAGAATAAGAAGTATAAAGGCACCCTATTTAATGTTTTCGGGGCAACACAATACCGAGTTTAATGGACCTCCTATGAAGCCTGTGGCTTCATGACTCTACAGAAAGTAAACATAGTAATGTCCGTGTACAGCAGATAGCTTTATTACATCACGATAAGTCAGATGATAAATTGATAATAGATTTTAATAAAGATGATAAATTGTAAACTTAAATGAGAAGACCCTATCCCTGGCCTAGCTGGCCTAGCCCTGGATAAATCTTCGAAAATATCTGCCCACCATTTTTGGTTACTCCTATTTTATTTTATTTACTAATGACGAAAATTACCCATGAAGCTTAGAGATAAGACCGCAAGTCCAAGTTAAGCCTTTGTTGGTACCACATAACCGCATACCAAAGCTTGGCGAACCGCGCTTTAAGTGTCCCTTTGCTTTTACTTGTATATTATTTATACTAGAATAGGATTCATGTGTTCTATGAGCAGTAGCGGTCAGCTATAGGGTTATGAAGGAGATGGAAATCTTGTGGCTTTTATCAGCACTGAAACTTAAGATAATCAGCTTATCTGTTTAACTTCTCGCCAATAGATTATGTTTTACACAGACTGAAATACTTATGTTCAATCTTTTTACACCTACACATCGCGCAAAAATTACCTGAAATCATCAAGATATTCATGTATAACCAGAAAATCAATAAAAGCCTTAACAACGGTTCGTTTAAGTTCTAGCTAAAATCACATAGGAAATCAACTTGTATATGCTGTACGCCAACAAATTTGCCTCCTTTAAATAACTCAGCTTATATCGTTCGCAAGTCGCATACAATCTCATTAGCAGCTCTAACGGCTCCACTGAGCTCTTTGTGTCAACATTTGATCTTCGGAGTAAAAAAATCCTTTCCCAGCAATATTTTTTCAGTAAAGGTTCGATTTAAGTAGAGAATGCTTGGTTGACGGCTTCAGAAAGGGTATGTTTACACTAACTGTAAACTTTATAGTTTGTTTACCCCAAATTTAATAGTACAATGAAATATTTCACAAAGAAACTCATCCATAGTCAAACATAGCTAAAGAAATCAAGTTCCACCACGCCTACAAGTTAGATAACTTAGCCCATATCTTTCGCAAGTCGCACACAATCTCATTAGGAGTTCCAACGGCTTCACTGAGCTCTCCGAGTGAGCAGTTGATCTTCGGAGTCAAGTACATCGTCTGATAACTTCCGAGCCAACCCTCTTAACACGGAGGCTTGCATTTGCATAATTTATTCGGCGACTTGTCGCTAGATTGGGCCGACTAGTCGCACGATCAGTCGGGTCTTGCAGTTATTGATTGTGATTATGTATTTCGTTTAAGATTTTGAAATATGCAAAGTATTTGAAGGCCGTGTCTATGATTTACATCTTATTGTGATATCTCTCATGATACTAGTAAGACCGAAGAAGCAGTCTTCGGGCAGAATAAACATAATTGCAAGAGCTCTTCTCTATGTTTTTATTAGAATTAATATATTAAAGATTTTTTTTTTCTAGAATAGGGAAGTATGCAAGAAGATTTTTCAGTTTTCGATCAAACAAACACTAAGAATAAAGCACCTACAGATTTTTTAAATTCAAATTAAAATTCTTTATTAACATCTTCTTCTATAATACTATTCATCTATTTATTGTACCCCAAGTACATTGACTGCCTCTTCAAATGCTTCAACCTCATCACGTTCATTTTTTCAAGCGACAACGTTCACCATATTTTCTCCTTGAACCAGCCAGTAATGACGGAGACCACCGCAGTCGGCAACCGCGAACCAAACTTGGATGGGTTGCGCAACTGATCGAGTCGTCGTAATTTTAGAGCATCCTTAACAAAGGTTTAAGATTTTGCTGGAAACGACATGGCTGTTGTTTAGTAGTTACTGTGATGGTTAAGTTTACCGTTTTTGTTTTTATTACTTACCAAGTACCGTATTTTATTTTATTTTTACTTTGCAGGCGATTTGAAAGTGTTTTGTTTGAACAGAAATAGATCCAGTACCATGCGTTTTTGTTAATCGCTCGCGTTATCGAATTGGTATATTAGTTAATCAAATATAAAAAAAAATCTGCTGTTTCATATTTATGAGCAATTCATTCACAACATTTGACTGACAGACCAATCTGCTAGAAAATTCCATTGCAATGAGAGCAGCAGAATTCTGGAATCCTGGATTAAGCAGTTGTAAAGATTAAAACGTTTCGATTTTATAGAATATTGAAGAAATGGCTTGGTCCACTTTTCTTAGACCATTTATAATTTAAGCAGTCGAAATCTGTCCGGAAGGGAAGATATTACAAACTGCTTATAATCGTGTATTTGTTTGTCTTACTTAGTCTTAGGTTTGTTGTTTATATAAATCAAAATTCTCGATTTGGAAAGTCGTATGTCTATCTCGCTCGTTTTCGTAATGCCAAAACAAGATAGACATACGACTTGTCGAATCGAAATCGAATCGAAGCGTTTGTGAATATGCCCAATTTGTGGGACAGAGCAGGCAAACATAAAAAATAATATTTATTTGGTCCTGTGTGAGACCAATAAATACTTTTTCTTTCTTTCTTATTTAAATAAGTTATTGCATAAAATCCAGAACTGGTTCAACCACGCAAATTTTCACAACTACGCATCAACCATATCCATGGAACTATATCGTTGGTAATAAGCAGACAAGTACTTAGATAATACAGCTACAACTTAACTCTTAGCGGCCTTTACTTAAAAGGGGTGAACACACTTTAGCGTTAACGATACGCCGCTTTTAAAATATTTATATAGCTGAGTAAGAGACTTCTTGAACTTGCCAGTTTGACGGTTTTAATCATGAGTATTTTTGAAGAAGTTGTAGGGCCCGTTTTTTTAAGAAATTAATTTAGAAAGTCCGACAGAAAACGGCGAGGAACATTTTTTGTATAGACTTTGTCCCACACTAGAATTTGTTCCTATATCGTGGGTGCGTTTACAAACATTTAAACTCACATACACAAACACCAGACCCGGAACAAGTACCTGTAGGTCATACAATAGGGGATAATCCTATTTTTTTTTCTTTGTCCGTCGGGTAGTTTATTGAAAAGTATTGGACACGTATTTTTTCTTTTTTCACGTGGTTATAAAATTACGGAGATATATTGAGTTGAAATGGCGCATGACGTCACATGTAGTTAAGTTTTATACCTACTTGTGACGTAGTAAGCCCCCACTCTCCAACTTGAATGAGTTTTAATTTAAGTAAGTATTTTTTTGATATTTTGATAAAACAAAAAATACGTGTCTAATATTTTTGTATTACCTGTCTGACGGACAAAATAGAATATCGTTTTCTTTACCCAGTCCGATCCCCTATTATACACTGAACAAATATTTGTTCAGTGCGGGGATCGAACCTACAATCCCTTTGCCACTGCGCCAACCATGCCGTCGTACTGCTAACCGTTGACTTTTTCTGCTAATTATACCTAAATACTCTTATAGCGGTTAGCTTAAATAGTTCTAGCAAAAAATGACAGTTATACATATAGTTACAAACTGTTATTTTGTATTAATTTAAAGCTTCTGAGCCTGAAACAATTTTCAAAAAAAATAAACAGAAATCTGTACATTTCCACATTAGTGTGCGTCACAGCAAAAAACGTATGGAATGCATTTGATGGCAGATGAAAAGGTAAGTTAAACTTATCTAGAAACGAAATTCTATAAAACGTGTGTCAGTGTAGAAATCTTTTTAAACGGATTAAACACGTATCGAGACATCAAGTTATGCATTTCCAGTATAACATGGCCTCTCTTTGTATGGATTTGCTGAACAATGAGAGATCAGCGTAAACTGGTTGTCTATAGCTTGAATGGTCGCCGCGCGTACTAAACGTCTTTTTTTTTGCGGTGTTACCGAACTCAATGGTATCTCAAAGATTTTGATAAGAAAATATTATTTTTAAATTCTTACAGTATATTAGCAATGACCAAAAACATTCCCGTAATTATTTAAAACTTTATGTTTTTAAGATTTGCTTACGATTATGACTCTTTCAAGCTCCCTCGCGAACTGACGATTCCGATTACCTTAATTTCATTTAACTTCAGCACATTAAATACTCTTAAAAACGCTGGTTAACCATTCAACCATAACATAAACCCTGGTGCACACTAATGAACACTTAAAACTTAATCGTTATTAAGTACGCAGACAAGAATATCGGGACGAAAAATTTTCATTACGATAAAGTCCTAACATAATTGAGACTCTTAACTTAACAGCGTTCGCGATATCATGTGGACTCGGCCTAAAAGCTTTATTCATCTACAAAACATACCCTTCTCAAATATCCAAATGGAATTATACTTTATCGTCGTTGTAATAAAGTTCATGTTTGGTGTTTGTGTAACGTGGTTCCTTTACATGCAAATTAATGTTGGGTGCGTTGGAAAAGTTTAATGGTATCTTAATTAGTCGATACAAGGAGGTTGGTGCTTCTTTAGTTGTGGCCAGTATCAAATTTATATCTTCTCTAATAACGTGCAGGGCGAAGTTGGGAAGATTTCATGTAGATGTATTGTGTGTTTCTTGTAAGAGAGGACATAGAACCTACATTGTTTATGGTTTCAATGATTTCTATGAGGAATTGGAAAATAAATTAACTTCAAAATTAATTAAGTAACAATTCGAAATAGCCGTGTAAGGGCGCGCTCCCACTATGTCGTGACGACAGATTATCGTGTCGTTTGAAGCGTTGTGGTTTGTGTATTTAACTGGAGGTGCTCACATATAGGACCACATATAGGTCCACGACTTATTACCAGTGACGGACTGTAAAGTCTACGGGTATAATGAGAATAGCTAGAGACAACAGTCGTCCAACATTAAATTAATCGTCACGACATAGTGGGAACGCGCCGTAACACGTCCCGGAACGGTACCCGATTCACTGTTAAATTCGAGTAATTTTTTTAATTTTATAATAGCAGTATACCCTGTGTGTTTTCATTGCACGAAACCCATCTTCGGCCCACATGGTGTCCGAATCTAACGGAATAAATCCGGACAATCCAACATACTTAAATATCTGCCATAGACCGGAGTCCACAGCCACTCCATGGTCCAGTCCGATTAGTTTGACACTTACACTTTAAATCAGAAAATGTTATTCATTATGGCAGATCTCAGTGAGACTAATTAACGAAATAACAAAGGCAATGATTAAAAATTATAATATTGATCTCATACCTATAACAAACTCACACGAAACTACATTAACTTATAAGCGAAGAAAGTTCCACAATATTTCACGTTTCATTAAAACTGATGTTCAAATGAATATAAAGTTAATTCATTCGTTGAATTCAAACTTTAGACTGATATATGACCACCCTGAAGTAGAACCTCAAACAGCCAGTTATCCCAGACCTCCTCCACCCGCTTCGGGTAGGAAGATTCTTACGAGATAAGAGGAGGTCTGGACTGTTTGGAGGGTTCTAATTATTCTGGTCTGTGTGTAGTATGATAATGAATGATTGAACAAAGCGTTAAGTCTATAATAACGTTGCAAGAACTTTATTAGAACGGTTAATGTACGAGGTGGAGAGAGGTGCTGCGATATCGATGTTTTTTGTCGATGTTTTTGTGAAGTAAGCTTATGAAATGAACAACAATAAATCGTTACAAAAACCAGATCTTATTATTTCCATTTACCAATCATTTCAATAGTAGTTTTACGATATAGATAATGCCTACAAACGTACTTAAAAGCTTAACAGAAACATTAACAATAATTGCCGCATACTTCTCTCTATTTATATTCCATTTTGAAAAATAAAACCACCAATTAATTTAATTAAAACTACACTTTTTCACTCGGCATTAATCTCAAAGATAAATATAACAATTTAATGTAATTAAAACGGCACAATTTCGCAATTAGAATTATCGAGTTAAAATTTATCGACACGGCACAGCACTAGCTGCCGAGCTGCGAGTTGAGTCCGCGTCTTTATAATTAGATAAAGCGGGTAACAATTAAACTTCCCTTAAATAAGCCAAACGTGGAGGGTAGCAATTAGCAATTTCAGGCTGATTATTTTATAAGTATAACAAGAAGGTTGGTTTACTGGATGCGGCAACGGCAATGCAAGGACTGTGTGTTTGTTTGGCAAGTTAAATGGGAGTGTGTCGAAAAGAAGTTTTTCTAAATACTTTGAATGCCAAGGCAATCATTAAATTATATTTATGATTCGTTAATGTTTACTGCTACAGAGGCAGAGGGGCTTTGTTTTTGTAGTGGAGGTGCTTAAAAGTTTTTCAAACAATACGTAAAATTTTCATTTCAAAAAAGTTATGTAAGTATGAATTCCGTATGCAGTAAAATATGTTAAAACATCTCTATCTTACTTATATAATATCCAAGTTGGTTGCACGAACTGTTTACTAAACAACTATGTACTAGGTTTAATAATGATTAGGACCACATCATCCCATGTTATTTGGGGTCGGCGCAACACGTTTTTTTCTTCCAATTTTCCCTTCATTCACTCCTTGCTATCATTTATTCCTTTTTACCTCATATCAGGGCCAAATACTAAAATAAATACACAAATACACTGCTATAAAAACACGATTTTTACCTCAAAAAAAACCTTCCAGTTTCACTTCTACATCCGTGTTATTTCATCCCACCAACGCGGTCGGTTCTAACAAATTTATGCCAGCTAATTAAGATCTGCTTTATTAATTACTTTGGCCAACTCTCTACATTTTTTACTTTTTTCTCTCTCCTAAAATCGTGTCTAATAATCTGTTTAGCGGCTATGAATTTTTGGGGTTAAATAAGCTGATTTGACGTTACTTTTTGGGTCTGGTTTTCAGGAATGGTAATTAATTTTAGAGTAATTTTATGTTGGCGGTTTGGGAGAAACTCTTTATTGGTGTCGCTTCGCTTTCGCTTGCCGTCGGCTTTGTTTGCGTGGAGGTCCTATATTATTGTAACGTACTACAGGGATAAAAAGTATCCTAAATACCGGCCTAGGTCATGTGTCACACATGTCTACCTGTGCCCAAAATTACATCGAAATCTATTCAGCTGTGAAGAAGTTAAATGGTTAATTTCGCGCATGAATTTTGCAAGTTCTGCTAAATCACGTAGATTACCTACGTCGAACGTTAACTCCGTTTTTTGATGGTTTCTAATTTTTTTGGTTTTTTATTACACGTATAGAAATTCTTAAATTTCTATACGTGTAATAAAAACCTAAGATGCTCTGGCGAATTTCAATAAAATATGTGCTTAATCTAAATTATGATGTGTCTGATGAGATGACAAGTAATAGAGAAGTATAAAAGAAGAAGACATGCTACGCCGACCCCAAATAAATTGGTATAAGATGAAGTTCTTATTTAAATTATTTCTTGACCACATTTAGTAATGCCCGATGAATAGTGGCCTGCCTGTCCTGTTGCTTGCACACCACAGGAGCTAATGAACGCTGCTGGTAAAGTTTCAAACTCGTCACCAAATTTTGGGCTGCAGAACAGGAATACCTGATATTAAATCGTCAGCCGCGTTGCACTAAAACCATTTTATTTTAAAACAAGCTAAAACAATTTTTTTTCAAATCACTTACTAAAATTTCATTACGTCAAAATATGCCTCCAAAAACGTCCCTAAACTCAAAACATACGTACAATAAAAATGTTCTAACGATAAAACTTTACAACTTTCCCCTCAGCAGTTATCAAAACAGTCAAATAAATCCGAGGAGCGTTTTAAAACTTCAAGATGTTCTCGTAAAAACTCCTTGCATAATGTATAGGCCTTTGAATTTGTTATTATTTTCGTTCCTTAAATATTTTGGAGCTTAATCATGGTTTTATCCAGGTGGAAGTGACTTTGCGTAAGGTTGAAATATTTCATTTTTATCACAAGCTGATAGGCCAGAGGCGCGCGCGCGCAAATTTCATACGGCTGTTGTATTATTGTGATAATAGTAGATGAGTCACCCTATATACATGGATGACTTTTTTTTTGTTACAAATTTTGCAGCTCGTCAGAGAACACATTGTTAAATGATGTTCATTTTGCAAATAAATTTTTACAAACACTTTTACACGTATTTTTTTAAACTTGATGATTATATAATTACATGCTCATTTAATACTACAAATTGGTCTGTTGTCTACTGGTATATAATACTTGAACATTATTGGAGCAGCCTCCACATTTGCCAGGTGACAGACATTTGCATCATTTGACAGTATAAATACATCTTCCTGCTCCCCTAATCGTACGAGAATATAAGAAAAGACGATGTGCAATAAAAATTAACGACTGACTGTGGAGCACATCACTCCCCTTCTTAGAACCCTCGTATCAATCGGCAAACGGATTTGTTTCCTAATTCCTAAGGAGACAACCTACAAGCAACAATTATACAAGAGACAACCAACATAAAATCGAAGAAACGCTCACGAAGAAAAAACAAGCCATTCTAAACTGTATGCTAAGAAAAATACACCTCATTATTCCTTGCAAATAAAGTATTCGCGAAATTAAATCGCAGACTGTTATCTTAAAGGAAAACACACTCTTAGCGGTTGATATAAGACGTTCTTTCGAGAAACACGTCTAAACACCCTAATTCGAGGAGTTTTAATATTCACTTATACAAGGGAAAAGAATTACAGGAAGAAAATGAAACAGGGTAGGTAAATAAATAAAGAAAACGAGACGCCTAGGGCGGCCATGTTGCTACGTGGGTAACATTACGTGTTAGATCGTGCAACGATTCCAATTCGATTTGTCGATAGTCGAACACGATTCCAGGGAAATGACCATCGACCTTTAGAATGTGTAAATAGTTTGAGGAAATTGGTTTACGATGCTTAACTTCTAATAGTAAGAAATTTACGTAATAAGGTTCCAATTGCGATCGACTTTTGAATGCTGAGAACTAAAATTAACTTTAGTGCTGTACTTACAAATTAAAGATAATTTACCGATATCGACTAAAAGGGAAAGCTACACAAAGATTAAGATGTAAAACAGCTTATTAAACAGCTTATTAAACAGCTGTAAAGTATTACAAAACATGTAAATAATTTACTTTAATATGTACTTAAAATTTAATGCTTCGTAACTACTCTATCAATATTCATGAACACACTTGCAAACTATGTTGATTTTCCATTACCTCTCCATATAACTGCTTAAAACATGATAAAAATCGACGAAAAATAATTAAAAAGCTTCTCGGCATCATTTATTGTAAAATAACTGGTATGCCCCGCTTATCCAAGACGAGTTGCGCATAAAAATAACGTTAAAACGCCGGTAAAAGTCACAAAAATAGGCTATAAACCAAACAAACGGGTACAATACATGTAAAAAGTCGAGCGTTCGTCTTTTCCACCGCAGTTAATAATTGATGCCTCAAACTGCCGAGTTGTGTTGCTCATACAAAATGTATGTCCCTAGCTACCCCATGTTACCGCCTGCTTGATGTTGTGTACATAGCATATGTATAGTTAGTACGTCCACTTAACTGCTTCTCTCTAACCTTTGTTATAGCAATTTGGATCGGTTTGGGAAACGAATTGATTGGGTGTACGCGGGGATATATTGTTACGCTTGTAATTTATGGTATAGGAGTATTTGAATGCGGTATACAGCGATTTTTCATGATTTCACATTAAAAGCCAGGTTATAATTACTTGGTGCAATAGAATATAATATAGGAACTGTAGATATATATATTTTTTAATTTTTTGAACGAAAGACGGGGTGTTACTATACTGTATTTCCTTAACTTTTATCTACTAATTATATGATTCTTAAAATCCAATAGATAAAGAAAATATATAAAACTCAACAAGCGTTTTATCTTTTTACTTAAAAATAATACATTCCTGCATAAATAAAAAATACTTTCTACTCTTTAAAAGAATGACAAATTACAATTCCAAAAACTCTTTAAGGAATCAATAAATTAAAACTGATACATTATTCATGTAAAAGAAAAAAAACCTACACGACTATACAACTACAATTAATTTCTAACATAGAAATCGTTACGCAAGAATTGACTGTCAATAGAATCGATAGTTGAAATATACGAGTTTGTCACATCCTTATCTGAGTACACAGATAATCAATGAAGGCACAGATCATAATGCATGGAGCCATTGTTTATGGATGAGTTTAAACTATTACTTACGCGAGAGGTGTAATTTATTGTGTCTCATTCATGTATTGTTTTCATTGTTGACAGATGAACGCTGATTGCATGCAAATGAATGATTGCATGTTTTATTTCGTTCACGTTTAGTTTATAAGTTGACGAAATTAAAATAGGTTCGTCATCGGGGTTACATAATGTTTTGGGGAAAGTTGATGTTTGAAATTTATTTATTTTGCATTTCAAGATTTACCGCCCAGAGAAAAAGAGAAAACAAAACTGAATAGACTGTAAAGGTGTGATCCAATCAGGCGGACTAGACCTCGGACTGAACTGCGGACATCGGACTGTGGCCACCGGATTTCGGACATCGGACTTTTGCAGATAATGTAACAATCAGCCTATAATTGTCTCACTGCTGGGACACAGACCTCCTCTCTATGAGAGGGCGTGGGCTGTATAACACTATGCGGGCCCAGTGCTGGTTTCTAGTATGTCATGTCTTTGAATTTTGAGTTCTGAGGCCGGTTTCTTCTTGATGTCTTCATAGCTTCAAATAAATCGAAGTTTTTTACCACTTATCGTCCAATATAGGATCTTTTTACTTTACAGTTCTCATCTTTAATCATTGTCAAATAATAACTTATTATAAAAGGATAATCTACGGTAGCCCAATAATTGTTTTAACGATCAGCATCCCCGACGGAGCCACAGATAATACAAGCCCATTTGTCATAGATAAAATGCCACTTCATTTAATTTATGTCTCTTGTATCAGTTATAAGGATGTTAGGTTGAATTCATAATGATTTAGATGATTTAAGAGTATCGTTAAGTCTCTAAAATAAATATAGACAGACAGTATAGGTAATTATGTAAATGGAGTATAGACTTTATTAATCAGTAGCTTTTGCCCGCGGCTCACATTATGATCGGAAATTATCCAATAGGAACGTTGTGCTTTAGTCTATAACACCAGAGACCAGGGATGGTAGTATCTTCGAATAAGTGAAAGAATATTAGGAATCGTTTCACTAGTTCTTTAGTTTACAAACTCAGGCACAGGTTGTTTATAATATTGGTATATAGATAGGGTCAGTTTTCATCTGGAAAGAGCCCGTTATCCTGCAAATAAACGATTCTCGATAGCAACCGCTAAAATGCAAGTTTCCACTTAACTTAATCTTATTGCTAAACCATATAGACTAGAGTGGTAGCAAAGAGGAAAACTATCTTCAAACCGACGCCTATAATAACAATTTCCCTGATGATAAAGATTTGTTCAGAACAAACTAAATCGCATTCTTAGACCAACATGAATGCCATTAAAGATATGCTACTACAAACTCAAATGATATCGAAACTCATTCCACAAATCCTTTTTAAAACAGAACACAGGCACAAAACAAGAAATTCTATATTCAAAACTGCGAGACAATGCACGAGGTGCGTTCCGAAGTTGTGTTGGTGGCATCACAACCGATTACGTTCTAATGGACAAGCGGTGTTTGTGTTCGGTACTGATAACGCATGCTCGATACGCGCGGCGCCATGCCACTGATTTTATTATAATAAAACAAAAAAGACTATTGGCCAGGCACTCACGGCCGATGTTCGTGATCTACTGTCTGATACAGGATTTTATTTCGCCTTTGTAATCGTACTTTGATTGTGTTTCGGAACGTATGTTTGTAAAGTTGGTAGCGTTAGTATTGTTGGTATGAATTTCGAATAAAGACTATCTGGCAAGATAAAACTTAAGATTGAATGTAGGTACCAAAGATGTTTAGTTATTTATGTATAACATCGCGTGGTTTCCTCCACTTCAATGAATTAAATGGTTGCATATAGATACCATACCGACAACTATTTTAACAAACAATCCCAAGCATATCGCACGTTGCATCCTTGAGTTATGATTGAGTCGAGCTACACGATAACTGACAAATGCTTGAACTGGCTGGACAGTTCCACTCAAATCTGTGTGGTTAATTCTTCAAAAGACCATTTCAGACATTAGTCCTCATATGAGTTGACCGAGATTATTTCTGAACCATAAAAAACTGGCCCCCAAGTTGGTTTCTGCTATTTCTGTTCAGAGTAGCTAGGTATGAAACACCGGCCTCATCTTGTTTTAAAAAAAGACGTGTAAAAGTGTTTGTAAAAACCTATTCGCAAAATAAAAATCATTTATCATTCGGCTGCGAGTAGCTTAACTAGGAAGAAGAAGAAGGCTACTTGCAATGAAAGCTGCAACTTGCCTAGCCAAAGTCTATTTCAGTGCATAAAAATCGACTCGGCCTTGACTTCAGACTCGACTTTATGCTAATCGAATGCTAACTGATGAACAAAATCGATCCCTGCGAAAGATTTAAAAAAAAAGCCATATGCACAAGAAAAGAAGATTATGATGACTGAAGATGGCGCCGAATAAGAACGAATTGATCCGTTCCTATTTCAAAATCTGTCGTACAAAGGGCATTAGTATTCGGATTCGGTCGATTTAGCGTCTGTCTCTTTGTATTAACCGGCCAAGTTAATGGGCTCTTATCTCTAGCTCCTTGTTTTTGTCCTGTTGTGTATTATTAAAAGTCGGGCTATCTGCTAACGAAGGTGGACGTGGCTAGGACCACTGCCGATAGGATTTGCTTCAAATTTACTTGATTAATTTACCGCCTAATGTTTTTGACGGGGCTAGAAACCGACAGATTTGGTAAACGATTTTGAACATAAATAATGAGCTATAGTTTTAAGTATTTTTTAGCGTCCGCTTTACAGAACAATTTATTAAATGATTCTGTTATGTTACAGTGTTTTCCGACTAAATGTAAATAAAAAAAAGCTTTATAATAAGATGGTCCTTTTCTACTCTTTTGCAATAAATTAAATTTAAGATGTGTTTACATAATGTAAAACATCACACAATCGCTAAGTATGACATGTATTCAAATAAATCTTATTTAATGTTACTCTCAATTCAAAAAAGGAATCTAATGTTCGAAAATATTTGAAAAAATACTAAGAAGACACGCAGGTATCGTTTTAAAATACCAACACATAAATACGATGTAAACTGGGCAAAGGAATTTTGGGTGGAGCCGCACTTTACCGTATTTCCGAACGGAGATTTGAAATAAAAGACTCATTTAAAAGATTAGGATAAAGCACGATCGATTTATTATGAGGCTTTCAATATATTTTAAAACTGGGTTAGGGTAAAATTATTATGTACTGATAGGAAGGGTTTTTGACAAAAGTTCCCAAAAAAATGAAGCCTGGAGTCAGGACTATCTTAAAAAAACCGGCCAAGAGGGGGTCGGACTCGCGCACGAAGGGTTCCGTACCATTATTTATAAAAACGAGCAAAAAAATCACTTTTTTTGTATGGGAGCCCCCTTAAATATTTATTTATTCAGTTTTTAGTATTTGTTGTTATAGCATCAACAGAAATACATAATCTGTAGAAATTTCAACTGGCTAGCTATCACGGTTCATGAGATACAGCCTGGTGACAGACGGACGGAGGGACGGACGGACGGACGGATGGACGGACGGACGGATGGACAGCGAAGTCTCAGTAATAGGGTCCCGTTTGACCCTTTGGGTACGGAACCCTAAAAAGCGAAAGTTTTTGATACAACCTGCCTGATAGACAAAATAATATATAATAATAATTTTAAATTAAAACGTCTTATTTTTATGAAATCAATTAAAGTCATCGATTTGACATGGATGCTTTATTAATAAGTTTGTCAACCAAACAGAATTGCAGTTAGATAAAATTAAAAATAATCAATGTGAAAATCTCACGTTTCGCAGGTTCCGTTAAAGAAATCATTTTATCGCAACTGAACTGTAATTTGAACATTTCTTTACATCGATCGCGGTATACCGCCTTATAAGGCTTATTGTGGTTGAACATATATATATTTATTTCTATTTTCTAGACTACATTCAAGCACTAATAAAATTAAGTGCTTATTTTTGTGGTAGGAATAATGACATGCTTCAATGGCTATAAATTTTACTGGCTGCTGCGGCCTGCCACTTTTTTCGCGTGGAATTTTGATGTATTATTAAGGGATAAATTATAGATATATTCCTCTGGAATCATTCTGTTTATTGATGGCAACCGGATCAAAATCCGTTGCGTATTTAAAATGATCTACGCGTTTAGGAAACGACTTTTGTTTTATACTATGTTAAGAAAATTTTCCTTTATATAAATAACTGTGAAGCATTATTGCATATGTATTGTTAGAATTAGGATATGCGAGGTCAATATACAGTATGATTTTGTAATCGACTTGACAAAAAATATTGACCGTCTCTTTAGTGTTATAGTCACAAGCATTTGCTAAATGTGGGTTTCTGAATTTGCAAAATCGGGTAAATCAAGTCAGGTTAAGTGTTTTTTGGCTTTTCGTTGAGAATTATACAGGGTGGAAGCGACACCGACGCACAAATGGTTACCCCGTATTCAGTCAATCATTTTGAACCTTCACCTCCACTTTAATTTCTGTTTTGTTGACATTATTTGGTTTATCATCATCTGCCTAGCCTTTTCCCAAACTCTCTTGGGGTCGGCTTCCAGTCTAACCGGATGCAGCTGAGTACCAGTATTTTACATGAAGCGACTGCCTATCTGACTTCCACAACCCAGTAAGTGGGTAATACGATACTCCTTGGTAAGACTGGATGTCAGACTTTTTTGGCTTCTGACTACTCGTAACGACTGTCAAAGATCTACAAATGACAGCCGGGACCTACGGCTTAACGTGCTTTCCGAGGCACGGAGGAAACTCGGTATGTAAAGATGGTCACCCATCCACGGACCAACCTCGGCAAGCACGGCTTAACCTTAAAGATCGACCCGGGCGGCTGTTATTATTTAGCCACGAGCTCCTCATTATTTTGTTTATATTATCCTAATATTTTAATGTATGTAACAATTTGCACGCCGTAAGGTAGACTGCAGCCGATCTCATTAATTAATGTACAACATCTTATACCTGTACCAGAGGAGCTCGTGGCTAAATAATAACAGCCGCACGGGTCGATCTTTAAGTTTAGGCCGTACTTGCCGAGGTTGGTCCGTGGATGGGTGACTATAATTACATACCGAGTTTCCTCCGTGACTCGGAAAGCGCGTTAAGCCGTTGGTCCCGGCTGTCATTTGTAGATCTTTGACAGTCGTTATGAATAGTCAGAAGCCAAAAGTCTGACATCCATTCTTACCAAGAGGTATCGTATTACCCAGTTACTGGTTTGTGGAGGTCAGATAGGCAGTCGCATGTAAAATACTGGTACTCATCTGCATCCGGTTAGACTGGAAGCCGACCCCAATATAGTTTGGGAAAAGGCTAGGCAGATGATGATCTTTTACCTGTACCTACATTCATAGCAAATAAAGTTCTGATTCTGAATCTGAACCTGGGCATAGAATTTTTTATCAGTTATTTTAAAAAGCAGCTGTTACCTACAAAAGTGTAATACTTACACGGGCAAAATGTATAGAGCAGCTGTTTTTATTTTTATTGTATTTAATACGTGGTAACGGTTTGTGCGTCGGTTTCTCTTCCACGCTGTATAGTAGTAGTACTTACCAGTCTACCACGCGTAGCATGACCACTGTAGAAACGGGCTATGTCGACGGAAAACGACAAAATGACACATTTTCATTGTCTATCTGTCATTATGTCTAATTCTTTCGTAGACAAAACTCGTTTGTAGGGTGGTCATGCAATGCGTGCAGGCTAGTCCGACAATGGTAAAAAGCTTGTATCCTGTCATATGAGAAGAAACAAAAGAGAAATGATGCATGCTAGCTTATGGTCATGCTAATTAAATGTTACTGAAACTCTGGATTACTTTCGCCATTTTTTTTGTATACAGCTTCAATCGATCAATATCCAAACCAGAATCTACATTATCTATGGTCAAAGATGACTTTATTTATGGTCAAGCTAATAGTACCATAAATAAAATGGTGTTGCTAGCTAAAAGCACTTAAGAAACACGTGTTGGTTCTATTGATTGAATGGTTATAATTAATTTATGTTAATCGACGATTTCAATATAAGATGGCATGGAAATTGATTAGAATTATCATAAGAGACTTGTTTTCTACTTGTAACCAGATTATTTACGAAATTTAATGAAGGTTATTGATAGATATTAAGGGACCGTATGCTTTGATCTTATATTCTGGCCAAAGCTTAGGTTGTCGTCAAAAATGTGGGTTGCAAAACAAATTAATGTTTGTTGATGAAGGGCAAATTTCACCATCGAAATACATCTGTACGTCGATTCTGTAAAATTCAGACGACAACTCACATCCCACATCGCTATCCACTGTCATTTCGTGTAAGGTTCATAATGACCTTGATTTTGTAGCCAAGGGAGCGTCGAAGTGACGGGGGAATTACCTTACAGAATGCCACTTCTTACGTCATCTCATACTTTATCTGTCAAAATCTCCCCGTTAATTTAGTTCAACTCGCTGACACGCTCGTAGTGGTGGCGCTAGTGTAAATTCGAATTATCAACCGGGTTTTTAGAATGCCAATCAAGAAACTCACAGTGGATTCAGATTCGAAGTTCTAAGTGAGATCTTACAGAATCACACCGCTGAACTGCGTTGAAGAGCTGCCGGTGGAACCATTATTGATAAATATTGACACTAACCTAGCTTTTGAATGTGACGATCACATTCAGTTTTGCTGGTGATTACGCCCTAAAAAGTTAATATAAATTTGATTACATGACAATTTCCCTTCTCAAACTACTTAGGTGTATTTAATTTATGACTCCAACACGTTATCATAAAGTAACATTTTACGTTGAACACGCCATTCAGTTTTACGATTTGTAATTAAAACCAAATACTCAACTGATCGTGTCATACTCTCCTACTTAACATTTTACTGCTCAACACTATTAGGATACAAGAAAACACCAGTTTATCAGCGACCCCCAAACGTTAAAGCCATGTAAGAAATCAGAGATCAAGTTTTATGGGCACGAGAAAACACCACTTTTTAAAGACCTTGAAATGCTAAGGGTATTCAGGAAACCAAGGGTCAAGTTATTTGGACATAAGTAACTTGTCTTTAGTTATCTAAATGACAACAAACTAAGAATGTTGACGCCTTTACTAAAATAATTACAAGTATTTTAAGTGTAGATAAATTTTTGTAATCGAATGTACATGTATTTTCTTATCAATAAAATCGTCTGAATACATGTTGGGAACATGCACTTTAGGGAAAATTAAGCTATTTTTATGTAAATGATTTGAAAGTATTGGAAACATTGATAAATTAAATAAATCTTATGAAACTTTATTTGGGTTTTATTAATTACATGCATCGTTTAGATATAGATTATGGCTATCTTTGAGACGCTGAAGCAGTATAGCACTTTCTATGCAACCAACAAACCAACCATTTTAGAAATAAAAACCGTAAAAGATTTTTCCTTCTTAATCTAAACTGGGATTAGCACTAGACACGTTTACCACAATATGTCAGGTAGAAAGGAGTTAATCTTTCTTACAAACAAAAAAAAATATTTTTGCTTTAAAGTCCCTAAAAGAATTAGAAAACGAAGACTGCAGTACATCATGATACAAAATTGTAGGTGTTAGATGAACCCGCAAACAACTCTTATAGTCTAGCAAGGACTCGTATAGCCGACTGAAGTGGACCCCAAAACCTAGCGTGTCGATGATAATTTAAATCGAGGCAGCCCTAATTTTGACGACGAGTTTGGAACTATCAGTAGCGTCCATCAGCTCCTGTGATGCACAGATTTGTGAGCACCAGGACAGGCAGGACAAGATATCGAGTGTCCCATCGTTTGTGGGGCAACACCACATTTGCACTCTAGTATTAGTCTCTATGAATCTCCACCTGAACAGGTTTAATAACAGTGATATGAACCAGTTTATATGGACTGTCCTCATCTCATAAACGGTTAGCACAAACTGGTACTCATTGATGCCCACAATCTGTCCATTTAATTTTGATCAAACCTGAAGGGCCCTTAAACAAACAAAACAGCATCATCACTCACCTCCACTTCGTCCGTCGATTCTGGAACCACGTCTTTACTTGCGCATCAGTCATCTTCAAGGTCTTCGCCAGGCTCGCTCTCTCAGCAGACGCCAGGTACTTTTGTTTGTGGAACCGTTTCTCCAGCTCGGCTATCTGGAGCCGGGTGAAGGAGGTTCGGGGCTTCTTCCGCTTCGGGGGCGTTCGGTTTTGGTAGGGGTGACCGATCCGCCTTGTGATTGGGAATGATGCTGAAAAGAGGTTTGGTTGGAGTTAGTAACGTAAATGTTTGGGAAATTTTTAAGATGTTATCAGCCGGTGTTATCAGAATTATTTTAATCTTATTTCAGTCTGAGGAAAGGATAGTGCTGCTGAGGTAGTCAAATTATAGTCTCTGCAGGCGTAGCACAAAACTCGTTTCCTCTCGCACTGAGGAAACGAGTTTTGTCGACGGAAGAATCGACAAAATGACAGATAGACATTGACAATCTGTCTTTCTGTCGATTCTTCCGTCAACATAACCCGTTTTCACAGTGGTCATGCTACACGTGCAGGTGTAAATGAAATCTCTCTGAAAATGTTTTCAGTGCAATGAAATCAGAAACAGCCTTTTAAAGTTAATCCTGTATCTCAATTGCGTGACACACTTTCTGTCAACATTCGAAGGATTATGAAGGAAATACCGAATCTATTGTTTATATAAATGTTTAAAAAAATCTTTTATTTGTTCATCTTATATTTGTTTAAAAATTCTGTGACCGACCACGTAACAACTTAATGTTGTTGTTTTGTTAAAATAAAATTGCTTTAATATACGTTTTTGCTGTTAAAACTTTGAAGGATTGGTGGAAAGTATCTAATAATCTTTAATTTATCAAAAGTAGTGGGATAAAAATCACATAATTAAACGACTATTCAAATCTCTGAAAAATACCCAAGTAATTCTGAATCGTCGCGAATTAGAGGTACATAATAACCATACCTAAAAAGAACAGGTTTATTTCAAGAAATAAACAATGAAAAGCTGTTACAATTATGAAGACCCGTGAATCACTCTTATAAAGAAACAATAAAAACCAAATGAATAAAAAGTAATTTAAGAAGTGTATTATTACTTCCATTCATTGTTCTTTTTATGACTCAATGTTTATTAAAAACAAAACCTCTTAAACTAGGTTAAACTGCCTCCGTAATAGGTTTTATATTATTCAAATTTTGCTACGTAACGTTTATTATCAAACTGAAACCATCAAGCAATTACACCGATTACGACTCTTAAACGTGCATTTACATCTTATCTTTGTAATTGAAATCACGATTTAATCCATAAGAACAATTCAGATCGAGAATTATATTAAAAATGTTATGAATAAATAAAAATCTCATTAGAATATCCATTTATAGTTTCTATGAAGTAGGTACCATGTATTATTAAGTTTTGATTACATCGTACTATAATCAGTTTTCCATCCCTGATAAATGTAAAATTACATGTTCATCATTATTCATGGAAACACACCTTAAAAGATTGACCATACACAAACCGCAAGCTATCTTACTTTTAAAAAAGGAAGCGGTAATCGTTACAAATCGTTTCAAAGTAGCTGTTGCACGTTCTCTTTTTCAAAATTACATCCAAGATGGCGGGCGTAATCACGTTTTAAAAATTCGAAACTCAATAAATTACTATTTAAATGGCGCGTTCCTATTGGTTGAGCGATCGGTAATCGCCGGTGTTTTCCGTAATAGATCGATTTGCATTAAATGATCCGTGAGATGAGATCATGTCGTTTATAACTATATTGTTTTCAATGTCATGTCCATATTATAGTACAATCAACGTAATAGTGTATTTATGTCCATTTACTTCTATAATTTCGTAGCAATCTATCTGTCTGGTTATTTACTAGACCGTAGATAAGCTGGGCATTTATCATAAAAAAAAACACGTTTAATTCCGAACATTAGTTGAAATTGAGTTGATGCTAAATTATTCGTCTAAAAACTACAGGCTTGAAAGCGAGTAATAAAACATTTCGCCCTCATATAATTTAAAAAGTAACCATTGAAAAGGTTATATATTGCAGGTTATCAACGATTTATTTTCTAAGAATTATTATACCTTTTACTGACCTTTGATTAATTGGCCATTAAATTCAACCCTGTCAAGGATTTAACACTTTTTTGTGGCGGTAACACCTCGCGACATACACACTGCGATAAATTCATTGCACTAAGTACTATATCACTACTTCCCTATTCTGAATTAAAAATACATTCATAAATTCTTTTCAAATATGGAATCGTATTAAACGGCGCGCTCTCATTGGTTGGCCGACAGCGTAATGGCCGCCTCACGTGACCGCAAATTATGTAGCAATTGCTGGGGAGTAACTTGGTCGTAGTTTAAGATTGTTAGTGACTTTTGTTCCCCCTGCAATTTAAGTTTAAAGGTAAGGCGTTCGGTTTATTCATTTCCCAGTGCACGAAGTACTTGTGCTTATGTTTTGAATTTTAGAACGCTTTCTTTCTTTGTTTTTTAAGCCAGTATGCTTACATGGTAACTACTCGTATATACCGAACAAATAGTAAATGTTGTGAGGTTCATGTATGGAGGTTTTAAAACTTACTTTTTCACAAGTTTCGCATCAGCATTTTCCTAGGGCACTCTTCAAAATTTCATTGATTCATTTACCCAACTAATATTTAACACAAACCAATAAAACATACAAGAAAACAAACTTTAATTTCTTATACGCAACAACTTGAACCCCATCAAAGCTTCTAAAACAAACCATCCATCTTAAAACCTTCAATATCCAGCCCAACCTAACAATATGACCCACAGCCGCCACAGAACTACATAAAAACGATTAGCTACATAGTAAAACGAATTTCCCGTCCGTCGGTATCAGGGTGGAAAAGGGTGAGGTAACAAGATTCCCCGGGTCGTAATCCGGTTAAGGGTGGTATGATTCATGCGTGCGCCCAAACTGGCGTGGTTTGTGTTACGTGAGTGCGAGTTCCAGAATAAGGACGTTTTGAGGTGGGTGCGCAGTTGTAGCGTTTTGGCGGATATGTCCACCTGCCTTTATTTTAATTTTTTAATGCGTGTAAGACACTCGCTTAAATTTTTGTATTTCGAACTTGATTCCTTTGATTCTCATTTATTTTATTGTTTGTTAGCAATGTATTCTGTGTTCATTTACTTTTACTACTTTTATTGCATGATAATTATCATGTGGTAATTCGAATTTTGTCGCTTAGAATCTATCAAAACAAAACAAAATAATTTAATCAAATACCACTATATTTTGGACTTAAAAGATTTCACGTAAGCACTAAAATACTCTTTCTTTATAGAAAAAACTCCTGAAAATCAGGTTCTACGTGCGAAGACAGAGAGTTCTATTTTAAACTGACTTCACAGGACAAGACGTTGAAAAGACTAAAGCGTTTTAATGGCTATAACCTAAAACAGAACTATTTGAAATAGCATAGATGACTAATCTTGAGTTCACAAGGCACATTACTAACCAACCACCAAGTTTATCGCACCCTAAGTTGACATTAAACTAAACATTGACATAAAATCTAGGTATTAGTATAATTTCATAACATTTGAACTGTTATAATTGTCATCATGACAACTTATTTCAATAAAATCCAAGTTATTATAGCTGTCGACTCCTACGCACTAAAAATTGCTAATTCATTGGTGTGTCGACTGTCGATTTAATCAATAATGTTGGTACTTTAAGTCTACCATTTTGTTCTTGGAATAATATCAGCATGTCATTGTATAAACGGCGAGACATCAAGCGTTACATTTCCAAAATAACATGGCTTTGTTTTGTATAGATTTCCAATAAAATGACAGATCCGGATAAACTGGTTTTGTTCAGCTTGATTGGTCGCCGTCCAAAAGTTTCCGTAGTCAACTATGAATCGAACCTGGCAGCCAAACCAACGAGGTAGTCATAGTTTAAGTCAACTTATTTAACTACAGAAAAAATACCAACGTTAAGTGAATTACTTTACCTACATACATACATATGTCGGTTCTCTTGTTTTACTCCGTAAGACGCTTGTTTTCTTGTTGTTGAACCTTTCTCGTGCAAGCTGTTGTCTACATATGGCTCCTTTACTGTTTTACCTGATCACTACATAGCAAACACATGTCTTTCTACACTAGTGCACTAAGTAAGTAGTAAACGCTACAACGATTGTTAGAACATCAAGATTTTCATTTTCTTGAAAAACGAATTCTAATACTGAGTTTTGTGCCTTCCCTAAACATATACTTCTTTATAATCATTTTTCGCAACCATAAAGATTTCCACAATAATTTACCTCATCAGGAGAAGAACAATTAAAAATCATAACCCTTAATTTTTGAAACGAAAAACCTAATTACGTCAGTTATAAAGGGAGAGAAAAATTAAGGAACAAATTAACATTGAAGGGTTTAACCGTCTGGGGCGAACCCTTTATCATATAGCCGTGTAATCCAACCCTACGCGCTTGGGGCAGCCCCACTCACTGTGAATCACATTTATTTATGCCGTTTTATTGAAACCTACAGTTTGTGAAAAAGGTGTTTGATATTATTTTTATAAGTAACACACTACCTGTGCCGCGCAACTTCGTCTGCATCACATTTTCCCCGTTTTCGCAACATTTTTCGTTGCTGCTCCGCTCCTATTGGTTGTAGCGTGATGATATATAGCCTATGTCCTTCCCCAGGTTGAAATCTATCTTTTTGCCAAATTTCATTAAGATCCGATCAGCCGTTTAGTCGTGAAAAGGTAACAAACAAACATACAAACAGAGTGACTTTCGCATTTATAATATTATATATAATATATATATAGTATGGATGGATGTTTTTAATGCCTCGTTGTATGCTGAGCATGAGTTCCTGGGTTTGATTCCTTGGTAAGGAAAAGTGTTTTTGAGTTTTCTTTTCAGGATTTTTTCAGTAGCAGCCACGGAGTCTGGATCTATGCCCGATTGATGCTAATAGACCCTGATACTATGACATGGGACTTAAAAACATTACTGACGAAAAGTGAGTGTGCTATTAGGTACACCTCTGTCTATACCTTTGGGGAAACAGGCGTGATGTCATACATGACATAAATGAAATATTTGAGCTTGGCAACTAAAATACTCTAGTATTTATAATAAGTTATGTCAAAAAGGTCAAACCCTACCTAACAAACTAAATTGAGGAATTGTGGTTCTAGGTGTAAATTAACCTGAGATATTGCTTTACCTCGATGACCTTCATTTGTACCGGTTTATTGAAGTCTATGGTTAAACTACTAGAAGATTGTCATAAGACGCAATGAGCACTAGTGCTCAAGATCAGTACATCCAAATTTTTTGTTCTATATTCTGAGAGTATAAAGTATTTTCAAGATGTTTGTAAATACATACTGCCATACACAACACTTCACTTTAAGTGAGACAAATTCTCGCTCATATTTTCCTACAAATCCGCCCCCAAGCGAGGGAAGTGAAAAAGTAAGAACGGGAAGACGAATGCTTGACGCCTAATTGGACGCAGCCGTCACGAGGGATTACATGGAGTCACTCCATCACTCCTACACTCGCATTTGTCCGCGCCTCAACCACTTATACACACTGTGCACCAAAAATTCAACAGTAGACAACGAAAAAATTTAACACCATCAAAAATTTACTGATTGAAATGTTCCCGCCATCTGCATACCAAATGTAACTACCGAATCGAAAAAAAAATAAAAAGCACGAAAAATTTTCGGCAATTTTTTGCAAATCAATTTGCGCTCCGATCATAAATTTGCAATTATCCGGTCCACTGCAGCACCGACAATGTGCACCGAGAGTAAACATTTACAACACAAACGAACAGGAATCGGGAGGTACGACCTCATGGAAAATTCATGGGGCGAAATGCAATCGGGAAACAGGTTTAGGCTGCATTTTCAAACGATGCACTCGTTCGCCCGAACGAAAGGCTGACTTTATGATGTTGTGCTTTTAGTGCCTTTGTTCTATGTCGTAATCCGTGTACGATACGTGTTCGTTCTGTTTAGACCATTGTTTTGTTCAGTACAGCAGATTCTGTTCTTTTTTATGTGGTGTATAGCGTGAATGTTTAACTATTTCCTGTTAGATGGTGGTCTTCCTAACTATTGCCTACCATTAGAGAGGGTAATATTTTGTGTACTTTATGTAAAATCTAAGCATGTGATACTTACTAAGCATAAACCATTAAGTTTATAACATTGACCAGTGTCATTGTTAATAATGTTGTTTTAAAACATTTCATGTGCAGTTTACTCGGTTTGAAATGTTGCATTGATAAAATCATCCGACATACTGTCGGCAGTTATGCATTATTGTAATGTACCAACAATGATGTATAATTTTACTAATTCTGTATATATTTACGGAAAATCCCTCTATGTTATTTACGTAAATTGGTTCTACGGTTATTTTATAGTATTATTGCTCAAAGTACATTACGATTGCAATGTAAAATATACCTTATTTAATCATAATATTATCATCGTACATGCATTAAGATATGCAAAGTTAACTTCACACTATCTTTTGGTGCCTAGGTGTTGGTATTATTATAAATTCCTAGACATTATGGTGGTGAACTTTTGTAGTGCTCTATATAAATAAGTCGAGGATAAGTCAAGGAACTAGGAAATAAGGAACACTTCTTTAAATATCAATGCTCTCAAAACGATGAAAGAAAACATAGCGAGAAAACTGCGCACGTTTTACAACGCAAAATTCGTAACACACTTACAGTGGAAAATTGCCACTGGCAATGCCTTTCATTTTGACAGTTCAAAAATATTAATTTTCATGTTTACATAGTCAACCAGATGAGGAGGCAACTGCGAATCCATATAATCATATAATGTTGAAAGACAGTCTGTTACATAATTTGAGTGCAGAACGAAAAACTTATCCTGCACCACAGTTGCATCCAAGTATTACTTCATCTCTTACGCAAATACAAAAACAAAAGCACGTCACAACATTTTCATATCTACCTTATTTTTTTCACGACCCGACAACGCATTGTAACACAAGGAAATACCTCAACAAATGCTCCCACGTTCTTAGGGCAGTCGCATAGTACACTGTGATTACACGCACGCTCGCTCATTTTGCTCATTAAAATTTTGTCTACACTGTCGTCAGTTGGACCAGTGGGCTTGCATGTCACCGCCTAATTGCGGACAATCTAGCATCCGTTGTTCGGTGTTCATATGGGAATTTAGACTTGAATCTGGGTAGAGGAAATGTGGTATGAACAAATTAGTGGCAAAGGTCAGAGTTGTCGAAATATACAAGGTGTTGTTTTGCATCCTCGTCAAATTCAAGGAGGTAACTATGCTAACGATTCTCGTCCCAAATCAATCATAAAATGGGTAGGTAATTTTTATTTTTTTTCATATTTACGGAAATCGGTAAGTGTGAACCACCCGTGTTTTAACCGCGGGGCGTCTGATTTTCGCCCTGTAACCGCGCTTCCACACGTACAAACAATCTCAAACGTTTATTCGATAATTTCTTATTCCCTAAACCACGTTAAGGGGGTTATTCTGAAATACTGACAAACACGAACAACCAAAAAAATCAGCGTTTATTGATAATTAACTAGGTACCGTAATTTTAATTGATTATTTATGTCTTTTGTGACAACCTCCTGAATTTTGACGAGGATGCAAAACAACACCTTTTATGTACCAAAATAAAATAAAGATAATTCGGTAATGCCGCATTAAAGGTTGAATGAAAGGCCCACTTCATTGGTGTACTACAGCTGGCTGCAACTGTTCTCAATAGCAGCCACGGAATCTACATCTAAGCGGAATCAGAATCTTGGTTTGTGCCTGGTTGATGGCAATAGGGTCGCCCTAATTTCACGGGACTTAATCTTAAAGTTAAAAAAGAACGTCGTAATGTGGTTGTACTTTTAGTTACACCTTTGCCTAGTCCTTCTGGAATTACGAGCGAAATGTTACGAAAGGCTTGCGTGCAGCTAGCATCTGAATGTAGGTCATTTTTGAATGGAGAAATTTTGCAATAACGAAGTTAATAAAAAAAATAGATTATGATTAAAAAAAAGGCGATCCTGATTAGTAGTGTAAAATACTGAGATGGCAACTGAAAGATTGGAAAATACATATGAAAGAAAAATCTCCTAAAAAATTTGAATAAGAGCAGAAAGATGAAATTCTAGTATATTCATAAATATCACTATTTTCTCGAAAAACTACCTAAATTCAACGACGCGACCTGAAAATATTCAAACGCAGTGATTGATTATACAAGGTGTAAATCACCTCATCACGAAGCCGTCAACCAAGCATTCTGTACATGAAACTAAGTAACTTTACGCAACAATTATTGCTGGGAAACGACTTTTTTTTGGGGGGTGTTAAATCATGTTATGTGGTAGAACTCAATGAAACGCACTCACAACATTGTGCTGATGGACGGATTGAATAGTACGGGGGTCGTGGAGGTGTTTAAAGTAAAAATCTTACATTAAAAACTTGTATATGAAAAAATACTTGTCAAAAAGTTGGAACTTTGACCCCTAATATCTCCGCAACTAGAAGGTTCCCTGGTATGGTGTAGAACAAAAAAATGATCGCAATGACAGGGAGAACCAGTGCCTTTCGCCTTCGTTAAGAGGTGTTTTACACCCTTTATACTAATGAAATAATCCATTGCGTTACTGGAAGATTATGAAATACATACACAAATTCTTCATTCCTGTAAAATTTTATTTACTGTTTATTTTTATTGAATGTCAGATATTTCAATGGAAATCTAGCCACTTTACAGTCCCGATTACACTGAAAAAAAAACTTTTATTCAACGTTAATTTCGTCGTAACGTAAAATGGTTTTCTGGTAAACTATCTAGTACTTATGTATAAAGTAATCTGTGATACGGTATCGTAAACACATTGTCATTAAATGCTTGTAAACATTAGAATGAAATAATTTTCTAGGCTGTTGAAGAAGTTATTATGCACGGTTCAAGTAGCTAACAGTAAAACTTAAAATTGTGGTTTTCGGGAGGTTTGAAACGGAGTAGATAATAGCAAACACTACCCTACTTATATTATAAATGCGAAAATTTGTGAGGATGTATGTATTTTTGTTACTCTTTCACGCAAAAACTTTTGAATAGCTCAGGATATTTGGCACAGGGATACATAATTGTCTGGAATAGCACATAGGATACTTTTTATCCCTGTTGTACTATCTCGTGGGACAATTACCGAACAAAACTGGGACGATGCCGTGGGCATGAACTAGTAGCGAATATAGATCTGGCTGTTTGTGTATGTGAGTTTAAATGTTTGTAAACGCACCCACGACACAGGAGAAATTCCTAGTGTCCGAAACGTTTTTTTTTTTTAAAAAGAAAAGAAAAAAATGAAAAAGATGAAATCAAAGATTTAAAGAAGATGTGTGTACAAAGTAACGTTTTACGTTTTTTATTCTATGTAACTTACTATAGACAGACAGCAGTCTGTTGGAGTTGTTCTATCATAACAGCTTTTATAACTCTATTGCCTACAATAATTAGAGATATTGCCTAAAACGTACCTATTCTTGTGTTCTATAACGTTGATAAAATACTTTCCAAATGAATTCGTCAAGAAGGTGATTGATTAAACCAACATAAAAAAATGTCTATGCAAAAACACATAAACATACATGCAATACCACTTAACATAAACGGGGATTCTCCTAATCTTTCCGAAGCGAAAGATATAAATTGCAATATATAATATTTTATGTAGCATGGGTCCACGTCTCGGGGGGAGGTGCGGGGTGTTCGCTCACATATATTTACACATTTGAAATATGGCCGGGTTTATAGCATCGCGCGTTATGGATTGGCGATAAAACATATCAACTTGAGGCTTACTTATACTTAAGCTTATGGATTCTTGCGGACTTTTTTTCGGACTATGGTTATAGAAAAGTCTTCGTGTTGATCAGTAAACGCATGGTATGGTTGGTATTTTTAGATTTTATCTTTAGTATAAAAAAGAGGCGTTGGGAAGCTGTTTTATTTTTACTCTCCTGTCTATGTTTAAACGCACATACTTTACAATTAGTTGAATAGTATGTTATTATTAGAAAATATAATTCGAATACCTGCTGTTAATTTTCATTTCAACTAATGTGGGTAGTTATTCCTCTCTATGGTTTATTAATTACAGACATTACAACAGTTAAGACCAAATTAATATGCAAAGCGTTGAGATATCCTTACCAACCGCAATAATTTCAACGCACCATAAACAATTACTGAACTAAAGCCAACCGATTAAGAAAACCCCATCTCACCCACAAAGCGGAGGTCGGGCAATTTCACACATGTAAAATAATATACGAAACGCAACCCCTGAACGTATCATCGCATATTGGTTGACGTCAAATTTTCATAACGCCAACGATCCCGCGTCTCCCCGCGGGAAATGCGGGCGAAGAGGCTTTCGAGGGGAGGTTGGGGTATATTAGACATGTGTATTAGTGTATCGATGATTTTGTGGCACGTTTGAAAGGTAAGAATGGTGCGATAAAATTCGAGCGGAGTGACGACGAAATAAAATTGTGGTGACGTGTCGTCAAACGTTATGCTTTTTGTAAATTGTAAGTACAGCTGCGAAGTGTTTTTGTTTATGTCAGGAGGTAATTGAATTTAAGGGTTTATATAAGTGGTCATACATTATATCCATTTGTTAGACACTAGGTAGATTTACACATGTCTACCCGGTGTAAAAAAGAAGGCTAAATAGTAACATAATTTTTTAAGTTTTCTTGTTACTTAAGGCGGAAACATACTTATGTGTCGTGACGCGCCAGAAGCAAATCGCTTTCATACATTTAATATGGTTAGGGACATATTTGCATGGCGTGTCGTTGCGACACGACACGCCAAAATGTATGAAACCGATGGCGCGCCACGACACGCCACGACACGTAAGTGTGTTTCCGCCTTAACACTTGTTGTAGTTGTTGGTGTAGTTTAAGATATATATACATTTCGTTAGAAGTAACTTGGAAGCAGGTGTTAATACTTTTTAATTCAAACCTACCGACAGCTAGAAAAGTTTGATAACTTTAAAAAAAACATATCCATTTAATTTATTAATTGCATGTAAAAGTAAAACGCCTTCAAAGAAGATTTCCACATTTACAGCATTTTTTAATTAATCCACGACCATGTCACCTCACAAGTACACCCATAAAAAAAATATTTGCATGTTACCTAATCTTATCTTACTATGCAACATAATTATGTCTAGACTAAACTACTTATTACTATTATAAGCGCAAAGTTTGTAAACATACATGTTTGTTATTTTTTTTTTCAAATTATGCTGAATCGATTTGATGACTCTTCGATAAAACTTATAGATCCGAAATACACACGGTCTATAGTTTGGATATAACTAGTTTACAATTAAAATTAAGTAATAAACATAGCTATAAAACTAAAAACATTGACAAACACTCTTTTTTTATGCCCAGTACAGTCTTATCTATAGCTCTTTGATATCAAGATAAAAATGTGTTTAAAAAGCCGTTATCTTTTCATTTACTTTTGAGAATGGTCGCTGAGATGTCAATCAGACTACTGTTAGTAATATTGTGAGTCAATGTAAGGTAATAATATCTTAGATAATAGTTCAATCATCATTGATATCATATTGTATAGTGTATACTATGTTTAATATAGTTTTTATTAATATTTATATTATAAACAAAAGACTCCATCACGTGTGGCTGTGTCGAATTAGCCTCAATTGAAAAAAAAAAAACAATAACATCATTTTCAATAAACTTATATATCAAATTATTAAGCAAATCAATAGTGATAAAAAAACTCAGATAAAAATAAATTTAGACTAGGTGGTCCAATTTTCCCGACGGCGAAACTATTTCCCAAAATAGTGAAACTGTTTTAATTTTTTACTCATACAATGTATTTGCTAAACTTTATTTTTGTCGATAAACTACCCGATAAAATCCTCATCCTCAATTTTTTCGTGCTTTTTTTTTACTTTTAAAATTTATTTATTTCATAACAGAGAACCAAATGAAATACATTACAACGATTAACAAATTAAATAACTAAAACAACACTAGACTATAAAAAGAGCGTCAAAAAACTCATCCTCAACGCTGTCAGCTGGTAACGTGCTCAAGAGACTGGCAGCATTGCCACGTTGTATGGCAATACTTAGCCTCTGGCAAAAGAAAAAGCCAGCCCTTGGGTCACGAGAAGCGGTCATTCAATTAAACTACTAAGTAAAAAAAATACTGAAAAGGCCTCATTCTCACGACTTGAAATAACTAACAACTTACATAATCTTATAAAATAATGACAAATGATTATACCATCAACTCTGCAATCACTTTGGATGCCTTGGCCCAATTTAAGGCACAGCGTTCATTAACAAAATAATGGAATAAAGCAAATTCGTGCTGACACTAGAACGGGGCAAAATTACTATGAATTTAATGGGTTCAGAGTTTTGGAAGGTTGAACTGTGGTTTAGCGTCCGTCGGTTAAAACCATTGAATCATCGCGAATCTATGTTTTTGTAGTTTTCACGGACAGCCGCCTAATTATGTAAAGCAATAGGGGATGATCACATTTTTATTTCTTTGTCTGTTGGGTAGATTATTGAAAAGTATTGGACACGTATTTTTTCTTTTTTCACGTAGTCATAAAATTACGGAGATATATTAAGTTGAAATGGCGCATGACGTCACAAATGTAGGTAATATTTATACTTACTTGTGTGTGAGTGAGCCCCCACTCTCCAACTTTAATGAGTTTTAACTAAATAATTTTGTGATATTTTGATAAAACAAAAAATACGTGTCTAATATTATTGTATTACCTGTCTGACGGACAAAATAGAATGTCGTTTTCTTTACCCATTCTTCACCCCTATTGTTGTGAGCATGAGGACCTAGGTTTGACTCCCGTGTCGGGCAAAGTGTTATTGGATTTTCCCATCAGGATTTTTTCAGCCAGGGAGTCTAGATTCTTGCGAGGTTGGATGGTAATAGGTACACCACTGCCTAACACTTTGTGGATTACAACGATGACATTACGTTACATGAAGCGGCTGCAGCTTACGGAGCGGGCTTGCGAGCCGCGCGGGTGCTCTGCCTACCCACTGTTGTAGTAATGAGGCAGAATAGCGTCACGCGGCTAACAGCTGATAGGCCACAAGAGCGCGCCCGTAAATTTCATACCACTTTTGTTATAATGTGATAAAACTTTTTTTTATACCTATTCCTATATTTCCTATTATTAGCTATATTTATTAAGAAACTTCTTAGGGAAAGTTATTTGTTATTATGAGTAGAATCACGTGTTTAGGTATCGGTCACTAATTACCAGTCACCCTATATAGAAGATAATAATTTAGATTTTTTTATTTAGATAATATTTTTTCAATACGAACCAGGAGTTCCCGAGATTAGCGCGTTCAACCAAACAAATCAATTTTTCAGCCTAATAATATGTATAGGTAGTATAGATTTTCCACCTACATTCTATAATCCTAATGTGTGTAAAAAATGTACGACGCGCTTTAGCAAAAAGCAAAAAAAAATACGGAACTGTCGTTGATTTCTTTCATATGGTATCAATAGGGGATAATCCTATTTTTTTTTCTTTGTCCGTCGGGTAGTTTATTGAAAAGTATTGGACACGTATTTTTTCTTTTTTCACGTGGTCATAAAATTACGGAGATATATTGAGTTGAAATGGCGCATGACGTCACATGTAGGTAAGTTTAAATACCTACATGTGACGTAGTAAGCCCCCACTCTCCAACTTTAATGAGTTATAACTGAGTAATTTTTTGATATTTTGATAAAACAAAAAATACGTGTCTAATATTTTTGTATTACCTGTCTGACGGACAAAATAGAATTTCGTTTTCTTTACCCAGTCCGATCCCCTATTAGTTGACCTTTTTACTGCGATTGTTTTACATCGTCAATTCTTCTCCAATAAGATAGACATAACTAAATGGATGAATGGTATTAGATCATTTATCCCCATGGAATGACAGTTTCATGAAATAATAATAGTAATTCAATGGTATGAAATGAACTTACTACAACGACTACAATTTATTATACACCGTGTAAATCACCTCATCACGAAGCCGTCAACCAAGCATTCTGTACATGAAACTAAGTAACTTTACGTAAAAAATATTGCTGGGAAACGACTTTTTTTTGGGGGGTGTAAAATCATGTTTTGTGGTAGAACTCAATGTAACGCACTGAAAACATTGTGCTGATGGACGGATTGAATAGTACGGGGGTCGTGGAGGTGTTTAAAGTAAAAATCTTACATTCAAAACTTGTATTTAAAAAAAAAAAGTCAAAAAGTTGGAACTTTGACCCCTAATATCTCCGTAACTAGAAGGTTCCCAGGTATGGTGTAGAACAAAAAAATGATAGCAATGACAGGGAGAACTAGTGCCTTTCGGCTTCGTTAAGAGGTGTTTTACACCCTTTATAAATACGTACGTTTTACGGCCGCGTATCCTAGTTTATTCAACATAAAACCTGACACTGACCGGCAAATTGCAAAAAACGTAAGAAAACTTGTTTATTGCGGGCCACCCTTAATCAAAAAAGTCAACTTAGAAACAGCTTTAAGGTTGAAGCAACCTTCAACCTTAAAGCTGTTTCTAAGTTGACTGCGGCAGAGCCTATAATATAAGATTTTTAATTGATATTTACGGTTGAAAATTAAAATTATAATCCAGTTGTATGTTATACGAGTTGTATGTTTCTGGTAACAGAACAAATTATTTACAGCGAAATATTACCTAGTTCAATCTTCATCGCTTCAACGTCATTACAAGTTAACTTAATAATCATTTTCCAAGTTCTTTTGAAGCCAAACCAACAGGTTCCACAGCTTTTCACTGCACGCTACAAGTTACAAAGTAACGCTGATTAGAGATTATCAGTAGATTGATATTTAAGAGTAAGCTTACCCCGATATCTTACCTTAAGATTAGATAAGTTAAACCTGTTATAGCTACGATTAACTTGATCTAGTATAGATGATGTTTTACTGTTTTATTAATTGTCTACGTTTGCTCCTTTTTAGGGTTCCGTACCTCGAAAGGAAAAAACGGAACCCTTATAGGATCGCTTCGTTGTCCGTCCGTCCGTCTGTTCTTTTTATTAGGAACGCATGGAGTTATCAAGCTGGAATTTATATCACATATTCAGATCTATTGTTCCTTGGAGCTGTGCAAAAATCCAACTTCTAAGCCAACGCAATCAAAAGATACAGCCGTTTATGTCCCAAATTTCCGCAACACAAACACTCGTGAATCAAAATCTACAGGGTGAACTCAGAATCTTGAAATTTGGTACGAAGCAACGTCTTATAGCATAGATAAAGGAAAAGTTGCGAAAACCGTAAATTTTTAGTTACATCACATAATAAAAATATTTCTAATAATTTAAACTTGCTTTTACTTATATACCTACAGGTTTGTACGGAACCCTCGATGCGCGAGTCCGACTCGCACTTGCGATGGCCGGTTTTTTCTCTTAGTTACAGTAAATTGATGGTACAAATTTTTTTTTTTTGTAAATCAGCACTGCTATATAAAATAACATAACATCACGCCTGTAATCCCGAAAGGGTTAGGCAGAGGTGTACCTATTAGCAATAATAACGATAAACGAGCTATACTTTTACTGCCATTTGTGGCTACAATATGCTTCATTATATTTTTAGTACATCTGACGGTACCTACTTGGCAAGTTACTCAGAATATTTTTAGTATGGCTCGGGCAACTATAGTCAAATAAGTAGTAGGTACTACTGCAACGTTTTTATCATTTAGATCCAGCCTGTCCCCATGCTGTCCTCCCCAGCGACGCCATAAGCCGGGGCCCGTACACCACAGGAGGTGCCCTTAGCGTGTAGTCGCTTAGTTTGTAAGTAGTTTTTATGCCCTGGCTGGAGGCGTTACTCTCAAGGCACCTACAGGATAGTCCGGTTAAGCAGGCGACAACCTCCTAGGTTGAACTGCAAGATGCCATTTATAGAAAAAAAAAAAACTAAGTAACGTTTTTAACGACCCGAAAAAAGAAAAAAAAACTAAACTGAAAGGTACAGGCAAAACGGTTGTTAAATATAAAAAAAAAAAAACTATAATAAAACAGCTCGATGGCCAGTAATTGATGCAAAAAGGTGCATTAGGTAAAATTGTGCGGTAAAATAATGAGACCTGAAGCGGAAATAGGTAGTACCAACCTACCGACCAAAGCTAGAAAGACCGCGGTAAGACTTATTATACTCTCTATTGATTTCACAAAGCGTTCACTGTTTTTGTTAAGGTAACTGGCTTGCCTTTCTAAACGGTTGACAATCAACTAACGTTGTTGCTTCAGGAAAATAGATATAGTTCTTTTTTTTGTATCTAATGATGTCGTTAAATAACCGTTGTTTTAGAGTTTTTGGGTGATATCATGGCGTTATTGTCTAGTGTTTTTTACTTGAAATATTGAGACATCGTGTGTTTCATAATTATGACTTAGGTCTAAAAGTTACCAGCCTACACACATTACATTAATCAGAGATACAAAACAGACATGTCACTAAATTACTGAAATTTTCTCTAGTAACCCGCAGTAAAAAAAAAATTGCTCAATTAGTCCTCCCTTTATTTCAATCTATTTTTGTTTGGATGCCGGAAACTTTGGACCTAATCATACAAATCTTAGCCGGTGCACTGTGTTTGTAAATCGTTGGCAAAGGGAAAAATATTTGCATGAAATAAAAATGTCAGAATCAAGCTGAAATGTAAATACAGAAGCCCGCATGTAAATGGTATAAACCAGTCTTTATTAGCCTTCTTCTGGACTAGAGTCAAGAGCAAACCCACAGAAAACAAAAAATAAGACTAGCATTAAAGGTCGAAATTTTACCAGCGACGTGCGGTCTACAGACTATTCAGGATTAACTAGTTGCTAGAGAAACGACACGAGCAAGCATTGCAGCTAGACTAAGAAAACAGGATCTGTTACCTCCAAAATGAGTCATAATAGGGGATAATCCTATTTTTTTTTTTCTTTGTCCGTCGAGTAGTTTATTGAAAAGTATTGGACACGTATTTTTTCTTTTTTCACGTGGTCATAAAATTACGGAGATATATCGAGTTGAAATGGCGCATGACGTCACATGTAGGTAAGTTTTATACCCACTTGTGACGTAGTAAGCCCCCACTCTCCAACTTTAATGAGTTCTAACTAAGTATTTTTTTGATATTTTGATAAAACAAAAAATACGTGTCTAATATTTTCGTATTACCTATTAATAACATTTACTACGGGATATTTACCATGTGTATTATTTGTTTCGAGTTCCCGATATTTCGGCGCTGTTGCAAACGCCACGATCGCGGATAAACAGAGTTGAGATTATCCACATAAACAGGGTATAAACAGGGTTATAAACAGGGTTGAGAGATGAGTTTATCCGTGATCATGGCGTTTGCAACAGCGCCGAAATATCGGGAACTCGAAACAAATAATACACATGGTAAATATCCCGTAGTAAATGTTATTAATAGTGTTAGTGACCATGTCAGTTTAAAAACTTATTTCGTATTACCTGTCTGACGGACAAAATAGAATGTCGTTTTCTTTACCCAGTCCGATCCCCTATTTGAATGGTTCCCTTGACCTCAGACTAAGTATTGGTAAGATTTTTTCCCTTTGCAATTTTATTTAAATTAATGAATAGTTCATTACTATACATTTCCCTTCATTTATTTTTATGATATTTTTAAATTATTCCTTTAAATACTATCATAAAAACAATAATTATTACTATTATTTTAATTAAATTTAATATATAGGCTTGTTATTGCAACTATTTTGATCGCGGATTCTTTTTTAGGACGACTACTTTACAATGACTTGTAGGTATATTAATAATAAATATCATAAACGTCATTATTGTCTTATTATCACACTTTCACCAAAAGAGATCAAGGGCCGATTTTACAATTGACAGTGACAGCAATCATCATCATTTTTAAAACCTTAACACAGCATGTCTTAAACGCGGTTTAGAACTGCAGGTCGCATACTCTCTGAGCATTGAAAAAAGAAACTGATGTCAAATCGTTCGCCGCCGGCAAGCAAAGCGTAATAACTGCAAATCGACGGAAACTGTTTCAGACGACACGCTTCAAATAACTTGGTTATACAACTGTTATACAGCTACGTTACTGAGCACATAACCATGACATAATCTCACCTACAGTTACAATAACTATTTTATCTGCATTTTGTGTATTGAGGAGAAAATATTGACGTTTATGGAAAACGTTCACGTAACGTGCCTATACCATAAGTTGCGTAAAAAAAGAAACTGCGTTCCAACGATAACAAAATGTTATTTTATATGTAATCAGCCATAAATAGTGTGTGTTAAAATTTTTAGTTTTAGAAATAGACAAAAACGTACTTTTTGTATATTGTTTAATGTGTATACATTGATTTTTCGTGAATGAATAAGATTTTATCTAATGTGTCTGTACAGTTTTGATAGGCATAAATATTTTTTAATTGGTGCAAATTATTTTAAAAGCAGCAGTCCGTTTAATTTTCAAGGTTTTTAAGGTAAGTATGTGTTCATCATAGCTTTTTAATTAATATGCATATACCTATTACTCCTACAAATATTTAAGGATTATGATTCCAAATAAAACTTTTAACACGTCCAGCTAACACCATTTTATAGTTTTAATTACCATTTTCCAAATCCAATACACTGTAATATGAACGTTAAGACAACTACAAAAGGCAGAAAATCTACCTTCTTTAAATTTTCAAATGTTAATCTTGATCTGATTAATCAACCGCAAACTATTTACCAAAACAGTTAATCAAAGATTATGTTAATCTACGTTTAACGAGTCGATAATACTCAAATGGTGTAACGACAAAAGTGTTTCAGTGTTTTAAAAAGCCATAAAAAACTTTAATAGTGCAATAAAAACAATCTCATTGGCGCCGACGGTTTTTTTTCTGTCACTTCTTAAGTATTTCCGATGCACGTACGGATCTAAGGATTTCTGAGTAGCTATTGTCTCAATTATAGTGTGTAACCCTGTTACCACTTCCTCTTTGCCGGTGGTCGCAAAAACCCAAGGGTCTGCACGCGTAGGGATATAGAACAGTTTTTTTTTCGAATATGTTTTGAGTGAACTGACCGAGATGAGGTGAAAAAATTGAAGTCCAGTTTTAGCTTTGGTTTTATCAATATATGTATAGGAGTTATTGTTGAGATTTCTGCACGATCTAGATAACCTTCAGCTAGTCAGTAGTTCCATCACTTTGGATGAAGTAATTTTTGCCAAAAATGAGAGCATGAAAAATATCGATATCCTTGGATAACTTGCTTTATTGGTTCTCTTGCAAATTGTGATTTTTTAATTATCAAGGAAATAATAAATATCCATAATAAACAGGAATTGAACAAACTTTTTCGTAATCCCAATCTCTACTAACCAACCAAAACCGCAAAGCAGATCACCAAAGCATCCGGTTCAATAAGAAAAAGTTCTCGACTCAAATTACAGCGACACCAAACGTGCAACTTAACAACCAATTTTCTGTCAGGATGAGTAACATGACAAAAAAAGTAGTGTCCCCAACCTGACCGGCGGCCGACGCGACAAATTACAGAACGGGGCGCCTTCAATCTCGCCTCGAAGGACCGAAGGACCAAAAAAAAAGGTGAAAAAAGAAATAGTTCTCTAGGTGTGTCATCGGTTCGCACGCGAGGGTAATTGGCTCAGAGGCCGTTGGCACCCGATTTGGACCCTTTTTTATAAAACAAAGAAGGAAAAAGTTGTGTCTTAAATATTACAATTTTCGTTGCGTATTTGTTTTTTTTTTGGTTTATTTTGATTTTGTTTGGTCGGAGAAAACGGTAGGTTTGTCTTATTCACAGGTCGTGTTTATGAGGCATATTTGAAAAAAAAAAATAGTTACAAAGATATTTGGTAAATTTATAACTATGCTTACCCATCGAGAAAGCAAAAAACTGACACTAGACCACGAAACATCAGAAACCCTAGGATTAACAATGGTGCATGCAAAAGGCCAATTCCGAGCACCTACCGAGCTAATAAACTAGTGTTTCAGTTAATTAAAACAAATCAGAAACCAATTAAGCACCGACCGAACTAAAAAACTAGTGTTTCAGTTAATTAAAGAAAAAGGAGTTAAATAATTAACAGCATAAATTAATCTATCCAGGTCAACATTACTGATAAACAGACATATTAATTAACTGAGCATCTACTAATATTTATTACAACTAGTACATTACAGGGAATATGCGACAGTTCAAATTATTTGTTATCAGCCTCATTAACCCTTTTAACTGATCTGACATTCGACATCTCGACTATCATAGATTAGAATTAATTAACACGAATGCTACATCAATCAGATATCTTATAACATTAAATAGACAAGTATCATAATCAATTTTCGCATAGTATCTGACCTTAATTTAACTTCTTATTAGAATTGCCCCTTGTGGCAAAGCTTTAATAAAAATGTGTCAAAACTGTCAACCGTGCCAAAATATCATTCATAATAAAAATCCTTGATTGCTTGGATAATAAAAAAATGTCTTACCATTCAATCTATCCTTAACAATTTGATGTGCAAATGCCGCCGCTGCCGCTTGCCGCATGGGATCCATGGTGACTCCCCAGGCACCCAACGCACCCAGAGCCCTATGAGCAGGCACTCTAACCACCCCAGGGTTGCTCGAGAACCCATACCCGCCACCGATACCCAACCCAGGTCTCAATAACAGTCCCGAGTTTGGATATAAACCTTGCGCATGTGAAAAGTTCAACGGTAAACCAGAATTGTCCTTCCCTTCGTCTTTAGCACTCTCTGATTCAGTGTCCTGATCACTTCTGTCATCACTTTCCCCAGAATTTCGACGCTTGTCTATATCCTCGAATTGTTTTCCTAAAAGCCGAGATATGCTGAAAGGTAGGTTCACCCTCGGTTGGGTGTCAGTCATGTGTTCGTTCGGCGAATCACGATATCTGTCGTGGTAACTGTGTTCTGAGTCTCGGTCTTCGGATGCTATGCTTCTGTCGCAATGGCCCGATAGCCTGCTGTCAGAGTCCACGTTGATCTCCTCTTGATCATCATCAGAGTGCACCGACGACATTTTTAAAAAGTTTTTGTAACTGTTTATCTAAACACTGACACTAGATTTTATGAGTTCACCGATAATTTTCGCAGCTAAACATTTTTTTAGCAAACACCAATTTTAAATTAGACCAATGCTATTTGAAATCCGAAATAAGAATGGAACATACGAACTCGAGTTTCTTATTTGAAAAAAGCTCAGTTGGCGCGCTCCGCTCGACCGCACGCGACCGAATCGTTACACAGTGTATCGGCCAAAACGAGCCAATCAGCAGTATCCCCACCGCTTTTCGAAATTCAAACGCGATAGTTTGACCGCACAAACGCCTCAACTATGCCCGTTGAGTGGAACAGTTTCCAACAAAAGCTTAATACGATTTCCAAACATAAAAACTCGTTTGGACTCACTAACTTAAACAGAACGATTCGCTGCGTCCCTTTCGTGGCTCGTCTCGCTTCAATTGAGTCCCCCCATGATACCATTAACAAAGTTTTTTCTACCTTAACATTAGCACTATAAGGCTTATAATCTTCCAGCAAGAGTTGGTCTTTGGCACATTTTTAGCGGTCTTGTAACAAGGTAAATACCACCAAGAACATTCGTGCGATAGAGACAGATATAAACTTTAGCGAAGCCTTTCAGTGGGTTAGAGTGGGCGGGTTAGATGTCTGTCAGAGGGCGTGGCCTTTTTCTTGTAACGCGTCGTTTAAATCCAGTTATGGCCTGACAAATGGTGTACATATTAAGGGGGGCAATGTTAGGAAACTATTTTTGAATCTTTTAAGACAGTTAAATTATTTACGTTCGGCGGTCGACCGACCTCCTCTATAGTAGACAATGCACTTTATAATAAAATAGATCCCAAGTTTCATGTTATGGCCATAGATAAGTAAGGATAATGTATTGCTGAAGATAGCTACTTTATAGTATTGTATCCGACAGTTGGAGTGGTAAAGGGTGTTAGATTATGGTTTTCTATGATACGGGAATTCTTATTCCTTTTGCTGTTATGGTTGATCACGGTAAAAGGTATGACGTAATGGAATGTGTATTGGATTTGCAATTTCATAAATATTTGAGTTGTGTGTGAGGAATGGACAGTTTTTAGAATTGTTTTGGTCGAAATGCGATCGTGATATTAATCATAATCAAGTTATTCAAAACAATATAATTTGATTAAAAATAAATAAATAATAAGTAAATACTTTTCTAGGCTCAAGTTATAAAATAGAAGAAATTCATCATCTACTTAGGGTGTGAATTTTCTATAGTTTGTTGACTAATAATAATAATAAATAAATAATTTATTAAAAAATATAAGGTATAACGTTACATACAAGTTCTCTTAAATCTATATCAAGTTCACTCATGATTTGTACCTGAACTAGGTAATCCTGTGTTTCAGGCGATTGGAGGTAACATTAAATTGATTAAATAAACACATATAATTTTAATCTTATTAATCCATGTGTAAAAACGTTTTTAAAATTATAATTACTTATCTTATTTACTAATAAAAAAAATAACAATAATACGAACAATATTTACTTCAGCACAAATAATAACTTCTCTGTATCTTCACAGGGCATATAAGACTAAACCTCTTAGCAGTTTTCTCATTTTCTCGGGAATAAAACTTTGGATCTCGGCATTTCTGCTCGAACTATTTCCTGAAGAATTGTTCTTACTTTATTATTTGTACTAGTTTACAAAAGTCTTTAGATTTGGAGTTTGAATAATTAACATGTTTTACACTGGATCGATCCTATGACCAAGCCTTGCGGAACTCCATACTTAATATCGTGTATCTGTGCGAGATCTTCAGTTTCTTTTTTCATCTCAAAATAGTGCGAACTGGTAAGAAGCCATACTAGGCATGGGCTACAATCGGCCAAAAAACTTTTCGCACTTACAAGTGTAAGCCTTTATTTCAAACTTGATAAAAGGCTGATACTAAATCCAAATGAACTAGAACATATTTTTTCCAAATTGTTAAAGGACTTTGGGTTCTCTGTCCGGAATTTCTCAGTAGCCATGAAGTCTAGATTTGTGGTCGGTTCATGGCAATTGGCCGTCCCCCTATTATATAGGACTTTATAAACATAACAGGCGAAATGAATGTGTAGGTACTATTAAGTACACCTCTGCCTAACCCTTCTGGAATTACAGACGTGATGTTATGGTAAATATAATTTTTACCGAGGCATTTAAAACGTTTCGCATATCTCAAATTTCTATCAACAGTATGGACATATTGGCCATGATAAGCTTTCTAGCAGCTTATTTTAGTCCCACAAAATTTTAACTAATCGATTCGAATGATGGAACGTCACTTTGTCTAGGCCTTTAAGACCGATTAGTAGGTCGATGATAAAGAGTCATAAATCATAATTAAGGTTCCTAATCATTGTCCTGCCCTTATTCCAATTTATTTAGGGTCGGTGCAGCATGTCTTCCTCTTCCATACTTCTCTATTACTCGTCATCTTAGCACATTTACCTCTGTTACCTCCTTTCTAAACATATCATCCTTCACACAGTACATCCATCGTTTATTTGATCTTCCTCTACTTTTTTACCTAACCACATTCATACTCTAAACTTTCACGACATTTTCCCCATTATTCCGCTTATAAAACCCACTAGCGTCTTTTTAATCTATCTAAGAATCTATCGACCAGAAAAACTTATTTACAGTGTGATGTTGGCAAACGTTTGATATCGTTACAAGATTAGACTTTTGAAATTTTGACCTAATGCTTTTCGACCTTTGATTAAGAATAAGAACAGGCTTTAAATTCCAGACGCGTATTTGGTACCTGTAGGAGGTAAATGTGGGAATCAATATTCTTCCGAGCACATACATCATGGTTCAAAACCAAACTTTGCAATGCGTGTCGTCGAAAATATTGTGTGGATACTATGCTGCTGCCAGCTGTAGCAACATTATGGGTTGATTGAGAAGCGTGGTGAATAGGGATCCCCTTTCTAATATAGAATCTTGTACTAGGTACCGGTTTATGCTTTTGTAGCTGATAAAGTACATGATAATTGGAAACGTTGGTTATAGGCACGGGAAAAAGTGATTTCCTGATATCATTTTATGATGCCCATAAAAACATCAGCTGAGTTGAACTGAACTGTCCATCGCTTCACAATTTCATCGAATCTCTTCAATTGATTGTTTTGGATAATACATTTTTGGGAGCCTGAACTTACTCACTCCTGGGCAAAGGCTTCCCTCTATTCCTTCCACTTTTATCGATGTTGCGAGAAAGTCATCCAAGGCGTTCCGCCATTTTCTCCTAGGTTTGCGACGAATTACTGACTTTAAATACCTAAGTGGTAAGTTGAAAGTTTATTTTTAATTTAAATGAAATTAAAAAATATTTTTGTGAAATAAATACTCAATCATCTTCGCTGTCTGAAAGTTCAAAGTAAATAAGTACTGAATTTTTTACATTCGATTATATTATTATAATATTTATTCGATTTTCTCGACAACCTTCGACGCTGTTTATTAAAGATTCCGCAAGCGTTCTCTTTAGACCGATTCACCGTTGGACTCTTCGTCGACAGGACGATTATTTTTTATCCGTTTCCCCAGCAGAGTCTTTCACCTACGGACATTTCGCTGACAGAACTTTTCATCCACGTCACTATCGACAACAGGCCTTTCCAGTTACAGAATGTTTAATTGACACGACCATAAACCTATAACTCTTCTAACTACGGACCTTTCCATCTACGGAAAATTCGTCAGCAACCTTAAGGAAAGCGTTAAAAAAATCACATGTCGCTAATAAGATATTTTAAATACATTTGGGTCTATTTAGATAATTGCCATTGAAGTTACATATACTTCAATGGCCGTGTTTCTCGTAACATATTATATTGCTAGCTTATATTGTCCATAATAAACAATCATTGATGATGATTTAAGAATAATTACAAGATATTATAAACGACAGTATCTTTGGGTTGTCATGACTATGTGTAGGTAATATTTTTCGATTACGATATCTTAAATTGAACTTCTGATGTTCGACAATAATAGCTAACTACTTATTCTTTTGATTGCTATTTTTATACTATTATTCGACAACGGAAATCTTCAATGATTAATATTAGATTAGATGCAACCACTGGCCGTCATTTGTAGATGTAGATCTTTGACAGTCGTTACGAGTAGTCAGCAGAAGCCAAAAAATCTGACATCAAGTCTTAACAAGGGGTATCGGATTACCCAGTTACTGGGTTGCGGAGGTCAAATAGGCAGTCGCTTCACGTAAAATACTGGTATTCAGCTGCATGCGGTTAGACTAGAAGCCGACCTCAAGATAGTTTGGGAAAAGGCTAGGCAGATGATTAGATGCAACCACTGATTCTATTCTGAAAACCAATGATGTATTAACTACCTAATACACTTTAATAACAAAGACAGCCAGTTAGTCTAGGTACCGTGATCGCGCGTCCTGGGTTAGTCGAGTCTAGTCTTTCAGCAACTTTTGTAAAAATTGCTGAAAGAGAAAAAATGCAAATTTTGGTGATTTTACATGGGATGTAACTCGAAAACAAAACGTAAGTGAACCTCTGCCTACCCTTTCAGAGAATTCAATCATCAAATTTTAAAACGATGCGAAATACGTCTAAAACTTCAAAAATGCGCAATTATGATTTGCAGCGCCATCTAGTGATGAGTAGCAAATCAGGAAAGCACGTTTGAGGCTAGCGCCATCTAGGGATGATCAGTTAAAATGCTCCACATTACAGGGTTTTGTTCAATGACTGAAATGAAATGAGGTTTGAAAGGTTTATTATAATATTCTATAACCTAATATAATCATAAATCTTCAGTTAAGTCCATTCAGAGTTTCATTATAACAGATTGGTCGCTTGTAATTGTGGTCTGAAATAGGAACGCCATGTCAACATCAGTATTGTTTTTTTATTTGCAATGTGGAACGAAGGCGTTTGAACCCGGCGTTTCCCCTCGAGTTCAAAAAGTGCTGATCCACCTAGTTTGATTGAACGACTTTTAGATTTTGAATTTTTTGATTTCATGCTGTCGGTTAACAATAGATCTAAGATTTTGGCTAAACGTTCTGTCCATAAACTCAGTCAGGCATGTTATCGTATATTTTAGTGCCAGCGCATAAGTATAGGTACTAGGGGATTAGAACGACAATGAGCTGTCAACGTAAACATCGTTAGGAATGTGGATGATTTCTATAATACAAAGCTTTAGATGATAATTATGTAAGAAATACACTTCAAAACTATAAAATAATACTTTAAACGACTACAGGCACGCAAGGATGACCACTGTAGAAACTAAATTTGTCTACGGAAGAATCGACGTAATGACAGATAGACGATAACAATGTGTCAGTTTGTCGATTCTTCCGTCGACATTGCCCGTTCCTACGGTGGTCATGCTACGCGTGCTGGAGAACTGTGAACCATTATTTATCAACCTAGGCAGGGTAGCTTAGGAACATTTATCTACTCGGTTACTGACGGGTGGGCTAACTAAGTAGGTATAGCTATGGAAGCAGAAAATTTTAGTAGGCAAATATTTAAGACTGTCTCGTTGATCTAATGGTCTCAACCGCGATTGCTGAGCATGAGGTCTTAGGTTCGATTCCCATGTCGGGCATAGTGTTATTGGGTTTTTACATCAGGAATTTTAAAATGTAAAAAGTAAGTAAAAAGATGAAAACGAAATAAAATAAAACAAGATGGTAGCCAGCGGTGCTAGCCGTCATTTGTCGCCAAGTCTGCGGCCACTGCGGCTGTTCGTTCACAAACACGTGTAAATTGTAAATTTAAAAACAAAGTATAAGGAAACATGATTGTGTAACGCAGGGAAGTTATTCTGCCTATAAAATGTTGTTTTTAATTAATTTAATTGCGTGCATCATAACTGTGACTGTTGGTGGTAAGTTTTTTGACTATTCCGTAGCAACCGAGGGAGTTATGTTGCTAGGGAGTTTGTTCCGCCACTTCTTACGCTACGCCTCATTCGAATTAATGTCTTTTGATTTTAATTGACTCGAGACTCAAGTAGCTCGTGGCTAAATAGGTACAGCGGCACGAGTCGATCTTCAGGGTCAAGCTAGGCTTGCCAAGGTCGGTATGTGGATGGGGGTCCATCATTACATACCGAGTTTCCTCCTTGCCTCGGAAAGCACGTTAAGCCGTTGGTCCGTTGGGTGTGACCTATGCTATTGAAGGTGCTTTATGATGAATGAATGAAAGGTCATCATTCGTGTGGTCATCTTTTAGTGTGTCAGTCTGCTGAGTCTAGTTTGTAAGCCCTGGCTGGGGGCCTTAAATTCATTTGAGGTCACCACAGGATAGTCCGGCTAAGCAGTCACAACCTTAGCAGGTTGATATGCGAGTGGCCATACCAAAAAAAAAAACAGTCTGCTGAGAACTTAAACAACTGGCAAGCGCTTTCGAGGCGCACCAGCACGCGAATACTGTAGAAACGAGTTTTGTCTACAGAAGGATCGACATAATGACAGGTAGACGATGAAAATGTGTCATTTTGTCGATTCTTCCGTAGACAAAACTCCTACAGTGGTCATGCTACGCGTGCAAACCGTATTTTTATATCGATTTCAACTGGATTGACAGAAAATAAGGAATAGAGACATAAGATATTTGGGATATTAGCTATGACAATCTAATAGAGTAGAATTGAATAGAATATACTTTATTGTACACAGAAATTGAAATAGAACTGTATTACAATATTGTTATGGTTACAATGGCGGTCTTATCGCTGATAGCAATATCTGCTAGACAATCTTTAAATGGACTGTACAAACATAAAACGTAAGCGGAAGGTAGTCAGTGGTGTAGGTACTGCTAATACTAAAAAAATATTCAAGTCAAGTCATAGGTAAGTATACATTATCGCTGATCGAATGCTACGGTGTCATCTCTGCCCGCCGCTGGTTGTTTTACCCCACATAATTTCAATTTACGATAACCTTAGCTATTCTGACTTTATACATAGTTGATTACAAAAGGCTACACATTTGATTAGTCCCATACAATTTACCTTTCTAAATAAAGGAAGGCTCAGAATAAAAAATCCAGGCCTCACATATTAGGTAAACCATAACCTGGCGATGGTCCGACCCTCGCTCGAGCCAGCCCGCGATGTTGTGCCAGTAGTTTTAAATCAGTCCCTAAATAATGATATCATTCAGATCCAGCCTGCCCCCATGCAGTCCTCCCCCAGCGACGCCCTAAGCCGAGGCTCGTACCCCACAAGGGGTGCCCTTAGCGTGTAGTAGCTTAGTTTGTAAGTTATTATGCCCTGGCTGAAGGCCTTACTCTCAAGGCATCCACAGTATAGTTCGGTTAAACAGACGACAACCTCATAGGTTGAACTGCGAGATGCCATTCACAAAAAAAAATGGCGGTGGTCCGAGAATGCGAGAAGTACAAAACCGGACCTTGTAAGAATGCTTGGGGATTCTTAGGTTCTCCAGTAGACGGCCTCCAACTGAATGTTGAATAACCCAACAACGACAAATAAAAGAAATAAAAAAAAACTGTCTTCTGCCGATATGGAGGGAGGTGAAAATTATATTCTTCCTACTCGTCCGCTATTCTTTTCTGATTCATTTCGTTGCCAAGACAGTTAAATTGTTTCTCTAGAACTTCGTGGAGCTTCATTGTCTCGGCGCTTTTCTGGTGCCACGCCGTTTATTCTGACTTTCAGGAGTGACATGAGAACAATGTAGAGTACCCAAAAAAAAAAACGGTTTTGGTGATAATTGAAAAATGTTTTTTCTATCTCCGAATGTTGCAGTTTCCTCAGGAACCATAGACACAACACCTGACAATACGAATGACACCTTAGAGCTAACACGAAGGATTTTAAAAGGACGTCCGGTTGGTGACACGAAACCATATATGGTAGGAATTCTTTTTATAATATAGCTAGTATTTGCGCTACATGGGTTCGATTCTCGGGTCCTAGGAGTTTTTCAGTAGCAACCATAGAGTCTCGATTTTTGCCCGGTTGGTGGCAATAGGCTCACCCCTATTACATGGGAGTTAAATATAACTGGCGAAATGTGGGTGTACTCTAAGGTACACCTCTGCCTAACTCTCTGGAGAATATAGGCGTGATGTTATGCTATGTGTATAACCGTATAAGCGCTATTGTTGCGCTATTCTGAAAAGGTAGTTTTGAGCCTAATTTGGATGAACTTTAAAACAACTGTGTTAAAGGTATTTTTCCGAAGATGATTGCAATTTCAAATCGTCACGTCGCGACAATGTCGTCGCTAAACCGTATTAACGGAACGCAGCAACGTAAATGATATCCATGTTACTTTATGAAAACGCTTTCATAGATGATGACGTTATTGCATGTAACCGTTTTAACGCGACGTAACCTGGTTGCCGGTACCTTCAAATCAGCACCTTAAAATTAAATCGCACATACTCAATACTTTTCGAATTTCGAGCTAATAATTAGAGAGTAGCAACTCTATCTGTCTATGGGTCGACGATATCTTCAAAGTCGCGGGAAACACCTGAATAAGGGACGCACAGAACCGAGAAGTGTGACAAAACTCAAACTCAAAGCATTTATTTCAATTAGACCACTACAGGCACTTTTGAATGTCATAAAAAAAAAAAACGCGAAGCTACAGTCTCAGTCACAAGGCCTATTAACTGTGAAAGAACTGTAGTTGCCCATTCCAAAGCGTAGATCTCTATGGAGAAACAAGGGGAACAGCAGTGGGTGATTTCGGACTGATATGACGTTCATGATGCTGAACTCTGTCTATGCCATGCAGCAAGTTCTCGAGTCAGTTCAGCCAGTGGCCTTTCATTTGCTTTATGCAAATATATCTGAAGACAAGCCAGTCAGTTTGTGAAAAGGCAACTCGTAAACCAGTAAGGTGTTTGAACTGTGCGAAATGGATGCGCCATCGTGTCTAGCGCGCGTTAGTATAAAAAACTGACCTTTAAACTTCCGGAAAACAACATTGCTATGGCTGTTGCACCAATAGGCCCTTTGCGACGTGGCCCTACGCTGTTAGACTCACATATAATTATTTTTAAATCATCTAGTGTAAGAAATTTTAAAAAGAGTTCTGACCTCTGAGTTGGTTTCGGTATTTCTTTTGAGGTATTAGTCGACAAGGAAATGTGATTGCCGTCTTGTTAAAAAATCGTTCAACCAAAAAACTTAAACATAACCTACTGGAATAAACAGAATTTCATCATCATTATCTTATCAAACCCTAATGGCGGGTATATTTTGTCCAGGTGTACTTGAGACCAGCTCCTCCCGTGGATTCCGTAATTACGATCGGACCGGATTGGGTCTGCGGAGGAGTGATCATCCATGAGAGATACGTGCTCACGTCAGCAGCGTGCATTGAAGACGTTAAGCATTTCTACGTCATCTCTGGAACGAGCCAGTATGTATGGATACATGGTGTAAGGGATTTCGACACACAAAGTGGTACAACAAATACAGCACATGATTAAACCCCCAAAATATGGATATTTTTTGTCGGTTACAAAAAAATTCCTACGCGGTGAATTTTTTTGAACAGTAGTTTTTTTTTGTTGTCTATGAAATATGTTTACACCATGGAGGTGTGAATCAAGACTCCACTAAAAGAGAGAATCAACTAAGAATCATGATTGTCGTAGTTTTTTAACCTAAAACTAGATTCCGGGCTGCTCAAGGTGTAATTAGTTCTTAAACTCAAATCAAATTCATTTTCAAGTAGGCCAGATACAGGCACTTTTGAATAGTCGAACAACAATACAAAATAGTGAAGCTACAGTCCGAGTCACTAGACATAATAACTGTGAAAGTACTATGGTTGCCCATTCCGAAACGTAGACCTCTATGGAGAGGAATGGGCAAAAACCTCCATGTACACTCTTTTAAATCAGACCCTTGTTACAAGTTACACACTTGCAGATGGGTCCCATTATCAGACGATACAAATGAATGCGTCAGAAACGGCGCCAAGAAAGCCATATGGAAATGTGTGCCAAAATGTAAGTCATTTTTAACCTATCCATTTAACGTAAGTAAGTAGTGATGTAATTAAGGTCCCTATACCCAACCGAAGTATTGGTTTCCCTCGCTGATATAATTGGGAAAAATTGCTCTGTTATGCATACGTCATGATCGGATAAAATCCAATAGATAGATCCTATGGCTAAGTCTCAACTGGAGAAAAAAGGTTGACAAGTTGAAAAGGAGTCAGAATTCTAGCAGCAAGAGAGCGAGTGAGAAGAGAAAGAAACAGATCCGGACGTAGAATTTCGTAATCATGCAACTATGACCGTATATTTATTTGACCTTCACGCAAAGCGCGAAACAATGATAGCCCTAATATCATCTGCCTAGCCTTTTCCCAACAATATTGAGGTCGGCTTCCAGTCTTACGGGATGCAGCTGAAAACCAGTATTTTACATGGAACGACTGCCTATCTGACCTTCAAAATGCAGACCCAGTACTGCATACGGTACCAGAGTAATACGGTACCCTTTAGTAAGACTGCCACTGACTTGTAACGACTGTCAAAGATCAACAAATGACAACCGGGACCAACGGCTGGGTGTGCTTTCCACGGCACGGAGGAAACTCGGTATGTATTCGGTCACCCATCCACAGACCAACCTAGGCAAGTTGCAAATTAACATGAAAATTAATCCGAGCGGCTGTTAGCCACGAGCTCCTCTATTCTATGATAGCCCTAAAGTGAAGATAATAAAACTTTTTTTCACACAAGCGTACGTATACGATGGCGAAGATTTCGACAACATTCGCTGGATGGTGGGCGACATAGCTGTGGTCAAAGTGGAAGATCCCTTCAACTTCATGAAACGCGTCCGAGGATGTGAATTCATACCTGCCAAAGTAGCGTATAACAACCAGTCAGCAGACCTCGAGAAGTCGAGCTCGTACGCATCCGTCGCTGGTTGGGGAGCAACCGAGGCATTCGAAGATGTAAGCAAGTCATACAAAACACGGTATAACATAATTTCACGCCTGTAATCCCAGAAGGGTTAGGCAGAGGTGTACACATTTCGCCAGTTACGAATAGGGGGCGAGCATATTGCCACCAACCGGACCGAAATCCCGACTCAAAATGAGGGCACCTATAACTCTGCCTAACCCTTAAAGGAATTACAGGCGTGACGCTATGTTCTGTTTTTCCTAAGTAAAAGGAAGCCTAGTACCACACTAAGAACTCACTGAAAACTTAACGCTGTCCAATTCGAGAGCGGCTCTCACTTTAAATTTTCTATAGATAAGTAGAATGACTTTACTAATTCGTGTATAATTTTCAGGCTTTTGCAGATAAAACCGTAAGTACTTACTTACTAAGTTGTGTAGTTAAGTGTCATCATTAGACTATTTAAACCACTGCTGGATGCACTCTCACACGCCATTCAACTCGAAACTTAACTCTGAAAATTTGTGCCTCGAAACTTCGCTAATATAAAAACTTTTTTACAAAAAAAAAACTTCCAAAAAACACTAAAAGGTGGAAAAAAAAAATATTTTTGGCATTCGACTTGTATTTTTACCCTTTTCAGTTGTGGTATCTCTCATAAATACTAGTCATGTATTGTTTTTACATTGTAACTAGACATCAGCACATCGTCCATACGTATGTCATACGTCGACATTTCAAACTTCGACATTCAGTAGTGGAGTCATGGACGATGTGCTGACAAAGGATAAAATGCATAATAAAGAGCATGACTCAAAAGGTACCCAAGCAAACATAGTAAAATTCATATGGAGCCACCGGGCAAGCTCTTACTTCCAAATGAATGAAGAATCATCTGAATCGGTCCAGTAATCACGGCGAAATAGTACATACCTGAAAAATGAACATAAATAATAAATAAAAAGTTCTTAAAATGAAAACTACTGAGCCAAACTATATTAAACTTTTTATGAGACCAAATGGCAACTAATCCAGCATCAAACTAAAGAAAAATCACGCAAATCGGATCATAAACCTCAGCGTAATCGGTGTATAAAAGTAGTACCTATCATTTATACCCGCGACTATTCTCATTAGCAAACAAACCGCCAACACCCCGCGTAGATTTTCACTTCACCTAATCTCAGGGGTCCTTACCTAAGCTTGCCGATTCTGTGTCTGGTCTCCGTATGTAATCGATATTCACCTATTTACAGACCGAACGTGGCTTACGTTGCTTTTCCTTGAGCTGTGACCCTTGTAACTGCTATTATTTCGCCACTAGTCACCCGATAGCTCTCACAGAGTAAAATCTTAAGACTTGATTGTAGGTGAGAACATCAGTAAACTCGCCGAAACTTTTGGAAGCAGAAGTTCGGTTGATGTCCAGTAAGAACTGCAAGAAGCGCTGGGAGCCTCGCTACCACTACGTGATCGATGAACACATGGTCTGCACCAGAGACATCACTGACGACGAGGCCATAAGTGGCATTTGTGCGGTCGGTATTGTTTATAAGTTCATCAGCATTTGAATTTTAGGGGTATTACGAAGGAACCCCTAGCAATGCGAGATGATTGCAAGTGGAGCATAGCTGTAACCGTGTGATTTTCAAAGAATTAAAAGACAGGTGTTGACCGTCCAGCAGCAAGATGGTGAGACAGGTCAAAAAAGTTATAACTTTTCCTGCCTGATGCCACAGACTTAAGATAATTTTAAGATAATTTTATTTGTCCAAAACATTAGTATACACACACAGAACATGCAAGATGTTACATTTACTTATAATTATTACAGCCATGTTTTACCTTCACGGCGTATAAATACTTATAAGATGGCGGACGCTACCCAGCATCAATTGATTTTAAATTCGTCCATTAAACACAGCACTTAGTATGTGCCTACGTAATAAATTGTAGCGTACAGTAGAATCATTCGCAAACTAAATTATTTTTAAGGCTAAAAATAAGCTTCTGTGTACTCGTAATACCGCGTAAACGTAAACGCGCGCGCTTCGTACTTTGAACTCTGCGTAAAAACTTTTATCACAAAGGATCCTTTTTCTTCTGCCTCTGGATTGGTCAGGTCGGAAGGGTGTTAAAAATTTTAAGATTGTGCGCCTACTAAAACAGTCAGTGATGATAGTGATGACGGTCAACAGTTAAATAATCGTGTCGTGGTAGGTATAGATATATGTGAACAGCTGCATACGAATAAACAAACAGGACTCAGTAACCGTGCTTTCTGAAGTCATGTAAAAACCGAAACTATGCTTATACATTTATAGGATCGCGAAATCAACTGCAAGGAGTTGCAATACGGGGACAGCGATGAATATAAAGATGAGTATGAAAAACCTATCAGAAGAATGATGGTAGAGCCAGGACAGCTGAAGGTTCACAACGCTGGTCACTTGCACGATGCCAGAAGAAAGAATAGTGTAACTATCGGCGGATTTTGTGAGGTAATTTTAAGATACAAACAGACCTAAAGTGACTCTTATTCCTATGAGGTACGCTGTTGTGTTCTCCTTTTGCTTCGTCCACGTCTTGTCATCATCATCATCATCATCATTTCAGCCGAAAGACGTCCACTGCTGGACATAGGCCTCCCCCAAGTGTCGCCACATTGACCGGTCCCGTGCGACGCGCATCCAGCGGATCCCCGCAACCTTCACCAGGTTATCGGTCCACCTAGTGGGAGGCCTTCCAACGCATCGTCTCCCGGTTCGCGGTCGCCATTCCAGAACTTTTCGGCCCCATCGGCCATCTGTTCTGCGAGCAATGTCTACGTCTTGTACCTGGTTATAATGCACTACTGTTGCAAGTACTATGCCAGGTGTCGCACCTACAAACTTTGCATTAATTTGTTTCCACTCACATTTGCCTTGCCAATTTTCTTTTAAAGTTATTCACACCTAACCTAACCTAACTACACTGGTCAGCAAATAAACCGAGCCACCCGCTACCTAGGAACTTGATTCGATTTTCTCAAAAAGTATAAAACTTACAACTATCAAAGTTATACCTACAAAAAGTGCGTTTCATGGTGATTAAAATGACTACAAATTAATTCGAAAGTACCCTCAACTCACATTGTAATCAAGCAACAAACACAATGCTAACGATTTGCTCTGTTTTCACCAGAGTTTGAAATTAGCGTTCTTTTTCTCTACAATGAAGGTAGTCGGATATTTCTTATCATTTCTTTAGTTTTTGTCCATCATTTGCTCAGACGCGTGTGTTTTTGCTACTTTTTTCGATTAATAATGGATACAACACCTCAGGAAGCAGCTCAAGCTGTAGGATTACTTCAAGCAGGCATTGCGCAACGTGAAGTCGCTCGAAGGCTTCGAATCAGCAGATCTTCGGTGCAACGAGTTTACAGACGATACCTAGAGACTGGAGCATTCGATCGCCGTCCAGGTACGGGCAGACCTAGGGCTACATCAGCAGCAGATGATCGTTATATCCACCTTACTGTTCTGCGAAATCGCCACCTCAACGCAGTTCAAGTCCAACAAAGTCTGCGTGACGAACGCCAAGTGGTCATAAGTTCAGATACCGTCAGAAGGAGACTTGCTGAACGGAACCTGACCCCAAAAAGAGCTGCAACAGGCCCAGCATTAACGGTAGCACACCGTCGAGCACGACTTGAATTTGCTCGAGAGCATAGGGATTGGACATTAGAGCAGTGGAGTAATGTACTCTTCACTGATGAGACCAGGGTGAGTCTACATGGAAGTGATCGACGTCAGAGAGTATATCGTCGCCCTGGAGAACGTTATTCTCAGTGTTGCATCGAGGAAACTGTTGCTTATGGAGGAGGATCTGTAATGGTCTGGGGCGGCATCTCGTTAACAGCACATACAGCGTTAGTTTTCATCGAACCGACGGGCCGTACACGTGGACTGACTTCTCATCGCTACATTACTGAAATCCTCGCAGACCATGTGGTACCTTACGTAGGATATATCGGACAGGATATGCAATTGATGCATGATAATGCACGGCCTCATGTTGCTCATGTGGTGACCCAGTATCTACGCGACGTCAGCATTCGTACGATGGACTGGCCAGCTCGAAGCCCGGACTTGAATCCGATAGAACACTTATGGGATGAGCTGAAACGTCGGGTTCGAGCCCGGGTACCTGCTCCAACAAGGCTTCCAGAGCTGCGAATCGCAATTGAAGAAGAGTGGAATACAATTCCTCAAGATTTTATCGTCAGGCTCGTAAGGTCGATGAATACAAGGATGCTGGCAGTTATCCGAGCAAGGGGAGGGAATACGGAATATTGATCAAAAACTTTTTTTTGATTTTATCTTTGTTTTTGGCTTTAATTTTTTTTTCACTTTATCATTACTAACGATTGTCACGACTGGAAAACGACTCTTCTTTGTAAAATCCTTAATAAACACTGAAATATTGATTAAACCCAATGAGTTTCCTTTCATTTTAATCACCATGAAACGCACTTTCTGTAGGTACAACTTTGATAATTGTAGGTTTTTTAGTTTTTGAGAAAATCGAATTAGAGTGCCTAGGTAGCGGGTGGCTCGGTTTATTTGCTGTCCAGTGTAGATACTGATATTTATTGCAAAAGTTTAATTTTTAACCTCTACAACCAACATCAATCTATCAAAATAAGTAGGTTTACTTTTCATACATAATGAATAATTTTGGTTTTAGAACGACCACGGTGGACCTTTGATCGTGGGCCAAGGCAAGACCTCCATGGTTATAGGAGTGATGTCTGCCTGTCTCACTCGCGAATCCAGCAAGAAATGCTACGGACCCTTCCTCTACACGAGCGTTTACCGGTACAGGAACCTCATCTCTTGTGCCATTGACAAGGATATTGGGTGCGTTCTATTTGTTTACTGTCCAATTATATTATTATATTATACTAGCTACTAATAATGGTAAAAGAAAATGTGTTGAGCCGACTCTAAACAAAATATTACAAGGGCTGGAAGATGATGAGATGATGGTGATTATACTAGCTACTAACGGTAAATATCCCGCGGAAGTCTTTATGTATAGGTCACTCGGGGCCACTCGGGATTAATGTAGTTTTCCATTAGTGAAAGAATGGTTGAGATTGGATCAGTAGTTCCGAAGATTATCCCCTACATCCAAACTTACAATATTTATAATATTTTATGGTTTAGATTCTTATCTTAGGGTGTTACCACACCAATCGATCTATCGTCGGTCGATGCCATCGATCGATGGTAGAATGGATTGTTCGACGTCGCTCTATAGTTTCTACATATTTATTCCGACTCTTTCAGTCTCTGTAATTTTATGAAGTCAAAATGTAGGTATCACGAATCTATTTTTACCATTTAATGTTATGATTTAATAAAACACAATATATAAATATTCATGTATATTATTTATGCATTGTAAATTCATATTTTTACTAATAATTTAATGCCATTCTCTTTTTCCCTTTTATTGTGAAAAATTGCATATTAAAATTTTACTTTTCACATCATAAGACTCTTGTTTAAGGCAACAATAACTACTGGTACTTCCTTTTTCGAACACAGGTCCACATGCAGAAAGACGCTAAGTGTATCTAAGACTCCCATGGCTGAAACTTATTTTGATTGGTCCAAGCATACAGAAGTGACGGGTGAACGTGCGTTCGGGTACGTTACTTTTAAAATGTTAATCGTATTTTGTCTCTTATTCTTCTATTACTTGATCCAGTATGAAGCTTATTGGCTACAATTTACTCTTCATGATTGTTTGAATCTTTGATGGCAATAGGTCCGCCGCCTAGCAAACTTATTGCCTTATTGGCACAAATCCAAATTTTGTGCTGCTATCGATAAAATTTCTGATAGAAATGGGTTACAATGACACTTTTTCCTATATGGGAACCGAGCACGCCCAAAGCCTCATGTTCAAAAGTAATCCTTGCGACTATTACACCAGTCGACTAGACGATGCAGTCGCAGTTAGGAATATCGTACCAAAGTTATCAAGTTCCAAATCTGTTGTCATTAGCTTCATTATACACCGTGTAAATCACCTCATCACGAAGCGGTCAACCAAGCATTCTGTACATGAAACTAAGTAACTTTACGCAAAAATTATTGCTGGGAAACGACTTTTTTTTTGGGGGGTGTAAAATCATGTTTTGTGGTAGAACTCAATGTAACGCACTCAAAACATTGTGCTGATGGACGGATTGAAAATTACGGGGGTCGTGGAGGTGTTTAAAGTAAAAATCTTACATTAAAAACTTGTATTCAAAAAAATACTTTTCAAAAAGTTGGAACTTTGACACCTAATATCTCCGTAACTAGAAGGTTCCCAGGTATGGTGTAGAACAAAAAAAATATCGCAATGACAGGGAGAACCAGTGCCTTTTGGCTTCGTTAAGAGGTGTTTTAAGAGGTGAGGAGTCCAAAATGCTTGGAAATCCTTCTGGGCCCTAAAAGAACACTTGGAGGGAAGTCTCCCAATGACACTGAAAAGAAAACTCATCGACATGTGCATCCTGCCCGTCCTAACCCACGGTGCACAAAGCTGGTCACTAACCGAACAACAGAAGTCCAAACTCAAGATTTGCCAGAGGGCAATGGAGCGTAGCATAATAGGTGTGAAGCATACAGATCGCGTCAGGAACACCACTCTGCGTTCCATAACCCAAGTTGCAGATGTCGGAAAAAAAACAGCCAAGCTTAAGTGGGAGTGGGCTGGCCACGTAGCGCGAATGCACACGGAGAGATGGGCAAAGATCGTCACTCACTGGACGCCTGACGGAGGAAATCGCCGTCGTGGTAGACCGCGGCGAAGGTGGTGTGACGATCTGATCTTGTTTGCCGGGCGATCATGGCCAGATGTCGCACAAGATAGAGAGGTTTGGAAGGAGAAAGGGGAGGCCTTTGCCCAGCAGTGGACACAATATGAGGCTTATAAAAAAAAAAAAAGAGGTTTTACACCCTTTATAGTAGTTCATGAAGAAAAAACTCTTAAAAGATGACTTATTGCATAAGAACATGTCCGATAAATGAATTCAATTAAAAATTCGAGATAAACTTGGTATAAATTTATTATTTTGCAGGCAAGATAAGGCTATTTCGCTTCGGCGGCGACCTCTCGCGTCCGGCCCTGGTTCAATCCATGGTCCGGAGCGAGAGGGAATGGGATGCCGTCGCCTCCTTCTGCGAAGCAGTCATGCTAGCGAAGGAGGTGGCGGAACGTGAGAGGGAGAGAACCTCACGTCCCAGCCGCCGCGGGAGACGCCCCGGGCGTCGGGGGCAACCAGTGGCCCCCGGCCACCGTAGGCGCGAGCCTGTGGACGGTGAGTAATGGGCTAGCTCACCGTCCGTCCGTCTCATGACGACAGGCCGTGTCGACGGCGCGTACGTGTTCCACGCGCGCCTCAAGGAGATGTCAGCAAACCGGAAGGGGTCCGAAAGGGCCGATGCCTGCCAGGGCTGCGGGTTGTTCGAAAGAGATACCGCGGCCCTGGAACACAAAGGGCGAAGAAGGAACATGGGTGGGTTTAGTCAGTACAAGTCTGGCACTCCCTCCCGCTCCGCCCAGAGCGGGAGAAGTCATTTGATGATTTCCCATTCGCAAAAAAAAAAAAAAGGCTATTTCGCTTTTTGTGGCTCGTGGCTAAATAATAACAGCCGCTCGGGACGATCTTCAGATTAAGCCGTGCTTGACTAGATTTGTCCGTGGATGGGTGACCACCAATTACAAACCAAGTTTCCTCCGTACCTCGAAAAGCACGTTAAGCCGTTGGTCCCGGCTGTCATTTGTAGATCTTTGACAGTCGTTACAGGTAGTCAGTGGCCCGAAAGTCTGACAACCAGTCGTATCAAGGGGTATCGTATTACCCAGTACTAACTGCGTCGTGTAGGTCAGATAGGCAGTCGTTCCATGTAAAATACTGGTATTCAGCTGCATCCGATTAGACTGGAAGCCGACCCCAACATAGATGGGAAAAGGCTAGGCAGGTGAAGAGATGAAATGGCAATTTTAAATGCGTACTTCTATCGCATCAGATAAATAAGTTTTTTTTTTGCAAAAAAAAAGCAACGTCGAAAACCCTAAAAGCACTAAAACTTAAAAATAATACTATAACCTACCTACATTAATAAACCTAACCTAAAATTAACCTATAATAAAATTTAACAATTTTTCGGAGTTGTTGACACGAAATATACGATAGGTACCTATATTTCGGCGCGAGTATTGGCCGGACTGGATTATCGGTGACCATGTCGTGTTGAGAATGGTCATTTGCCATTATTTTTAAAGAAAATCAATATTAAATCAAAACATTTTAATACGAATTTAAAAATGATAACAAAATAATGAATTAAAACAATAATTAAATTTAAACTGATGATAATATGATTCAGGCGTGAACCGTGTCACAATTAGAGTTGTGGACGGGTCGCTCGCTAGAATTGGAATGCCCCGCATCGCTCGGCGCTCCGTATTATAAAGGCCGACCCCTTCCACAACTCGCCTGATTCACTGAGTGGTGCGATGATGTCACAGAGCGTTCCGTTTCGTTTTAAGTCGTAATAATTTGCTCACGCCGACACGGCCATTCTGCTAAAAGGTCGTCACTGACCTCATAACTCTGCAATAAGAGAAAAGATACCACAGTATCAAAACATCACACAACTATCACAATGAACGGGTCATCTTTGCGCACAACCAAACATATTATCAAGAGAAAGGAGGCCCCTGGCCTCAACGAAATCTCAATAATAACATGAAATGGTTACAACTCAAACACATTACTAAGAGCAAGGAGGCCCTCCGTCCTCAACGAACTCTTAATAACAGCATCAAAAATTCGGAGGCCCCTGTCCTCAACAAATTTTATCAGTCTCAGTTTGGAGGCCCCTGTCCTCAACAAACTGGTGTTATTAACATCAACCAAACATATTATTAAGAGAAAGGAGGCCTCCGGCCTCAACGAAATCTCAATAATAACACGAAATGGCTACAACTAAAACACATTACTAAGAGCAAGGAGGCCCTCCGTCCTCAACGAACTCTTAATAACAGCATCAAAAATTCGGAGGCACCTGCCCTCAACAAATTTTATCAGTCTCAGTTTGGAGGCCCCTGTCCTCAACAAACTGGTGTTATTTACATCAACCAAACATTATCAAGAGAAAGGAGGCCTCCGGCCTCAACGAAATCTCAATAATAATATGAAATAGCTACAACTCAAACACATTACTAAGAGCAAGGAGGCCCTCCGTCCTCAACGAACTCTTAGTAACGGCATCAAAAATTTGGAGGCCTCTGCCCTCAACAAATTATATCAGTCTCATGGTTTGGAGGCCCCTGTCCTCAACAAACCATATCAAATAAAATGTTTGGAGGCCCATGTCCTCAACAAACTTAAATAAGTCATTACAGAACACGGGTACAAAATGCAAATAGTGTAAATGTAACTTAACTTGAGTTCACCTTCCAATGTTATAGATTCATCTTTCGCCGACACGGTACCCTGGTCGATGCATTCTCCAAGTTTCGGTGCTAACCGTAGCTGGTCATGTGCCACTTAGTTTGGTCTTCCTCTGAATAGTGTTATATAGGTAATAGTAGTTAGTTTTCCTCTTCATTAGTGAAATCGGTTTCCAAATTGCTTAAAGCGTCCTCAGTAGCTTGAACCGTTGAAGGCGAGCTTCTTACTACTTAAGCATTTTGTTAAGTAACCAGAATATTCAAGCCAGTGCCTTTTATGATTTTAGTTCAAATCATTAGATCATATGGTGTTTCTTGATCATCGACAATGTGAAACGCAATGACAGCGAAAACATTCTTTATCCAATGCCATTGGGGTAAGTATTTCGTCATGTTCCAGTGCTACATTGACTTTTTCAGCTTCGTTTGTCATCTTCCTAAAACATTTCTCTTCAATGTGTCCAGTTTTGTTGCAATAATTCCATTTGAGTTTTGGGCGTTCCGTTCGAATCCCAGACTCCTCTCTGGTGTTTTCGCTCAGTAATGGCTTTGGGTCGTTCAGTTTGCCATTTGCTTTGTTGCAATTTGCTTGAACTGTCTTGCCACACTAGAAGCATACTATCGGTTCTTCTTGATCGTTCCTAAGCCTGGGCCGTTTGGCAGGCGGTTTGCCTTGGCGTGGTTCTTGTGGCCTGATTGTGGCTGCAACAGAAATTAATTCGGGGACAGTTGTGCACTTACTGGACAGCAATTTTGAGCAAAGATACTCATTATCCATGCAGCCAATAACGGCTTCAACAGGCGCTACGCATTGTGGATGGTGCAGGGAATACGACCTTTCAGTCAATCCCACTAAAACTGAATTAGTCATGTTTACCCATAAACGAACTCTAGGGCCTTATCGCCTACCTAAATTATTGGATACAGAACTTCAGTCAGCTACCGTAGTCGAACACTTGGGAGTCATCCTAAACAGTAAGTAAAACTGGAGCAGTCACTTACACAACAAAATTAACAGGGCATGCATCACCCTCTGGCAGTACAGGAGGATGATAGGTAAGAAGTGGGGCCTATCCCCCAAAATGATACTTTGTCTATACGGTGTGTTGATCCGTCCCATGATCTCGTACGCAGTGGTCTGGTGGCCACGCATCACACTCGTCTCAGCATCGTACAAACTTCAACGCATGCAGAGGCTTGCCTGCATGGCAATTATAGGCTGCATGAGGACCACTCAGACAGCTGCTCTTGAAGCCATGTTGGAGCTTCCGCCGCTCTATCTGTTCATACAACAAGAAGCAACAATGGCGGCCGCACGCCTCAGAACACTTTCAACTCTGGTGTAAAAAGACACGCAATACACCGCGGTACTGGAAGGATTCTACAAAGAGTTCCCCCTGGTGAGAGCCATAAACGATCTAGTACCAGAGTCGAGCTACACGATAACTGACAAATGCTTGCACTGACTGGACAGGTCCACTCAAATCTGTGTGGTTCTTTCTTCAAAAGACCATTTCAGATACTAATCTGCATAGTCCTCATGTAAATTGAGGAATGTCTGGACTTTAAAAGAGTAGCAAGTTAACAGAGAACCTCTGAGTTTGTTTCGGCTGTTTCTTCTCAGAGTAGTCAGGTACAAAACACCGGCCCCAAATAGTTAAAAAAAAAAAAATGACGTGTAAAAGTGTTTGTAAAAACCTATTTGCAAAATAATCATCATTTATGATTTACCCAAACAATTTATATTCGACAAAAGTACAAGATCCAGCTCCATAAGGACCACCGCTGTGAGGGGTTAAATCCAGCTGAGCTGCGGATCTTCACGAAGGATCTCAAAATACATATAGCCGTAACACTGTGGGTCCATAACACGGTATTTCAGGCAGAATGCACGGGTATTTCCCTAGCCGCATCAGCCATCCTAGCAAAAAAAAGGTTGAGGACTACTATTCGCATACTTTTAGACAGCAGGGCTGAACTGTTAGCACTAGACAACCACACGGTCGACTCCGGGTTAATATAAGAGTGTCACCAGCGCCTAAACCAGGTCGGTAATCACAACAACATAGCCATACAATGGATTAAAGGTCACAGCGATTCCCGGGGCAACGATGCAGCGGACGAACTCGCCAGAACGGGTTCGAGCATGGCAGTAGTGGGTCCAGACTCCTGCCACTGTCCTTCGGGTATCTACGAACTCTGGTAAGGAAATGCACCAATGAACAACACCACAAACTGTGGCAACACCACGGTGAGTGTAGGCAGGCCAAGGAAGCACTTCCTACTATAGACGGCCGCTTTACCAAACGAGCTCTCCGGCTGACAAAGCTACAGCTCCGCACAGTCACAGCCGCCATTACTGGGCACAGCTCCTTTAATAAACACCTCCTTGTCCTAGGAGTCACAGATAGCCCACTGTGCAGAGCCTGCATGGAGAAAAACGAGACAGCAGCCCACGTGCTTCTACACTGCCTAGAGGTTGCAATTTAGAGGGCAAAGTACTTCAGTAACCCTCGGGGAACTAGGGTGGATCGAATAAAGTTCCCACCCGTACGCAAAATACGCGCTTTAGACGTGGAGTTGCGGAAACCAGCCTGCTATACAATACAATGCAATGGCTTCCACAGCGTCAGTATCTTTATTGCCGCTTATCACTCGTTTTCAGCTATGCCACCTTCGGTTATCGATTCTGCTAGATTAGACATCAAATTAGAAGTTGCTCACCTTAAGGACATCAGTGGAGTAACGCGCTTCAGGTTCGAACGTTTGTATAAATACTTCTCGCATCTCCCTCCAGACAGGTGATTTTACAAGCCACGCATCACCAATAGTCTTGGCTCGTCCTTGCAATAGACTCGCTATCTTAATGCAAACTTCGTGGTCAGCCAACTCCCGGTGTGCTTTGGCTCGACGACTCGCACCAGTCTCGAATTGGGACATCACCATCTGGATTGTAGGATGCTATATAGATGTCACGTAATCTTGGTCTTCGCGTCGGAGCTACAGTCTTATTTATCACCCGTGGCCAGCATCTGTTTTGTGCTAGAGCCATCCGTTTCTCCATCGTTGAGGGTGGATGGGACCGAAGATATGTCCCGGTAGATCCCGCTTCTGATTTCGGCGCGAGTATTGGCCGGACTGGATTATCGGTGACCATGTCGTGTTGAGAATGGTCATTTGCCATTATTTTTAAAGAAAATCAATATTAAATCAAAACATTTTAATACGAATTTAAAAATGATAACAAAATAATGAATTAAAACAATAATTAAATTTAAACTGATGATAATATGATTCAGGCGTGAACCGTGTCACAATTAGAGTTGTGGACGGGTCGCTCGCTAGAATTGGAATGCCCCGCATCGCTCGGCGCTCCGTATTATAAAGGCCGACCCCTTCCACAACTCGCCTGATTCACTGAGTGGTGCGATGATGTCACAGAGCGTTCCGTTTCGTTTTAAGTCGTAATAATTTGCTCACGCCGACATATATGACTATGTACTTACTACTAAGTAATGTTTTGCCTATTTTCACTAACACTAAGCACTTAAATCAATGCCTGCCTATATAGTATTGCACTGTTAGAGTTTTAATTCAACAATTTTGACTGGCTCGTTGGTCTAATCGCTGTAACAATAGCCCTGAGCACAAGGTCCCGGGTTCTATAATATTCGGGGTCTGGCATATTGATATTGGGTTTTTCCATCAGGAATTTCTCAGTAGTAGCCACGGAGTCTGGATTAGTGCCCGGTTGATGGCAATAGGCTCGCCCCCTATAACGTACGACTTAAAAAAATAACTAGTTAAATATGGGTGTACTATTAGGTATACATCTGCCTTACCTCTCGGATCCCCGAGAGGTACAGGTGTGATATATGTGGAATTTCAACTCCTAATGAATTTGGTCGAGCGTTGAAAATCCAACAACAACACGCGTTTAGTATTTATTGCCAAACTGGAATAGATGAGACTAAACTTCATGGAAGTGAGAAACATGTGACCTACTTCATCATCATCAGCCTATAATGATCCCGCTGCTGGGACACAGGCCTCCCCACTATGAGAGGGAGTGGGCTGTAATCCACCACGCGGGCCCAGTGCGTGTTAGTAGATGTCAGAAGTCTTTGTTTTTTTTTTAGTTCTAGGACATGCCGGTTTCCTCACGATGTTATCCTTCACCGTTTTTGAGAGCAGCGGTGATGAAATAAATTACCTACACAAAGTAATGCGCCAGCCTGAGTTCGAACCCAAGGCTTACTGCTCGTAAGTCGGAGCTGCTACCACTGGGCCACCGCTGCACCTCCCTTAAACAGGTTTATTTCAGAATTTAATAATCATTCAGGAGGTGTTATCCACGTATTACTTGCTACCATGAAGTTTAGGCAAATAAACTGTACCTACTGCCTAAGTGCCTACCTATTCTAAGGTTGGAAGATGTAGATTGTAGGTATAAAAAAGTTTTCCGGAGGAAATTCCGGACATCTGTAGAAAAATCCGGAATTTTCTTTCCATGTTCTTGAATAGTAATGTACAATTTTAATTGCGGTTTTTGTTGAAAAATGTAATCATGAGAGAGAAAGATTTGTTGCATAACATTGACGGGTACTTAAAATATCACACTAATATTATAAAGATGAAATTTTGTGAGTGTGTGTATGTGTGTTTGTCACTCCTTCACGCTTCAATGGGTGAACGGACTTGGATAAAATTTGGTATGTATATCTACATACCAAATTTTATCCAAATCCGTGCCGTCTGTAGCTATCGCTTATACCCTGAATTAACACATAGGCTATTTATCCCGGTCTGCGCGGGTGAAACCGCGGGGTGCAGCTAGTAGATCATAAAAACTACTCACATTATAATTGTGTACTTATACAGATGTAGGTACTTGTATAAATATACAAGTTGATTCCTATGTAAATTTTAATGAAAATAGTTTTCTTTACAATCTTTTGGAAATTCCGGGTGTTTTTGAATTATTCCCTCGTATTCTGGACTCGTCCGAAAACGAAGTTTGGTAACCCTTACTTATGCCGATCTAAGGATTGCGTAAGTTATATTTCCCTCCCAAAATAATTTGATTCAGTAGTGTTAAAACTACAGATTTTTTCTCTCGTCTAGGCACGCAGAAGCAGAGGTAGAAAAAGCACTTGAAAGTATGGCAGCGGGAGAGGTGCCAGGAACAGGTGTTCCAAATATGGAATCGCCTTCGATGTAAGCACCCGATGTTCCAAAGACGAACGCATCGAATTCTCCGTCAGCACTAATCTCATCATGAGTGTATAAAACATTATGAATAAAATAAAGGGTGACTGCGTATAACTTGTTTGTATTGTAGTGTTCGGGAACTAAGCAGTTTCATACATATCAGTAAGGATCAAAAATTTTTGGCATACATACCTACAATTAATCAGAGATACAAAACTATCATGACACTAAATTACTGAAGTTTACGTAGAACTTAGAAGTTTAGTTTTTTTAAACACACAGTAAAAACGTAATACTTTTGTACGTTTTTTCTCTTTTTATTTCAATCCTTTATTGTTTGCATGTGAAGCCGGAAAGCTTTTAGACATTAATAACCATGCACTGTCTATGGACCATTTTTACCGCAAGCTACGGGTTAACATAGTTTTTGAATTTAGAACTTGAAGTTTGTTTGAATCAAGTTTCGAAATTCATACATGACCCAATGGTAGGTATTAACCCCAGGTTAACGTTAATAAGACCTTGTTTTTTAGGGTTCCGTACCTAAAGGGCCAAACGGTACCCTATTACTGAGACTTCGCTGTCCGCCTGTCACCAGGCTGTATCGCATGAATCGTGATAGTTAGCCAGTTGAAATTTCCACAGATTATGTATTTCTGTTGTCGCTGTAACAACAAATTACTAAAAACATAATACAATAAATATTTTAGGGGGCTCCCATAAAGAAAAGTGTTTTTTGCCCGTTTCTATAAATAATGCTACGGAACACTTCGTGCGCGAGCCCGACTCCCACTTGGCCGGTTTTTAATAAGATCGATTTGTACCCCAAAATTTTTATTAGGCTGTCCTACTGTTTGGCACAGGCCTCCTCCACGAACCCTTCAGGCCTTCACGAACTCGAATACTACGATACTATATTATTGTATTGCCCAAGAATAATAAAGCTCAATGAGTCCCACTTTATCCTATTGAAAGGCAAGATCCTAGAAGACCTGGACCTGGAGACCTGGAATCTCAAGATTTGATGGGAAGACGTGAACCGAGAGTACCGTACTCCCGAGTCACCAAAGACTTCCCGTCTTTGGTGACTCGGGAGTGGGACAATATATGAACTAGATGAAATGGTTATCTGAATTAATCGGTGCGATAAGTTATTCCATTAGCAACACGTGGTAGCAGCCACGGGGGCTGGATTTGTGCACGATTTATGGCAATAGGCTCGCTCTTAAATGGGATTTAAACATAACTGTGAAATGTGGGTGTACTATTAGATACGCCTCTGCCTAACCTATGTTATGTTAATCCATTATTCAGATCCCGAAAGGCTTCGAAATTGATATCGTGCATACTCGATTATGCACGATATCATCAATCTCTTCACTCAAGAGAAATATCCATTTGGAACAAATAAATAAAAATATCAAGTAATAATTATTAAATTAACTACAAAACCAATTTTAAGAATTTCAATTAACTTGAAAAAATAATTACATTATACGTAACTTTATACGATTTCCGGATAACGTATAATTAACTGGCTTCAACAAAGCGTTACTTTTGGGAAATTGACCAAAAAATTAACATCCTCAAACTCATTTTGAGATTGAGCAAATAATTTGTTCGGTCCTTCTCGATCGACCCGTGAGTGAAGATGACGAAATTTTGCTTGCTCCTGGCGACGGCTTTTCTAATTTTAGGTAAGTTCTTGTGAATGTTATCCATATTTGTATTGATTTATATCTATATACATCTGATTTATATATGTATTTATATTTGTTTATATATCTTAGCATTATGTATTTACATTTAGTTATATGTGTATTTATATTTAGGTAATAGTATAGGTTAAGTAAGGTTAGGCACATAAACATATTTTTCTTTTCATTCTCTCACACACTATCGTCTACATTTCTTTTTCATTTTTCCTTTCGCAGGTCTGCTGGCAGAAATTTCGTATGAAATAAGCAGTACCTTTGTACTCAAATGTTTTATGTTTTTTTTCCTGTGTTCTCTACTGTGTGTACATAAATAGTAAAATAAATAAATATATTTTAATTCCAATTTTAATGATTCTTTATAATTTTCTGATCTAGGTCCAGTATTATCCTCACATTCATCAAAAAAGGATACAGAAAAAAAAGATGACACGACTAAGAAGCCGCACCATTCGAAACACCACTCCAAGAATATTAGCGACACGGCCCTGAATGAAGTGGAAGAAGTACCTGACGAAACCTGGAACTTCGAAAACACAAGCCACGTAGACTCCAGGAGGATCCTGTTCAGCAAGAGAACTGAAAAGGGGAAAAGACCGTACATGGTAAGTAAGGGAGGGATCGAGAACAAATCGAGGAAAAAAAATCTTGAATTACTTTTTCAATCAACGTTTTTTGACAAAATCGTAGAAGGAAGAACTGTAGAAATATTCGATATCAAAATAATGCAGTAGTTACAACCTACTCGTACGTGAACCGCGAAAAATCAAATATTGACGACGTTATCATGCCATAGCTACCTAGGTACCAAGATGTTGCCACGTATCAGCATTGGTTACCATGGGACATTGAGACTGAACTATCCTAGTCTACAATTGTTTTTTTTAAAGTACCCCACTTTCAAAAAAAACAATTATAAGAAATCACTTTAGGAAATGTCGTTTCAAGAATTATTATGGTTAAGCTTTTGTTAGCACTGACAATTAACTTTAACCGTGTTAGGGCGTCTTATTGGATTTTTAAATAAAAAAACGAGAGATCAAATTTTCATCAACCCGTTTACTTTCATAAGAAAAAAAGAATAGACAAAAGAATAATACAAACTAAACAAGACAAAAAAATATAGATTAAAAAACCACGGAGTTGATGCGATTTAAATGTAGACATATTCTCGAGACAATTACTAATTGATCGGTGCGCGAGTTGTTGCAACGATTCGATAGATGGCGTTGGGTGTAATGAACAAACCGCATTTCATTTTTATACATCCCGTGTTTCTGGAAGCTCGTAAGCGGTCGGTCCGGGGCCTGATGTTCCATTGATCGTATCGAATTGCTTTCCCATTACAATAAGAGTTAGGGAAGAGATTTGTTTGCCCACGCACTTATGCAGTGTGCGCTCTACCATTTTCGATCTCTGTTCAGATTGACCGTCATGGTCAAAATTCGGCAAAACTCGTGTATCGCGGAAATTCAAATATCGATGACGTCATCATGCCATAGGTACCGATATGCTGCCACAGTTGCTATGGGACATTCAGATTGGAGTTCGGAACCACTTAATAATGATTTCACGGAACAAAGAACCAGTTTCATCCAATTGGGAAATTGGATGAAACTTGTTCTTTTTGGCAATTGCGTTACAGAATATTATAAAAGAAATTATTATGGTCAGTCTTTTATTAGCATTATCTACTATAATCTCGTTCGGTTTTTATTTATCCGTACTTCAGAGAGCACGTCTAGCAATTGGTCCTGCACCTGGTAACTTAACGGTCGTATCGGATTTTCGTCATATCGGAGTAGGGCAGAGATAGTGGACCTGAAACTGCACTATAACAAGTCTCGCGTCAATGGCTAACTTAAGTGAAAAATAAAGGTACTACGAGCATTGAACGATATTAACTACCTCAGTGACTACGAGTACCTACCCACCAAATCGAGCATAGCGGATAAAAAATCGATACTACGACGAGCACCATTATACGGCCACGTATCAACATCGGTTACCTACAACAACACAAACGTGATTTCTTCGTGAGTGTTTCGCTACATCGCATCCTGTCTCAAGCCTGTACTGACATTGTTTCCTCTATGCAGGTATACCTCCAACTAACCAAAGAATCTGCCAAAGCCCACAAATACCGCGGCTGGCTATGCGGTGGGGTCATCGTGGACCCCTACTATGTGTTAACATCAGCAGCCTGCGTCGAAGATGCTGACAGGTTCTACATCGTCTCTGGCACCACCAAATTTGTCGACAGCTTCGATTACAAGAACGACGAGTGTGTCTGCAAACATCGCCGCAAAGTTGTATGGAAATGTATCCCTAAGAGTAAGTTTTAGCATTCGCCAAAAACAGAAATAAAAAAAAATACACTTCTAAACACGTTTTAAACAATTTTCTAGACTACAAATTCGACTTCCAAGACAGCATCAAATGGTCTTCGAACGACATCGCCATAGTCAAAGTAGATAAAGCTTTCAAACTCGGTGTCCAGGAAAAGGGATGCGAATTCGCCGCTAACTGCATTCAATATAACAACATTAGTAGGGATATGGAGAAGCCAGGAACTAAAGGATGGATCGCTGGGTGGGGAAGCGGCAATAACTTCAGAGAGGTAAGGTTTGAATTTAGAGGCAAGACTAGCACGCAAAAACGAAACGCGTATGCAATTGTGAGAAAACAAAATTAAAGAATTTGTTTAGAGCATGCCACGTGTCACCACGACGCGCGACGCGACAGGACTCATGCGAAAGAAACTACTGAAACGAGCGCATGTCGTTTGACGCAAGTCGTATCGCATAAGATTCTCGTATTTCCGCTGAATAAACAGTTTTTTTTTCATAGGGTGTATACCGTCGTCAAGGGCAACACATACCCAAGAACAGCAAATGCCTGCAAGAAGCCAAAGTGTGCATTATGGACAACGAACAATGCGCTAAGAAATGGGCTCAAAGATTTAGGGAAATTATCACACAGTACATGATCTGCACAAAAGATGTCATGAAGAGGCTTAGTGAGCTTTGCGAGGTAAGTAACACAGTGACAAAACACTGAGAAAACTGGCATTATTCTGTATGCCAAAAAAACTTTTTAAGTTTGTAGCTCATCACGCACAGCGCTTGCGTGGCGGCATTCGGTCAATTATTTTTAAGAGGTCTGTGTCCCAGTAGTTTAGATTATGCTATACCAACACACCCAGCCCTATAAGGATGGCCCACCTGAATAAGGTGGCTGGTACAGCACAGACTAGTGGCGAAAAGGGTATTGTGGCGCAGCTCGGGAGTAACCTTCGTACAGCCGCAGACTGCGATAGTGATGGGTAGGATTAACTGATACTAAACTAGCACTTTATTATTTTTAAGAAAAAATACGCCAACTGCACGGATGTAGAATCCAGAAGACAAACTGATGTAGAAATACCAACTAAGACCCTAAACGTTGACCTGGGCCGACATTTGAAGGACCCTAATGACTACACAGCTAGAAGATCTTCCATGCAAGGAGGTTTCTGTGAGGTTGGTACTTCTCTGATTTTAATTCGTTTGGGAAAAAAACATGTTGCGCCGACCCCAAGTAATATGGCGAATTCCTCGTGATCTCCTAATGGTCACGTATGATCCCCGGCACGGTCTCAGTAAAGCGGTAGGCCTGTAGATATTGGGGTCTTAAATTAGGAGATGCGGAAACGAAATGCTAGAAAACTTTTAACGTGGATATTTAAGGTGATTAATGAGTGAGTCCGGGAGTGTGTATAACGATATTGTTCCTAATTTTCAGAATGACCACGGTGGACCCTTGATAGTGCGATACCAAGGAAAAGAGAGGGTGATTGGAGTCATCTCAGCATGCAAAATTGACCCGAAAACTCACAGCTGTCATGGGCCCTTCTTGTATACTTCAGTCTACAGGAACCGTCAGTTTATATCTTGTGCTATTCACAAGGATGTCGAGTAAGTATTTTGAAGCCTTTTAAAAATGCAGGCTGTGAGCCACTGAGCCCTGTATGCACACACACATTAACTGCGAAGTTGTTGCTTATGGCTGGTGTATCCCAAAACATCATAATATTTATGCTGCTATAAAAAAATGCTCTGTTGTGTGTTGCCAGCCAGTTGTGTCAGAGTTGCCAGCAACTCTTAAATTTTTCGTGTTGCTGAAAAAAGGTTGGATTGGGTTACATTTTTGTTCAATGAATAGCTACGGGTATTTTAGGTTGTAAAAGATATGGTGTTTATTGGTAGTTATGTAAACATGTATTTTTCTTTGTTCAGAGAAAACTGCAGGAGAGTGTTCCGGTCAGGTATAACTCACGAAGAATGGTCCGTTTCTTGGGATAATGTCGAGTAAGTATTTGCAAATAAGTTCTTATTGTTCCTTATATTCAGTATCTAATCTATTGAAATTCGTTTTTTAGCGAAAACGGTGAAACTAAAACAGCTGATGCAAATAGGTGAATTATTTTTTTTCTTTTATTTCTCTATCTGTATTAACAACAGAGCAGTTGATAGGTTTCTAAGCAGTGATCAATTTCATTATTTTTTTCTATGTTTTCAGAGACGAGAAAGCGGCAGAAAGGTTTGAATAAAATGATTAGGTTTATAATTTTTAAGAAGTGCTAACATAGATAACCGATATCCTTTAAATAATATTATAAATGCGAAAGTAAGTTTTTTTGTTACCTTTTCACGACTAAACGGCTGATCGAATCTTAATGAAATTTGGCAAGAAGATTGACATTTCAACCTGAGGAAGGACATAGGCTATATATCATCACGCTACAACCAATAGGAGCAGAGCAGCATTGAAAAATGTTGCGAAAACGGGGAAAATGTGACGCAGACGAAGTTGCGCGGGACCGCTAAATTATGTTTTCTCTTGTTGCAGTGTTGATGGTGAAGTCTCATCTAGCAAGAGGTTAGAAATAGTATTAATACATATATAATACAGTATTTTCAACAAAAAAAAACAGTCAAAACTTATCATAATTTGTCATCCACAGCGACGAAAAGGACGAAAAAGGCGCCCTGAGACAGCTTGAGTATACTATTTCTTAATTAACTTTCTACCAATTACCCATCATTTGAGCACTAAGTTAGCTTAATATTATTAAATTAGCCTTGAATATCTCTGCTCCTGCGTCACTACGGACCATTTAAACAATCTCATTTTTATTACAGCGAAGCCAAGAAACCGAAAGAGAAAAAAGAAAAATCTGAAGAAGAGTCAAGTTCAGAAACTGATGACGAAAAAGCCACCGAAAAAGCAAAAGCCGAAAGTGCATCAATCGAAAAAACAACAACCGAAAAAGCAGAAAAACCCAAAAAGAAGAAGTCTAAGAAACATAAAGCCAAAGCAGCGAAAGCAAAACATGATTCGAGTGATATTGAAGTAAAAGATAAGAAAAAATCTTATTCTTACGAGTCCAGTAAAGATGAGAATGTAAATGAACCAGATGATTAGATCTTGGGTCAATATATCATTTAAGATAATATAAATTACGTTTTATTCTAGAAATAGATGGTCCTCAAAGTGTGGTCAATTTGAAATAGACGGACGTCAGCACAAAAATCTCCCCGAAAATGTCAAATTTTAAAAATCAAGCTTGTACCTAGTTCTTTGACGATAAAGTTGAAAATCGATTAAATAAATTTACTGATTGTTGTAAATTCATGTGCTGGCGTACATAAACCAACGTCTTTAACACGGGGTACACACAAATTACAGAACGCTGCCAGCTACGATTCTTACATAGTCCTCCAACTTCAAACACGTTTATGCATCTGGTCGTACCTGATGTGATAAAATTGAAACAAAATGTTTGCGGGCGTGCTTTCTGATGTGTCTCGAGAAATGTCTTAACCGAATTTGATGCAATTGAAAACGGGGCTGTTCTGCCAACTAGCCCCAGACTGGCACTGTTAATCCCCTCCGCCCCCCAAATACAAAGCCTGGCTACGCCCTGTTAAGTAGATATTAAAATTGTATTGAATTGTGTTTGCGCCACTTTTGAAAACGACTTCTACGAAAAAGGATTATTTTACAATTGTGTGGTTTTACCACCTAGAATCCACATCCGGTTAAACTGTAAGCTGATCTCGACATAGTTGGGGATAAGCTAGGCAGATGATGATAGGGTTTAATACACAATATTATTCATTTATTCTTGTATTCAATAGGACGCAACAGTTTATTTTGCCAAAAATATTAACTTCTTCATTACATAATTAAAATTTTCAGTCTCCGCTACTCAACTTTTTTCACATTATTCACTCGTTGAACTTGCCAGTAGTATCTCGATTTTATTCCGTTTCAATAAGTAACTTCAGAGTAAGGCAGCACATGAATTCCTTGTTAGCCTTGCAATCTTTCTCTGGATTCTTGTAAAGAGTCATAAAGGCTTGGTATCTGCCTTCAGTGTTGCTATTCATTGGTAAATCATCGGTATCCACTATGAAATCTTTTACTGGATATTCGCCCTGTGGGAAGGAGACAAATTATAAATGTATATTATGTCATTTTATATGAGTGAAAGTCGAGTGATTAGAATATAAGGTTTGGTTTTAAATATTTGAATGGTGTTGAAAACCGCATCCAAATCTAGTACAGACATGAAAATAAGTACTTCGTTTGATATATGTCAGAGATACTCATCATGTTTAGTATTCCATTATACTTACATATAGTGCGAACCTTATAAAGCATAGCTCCTTTTGGAAACATAAGTAACGAAGTGTCAAAGAATAACAAGACGCTTGCTATACATACCGCTTCAAAAGGACACTCGTCAGGAATCCCAAAGTATTTCAGATACTCATGATAATCGCTTTCTGGCCCCTTGGCCACCTCACCGCAGAGGTCGCAAATCTCATGCGTAAACATTATCTCGTACTTTCCAGACGCTTCCTTTTGCAGAATTATTTCTACCTGAAAAAATGTTAATTTAGTATTGGTATTCGGATTTTTTGATGAAGAATGAGGTATGTACTGCTAGCTAAAAGCCTACCCAGTAGCGGCACTACAAAAGTACTACAGCAATAGTGAACAAAAATAACTAAACTACCGTCTATAACATACATGAAGAACAAACATCAAATTCCTACATCGTGGAAGTAAAGTTATCCACGACTTGACTATTTATCATCTGTCGGGCAGTTGCCCACTGCCCACCAGACATGACAACCGTCTGGTCGGAGGTTCCTCTCCTTTCTATGGAGTATTTAGGAACTTTACACCCTGTTCTTCATACCACTACAGCCCCAAGCATCGCCACGAAAATCTCCTACAACGTTTTTTAAGAAGCATCTGTACTTCACATCTCGGGCACATTTTACCTCATTCAATGGATTACTATTTTGATAAAGGAGGAAGCGCCAGAGTAGCCCGTGAAATTTAAATTTTCATACCTAAGCTTGGCTTTAAATACCAGCGTATTACGGCCGTAAATCATATTTTGTTCAACATACAGCCTGACATAGACCGGCAAATTGAGAAAATGTTAGAAAATTTGTATTTCGCGGGCTACCCTGAGTCCCTGGCACTTCGCTAGTCCGACTATCTGGGGGGCCTCTCATCTTACGCTAACCAACACGTGGTCTCCACTCCAGGACGCTTTCGCTTCATCGGTCATCGGTCTTTTGACAGACATGGTCTGCCCGCTGCCACTTCAGCTGCCCGGTAACTTCGTTTCCGGTAAATTCATTTCTGCTTTTATGCTTTATTTTTAAAGAAACTCTGAGCCCACTTGACAATAACCATTGAGGCTGCTGCTTCAATTGTTATTGATCAGATCAGACTGGAAGTGGAAGGCGGCGGGCAAAGTTTTGTGCCACAGCTTGACCTAAGTCCAGCAATGGACTGATAGACTCAGTTGATTGTTCTCAATAATGCGCTATTGAACACTTGGTATGCTTACGCTAGGTGCTACAACACTGCTTTACCGTGCTGCGGGTGACAGATCTCAGCGATAAGCGTAAGTCCATTACCGTGTGGCGGGCTAATGCGACACTACTGAAGGCGCCAAATTTGTGAGTGAGTTCTGGATCGACACAATTTAGATTGCCATGGGGGTAGGCAGAAACCACAGAACGCCACTTGCTGTAATCCTTTTATACTCCTTTTGCCTCATCCACGTTCATACATCTGGTCATACACGCATGCAGGTTGAGAGTACTACGCACCTAAACTTCCTGAAGAACCTTTAGTATTAAGAAGAATAATAGCTTATAAAACTCTCACCATGGTATCAGGCCCGACGTCTTTCAAGAACTTGATATTTCCATACATATAGGCGATGGTCTCGTTGTATCGACCCACGGTCACTCCCGATGTATCCACGAATAATAAACTTTCTTCGTCGCAGCCTTCCATTTGAGAGTCCATGTTCATCACATAATTCTTTGGAAAGGAATTTTGTTCAATTAAATGTTGGTAAGTGTGAAATCAAATTAACACGCACAGATTAGCATTTTACATAATATCATGCCTGTAAAGATTAAGCCTTGGTGCACCCAAGTAGGTCAACATTTCGCTAGTGATGTTTAAGTCCCATATGTAGTTGAGTAGAGGGCGAGCTTATTACCATCAACCGGCCATAAATCCTCAGTAACAGCCACGGAGTCTCCGTGGCCCAAAAACCCAATGGCATTTTGCCCGACTTTTTTTATGGGTGGGAAATCATCAAATGACCTCCCGCTCTGGGCGGAGTGGAAGGGAGTGTCAGACTTGTATTGACTAAAACCCATCCATGTTCCATCTTAGCCCTTTGTGCTCCAGGGCCAAGGTACCTCTTTCAAACAGTCCCGCAGACCTGGCAGGCATCGGCCCTCTCGGACTCCTTCCGATTTGCTGACATCTCTTTGAGGCGCGCGTGGAACACGAACGCGCCGTCGACACGGCGATATGGCCGGTCGTCATAAGACGGACGGACGGTGAACTAGCCCATTACTCACCGTCCACAGGCCCGCGACTTTGCCCGACCTGGGAATCGAATGCAGGACTTCATGCTCAGCAGTCGCGCTTGCGACCACTCTACATTTTCTACCATGTGATTCCCATCAGTCACGTACAATTCCAACTCACTAATGTGGATGCTTGCCGGACTTCTCACTCCACCAAATGAAGCCTTTTTACATAAAGACAACGAAGAGAGCTACTCGAAAAGCATCGTCCGTGTGCGTAGGTAATGTTATTTCACCTAAGTGCGACCGAAAGCTTCATCTCAGTAGTATTCTGGAGACCAGGTTTTAGACAGGTAAACGGCAATAGGAATATTACACGGGACTTAAAAGTGATGCGCTTCTTAATTTGAAAATCCAGCAACAATAACTCCGATCCAGTGATCGAAACCGGGACCTTTTTCTTGGGAATCACTCTCATAGATTAATTATTCTTAGTTATTCTCGAGACTACTTGAAAAAAAATAAACATGACAAAACATACCACTTCAGGCGATTGACCAGTACAAAACCGTAGCAAATAGATCAGTATAATAGAAATCATCACGGCAGCTCATCAAAACCTTGCAATGCAAAATGAGCTGTATTATTCCCTAGCTGTATTTAATATATTGTTGAAATCGCGTGCACCATCAGATAGGGCCGGACATGTCACTTAATTTGAATGCATTGATGGAACAACACGGGAAGTGTTTTTTAACCATGTTATAAGTTGTCAATTAGGTAAGGTATGTTGTTGTATCATGTAATTATGTAGGGAGATGGAGATATACACTCGCGGTCAAATAAAATGAGTGGATGACAAAAACCCTTGTAACTGGCTAATTAATGCTAGTCCGGTCAAAATACACATTCTAAATAACAAAAACAAAAGCTAAGAAAGTTATTCAAGGAAAAAGTTCCAAATTTTCGGTTATTTGGATTTTTATCGAAAACGGAAGTTTCATCAGAGATATAACTCAGAAAAAAATTGTATATATCACAAAATTATCTACGAAAATGGTAATTACACTTTTTAAAGTGAAACTTTTATTACATCGTCTCAAACTTTTCCAAATTCAAATATGTTTATTGTCTGTGTGTTGCATGTCGCGTGACGCTCGGCTGCTGTGAAAGGCGCTCCGACGAGCGCCTTTAGCGAGCGACGAGCGTTTTATACGTTTTATACCCTTAATGGAATATTATTCCAAAATTGTTTAGTTAAATGTCTATAGTGTGAAAAAACGTTTTACTTTTACCGTGGTTTCATAAAACCACACAATCCTTTTTTTTTACTAAGAATCGCCATTCCTAACTATTTCTAAGATATCGCGATTCTAAAAGTTGAAGAAGTTTCATTCTATTTTAATGTGGGTTTTCCGGTAGGCCTACTCCACGATCTGTTATGACGGAGTTTAACGGGAAAACACTATATTTACTGCATGATGATTATTGATATTGATATAGATTATAGGTGATTGCAAATACACGGAAAGAGAAACAAGTACAACTATCTTGTCTTCCTCCTACATCGGCTTCTGCTCATCAACACTTGCATTGAGTAAACTATCAAGTTCAGACAGGGCTAGGCAATCAACTGAACCCCGAAGACTGGGGTTGGAAATTAACATATATACTTTGGAACCGATTCAAACTATACTCCAATCTGCTCCGGAAAAACTCCTAAACACAATTTTTTACAATTGTAAAAATGGTTTTAGTGCTAAATGAGAAGAGATGGCTATATGTAGAAGAGTAAGAGTACCCAAGGCCAGTCTTGAATCCAATCGCTGCAGGTGTAGGTACACTGGTAAATAGGTCGCGTGATGTCACCACCGGTGCTCCTGCGATTCATTTTACATCCGTACTAATGACCAGATCCGACATAATGGCACCAACAATACGGCAATAAAAAGCAAATGAAAACACTGCCAACTAATACTAGACTATAGGAATATTTTTAAACTGTCAAAAAAATCCTAACATCGATATTAAAATTATTAAGAACACATTAAACAGCATAAAACTGTTAATGGAATAGAACACCAGCTATAGATATTGGTTCACTAACCTTATGTACAAGGTGTTGTTTTGCATCCTCGTCAAATTCATGGAGGTAACTATGCTTGTGATTCTCGTCCCGAATCAATAATAAAACGAGTAGGATATTTTTTTTTTTAACGTAGATCGGTAAGTGTGAACCACCCGTGTTTTAAACGCGGCCTGTCTGGTTCTTGCCTTATAACCTCGCTTACACACATACAAACAATCTCAAACGTTTATTTCATAATTTCTTAGTCCCTAAACCACGTTATTCTGAAATACTAACAAACTTAAACAACCAAAAAAATCAGCGTTTATTAATAATTAACCAGGTACCGTAATTTATATTAATTATTTATGTCTTTCGTGACCACCCTCTTGAAATTTGACGAGGTTGCAAAACAACACCTTGTATAATATGGAAATAAAATTTAACCAACTTTGGCAAAGTTTTTTTATGTAGCGAGTTGGCAACATGTGTAGTAGCTAACCTGTCGATGCTAGTCAATTAATATCTACATAATGTAGATGACTGAACTACTGGAAATATTCGAATGAATGTTTGTATGCAGATTGGGACCGTCATGAAGCATAATCAGTGTAATTTAGTGTCGTATTGTCGGGTTGGTAATTTGATGCATTATTTCTTAAAATTGATAATACTAGACAGAATGTGCAACTATTTTGGCCAGCAGTGCTATTCTCTAAGGATACAGCCTTGAGCGCAGCGCTGTGCCAGCGACGAAACTACAGTTTGGTATTCGCTAAGCTGCAAATAGCGACACTAGCGCTCTAAGCTGTGACGGCCGTGAGTTAGAACTACTCAACGTCGAGCAAGTTGACAGTTCTTCATACATTTTGGTATTCCGTAAGAAAAAACAGCGTCGAACTCGCTGATAGCCTCACTCACAAATAGGCAAAGGAATTTTATTTTCATTCAGCCATTCATGTAATTATAAAAATGCATTATTTAACCTCTTGTAATTATGAAAATCGTTAGTAGTTTCACTCAATTCCTTAAAATACTTAAACTAGACCTTTATTATACATTTTAAGCCCATAAAACTCTCAGTCGAGGTTTATTGATTATAATTTAAAGAATTTGTTTCAAGCCCTAATTCGTCGTCGAAATGGTGACGGGAGATGTCAGGCCTGGAGTTCGTCGACGGCCATAACTGCGCTAGAGCCGTTTGAATCAGCGCTGCACGATCGGTCGATCTCGGGCCGTCTCGCTGACGAGTTCGTCGACGAGTACAGCCAAGAAACTGTCTCTTAGGGAATAGCATGGCAGATAACTTAGGAGCCAAACTGGGTTGTTTTGGAGAAATCGAACTTTAAAGTTGGTTTAGAATTTTTCCACCTCTTCACCTTAAACTGCTGATAGTTCGAAATCTACAGCGTTATTTAGACTTCTTATCTGCCAATGCTATGTTATAGCGGGTTATCTAGAAAATCTGTCATTTGTCACACGGCGTCATCGCTAAGTTTTGCTTCCAATAAATCGAATTTTGAGTGGTCTCTAGAGTTTCTGCGGGGCTATGGTTCCTTCCATCGTGATAAACCACACGCGTGGCTGATGCGTCCATAATGGAGGAATTGATGGTTATAGCTAAACACTCGGAAACTTCATGTTTTGGTTGCGCCGGTAGTGTCGTCATTTCAAATATACGCAAATTCAACTACCGCCATCCTACTTTACCACGTACAGAATTCTTTCACAGGGGTCGCGTCGACAGTAATGCAAAAAATTGTCAGTTTAACGGTTTTTTGACGCTATTAGTGTGACAACTGCGAGTCTTGACCTACTTTACTTGACAAACTAATACCACCATGTTTGTAATAAAATTGTCTGTATTTCAAAACAAAAAAAGATTAGTATAGTACGGAAAAACAATAGACAACACATGTCATTTGTTTCTTGTTCCTTTTCAGCTTTGTAATTTGGGTCCATATTGGCTCACCTAAAGTTCTTTACCCGAAATTGTTCTTCCTAATGATTTTTTATCCGAATGATCACTCTTCCTAAAATTTTTCATCCTAAAGTTTTTAAACCATACTATTTGTCGTGCTACCGGCGTTGTTCATAACACTCATATTTCCGAAAATTTTAATTAATAATATCATTAATGAAAATATGTTTAAACTCCTAATGTTTTTTATCATAATGCTTTTATCCCTAAACATAATTACCATAATATGTTCACTCATACTCAGAAAGAAACATTTACCAAGTGTAATAAAAAATATATGTGGGTAGAAGATAATAGTTATAGTGCCCCCACTATGAAAAAATACTTAGAAAAATTTTGCGACCAATTTCGAGGTAGCGCTCGCCGGCCGCTGCCGCGGCACCGCTCGCTTCGCTCGCTCGGCTCGCGCGTAATTGGTCACAGTTCTAACCTAACCTAACCTATGGATATCTTTGCAGGTACACACCGCTATAAATAAAATTAAAGAACACGCTTTAATTAATAAAAAATAAATCTAAACAAAAAAGATATGACTTTGAATAATAGTGTAAAAGATGGTTATATTGAGAAAATATAGGAAAACAAATAAAAGTATAATAGATGTATATTGCTACTGACATTATGAAGTTGAATGCTTCGGAATTATGAACATTAGAGACAGAGTAGATAAGAATTGTGATTGTTAGGATGAAAAATGTTAGGAAGAACATTTTCGGATTTCCAATTATCGGAGTTGAAAATTTAGGTGAACTTTGGCGCACCCTTGTAATTTGAATATACAAGGTGTTGTTTTGCATTCTCGTCAAATTTCAGGAGGTGGTCACAAAAGACATAAATAATCAATTAAAATTACGGTACCTAGTTAATTATCAATAAACGTTGATTTTTTTGGTTGTTTAAGTTTGTCAATATTTCAGAATAACCCCCTTAACGTGGTTTAGGGAATAAGAAATGATCGCATAAATGTTTGAGATTGTTTGTATGTGTGTAAGCGAGGCGATAGGGCGAGCACCAGACGGTCCGCGTTTAAAACATGGGTGGTTCAAACTTACCGATTTCTGTCAACAAGAAAAAGAATAAAAATTACCAACCCATTTTATTATTGATTCGCGACGAGAATCAGTAGCATAGTTACCTCCTTGAATTTGACGAGGATGCAAAAAAACACCTTGTATTGAACAACGGTTGCCAAGATTAGTATGTGGATGGGTGATCAAGGTAAAGCAACGGTAGCCGAGGTCAGTATGTGGATGTGTGATCAAGGTAAAGCAACGGTAGCTGAGGTCAGTATATGGATGGGTGATCAAGGTAAAGCAATGGTAGCCGAGGTGAGAATGTGGATGGGAGATCAAGTTAAAGCAACAGTTGCCAAGTTCAGTATACGGATAGGTGATCAAGGTTAAGCAACGATAGCCTAGGTCCGTCTGTGGTTGGGTGGTCAAGGTAAAGCAACGGTAGCCCAGGTCATTATGTGGATGGGTGATCAAGGTGAAGCAACGGTAACCAAGGTCCGCCTGTGGATGGGTGATCAAGGTGAAGCAACGGTTGCCAAGGTCAGTATCTGGATGGATGATCAAGGTAAAACATCGGCTACCAAAGTTAGCCTGTGGATGGGTGATGAGGGCAAAGCAACGTTTGCCAAGGTCAGTCAGTGGATGGTTGATCAAGGTTAAGCAATGGTGTCAAGGTCAGTATGTGAATGAGTGATAAAGGTGCTACTCTTGTGTGTTTTTGGCAATATACAACGAAGCAAAGGGCTAGTAGTTTGACCAAGAGGCATCGTATTACCCAGAACTAACTGAGTTGTGAAGGTCGGATAGGAAACTGGAAGCCAACCACATCATTGGGAAAAAGCTAAGTAAATGATGACTATCAAAATTGAAATTGGCAATAGGCATGAAAGGGTGTGTGTTAATTTGAGTACATTACATCTAATAATACATATTTATTAGGATTTAGTTTAGCTACAACCTATTCTTGACATTTCAAGCATAACAGAAAACATTCCTACACAAAAAGGTGTTTATGTTAGCTAATCCTTGAGCCCACACAGGTCGACGAACTGTAACGTTTCGGCAAGTACACGCCGCGATGTGTACTCATCATAATGTCATTTTGAGCCCTGTAGACACCTATGCACTTCTTACTTATAAGAAGTATAGTATATAGTGCAGTGTATTGTAGACACCTATCTACATAGTGCTTGATTTACAATTTCTATACTTCATCATCAGCCTACCGCAGTCTACTCCTGGACAAAGGCCTCTTCAATCGCTCGCCACTTAAATCGATTCTCTCGGCAACTCTCATCCAGTTTACCAGGCACCCTGCGAAGATCGTCGCTCCACCGAGCCTGAGGGCGTCCCACCTTACGCTTGCCGATTCGCGGTCTCCTGCACTCAAGAACACGTCTACCCCAACGGTCATCGGTTCTACGGCTAAATGCCCATTGCCACTTCAGTTTACTTATTCTGTGGGCTGTCGACTACTCTGGTTCTCTGTCGGATTACCTCGTTCCGGATGCTATCCCTCAAAGAGACCCCAAGCATGGCCCACCCGCTCCATAGGTCGCTGAGCGACCTTGAGTTTATGGACCATAAGGCCCCGTAAGTCATTACAGGCAGGACGCACTGATCGAAGACCTTAGGCTCTGTGGAATACGCGACGAGAAGACCCGACGAAGCTTCCCAAACGCTGCCCACCCAGCCCAGCTGAATTCCTATCATTTTCGACACAAAAGTTTCAGGGAATGGTTTCCATTTGAATTGGTCATTTTCTTATTATTATAATTTTTCAGTATGTTGCCGGTACCATATTTTTGATAATTTACACCGGCCGTTTTAATTTGTGAAGTGAAAACTTCTATTTTTGTTTAGGGAAAAACCTATGGGTTTGCGTCACCGATGGATGACCTCGACATGCTCGTGACGCCAGACTAGCGACGCGAATGATTTAAAAATTCAAAAAAGAACACAGTAATTCTATTGTTTTGAGTTTTCACTTCTGTTGGCAGTCTGCCGTTTTTTTTTAATAATTGAAAGTTTTTTTTTTCCATAAAAACAAGCCTTGCTATAGTTTCATCAGCAAGTCATTTGCAATATTATTTTTATTCTTGTATAGTATGCAGCAGGCAGCGGGTGAGGGTCGATCTTAGGCAGGACCTTAGAATAAGACAGGTAGGTATGCCAAGTTACGTGTGGTTTCATTTGTTATTCCCGAATCCCCGCATTCATCCGTAGCGTGGCGTTCGTAGCGTCGCAGTAGACGATCCCACTTATATTTTCATACAAAGTGAAGCTAAGCAAATGTGTGTAGTTTAGGTGTGAGCTGCTATGGAGCAGCCTTAAGGTTACACTAGTCGGTCATTCTTCCATACAAACGTAGTATGGTGATTACTCGTCTGTTTGACGGTGTAGGTTCAAAACTGAAAATTGTATCAATTGGTCTTGTCATTATCTAGCCCTGTATGGAAGCAGAATTGGAAAAAAAATATTGGTTTGGAAGTTATAAGCGTCGAAACTTCCATATTTCAACACTAATTTAAACTCACCTTTGGGCGTAAATAAATATACTATGTAGTATGAAAATGGAAAAAGTGAAACCATACAGGGATAGATAATTTATTCATAAGTTCAAATAATTTATTTTGAGTAGAATACAGTAGTTTTTCCATAATATCTATACGACCAAAACACAATTTATGAAATTTCACGCGCTCATTTTCGTTATAAATCGTCGTATATTTCACTAAATAAATATATAAATAAAAACTAGATAAATGAATACCAAATAAATTAAAGTAAATAAATTAATAACTTTACTAAATGCATGCTTATTAAAGCCACGCCCGCCAACGATTTCGAGCCGTCGACTTGTGCACCCTTAACGGATACGTTGATTAGGATAAATGGTGCTTTGGGGATAACGGGATTATAACGCACCTTGTGTTGTTGCCGGTATACCTAGTTGGGAATAGGATAGGCAGATTATGAAAGGATTGAGACACATATTTTCATGTATTTAATAGAAAGTATACAGTTTATTTTTGTCAAAAATCGTAATTTCGATATACCAAAATGTTTAGTCCTTGTATATCTCTCTATCATTCAAATTTAATAACATAACTCTCGCGCAGAACTTACCGGAACCAACAGTATTTACATTTTAGACCATTTCAACAAGAAACTTTAAAGTGAGGCAGAACAAGAATTCGTTCTTAGTCTTGCAATCTTTCTCTGGATTCTTGTAAAGAGTCATAAAGGCTTGGTATCTGCCTGCAGTGTTGCTGTTCAGTGGCAAATCATCGGTGTCCACTATCAAGTCTTTAACTGGATAGTCGCCCTGTGTGAAGAAGAATCAATATTAGTGAAAGTCGAAGTAAATGTTAGCGCACAACTGCGTACATTTGTAATCGATGAAACCTATACAACGTGGTTCTTTTGATATTCCATAACTCTAGGCTATGAATGAGACCATTTCAAAGAATCAACTGTCTTATGAGTTGTTTTTCAAGTTTTATTATTTTTTTCATCTTTTATACAGCATAATTCGACATGTAGGTACGTACTTTCGTGAAATACCTACCTATGAAAAATTCGCATTTCTTAGCTTGTAATATGAATCATTGCTTTGAATGAAAATGAATTACTTACTCGTATTTATCAATGAAACTTAGATACCTGTACCTACACGCATCGATTTATTAAATTATAATATTTATTTAATTATGATCTCCAGGACTTGTGTATTCCCTTTATTCATTTCAAACATACGTTTTACATTTTTAAATATTTTTACAAAATTATATACAAAAACATTTAAAAATATAAAAATAGTAGCCCACCGGTATCGGGAACAGAGTCCAAGCTACCGGGTCAGGGCTCCAGAGACAGGAACCTCCTAACGATACGAGCCGTGTCCAGGAGTACCGCTTTCTGAATCAAGCCCTTGATCCAGCTGCCTAGCGAAAGCCTCATCAGATATTGGTCGAGGCTCTTGGCAATTAGGCCATTGGCTGATACGGCACAATGATCGCTGAGTCAACATCCCACATGTCGACAACCTCGCGAGCCAAGTCAAGATATTTTATTTGCTTATCTTTCTCGGCTTTCACGAGGTTCTCGTCATGTGGAACCGTTATGTCAACAATCATTGCGCGCCGCTCTGATCGATCCACCACCTCTATATCAGGCTTATTGGCTACAATAGTCCTGTCAGTGATGATGGATTGATCCCAATACAGTGTGATATTGCCATTTTCGAGAACTGGGTCGGGCACTTATCTATAGTACGGCACTTCCGATTCCACAAGGCCGTATTTCAGAGCAAGTTGCTGATGGATAATCCTGGCTACAAGGTTGTGTCTATGCAAGTATTCTCCGTTAGCTAGACGAGAACACCCGTAGATAATGTGACGGATCGATTCGCCCGGACGGTGGCATGCCCGAAATATGTCAACCGTGCCATCCTTCACAATAAATTTCCGGTAGTTAGTTGTCATCATAACTTCATCCACAATTGCACAAACAAAACATTCGGTTTCTCCAGAGTTCCCCGGAACGTAGCAAGGCTTATGGACGCTGCATGGTCTACATCAGGTCCATGTCCTTAGTTATGTGAAATTAAAAAAAATACGTTGTATAGTGGAAACCCACTATCAGCCTTTTGGAATGACAGATGACAAGGTGTAAAAGAATTCCTACCTAATAAGACGCTTTGCTTGTATACATACCACTTCAAAAGGACACTCGTCAGGAATCGTTAAACATTTCGTATAGTCATAATAGTTGCTTTCTTGTCCCTTTGCCACCTCACCGCAGAGATCGCAAATCTCATGCGTTGCAATTGTCTCAAACGTTCCAGAAATTTCTTTTTGCACAATTATATGTATCTGAAAAACTATTAATTTAGTTGTCTGACAGTTTCAATACTTTATGCGGTCTTTTTTTATGGGGTAAACCCACCATATTATTCCAAAACCACTGTAACTCCTGAAAGCCAGAACTAACAGTGGCGACCACGAGAACATGTATCAGAGAAAAGCGCCGAGACAATGAAGCTCGACGAAGTCCCACAGAAACAATTTATCTGCCTTGGGGGATCCAAGACTGTTCAATTGTTTCCCTGGGACAAAATTAATCAGATAAATAGCAGAAAGTAGGAAAAATATAATTTCCACTTCCTTCCAGATCAGCAGGAGACAGAACAAAACAAGGCATAAAGGGGCGTTTACAAATGATGAGCCCGGTTGCCTAGCACCATAGCTTAATTAATACACACACCACAAAAGTCTACGCAACAGGGGCATTTTTGCACTTTTTACTGTTTTGTCGTAGGTGTATCAATAGAAGCGTAATTTATTACATATAAATTCTTACGTTTTGGTAGGAAGTTTTAAAGACAAAAATTAAAATTTATAAAAAAAAAAACTGAAATGAGACGAAAACTTAAAATTCATGTTTTTGGGAATTAAGAAAATGTGAGGCCTAGCTAAGAATTATATTTAAAAAAAAACAATGGAGCTTTTTAATATTCAGTCGGACTTCCTAAGGCATTAAGAGCGTTTACACCTTACGATATTTCATAAAAACCTTCAAGTCCTTATTTTACGAAAGGACTTAACCGATTTTAATGAAACTTCATACGCATAAGCAGGATACATAGGTCTAAAAAGTAACTAAAAAAAATTCGGGAGACCCTTACATAGATTTGACAGGTTTTTACGGGTGGTCATAAATCCGAAAATTTGACAGCCAGTTTTCCCAAATAGTACCTATCATATTACCATGCTTCTGGATTGTCGAGGTCACATAGGTAGACGTTCCATGTAAAATACTGGTATTCAGCTGTATCCGGTAAGACTGGAAGTCAACTCAGGCAAAACACTGGGCAGATAAGTTCTCGACATTAAGATTATAATGACATCCAAGACTCACCATCGTATCAGGCCCAATGGGTTTCAACAACCTGCCATGCCCGAACATATAGGCGAAGGTCTCGTTGTATCGACCCACGGACACCTCCGATATGTCCACGAATGATAAGCTTTCTTCCTCACAGCATTCCAATTGAGAGTCCATGTTCACTACATATTTCTTTAGAAAAAATATATTAGTTTATTTTGAGGTCTTGCGTTCGATTCCCAGATCATCATCACCATCAGCCTATAATGTTCCCACTGCTGGGACACAGGCCTCCTCTCTATGAGAGGGAGTGGGCTGTAATCCACCACGCGGGCCCATTGTGCGTTGGTAGATGACACATGGTGATGTTTTCGAATTTTTAGTTCTAGGACATGTCGGTTTCCTCACTATGTTTTCCTTCACCGTTTTTGAGAGCAGCGGTGATGTAATAAATTACACAAAGTAATGCGCCTGACTAGGTTCGAAGTTTCGAACCCACGGCTTACTGCTCGTAAGTCGGAGCTGCCACCACTGGGCCACCGCAGCTCTCCATCCCCAGATCGGGCAGTGTTATTTGTTTTTTTCATCAGACTTTCTCAGCAGCCACGGAATCTAAATTTGCGCCCGGCTTATGGCGATAGGTTTGCCCTTATTACATGGGACTTTGACAATGTGGGTGTACTATTAGGTAACACAGAAACACACAAAAGAACAGTAATTTGTCCGACCGCTATACCAACGCGGGGGTTAATTATCATTAAAAAAAAATAGTGCGTGGAGTCCATCCGCGCGGAAAAAGTGAAACTTCGTAATACTACACGCATGCGTTCGAGTGCCACGCATTCACTCTCGTTATTTTATTGAGCTTCTAAATATTATTTTGTTATTTTCTTGTTGTATTATTTATATTACTTAAGTTTATCGAGGTTATTCTACTCATGGAAATTGAGCGAAGGCTAGTCACACCGAAGAGTCGAATGCATGATTGTTTGCACGCCATCTTGCGTACCTGGGGGGTGAAGTTGCTCGCGTCCGTAGGATTTACCATCTTTCCTGACCCACCCTACACGTGTCACCCGGGTGGTGCTAAACGAGCAACAACGCCGAGTATCGAGCGGCGGTCAACGAACTCGACCAATCAAAGGCAGGAAATGGCCTCTGAATTTCAGAACACCTACGAGGCTTGGCTTAATTGTCTGGCTTCCGAGGAAGAAAACCTCGCTACAAAGAAAAATAAATAAATAACCCCAATCCTAAGGTGGGCAACGTGCCGACAGGATGTATGACTGGTGGGGAATCAGTCTCTAACGCCAACCTCAGTGGACCGGGCAACCACTGTTGTATTTGCCTTCTACTGGGAATGGGCGTCACCTCAGTAGTGACCGTTTATATCGACCCTACTCGTGGGAATAAAAATGAATGATCTAAATAATATAAAGCAAACAAACACTTCAAACATCTCGAGCACAAAAGTGCTCACTCAACAAATATTCCATAAAGGAATGTTTGATAATAGACCTCGGTCTAACTCACTAAATGATATCTTAGTCCCTACAACTCAAGGGTTGGAAAATGATAGTGAACCACAGGATAAACAAGCCAGTGACAAAGCAAACTGGGAAGAAGTAACGGGAAAGAAAAGGTTACGGGCAAGCCCTGACAGCAATAAAGGACCCGCAAAACAAACCAAACTAAATACATATTGGTTATCTCAAACTCAACCAATACCTACCAGTAACAGTTTTTCTCAACTCGTAGACGAAGAAAATAAAAATCCAGAGACAGAGCCAAAAGAAAAGCCTATCAAGCCTCCACCAATATTTGTAGATAAAGTACAGAATATACAACCACTTATTAGCCTATTAAATAATCATGTGCAAAATAATTATGAACTTAAGGTCCTCAATAATGAACAAGTTAAAATACAACCAAAAACACCAGATGCATATAGAGAAATTGTTAAACAGCTTGAAATAAAATGTAGAGTTTTACACGTACAAGCCCAAACAAGAAAGAAGTTTCAAAGTGGTTCTTAAAAATATCCACCCATCAACTGACTTAAACGATATAAAGTTAGAACTCTCAGAACTAGGCCATGACTGTGTTAACATTTGGAATATCAAACAACGAAAAACTAAAAAGCCATTGCCAATATTTATCGTTGAACTAAAACCGCACGAAAACAACAAAAATGTGTACCAAATAAAGTACCTTTTAAAATGTAAAATAACATTTGAACCCCCTCGCCCTAAGCGGGAGATACCCCAATGTGCTAAATGTCAACAATACGGTCACACAAAGGCTTATTGCCGTCGAAACCCGAAGTGCATTAAGTGCGCTGGAGATCACCTATCCGTAGACTGCCCTAGAAAAACAAGATCTAACGATGTGAAATGCGTTCTATGTGAAGGAAATCACCCTGCTAATTTCAAGGGATGTCAAGTATATAGAGAACTACAAAAGGTCAAATTACCAGGAAATCCAGAAATAAATAAGAATCAACGCAAGTATGCCAGACCAAATACGACACAACAAACTGAAAGAACAAATGATCCCTCGAAACACCAAAGCCAAAAGACATATAGAGACGCACTAACTAAGGAAGCAAACAAAACAGACACACAAAACTACAACACACAGGCTGATAATAGCGATCATAACAGTAATGGGGACTTAATAATAATGTTAAAGCAAATGATACAACAACTTACAAATATGACAAACCTACTTATAACACTCACGACTAAACTGACAAATTCGACTCCATAAAAATGGTTATTTGGAACGCCAATGGCCTGTCACAACACACCCTCGAGGTGAAAACTTTTCTTGATCTAAACAAGGTTGACGTACTCCTGATATCAGAAACTCACTTCACCAAGAAAAGCCATTTCAAAATTGATTCCTATAAATTATACCATACGACGCACCCTGATGGTACTGCTCACGGAGGTAGCGCCATTTTAATAAAAAACAATATCAGACACCATGAAACAGCAAATTATTGTACAAATGAAATACAAGCGACAAACATAGTAATTGAAGACTGGGCTGGACCCTTCACAATCTCAGCCGTGTATAGCCCTCCTAAACATAATTTAAAACAAGATGACTATGAGAAATTCTTCAACACCTTGGGAAGCCGATTCGTGGCTGGTGGTGACTATAACGCCAAACATACTTATTGGGGCTCACGAACAGTTACACCGAAAGGCCGACAGCTGCTGAGAGCGTTAGATCAGTTGAAACTTAGCTGCATTTCATCTGGAGAACCTACTTATTGGCCCACAGATGTAAGAAAGACACCAGACCTAATTGATTTCGCAATAGTGAGGGGCATCGCTGGCACATACTTCGAATGCAAATCGATGCCTGAACTTTCGTCGGACCACACTCCAGTAGAAATACTGTTGAAGAGAAAAATAACCCTAACTGCCGACGTATCTCGATTACACAGCAGAAAAACAGACTGGAATAGTTTCAGAGAGTCACTCTGCGCTTCAATAAACCTACACTTACCACTCAGAACAAAAGAGGACATAGAAGAAGCCGTTGAGCATTTAAATAGTTGTATACAACAATCAGCTTGGAATGCTACACCTGAAGCTTCCAAAACCATCCCCAAATCACAAAGCTATCCGACCAATATTAGAGAATTGGTTGCAAAAAAACGAAAGGCACGGAAATTATGGCAGAAAACTCGGCACCCAACGGATAAAACTGCCCTTAACTCACTGATATCTCAGCTGAGCCAATTACTGAGTGAAAATCGAAACCAAAATGTGCAGGCATACCTTAGAGAGCTAGACGCCAGCGCTGTAACCGAATACTCACTGTGGAAAGCGACAAGCAAACTCAAGCGCCCTATGCTAACAAGGCCTCCTATACGCAAAGCAGACAGCAGCTGGGCCATAAAAGATTCAGATAAGGCACAGGCATTCGCTGACCATCTGAAAAATGTGTTTGTACCAAACCCAGACCAGGGATCTACACAGACTGAATTAGTGTCCAGAGTACTTAATGAAACACATCAGTTAGACCTCCCAATAAATAGCTTCTCTATATCTGAAGTTAATCAAGCAATGAGGAAACTCGATCAAAACAAAGCGCCAGGATACGATTTGATAACCGCTAAAATAATGAGAGAATTGCCAGAAGAGGGTGTGCGCTTATTAACATACATCTATAATGCCATATTGAGAACTTCAACTGTCCCCAGGCAATGGAAAGTGGCTCAAATCATTATGGTCCCTAAACCAGGCAAAAGCCCCGAAGATGTAAAATCTTACAGGCCTATCAGCTTATTGCCTATTGCTTCAAAAGTAATGGAGATCCTATTCTTGAGCAGATTCTCGCCAATCATAAAGGAAAGAACCTTAATCCCAGACCACCAATTTGGTTTCAGGCAACAACATGGTACTGTTGAACAAGTACATAGGCTTGTGAACAACATCAACAATGCTTTTGAAAGGAGACAATACTGCACAGCGGCATTCTTGGACATCTCACAGGCCTTTGATCGCGTGTGGCATGAAGGGCTTCTGTTTAAGATAAAAAAATCGGTGCCAATCGAATACTTCAACTTTATTAAATCGTATTTAGAAAACAGACATTTCTTTGTAAAACATGGCGAAGAAATAACAACACTATGTCCAATCCATGCAGGCGTACCGCAGGGCAGTGTAATGGGTCCTCCTTTGTATCTTCTGTATACTGCAGACCTGCCGACTTCCAAGGTCACTGTAACAGGCACTTTCGCTGATGACACAGCAGTTCTGGCATCGGACGAACTCCCAGAAAAAGCCACCCGAAAACTCCAAAATAGCCTTGACAATATCGCGAAATGGCTTAAAGATTGGCGAATCAAGGCGAATGAATCCAAATCGGTCCAAGTGACATTCACCACTCGACGTGACATTTGCCCTCCAGTCACATTAAACGGAGTTCAAGTCCCCCAACACGATGAGGCAAAGTATTTGGGAATGTACCTAGACAAGAGACTCACATGGAGAAAACTCATCTTTACCAAAAGACTAGCAATGGGACAACAGGTCAGAAAAATGTACTGGATGTTGCACAAGAAGTCTCAGTTGTCAATGACAAACAAGTTACTCATTTATAAAGCCATAATTAAACCCATATGGTGCTACGGACTGCAACTATGGGGTACAGCGGCAAACTCGAACATAGAAATCCTGCAAAGATTCCAATCTAAAATGCTACGCATGATAGCAAACGCACCTTGGTACATAACAAATGATAGACTACACTACGATCTTAACATAAAAACAGTCAAAGAGGAAATAAAGGAAAGGCTGACCAAATACAAAACAAGAATCACACACCACCCTAATGTACTTGCAAAGGATTTAATGAACGAAGTGCAAATGCCACGAAGGCTCAAACGCAAAAACCCACAAGATCTATTATTGTGAAGCTGTAGATCTCATAATGATGAAGCGATATTGTTAATGAACAATTTCGCACAAGCCCGAGACTTGCAAATACCAACCTAATGCTGAATATCGCCAGATAGATTGCACTATAAAATTATGAAAAAAAAAAAAAAAAAAACTTGCGTACCTAGTAGAACTACGTAGTCACAAATCTTGTAATACTACCATATCTTAGTGAGTTTTAGAAAATATTCCCCCCCCATGGTAGCGTTAAACTTGTTGGAAGTAGCATAAGAAGTTTCACTTCAAAAAAGAAAACTTACCATTTCAGGCGATTGCCCGGTACAAAACCGTAGCAAATAGATCAGTATAACAGTAAACATAATGACAGTTCATCAATATCGTGCAATGTTAAATGAGCTCTATGGTTCCTTTGCCATTTATTTATTATATAGTTAAAATTGCGTGCACCATCAGATAGGGCCGAACATGTCACTTTTAATTGTATTATTGATACGATCACACGGAAAGTGTTTTTTAAACATAATATTATAAGATGTTAATTACGAAGTGTTGGGTCAATCAACAACTTTCAACGTTCAATCAAATCCATACTAATATTATAAATGCGAATGTCACTGTTTGTTTGTTACCTTTTCACGACTAAACGGCTGATCGGATCTTAATGAAATTTGGCAAGAAGGTAGATTTCAACCTTGGGAAGGACATAGGCTATATATCATCACGCTACGACCAATAGGGGCGGAGCAGCAATAAAAATGTTGCGAAAACGGGGAAAATTTGACGCAGACGAAGTTGCGCGGGATAGCTAGTTATCAATAATGAATAATTTAATCATGTTTGACGATGTTAGATAATTACAAACATTACCAACGTAATTAGTCATCAATAAAGGTTAGTTGTTAATCATATCTTGATGACTAATGCTTCTGATGAATGGATGATTTTAACGTAGACTTCATTATTTTGATGTACAGAATGCTTGGTTGACGCCTTCGTGAATGGATCGTTTACATCTTGTATACTAACGGAAGACAGGAAAGCGCGAACAAAATCCTAATCTATTTGCAAGAACCAACTGAACAATGTTTACTGGACTAGTTCTAGTGCTGTTATTGGGTAGGTAAGGCTAAGGCCTCATTGGCGCGTTGCGTTAAGTCGTCGGAACGGATAAACGCATTGTATGCTACACCTGCATTGCAACAACGCAAGACGTCGTAACGCAAGAGGGCGACGCACGCCATCGCAGCATTCTTAGCGAACAAATTTGCCCCTCTAGCAGTGAAACAGTCCGTCGTCGCACCGGAGCTCACACAGTGCAGCGCATCACCCTCCCCCCGCTTCATCTCGCGAAGCAGCGTTGACGTTGACGCAACGCACTAATATGAATGCTTCGGCCTAAGGAGACGCGGGTAAATTTTGTTTCTATGACGTCATCGCTGGTGTTTGTGTTTAAATCATGGATCTATTTAATCTTGAAAGTATTATACAGGGGTGTATTTAACCAATAATTAAAACAGTTAATCGGCTAGAAAAATAGAATTTAATTTACCCTCAACCTCTAAGCGACGAAATGTTTAAAGTACATACAATCACAACATTAAGTTTTAGAATTTAAACGACTATCAAGGTACATTTTCGAAGGGAACCCGCAACCGCCAACTGCAACGGCAATGCTGTAACCGCTATGGCAACACTAGATCGAGTGGTTTCTATGTAACTCAATGAAAACGCTTCCGTAGGGTCCCACAAAGCGGAAAATCCTCGCGCAGTTTTTTGATATCTCTGGAATAAGGACTATCAGCATTGGCTTAAATTATAAAATTGGGTGCTCGTGCATCATCATTGAGCACGTGCGAGGTTGTGTAATTTGAGGGGAACGGTAAGTTGGAAATTACAGCCGAGCTTTTTTTACCCGTAGAAGGCGACAATGCCGCCGGTTGCCGATTTCATAGAAGTATTACAGAGAAACCAATTGTGCCGTTGCGGTAGGCCGGCTGCTGCAGTCCGCGGTGGCGGACGACTTCAGAATATTTTTTTTAATAAATTTTAATATTTAATCTACCTACCTGGATCCATAAACTTGCATTGTAGTAACAAGAACCAACTATTCAAGTGTTGCAAATTAAAAATAAAAAGCCAGAAAATAAAGAGTTTAATAAATTTATTAAAAAAAAAATACAAAACAAAAAAAACGCTCATCCATGCTTGCTACCCAACGTTATAAAATTACAAAATAAACTAGTAAATCGCGTTGTGTTAACAAGTTATTATATACATAAATATATATTTTTTTATAGTGCTTAATCTTGCAAAGTGACGAATAACAATAACGAAAGCACACAGACACTTGTGTGCGCAAGTGTACAGACGCTAACAGTTACGAGAAATGCCTATAAATGTAATCGACAAAGCTATTTAATATTATGCAACCCGATATAACTAAAAATTTCGAAAAATACATCAATAAAGTTCCTCTTTCTATATAAAATACATTTCTTTTATGCTAAAGGAGACCAATGCGGCGCGAACATCTAGTTCGCCAACTCTAATAGAAATATAGTTTAAATATATCTTATCATGTCAATAATATATTACTTTTCAAGTCTTAAATTACAGATAACCTAATACTGAAAAAGTAACTTTTGACATCCACGTAGGGTTCAAAATATTTATACCAACTTCCGCCCACTCGATATGTTAAATGTAATATTATATTATTTGAGAGACAAACGTTTAAATGCTGCGATATGCAGCCTACGGATCAAAATTACGGCAAATTGTATGTAACAAGTTGGATTCAATTCAAACAAAGTTGGCACAAATATACAACTAGACAAAGAACAGAGCCCCAAAATTCGTAATAAAATAAATATTCTTAACACTAATCAAATCCTTCCAAAACTAATTTCTAAACAAAGTTCGGGACTCCGTTCTTACAAGCACCTTACAATATTAAATATATAAACTTTTTAGTTTTAGTTCAATCTATACTATATACTAAAAATATAGCTTCTTTTTCTCGTAATATAATTATGGAAGAATGCTTAAAATGTATCTGCATTGAAAAAACGTGGAACCATAAACAATTTATAGAATCAACGTTTAATTACATGCTAACATTAGACTAGAGACAACTAAAACATTCATAAAAGATATAATTTTCGTTAAGTGTATAAGTATAGCTCACTCTAGAGGCCGGCCCATACAAACAAGAACAAAAAACCATCGAGCGAACACATGTCCGAACAATCGACACAAACTAAAATCGAACCTTCTCGCTTCTACTTCGGTTACAGCAAACACGCTGTTTACTGCACTATACAACAATTAATAACTACAGAAAAAGCTACAAAGTGTGATCTCGAGACCAGAAAACATTAATAGTTTAGTAGCACACAACTTCAAAACAAAGTATACACTCCAAGAAGACACTGCGGCGAAACGTTCCATAGTGATGGATGCAACTATAAGAGAAATGCAGTATACAGCGCGCGCTGGTGTTAACTGGGGCCGGCGCAAAGAAAAATGTACCTTAACGTTAAACAAATTAGTGTCGGAATGATGCGACAGGGAACCCGTCAGTCCGTGTGCAACCAAGCGATCGACGATATATGCGTGTTTTAGAAATAATTATAAGGTAGTCGTTAACAAAATATCGAGAGATATAGGTTGGTGTCCATCGTCTTTGGGAAGTCAATGAACCTGAAAAGAGAAAAACTTTTGTTACTCATTTGCAGAGATGTACAAAATACCCTGTACAAAATATCTGTAATACAAAATGCAAGATACTTTTAAATTAAGTATTTCAAATACCAGATACAAAATCCTTTCGAGAGTAGTATCTGAAATACTAGATACAAAATAAGTATCTTCTAAATACTTTTAAAGATGAAAATACTTTTGTAAGAAAAGAAGATTTTATTTTAATGAATTTAAGTTTATTTTGATAATTGACATTAATGTTATTTATAAAACGTGTTAATTGCTGAAATATGACTAGACAAAATATTTCATTTTTAAGTAAAAGACTCTAGTTCTTCAAACATTTCATCACTCATTTTTCTTCAATGAGGCCTTAAATCATACTCCCAAAAGAAAAGAGTCGCTCCATAGGGTAATTATTTAGGCTCTTTAAGTTAATATCTTCCTTTATTATTTAGGTATTGCAGTGTTTCTAAGTCAGCGGTACTGGCAGTAGATCCCTTATTTTCACCACTGGCAATAGAGGAATCAGAATCCTCTAAAAACATGTAATAAGATTATCTCTTGACTTTTTTTTTATATCTCCCACAATACTGTCTAAAGCCTCCGACTTTTGTTTTACAGATCGATTAATTTTTCGAGTTGCAGTCAGGATAAGTTCTTTCATATATTCCCTCCGCTCTTTTGGCACCCATTTCATTTTAAAGAACGGATGTGATATTGATTTCGATTTTGGAGGCTTTGTTAGTTGCTGTTACGAATTTATTTTATAAATGTCTACTAACATATTACTAAAAGTATTTTATCACAAAAAGTATTTATAAAATACTAAGATACCATACAAAATATATTTAAATCCAAGATACAAAATGATTTTTTTAAAAGTATTAGATACAAGATGTAAATACATATCTTGTATCTGTATTTCAGGTACTTGTATCTTAGATAAGTCACATCTCTGCTCATTTGATGTAAGTATACAATATGTTAAAAAAAAACCGTATCCGATCCGCGAGGGTATTATTAGGTATCGAAATTAGATTCTATTTATTCCTTTATGGATAACAAATTTAAAAAATACCCAGACAAAAACTCAATAAAATGTAGTAAAATGAGGAAACTGATATGGCAAGACAGGACAACACTCCGGTCGCTTCTGAGATAGAGACATCATAAAGAAACAATTGACAATCGAGCATAATAATGCCGAAAATATTGTTGTCACGTGTTCGTCAAACGTTTGTTAGATTTTAGGTAAATGGTGGTAATATGGACACAAAAATCGGGTTTTTAAAATTCATTGACATGTTCACTTTGATGAACATTTCATGGTTCTTATTTTACTTGGTAATGTCCTTGGTTTACATATAATTATGCCCCTTTCCGATCGGACAGGGTTTTTTTTTAACATATACAGGGTGTAACGGAAAGGGTATATACATGCTTGAAAAACATGTTTTATGATGAGAAACATATTTAGTTTGATGGTCTGTAGCACACCTTTAAGGAAGTATATACCCTTTCCGTTACACCCTGTAGTATAAGGTCCTATTAAAATACATGAACAAATTTTAACAAAGCAAGTTTGTCCATTATTTAAATGGGATCTTAGATTTGTACTGAAAAATCCTAATTGAGTATTGCTGTAATTTATTCAATAAAGTTTATAATGACATGGTAGTATTGTGTAAGTATCTCAAGAGGCAATGGAATGGATTTGATCTTAAGATAAATGAATATCTTCATGAATGTCCCTGGAAATTTAATTGTATTGTCATCCATCGTATGACCAAGTTGGAAAAAAGGCCACCTGGCCTTTCTTAGTTCGACATACATTCAACATGGCTTGCCGTATTATTACGATTAAACTGAGTCTCCACGGCGCGCAGCGTGTCACGAGCCTTGCTGCGTTAGCTCCAACCTACGCGTCGCAAGCGCTGTTTAGAGCATACGGAGGAGGCTCATCCGATGTGGCACCGGTGGAAGACGGACATCGAAATGAGCCTCCTGTGTGAAAACATCAATAAGCTGTGGGAAACAGCTTTGAACATTGTGTTACGGCCAAGTCAGTCGTGTTATTTTAATAGCTTTTTATTGTGTGCTCATGGCACGATGGAATAGGGGATGATCACAATTTTTTTTTCTTTGTCCGTCAGGTAGTTTATTGAAAAGTATTGGACACGTATTTTTTCTTTTTTCACGTGGTCATAAAATTACGGAGATATATATATTGAGTTGAAATGGCGCATGACGTCACATGTAGGTAAGTTTTATACCTACTTGTGACGTAGTGAGCCCCCACTCTCCAACTTTAATGAGTTTTAATTAAGTATTTTTTTTATAACAAAAATATTAGACACGTATTTTTTGTTATATATAAAAAAAAAAAAACAAAAAATACGTGTCTAATATTTTTGTATTCGCTGTCTGACGGACAAAATAGAATGTCGTTTTCTTTACCCAGTCCGCACCCCTATTGTGTAAAAGTGAGCCGGTACAAAGGCTTGTCTGCAGCATTACCTCGGCCTGCGCGGGCTGCGTACGCGGCGGCGCGGGCTCCACCTGCAGCAGGCGCGGCTTGTCGTCGCGCGGCTCGTCGCCCGGCGCGACGCCGCCACTGCCGCCCAGCGACATCTCCGCCAGCGCCGTCAGCACACTGTCCATGCTCACGCTGGAGCCGCTGTCGCCCTCGCCCTGGGAACAAATACACCACGTGTAACCGGACCCTTCACGAAGCCGTCAAACAAGCATTCTGTACATCAAACTATTTAACTCTACGAAAAAATTATTACAGTTTGTGGCCAAGCGGTTTCGCGACAATACTAAACACTATAGGTTGAGTGAAAATCGGGTGCATTTATTGAAATGAGTAATACTAGACTTAATTTGCAACAATTTTGACTCGATTACTTAGGTTCCAAACTAGGTTGTTTCTGAAAAATCGAACGAAGAAGTTTTGTTTTTTTGGAAATTTTCAGCGTCTCCACCATAAATTGCAGATTGTGAGAAATTTACGACGCTCAGGATCATCCGCAAAGACCTAGAATCAACTAAGAACTTTTAAGGCTGTGTAACAGAACCCTTTTGTTAAATAAGGTCTATTTTCTCGTCTATAGAATCTTTGGTACAATACATAAAAAGGTATCACGTTTCAGGTGCGTCCTCCAATATCTTGGGTATTTATCAGCGGAATATTCCGTTGTTTATGTTATTGTTTTAATTGAAGAACATTGCAAAATGTGACTTTTTAGTGAACAATGAGTGCATTAAACTACTAACCTAGACAATAGTATGTGTGAAAGCGACTCTTCGATAATGGAGACGGACTTATTAGTTAATAGTGAAATAGTAAAATTAGATCACCAAGTAACGTACGAAATAGTGAGAGAACTGTCAACAAACGATGACGGAACTTTTACCGTACAGTGCAACCAGTGTAACCATAAGAATTTCATCAAAAATTTTTTAGAATGGACAAATGGACAATCTAAAATAAAATCAATGAAATGCAAAAAGTGCACCCGAACCAGTGTAATAAAGATTTGTATGTTCGTGAACCATCGTCACATGAACGGCAAGTTTATACCAGACCTTTACTATAAAATCTACTCATGTTTAAATACAGTAGCAAGAAGCGTGTCCCATAACTGTGAGGAATGCAAAAAACAAAGATATATCAAAGCAATACCGCAAACTGAGTTCACATCTCAAGAGGAATACGTATGTAACTGTTTAAAAATAAATAAAGTTCAGATCAAACCTAACGAACTGAGCCTAACAACTAAGAAAAATACAACACGGAAACAAATAAAAGTCCCTATAACACCTAAGGCGATACCTGATGCAATACCGACTCAAAATCGGTTTGCTGCACTTCAAGCTAGCTCAAACCAAGAAAAGAGCGGCGGGATCGTGCTATCTCGCTCACACTCGGCTTCAACGGTAAGCGACCATCCACCGAGATCACGAAGCCAGTCATTGAAGCGCCCTCACCCGTACGAAGGAGAAGGCGTATCCCAAGCAAAAAAAGTTACAAGGCGAACGGAAACTCACCATAGCTCACCTAAACAATCTGTACCAACCCAGCAAAACAAGCCTACCAGGAATGGCACACATGTACCACCAATTTTAATCACAGACGTGACATACAAATACAAAGATAATAGGGACACGAAAAAGATGTTGAGTGACCAACTTGTGAGGGATTTAACAAAGATAATAGACAAGTACCATGGCCGTATTATCAGAAATGAGAGAAGTAAAAACATTCTCATCACACTCACCGACTTAGAGAAAAGAGCAAAGGCAATAGAAGACATCAAGAGCTACAAACCAGACCTCGTGTTCATAGCGCCAAAACCTAAAGCTGAACAAATAAAAACAACAAAAATTATAATCAGAAATATGGGACATGACTATCCAGTCGAAGAACAAAAAGACGAGATGGAAAAGTGCATAGGCATTCGCCCTCTCAACATGAAAAAGATAAAGAGCGATGTTCAACTGTGTATATTCAGTGGCGATTTCTCATACAACCAAATAGCTGAACGAATGAAAAATACGACAGAATCGTTTTTCTGTGCACACAAGCTAAGACCTGAAAGATATAAAGCAGGGTCGGATAGAGTGCTCCAATGCAAAAATTTGTTTTAAATTCAACCACGCAACAAGTGCATGTCACGCACCGAAAAGAGAACCAACCATACTGATTAAAAATAACCAGAATGAATCGGTGAGTGTCTGCTCAAACTGTAAAGATGTGCAGCCGGAGCAACACACTGCAACACAGAGAAAATGTCCATTTTTTAAAAAGGCAATTGAGAGACAAATGAAAGATGCTGAAAAAGCGGAAGAGAAACACATCAATGGTTTATCTGCACCTAAGCCAACACTACAAGTAACAAATAGAAAATCGAGATCTCCAACACGCAGATCGATTGTTGAAAAGGGTACATCTTATGCACAGGCAACGAAAAGGTCAAGCGACAATAGCGAAAGCGAACAGAGCCAGCCATGCGAAAAATTAAGTAAAGAAGTAAAAATTACTATATTCGATAAAACTATGGAAAAGTTCATAAAACTAATGAAAGAACTCAGAGATATTCTACTCGACTAAATGCAGTAAGAAACATATAAAGATCCTGCACATCAATGCGCAGGGGGTCAGAAAAAAGTTCACCGAAATAAAACAGTTAATTCAGAAATACCATATAGATATTGCCATCATAAACGAAGCAAAAATCAACCTAGATAACCAAAAATTCAACATCCTCAATTACGACAAGATATATGAACAGAAAGCCAACCATCTAGGTACTATTATATACATCAAAAGCGGAACGAGGTGGGCTCAAACCAGACTTATCAACTCTTTCAACGACGACGAGAGAAACATCGAAGGGTGCAGCATTCGAGTGTTCACCAATTACATAACTGGAGAATACATCACAATTAAAGGCATCTATGTTCCAATACCAAATCAAAATGAATTATCTGATGAATTCGAGCAACTGCTTAGAGAGGAGGGTGCTATAATGATAGGAGACATGAACCTTAGGATGAAACTACTCGGCCACCCAAATGATGGAGGTCTTGGAGTTCTATTGCGAGATATACATATCAACGGAGACTGCAAAATCATACATTCTGGTCAGCCATCAAGACCCACTAGCATGGGCAACAATCATATACTAGATATAGCAATCACAACATATGACCACTCAGATTTGAACATAAAATCATGCAAACAAGTAGAATCCATAGCCTCTGACCATATGCCGTGGATAACTACAATAAACTTGGAAAACGACTACGACATACCACTCAGTCGTAACTTGAAAGATATTAAATCAAACCTGAAAAAACGAGATGAGTTTGAACAATTTTTAGCAACTAAAATAGACCCATACGCAAAAATAGAAACAGACGCAGACTGCGACGAAGTCATCATAAAGTTGGAAACAGCTATAGTACAAACACTGGATGAATTTGCACCGCTTAAACAAACAAACCGCAGAGACAATCTTCCCGAATACATTCAAAAGATGATCGAAAAAAGAAACAAGGCGAAAAATATAGCATGGTGTCTAAGATTCACAAACAGATACAGCGAACTAAAGAGAGAACATAACAGATTAAAACGTTATCTAGCTAAGAAAATTGCAGAAAATGAAGAAACTTGGAATAAAGTTTTAGAAAATAAGACAGACAACAGAAGAAAAATGTGGGGTATACAAAGAGCCATGAAAAGACCACCTCAAAGGCTCCCCCGTATAGAAAATTGCAACACAGAATTGGAAATTATTGATAGTCTAGTAAACACAGCAATCATTCACGAGTCCGATATCTCTCATGAAGACGAAAATACAGAAAAATACACACCATTCCATCCATTAGAAGAAACATCACATGCAGAGTTAAAAGCAGAACTTCGAAAGTTCAAAAATCAGAAAGCACCGGGCCCTGACGGAATAAGAGCGGACGTTCTAAAATTGGGAGGCGATACAATAATAGCCATATTCAAGAGAATTATGGATTATATTATTAACACGGGATACTTCCCCAGGAGATGGAAAGAAAGCACTTGCATTTTCTTGCATAAACCAGGAAAAGACTACACACAACTCAAGTCCTACAGACCCATAAGCCTGCTTAATATCATGGGTAAATGGGCCGAACGCATTATTCTCTCGCGAATAAACACGGAAGTCAATGAGCTAATCCCTGAACACCAGCATGGATTCGTTCGTCAAAGAGGGACAGGGACACAAATATTGAGGACTGGCAAATACATCTCCGACGCCCTAGAGAAAGGACACAGTGTGGCCATGATATCAACTGACCTCAGCAAGGCATTTGACTCCATAAATCATAAAGGGCTTATAAAGAAAATGTATGAAGCAGGAGCACGTAACAACATTATAAAGATAGTAGAAAACTACTTATCAAATAGAACCACCAAAGGTAAATTTAGAACAACAACAGGAACAGAAAAAGACGTGCCACACGGCGTTCCACAGGGCTCGATTCTAGGACCCGTACTTTTTAATCTATATGTTGCCGACATACCAAAACCACGAATTGCTGGTCAGATGCTCTCTCAATACGCAGATGACCTATGTATTCTAAACGCAGCGGAAAAGCCAGATCATGCCACAAGGCGTGCAGAATGGGCGGCGGAGGAAGTTATTGATTATTACAAGAGATGGGGCCTTCAATGTAACGTGGATAAAACAGAGTGTATCATGTTTTCTCACAAACGACCTAGACGAGGGAACATCAATAGTGGATACAGAAATTACAACCAATTAAAAAATGAACGTATTGAATATAAGAACCAAGTAAAATACCTCGGTGTCGTATTTGACAAACGACTATCAATGAATAAACACACAAAAGAAAGAGTAGAAAAGTTAAAACGAGTAAGAGGCGCCCTAAACTCCATCATAGGGTACCGATCCAAAGTGAACATTGAAACGAAATTGCTCATCATACATACATGCCTCCTGCCAGTACTCGATTATGGAGTCATCCAACTTCTACCAAGATACAGCAAGAGCAGTCTGACGAAACTGGAACGACAATACAGAATGGCACTTAAAGCAGCAGGTGACTTCCCACGGCGCACTGAAACCAAAACCCTCTGGGAAATCCTTGGACAAGACCCGTGGCATCTCCGAGCACACGACCTCCATCACGATATGATCGAAAAACTAACCTCACTGACGATCAGCGGCTTAGAAGATCCCGGTCCCGCTTACACAAAATATGGATAATTCAACCCGTTCCTCTTCTCAAATAGAATAGGCGAAATAGAATATATAAACAGAACTGAGAGAGGCAAACCGCTCCATAACAGAACGGCCCTCCCCCGTCAGCATAGGCTTTGACTCGCGGAGTCACTATAAGTAACTTCAGGTCTAGGACCTGATGGGATGCTAAATCCAGGGCTTCTCACACCTGTTTTATATAACTTAATGGTGTGAGAAAAGAAATGACACATTAGGTTGCAAAAGATCCCCTCCCGGACAAGCTGCGCCGAATGGGATTCGCCGAGTGCACTTTTAAAATTGTAATTTGTAAGTGACATGTAACAAAACTAACCAGTGTAATAAATAAACATTCTATTCTATTGGGTATTTATTGTTTTAGTAGTCCAAGTAAAGTCCAATTTATAAGCTACTACTATTTGAGATATATTTTAATTTTGTTGGTTTTACGCCTAGATTTTACAGAAAATTGCCCATGGTCTTATACTTTAATGCACTGGTTTTACGCGCGGATTTCAGAGAAAATTGCTCATAGTCCTTTAGACCACTAGACCCGATATCCCCTCCACAAAAACACGTGGCTCTTGTAAGCTAGTGTCTAGAACTGTTCAGCAATATCGCGTACCGCGCAGAAAGAAAACGTCTGGTAGACAACAATGTTATGTTTTCTTCGCGATATGTTTTATATCATTTACTACTGACTCATTATTTAAAGCGGGATTAACTAAGGAAAGCAATAATATCAATCGCATAACATGCACTTGATATGAACAATGCAAGTAATATGTGAAGATCGATCGTAGAGGACATACGCGCGAGGCTATCGTTTGTACTAGTCTGCACACCAAAAAAATGATCACTGAATGATAAGGATTTCAAAGAATAATTTAAGTAATTTTTAACTCACCTTTTGCGGACTTGGCTTGAAGAAATGTAAATAACAGAAGCCACGGAATCCCTGAAAATGTTCAAGAAATTAATACTCTGAACTCTGTAGATGTAAAAATATTTTAAATATAGGAAGGCACAAAAAAAACAGTCCAATAAAACAGTAGATACTACTTTGATTAACTTGATGCACGTTTATAAGGTTATTCTTTAACAATCGAATTAATAACACTAAGATAAATATTTTTATTGACATAAGGAAACAGGTTTTACATTTCGATTTGAAACCCTGACTCCTGTGCTAGGTGAGACCTGTGTTACAGGAGTCGGTTTCTTTACCCATTTTTGGAAATTATTTAGTTTGATAGCGAAACTTCTTTAATAAATCGGGTAGAATCACTGCCATGACGATTATCGGTAACTCAATGGCCATCCTGTTTAACTGTAGTACAGATAGACACTTTACCTTCCAGACCATGATCTGTGGCTTGACTCCGCGTTCAGACAGCGCTTGCTTCAGATCGCGCACTCGCGTGTTAGGACTGATGTTAGATATCTGTAACAACACCATAATTATTGTATCTAAAGTTTCATACAAACTTTAGACTTTAAAAGGATAGTTTTACTATGGAATAAAATTGACATAGTCTTTGTAAGGAAAAACGGTCAATAAATGTTAATTTACCCGTAATTTAGGATTTTAGTGTAATATCGAGTTTGGTAGCGTTCGCTTTTATAGTTTTGTACATTAAATACATTGATTAAAAAAAAGAATCAGTAATATTTCGACCGTAACCAATATAAAATGACTAATTTCTTGCAGGGTGTTACGTCGGCATCGCTTGTTCTCGAGGCGGTATTCTTTGAAGATCGGCGCGCGGCGGTGCGCGGCCGGGGTGGTTCAAAGAGCTTGATTATTAAAGCAGAGGTACACACGGCTTCATTAACCTTTTGAAAGCCATTGTCACATATACGTGACAAGCAAGCGCTTGCGCTGTACGCCAACGACACAAATATGTGACAAAAAATGTGGTGCACTAAAACATGAAATAAGCAATTTAAATCATTACTATTGTGTGTTTATTTATATATAATTAAAATGTGATCTATATATCATATTAAATGTCTAATCAAGAAATAAGTTAACAATACTTTTGAAATCCCTTTTTTTATTTGTAAATATTTGCGGTAAAATTCTGGCTTGGGTCTGGCGTTCAAAACGTTAAGTGCTTAACCGCCCACAACAAAAACCAAAAACCAACTTTTTGTGTCTTTTGGTTAGATAAGTTAAAGTATTATTTTTTTTACAGTCTGTTTTAAATAGTTTTTTTTTTTTTTAAATCGTTATTATTTTTATTAGTGGGTAACGAAAAGCAATAATAGGCTTAACATTTACGAGAAGTTCTCAACGTATAAATAGACCGAAATAGAGATATTATTTTTTCTTGTTAATATTAAATATTTTTTCTATTTTGTTTTAGTCATATTTAAGAAAGAAAAAATATTTTAACAATCATCTAATTATTGTATTTCAGTATTATTGCTATAAATTAACAAAACTTAGTTTACAATTAGCTTTGATCTTAGTTTACTACAAATATTTATATTTTACCATTTGAATTGATAATTTAACGCAAACGATAAAATAGGAAGCCCTAGTAATATTTTAGATCGACATAAGCTAACGTTATATAATAACTAGAGGGTGCTTATTAATTTTATAAAGACTACGTAGGTAAGTTTAATTAAAGGACCATACACTCAAACTCGAAGTTACTCGTTCGATAGTAGATAACAATTCGCTGGCTAAATAGTAAAACTGCCGGCATAAGTACAAAGAATTTCGGTGATGCGATGATTCCAATCCAAGTCGACACGTTGTACTCTTTTTGAGGTATTCTTTAGATTATTATTCGTCGCAACGAATTTAATGTTGTAGCAGTGTAACATTTAAAAACTTGAGGGGTTAGCACATACTGACGCTGTCTAAAGGTTACCTTGACAGAGAAGTCGATGTCGGGCCTCTGCCGCTTGGGACGGCGCGGCTTGTCCTCCTTGTCCTTGCTGGCGCCCGACTTGTGACTGTTGCGCCGCCGCGCCGAGCGACGTGCCTTGCCGCCGCCCTTGCCTTCCTCGCCCTCGGTCGTGTTGCCCTGCGAATAACATCACATCATTATATGCCTCATAGTTACGCGAATAGGTAAAATATGTGTTGAGGAAAGTTTTAAGTATGAATGTGGATGGGTATAAGAGAAGAGGAAGACTAAAGAAACGATGGATGGACTGGGGGTAGGATGATATGGCAAGAAAGGTGTCTGAGGAGCGGAACCCAAATGGATTGGGATCATCATCTGCCTAGCTTTTTCCCAAACTATCTTGGGGTCGGCTTCCAGTCTAACCGGATGCAGCTGAGTACCAGTATTTTACATGAAGCGACTGCCTACCTGACCTCCACAACCCAGTAATTGGGTAATACGATACCCCATTGGTAAGACTGGACGTCAGACTTTTGAAAAAATCAAATGAAAAATGAATTGGGATAACGACAAAATAATGATGACATCACCATTGCAGACAAACACCGAACTTACTGCTATCCCAAGCGTCATCGACCCATCGTGAGCTTAGTATCCAGCGGATTCTTGCAACTTTTGCAAGGTCATTGATCGACTTAGGAAGGCTAACGCACGCTGTGGCATCCGCCACTTCAGAACCTATTGGCTCCATCACCCAAAGTCAGGTGCAATCAAGAAAGCTGTTGGAAAAAGTATGTACCGATCGGGCCATACTGCAGATGACCGCATAACTTTAAGGCGCGTCGAAAGTGGCCACGATCCTCAGTATTAAGGGAACGACGAAGAAGACGAAAAGACGCATGAGTCTTTGCTAGCAATGTGCCTACTGACTGTGTATGAATAGCTTCTGCAAAAAAAAAATAGGAGTATGAGGAACCGGGTGTAAGTGTAAAGTTCCTAAATGGAAAAAGGAGGATCCTCTGACCAGACGGGTGTTATATCTGGTGAGCTACTACCCTACAGTTGTCCGGTTGTCCAATATAGTCTTAAATCTAGAATAACTTTACTTGCGCGATGAAGGAAATTGATTTTAGCTCTTTAGTTATGTATGCTAGATGGCGCCTTAGTACTTTTGGTGTATGCTGCTGTGGTAATTTTTGTAGTGTGGTTACAAAAGAATGACGGTAATAACAATAAATCGCTTGGTATAGTTACCTCTCCCTCGCTATGGCTCTTGTGCGAGCGCGTGCGTCTGCGCAGTCGGCGCGGTCGCTGCGCCGCTCGCTCCTCCACGTCCGTGTCCACCTCCTTCAGCGTGCACGCACGACCCGCGCTGTGGAATGTACAACACTATTAGACACAGTATATTGGGGAAGAACAGAGTTTACCAGGTTACTTGTGTAAGACGAACAGGACATTGCCGCAGTTTTAACGGCTGTGGTGTTGCCTTTTTCGGTGTCAGCGGAAGCTTGAAGTTTTTTGTGCAGCAGTGAGCATTGCAAAAACGGCACCGTTACTTTCTTTGCAGCCAAATACTCACAGAACCCAAAACAGATAAGTATAATATAATTACGACTCATAGCCAATGACATTTATAATTAAGGACTCTGAGTATCGGTGTAGGTAGTTCAGTGTAGTATATTGTAAGAAAATATTATTATGTTCGCACAAAAAACACATATTGCCACTTGCAATTCCCCGGAACGGAGAAGTAGGCAACCTAGCTGGACAATTTCTTGCAACGTAAACCCTAGATATTTTCAGAAAAAACAAAGACTACAACAACAATACATTCGTCGCATATCATTCTTGTCAGCGCCTTACAAATGTGTAGCCAATTGCGGGGAGGGCGTGGGGCTCGGGGTACTCAACGGTCGTTGCAAGCGCCGCTGCGCGCCTTTTCACCACTTAGCTCACAGACGCGGGCATTTCTTTGTACGGTCTCTACACATTGTACTGATTTTATTATTATTATTAGGCATTAGACATATTTAAATACAATCGTCAGAATTTTTAAAATTCATACTAAAACGTCCAGGTCCTAAGGTACTTACAGCATCTCAATCTCACGCAGCTGCCCCAGTATAGGCATGAGCTCGATACGGCGGTTTGACAGCAGATGCCACAGAATGCCTGTCGGCCGCTGGCTCATGCGTTGGGTTTGTATCACCTATATAAATAAATCCATTAGTTATGCTTCAACTTTCAATCGTGAACTGACAATATTGTTCAACTACAATAAGAAATTGGTTGTTACAGGCAGTCAGAATCATGAAAGTCACGTCGGTACGTTATGTCAGAAGCTCAAACGAGTCTTGCCAAAGGGATAAGGGGTTAACCAGCAACTGGGTTGTGGAGTTCAGATTCCATATAGAATACTGATTTCCGCAGCATCTGACTCCAACATTAACAAAGCCGTAGGCAGATGGTTAATATAAGAAATTAACCAGAGAAAAATAACTGCCTTGTCTATTTTTTTTCGTCAAACTTTTGTGTCTTTAAGCCACAAAACAGCAAGGTTAACAGTAAAGTATTGAAAAAAACAAAAAACTTCTAGACATACCTGAGTAGGTGTGATAATTATATCAATGGGGACATCATGTGGCCCGAATAGATCGGCCGGCAAGGTTTCGAACACCTATAATAGAACAGCACACGTTACTGCGACGTCAGAAACTATGAAGGATAAACAAATTACAGTACAGGGGTTAAATTAAACTAGCTAGCGAAATTCCGTAGCCGTAATGGGATACCGATATCTAAACACTATAAGTCTCGAAGAGTTTGGCAGAGGTGTACTTAATAGTATATCAAAATTTCACCAGCACGCGTAGCATGACCGCCGTAGAAACGGGCTATGTCGACGGAAGAATCGACAAACTGACACATTGCCATTGTCTATCTGTCATTATGTCGATTCTTCCATAGACAAAACTCGCTTTTACAGTGGTACTACGCGTGCAGTTAAAGTCCCATGTATTGCTATCAACCGGGCACAGTTCTAGATTCCATGGCCGCTACTGAGAAACGCTGGACCCCGTATGCTCACTGGACTAGCGAGATAGTTCATAAAACTCTTATTTGAATTAACCATACTACAAGTGGCCACTTCGTCACGGTCGTAAGGAGTGTTTTATAGTGTTTGACCCATTACGTCTGCGGATTATTTTCATTAGCTAGTTTATTTGACTTTGTATAGCACCATGTTCATGAAAAACAAAAGTTGCACAGTACTGTTTCTGAAACATGTTTTGTGTTGCGGGAACATCTTGTTGGCATGGTTTCGTAAAGTTTGATGGTGAAACATGTTGCCGCAACTGTCATGAACTTGTTTATACCGTTTTATGAAAACGGGGTTTTACAATAACATTATATTAAGAGCGTTTATACCTTACCGCTTTTCATACAAACTTTCAGGTAGTTTTTTTCCGAAATGACTGAACCGATTCAAATGAAACTTTATACGCATAAGCAGGATACATAGGTCTAAAAAGTTGCTAAAAAATATTTTCTAAATGTGTTTTAAAAAAAGAGATAATTGGAATATTCTGTTTCTATAGTAAATTTATAATCGGTCTAATTTAACTGTAACACTATTTTTCGTTTTTTTTTTTTAGTAAGTTTTTAAATCTGTGTATCCTGCTTATGTGTACGAAGTTTAATTAAAATCAGTTCAGTCATTTCGGAAAATAACGACTTAAAAGTTTGTATGCAATGCCGTAAGGTGTAAACGCTCTTAATTACTACAGGATTTGATGTGTGCGTGTGGATTGAGAGATCTTTTCGAAAAACTCTTCCAATCCCAACCAAATTATAAGAGGATTTAGGAAATAATTGTTAAAACTTCATGGTAAGGTATAAAATTTGTCAAACCTAAACAAAGAAAGTTAGAACTCATTAACTGGATCTCTCAATCTGGACAACTGAAGAAAAAGCCATAACGCGTATCCAAGAATATACTGCCTATGTGTTTATAATTTGCATTTTAATTAATTGTGAAGGATTTGTGAAAGCTGCTAAACAAAATTTCGATTCGTTTCAAAGCCACGTTTAAGATTTATAACAGTTTATATGGATCACTCAGAGTGGACAATTTTCAATTGAGTGATCTTGTAAAACACGACCTAGTACTGAAAAAGTATGAATAATTATCATATTTATAACAAATTATGCTTCTGGGAGAATTTGTAAAACAAAAATCGTGATTGAAATCTTACTGGTTCAAGGGAAAATGAAAATTTTGTTTTATGTCGATCGTCCCAACTGAGAGATCCTTAATTTGAACTATATTTAATAAACCAAAACTTATAGGTAGAAGGTAGATACATCAGAAATTGTTAAAAAGGTTGTACTAAAATTTGACGAATCAGTCGTCCCTGTAAGTGTTATACTTAAAAAGATAAATATTTTTTTGCAATCCTTGAGGAAAACGTTAGAGTGGGGTGACCATATCGCCGGTCGGAATCATTACCGGTACAATTCAAATTATGATGCTGTTTAAACGTTTTTATACAAGTTTATGTCTGGTTTCACTACATAATTTAAATAATATAAAATTACGTTTTAAATGACAAGTTTCTGCTAAGTTAGGTACTGTATGTGTAGTGCTCTTACTAAGGAATTCTAAGTTCGTAATTCTAATTCTAAGTAAATCTTACACACAAAAAGTTCAGAAATTTTAAGTTAACCAAAAAAATACTTTATTTTTATTATTTAAACTTTTTTTAATTTCACTCATAATTACATACTTGCTCAAGTAAGCGTTCCGTTGACTCGCAAGATTGTAAGAAAGCAAGCCTACTTATTTTGTCAAGCCAATGAAATACTAAATACTTTCAATGACGTCAAATGCATAGCAGGTAGAAAATGGCTTTCGAATTTTTCGAAACGAAACCCTGAAATTTTAGTTCGCAAAGCACAGTTTATGAACTCTGCAAGGGCTAAAAATTGAACAAGTACATTATGCAACAGCATTTAACGGCAATAAAAAAAATATGATGAGTTAGAAATTCTTCGGCATCCAGAACGTTTATATAATATAGATGAAAAAGGCTGTCGATTAACATTGCACCACCAGCAACATGTTCTTGCACAAAAAGGCAGTAAAAGAGTACATTTTATTGCACAGGAGCATGCTGAAAACGTCACCATCGCTATATGTCAATGCTTTAGGTAATTCAGTACCACCAATGATAATATTCAAGGTTAAAAGGCTAAGGCCTGAATTTAACGATAATTTGCCTGATGGCACTATAGTCAAAATGGCACCAAAAGGTTAGCATGACTACTGAATTATTTATAGATTTCATCCATCATCTTGGCAACTACAAGTCGCCTGGAAAATGTTTGCTAGTTTTTGATGGACCAGCTTCGCATTAGGATGCTAGGATTGTGGATGCCGCAGACGAAAACCAAATCGTATTATATTGCTTACCCTCTAACACTACCCATGAGTTACAACCGTTAGATAAATCAGTGAACAAATCATACGAAAATCATTGGGATAAAGAAGTCTTGTCGTAGGCCTAACGTCACCCAAAATAAAAAAAAAATCGGACAAAATAAAAAAGTGTGTCTACCCTACTCAACGTTTTCCTTAAGGATTGTAAAAAATGATTTATCTTTTTAAGTATAACACTTACAGGGACGACTGATTCGTCAAATTTTAGTGAAATATTTTTAACAATTTCTGATGGATCTACCTTCGACCTATAAGTTTTGGTTTATTAAATATAGTTCAAATTAAGGATCTCTCAGTTGGGACGATCGACATAAAACAAAATTTTCATTTTCCCTTGAACCAGTAAGATTTCAATCACGATTTTTGTTTTACAAATTCTCCCAGAAGCATAATTTGTACTAAACATGATAATTATTCATACTTTTTCAGTACTAGGTCGTGTTTTACAAGATCACTCAATTGAAAATTGTCCACTCTGAGTGATCCATATAAACTGTTATAAATCTTAAACGTGGCTTTGAAACGAATCGAAATTTTGTTTAGCAGCTTTCACAAATCCTTCACAATTAATTAAAATGCAAATTATAAACACATAGGCAGTATATTCTTGGATACGCGTTATGGCTTTTTCTTCAGTTGTCCAGATTGAGAGATCCAGTTAACGAGTTCTAACTTTCTTTGTTTAGGTTTGACAAATTTTATACCTTACCATGAAGTTTTAACAATTATTTCCTAAATCCTCTTATAATTTGGGTGGGATTGGAAGAGTTTTTCGAAAAAATCTCTCAATCCACACGCACACGGATTTGATTTATAATCTAATTACTAAATTAATTCATTAGAGGGGGGAGTGCAAATTACCAAGGGCGTTATTCAATTATCTAAGGGTTAATAATGGCCTAATATAACAACGACAACGTTATGTGTTTGTTAAAAGTGTTATATAAATACGACGCCTTTCGGTGCAAGTAACTACATTACACACACACAACATCATGGAGAAGTTTACTGTAGGTATAGTTTTGTTCAAGTTATGGCGGCTCGGAAGTTAGCTGCGAGTGACGGTCTGTGCAGGTATAACGGTTCAAATATTATGGCGGTTGGAACATTTAACGTAAAGCTGCGCAGAACACAATTTTATGTAACAGCGACGCCCAGAGGTCGCATCGTTTTGACTGTATAATGCGCAGACCGTCACCCGCAGCTAACTTCAGAGCCGCCATAAAGTTTGAACAGAACTATATTCATAGACAAATCAGGACCATGCAGACACGATGGTTTTGGCAGCAGCGATCGGCATTTCGGCAGTAATAAATGTTGTCACGTTGTGGCGAATCTTTGCGTTCGGCCACGGTAAAAAGAAATTAACATCGGGTTGTTTTCCGCAGACGCAGCATCACAGCTACTAAAATATATCGTGTCTACTATGGCCCCTCTAAGGACATAAGCACACGTATAAGCAAAGCACCCACCGGATCGACAGTATATCAACTAATGTACTTGCTGTTCCCTAACCCAGGCGATGCTGTTACTTCTAAAAGAGCGTTTCAGCTTCTTTGAAAAAGCTCTGAATAGCCCTCGGTGAAGTGCTTAAAACACGTGTGCGTTGAGTTTTACAAGAACTAGAGAGTAAGAGTTTCGCCAAATTGGTTTATGCAATGCAGGAATAAGGGTAGATGTGAATAAACTTCTCCACAATATAATTTTTACCTGGCAATCGTGCACAGTGGTGGCGACCACTGTGTTAGGCTTGATGGCTTTCATGTGCATCATCAGACCGAACTCCAGGTCGCCATAGCCTATACAATACATATCATAATATACACTCCGTAAATAAATAGGTAACATATTGGGAGGCGTCCTATCAGGGTCCATTTGTAAGCCTTAAATACCTACTATTTTGAATGCAAATAAATGTATATGAATCTAGTTATTTTTCTGAATCTGTTTTATGTTTAAAATTATGAGTCAATCCTTCCCTTGTAATTTTTTTTTATTTAGGCTCGATTGTCTATTCTATTCCGTATAATAAATAGTTACATTATACACGAGAATTTTAAGCGAAAGGACTGCGTTTAAGATCAATTATACATACAGATCTCTTTTAAAAATAGCATAGATAAATATTACAATAAATTAAATGAACTATGAGATCCAAAATAAATATATATAAATCAACAATATACAAAAATAAAATACAATCTTGTAAAAAAACCAAACATTACCTCTTCCTTTGCCGATGCGGTATCCTTCCTTGGACACGGCGACTGATCCCATGACGACCAAATCCAGCGAAACGGAATCTTCAATGCCTTTGATGGAAAACACACATTATTAGCATTTTCATATTAGTACTCCTGAACCAGGAAAAACCTGGATGAGGACGGCAGATTGGCTTAAGAAAAGAGATGCCTTCCGATTCAGGTGGATGATAGTGATGAATCCTGAACAAGTGTCTTTAGCAAATAAAGCAGAAGAAAAAAGTCCATGGCCTCTTGACTATGAACAACTTTAACATCGTTCCAGGGGTTGGAATTAGTTACATATGTATAGCTTTTATATTTAAGGTGGAAGCGCCAGGAATGCCTACGACATTAAAATTTTCTTACGCCTTTTGCAGATCCGGGTCAGGTTGTATGTTTATCAAAATATGATTATAAGACTTTACCATGTTATAATCATTTAAAATCATCAATACAGCTATCTAAGTTCATTTAATCCAATGTAATGACTTTTTCAAGAAATAGTCATTCAAAATGAATTTCGCGAGCTACCCTCTCTCTAAATTATTCTGAAATAGATTTTCATCTTTTATTTCGGTGATCTACGAAGTTTGTCGCATAGTAAAAGGTGTTCATATTCATGAGAATTTGCACCCTCTGCAAAGATTCCAATGGATTCAAAGTAAGCTAGAACCATCGATACGCACTAGAACGGTTATGTAATACGAGTGCAAAAACTGCTTTCTGTTCTTTATTAACGGACTTCAAACAGATGTAGGTAGATGTTTTATCGCGCGCTTTTTGGGCGATTTTGAGCGCTTAGCAAGGTCGCCATGCATTAAAAGAACTAAAAGTGTTCCCAAAACCAAGCTAAAACGTAGCCGTTTTAACCAAAGCGTTTGTTGAAATGTGATCGTCGCGAGAACGTTCATTTTGATCATCGAAATTGATCGTGAACCACCGAAGAGCGCCTTCCGTGTTTCCGAACAAGTGAGTGACATTTGAAGAAGTCGCCGCACAGTGGAACGAATGTATGGGAGCGGTTGGACGTAGACATGTCCGAAAAAAAAGAGTAAAATTATGCCAAACTAATGATGCCATCTTATTCGATTACTTAATGCCTTCATAACTTGTGGTGATGAATTTCTTCATAACTCCCATATTTCGGGAGTAATTTGAGAAAATGTGAAATTTTACTATGAAAATGAGTGTATCGAGCTCTCTCCCTCCTGATTCCGGGCTTGTTTCAAGTAGCGGTCTCTAATATCATAATGCTATTACTAAGAGCTATATTTAATACTAAGACACATAGTGCGCCAAATGTGCACTTTCTGGGATAAAAGGAAATGAAAATTTAAAAAAAAAAAACGTTTTTTCCCCATTTGTATTTACTTTAAACCGCAGACAGACTTATTAAGAGGTCTATAAATATATTATATATATACAGAAATATATATTAACAAAAATATTCACAAGAACTGATGAGAGTATGACTTTTAAGTAAGTTGATAATAAATTACCTAGTTTCATTAAAAGTACAATAAATAATTAAGATGTAAGCTCTAATTTACTAAGTTACACATTTTAAAACAATAACATCATTTAATTATCTTCGTCATCATCATCATCATCAATTAATTCAAATTCAGAATCGATGTCCGCTAAATCATTTATGTTAACAAATTCGATATCACTTTTCTCAGAATCCGTAAGCTCATAAAATTCCTTAAAAGAAGATTTTTTTACAAACTTATTTCCTTTTGGACGGATACTTGTAACAAGTGGATCAGAAGACAGTAAAAGATTGTGCATAATATCTTCATTGCATGAGATACTGCTATGCTTTCGAGAATGCCCCTCTCTATATTTTCTAAAATCTTTATTTCTAGCCTCAGATGCCTCTTCGGATAGAAAACCAATGGGCACAATTGACATGTTCTGAACTATGTCTGGCCCATGCATTAAAATTTTATGAAGTGAAGAAGGCATATAATACCATGGGTATAACTCCACGTAAAGCTTAGCAGTATCAAAGCAGAACTCTCGGAATTTAGTTACGTTGATCTTCTCTCCTGATGAAATACACTGCAAGATCACACAGATTTTTCTTAAAAGCATAGCATCTATTCCGGTCAGTTCAGCAGATTTAGTGTAGTTTTCAAAAAATCTCCTTGCCGAGTTGCCATTGTTGGTGGATCCACTGCCTTGTTTCACAACATCGAGAAGTAAGCCCGTTTCTCTTCTTACAGCCTCTTGAACTCTTTTCTTCCTGTCATCAACTTGCCTTTTTGCTATATCACCCCTTACTTGCCATGATTTTATGTCTAATTTGTAGGAAATGTGTAATAAGCATTCCATTGAGCGAATCCAAGCGTGAAGGGTGCTTAAGCTATATTTATACATGTCCTCGTTTGCGTGTTTATCTTTGATTAACTCTAAATTATTCATTTCTTTAGGACAAGCCTTGCATATGTCACACACTGAAGCTGCTGTATTGGATATAATGGAATGAATTTTACCATCAATCATTGTCAACAGCAGTTGGTGTTTGACACTAATTCCATCAGTGATGGTGGATGGAGTTAAGGCTTCAATCTCTGCTTCGATTTCAGCCATCTCTCTCTGCACATTTTCTTTGGTTTCCTTTATAAACTTAAACAATATTGGCCGGCAAAATGAAGTGGAAGATGGTCGCTCGTTTTCCCAAATTGTTACACCTTTTGAGACGAGCCGCAGTGGTACAAGACTAATCATAAAATTACTAGCAAGATCGATTTGCTCATCTTCACTCGTCCTTTGATGATAAATGCTTTGGCTAGATGATCCGTCAAAACCCCATTTGCTGGTCAATACGAGCTGTTGATTGGGATCAACAGGGGTTTCTAACGACCTAATAAGTCTTCTTGAGGTTAAATCCATCAAGGCTTGTAATTTGATTTTTGCAGAGCTCTCTGTAACTGTGAGATCTTCTTTGGCCGGATAGCACTTAATTTTTTCTTTAACCAACATGTAGTAACTCGGGTATTGAAGAGCTCCTTCTTGAGTGTTGAAATCCCGAAGAGTGTTATAGCGCCATTTCGATAAGTTCATCGATACATAAAGAGCCAATGCCTTCAAAGGGGATATTTCCCGTACCTGAATTGATTTACCTTCAATGAAGGCTTTGATTTTTGAGGCCTCTTCTGGATTCTCCGTCAAGTATTTCATAACATAAGCTGTATCGCTTTGTCCTGCCTTTTGAAGCGCCCTTTCGGCCGAAAACATAATTTCAGCGCTGCTACTGCTGCATGAAAGACTATCTTCAGTGCGTCTTCTTTTTTGCCGGTTACTAAGGTCCTCAAAAGATTTACGAGGACTAGGATGTGTACAAGTTGAAGCATTAGATTTAGCAGGAGAAATTATGGGCTCGATGACGTCACTTATATTTTCTGTAGAAGGTTCCATATTTTCATTCTGTAATTCCGGCCATTGAATTGCAGCCTGTAGCCAAATCTCATGTTTCTTCCGAAACTTATCTGTGCTTCTTCCAGACTGTGTCCATTTTGCATAAATGCGGTAGCAAAATCGACGACACCAGTCTTTTAAACTTGTTTCAGCACTTTCACATAACTGAACACAACTGTTATCTTTTAAAACACTGAACAAATAGTTAAAGTCGCGTAAATCTTTATGTGCGCGTGCGCATAAAGCAACGTGAATATCAAGATTTGTATTAAAATTTGGAAAATACATTGCGAGATTAGCTTGGATACAACGAGGTGTAAATCAACACTGATTTTAAAGTTACTAATAGTGACCTATTTATATAAAATCCAGGTATCCCAGGTATCCTTTGTTAAATATTGCAAGGTAATTAGTTATTGTGATAATTAGTAAATGATGCATGCTAAATTAGTGTATTAAGAGCCATTTAGTAATTAAATAATAGCAATGTTCTTATCAGTAATCATTAGTGCATCAGTTTTATATGTAAACCTTAAGTCCCTAATTATATATCCTAATTAGCTTATATCTTCTCTAATTGGCTGCTCAGAAATGTTATTGTAATAAGGTAAACCTTTAGAAAAACGGTTTTAATCAACAAAATAAACAAAAAATAAAAAAATTGTGTTATAAAATAAACATCACTCTTTATCCCAGAAAGTGCACATTTGGCGCACTATGTGTCTTAGTATTAAATATAGCTCTTAGTATTAGCATTATGATATTAGAGACCGCTACTTGAAACAAGCCCGGAATCAGGAGGGAGAGAGCTCGATACACTCATTTTCATAGTAAAATTTCACATTTTCTCAAATTACTCCCGAAATATGGGAGTTATGAAGAAATTCATCACCACAAGTTATGAAGGCATTAAGTAATCGAATAAGATGGCATCATTAGTTTGGCATAATTTTACTCTTTTTTTTCGGACATGTCTACGTCCAACCGCTCCCATACATTCGTTCCACTGTGCGCCGCCTCTTTCTGGTTAAACGCGGGTTTAGAAAGACAATTATTTTCTAATCCCACACACTATTTATAGGGAAATTCCCGATACATCATTGTGGAGAATCATCAATCATCATTGCCTAAAGAGAAGTATCTTTGTTAATTTACACAATATTTCTTGGATTTCAATCCTACTAATCCTACTTATATTATAAATGCGAAAGTTTGTGAGGATGGATGGATGTTTGTTAATCTTTCACGCAAAAAATACTGAATGGATTTGGATGAAATTTGGTACACGGGTACTTTATAACCTGGATTAACACATATGATACTTTTTATCCCGATAGTATGTTTCCGTGGGACAATTATGGAACTCCACGCGGGCAACGCCGCGGGCATAAACTAGTATTATAAATGCGAAAGTTTGTGAGTATGGATGGATGTTTGTTACTCTTTCACATAAAAACTACTGAACGGATTTGGATGAAATTTGGAAAACAGATAGTTTATAACCTGGATTAACACATAAGATACTTTTCACACCACCTGCTCGATAATGTCAAATAATATGTCATGCAAACCTAACCTAAAGTAAGTCATTAACGACCTGAGGTCTAGCAGAGCAATAATATTGCACTGAATTTCATTATGACCCGCTGGTCAATAATGTGATTTGAATTTGGAACATAAATCGCATACGAATATTCACGCATTCACCATTATTATCTGCACAAAAAAAATTAATTGTTCAAAAATCGAACTGGCCACCACGAGATAGAATATAATTAAAAGAAAAATAGAACACAAATTAAAAAGAGGCGCGAATACTGGAAATCCTTTGCTTTGTTCATTGTTATACAACAAATTACTTAAAATATTGCAAATTCTCACAAAAATGTTGAGTGACGATAGTGATTTGACTCCGGAATACTTGATTCTAGTACTACTGCTTTTATTCTCTCGTAGATGGTGTGAAAAGTAGAGTATTCACCTCGGGGATAAAGGTGCCTTCGTCTTGGGCGACCTTGATTCCCACGCTGCACTCAGGATTCTTGTCTTAACTCCCTCGCTTTGCTCGGGAGTTAACTCTAAACTCCCTCGCTCCACTCGGGAGTTAACGCTAGAATCCTTCGTTTTGCTCGGGATTCAATACGGCGCCCGCTACATAAGACACTACTTTATCCCCTTGGTGCATAATCTACTATTTTATCCCTATAGTATGTACCCGTGGCACAATTTTCGAACTCCACGCGGGCGACGCCGCGGGCTTAAGCTAGTAATACTATAACTTTCAATAGACATGGGGCACAATATGTATACTTGACTAGAGTCAGTGTCTTCGATATAAGAACCGATAAAAATAACTTTTTGCTGATGTAAGGTCAAGTGCGAACAAAAGACCAGTATATACTACGCACCTGTTTACTGATGACGTCATGCTAGTAGTACAATAAGTCTGAAGGTAAGTAATAGTAGATTGTTGCATCGAGCGCAAAGTGAGTTATTAATGCACGAGTGTTATGTTGGTGCCCGAGCGTATGCGAGGGCACTAAATTAACACGAGTGCATTAATAACTCACTTAAGCGAGGTGCGTAATCTACTTTTCTTTCAACTACCGTCATACCGTGACAAAATATACTACCTACCTACCTACCACCACCTGCTTTCCACCTGCCTACCGCCTGCCTACGACCTACCACACCCTGCCTAACACCTGCCTATCTCCTGCCTACGACCTACCACCGCCTGCCTACCACCTGCCTACCGCTTGCCTACCGCCTGCCTATGACCTACCACAACCTGCCTACGACCTGCCTACCGCCTGCCTACGACCAACCACCACCTGCCTACCACCTGCCTACGACCTGCCTAAGACCTGCCTACGACCTGCCTATGACCTGCCTACAACCTGCCTAACACCTGCCTACGACCAGCCTGTGGCCTGCCGACAACCTGCCTAACACCTGCCTACGACCTGCCTAAGATATACAATCCTCTGCCTAACACCTGCCTACGATCTGCCTACGAACTGCCTACAACCTGCCTACGACCTGCGTTTCGCCTGCTTAACACCTGCCTACCCCCTGCCTAACACCTGCCTACATCTGCCTACCACCTACCAACCGCCTGCCTACGACGAACCACCACCTGCCTACGACCTGCCTAAGACTTGCCTACGATCTGCCTACCACCTACCAACCGCCTGCCTACGACCAACCACCACCTGCCTACCACCTGCCTACGACCTGCCTAAGACCTGCCTACGACCTGCCTATGACTTGCCTACAACCTGCCTAACACCTGCCTACGACCAGCCTGTGGCCTGCCGACAACCTGCCTAACACCTGCCTACGACCTGCCTAAGATATACAATCACCTGCCTACCACCTGCCTACGATCTGCCTACGAACTGCCTACGACCTGCATTTCGCCTGCTTAACACCTGCCTACCCCCTGCCTAACACCTGCCTACATCTGCCTACCACCTACCAACCGCCTGCCTACGACGAACCACCACCTGCCTACGACCTGCCTAACACCTGCCTACATCTGCCTACCACCTACCAACCGCCTGCCTACGACGAACCACCACCTGCCTACGACCTGCCTAAGACCTGCCTACGATCTGCCTACTACCCACCCACTACCTACCTAAGAACCTTCTCCTGACAATAACAAAAACAACAAAAAAAAATTACCGAAATCCGTCCAGCCGTTCACGCGTGATGCGACCAAGGGAAATAGGGAATCATTTTTATATATACTCGTATAGATAAAACATAAAAAAAGTGCAGTAATGAAAACAGTGCAGTAATGACAACATTTCTGCACTGTTTTGGTTCTAAGCAAAAAAGACATCCTTTGTGATCGGTTTTGTAGTGATTAATGATACCATTACTGCGTAGTTGGAAGAAAAGAGTATTTTAGAACAGTCATGGCAGTTTTGTGTGTTTTTGTGGACAAAGAATAAAGCAAGTGTCAACTTCTGACTTATGGCCGATGTAGGCAATAAGACTGCTGGGTTGAAGTGGGATTGGGTGGGTCATGTATACAACGTGTAACGTTATATGCGCAAAACCTCAGACACCCCAAATGATTTTTAATTCAATTAAACTAGTTCTGAGAGAAAAAAAAAACATTAAAATTTTATAAAAACAATAATATTAAATTTACGTTTTGTAAAGGTTTTATGTGCTGTTTTAGTTTTACTGGAAATTCTGATTGTTTCTTTCTTTTTTTCCCGCGTATGAGAAAATTTAAAGTGGACGACAAACATTTGTGTTTATTTACCTATTTTGGCGGGTTTGCGCACGTTAGGGCTTGACCTATGAACAAATAGACAGGGCAACATTTTTAATGAAGATTTTTTGAAAAAATGCGACCTATATTAAAAAGTGGTTCAATTGATTCTGCTCGTTATTCTGATCAAACAATTTTCAGGTTTTGCGCATTTAACGTTACACGTTGTATAGAATGCATCAGGACCGATGGGGCCAGTCTTAAAGCAGTGTTTGACAGAAGATGGGCGTCATCGCCGTGGGAGGCGTAGGAAATACACCAGCGTTTTCTAATAGAGGCGTTTGTGGGAGATTGGCCGAATGGCAATAGGGGAGGTTCTTCGCCCAGCAGTAGGGCAATATAGCCAAACGAAAAAAAAAATGTGACGGCCAAAGGAGGAGAAAACACGTGTGATAACTAATTCGACAAGCGAAGGTCTGGCAATCACCCTGTCAATCGCCGAATTATTATAACCAGATTTTTATGAATTGATCGAATTCTCTAAAAACCTCGACTTCTTGCATCGGATACATATAAGCCGATCAGTACGTCGCGAGCTGATAGGCCCACTCTAACTGGGAAATTTATTATCATAGGAATGAAGCACAGAAATTGACGCAACGAACTAGGACTAGTTCTATGAGCACGGGTTTATATTCAACTAGCTGTCCCGCGCAACTTCGTCTGCGTCACATTTTCTCCGTTTTCGTAACATTTTTCATTTCTGCTCCGCTCCTATTCGTCGTAGCGTGATGATATATAGCCTATGTCCTTCCTCAGGTTGAAATCTATCTTCTTGCCAAATTTCATTAAGATCCGATCAGCCGTTTAGTCGTGAAAAGGTAACAAAAAAACTTACTTTCGCATTTATAATATTAGTTAGGATACAGATTCCAACAAAACTAACTCCCTCAACGACCAACTATACTTTATTTCCAAGTAGTACACTTACCAATAGGTTTCCCATAAGACTCCATTCCATTACGCGAGACGGCCTTCCTGATGGCTGCGGGACCGGTCTCTCCTTCGGGCAGTTCGAGCCGGTTGAGGAACCCTTTCTGCAGACGAGGCACCGGCACATAGAGGGTCTTTTGTTGCTCCAGGCAGATGACCCTGGGAAGTAAACGTTTTTTCTTGTAACTATTACCATAATAACCTAAATTTTTTTTTCAGTTCCCATGGCTACAAAAAGGTATCGAAGAGAATATTTTGGCCACAAAAAAAAAATCCGACATCCTTAATTTTCTTAAGATTGTAGTCTATCCAATCAACTGGTCATTATTGTGATGTATCTTGGAGAAATAAGATATCAATATCTTATACAAGGTGTTGTTTGGATCCTCGTCAAATTCAAGGAGGTGACACTATGCTAATGATTCTCGTCCCGAATCAATAATAAAATGGGTAGGTAATTTTTTTTTTCTTATTTACGGAAATCGGTAAGTGTGAACCACCCGTATTTTAAACGCGGCCCGTCTGATTCTCGCCTATAACAGCGTCTCCACACATACAAACAATCTTAAACGTTTTTTTAATAATTTCTTATTCTCTAAACCATGTTAAGGGGGTTATTCTGAAATACTGACAAACTTAAACAACCAAAAAAATCAGAGTTTATTAATAATTAACCAGGAACCGAAAATTTATATTGATTATTTATGTCTTTTCTAACAACCTCCTGAATTTTGACGAGGTTGCAAAACAACACCTTGTATATGAGTATCCTAAATAAGTTCAGCAAAAATTGGTAGAGGCTTTTCGGTACTAGACAAGTATTTTCTGTACTGAAGTTTTTAATAATTGATTGCTCCGTTGCAGAAAAGTTATATTACATTTTCACTAAACACTATCATCGGGCAAACCTAATCGAGGAACTAGGTTAACTGAACAATAGCACCAAACAATGATTGACCTATTCACGTCAAACTATTGAAGCATTATTGATGAGAATTCATTCTAGTAGAAAACTTCAATCTTCTACATTGCATTCTCGTGATTCACTGTTTACAGCTCAGTCGGTAAATTCTACTGAGGTGTTTGTAAAGGTAGACTCGATCGATATTGTCGACTGCCACCTATATATATATATTTTTTTTTTAACTCCAGCAAGCCATGTCGGTCCGCCGGCGGGCACCACAAGCCGCCGCAGCAAAAAAGCTATAACGACCAGTGAGCTCGCCGGCCGCCCGCGTATGGTCTACCGAAATTATTCAGAGCAGCATGAGTCCAACGCGTTATAGGTGGCGTGTCATACCGCTAGCGGACCGCATGACAGTAAGTTGTAAAACCGAGCATTACTGAGCAATTTAGACGGTTTTATTAACGTAACAATTAGGTACATGACATAACTAAAACCGTCGCGATAATGACTCCTAAGTGCGTGCATGCTCTAAGTACTAAACATATCGTGTCATATAAACATAAATAAAGATTATTTTACAACTGTCACCTAGACACTGTTCTGCAAGAACAGTGTCTCTAATCTATGAGTGAAAGTCCGTGATTAATTTGTTTATCTGGTTGAAATAGTTCATAGGATACTGTCTCCTAGTGATAAGCGGTGATTAGCATGTTTAGTTACACATGTCAGCTGCGATCTTTAAACTTTGGTAACACATTGTCTGGGAGTGCCCACACAACTGATTGAAATGTAACGATGGAGGAAAAAGTGTTTTTATAGTTTTCTTCTGACTGCAATTGTTTTTTTAATACTAAATATGCTTGAGTGCCACAACTCGCCTGAAGCGATGATGCGGCCTAGGGTGGAACACGCTTGCCTGCACGCGTAGCATGACCAATGTAGAAAAGAGTTTTGTCTACGGAAGAATCGACATAATGACAGATAGACAATGACAATGTGTCAGTTTGTCGATTCTTCCGTCAACATAGCCCATTTCCACGGCGGTCATGCTACGCGTGCTGGAAGTAACCGATACACCCCATCTTTGAATATATTATTTGAGTTTAACCAAACTGGGCTGAAAACTGGCTTTCGTAAGTATCTACAGGAAATGGTAAGTTTGGTGTAAACTAAGTACCTTATTTCGGTTGTTGTGAGGTTCCAAAAATAGAAAAAAAAAAACCGGACCAAGGGTTCCGCCGAAATTCACATTTGTTATACTCTTTAATTAAATCTTCCTTAACATTTTTTGTTTCAAGAGCGTTTACGCCTTACGGCATTTCATAAAAACTTTCAAGTCCTTATTTTCCGAAACGACTTAACCGATTTTTTTAAAACTTAATATGCATAAGCAGGATGGGTCAAGGACATGGATCTAAAAAGTTACTAAAAAAACATTTTCGAAATCTCTTTAAAAAAAAAATGTAAATTTCTGTTTCTATAGATAACTAGCTGTACCCAGCATGCGTTGCAATGCACTTTTTACTACCCACCTACCCTATCCGACCTACCTACCCTATCCTACCTACCCTACCCGACGCTACCTACCTACCTACTCTACCCTACCCTACCTACCTACTCTACCCTACCCTACCCTACCCTTACTACCTACCTACCCTACCCTACCTACCTACCTACCCTACCCTACCTACCCTACCCTACCTACCCTACCCTACCTACCTACCTACCCTACCCTACCTACCTACCCTACCTACCTACCTACCCTACCTACCTACCCTACCCTACCTACCTACCCTACCCTACCTAACCTACCCTACCCTACCTACCTACCCTACCCTACCTACCTACCCTACCCTACCTACCTACCCTACCCTACCTACCTACCCTATCCTACCTACCTACCCTACCCTACCCTACCGTATCCTATGTCCTTCTCCTGGCTCTAAACTACCTCCCTGCCAATTTTCAGCTAAATCGGTTCAGCCGTTCTTGAGTTATAAGTGAAGTAACTAACACGACTTTCTTTTATATATATAGATTTGTAATCGGTCTGATTTAGTTGAAACACTATTTTCTTACACAGCTTAAAAGGACTGTAGATCTAATATTATGTGGTTTTAATTTCAACTCGATACTTTCACGCGTTCTTGATATAAAGGGTCTTGACAGAAAGACAGACGGACAAAAAAGTGATCGTATAACGGTTCCGTTTTTTCCTTTTGAGGTACGGAACCCTAAAAATGACAAAAGATCTTGACCTGGTGTAAAAAAAATGTAGTAATAAATAAGACTGCAACAGTTTCACAGACAAAATTTCATGAAACAATGCTCGAGGTCTCTTCCGTGGTGAATAAGGGCCGACGTACGAGTAAAGGACGACTCCTTTAATTTCGTGAGTTTTAAACAGGGGAGGTGATAACAATATTTTTTTTACCGACCCCTCCCCCCTTTAAAAACAGTCTTAAACTATGTGATCTTTTGTATAGTAAAAAAAAAGTTTTTTTTTTATAAGAGATGGAGGAAGGAGGGGTAGCCTAAAACCTCACTACATATGACCTAGAGTGAGGGGGGGCTATAAAAGTGGCCTCAAAATCTATTACGAAAGCCCAGTTCAATAGGGGATAATCCAATTTTTTCTTCTTTGTCCGTCGGGTAGTTCATTGAAAAGTATTGGACACGTATTTTTTCTTTTTTCACGTGGTCATAAAATTAAGGAGATATATTGAGTTGAAATGGCGCATGACGTCACATGTAGGTAAGTTTTATACCTACTTGTGACGCAGTAAGCCCCCACTCTCCAACTTGAATGAGTTTTAATTTTTTGATATTTTGATAAAACATAAAATACGTTTCTAATATTTTTGTATTACCTGTCTGACGGACAAAATAGAATGTCGTTTTCTTTACCCAGTCCGCACCCCTATTGTATCATAGCAGCTAGGTATACAAAAAAGTGTAAGGTCACTTTTTACAGTGCATACCTATTAACCGACGCGTTCGTATTCATGCCGTCAATGATAAAGCAATCATCAGGATATAGTTTAACGCCGATTGTGTAAGCGCCTAAGCAGTAAGTTACCGTTTAACAGCTACAAACTAAAGAAACTGATTGCTGCCACCTCACGCGAGTTTAATGTTTGTTAATAATTAACTTTCCAACGGTTTTTTAAAAGTCTAATAAGACTATGTACTGGAAACATCTGCCTAGCCTTTTCCCTACTAGGTTTCTGTCTGCTTTCAGTCTAACCGGATACAACAGAATACCAGTACTTTACAAGGAGCGACTGCCTATCTAACCTCCACAACCCAGTTAGTACTGGGTAATAAGATACCCCTTTGGTAAGACTGGTTGTCAGACCTTGAGGCCAACGAATACCTGTAACCACTACCAAAGATCTGCAAATGACAGCCGGGACCAACGGCTTATCATGCTTTCCGAGGCACGGAGGAAACTCTGTATCTAATGAGGTCACCCATCCACAGACCAACCTAGGCAAGCGCGGCTTAACCTGAAGATTTATCCGAGCGGCTGTGTTATTATTGTTGTTTAGCCACGAGCTCCTCAATGTACTGGATTACAAGCAAATGTATATTTAAAATGACATACCATATTGACATAGGATACAACAACCAACTACATAGAAAAAGCGGGTTCACCTAAATTTTCAACTCCGATAATTGGAATTACGAAAATGTTCTTCCTAACATGTTTCATCCTAACAATCAAAATTCCGAAGCATTCAACTTCATAATGTATTAGCAATAAACATCTATTATACTTTTATTTGTTTTCCTATATTTTCTCAACATAACCATCTTTTACACCATTATTCAAAGTCATATCTTTTTTGTTTGGATTTATTTTTTATTAATTACAGCGTCTTCTTTAATTTTATTTATAGCTGTGTGTACCTGCAAAGTCATCCATAGGTTAGGTTAGGTTAGAACTGAGACCAACAACGCGCGAGCCGAGCGAGCGAAGCGAGCGGTGCCGTGGCAGCGGCCGGCGAACGCTACCTCGAAATTCGCGAAACTTTTCTATGTATTTTTTTCATAGTGGGGGCACTATAAATGTCATCTTCTACCCACATATATTTTTTTTACACTTGGTAAATGTAAGAAACATTTATCATCTGAGCATGAGTGAAAATATTATGGTAATTATGTTTAGGGATAAAAGAGTTATGATAAAAACAGTAGGAGTTTAAATATATTTACATTAATGATATTATTAATTACAATTTTCGGAAACATTAGTGTTATGAACATCGCCGGTAGCACTACAAATAGTATGAATGAAAACTTTAGGATGAAAAATTTTAGGAAGAGTGATCATTCGGATTACAAATCATTAGGAAGAACATTTTCGGGTTAAGAACTTTAGGTGAGCCAATATGGACCCAGAAAAAGCATTTAAAGACTTTCGAAAAACTTACCAACGTAGTTAGATACTTTCAGATTTGAGAAGACGTTAGTTTTTGCCTTTCTGAAGGCGTCAAATGGTCTTAAATTGAATCTATCAGGAGATATTTTTGGCTACTGTCACTGCAAAGAAGCAAGAGGTAGCAAGGCCTGGACACGTATCGCGAGGGCTAATTCGAAGTAGCGCGGGCTTTGTCCAGCAGTAGCGCAGTGGACAGTACAGGCTTATAAGAAACCATGTGTCCAAGGAGTTCTTCTCATAGAGATCTACGATTTTGAATGGGTTACTACAGTACTCAAAAAATCAAAACATTTTATTTTACATATGCCTACATGGGCACTTATAAAACGTCGACAAAAGGTGGACGGGTCGGGTTGGTCATTTCCTATGGAGAAGAACCGGCAAGAAACTCCATGGTTACTCTTTTAAAATCATTTGGCTTTACAATATATGAAGTTACAGCAATAGTACTTAAGTATGGGAGGACAGCTTTGACTTTTACAAGTTATTATGACAGACTGAAGCACGTCTTTTTTTTGACGTTCAACTGTGCCTGTAATGGTCTAATTGAAATAAATAATTTGAGTTTGTAAAACACAGCAGCAAACACAAATTCGACAGCTCTTTCAGTTTTTTTTTTGTGTTGATTAGCCTTTCAAAAACCGATTGCTAGATTTGCCAGTCAAGCTACAGTTTTACGACACCAGTTTCATAATGTAAACGCCGCTTTACTGTACTAGTCATTACGTGAAAGTGGATACGCCTTGTTGAGTAAGATTAACTATTGTATTAACAATCATACGAAATTAATATACGCAAGGTGACCAATCAAGCTACCTATACAAAACGTGTTAATGCGGATATCTCTCTGTATTAGAAATCTATACAAAGCGAGGCCATGTTATACTGGAAATGTGTAGATAGATGTGTCGTCGTATGTGCCTTGCAGCTGTTGATTTACGATTAATTACGAATGGTTCGGGACGGTTAATAAAATTAAAGAAATGCTAAAAGTAATTTTGTCCTTTTAATTTTCGCCTAGGCAATAAAACCGGAAGTTTTTAATTTCAATAATGGTATCGTTTTAAGAATGACAGTATGTTTCCGAAGGGGATTGCCACCGCAAACCGCAGCAGTAATCGCAATAGTAATAACAGTCTGCAGCGACACGGCTGGTTTCAAAGCACACCATCTACAGAAGCGTTCGTCGCAAACACAAACGAAACGTGTTGTTACGGTCTGCTAAGGCGACGACTGGTTGGTTTGCAGCTGCTCGCGACCTTCGTCGGCATATAAAAACAATACTTCCCTATATGAATTGGAGCCTTCTAAGCCTTAGTTACTCCTTATAACATCATATAACTGCCAGTAAAAATCCCGTCAAATTCGCTCCATCCGTTTCGGAGATTAACCGGAACAAACGGACAGACAGACATTATACTTTCATATAAATTCAGTTAACCCTTGAACTGACTGATTAAATTACAGACACTTTAATGTAATTTATTTCATTACTAGCTGTCCCGCGCAACTTCGTCTGTGTCACATTTTCCCCGTTTTCGCAACATTTTTCATTGCTGCTCCGCTCCTATTGGTCGTAGCGTGATGATATATAGCCTTGTATGTCCTTCTACAGGTTGAAATCTATCTTCTTGCCAAATTTCATTAAGAACCGATCAGCCGTTTAGTCGTGAAAAGGTAACAAACAAACAGAGTGACATTCGCATTTATAATATTAGTATGGATATTACAGTTTTTGCCATGTGATTTTCGTCGTCGCTCATTGACTGAAAACGATCTAACCTGTTATGTATGCATATTTAGGTGTGAAGCCAAGTTCGAAAAAGGATTGAGGCACGGATGGCGCAGTGGCTGAGCGATTGACTGCTACGCCGCGAGTCGTGGGTTCGTTCCCCGCAAGGAACACATACACGGTGTAAATCACCTCATCGTGAAGCCGTCAACCAAGCATTCTGTCCATGAAACTAAGTAACTTTACGCAAAAATTCTTGCTGGGAAACGACTTTTTTTGGGGGGGGTGTAAAATCATGTTTTGTGGTAGAACTTAATGTAACGCACTCAAAACATTGTGCTGATGGACGGATTGAATAGTACGGGGGTCGTGGAGGGGTTTTAAGTAAAAATCTTACATTAAAAACTTGTATTTAAAAAAAATACTTGTCAAAAAGTTGGAACTTCGACCCCTAATATCTCCGCAACTAGAAGGTTCCCAGGTATGGTGTAGAACAAAAAAATGATCGCAATAACAGGGAGAACCAGTGCCTTTCGGCTTCGTTAAGAGGTGTTTTACACCCTTTATTTGTATGACCTACAGGTACAGTTACGGGTCTGGCTGTTTGTGTAAGTGAGTTTGTAAAGCACACCATGGATACACGAAAATTATTGGTGGGGGCAAAGCTTTTTTTAAAAACTGGAGATCTTTCTTAATCAACTTCAGAACCATAATAATTAAAGAAAATGAAGGTCACTTTTATATATGTTTTTAAATAAACTACCACTGCTCACATAGTAGGCAATGAGTTATCACAGTGGTTACAGGGTCAAATTATACAAGAAATGCATTACATGATTGTATATTATCAGATACAATGTAATATTAGAATTCTAGGAAGTATATCATTTTCAAACCTACTGATAAGGTGAATTCCTTGCATATAAAGAATAAGGCATAAAGAACGTTTGCTGTTTTAACACTTCATGTATGTATATTATATGTATAGGAAACAAATTATAATTTAATAAATAGAAAGTTAACTTATTACCCATGCCTTTCATTAAACAACTAATGGTACGGAACCCTTCGTGCGCAAGTCCGACTCGCACTTGGCCAGTTTTTTCTCAAACAGACCCATTAAAGTATATTCCCGCAAATAAATGATTCCATTTTTAATAAGCTGTACTTCCAAGGATCTTTTCTCGCGTGACCAAAAAACTACAGCCCAGCCATAATTTTCAGAAATGTTCACTAACAGCTTTGATCTATCACTCAGTGACAGTGATAGAGGAAAGCTGTAGCAGAAGCAGACAAGAGAGCCCCAAAAGATGTTCAAGCACTAATTAAATTAGCAAGCAATAAAAATCATTTTGCCTACCATTTTTTTTAAATACCTCTTTTCCATTTCTTCTTTTATTAAGTTAATAACTTGCCACACTTTGCTTAGATTTTAAGCCTAGTAAACATAATACAAAATAGTTTATTCTATGACTTATCATTTCGCACCTTCGCATTACCTACATACATATTTTAATGGCTGAGACCGCGGCGCATACGCAGAAAATATCGCTGCAAATGTTCTGGATAATAAGAATTCGTCACGGTTCAAGTGAAAACAATTAAAATAATATAGGTTAAGTTAGGTAAGGAACATAAACACATTTTTCTCTTCCTTCTCACACACACTATTGTCTAGATTTCTTATTAATTTCTCCTTTCGCAGTTCTTCTGGTAGAAATTTAATAAATAAGCAGTACCTATGTACTCAAATATTTTATGTTATTTTCCTGTGCAGTGCGTACACAAAAAATAATAAATATAAAGGGTGTAAAACACCTTTTAACGAAGCCGAAAAGCACTGCTTCTCCCTGTCATTGCGATCATTTTTTTGTTCTACACCATACCTGGGAACCTTCTAGTTACGGAGATATTAGAGGTCAAAGTTCAAACTTTTTGACAAGTATTTTTTCAAATACGAGTTTTTAATGTAAGATTTTTACTTTAAACACCTCCACGACCCCCGTACTATTCAATCCGTCCATCAGCACAATGTTTTGAGTGCGTTACATTGATGTCTATCACAAAACATGATTTTACATACCCCAACAAAAAGTCGTTTCCCAGCAATAATTTTTGCGTAAAGTTACTTAGTTTCATGTACAGAATGCTTGGTTGAAGGCTTCGTGATGAGGTGATTTACACCCTGTATAATAAAAAAAATCAGTTGAAAGTTAACTTCCACTGAACTTTCTAACCACCATGGAACAGTCGTTACGAGTAGTAAGAAGCCGAAAGTCTGACATCCAGTCTTATTAAGGGGTATCGTACTATCGTATTACCAAGTTACTGGGTTGTGGAGGTCAGATAGTCAGTCGGTTCATGTAAAATACTGGTACTCAGCTGCATCCGGTTAGACTGGAAGCCGACCCCAACATAGTTTGGGAAAAGCCTAGGCAGATGATGACGAGTTAATTTTCATTGAAGCTAAAGAATAAAATACATAGTAAAAATAATATTTACATAAAGATCCTTTTGCAATGTATTTTATTTTTATATCCATCAAAATCTTGCCTATTTATTTAGGGTCGGTACAGCTTGCCATTAGCCATTATCTCGGAACAATCAGCCCATTTCTAGCCACTTTTACTAGGTATTACCTAAAAATATAATACATTCATAAAAATCCACTGTCATAAGTTTAATACACCAAAATATTTAATCGCGTGTTATAGAAAAATTAAGTACTTTCCAATTTTCAATAAAGAAATATGTAACCTAATTATATTAGAAAAAGAAAATCATATGTTCCACCAATACCGTAACATGCTCATTATAATTAAATTAAAGTTACCAGCACGCATAAATTTTCAGCGGCTTGCATCGATTTATGTAATAATGCAGAAAGTTATAAAACATTGAGTGTGGAATGCGTTACCCAAGAAATCGGTCATGGGTTGCGTAAGTAATCAATGTACTGGTTTTTTTTTTCTTATTTGTTTTTAATAACACAAACAACGTTATAATATTCGTGTTTGTTTTCTATGAAGTTATGTGACGCTGGTTTAGCTGTACAAGCTGTACGCTGTCATTCTGTTTGTCTTGTATTGAAAAACATAATCAGCGTTTAGGTTCCGGAAACAGGTTGGCTGAAGCAAGAAAAACATGTCTAGGTCGAGATTTTTAGACAACTCTTCTTTTCTGTTCGGGTGGGAAATCATCAAATACTCCTCCCGCTCTGGGCGAAGCGGAAGGGAGCGTCAGACTTGTACTGACTAAAACCCATCCATGTTCCTTCTTAGCCCTTTGTGTTCCAGGGCCACGGTATCTCTTTCGAACAGTCCCGTAGCCCTGGCAGGCATCGGCCCTCTTGGACCCCTTCCGATTTGCTGACATCTCCTTGGGGCGCGCGTGGAACACGAACGCGCCGTCGACACGGCCTATCGTCATAAGACGGACGGACGGTGAGCTAGCCCATTACTCACCGTCCACAGGTGATGATTTTAGGTGATGATGTGATGTGCAAACAACAGGACAGGTAGGAAAATATATTAAATGTCCCGTTGTTTGTGGGGCAACACCACATTTACACAACTCTACCCTGGATGTAAATGTGGTGTGAGCCTTTCAATGATCATCGACACGCTAAGAAAAAGAATACACTTTCACAAATGTTTACCAAACGCACCCTTGTGACGCAGTGGTAACATACAGATGTGAACGAGGCGAACCTGCCAGTTCTCTGAATCTGGGACATTTGCGGGAACTACGCAATAAGAAATCGATTTCATTTTACCTTGGCAGTGTGACACTACCGTACAGGAGAAAATCGATTTCACTTTCATGAATTAAAACGTTAGTAAAGCATAAAAGTGAATCTAATAATCAATGAGTAACCACGTCTAGTTAGGATTGAGTAGTCATGTTATAATTATGTGGTCGGGTATTTTCACCCAATACTCATGTATCGTTCATCTATACCCGAAGTATGTGGCAGGTCGTACAAGCGTTGTGAAGAGTTACTCTCCCGAATCATCGGTAGAAGGAATGCTATCGACCTACTGATTCGGGAGAGTAACTCGGTAGGGGTCCCACATAACCTGACGGAGGATACTTAAGGGGGAAGAGCAGGGTATCCCGTGATAAAATATGATTCGCCACCGTAACAAATATGTCTTCACAGAGTTATAATCATCAATACAACCCTCTATGTTCATTCCCGTTGAATGACTATTTCATAAAAAAATGTATATTATTCTTTAAATACATACATACTTGTTACAGTCGCCAATCTTGTTTTGTAATAATAAATACTTATTTTTTTCGGTTGCAGATCAAATTTTGTTCAACCTGACACTGACCTGCAAATTACAAAAAACGTAAGAAAAATTTAAGTTCGCGGGCTAGCCTGGCGCTTCCACCTTAAGAAAAACCAAGGAAAACAAAGAATGCTGGTAAATCGTAGAGACGAGGTGTATGTATAGTCAAAAGTGGTTTTCATATTATCTCTTGAATCAACACGTAAAGAAAACCGATGCCTGGAAAGTGAGTTCAGTGCAGGAATTCGACTGTTCCATCAGACATAATACATAGACAGCTGGTTCGCCATCCGTCATCATTATTTTGTAGCAGTTTCAATCTCGCGCTCCAATTGAGAAATTTATTGGCTATTAGAGAAATTCAATCGGAACTCTCGGCATGGGATTTTAAACGTTAGTTATGTGTAGTTGATATTTCTTCTAGTACGATAAATTGGGAAACAAAGAAAACGTTTCCGAGCATTAGTTTGAACTTGTACCTACACAAATATTCTTAGGGATTGTGGTTACAAATTAATTTATAGGCGTCTAGTAAATTTTTTCAACGAGCGACATTGACTCGGAAATATAGTGTAAAGTTAAGTGAAATATTGCGTTTCTTCATAGCAACAGTGTAAGTAAATAATAACATAATAAAGTCAGTACTTTTTTATTAGTTCTTTTCATCACTTTCTTACAATTTCAACTATAAAACCCGCTGAAAACTGGATGTTTTTAGCGGGTCTTTCAGTTACCACTATTTAGGCGTTTCGGTGAGACACCTCTATGCTATAGTCTAAAATTAGCCCTGTATTATACGAGTTCTGGAATGTGTCCCGTGCTCGCTGGCTAACTCGAATCAACTGCTCACGAGGAAAAATAAAGGTATCGTTTTAAATTCGCGAGACTAGTGCGATTCTAAGCTGTGGAGCAGTCAATCAGCAAGCGGCGCGGAACGCAAAAACTGCACGAAAGGATGATATAAGAGGTACAAAATGCGAACGCTATGTACACTCTAATTCGTGTCGTGCTGGACTTTCTTTGCGTTTCGTAAAATATATTTTACTTTCTCAAAGTCAAAATTATTAATTAATTTAGAATTCAGCTGCGGTAAAACACCTAGCTCGGTACATCAATAGTTCAGCAATCACTTGATCGATTTACGTGTGGTTATCAGATGCCCCTGAACCTCCCAATCGGCGCTTCTTGGAACTTGTCAATAAAACAACCTGCATTTATTTTATTCAGTCGTTTATCGAGCCCCTAAATTGTGTAAATATTTGCATTCAATTTTGTTCCAGCACCGCCAAGTCTCAAGTTCCTTGGTCAGTCACAAATTGTGTTGTAAGAATTTTATTTTACGGTAATTTTGAAAAAAATGTAGATGCTAGAATAATCGAGGTTAATTTACTAATGCAACTAACATTGCTAGCTAGTTCTATTTATCATTGGATCAAGCAACGGCTGCTGCATAGTCAAAAAAATAGACAGAGAGCTCAACTCCTTGAAGTTTGGTCTCCGTCCACACCGAAATTACTACTTGTAGAGTTTTTGCCCCTTTTGCCATAACTTTTTGCTACACTTTGTTTGGTTGCTCACCTCAGACTTGCAAACATTGCTACACTCAAGGTAACTTTCGTTTGGGTGCATGTATAGTCAGTGTTTTCTAGAAGTTCTGATAGCCACTTACCTCACAGCCTCCTGCGGCTTATCAGGGTTGACTTTCACGGTGCTGGCATTCTTGAAGACTTCCAGCTCAGCTAGCTTAGCGGCAGCCTCCGGAGCACCCTTGAAGTTAGGGATGCGATTGTACACGGGGCGCGGGAACATGGCCAGCCCGTTGGTCTCCAGATGACGCCATACTTTCAGCCGGAACGAATGCTTCGTAATCTCCTCAGGCACCGCTTTCTTGGCTGAAAGTTGGTAGACAGTATTTTTATTGCGAGTGTCAATGAACTTTCTTTTATTTTGTTTTGATAGTTGGCAATGCGTAGGATGTTTGTTGGCAAGATATGTCGATGACTAGATGTAGTATGTGGTAAGGCCTAGAGATGAAAAGATTGGCGTACTATTGAGAAGATTTTAGAACCGCAGTGGTGTTGCAAAATATGTTTTGCCTGATGATGATCTTAGTTCTACTAGAAATGTTAACATTGAGTTAAAACTATTTTCAATAAGACTTCTTTCTCGAAAGAAAAATGTTTTCAATAGACTTTTTTATCAGAATAAATCGCAATTTCAAAATTAGGTCAACGCGATAAGTGAGTGAAAAACCGAATATAATAGTTTATTTATAAAACTAAGGTAAATGACCGTTATATTCAACAGTTGGTATATTATACGTCGTGCAGTAAAACCGTAAATTGCTTAGACGTGTTTAGTAGAAATGTAAACGTTATTATACTGGAATATAAACTTTATGTACGACATAATAATGGGCAGTGAATTACAGATAGTATTTGAAGTAATATTGAAATGCTGTTGATTAATTTTTTTTTTATGGTTTCTGTTCATTTTGACGGACAGACGAATAAATAATGGACACACAACTTGCATGACATCACCCCTGTAAACCCTGGAGGGTTTGGCAGAGACGTTTCTTTAGCTCTTTATCATGAAAAAAGCCCAATAAAACTGGGAATCGAACCCAAGACCATTATGCACAGCAGTAGTACTCGCGACCACTACAACAACGAGGCAGTCTCTATTCCCTATACTTAAAACCTATACTAATATTAAAAAGAGGTAATTTTGTTAGTTTTGTTATTTATGGCAAGTACCTTTAATAAATAAGAAAAAAAAAAAAACAAAAATATAATTTAAATCCAATTGCTTTTTCGAGAAAGGACATTCGAAGAAAGAACATTTGGAGAAAGGAACATTACACGCTGAGACGGACCTGTGGCCGTCATAATGATTATTGCGTCATCCTGCAGTATCTGAATGGACAGTGCGATATTATATGGCTCAGAGAGTTGTAATAGTCAAACATACGAAAGAAAAACTGCTAACTGGAACAAAATTAATGAGACGGAATTTTTTTTTGAGGTGTCAAATAATTTTTATTTGCATTTTGAGGTATTTTTAAGCCAGAAACTTTGGTCTTTAATGTCAGTCAAACCGAACCAAATCTGATAGGCTCGTATTGTTTCATTTTGCGCTTCAACAAACTAAACGCGCCTATACGCGCGTTTTTAGCGTTTCGCGCTTGTAAGAGTCTAGCGAGCGCCTCAACGCTCGTATAAGAAACAGGTACCGCAAAAGGCGTACGGGCTTCCAAAATGAGCTGAGAGGAGAAGGCCGTGTGTCGGTATTAACACCTGGACCTTGAGCTGGCCTGGCGTAGTAAGGAGTTTCAATAGAATAAAATACCAGCTTATACTGGATTACCACTGACACGCGCAAGGGAATGAAGTGAAGAGCTGTTTTGGAGATACAGCTCTATTCATATGTTCTATACAACACGACGATACGATACTGAGATACTTAGGTGAGTCAACAATAAATGTTTGAGCCCAAAGAAGTCAAGGTCATTGAAATGCTTTCTTTCCACCCAGAGTACTAGTCAAAATCACAGACAAAAATTGACGATGCAAATAAAAACGTTTTTTTTTTTTTTTGTCAAAATCCACATTCTCTGATCAGTTCAAGATCAAATACAGTATAGCAACTGCACATTATAGTAAGAAAACTGAACTCTGCGATCATTGTGCCGATAATCGTTTCGGCCAATGACTTAATTGCCAAGAGCCTCAACCAATGCCTGAGAAGGCTCTCGTTAGGCAGCTGGATCAGGAGCCTTAGTTCAGAAAGCGGACACTGCTCGTATTTCTTAGGAGGTTCCTCTCTTTGGAGCCCTGACCGCCGCTAGCTTGTACCCTGATCCCGATACCCGTAGGCTTCTATTTTTAAGGTTTTTTTCTTTAGATTGTATTTTAAAGGAATATTTCAAAATGTGCATGAAAATAAATACAGGAAAAGAAAAACTAGTATTTTATCCATACTAATATTATAAATGCGAAAGTCACTCTGTTTGTTTGTTTGTTTGTTTGTTAGTTTGTTTGTTTGTTTGTTACGTTTTCACGACTAAACGGCTGATCGGATCTTAATGGAATTTGGCAAGGAGATAGATTTAAACCTGGGGAACGACATAGGCTATATATTACCACGCTAATAACTTTAGGAGGTGAGCAATATTGCATTATGTCCGCACTCCTTAACTGTTTGACAACTGACAATTGTCATGACAAGCATTAGAATAGAACGGCTATTTTAATCCAATTGTCACTGAAGTAAGTAGCCCGATGGTTTAGCGGCCGCTCGAATCGCATGTTCCAGGATCAAACCTGAGCCAGTATGAAATTACCTTTTTGTATTTTATTTTGTTTTTTAATACTGTATGATTTCCAAAAATGACCATGGTTCGAGCCCCAACTGGTTTTTTTTTGTAACGTAAATTCGCAAAGTATTTTGTATTTTTTTTAAATGCTTTAAGATTTTCTAATCACTACCAAATAGTTTTATACATCCTTTTAGTTATTTTGACCCATGTAAACAATCGTTAAACAATCATCTATTTCATTCAAAATTAAACTATAAATGTAAATTCACAAACTTATAAAAAAACTGGTACCTAATATGCCAAAGAGTGAACATGGGCTGGCACATTACCTGGGTGATGTATAGTAATACTTAGCCTCTGGCCAATGTAAAAGCCAGATCTTTGGTTCTCAGAAATCATAAGCTATGAGTGTCGCAATTTCGTTAAAAAGGCTGTGAGCAATGAGTACTCGGACCCCACGGTCCCAAAGTTTCAATCCCAAACGACTCGAACATATGGTTACCGATAAGTTTACTTTGTAGCGACCACAAAAAGCAACATACTTAACAAAGAGTACTACAGCGTCACCTATGACACTACGGAGGAACTAACATCAATTTCCTACAAGCAAAGTTTACATCAACTTCAGTATATATAGAGAAACCCGATAACAACTATCGGGCAGTTGCCCACCAGACATAACACCTGCCTGGTCGGAGGATCCTCCCTTTTCTAAGGAATATCATGGAACTTTACACCCTGTTCCTCATACCCCTAAAACTTTATTAACGCTGCTTGAGGTTCCCCGCATGTTTTGACCAGCTAATTTCTCACAAACGCCTATAAATATCGTCGCGCCACCGTTAAATTTTAAATCACAGAAATACAATCTTAGAATGACTTCGCTAACATGTAAATAAGTAGGTTTTACTTGGTCAATGGTGCGACCCGTGCGACAGCTCTGCTGAAAACTGGCAAAGATACAGGTGCCATGCAAGCACCAGATAATAACGGCAGTCACGTAAGATCACGCCTGTAATCGCTTAAGGGTTTGGCAGAGGTGTGTCCATTTAGTACAACCACATTATCGCCAGTTATGTTTAAGTGCCATGTAATAAGGGCCGAGCTTATTGTAATCAAACGAAAAATAAAAAACAAATAAAACACCGCCCATCGTTGTGTATCGAACCAAGGACCTTATACACAGTAGTAGCGTTTCCGACCACTAGACCAACGATACTGTATAAACGGTCTCCTTATATCAGTCTGTTTTAACTTTTCACGCATACACAGCTAAACGGATTTGGATCAAAGCCACAAGAGAGACAGGTCATGATCTGGATTAGGACATAATATTAGTTTCATTTATACATGACACCGCAATACTATTTACTCACTGAGTAATCACTCAGGAACTACTTCTACTTTTGAACTATTTAACTTTAAATCTCGCCAGTGCTTAGTACGGTAGAAAGGTATTTTTGGGAATTCCACCCCCAAGTGGGTTTAATGTTAAGTTTAGTGGGCTATTTGTAATTTTCACATGAATGTTTACTATCTTTGAAAATTCTACCCTTATTTTTGTTGGGGTCAGGGCACGCCATAATAGTGGTAATAAGTCCCCTCTTTAAGAAGTGGCTGGAGAGGCGCCACGGCGCCCTCACGTTCCACCTGCCGCAGATCCTCACCGGGCCCGGTTGTTTCGGGAAGTTCCGGGCGGGAGGAAACGCCCCGGTGTTACCACTGCGAGGATCGCCCAGAGGACACGGTGGAGCACAACGTAGAGGACTCCTCTGCTTGGGCGGAGCGCGGCCGTGTTCTCTTAGCGGCGATTGGCGGCGGCGACCTCTCGCGTCCGACCCTGGTTCAATCCGAGGTGCGGAGCGAGAGGCAATGGGAAGCCGTTACCTCATTCTGCGGTGGCGAAACGTGAGAGGGAGAGAGCCTTGCTTCGCCACGGGGACACCCCGGGTGTCGGCCATTGTAGACGCGGGTCTGTAGATGGTGAGTAAGGGCTTGCTCATAATCCGTCAACCTTAAGACGACAGGCTGTGGCGACGGGACGTTCATGTTCCACGCGCGCCTAAAAGAGATGTCAGCAAATCGGAAGAGGTCAAGGCAAGCCAAGGGCCGATGCCTACCGGGGCTACGGGATTGTTCGAAAGACTTACCGTGGCCCTGGAACACAAATGTCTAAGAAGGAACATGGAAGGGTTTTAGTCAATACAAGTCGTCTGACACTCCCTTCCGCTCCGCCCAGAGCGAGAGGGGTCATTTGATGATTTTCCATCTGAATGAAAAGGGGTTTGTAAACATTGAGATGGAGATTACACATGAAAGAAGTTCTTTCAAATGAAAAATAATCATATAAAATCAATTTAGATCGCTAGGGTCGATCTTGAGGTTAAGTTGCGTTTGCCTACGTTGGTCCATGGATGGAGACCACCGATTACGTACCGAGTTTCCATTGGAAAGCACGGTAATTCGTTGGTACCGGCTGTCATTTGTAGATCTTTGACAGTCGTATAACTTGCGACCCACGGATGCCCTTCAAGTTAAAGGGTAAAATATACAAGTCTGTGATTAGACCTGTCGTAGTGTGTGGATCACGACACCACAAGTGGTGCGGTTTAGTAGTGTAAAAGGGAAGGAGGGGATCAGAATGCAGGCATGCTGTGAAGAAGAAGGAAAAAAGATTGCGTGTATCAGAGATGATTATAATGTAAACAAAAAAAGTGATGACCATAAATTTTGATGGATGGAGACGGAGAGGAAGACCTAGAAAACGATGAATGGATTGTGTGAGAAATAATATGAAAGTAAAAGGAGTAAATGATAGCTTGACGAATGACAGAGGAGCATGGAAGAACAAAAAGTGTTGCGCCGACCCCAAGTAACATGGGACAAGGGCAGGAAGATGATGATGACAGACGTATAACCCAGTACTAACTGGGTTGTACGCCTAAGTACGTCTGTAAGTCAGATAAGCAGTCGTTTCCATATAAAATCCAAGTATTCAGCTGCATCAGGTTGGACTTAATGCCGACCCCAACATAGATGGAAAAAGACTAGCCATATGATGGTGTATTAATACTGGAGACATCAGGTAACGAATTCAAAACAAAAATTTGGAATTAAGAACCTCCTCATTAAAAAACGTATTCTAGGCAAATCGCAAACCTAACGCGTACGAAGTCGCGGGTAACAGCTAGTGTTCATATAAAATTGTAGCCAATAAGTTAACTGCATAGGTAGAAACTTTTACTGATCACTAGCACTTCGCCCGCGAAAATTGTGATATTATAGCCTATGTTAGTTACTCGGTAAAGATGTAGCTTTCTGGTGGTGAAAGAATTTTTAAAATCTATTTAGTAGTTTTTGAGTTAAATCGCAACAAACAAACAAACATTCAAATCTTTCCTCTTTATAATATTAGTTTAGATAGAATATGACTTGTATTGTGACTTTGTTACCACACAGTTCAAGTTCAAGTGCAAAATCACCATGATTCATTACATCATAAATGATTTTTTATAGTCTATTGATTGTAAATTGTCATTTCTTCACTTTCAAAAATAAAAGAAGAATAACCACCGCACTTAGATGAAATGTCTTGAATTTCATGAAAATTCGCTATTTTGTCCCATTTTATAGAATTGAGTGAAAAGATAATATTCACTAGCAGACATGGAAAAAAGCCTGTAATAATTTCTGTGTATTATGTCTTTTTTAGGGTTCCGTACCTCGAAAGGAAAAACACGGAACCCTTATAGGATCACTTTATTGTCTGTCCATCCGTCTGTCTGTCTGTCAAGACCCTTTTTGGCAGGAACGCATGGAGGTATCAAGCTGGACTTTATATCAAATACTCAGGTCTACTGTCCCTTGGAGCTGTGAAAAAATCAAACTTCTAAGCCAACGCAATCAAAAGATACAGCCCTTTATGCCGCAAATTTGCGAAATTTTTCGACACTCGCAAAAGAATCAAAACCTACAGGGTACTTCCCGTGTACCCAGAATCTTGAAATTTGGTACGAAGCAAAATCTTATAGCAGAGATAAAGGAATAATTTCGAAAACCGTAAAATTTTAGTTACATCACGTAATAAAAATATTTTTTATAACTTTTACTTAAATACCTAAAGGTTTGTAGGGAACCCTCGGTGCGCGAGTCAGACTCGCACTTGGCCGGTTTATTATGTTCATGTCAACTATACATCACTAAATCAAACTTAAGGCTGTGACAATAATATCAGCCACTCACAAGTACCTTACAAAAAAAACTTCAATGACTAACCTACCTGTATAATATTATAATACACACTTTAATATTCCTAAACTACGAAAATCAAAGCAGTTAAACAAGCATTAAGCCTGATGACTTTATTGTATGCTCAGTAAACAGGTGGCAAAGAAAACTTAGTGTGAACCAAGGTGAGGGCATTACATGGATGAAATACAACACCTGTGTCATACACATAGAAACATGTTTACTTTAATAGAATTTTGTTGCCTAGATTGAAATACTTGTAAGTGCAGTGTGATAAGGAGTTAGGATTTGTTCTGCTAACTATGTTGTTTAATAAAGCTAGTTACTGTGTGTTTGTGTTTTACTTCTTCAACCAACCTTCACTTAATATATGTAGATATTGTACTAATATTTTTAGCTACAATCTATACTAATACTAGCTGTACCCAGCATGCGTTGCAATGCACTTTTTACTACCCACCTACCCTATCCGACCTACCTACCCTATCCTACCTACCCTACCCTACGCTACCTACCTACCTACTCTACCCTACCCTACCTACCTACTCTACCCTACCCTACCCTACCCTTACTACCTACCCTACCCTACCTACCTACCCTACCTACCTACCCTACCCTACCCTACCTACCTACCCTACCCTACCTACCTACCTACCCTACCCTACCTACCCTACCCTACCTACCTACCTACCTTACCCTACCTACCTACCCTACCCTACCTACCTACCTACCTACCCTACCTACCTACCCTACCCTACCTACCTACCCTACCCTACCCTACCTACCTACCCTACCCTACCGTATCCTATGTCCGTCTCCTGGCTCTAAACTACCTCCCTGCCAATTTTCAGCTAAATCGGTTCAGCCGTTCTTGAGTTATAAGTGAAGTAACTAACACGACTTTCTTTTATATATATAGATTATAAATGCGAAAATCACTCTGTTTGTTTGTATGTTTGTTTGTTACCTTTTCACGACTAAACGGCTGATCGGATCTTAATGAAATTTGGCAAGAAGATAGATTTCAACCTGGGTAAGGACATAGGCTATATATCATCACGCTACGACCAATACGAGCGGAACAGCAATGAAAAATGTTGCGAAAACGGGGAAAATGTGACACAGACGAAGTTGCGCGGGACAGCTAGTTTTAATATAATTGCTGGTGAATGAGTCCCACTTGTACTACAAATGACTGCATTTAGTGTCCTTCAAATAATTGACAGAAAATAAAAAGATTAAACATATAAACCAATAGTCAATTCTGCTATAGATGCCTTTAAAGTGGCAAAGTCCTACGCTAACAAAATATAAATGCATTATTTTATTGTTTGTTTGTATGTTAATTTTAAATGTATTACATGTGTTGATATATTTTAATTTGTAAATGTTTTCTTGACATTTTCTGCTATGCTGCACCTTCTATGTTTTCTCTTACCCTAAGTTAGACTGGTAGAAAATGCCCAAGGCGTTAAGTCCACCGTTTTTTGATTACTTGTGCAGTTTTAATTTTTTTTTAAACTGTTGCGCCAGAGACACAGTCCTTTTTTTAAAGTTTGTCATAGTTATGGGTTTATAAAACATAACTATCATCAAAATGAAGACAACTGCTGGAGTGGTGAAAAAATATGTAGTTTTAAGGTGAATAGGTTGACAAATGTCACCAAATTTTATTGTATGGAAATTCTGGGTATCATATTGCTTGAAATTATATTGACTGTCTACAGTTTCAATTAGACAACATAATACCAAATGCAAGTGATAAACATATGCACAAAATTATTACCATAATGATAACAAGTTTGTACACATTAAGATAACTATGTAATGTATGTAATGATAAACATTCTCAGAAATAATAAGTAAATAATCAGGAAAGCTGACAAACTGATAAATAATTCAACCATGACCTATGCAGCCCACACATTAATAAATTGTCCCCAATAATCCATAAGATGTAGGTAGACACAAAAAACATGTTGAAAAGAAATACAAGTAAGTAAAGAATTCCTTAATTGCACACTCAAATCTATTAAGATAGATGAGGCAACCACCTGCATGCAGACCTTCAAATGACGATTCAATGCAAATAGAAAATCTAAAGTGACCTCACACATGAACTCAGCGAAGGTACCTAAGTTAATTAAGTATTATTTTAATTGCTGCAGCTCCCAACTTTCTTGCGTTTTTCATGTGACATACCGCCGACAATCGCGGGTACATTGTACTCCGCGCTATTCTATAAATCAATTGCATTTTTACAAAAGAGGTGGGCAGACCAGAAGAATGTGAGTCATGCTTCACACTCCAATTAAGCTACCCACAGTATCAATAATTACAAGCCGAGGAAACAACCCAAATCGCGGTAATCGATGCACGAAACACTCAAACGCAAGTGAAATTACAGCTGCAATCCGATTCTAAAATATTAGAACAGCAGCGTCGCAGAAACATCGCACTTTTCATCATCGATTGTATGCGGGTATTTCGAAATACATGTGCTTCTTACAACGAAAACATTTTTCATGCATTTTTACACGCATTTAAACATTAATTTTCTCTAAATTGGTAAATAAAACAGTGGAATAATGATTGTTATTCCATTATTTTCAACAACAAAATGGAAAACTTACTGTTATCCGCGGCCGTTGGCGTACCGTCTCCGTTCTGCATTTTGATAATTTACCGCAATCGGGAGCTCTTCTGCAGGGATTTCGATGATCTAAACGAGAACCATCAAAATTATTTGCAAAATTGAATCCTTCTCCGCCGAACGGAACCGTCACACACAAAAATAGAACGCGAAGTCGCGAATAAAAAACAAATGCCACCAACCTGCCAACAAAAACATTCTAGAGTTGTACATTTGTTACTAAAATGATTTTTATTTGAATCGACTAAACACACTTTTATAAAAACGTTTGTTTTTAAATATGATTTCATATCTGGAAATTACTGTGTATATGTGCAGCATAATACAAATCAATTTAGTCTTCCATTATTCTGAAAATGTATGGAAATCTGAATCACAAAATCTGTTTTGACAGCCGTCAACACTCTTCTGTGCACAACTCTATTCACGATAGACCAACCTTTTAACAAAAAAATAGTTTAAGTTTGTTCTCATATACGAAATAGTTGGGAAAAAATGGCGCCAAAGAGATACAATGAAAACAATATCGAACCTTATTCCAATATACCCTCTTTGTCTTTCTTAGCAATTTTATGATGCGATACAAAAATGGTTGCAAGTGAAAGCACTTGCAACCATGATGACAATTTCTATTCTTTCGCGCACAACGCGTACTTCTATCTGGCATTAGAAAAAGGAATGTTAAGGTATCAGATAGCTAATCTGTTCACACCCTATACTCTACAAAACTACTGAACTGAAACGATTTAGAGAAATTTCGGATTCGTTGGTCTTAGATTTTGAACAATGTTCTACGCAACGGTACGGTAAGGTTTCTGAAAAAAAAAACATTTATCATTGATTGCAACACATGGACACAGATAGTTACTAGCCTTTAAAAATATCGTTTCTAAAATACGTTGTTGTCGAATTTACTCACATAATTTATAAGAAAGACACGCAACAGCTGTTGCCCTATTTTCTCTCGATTCATTAGCTTTGGTAATACTGTAGGTTAATTGGTGTGTTTTATTGGTAGGTTTAAATAAAAAAAACAGTGTCAACGTAAACATTTATTAAAAGCATAGAATAAATAATTTATCTGATAGTTTGGGACATATGGAGCGGGGTGAGCATCAACTCGAAAGCCGCGTCTTTCAGATTGGCACCGCGGAGATTCGCTTCATGTAGGTCACTGCCCGATAAGTCACAACACTGGAAAAAAGAGGTTTTATTGTTTTGTGGTCATTTTAAAAATAAATTAAAAGCTGGCTGGATGAAAAACTGTGGCGCACGCACAGGGCCAAAACGGTAAGCCGGACGAATCGAATATACATGTAGATAACATTACGCCTGTAATCCCTTAAGGGTTAGGCAGAGGTGTACCTAACGGTACATCCATATTTCGCTAGATATGTTTTAAGTCCCATGTAGTAGTGGGCATAAATCCAGACTCTGTGGAAATGAAAATCGTAATCGTCCTTCGTGAAAATGAAGCCTAGCACACCTAACATTTAGCATGATCTCTACGAGAAAGAGAAATATAGGTACAGGACAAATAGCACCATAAGATTTTTGCAATGCATACTTCACAGTACATCTTCTAGTGACTGTTTTGACATGATACTTTGATCTGGTGTAGAAAGAGCACTAACAGCCTATTATGTGGGAGGGCTGCGACATGCCTGCTTTCAGTAAGGGACACTGAGCCCAAGGAGGGCCAAGTGCGGTTTGGTAGATGAAAGTTATGTCTTCGAGACTTTGGGCAAAGTAACAGCCTGGTGTTTATTTTTATACAATACCTCTAAATCGGCCCCAGCAAGGACGGCAGCCCTTAGATCACAGTTCTGTAGGTTGGCATTTTTCAGTGTTGCCACCCGTAAATTAACACCCGTCATGTTGCTACCCTCTAGGTTTGCACCTGCAAAAAGTATAAATTCATTATATTAAAGAATAGAAGTGGAAAAAAAGGATTGTGTGGTTTTATGAAACCACGGTAAAAGTGATACTTTTTTTCACACTAAAGACATCTAACTAAAAATTATTGGAATAATATTCCACTAAGGGTATAAAACGTATAAAACGCGGAGTAGGGATAAAGTGAGTTATCCCTACTCCGCGGCCGAGCGTCACGCGACATGCAACACACAGACGAAAAAGTTTGAGACGATGTAATAAAAGTTTCAGTTTATAAGAGATTTTATAACAGCACGTCAGTGTACCCCAAAAATACTTCATCAAACACAGACTTTTTCCACGATCTTTTAATATTGCGAATTCTATAGGTAAAATGGCGATACTGGCTGATACTGGCATATCTAGGTAAACAGAAGTGTGTACTTAGTGTTAGTGTACATAAATGTGCAGATGACAGAACTGAGTAAGTGAGAGAAAATTGAGGTGTGCATGTTACTGTGTAAAGATTACTGAGAACTGTTAGAACTGAGACGTAAGTGTGCGCTGTTGATGCACTACTATCAACTACTACATAATAAAATTGACGACGCGACTGTCGCGAACTCTAGCTCGCTGTTCATTGTTTGCTCCGGACCGGCTGTGGCGGTCGCGGGTCTGTGCCTCGCGAGGCTTGTTCGCGCTTCCTTCTGTGCGTATCCAAACTGGTCGACATGCGCATACAGCCCAGGCGATAAATCTGCTAAACGCCCTGATTGCTCAGGAACCGGATCTCGATGTGTTTACGAGCAGCAATAAAGCTATGCTGAATTATTGCGTACATTTCCTTAGTTAATGTTATGTTGTTGGGTTGCTGCACGCTTTGGTACAAACTGTAAGTGCAGCAAGTATTTGTATAAATAAATAAATAATGACGACCTAAGATCTAAAAAAAAAAGTTTCATTCCTCAGTGTTTCCCTCCCACAAATTTCGTTTTGAATCTCATGTAATAGAGGGTGACCATAAGGGCCAATAAAGGCTAAATCCTGGCTCAAAATGAGTAATTCCTATCGGAAAAACCCAATAACATTTAGCTTGACCTAGGGGTACCGAGTACTCCTAGTTTATCTGTCGTGCTTCCGTCTACTAAGAGACCATCCTTAAATTACATCACACGAATTTCATGATTAATTGACCCTCCCCCCCCATCCATGTCACAGATGGTAACATTTGTGAGACCCCCAGGGTGGTCACATATTTTGCAATTTTACATGTTCATACAGATAGTTCATAAAGAAATTTTGTGTTTGAATACTTGTATTATGGGACGTCACGAAATTAAGGACGCCTCCCACACATTGTCACACTTCTTCGACCCTCGTCTTCGACTTCTCCTTAACGTGTGACGTAATTTATGGATGGACCCTAAATTATGAGAGTCGCACTGTACACAAAATATAGATGTACTTATGATGGAATAAATTAATATTTTTATATAATTTTTATTAAATATCTAAACGCCTAGTTGACACTTCCCGTGACCCAAGGGCTGGGTTTTACTTTGGCCAGACGCTAAGTATTGCCATACAACGTGGCAACGCCGCCAGTCTCTTGGGCACGTTACCAGTTGACAGCGTTGAGGAGTTTTTTGACGCCCTTTTATAATTTGTTGTTATTTTAGTTATCTAGTTTTAAAAATAATATTAATTTGTAAAATATTTTTATATTACATTGGACTTATTACCTTTTAAGTTGACACCTTCCATCAAGGCTCTAGATCCGATTGGATCATCCATGTTACAACCTTTCAAATTGGCACCTGTAATCATAAATAACATAGAGTTAGAACAGCCTGTTTTGAATCAACCTTACTTAGTCTTACCAAAGGGTATTGTTTTACCTGGAACAAACTAGATTGTGGAGGTTATATAGGAAGTCGTTCCATGTAAAATACTGGTATTCAGCTTAATCCGGTTAGACTGGAAGCCAACCACAACATAGTTGGAAAAAAGTCAAAAAGTCTTTAAGTCGTTCGTGGTAAGAGTTCCAACTCAACATCTACAGATCTGCTTGAGAGAGGACTTTTGGCCGAAAGGTGTCGTTTATCGACGTTTCCGGGGACGGTTATGCGACACCACGCAGCGGAACACGACGCCGTCAACATTACGTGTTTAGTAATAGTTAATAAGGTTTTTTAATATGTATTAGTTTATTTTTATTATATAAGATTATTTTGTGTATTTTTTCTATGGGCCATAAGTTGCCTGAAATAAATGGATTATTATTATTATTATTATTATTAAAAAACTTGACAGATAATGATGACAGCCAGTATTGAATCAACCTGAACTGGGTTCGGGTGGTGGATCATGGCCCGCTCCTTGTCACAGAGAGGACCTATGGCCAAGTAGTGGGAATGTTTTAGGCTGATTATGCATGCTACAACATGACTTTTTCTTCCATCTTTCTCTATTAGTCTTCATCTCAGTTAAGTACCTAGGTAGTCGCTATTACCTTCCATATTGGCACATAAGGCTTTGACCCCCAGCAGCTGAGCTCCTTCTAAGTTCGCGTGCGACAAGTCAGCTCGCTCCAGACAGCAGTGCGATAAGTTGGCACCGTTCAAGTTGCATCGGGACAAGCAAGCGTACTGGAAGATGGAGAAATAATATTATCCTACTAATATTATAAATGCGAAAGTTTGTGAGGATGGTCAGGATGGATGGATGGATGGATGTTTGTTACTCTTTCACGCAAAATAGGACACCACAGCATGCACAATAAATATAACAACAAAGCTAACACATTACATCCCTAATAATTAAAATATTTTTTCGCACTATAACACTTTCGCTGCTAATTTCAAATAATTCATTTTTACTTGTATGCGCAAGTCATTATAGCTACATATAAAGAGGACTCGGCAGGCGGTTTGTATTCGTTGTGTTCGATCCATTTTCTGGGTATTTATTACCGAAAATGTTAAGATTATTAAAACACAGACTTAACAACCTCCAAACAAAAATATAGACACAGCATTTATCAGTTTAAATTAAATAAGTTCGAAGGGGAAATATTTAACTTTAGAATAAAACTTGTTGTTAAACATACCTTAAAATTAATATTCCTAAGGTCCAGCCTATTAAGATCAGCTCCTGACAGGTTGACACCCTGGAACCTTAACTCCCAGGTATTAGGGGTCATTATGATGGAGCGGACCACATCCATCCGTGTTAGGGCATGGTTGAGGCCGCAACTGCTTTGTGACTGCTCAATTAAAAGGTTTAATTGTGGTATCATTGAGTCTATACCTGAAATGAGATAAGAGATTTTTAGTTTAGTTTTAAATAGTATTCTTTTTTATACTTAATAGGGTTGCATTTGGCCACGACTCTCCTGATGTGAAGCGATGATGTGGCCTATTTATTAACGAACTTCAAAAAAAGGGAGGTTTTCAATTCAACCTGTCATCATCTCATCTGCTTAGCCTTTTCTTCTAGTCTAACCGGATGCAGCTGGGTACCGCTATTTTACATGAAGCGCCTGCCTATCTGACCTCTACAACCCAGTAACTGGGTAGGTAATACTACTAATAGTAGGTAAAACTGGATGGCAGACTTTTGGCTTCCGACTACTCGTAACGACTGTCAAAGATCTACAAATGACAGCCGGGACCGACGGCTTAACGTGCTTTCCGAGGCACGGAGGAAACTCGGCATGTAATTATGGTCACCCATCCACGGACCAACCTCGGCAAGCACGGCTTAACCTTAAAGATCGACCCGTGCGGCTAAAATAGGTAACTAAAATAACTTTACTTTCGGATGTAGGTGACATAACAGTCAATGAAACAAATAAACAAAGTCATCGACTTCTGAAAGCAAATTTATTTTAGAATTTGAGGAAAGTTTTGAGTATGAATGTGGATGGTAAGAGTAGAGGAAGACCAAAGAAACGATGGATGGACTGTGTGAAGGATGATATGGCAAGAAAGGAGGTTGTCTCATGAGATAAAAATCAATAGAGAAGTATGGAAGAAGAAGACATGCTGCGCCGATCCCAAATAAATTGAGATAAGCAAGGGAGTGATGATGTGATATTTTTAGAAAGTTTTCTTTTTGCAAAAAGTTTTTTTTTCATTTCATAGAGTGCAGTGATCTAATTAAAGGGCAAGTTAACACTGGTCTAATATCATGGAAAATAAAAAATCTTGAGGTAAAAATAACATCCACCCGCATTCACATATTTTAAAGAGTTATGTCTAAGTACCATGTTATATGGGACAATCCTATTGCCATCAACTGTGCAAAAATTGAGAAAGCTGCTACTAAGAAATTCCTGGTGGTAAACCCGAATAACTCTTTGCCTAACCCAGAAATCAAACTCAGGATCAAATTCAGCAGTAGTGCTAGCAACCACTAGCAACTAAAATAATGTATTTAATATAAATTATAAGTTATTAACATAATAAAAACAATTCCTTTCATGGTATGGCTGAGTAAGTAGGTAGTAATTAGTCAGATGAGGAAAACTACTATTATAAAATATTATCGCAAGAGACAATACCAGTACAATAACTGTCCTGTCCTTGGGATTCTGAGTTGTGGTTGCTAACACACAATGTTCTGTTAAAACCGTCAGTACGACATTCAAGATACATTAAAGATTACAGGGATAAAAGTTTATTTTAACAAAAAGGAGGGTACACTTTTAGGTTGTATATTAACATCATCATTATCATTTCCTGCCACACTTTCCGGTTCTGTGCCTGACTTATACAGGTGTTTCCTGTGACTTTGACGATTTCGTCCACCCAACAAGCTTTAGGACGGCCCTGGCTTCTTTGGGCTAACATTTGCCACTACTCGGTCAGAGCCTTGTTCCATCAGCCATCTCCACCCCTAGTCAGGTGTCCTGCCCAGGCCCATTTGAGGCGCACCTCCCCAACCCCGACGTCATAGACTTTCGTCCGACGGCGGATTTTGATGATACACACTCGATCCAAGGATGGCTCGCTCCAGCCATGGAGCCAGCCACCTTTGTGCCACTCGTACTCTGTTGACAGTCTCCTTTGTGGGCAACCATGTCTCGGCAACATAGGTTATTGTTGGAAGGGCACATTGGATGGAAAGGCGTGTTTATAGGCACTGAAGGATCCTTTTAGACTGAAAAATATATTTCAGTTTACCAACCCTAAAATGAGTAATTTGTTGCCCAATAAAAGGATAATATTATAGTAAAGACTTCATAAGCCTACCTATCAATAAAATATTAAGTTCACATTATTATTGTCATTATTGGACTAAGTACATATTAATGTCAGAATCTCAAGAATAAAATATACACACCATAGAACACAGCCTCTTCCATCACACCTTTCGGGTTAACATGCTTATCTAATATCACATCGCCATGTCTCAAATAATTCAGAATAGGCTCAAAGTATTCCGGGCTACGGTCTATCAAGTATGCTCCAACGGAATCAGTAGCACTAGGAGTCATTAAGTACATATTATTATCATCTGCAAACATTCGGGCCAACATTGACAAAGGCTCTTTGGCCAACAGTGTCGACCGAGATGTAGTAAAATGTTTCCCACCAACATTCAAAGTTATCCAGTCAGCTACAGCCTTGCCAGGCTTGCTTGTTTGACCATCACCCATACTCAAATTTTGCATTGAATTTGCAATATTATCACAATTTTTTGACTCTCTGTCGCCGTCATCACATAAATAAATCTTGTCATCATCTCTAAGTACTCTCACATCATCAATTTCACAGCCATTTGACGAATACAATCTCAAGTTTTCTTGATTCTCTTCGAACAGTTTTGATATTTCAGATTTTAGTGCTTCAATCGTGTTTTCCACGGCCAACACTTTTCCATTTTGTTCAGACTTATTCCTGTAAATGTACACTCGCTTCATAATAGGTGTCTCCTTTTTTTACTGAATTTTAAATGCTTGGCAAAATCAATATTATTACGAAAAACTTTGTAAATGTAAAATAGGTACACCAAATTCGAAATGGAAACGTCAAAAGACAATAGCTGTCAAAATATTGTTGAAGTTGAAGCTTGAAGCAACAGATAACAAAAAAATATTGTTTGATTACAGAAACATCGACTAAAGCTCATTAAATTTTAACATGCTTTATAAAATTCCTTGTATAAACAAGTCTAAGATATTTTCAGATATTTAGAATTATCTGCAACTATTATCATTTGAAATATTGGATTTTACTTAGACTTACCAAACAAGATATGTTTTAAAACTAGTACAGTTATGGCTTTGAGTTATTCATAGAGGAAAGTAAAAGCAATATATCGAGTGAGCTATTCCTCTAAAGCCGTATACAGACATTGCGAGGCATGCGCCGCGAACAATGCACAGCGAATGCCTCGCAAGTTGTGTACCTTTATATTCGTGGCGAGGCATGTGTTAGGCACGTGCTAGGGCGAGCCAACGTATGGCCGGGGCATTCGTTGTGCGCCGTTCGTGGCGCATCTCTCGCAAAGTCTGTATCCACCTTAACCCGATTTATAGCCACTGCGCTAGATATTATATTAATAGATGCATACCTAATAAGATAGGTGGCGCTGATAATGCTGTTGCGGAGATTTATATAAATTGGTTGTTTAAATTCCACTAGTTTTAGAAAAGTCTTTGCTTTATTTTCTTTTAATGAATCCAAGTATTACCCCTTGACAAAAGATTTTCGGCAGAGACCTCATAGTCAGTAGGTTTCGTTTTAGTACCCTTTACTTTCAGGCTAGCCTTTATAATGCTAATAAAGTAGGTGCTTATTTTACCTGCTACTAAAATTAAACGATGTGCATCCGTCAAACCGGAAAGAGCTAAATAGCTACGTGTGGGTAGGTAATGTTTCAACGTTTCCGGTCTGTAATAGCTTTAAAAATGAAATATAATCTAAACATTCGTATGTTACAGTTGTGCATTCCACCTTTCGTGTACGCCATTTTCCGTTTTATTTTTGCGAAAAGGTCAAACGGTGTGTGTGAGGCGAGGTAACCATCTCACCACAATGAGCAATTATTGCTTTTCCCGCTTATTTGATAAAGTACTGAGCCCGAAATGACTAAAACCTTGGAGGACCAGGTCCTGATTATAGTATAATTTGGAAGACCCTCTTAACATGTTGTCCTATCATAATTATCTGTTCATCCCCGTTCACAACAATGTACCCAATAATCCACCCAGCTAACAAGCAGTAGCTGTACTTCTCGTCATAATTATTAATAGTGCCATAAACAGTACGTTAAAGAAGGACTGATCACACACTAAATCCAGATGGCCGTCGTAAAACACGTCAGTCTGTGATCTCGATCCATTGTATTGACTGGCGATGACGGTATGACAACATTGTTACGTTATGAGTAATACGTAGGTTTTCGTCTTCAGATTCATGGAAACAGATTTGCTTAAGATATAGTTACTTTTTTTTTAGTCTGCTGCCCCACTGCTGGCCAAAGGCCAAAGGGAGGCCTTTGGCCTTCTCTTCCTCTTCCTCTCGTAGGTACTATCGAGATTTAAAAAATATAAATGTCCTGACCCAGGTCGCCTCTACCCTTATGCAGGTTTATATCAAAATCCCGGCCGTTACGGCGAGATAGGTGATTGACATATATGTAGACAGGATGGATACGTAGCTTTTGTTTTGAGACTCTTGTCACCAGGACTGGGCATGGCCTCTGTCTTGGCGAATATGATAATTTTCCCGTATGGCAGTAGTATTTCTGGTGTAGCTGCCTCATTGATCTATGGTTCGCAAGCACAGCTTGAGGTCCTGACGATTCCCCTGGTAACTGGGAGGAGTGTTATAGACTTTTAGCCTCTGAATAGCATCAGCATTTGTGCCCAGATAACAATGGTTTGCCCTCCCATAGGATCTACATTAACCATAACTAGTAAAATGTGGGCGTAGGTTGAAATTAACTGACGAATAAAGTCGCAAAAACCTCCAATCAAACACGGATCCAAAAATACCGATACTTAACTTTTGTAGAAAATACGCGAAACAAGAAACAAGTACAACTATAATGTCTTCCTCCAACATCTGCTATTCAACACTTGTATCGAGTATACTATCAAGTTCAAACATGGCTAGGCAATCAAGTGGACCCAGAAGACTGGGGTTGTAAATTGATAGATAATAACCGAACCTGTCACCGATTCAAACTTTACTCCCACCTGCTCCAGAAAAACTGCTCAACAATATTTTCATTCACGGAACAAATATTTGCATGGCCTACGGATAATTGTTCCGGGTCTGGGTTGTAAACGCACCCACGATACAGAAGAAATTCGTAGAGTGGAGCAAGGATAAAAAAAGAATATTGTTACAGTAAATGAGCGATAATACCTACATTCGCTGATAGTATAGGTACAGCCACCTATTTATTTTATTATGCACGTCAACGATACATTCAGATTATCACCTTGCTATTGTGCTCCAGTAACAAACACTAGGTAATAGAATATATTATTATTACAGTAGTAGTAAATTGTAATTCAAATAGTATGCACTACTTTACGGAAATTATCGGTCGGCAAGGAGCTCGGACTGGCTTGGATTATGTATCGCGTTCGTGTATTAATTTTTTGGCTTACTTAAGTGATAGTTTTTCGGCCAGCTTGGGGGACCGACAATCTTTAAAGGGGGCTGGATAAGACCGGATCAGCAAGACGGAGTACCGTGTGCTGTGGACAACATGGGCGTGCTGTATGTCCGGTAATTGACTGAGATGAGTGAGTCGGTTGTTAAAGTCGTCTCTAAACAGTGTCCTATAGTGAAATTATATTATGATAGATTTTGACGGAAGCAAGGTGAGCTACCTCTTTGACCGCAGCATAGAAAAGACGCACGAATAGTAGTTCGGTTCAACCGTAAACGGCCTTCTGCCCGAGCCTGCCCGATATGTTGGACTTCTACTGATCAAATTTCAGTAAGTGGTTTCTTCAAAAACCCACAGAAGGTGCAATCAGGTGTTTATAAACAAAGATTAACACAGGTATCAAACAAATAGGCGCGGGCCTGTGGACGGTGAGTAATGGGCTAGCTCACCGTCCGTCCGTCTTATGACGGAAGGAACATGGATGGGTTATAGTCAGTGCAAGTCTGACACTCCCTTCCGCTCCGCCCAGAACGGGCCCTCCCGGTCATTTGATGATATCCCATCCGTAAAAATAAAATAAAAATAACAGTAATCGAGTATTTGTGATCAGTTCGGCTTATCAAAATATTCAATGTAAAATACTGGTATTCAACTGTATCCAGTTAGACTGGAAGCCTACCCCAACATAGTTGGGAAAAGGCTTAGCAGATGATGAATACGGCACTAGAAACTTTCTGCATCCTTGTCTTGGGCCTCAAACGTAGAACTATTAATGTTCTTAAACGAAATTCACCTGCCTTGTTGGTCTAGTGAGGGTCACAAGTATGCTGGGATTTCTAAGTTTGATTGCAGGGTTGGGCCAAGTGACGTAGATTTTCGAAATTCTCAACTGTAGTTCGATGTTTTTGACTATCCAAATGGCACTTGAAGGTTGTTTAACCGTGCTGAAATATGCAAATTCCATTGAAGTAAGTAAGTAGATAACAGGTATTACAATAATATACCTGTGTATTCTATTCTTCGCTTGGCAAGACGTGTGACTTATGTGTTCACAGGTAATCTTACTCGAGGAAGACATTATTAGGCGAAATAATTTATTGCACTTATTTTTAGGTGTGTTAGATCTTAATGGTGGCACAGGAATTTGTCTAGACTTGTTACGTCACTGAAGTATCTCGTAAACAATTCTTATTTGCAACTTGCGTCGATACTCTTGCGCCATCACATCTTCCAAGCTCATCGTGCTGTACAGGCGCTGCCGCTGCGGCTGCGGAGAACCTCAAGCGGCGTAAATATAGTAACCTTTGTGGTAACTATATTTTTGAGCCGTTTGGGGTTGAAACTCTGGGGCCGTGGGGTCCGAGTGCTCACAGCCTTTTCAAGGAAATATCTAAACGCCTAGTTGACACTTCCCGTGACCCAAGGGCTGGGTTTTACTTTGGCCAGAGGCTAAGTATTGCCATACAACGTGGCAACGCCGCCAGTCTCTTGGGCACGTTACCAGTTGACAGCGTTGAGGAGGAGTTTTTTGACGCCCTCTTATAATTTGTTGTTATTTTAGTTATCTAGTTTTAAAAATAATATTAATTTGTACGATGTTACTGAATAATCAATAAAATAGATAAGACAATGCTATTCTTATTTTGCTTTGAATGTCGTTTCAAAACCATCATAATCATCAACTCCCTGACCTTGTCTAGTTACTTGGAGTTGGTGCAACACGTTTTTTTCTTCCATTATCCTTTGTCAACCTTTCGCTATCATTGAATGTCGTTCAAAACCATTCTACATTATTCCAGTGTAGAGTAAAGGTCTTCTCTAAGTGGGGACTCCCTTAATGAGGTCCTTCTGGTACTTGTTGCATCCAAGGATGAACCATAGCTTATTGATTTTCTTCAGTTTTTCTGTAACTTTTGTGTAGTTAGTTGATACCTACTCCTTTATTCTGCGGTATTTGTGATCCGTGGTGATAATTTTTTACGACACTAGATCTTCGGCTCTCCCAGTCGTATTAAGAGTCACAAATCATGCTTTGGACCGTCCACCGCATCATTTGTGCTAACGTTGGCTGGTGATTATGTCATGACGGACACGATTTTAGCCTCTTTATAAAATAATTGCTATAATTTCCATCCCATAGGCAGTCTGCGGGGTTACAAACAAAAGCAGTATGTAGTATATTTTGTGGTTATAACATTTGGTAATCCCCACATTGGGCACTGCTTATATAATTTGTCACGATTCCTAATGAGTAATTAGATAGTTGGCACGGCAAGCGACAATCACGTGAATCGTTGACTGACCATCGGAACTGCTTGTTATTCTGACGCCTCCACTTGTAGGTCAGGGAAGAGAGACTGGCGGACTTTGTATGAGAAACCGGGAAATACAGGCTTTAGTACAACTTCGGCACGGCAAATATGGAAAGGGACTTACTGAGCGCTTTGCCTCGTTGGTGGTGTGGCCAAATAGTCTATATTTATATAATATCAGTCCCTGCGGTCACTACTGCCAGAATGAAACCATGGATTCGATTCCAACGCCAAACAACAAGTTGTTGGGTTTTTCCATTAAGTAGTAATTTCTCCATACCAATATGGAGTTTGGTTTTGTGTCCAGTTGATGCCAACAGGTTTCAAACCCATGTAATAGGGTTATATTACATGTGTACTAACTATTGAACGCTAGTGTATTGCAGTATACTTCTGCTTAACTCTTTGGGAAATAGCGACGTGTTTCTATGCTATAACGAATCCTGACACCAAATAAATACGACTAATAATAAATAACTAATTAGTTTAAATAACAGCATTCATAGACGCATTCCAAAAGCGCTTTCACATTCCAAAATATCTTCTGCTCGCTGGATCGATGTCAATAATTTTGGCCCGGCGCCATCTTTGACGAGGTAAAGGACAGTTTGTGAAGGCAAACACCCGACTAATAGGCGCTTTAACTGTTGGATAACTTTTATTACTGTATCTTAATAGAAAATGATTGTCTAGAATATTCTGCTACAATCACGTGTTCCATGTATGGAAATAGGAATACCTACAGTTTTTTTTTAATACTAAATAGGAATGAGTTTGGCCAAAACTCACCTGATGTAAAGTGATGATGCAGCCTAGGGTGGTGCACGCATGCCTAGAAGAAACCGATTCTCTTGAAGTTTTAAGAAATTATAATGATCAGGAAGCCAGCATTGATTTCCACAGACTGGCGTTTTGCACAGTACCTAAATGAGAAAGCATAGCGCTTTATTCGGGTCCGTTAAGATGAACTTCTGTTAAGGATTTCAAACGTGCCAGTTGTAAACCTTTACTATGGCGTAAAACACTAACTGAACATAATACGCCTTCTTCTCCGAAGGGTTATGCAGAGGGGTACCTAATTTGTGTACCTAAAGCCCAAATAGTAATGCAGTTGCATAAAATACTGCTGTATCAAAATAATCTGTAGTTTTTGTGAGTGCGATATTAGTTTGACTCCACAAATACATTTGGCTAAAAGCTTACTTGTATATGTAGTACTACGAGAAGTTAATTTTGGAGAGTGATGAGACTTTAATGGTATTCGTTTTACTATTATGTCGTCGCCAAAAGACTGAACAAATTGTTTCTATATAACGAAGCATAAATGCCAGTAAGTTCTCGAAGCATGTGTGGTGTAACTCTGAAAGATAAATTGAGGAATGAGGTTATACGAGAACTTTGCGTTTTGAAAGGATATACGTAGTGACAGAAATTGAAAAGATTATGCTTAGATGGTTTGATCAAAGGAGAGGATGAGTGCAGGGCGACTAAGAAGGTATTTTTAAGGCAGATTTGAGTAGAAACGCCGGGAGGGAACGCCATAGAAGGACACACATCTTATTGATCTTCAGAAAGGTCAGGTGCGTAGTACTCGCAACCGGAGTGCGTGTATGACCTGTGAACGAGGACGAGGCAAGAGTAGTATGTAAGGATCATAGCAGTTTGCACTCTGTGGTTCTACCCATGGGAATAAGGCTTGAGTTTACGTATGTGTGTAAGTAACTAGATTCGTAATTAAAGCTAAAATGGAGAGCCCGTGATTCGGATCCCCATATCTGCACACAGTCGTGTTCTTGAGTGAAGATTCCGATAGGCAATCAGGTGGGATAAGTACTAGGCAATCAGGTAGTCAAAGGGCTACCTTCAGTGTCCATCTGCGCATGGTGGCTGGAGCAATTTGATGAGTGGTAGCCGTGGATCGAGTGAGAGTACCTACGGTTGAATTGTCTTTTATTCCAGTAGTGTGATACCCGTAAATGATGCAGTTCATCATCATTATCATCATCATCAGCCTATAATTTTCCCACTGCTGGGACACAGGCCTCCTCTCTATGAGAGAGAGTGGGCTGTAATCCACAACGCGACCCCATTGCGGGTTGGTACATGTCACATGTCTTCGAAATTTTAGTTCTAGGACATGCCGGTTTCCTCACGATGTTTTCCTTTTGAGCACCGTTTTGAGAGCAGCGGTGATGAAATAAATTACTCAAAGTAATGCACCTGCCTAGGTTCGAACACACGGCTTACTGCTCGTAAGACGGGGCTGCTACCACTGGGCCACCGCAGCTGCTCTCCATGATTTTCGCACCACATATTTTGTTGGTGAATCGTTGGGTCAAATTATAAACGTTGCCAAGATGTTAACAGTACAATTATCGTTATAGTTTGTTTGACATAACGTTGTGTAAGAGGAAAAAAATCGTAAGTAGCGTAAATCTCTATTTCATTTCTAATTCTATGATGTTGCCAAATCGTTGCAGAGTATTACTGTATGAGTGAAGTGTTTTCTTTTGTTAATTGTGAGATAGATTTTCTTTTAAGAGTGTGAAGTTTATCAAAGTGTTGCTACTTTTTTAGTGCAAATGATTTGTTTGAATTTAATGATACAAATCGGGCATTAAAAACAACCTACTTATCTTACATAGGTAGGTTACTTATCCTACGGCCTCATTTTACTGAAAGCTTTTGAGTGACATTTTTTTCATGTGATCGAGTACCTACTTATCTGTCAAAGTGTGTATGAAACTCTAGTGTGAGCGATGTATTAATTTACAAACATGGGTTATTAGTACCTATTCTTTTTCGTGGCTGTGTTGATGATTCCTTTTATTTCATTGAAATTAGCTACCACCACAACACGCCAATTTGACACGTGGTATCCAGAAGCCCGAACACCAGCCAGCTAGTCGTACCAAGGCTGTATCGTATTGCCAAAAAGATAAGCAGTCTCTTCATATAAAATACTAGTGTTCCGTTGCTTTCGGTTAGATTAAAAGCCGATCCGAGAGAAAAAATAGTAAGTAGCCACGTATACATCTTACATAAAAGATGTCATCATTTTCTTGCCCTTATCTGAAAATATACGGGCGTGCGCGTCTTCTGGTTCTATTCCATCCTGGAAGGAACAACGGTTAACATGTACTCATACATCATTCTAAACCCTCCGATACCCCGACATCGAAATTTTTATCCGATTTTTTTTTATTCAACTTTTCCATACATTTTTAGCGTGCAGATGTAGTTATTGCACTTTTATAGGAACAGCAGATTTTTTAAGTGAAAACTTCTTTAACGGCGTTGTGCACTTTTGTGATGGTAATAAATGTTAAACTCGCGTCAGGACACGTGACCGTCAGATTGATTAGGTTACGAAGGAATTTAAACTTTATGACATCTGTCAATTGAGTTTGGGTTTCCATAACTGGATAATTATCTTATGCACAAACAAAACCTGCGGTTTCTCCAAAGAGGTATAACATTCGTAAGACGGATTGTTATAGCTCTAAAGTGTTAAATTTTTATGTAATATAAATTGTCATGTTTGTGTACGATAGCGCAATAAATGAATATCGTATTTTACCACATAAATGATAGTACTTTTATACTGATAATTAAAGCAATTCGTGCAAAATTATTCCCTAACCATTCCAAAATATCAAAAATGCACAACGTTAATATTCAAGTTTTCACTTCTGCCGGCACTTCCGGTGTGCAACCCGTTTTTTTTTAATTATCATTTTTTTTTCTGTAGAGCTGTTTATAATGATGTACTGAGTACGTGGTAACCCAAACCGGAAGGGGTCCGAAAGGGCCGATGCCTGCCAGGGCTGCGGGTTGTTCGAAAGAGATACCGCAGCCCTGGAACACAAAGGGCGAAGAAGGAACATGGGTGGGTTTTAGTCAGTACAAGTCTGACACTCCCTCCCGCTCCGCCCAGAGCGGGAGAAGTCATTTGATGATTTCCCATCCGCAAAAAAAAAAAAAAAAAGTACGTGGTAACCGTTTTCGCGTCCGTGTCGCTTACACCCCGTATATTTCAGCTCGTATTACATTCATATTACCAATTTGTGTTTTTTCAGTATCAATGCATTACATAAAGGAAACGACGTTCATCTTCACATGATTCAGACATTATTTAAGATAAAATAACGATACACCGATGAATTTAATACCGAAGTGAAAATCCTGACAAAATTCAGGCGCCACACCAAAAATAAAAACAGAATTTGGTTTGTCATCAAATGTTTGTGACAAATCTCCACGAATAGACTTCTTCTTGGTATATCTTAGTTTAGAAGTGATTTTATTTAGTTAAAATAAAGTTTTAATTATATGCCTTGAGCTTGTGTTGACAAAGACAAACTTTTTTTAAATTGTATACCGTAGGCCGCATATCGGTGAAAGACCAGTGTATGCTGGCCTCTTATCATACTAATACTGCGTACTACGCTAGGCCAACTCAAGGTCGATATGCGGTCGACATTACATAATTATACCTATTGTCAAGACCAATTCTTTCAAACTAATTCGCCAGCCTTCAAGAACAAAGAAATCTCTATTCTTCAACTTGAGGTTTTCCAAGAAAATATATGAAAAGAGAAACAATCTACAATAACACTATACGTATAGCCATGATTTCAACGAAAAATACACATAAGAAATGAGGCGAAAAATACCCGCAATATCTTGGTGAGTCATCCAATTTATATCACAGGCTGTTGACAACATCTTATTGTAGGTACAGAGTGTAGAAAACTGGCACTAAAGAAATGAAAATCTTTTCTTATTCAGTGTAGATATCGGTCTATAGCTGACACTAGGTCTATCAATAAAGGACGAGACGCAAAGAGGGTTGTGTAATAAAACATTATTGACAGGCAGCTACCGAATCTAGATAGACTTCATAGTTTTTTTATTTGTTTTTGACGTATTTGTTGGTTAGCTTTGGCATCTATTTTACTACTATTGGTCTTTAGGGATGTCTGTGGCCAGTTTTGTTCTTCTACTTTTCGAGTTGATGGTACTCTTTAAGATCAGTTAGGCCCAGGTGGCAAGGTTAATGGCAGCGTTTGTTGCGTTCATTAGATTCTCAAAGTTCAGGTGTTACTTGAGACTTACGGTCGGTATGTCCTTGGCCCACACGGCGATATATCAAGCTTATACATTTCCAGTATAACATAGCCTCGCTTTGTATAGATTTCTAGTACAATGAGAGATCCACATAAACTGGTTTTAAATAGCTTGATTGGTTTTCGAACCAGCAAATAGCTTATGTTCTGCCGAATCCGAAATTGTTGGACAAATCTATTGAGGCCAGTGCATAACGGGGACTGCAGGGTAGATAATTTTGTTTTGAAGTGAAAACTTCTTTAGCGGCGTTGTGCACTTTTGTGATGGGTAAAAAATGTTAAACTCGGTCGAAAGTTCGTAAGACGGATTGACATTACGTTACGAAGGAATTTGAACTTTATGACATATATCATTGAGTTTGGGTTTCCAAAACTGGATAATTATCTTATGCACAAACAAAACCTTCGGATTCTCCAAAGTGGTAAAATTCGTAAGACGGATTGTAATAGTTCTGAAGTGTTAATTTTTTAATGTAATATAAATTGTCATGTTTGTGTACGATAGCGCAATCAATGAATTTAATGAATATTGTATTTTACCACATAAATGATAGTAATTTTATACTGATAAAGCGATTCGTTCAAAATTATTCCCTAACCATTCCAAAATATCAAAAATGCACAACGTTAATATTCATGTTTTCACTTCTGTCGGTACTCCCGGATTGCAACCCGTTTTTTTTACCCAACGTAATTTCTTACGTAGCTAGTGGCAACAAGATACAGATTCCAATGTTCCATGCCACGAAGGGAAATCCCCTTTGATGCCTTGGGTTTGATCTCTGAACATTGTAAAGAGGGCAGGTGGAGCCGTCCCCGGCAGTGCACTGGCTTTTAACATAATTGAAGTGCAAGAAATCTTACTGTAATTTTCAAACCCAGCTTTCCTGAGTACAGTCACGTCTAATAATATGTATACATGCAGCAACTTTTAAAAGTGATTTTCTCCTACTTTATTGATTATGGTTTTACGTTTTCACGAACATGGAATTTTGGAAGCCATACTTTTACGAAATATGTCTTATCTCAACGTTTTGCTGTGTGTATTATTAGACGTGACTGTACTTGTGCTAAGTAGGAAAAGCAGAGTTAGCTGACTAATCCTTTTACTATGATGGTAAATCCGAAAAAATCATACTTAAAAGCATTCACGATACGATAAGATGTACATATCTAGACTTTATTAAATAGAAACGTAAAGAAAATTGGAAAGATAAGTTAAATTAAATCCTTTTGTTCTTACCAGTTTATGATCAGTTCATAAAGTCATAGTTAAAATACTTTTATAGCTCTTATCGCAATTGATAACAGAAAGAGTCGGTAGCAACACTAGCAACAAACCTTGCTGTAATATATTGGAAAAAGAAACTAAAGATATTTTTATCCATTTACCTCGTTTTAAATCTCACTATCTCGTTAATCCAAAACGCGAGTTCGTATAAGTGCCGGAAAATTTGCATAAAGTTCATAAAGAGCGTTTCAATCTAATTGATATGGAAGTGAGTGATATTAAACATGGACCGAATGAAGTGAAGCGAACTTTTTCCTCAGAATCCGACCGAGCGCCTTCTCAAATACACCTCATTCGGAGAAAACGGATTCAGTGCGTTACGCATAAAAAGTTCACGGAACCAAATCGTATTGGCAATGATTACAACTCAGAGATAACAGACAGACACCGATGACACAACGGGAAGTACTCGCTAACTCCCGTTTTATTTATAAAATCAGTGTCCAGCCAGTTCGGGCCCGAGCACGACTACAGCCAAAACCCCACGCGGCGAAAAGCGAAAAATATTCTGTAATGTCAATGAAAGTTACGGTTTAGACGCCGGCGCTAAAACAAACATTGTACGATATCGCGAGATCGCACGCGCAGTACTGCAGTCGATAAACAGTGTAGTGTTATTAAAAGCTTTATAAACAAGTGAAGATGGCCAGTTTGGATGTTCCGCCTTATCCGCCGCCGCCGCCGCCGTCCAGGCCAGTGCGGCCTAAGATCACGCTGCAGATACCTGACTCCACTATCCTGATGACTCCTAGAGGACCACCGACAGGGGCCTCGGTTTACTGGGGCCAGCCGAGGTTCCACGGAAAGCCTCCTGGCACCCCAGGCTCACACATGTCCGACCCCCATGGAAATCCTTATTTTAACCCTTTCATGCACATGTATCATACAAAAGCCTCTGAGTTCATGTTCAAGCAGTTTGAAGGCTTCAAAGACTTTACTATAAACACTACGAAACATGGGTTAAGTGCTGGTGAGAAGACTGCCTTCTGGTTCTACAATAGATTGAAGATACTCTCGAGGAGGTGGTTCACTCATCTCTTCTTGAGTTTGTTTATGGTGGTGTACAGCTTTATTGGAGCTGCTGCATTTATGGCTATTGAGGGTGAGTAGAAAATTTTCTGTTACGTTTTTCTTCAAGTAAGTTTTATTTTTGTTATTTTCCGTCAAACACACGAAAAAGTTTTTTTTTTTTTTGGTTCACACAAAATATGTCAACGATACTTCTCCGTTCAACAAATGAATTTCTGGTCGTTAGCATGATTAATGTGATACAAAACATAAACATGATTGCGGCGTAATTTCACAATCATTGAAACTTTTGAAAGCCGGCTAATTGACCGATCTAAATCTTTTCACCGAAAATTCAAAGAGTAAATCATCATGATATTCTTTATAATTTCTTCAGCCTAACAGCATACGTCTGTGGTTTATAACAATGGCTTATTTACCAGATACGGGAAAAACAAAAATCCATATACAAACTTGCTCTGCAACTCTTATCGATGCCTAATGTTGGATATCTTTAGAAAAAGCAGGAACTTTTTACCACAACAATAAAGTATTTAAATGAATTCCGTTTGTCCGTCCGGAAAATGTCGTGAAGAAAGTTTTAAGTATAAATGTGGATGGCCACAAGAGAAGAGGAAGAGTACCAAAGAAACGATAAAAAGGAGGTGACTCCTGAAATGGCGACTCTTCTTAGCGTGTCGATAAAAAAATTAAATTGAGTCAGCCCAAAATTTGGCGACGAGTTTGGCACTTTCAGTAGCGTCCATCAGCTCCTCTGATGTGCAAGCCCGGGACAGGCAGGACACGATATCAAGTGTCACATCGTTTGTGGGGCAACACCACATTTACACTCCAGAGCAGCAGAATCTCCACCTGAACAGGTTTTCCTTGCTTCGGTCAACCTGTGTCCGGAGTCTATTCAAAGACTTCTGGTCACCCATGGCAACTCGTGTCCAGATGGGAGATTTTGAGCAGGTGGAACAAATGGGTTGGGTAGGGAAACACTTTCTAAAATGGCGACTAGTAGAGAAGTATGGAAGAACAAGTCATGCGGCGCCGACCCCAAATAAATTGGGGCAGAAGAATTATGATGAATCAACACCGCTAATTACTGAATTGATCTGAATCATAGGACATAGAAATATAAAAAAATCTGATATCTATGGCCAAAACCTAAAGGTCAAAATTAATTGAACAGATAAATTACAGCTAGTAGCAACATAATGCCGGGACATTTTGGAAACTCACGATCTTAGTTCTGAAACTAATAGATACTGGAACTTGGTAACTAAGTTACACAACTTTCGATCTGTCAATAAGGTCTCCAAATTGATTTGCTACTGTTTGGATGGGCGTACTTTGGGAAGGCACGTGTTGGTGTAAAATAGACCTAATTGAACAAAAATGACAGGAAGCTCAATTCCTCGGTTGGGCTTGAGGGGTGCATTGTGGTGGCCCACACCCTCTAGCAGAAATGAGGCCTCTGTCCCAACAATGGGAATGTTATACTTATGTTATTTTTGTCAAGGTCGATTCGATAGTCTATAAGTACAATAAACAGTTTAAGAGCACGCACACTAGAATATTTTAATTATCCGACTAATCCAGTGGGACAATTACAAAAAAAAAAATAAGTTACACTTATAACATTATTTACAGTTTCAGTTAAATTCGTTGTTAACTACCGTAGTGCTCGCAGCAAGCAATAATTTCCAGTATGCGATGTGTTTAACGACGCTATTTTATATCTAGTCAATAAAACGTCTGGAATTCCAGTCTAGTTCAAAACAATTTCAGTTTTAGATCACTTTAGAAAAACATGTCTGTTACTTTTTTTTTGGTAATGGCATCTCGCAGGTCAACCTATGTGGCTGGTTTCTGAATCTGCTTAACTGGACTATCCTATGGGTGCCTTGAGTGGAAGGTCACTTACTTTAATTTGTTTTCACTTCAGTAGCTCAAACATGTACATGAACGTGTTCGAATTCAAAAACGGAACTTCGAAAGGGCTGGTCTTTGTCTCTCTCTGTTTCTAATGGGCGGGAAAGAGATAGAGTGTGAATGTTTCGAATTGAATGATTAACCCAAGGCTGAATAAGAAATTCGGGGCTTTCTGAAAAAAATAATTAAAAAGTTATTTGTCTCACTGCTGATTTCAGGCAGCAAAACCTACATGTTTGAGCTACTGAAGTGAAAATAACTATTGTCTCGACCAGTGGTCGCAAGCGCTTCTTCATCAGATTTCTATTCTCAGATCAAAGACAAAGAACGAAGTTTTATCTGGTTTTTCCTTTAGGAAATTTTCAGAAGCGGCCCGGAATCTGGTTTTGCACCCGTTTTACAAACAATTTACTTTTAATTAAACATTACGGGTGAAACGTGGTCAGTCTGGATTTAGTATAGGCACATAACATAACGCCTGTATTCTCCGAAGGGTTAGGCAGAGGTGTACCTAATACCCACATTTTATATTTAACACCCATGTTATAGGGGGCGAGCCTATTGTCACCCGCCGGAAGCAAATCCAGACTCCGTGGCTGCTACTGAGAAATTTCTGATGGAAATACCCCAAAAACGTGACCTGGGAGTAGAACCCAAGACCTCATGCTCAGTAGTGGGATTTGCGACGACTAGTCCAACGATGCAGTCTTATCTCTTCGTGGTCTACAGACGTGGCGATCTGTTTCATCATGTTTTTGATAAAAAAAATGGCAAGAAATTAGAGCAGTATTCTCATCAAAATTCAAACTTATCTCCCTTCTAATCGTAATTCCATATAAAACTTCTACGTTTCGCAACAAAAACATCGCAGGAAACTTTTTCGAAGTGTAAACCGATATTCAGTGCGAAAATTGAACTGTAGGCAGAGGATTACAAGGTTAGCCTGCCATGGAATGGCTCGGATTTAAAAACTAAACTCTCACATTCGCTGCTATGCAATTTGGTTGGCTGCCGTCGAAATCGGATTATGTTGTTGTGAGTTCAGCTCAGACTTGTTCGTTTACATGTTTGAGAGGAGTATTTGGTTTACTATGTATACGTACTTTACTATGGAACATCAAAACATCAGAAAAGAATTAACATGAAAACTTTTTGTTTGATTGTGTAGGACTGGTTTCTTTTTTTTTTTCTTTTTTTTTTGTGGTTGGTGCCTGGTGTTTATGCCACACATGGGCCTCTGACTCGGGTTTGAATGTCGTCGAGAAATATCTCTAAGGCATGCTGGTTTCTTCATGATGTTCTCCTTCACCCAAGCAAGAGATAATTATATAATACGCACATGAATCCGAAAGATCTGAGGTACGTGTTAGTTTCGAACAAGCCTATGACTTGACAGTCAGACGGTCAAACCACTAGGTTTTTACTGCATAGAGAGGTTTCTTAAAACGAATACACAATTTGGATAGTTCATCGAAAAAAAATCATTCTTTAAGCTGATTTAAGCAAGCGCTGAAAAGTTTTGAGCAATGACCGTTCTGTTAGTGACCGTCTTTAAACCCCGGTCAAAAAAGAGGGGTGTTATAAGTTTGACGTGTGTATCTATTTTGTGTCGGGGGTTTATAGCAACATATAGCGCACTTAAATATTAGGTCTTTACCTATGAAATTGCCGTTTTGTTTGAAAAAAGTTAAAGTATTTTTTTTTTCGAACTTGTTTATTTCTTTTATTCAAAGTAATCACCCCTGCAATCAATGCATCTTTGCCAACGCTGTGGCAGTTTATGGATGCCCTTCTTGAAAAAATCAGCTGGACGGGAGACAACAAACTCTTCAAAGGCGTTTTGTACTGCCTCTCGGGAATTGAATTTTTTTCCCGCTAAAAAGTTGTCCAAATTTTGGAAAAAGTAATAGTCGGAAGGCGCAAGATCTGGTGAGTATGGCGGATGAGGGAGAGCTTCCAAACCCAACTCATGCAGCTTAGAGACGGTCTGTTGTGCAGTATGGGGCCGCGCGTTGTCGTGAAGTAGCAGTGGAGACGACCGATTGACCAAAGCTGGTTGCAGACGTGCGAGTTTCGCCATCATTGTGGTCAGTTCTTCAATGTACACATCTGCAGTAATGCTCTCGCCGTTTTGTAAAAAGCTATGATGAATCACACCAGCACTAGACCACCAAACTGTGACCATCACCTTTCTAGGGGTCATTTTTCGTTTTGCACATTGCTTTGGTACCGAACCAGGATCTAACCAACTTGCTGAGCGCTTTCGATTGTCAAAAAGAATCCATTTTTCGTCGCACGTAACAATTCGGTTCAAAATTCCTTCATTTCTGTGCCTGTTAAGCAGCGCAAGGCAAGTCTCGACGCGTACGTTGCGCTGGCGATCGTTAAGTTCGTGGGGCACCCATCTATCAAGCTTTTTTATCTTGCCAATCTGTCGCAAATGGACCAATATTGTTTTAATGCTAACATCAAAAGCTGCTGCCAGCTCAGCTGTAGATTGAGTTTCATCAGCTTCAACAATCACCTTTAATTCATCATTGTTGACCAAAGTTTCCGGACGACCACGAGGTTCATTTTTCAAGTCAAAATTCCCAGAACGAAACCGAGCAAACCAATAACGGGTTGTGCGTTCGTTTGTACAGTTCTCTCCGTACACGTCGTTGATGTTACGGGTCGTTTGTGCCGCGTTGGTGCCACGACGGAACTCATATTCCATAATTACACGAAATTTCAAAGTATCCATTATGAGGACAAATGTTGAAATGTAATGAAAATACAACGCTAATGAATAAACAAAAGACTGATTTTGTAAATAGAATGTCATATTTTTAAAACAAAATTAATTTGAATTTAGAACTCATAGCCAATCAAAACTTTTTTTTGTTTGAAAAAGTCTGTACTGCAATACGGCAATTTCATAGGTAAAGACCTATTATAATTGCAATAATGCATTATATATACATGAATTTTAACTCTCAGCTCTGAGCTGATCTGTGAAAAATCGGTTAAAGTTATGGTTAAAATTTAAAATTAATATCAATTCCTGCCTTATCGACTATAGATGAAAATTATAAAGGGTGTAAAACACCTCTTAACGAAGCCGAAACGCACTGGTTCTTCCTGTCTTTGCGATCATTTTTTAAAATCTAAACCATACCTGGGAACCTTCTAGTTACGGAGATATTAGGGGTCAAAGATCCAACTTTCTGACAAGTATTTTTTTAAATACAAGTTTTTATTGAAAGATTTTTACTTTAAACACCTCCACGACCCCCGTACTATTCAATCCGTCCATCAGCACAATGTTTTGAGTGCGTTACATTGAGGTCTATCACGAAACATGATTTTACACACCCCAAAAAAAAGTCGTTTGCCAGCAATAATTTTTGCGTAAAGTTACTTATTTCATGTACAGAATGCTTGGTTGACGGCTTCGTGATGAGGTGATTTACACCGTGTATAAATTAACAAAAATCTTATTTTGCAAATTGAAAAATGGAATAATTTTATCAAATTAATGTATTGTCATCGGTTCTCGATAAAATATGGCCGTTTAAAGTGGGTCAAAATCGCGCCCAAAGGAGTCGGTTACAAACAAACATAAAGGTGAAGCTAATAAAAAGCTTATAAAAAATGAAATGATGTTTGTTAGTCTCACTAAAACTCGAGAACGGCTAGACCGTTTTGGTTAATTTTGGTTTTGAAATATTCGATTCAGAAGTCCAAGGAAGGTTTAAAAAGAAAGTAGAGTTGGGTAGGGTAGGGTAGGGTAGGTAGGGTAGGGTAAGGTGGGGTAGGGTAGGGTATGTAGGTAGGTAGGCAAGTAAGGTAGGTAGGTAGGAAATAGTGCATTTCAACGCATGCCGGGACATTATTAAACACATCAAAAATAAGTCATACTTATTCCTTTCCTTTCAAAAATCTTCCCAAACGAAAGTTCTCCCACAATTCGCATCAAGCCATTGTGTGCACTAGATTAAACTTTATGCCAGTTCGACGCAAACTTTATCCGAAGCACTTCAGTTTTAACGTTCTGAAAGCTATAGTACTTGAACTACTCACTAAATCTAGAGAGGGAGAGGGTACAGAGAGCAAAAGACGACCTGGTTTGAAAGATATGGAATTCGCTTTGACGTTTTCCTTGATTGCAGATTAAGAAGCCAGGAAAGAGTGATAGTCTAGTGGTGTGCATATATCTCATAGATCTCGAGTTCGAACCACAAAATAAGCACATGAATTGATTGGATTCATCTGCGTATTGTATAGATATCACTTGCTTCGGTGAAAGGAATCATCGTGAAGAAACCCAACCAGCATGCCTGAGAGATATTTCTCGACAACATCATGTCAAAGGCCCAGCAGCTGCATAAAAATTCTGACACCATATTAGGTATGAACCACACGATAAAGAAAGAAAGATAGCATAATTTGAATTTTCTCCAGTTTAAAGACAAAGGTCGCAGGTTTTAACCGAATTCTTAAAAAGGAGGTCAGATTGACGGGATTTAGATTATTCTTTTTTCATTTGGTAGAGGGTGCTTGCTCGGTGGTACCAAATAAACGGTCGCGGTTTTATACGAACATCATATGATCATAATCATATCTGTATTTTCTAATTAATTCATCATCTCTCGAAAGGGTTCGATAGATTCATAACTTCAGGAGGATAAATTGACATATAAATGCTTTCTTTTTTCATCTATAAAATTTGAAGTACCGGAAAACTACTACTACTAGAAAACTACTAACTAGCTTCTGCCCACGGCTTCGCCCACGCTTTTTCGGTTTGTGTCGGTTTTTGAACCACTTGCCACGTGAAAGCTGAGACAGGTAGGTGCTTATTGGAGCAATATTTATGATCGATACTCTCAGACACTCCTTCTTACCGCATTAAGGTAGATTTAAGTCTCAGCTTTCAGCTCCCAAGCAAGAGCTTGTACCTACTCCTTACGTTCGCGTTCCCGTAATCCAGTCGCCTGCATTTTATCCGATCGGAACCGATATTTAAAAAGTTTTTATAACACAACCACATGATGCGAAACGAAACTTAAGCTTCGGAGAACCTAAACGCGTGGCCATAAGAAAAGCGATACCAAAATAATGTGTACACTCTCAGTAGTTCAACGGTCGAAATATTGAGAAGAAAAATTCTCACTAGTTCGACGATCGAACTAATGAATCGAACTCGTGAGAACAAACGACACGAGGGTTTATCAACACGAACTAAACATTTCTATGTACGTACTGATTCAATTACGATCAGTCTCAACTTACCAAAAGTGATCACGAATAGAAGGTGTTGTACTATCGCTTTTTGACTATCATCTTGATCACACACCATCATCATCATCATCTGCCTAGCCTTTTCCCAAACTATCTTGGGGTCGGCGTCTAACCGAATGCAGCTAGTAGTCAGATACTCTAAACGACTGTCAAAGATGTACAAATGACAGCCGGGACCAAAGGCTTAACGTGCTTTCCGAGGCACGGAGGAAAGTCGGTATGTAATTATGGTCACCCATCCACGGCCAAATTCGGTAAGCGCGGCTTAACCATAAATATCGACCCGTGCGTCTGTTATTATTTAGCCACGAGCTCCTCTCATCTTGATCTCACAATTCTACTGAAAATTTAAATGTGGATATTATTCAGGCTTGCGGTTTTCGCCGTGAACCACAACCTTTCATGAGGCGGACGTAATATAACGTAATAGTAATCGTTAAAGTTTGTGTTCGTGAATTGTAATAAAAGAGAAGCGAACAAATACATTTATTGGTGTCCAATGTTCTGTTGTTCAGTGTGTTGAGTTTTTCGTGCCTGAGCTGCTCAATTACGAGTTTGACGAGTGCTATATTTCTTTGTAACAGATAGTTAGACGACCTTAGTAAAGTTTTAATTGCATATAAATTGTTTTCAAATCTGGCAAATTCATTTCGAAGTTAACTATAGCTCGAACTTCAAAATATAACGTTAAGTAGGTTAACGACAATATTTATTTAACCGAACTGTGTATTTGACTGTACTTATAGTATCGATACATAAGCGTTGTTTCAATATTTGTGACGCTGCTATAAATTCATACCCAAGCATTTTCCAAGGCAACACGAATTAGATGCTGAGAAACTTCATGCTCACGTTTACAACATACTCTGCTATAAACGTTACTGCTTGGCCACAACTTACACGTTCAAGCGACAAGCGTGTTGCGGCAGCCACGGCGGAAAAAAAAACAAACTTAGTATACAAAAATCTTAGAGCATGCTACGAGTTAAGATGCGGTCTAATTCAGTGGAGCGGACAGCGGTGGACAGCGAGCTTTGACAGAGGATGTACCTACTGAAATATCTGTCACAGTCATGACATGATATGTCAAAGGCATGTGTGTAACTTCCAATGCGATGGTACTGAGGCGAAGGTAAAGAGTTACAGACGCGTGTTTCTTAACGCAAGTCGTTTCGCCAAAGTTCGTGAATAGAGAGAAAGCGATACAGCGATAGTTATAGTCTCACTAACTACTGGAAACTGTTGTCATTTCAACTGCAGTTCCGTACATGAAACTCTGTCCTTGTTACACGACGTGTCTTATGCGTGTGTGTGCGACCAACATCGTTCTTACTCTGCGAAACAGCCTGGATTCTCTAAACTTTCTAACAAGACCGATCTAGACACGAACCTAAGTTCAAACTTTAATTCGTTCACGCCATTTTCAGTTAATATTATAAACTTTAAATATCAAAAGCCTCTTAGGACGCCGATTCAATGTGTTAACAGCTTTTGAAACTTTACTAGCGTTTTATTAATACCATAGATTGTTCCAGACTGCTCTTTTTATGCTCAAAACTTTACGTGGGTACGGTTAATAGAATTCGTAATTTATTGCTGAATTTTCAACGTTCAAGTTCATAACTCCATTTAAGTTCGTGAGACATAAAGTTCATCTGTCAAAACTGATTCAGACTTTATTCCACGAAGTGTCTGACGAATGCTTTCCAAAAGCACGGGAAGGTGAAATGTCAACATCATTTGATTGTCGTTTTCATTTTCGCGCTAATTCTAATGTTAGTGTCAAACTTTTTTTTTTGAACTGGCTTAATTTTGACAGACAGTTGTTTTTTTAATGCATTGAGAGTGATGTAACAAGAAGTATTCACTAATTGATTCGTTGTTATGAAATGGGGGCAAGTCGGAAGATATAATTTTCAGTGTTGGAATTTATAACATCTCAAAAGCATTGAGTTAAAATCTTATAAACAAACAATTTCTTATATTTATGATCTGTTTCGTAGATAATAATAGTTTCTTGACATTCTTTTTAGATAGGTACTGGGTTTGAAAATAACCTGGAGACACTTGACAGTGTCTATTTTTGTGTTCATAAATTATTTTTCCCTTTGACTAATACATCGTTCTTGAGAGTATGAGTTACATCATCTTACCTTGTTTTTAGTTGTTATTTTTATACTTTTTGTAAACTGTTTACTTTAGACATGGAGTATGTCTACGAACTCGGACAGATAACGAGCGACAAAAAAAGTGAAAAAAAAAACTGGCAATGTCGAACCGAGTGTGGTTTTCGACTGAATTCACGTAGCAGGATCGTAATTTTCTATCCTATGCTAGCCTGTGGTTTAGTTAAGCTATACAAGCAAACAGTCGTTTTTTTTTCTGGCTGCTGCAATCTAAAAGCAAACTTATTTTAACTACCATGAAGCACACTGAAATATAACATACCTACTAGGTACTTGTCAAAATTTCAATGCAAACAACGTTAATGCCATGAAAATAAAGATCAACGTGATTTTGCATAGAGCGTAGTCAGAGGAACAATAACTGTGTAAGGGCTGTAGTCAACTTCGTAAAGGCATGTAACATTTAACTTTAGGGTGGCAACCTTAAGGTTGAATGTCACAAGCACGTCATAGTTACGATGTCAAAGTCTATTTTTACTTTAACCCAATCAACGTGGCAGTTACAAAAAAAACATAGTTTCGCAATCTTGTGCATGAAACAAACAACGATGGGCTCAAACTTGTTGGGTGATTGTTTGATATTTAGTCCAGAATAGTGCAATTTATTGAAAACTTATAATATATTTTTCTGATTAGCCTGTTTATGTGGTTTGGGTTAAGGCCCCGTACGTTGAGATGAAAATTAACAATACGAAGTATTACTTATCGAACAGCTCAATTTGTAGGAAATAAAAAAAGGCAATTTTATAATTTTGACGGAATAAGTTTACCTATTGATAAACATTTGACTTTGACAGCCCCTTTATTTGCTACAAAATGTAGGAACAGTCTCTACTGACGTGCAGTCAACCGTACCTCTACCCTTCTCAGGAATACAAACAAGATGAAACAAATAAATAATATTTATTTCCTATTCAGATGTAATAGAACTGTCAGGTTTAGGGATCGTACACACTTATGCTCGATTTGACATAATCACAAAACCGGGCGATAAAATCCCAACCTTACAATATTTTTTTTTGTTTTCCTTTTTATTTTAGTGAAGATTGATAGCTGGTTGTCACTCTTTCACGCGAAAACTACTGAACGGATTAACAAATGGATACTTTTTATCCCGGTTTTACAATGAAGCCACGGGAATAGTATAGTCTAATAAAAGTAGATTATTTAAGTTCGAGAAAAAGCCGCTTGTGTTACGGGAATTGTGCCGACCCGACCTAAACATGATTCAGCGATGGATAATGCCGAACGTAGTTTGCCGAAAGTGTAATTTCTTCTTCAGGTCCACTTTTTTAGGGTTGAACCTCGTCTGGCAGCACAGAATTGTACTTTTGCATACTCCTACTCTTGTCTGTCATTTTCTAAAGCGAGAAACTGAGCGTGCTGCCGATCGCGCCGTCGCGTCGGAGTCGATGCTGCCGCGTGCGGTAGCATTCCCGCTCTGTTAACAAACATTGCCGAATCGAATGTATCGCCCCAAACTAGTGAGTAGTACACCTTAGGCCTCGTAGACACTGGCAATTTTAAACGCGTCCTGGATTTTCAACTCTCTGTATTGGGCTGAGCCTTGAGAATCCAACACAGAGCAATCCAGCTCATCAAAATGCTCAGTTTTCAATTTTCAAATCACAGTTCTTGTATTTACGAAGGCTTATCGTTCAAAGTGTCGTAAATACGTAAGTAGGTAACCTATATAATCGTTGTCATTAATTGTTCCTAAAAGCTTTAGATATTGACCTGGCATTTGTTTATCGATAACATTAACGAAGTTATTACTATAGAGCTGTGATTATAGCTACTTAGCGTATTTTAGTAGTTTGATTTTGTGTACAGGCTTATCGGTGAGGCTTACCTATATTTTTGTAGAACAAAGAATATTATAATCATCTATAACATGTATCTTGTGATCGATATCTCTTTGCACATAAACTCAATGCGATTTTCGTGTCTGTCTGTGTGAACACTCGATTAAGATGCGGTTTTCACTATTATTTGATCCTTCACAGAGCCGCCAACCAAGACTGTACATCAAACTAAGTAACTCCACGCAAAAAAGGTTGCTGGGAAACGACTGTTTACTTTGCGTGGTTAGCTTTATTCTTCAATAAGTTGTTGCTGAAGGAGGCCATACCTGACGAATGGTGTAACAGTTCGCTGGTGCCCACCTTCAAAAACAAAGGTGATGTGCTGGAGTGCAATAACTATAGAGGAATAAAGCTAATGTCGCATAGTATGAAAGTATGGGAAAAAGTTATTGAAAGGCGATTGAGAGAAGAGAGCGAGATTTTACGGAACCAATTCGGTTTTATGCCTGGTCGGGGAACGATGGATGCCATTTTTGCTATTCGCCAGCTATGCGAAAAATACAGAGGTGCGCATAAGACTTGCACATGGTGTTCATCGACCTCGAAAAGGCATACGACCGGGTTCCCTGTGAGGTTTTGTGGTGGGCTCTTAAGGAGAAAGGTGTGCCTGAGAAGTATGTTCAGTTGGTCCGAGCAATGTACAGTCGATGTACAACCCAAGTACGGTCTACAGCGGGCAATACCGGCAGCTTCAATGTGGCAGTTGGCTTGCACCAAGGGTCGGCTCTAAGCCCTTACCTCTTCCTGGTGATAATGGACGCTCTTACGTCGGACATTCAGGAAGAGGCTCCCTGGTGTATGCTGTTTGCCGACGACATTGTGTTAGTTGCCGAGAGTGGCCTAGAGGTCCAGAGCAGCTTGGAGGTGTGGTGGCAAAGACTGGAGAATGTTGGCCTGAAACTAAGTAGAACCAAAACGGAATACTTGTTTTGTGATTTCGGCGTCTCTCCATTCCGGTGCCTATAGCCCTTGCCGGAAAGCCCATACCAATCTGCTCCGATTTTCGGTACCTCGGGTCGCTTGTCCAAGGAGATGTCGATGTAGACCGGGACGTAACGCACGCCGGATCAACACAGGATGGATGAAATGGCGACAGGTCACTGGTACAACGTGCGACCCGCGGATGCCCCTCAAGCTACTGGGAAAATATACAAGGCCGTGATACGACCTGTCGTACTGTATGGATCAGAATGCTGGGCAGTGAAGAAGACGGATGAAAAAAGATTGCATGCAACAGAGATGAGAATGTTGAGATGGATGTGTAGAGTGACTAAAATGGATAAAGTGAGAAATGAGTATATATAAGAGGAAGTTTGAAAGTGGCGCCTGTTACAGAAAAGATGAAAGGGAGTCGTCTGTCTTGGTATGGACATGTGATGAGGAGGGATGAAACACATGTGACTAAAAGAGTGATGAATATAAATGTGGATGGATGGAGAGGGAGAGGAAGACCAAAGAAAAGATGGATGGATTGTGTAAAAGATGATATGAAAGAAAAAGGAGTAAATGATAGCATGACGAATGACAGAGGAGAATGGAGGAAAGAGACGTGTTGCGCCGACCCCAAATAAAATGGGACAAGGGCAGGAAGATAATGATGGAAACGACTGTTTACTGTGGACGAAGAAGAAGCTTTTTAATCTTTTTTTTAAGTCAATCAAATCAAATCATAATGTTTTATTTTACATAGGCCTACATGGGCACTTATAAAGCGTCAACAAAAGGTGCACGGTTCGAGTTGGTCGTTTCCTATGGAGAAGAACCGGCAAGAAACTCCATGGTTTGGTTTTACAACATTTGAAGTTACAGCGTTAGTACCTACTTAAGTATGGGAGGACAGCGTAAACAATAAGTCGTTGCTTACTACATAAGGTAGTAAAAAAAGTAAAAAAAAACACAAAGCCTACAATGACCACACGTTCACAAAAAATTGTTAAATAAAAAGAATCTATACAAAAGTAAAAATAAAACAATAAAATAACACTAACTTAAACACATTTTAGAAGCTGTTGTTTTGCATCCTCATCAAATTCAAGGAGGTAACTATGCTAATGATTCTCGACCCGAATCAATGGTAAAATGGGTAGGCAATTTTTGTTTTTTGTCATATTTACAGAATTCGGTTAGTGTGATCCACCCGTGTTTTAAACGTGACTCGTCTGATCTTTGCCCTATAACCACGCTTTCACACATACAAACAATCTCAATCGTTTATTCGATAATTTCTTATTCCCTAAACCACGATATTATTTATTATTATTCTGAAATATTGACAAAAAACAATAAGAAAAAGCAGCGTTTTTTAATAATTAACTAGGTATCGTAATTTTAATTGATTATTTAAGTCTTTTGTGACAACCTTCTGAATTTTGACGAGGCTGCAAAACAACACCTTGTATTCAACTTAAATACAATTATGAAAACTCGTTGTTCTTTGACTAGTCGTAAAAAAATTAGCGAATCAGCGGTCACTAGAAAGTAAGGCATTTCAAATATTACTATTTAGGTAATGTCGCATGATGAGTAAAGTTTGTCACACATAAAGTGGATAATGTAGTTGCGCAGAAAATTGGAAAAGGTTTTTTATGTAAACATGATGCCATTATGACGTGTTCTCCGCTATTTCCGAGTTGACAATACTTTTCTTGATAATATAATCACTATAAGGAAGGGACTCCGACGCGGTAATTGTTGCCACGTACTTAGTAAATCATTCTGTACACATAAAAATTGACATCGAGAATTAAAAAAAAAACATTTTTTAAAATAACAGACGAAAAGTGTCGACTGTATATTAATATAGGGTGTAAGAGCCAATTTACGCGTTAACTATTACCACAAATTCAGTACATAATTCTAGATTTCCCCCAGAACTGAAAATTTTCGACAATTATTAATAAAAAAATCGCAGCTCCATGCAGTTAGACTAGTGTAGGTGTCGTATTTTTGTAGAAAACAGCTGTTTTTTTAGTATCCTTTGATATAATTCCTTTTTGGAGAATTCACGAATGTCAATTATTAAAAAAAAAAAAAACAGTTGCTCCATGTATTTTGGCTAGTGTAGATGTCGCACTTCAGTAGAAAAAAGGTATTTTGTTTTTGGTAACAAATTTAGAAAAAAGCTGTTTTGTTTTTGGCAACCAATGAAATGTTTCCTTTTTGGAGAATTCATTCAGAATCATGTTCTAAATTCATAATTGTTTGCGTGTCAATGTTCTCCACATCCTGTATTTTCAGTAAATAAAATTAAACGGGATGATTGACCCTGTTTTAAATCTGGAGTAAATAAAACGACAAACTTTTTCACAAGTGTTTGTCACGCATAGTGACTCAGTAATCATTAGATATTTATTAATAAACAGTTAAAAATAAGATACTATCTTTAAACAGTGTCTAATGCCAATACTTTTATTACAACGTAGGCGAATCACGGCCACAAGTTTTTAACTAAGAGCATTTTTCTACGAAATATTCACAGGGTTATTCATATAATTCATCTTATGTGAATGGTTCATTATGAATTTCTGAGAATTGAAATGAATCAGAGCTTTTGATGATTTTATTATTATTTAAAATGGTTATGGGGAATTTTGATGTGCCCGTTCTTTGCTGCTCTTATTTATTATTATTTTGACAGAATGAAAAACATTTTACTATTGTCATAATTATGACAATAATGAGCTAACATTTGATAATATTTAAACAATGTCCTCCAAAAAATACAAACATGGCTGATAGAATAACAGGAATTACAGGCGTAGGCAAAAAGGCTGCCAGGCTCAAATGGGATTGGGCAGGTCACGTGACCCACGTGCATAATGACCACTAAGGTCTTAACATGATAGCAAGATTCTGATTTAAAAGAATGCCCATGGAATTTCTTGCCCATTCTTCTCCTGTAATTGGCTTACTTGAAATAAATGTTTTTGATTTGATTTGATCTAGACGCGGATCACGAAGGCTGGTCAACTTGCCGCAGGAGATGAGTACCTGCTAGGATATGAGAGAGGCGTTTGCCCAGCTGTGGGACATACAAGGCTATTAAAAAAAGTTTATAGAATACCATACTGTCTTATTACTTCATGGAGACCTTTTGACCACTGCTACGCCCGATTGGGTGTGGGCACTTATCGCAGGAGATAGCACTTTCCCCTGTCGGTTTCCATGCCAAGGTCCCGTGAATTTTGGTTGTTTATGGAACAAAAGTAACTTATTTTCTCTCCCTACTATTTTTTTCCTCCTAGGTATAATTCAACGTGTTTGTGACATTATGTCTTCATCTTCCCTTGCCCTACATATAGATTATTCAATGCCACAGTAAAAATAACTGGGAAACACGAGCTTGAAAATTAAACGACATTGAGTAGGTATTTATATCTTTATAAAAACAACACAATTTCATAATCTATTGTATTCTCAGAGACCTTCAAAAATAAGTTAACTCGACGAACATCTGCCGACGTTCTTGCTTGGCGGTTGGATCTTGGGCCTGATTCAGAAGTTAGTACTTCTCGATACGACCCGTATTTTGAGGAGGTTTCTGTCTCTGGAGCCCTAACCACCGGTAGCTCGGACGCTGCTCCCGACACCGGCTGAAACCTATATGTTTATTATTTTATGTTTTTTTAAGAAATATGTAAATATTTGTAGAAAAATTAATAAACGCTAAGTTAAAACATTTATTTCACCGTTCCCCCTGTGCATTTCGGGGGGGGGGGGGGGGGGGGGGGTTTAGACATAAGCCTACGTCCAAACCAAAACGATCATTAGGTTTTCGGGAAACCGGCAAGTGTCCCTTGGTCGTTACCAAAGTACATTTGCCGGTTTCCCGAAAATTTTGTGTAAAAATGAACACGACCAGACGAGCGTTTTTCCGCGTGTTTCCGCACGGCTCGCACATAAAATGACAGGGCGAGGAGCAGCTCACTCCTCCTCTTTATTTGAGACGGGGCTTATCACAAAACGTCACTGCTGGGGTGATTTTAAAGAATGCAATTGTGTCCGCGCACCCCAGCCAGAAGTGAGGAGAAAGAACACCGTGTGTTTTAGACAGTAGAAGTCTGACTGACCCCTCCGGCACCCTCCCGGCCCCACGACAGAAGACTTCCATTGAGGATTTCCACAAAAAATATATGATACTGATACTGTTAGCCTGCGTCATCCAACTGGTGGGGAAAAGCTTCTCCTCATGACTTCCAGCACGTGTAGAATCGACATAATGACAGATAGACAATGACTATCTCTCATTTTGTCAATACGTCGATTCTTCCGTAGACAAAACCCGTTTCTCCCGCGGTCATGCTAAGCGTGCAGTTGTTTTGATCCAGGGCCAATGTGGACCACTGGTTGCTGATCTCGTCCAGCTCGTCCCGCCATCTTTTACGAGGTCTGCTGTGATTCTGGCTGTGTCACAGGACTCCAGAAAGTGTTTATTTTCGCCTACAGCTCATTGGCTCATATGATAAAAACATTGTACACTATGATGCGATAAACACAGCATGAAAAAATAAAAGATAGATCATTAATTAAAGGTATTTTTAAATTTCATTCACATCACTTGGTAATTAATTTCCTGAACCTGGTTTTAATATTTTTAGTTCCGCGTAAAAGATCCTAGCTTGCCAAATGATTGAAGAAGGAAATGGTCATGCACTTGCATAAATGAGCGCTCGTTCAAGCAAAGCGGATTTTGGCAACAGGCGCGGAAAGCGATAGAATTTATAAATACCCCCCAATTTCTTCCTAAAACTGAGGGAAACGATGTTCCTGGAAATCTTACTTACTTTTACTTATATTTTTTGAGGTCGAAGAAAGTTCAGCGATTCCCAGGTCTTGCAAAGAGACAAAGAAGGCGAAATGTTATTGTGTTTTTCCATCAGTATCAACTGCTCCGTAGGCTTGTAGTTTTGATATTTGCCTTGTATTTTTGACCCCCTTATATTATACGGAACATACAATAACTGGCAAAAGGACCCTGCCTACATACATTGTAGGGCTAGTTTCAAAAGTGCAACAAAAATAAAGTTATTATTTGAATAAAGCATAACATAATACACATTTTTTATTATTACACCTATGTCGTAAGTCAATTCACCGTGAAATTATTCAACCAGAAAATATCTGTGATCACCCCGACTGGACAAATCTATTTTTTTTTTGCCAGCCAACTGAAATAAACGCAAAAATTTAACAGAGCTTAAGGATATAAACATTTTTTTATTATGCCACCCAAGTTGTGTACTCAAGTTTTATTATAAAATAATGATTACCATAAATGGAATATTTCCTAGGCCGACGTGGAGATACATCGAGATGTGGTTGCAAGGGCCTCACACTCTTTACTGACGCAAACCTGTACACTGGTACTTTTAAAATTAGCCAAATCTGGGTGTCTCCTTTGGGTGGAAATAAAAACTGAAAATGCGTTTATTCGTGGTTACATCGTATGTGCCTCTGCCAAACTGTAAAACAGTGCGGTGCGGTGTATTTAAGGTACTTACATATACACGTAGGTACTTTTCTGCGTAATCTTTCGGGCAAAACAAGCGCGTTTAATGGTTGTTATTAAAACACATAACAAATACAAAAGTATGTTATCATGTAACCCCGTTTCCTAGGTCCTCGGAAAACTCTCCTTAGCTAGGTATTTACAAAATATCAAATAGATAAAATCGTATGCTCGGATGTGGAATCATCGAATAGACAAACATCATCTGCCTAGCCTTTTCCCAAACTATCTTGGGGTCGGCTTCCAATCAAACCGGATGCAGCTGAGTACCAGTATTTTACATGAAGCGACTGCCTATCTGACCTCCACAACCCAGTACCTGGGTAATACGATACCCCTTGGTAAGACTGGATGTCAGACTTTTTGGCTTCTGACTACTCGTAACGACTCTCAAAGATCTACAAATAACAGCCGGGACCAACGGCTTAACGTGCTTTCCGAGGCACGGAGGAAACTCGGTATGTAATTATGGTCACCCATCCACGGACCAACCTCGGCAAGCATAGCTTAACCTTATCGATCGAACCGGGCGGCTGTTAATATTTAGCCACGAGCTCCTCGAATAGACAAACAAAACCTAAAAAATACTTAAGGGGCCGGACAAAAGACAATCCAGCCAGACAGCGTTTTTTTTTGCATTTCGAATCTTGAACTTCGAAGTAACTGGCTGGTAGTGAACGAAAGCAATCTAAAAGAATTTCATCTTTGTCTTTGTGAGAAGAAATCCTTCCCTGTATTCAAGAAATTTAGGCCGGTAAAGAATCGCAAAAAAGAGAACTTGAAAAGTGCCGAAGATTTAGAGTCTCCAAATAAACGCCTCTATAAAATAATGCTAAAATACGACGTTTTCAAACATTCTAGTTATTAACGACGCAGTGCAAACAAGAAAACCGATGGAGTAAGTCTTTATTTTTATTTCTCAGTCAGTAATAGTGATTTATGTGTTCTACGCTATGTTAGTGAGCTTATATTCTACTAAACTGATGCTAAATGGTGTCATTGCTTCATGGTCACTGATTTCTGGAATATCTGGTATGCTAGCTTTTCAAAACTATCTTGGGGTCGGCTTCCAGTCTAACCAGATGCAGCTGAGTACCAGTATTTTAAATGAAGCGACTGCCTAGCTGACCGCCACAACCCAGTAACTGGGTAATACGATGTAAGACGGTAAGACTGGATGTCAGACTTTATGCTTCTGACTACTCGTAACGACTGTCAAAGATCTACATATGACAGCCGAGACCAACGGCTTAACGTCCTTTCCGAGGCATGGAGGAAACTTAGTGTGTATTTATGAACTTGCCTCGGCAAGCACAGCTTAACCTTAAAAATCGACCCGTGCAGCTGTTATTATTTAGCCACGAGCTCCTCTGCCTTCAATGACTTCATCCACGCATAATCTAATTTGCAAAACTGCTCCGTTGGTCTCGCGGTCGCAAGCGCAACTACTGATCGTGGGGTCCTGTCTGGGGTCTGGTAAAAAGTGGTATTGAGCTTTTCTATTAGAAATTTCCCAGTTGAATCCTCGTGAGACGGAAAGCACGTTAAGCCTCCCTTCCTCGGATGGAAAACGGTCAGGAGGACTATTAATTTGCATAGGAAAATCTTTACATCAACTCCTTTATCCATTTCCTCGACGTATGTTAAACTAAGACTTTTTGACAAATTTTGTAACAACCTGTGGGCTCGTAGGAAGTTTTAAGAACACTTTTGTTCTGTATATGTAGGTTGCAGTTACAGGTAGATATTTTTTTTAGATTTTAGTATCATCGTTTTAGTATGAGATGACAAATAATTCTTGACGAAGTGTGTTGGCGAAAACTGACTGAATTTATTGTATGAGTCATGTAGTCAGTAGGTTTATTAATATATAAGCGACTTTTTCAGGGCTCGCGAAAGACATGGTTTATTTTTAAACGGTACCAATCTGTTGACACTGACAGTAAATGTTATGTATATTTATTTTATTGACCTGTTTCTACTATCAAGTTACTCTGTATGGTTGTCTCCGCGCGGTTGTGCCCGCGACTTCGTTCGCTTGGAAATTTTGATGGGGTTTAGGTGTATGAAAAATAGATGTTGGCCGATTCTCAGACCTACCCGATATGCACACAAAATTTCATACAAATCGGTTCAGCCGTTTCGGAGGAGTTTCGTAACAAACACCGCGACACGAGAATTTTATAAATTAGAAGTTTTGTTGATCTCTGGTTTTTACTTATCATCGGACGGGTTTATAAAATGGTTTACATTACAGTATAATTAGAGTCAACTATGAAAAAACCTGTCAGAGACTAACAGATAGTTGGGCAACAAAGTGTATTGTTTTTTCTAATAGGTCCCTCCCTTCCTCATAAAAAGTTTGTGTGGCTTACACGGTAAATTAAGATTTGTTTCTAGACTTTCTGTATTCAGGTGCATTCGGTTAGACTAGAAATCGATCCCAAGTAAGATGGAAAAGGCTAGGCAGATGATGACAGGTCACGAATTATGGTAGGAGTCTGTGTGTTGGTGTGCCTTACACCATGTTTATTTTTTTAGTTGCCACGTGTTTGCCGCGTTATAATGCATCATAAACACCAGTAACTTTGCGCTGTCAGTGAGTCAATCATTCAGAATTTAAATAGGATTCGGGGTTCGAGCTATCCAATGCATAAATACTCGTTTGTAATGGAATCCTCTGTGGGTGTCAATCAATCGCCGTAATACCATCGGATAGTCATCGATCCTTATTGCAAAGTGTGGGATGCGATCAAAATAGTTTCTAACTGACGGACGGATTGGATTAGCTAGATTACAGTCTTAGTGCTGTTTTGAAAACTCGGCTTTGCCTCACATGCAGACAGTTCATCACGGTTGTAGGTACGTTCCAATCTCCGAACCAATATTTTTTAAAAACTGACATGGTCTCTAACACTAAAAACGGAATATTTATCATTTTTGCTATTACCGGGAAATAAAAATATCCTGTTTGTATTCCCTGAACTAATGTTACTTTTTCAATTCATTTATACTTTTTAAGTTTACCTTGGACAGCTCAGACATCGATAAAGGAAAACATCGTCAGGAATCCGGGAATCATTATTAATATACGTAAGTTGAAATCTTCTATTCGGTTTGGATAAGCGTGATGACCAGTGATCGTACCGCCTTCTCTGCAGGGTAATATTATAGTTCCGTGAAGGTCTTCAAAATTCGAATACTTTATGGTTTGTTTTCCATTGGAGCCTGCCTTGGTCACCTTCGGTATAGTCACAAGTGTAACAGCTGAACATGAGCTTCGGTTTTGCGGACCTCGAGTCGAACAGTGACATGGGGCAATTTCGTTACGGATTTCTCAGCAGCCTTTTATATCTCCAAATGCAAGACGTAATACCTCCTTTATCAAAATGTATTCTATCAAGAGATGATAGATATACATCTATACCAAATAAATAAAATTGAAGTGTCTGTTATGCATATGAATGTATATACTGTACATATTATACCAAAATAGCATTTTTAGTCTGTCTGTCTGTTTGTTTCGACTAATCTCTGGAACGGCTGGACCGATTTTGAAGGGACTTTCACTGGCAGATAGCTGATCTAATAAGGAGTATCTTAGGCTAATTTTATTTTAGAAAAATAAATAATAACTAAAAAAAAAAAAACGAAATAACTGTTTTGTTAAATTCCACGCGGACGAAGTCGCGGGCACAGCTAGTACATTCTAAAGCGACATTTATAATCATTTTTCACAAAATATCTGGAAGAGCGCTAACCGCTCGCACCAGTCGCTGTACAAACCGTCTGCGTGAGCAACTAATAAATAATAACTTTATGGGGTATCAATCAGCTGGGCACTATGTACGAACAAAAACATTGAATAACCATCGATCTTCCCTGCAAGTGTTACACGACAGACGCATCGTCTGCTAAAACTGAACTTTTAGTTCGGCCTCTAAACTGTAGATAAAAAATAAAATACCATTATTCCTGTAATTCTCGATTGGTAAGGCAGATTTGTTCTTACAGTATATATCTACATTTAAACAGTTTAAGTTACCCGCAAGAAGGGGTGTCTATTGCCACGCACAATGCAGGTTTGGGACCGTGACTGGGAAACGATTCTGGCATTTAAAGTATAGGGATATAAAAAACAGAGTGTAAAGTTCTTCTTCCCTCATAAAAGAGAGAAGATCCTCCGTCCATACCTTACGGATGCTGTGTCTGGTGGGCCTACAGCCCTATAATTGGTATAAGATTTTCCATAAAATATTAGCTAGTGAAGTTACTTTAATAGCGCGATTCAGAATTTGGATGTTAGCTCTTCATTTGTACCATAGAAGGCGCTTTATCACTTTTTGTACTATGTAGCTGTAGTAATTGCTATGCCTCTATAAAACTATTAGTTTGGCCTCTAAACTAATAATGTTAATTTTATGGAATCTTTTTACGGAAATTTATACCGAAAATAATAAAAGAAACGTTTATTTTGTTTGCTTGGAAATGTCTGTTCGATAGCCAACCTGTCTACCGAAAAGACGAACAAAAATACAAACATTGAATGAGATCGATCGCAAAACTAGAAAATGCTGTAAAACTGTATTCTCTTAATAAAACATTTTCCACTTCTATGTATCTACTATAATACGGTGTAAAAAAACTAAATACTTAATTTATAATTACAGCTAAAGTTCATTTTTGTGTGACCATACAAATGGGGACCCTTTTTTGGGGTTTCTTCATCATCATCTAGGACCTAGCCTTTTCCAACCATGTTGGAATCGGATTCCAGTCTTACCGTATGCAGCTGAATACCAGTTACCATTTTTACATGGAGTGACTGCTTATCTACGGGTCTCTTCATCTTGATTTATAATTATTTATTTTTAACAATGTTCCCTTCTGTACGATCATATTGGGTTGTCTGTTCCTAATATGACTTTGAAGGTTCCCTAAAACTAAATCTATATTACACATTATTATTCCATCATCAGACCTTCTTCTTTAAAAAGTTTGCATTGGAAAACACCAAAATAAAAAATAAATATTCTTTCAACGTTGCTAAGAAACGTCATAGCAAATGAAAAAATCCGTCAAGTCCATCATCACAAAAATATGAAATCCCTTTTTTCAATAAACAATTAAATAACAAAACAGGCACAAAACATGAGAATAAGTAATTAAAAGTTTAACTTCGTAATCAACGGACCAAATTTTCGTTGTAACATAATTAGCGGAAACAATGCCTGGTAAGTTTGCTTTTCTTGTTTCTGTATTGTTTTACTTATAAGGTAGTTATTTTCATTGTTAACTTCTTAGAGCAGGTTGGACAGAATAATAACCTTCCTTCTGGGCTTCGCCGCAGTCGTGTCCGTTTGCGACGTCACACAGACAGGCATGTCTGACGCAAAAACTTCGGTGTGAGGCTTTATTTAGGGAGTGATGTCACTTTTTGACACAGAATAGGCATCAGCCGGTAGAAACAGCTTTATATCATCACTAGCTTCTGCCCACGACGCCCATGTTTTGTCAGTAATTTTCAGTAATTGGGATCACATTACCGGGATAAAAAGTAACCTATGTGCTATTCCAGACTATAATCTATCCCTGTGCCAAATTTCATCCAGATCCATTCAGTAGTTTTTACGTGAAAGAGTAACAAACATCCATCCATCCATACTTAAGTACAAACTTTCGCGTTTATAATATTAGTAGGATTATCATCTTTATCTGCCTGTCCTTTTCTTATCTGTTAGGATTGGCTTCCAGTCAAACCAGATGCAGCTGATTACCAGCATTTTACATGGAGAGACTGTCCATCTAACCTCCACAGCCCAGTTTTTACTTGGTGATACGATACCCCTTAGTAAGACTTGTTGTCATACTACCAAACCCACCACTTTTGAATAGTCGAAAAACAATAAAAATGAAGCTACAGTCCCAGTCACATGACATAATTGACGGCACGGTTGGCGCAGTGGTTGAGCGATCGACTGCTGCGCTGCGTGTTGCGGGTTCGATCCCCGCACGGAACAAATATTTGTATGGCCTACAGATAGTTGTTCCGGTTATGGCTGTTCGTGTGTGTGAATTTAAATGTTTGTAAACGCACCCACGATACAGGAGAAATTCCTAGTGTGGGGCAACGTTGCCCACGGTTAAAAAAAACTGAAAGTAATGTAGTTGCCCATTCCAAAGCGTAGATCTCTATGGAAAAGTATGGGTAAGAAACTCCATGGACGCTCTTTTAAAACAGAATCTTGTTACAAAACCTTGGTTACATCATTCATGTTGAGATGGTACATTATGTGAGAACGATGTAGCAAGACATAAAAGTGTCCATAGTAAAAACAAAAATAACAATTAAAAGATAAAATAATTAGTTTGAAATGAGCCGTGGCAGCTGAGAGACGACCAGGCACAACTGACAGCGCCCGTTTACGAAAATATATCTCTGCCCAGCCCTTTTTTTTTTTTTTGCGGATGGGAAATCATCAAATGACTTCTCCCGCTCTGGGCGGAGCGGGAGGGAGTGTCAGACTTGACTGACTAAAACCCACCCATGTTCCTTCTTAGCCCTTTGTGTTCCAGAGCCGCGGTATCTCTTTCGAACAACCCGCAGCCCATCTCTGCCCAGCCCTTCGGGGATTACTGGAGTGATCTCAACTTTGTTTTTGGGAGACCACTTAGCACTAGTTGAGCCATTGCTACTTTTGCTATCCAACAACTTAAATACCAATGTATTGAAGAAAGGGAGGTTCCCTTCTAAACTCCACAGTAGTCGGGTAAAACTTACATGTACTGACTTGTGCTTCTATCAAGAAACCAAGATTTTGTAACATATTTTGTTTTAACGGAGTGTCCATAGAGTTTCTTGCCCATTCTTCTGCATAGAGATCTACGCTTTGGAATGGGCAACTACAGTACTTTCCTTACTGCCCAGTAAGGCCTCCAGTATTGCCTTGTGACTGGGACTGTAGCTTCGCGTTTTTTTGTTGTTTTTTTTGACTTTCAAAAGTGCCTGTAATAGTCGCAATCGAAATAAATGCTTGAGTTAAGTTTGACCCAGAACCGTTACTTAGAAGTGGACAATTAGCCAATTCACGACTAATTTTGTTAGGTTGGGTTTTACCTGTTAAAACAAATGTTTGTGAAGATTAATAAAATTAATAAAATCAGTAAATAAATAAATTTCTTTTTCAGTATACAAGAGACAAAATGTTTGTACCGGCAGGAGAGCCTCGAAGTGGTATACTAAGAAGGATTACGTGGAATTCTGCGCCCTAGGTTGTTTTTACTGTTTAGGCAAAACCATCCCCCATATTATTTACTGCGCCTATTGGCTGGTCTACTTAGTGTGTATGAGTAGTATGTGCTTTGTTTTCTGTCCGTAAGAATAATATAAAGATTAGGTACTTCATTTATATGAAATTTGGTAAATATATATACCAATTATCTTCCAAAAAACAAGATTCATAATATTGGTATGTTACACGATTATTTGGTCCCTTCTGTTGACTGTTTTAGTTTCCATGTCTGGAAGACTGTCCACAGAAGTCGTGTTGTCCTAAAAAGTTTTTAACTACTAATAGTATTGTGAATTTTCATTTTTCCTTTTTTAAAGTTTGAAAATGTTTTTTTGATATTAGAAGTTAATTACACATTTAACTACTAACTAAATTATTTCTTTTATTTTCACAAGAAACTAACATTTTTAATCGGTGAACAAAACACTGACATCTTGTTAAGTTTCAAAAAATAACAAAGACACCCCCTGTTTTTTATTTAATCCAAAGTATTTTCAAGCCGATTTTGAAAAGTACGTCTATTGTATGGCATCAATAATATCGCAGCAGCGAGAAACGAGAGCTGCGAGAGCAGCGGTGGGCCCGTGGTAGCAGCCCGGACTTACGAGCAGTAAGCAGTGGGTTCGAACCCAGGCAGGCGCATTACTTTGTGTAATTTATTTCATCACCGCTGTCTTAAAAAACGGTGACCGAAAACATCGTCAGAAAACCGGCATGTCCTAGTACTAAAAATCATTGCCGACTCGTAGTCACACCAGATTATCACACCAGTATGACAAACAGGGTTTTTTTTCTCGTTTTTCGTGCGTCCGTCGCAAGCCTATACAGACAGAATGTACTCTGTCTACGACGTGGGTGACCGGACACAGCCAGCTACAGCATCCAACTGTTTCGCGGCCATTTTGCATTTCCATCGCAACGCATCGCTGCAAAAAATCGCGGTGAGCAATAGCCCTAAGTTCGATGCGTCGCTCACATTTTTGCCAACTTAACTCAATCCTCAGGGGCAACATAAAGCTTGGATCGAGCGTATAAGTATTAAATATCGCAGAGTCGGTACATGTCATCGCAAATGATATCGACCACGCAGGGGAAGCTACAAAAATGTGTTTATTCGCTCATGATTTATGGGCATCAGACATGTTTCCAAGACGTGAACTTGGCTGACATTGGCATTGATCACTGTCATGCTCCATTAGGGTTGGGAAGGGATAAATCGATAAAAATGGCGTAGCGGTGAAGGCTGACAACTTTTTGTACTTTGGCTGTCGGAAATATCATTTTAGGTTGGATAAAAGTTGTGTGGTAACTGTTTGCTTCTTGTAAAGTGTTTACTTATTACAATGTTTTACTAAGAAGTTCGTTTTAAGTGATACCCTCCTTAAAGAATTATCTACTGAGCTACCCAGGTCGTCAGCTGTTAGATTTTGGGACATTTATAATCGCAATGCGTATTTAGGGGTATGAGGAACAGGGTGTAAAGTTCCTCGATACTCCTCAGAAAAGGGAGGATCCTCCGGCCAGACAGGTGTTATGTCTGGCGAGCAACTGCCCGATAGTTGTTATCGGGTTTCTCTATATATACAGAAGTCGATGTAAATTTTGCTTGCGACTTGTAGGAAATTGATGTTAGTTCCTCCGTCGTATCATAGATGGCGCTGTAGACTTTTTGTAGTATGTTGCTTTTTGTGGTCGCTACATCACTCCCCCCCGGAGACCGGAGGTCGATAGTCGAATGAGTCGTCTTTTAGGTATTTAGCCGTGCCAGTTGGAACCCTGTTGCCGCATTGTTTACGGTGAGTCGGAACAGTCTGCGGTGGTGAGGCGAACCCCAGTGAGTCGGGGCCGGCGCTGCGTTTTTGCTCCGGTGTGTCGGACGTGGTACAGCGCCGCGATGTGGCAGACAGCTAGAGAGGTGTCGACCGGGAGGTAGAAGCTCTCGACCGGCCGAAAGTACAGTGTGCTGTGCTATGGTCGCTTGATGAGAGGCTGAGGGTGCTGACCAGGAATGCGCTTCCGCTGCATGCTGGTGGTCAGGAATACCCATTTGAAGCTGGCTGGCTGTGAGACTCGCTGCTCGAAAGCTGGAGGAAGTGATGCTGATGTTGATGACGTCACGTTGCTCGAAGGCTGCGCTGACGTCCATTTCGGGGTCACCAGTTTAGGGGTATGAGGAACAGGGTGTAAAGTTCCTCGATACTCCTCAGAAAAGGGAGGATCCTCCGGCCAGACAGGTGTTATGTCTGGCGGGCAACTGCCCGATAGTTGTTATCGGGTTTCTCTATATATACTGAAGTCGATGTAAACTTTGCTTGCGACTTGTAGGAAATTGATGTTAGTTCCTCCGTCGTATCATAGATGGCGCTGTAGACTTTTTGTAGTATGTTGTCAGTCCCATCGTACCCTAAATACACATTTCTCATATCTGAGCCATGAACCTAAACAGACTCTTCGCATCATCGCCATATGGTTGAGCTCGGATTTTATGGACATGTGCTACTTCCCTAAAATGACTAATTTCCCTCTCATAGGGAGGAGGCCTGTGTCCCAGCAGTGGGAATATTATAGGCTGATGATGATGATGAGGATGCCTACTTCAAGTCTGTTCAACCTCAAGACCTTAAACTCGAACATTAAGTGGTGTAAGTCTTCAACAACTCCACACTCCAGGCTAGGCATCTTGTAAGTATCGCTCCATCGACCGATCTTGCGCTTTCCGTGTTCAACGGGTTTCTGCGACCTTTATACTCCCAAGTTCTATTACAATTAGACAATACCTACAGGCCTACCGTTAAATAGAAATAAATGGTGCTTGAGATAGCTATGTAGATTGGGATGGGTGTTGACGCCAGTCAGCGGTAGAATGACTGAGCTTTTGTGACACATCACCACATCCCTTTTGGACACAGCAGAGTTACCTCAGGCAGCTCAGGCAGCGTCTTAATTGAACGGTAGTCTTGTGCATAATTAGCTGTCATGTCGGAGGAGGATGGGAGTCATGGAGGAAAGTGGGCATAATCCATCTGGCGGGCCCAGTGGGGATCGGTTGATATCTTAGATTTTTTCGTTCTAATACATGCCAGATTCTTCACGATGATTGAATGATGACCGTTTTGAAAGCAAACATATGCATAACATCACACCTACAATCCCTGAAGGGTTAAGGAGAGGTCTACCTAATAGTCCAACTATAAATCACCTGTTAAGTCCCATAAAATAGGGGTCGAGCATTTTGCCATCAATCGGGATCTAGACTTCGTGGTTGCGATGAGAAATTCCTGGCGGAAAAACCCAAAAATACTTTGCTCGACCCAGGAATCGAAACCAGGACCTCACGGTCAACGGTCGCACTTGCGTTTACTAGACCAATGAGGAAGTCCTGCTTGGGTACGACGAATGCAATTTGCAAGTCGCCAATAACATTTAACCATCACTGGCCAACTCCCAACATGCTGGGCCAGGGCAGATTGGTGGAATCACATGTCTTACGTAGGGCTGTAAAAGAAAGAAAATAGTACATTGTTACCCTAGGGGTGAAAGTAACTTATTTAGTCCCGAGACGAGGGACTAAATAAGTCTTTAACCCGAGGTAAACACTGTGCTTTTCATTACGAATAGTACAAGGAAAGTAAAAATAAAAACATGAATTAGCTAAAGAAAAATGAGTAAAACCGTTTGCCGCTTTCCCGCCTGTTTTGTTTTTTTTTCTGTGGCCAGCCAGCTATTCAGCCTTAATTTTTCATTTTCTCTTTTTAGATCTACTTTCAAAGTAGGTCTGAAGTTGCCTGAGGAGCGGGTTGAAAGTAATACTTTTCATCCCTAGGGAGAATCGCTTTCAACTGACAGATGCCAAATTATTAAAAAAAACTAGTTCTATTTTCACATTTTTATTGAACACTTTCTATGCAGCCACGATGTAAAATTGAAATAACTATTGATTAAAGAATCTATAGTTTTTTAATAATTTTATTATAATTTAGTTTAAACAATTTCTTTAAAATAACATAGATTTGGGCAAAATATTTACCATTTTTTCAATGATGAAAATGAAAAATAATGGCTGAATAGCTGGCTGGGGCTACAGAAAAAAAAAAATAGGCGGGAAAAGTTGTTGATTTATGTAAAATAAAATTTACTCATTTTTGCTTTAGCTAATTCTTGTTTTTATTTTTACTTTCCTTGTATTCGTTATGAAAAGCACAGTGTTTACCTCGGGTTAAAGACTTATTTAGGCCCTCGAACTATTGGCGCCCGTCTCGGGACTAAATAAGTTACTTTCACCCCTAGGGTAACAATGTACTATATTTGTCGCAGCGACATGACATGCATACAAAATGACAAAAAAAAATAACGTATAACAAATACTTACAAGTACAACAGCAGAGTAAAAAAAGTTGACAGCTTGCACGTCGTGACTGCGACAAGCAGGTTATCTTCCACTCAACATGATGCTGTAGAACATCCCCATTCTTCCTCAGACCCCAATATCTTTCCCCTTCACATATATGACTCGTATTGTTTTTTTACTTTCCTTGTTTGAGCAGGAAGCTATTTAGTAAGCCGTAAAAACAGCCGATGGAAAATAAAACAGTAGATAAAGCTTAGATAAATAATTGTGTTACATACTCTGGATTGCAGTCTGTCGTAGTAAATCAACTGGTAAATGGAACAGCTATTTTGGATTGTGGATGTCGGAATGAATTAGAATGAGCAATAAGAGTGGAATTAATGGAAATTGTGATTGTTTTGATACGAATGAGAGAAGTTTATAAGTTGTGACACTTATTAGTGATAAGCAAAATATTTAGAAGAGGACTTTGCTTTCTTTTACAAATATAAACCAATTTTACTGAAAGTACTATAATCACATGAGTTGGTTATGGTCAAATGGTTTGTATACAAGGTGTTGTTTTGCATCCTCGTCAAATTAAAGGAGGTAACTATGCTAATGATTCTCGTCCCAAATCAACTATAAAATGGTAGGAATTTTTTATTATTTTTCTTGTTTACGGAATTCAGAAAGTGTGAACCACCCGTGTTTTAAACGCAGGACGTCTGATCTTCGCCCTATAACCTCGCTTCACAAATACAAACAATCTCAAACGTTTATTCGATAATTTCTTATTCCAACTACGTTTAAGGGGTTATCCTGAAACACTGATAAACACAAACAACCAAAAAAAACAGTGTGTATTAATAATTAATTAGGAGACGTAATTTTGATTGATTATTTATGTCTTGTTTTACAACCTCCTGAGTTTTGACGAGGATGCAAAACAACACCTTGTACATTATTATATAATCTGTCATTACGCGAATCTGACATTACGCGAATCAGTCATTACGCGTATCTGTCATTATCAGATCTTGTCATTTTGCGACACCTGGCCTTATGCGTTTCTGACAATTCGCTAATCTGTCATTTTGCGTTTCTGTCGTTCTTCGCCAAACCAAGTGATCTTATAGCTATTGCCTGCGATTTCATCATCATTTCTAAACCAAGAGTAACCTATAAGTGATAGCCTCGTTTGTCTAGTCTAGCGGTCACAAGTGCGACTGCTGAGCATGAGGTCCTGAGTTCGATTCCCAAGTCGGGCAAAGTGTTATTGGGTTTTTCCATCAGGAATTTCTCAGTAGTAGCCACGGAGTCTGGATCTGTGCCCAGTTGATGGCAATAGGCTCGCCTCTAGTGTAACTGACGAAACGTGGGTGTATTTTTAGGTACACCTCTGCCTAACCCTTCTGTGGTTACAGGCTTGATGGCTCGGTATGTGAGTAACCTTTGTCCTTCTTCAGATTCCAGGTTAATAATTTATTTGTATCATTAGCTCTGCCCGCGACTTTGTCCGCGTGGAATTTAAGAAGTAGCCTTAGTTACTCCTTATTACATCAGCTATCTGCCAGTGAAAGTCCCGTCAAAATCGGTCGAGCCGTTCCAGAGATTAGTCGGAACTAACAGACTGATAGACAAAAATGTAAAAAAAATGCTATTTTGGTATATGTACCGTATATACATTCATATGCATGTAGTGAAAAGAGGTTTTTTTTTTTAATATTACAAACAGACACTTCAATTTAATTTATTTGTATAGTTGTAGAGAAGATCATCATCTTCCTGTCCTTGTCCCCCCATTCTACTTGCGGTCGGCGCAATACTTTTTCTTCTTCCATTCTCCTCCTTTACTCCCCTCTCTTTCATATCATTCCTCACACAATCTATCCTTCTTTTCTTTGGCCTTCTTCCCTCTCCATCTATGATCACTCTTTTAGTCACATGCACAAAGTTTTTTTAGTCACATATAATATAATAGTACCTATTAGACGTGGGCGCCGCCTTAAAAATTCTCGGCGGCGGCGCGCTGACCAATTTCAATCGGCGGCGGCGTAGCGCCGGCGGCGTAGTTTTCTACTTCCTAAAACTAAAACTCGCAATCTACTCCCTATCTTCTTTAAGCCGGCCGGCTCCTTAATATCGTTTCAGGCGGACGACAGGAAAATGTCAGTCCTATACAGTACAGTAAATACCTTGTCCAGTTCAGGTGATCAGGTACAAAAAAAAAACAGTTTTCAAAGTGACACTTTAATAGCCTCAGATAAATCAAAGCATACTCGTAGATACAAATTAAAGTTTCCTCATTTTCATCAATCTTAAATCTTACATATTTTATAATTATCATGAATAAATATGATTATATAAACCCGAATCGAGCTCAAGTGAGATCTTTTGGCCGTAACTGTTAGCCCAGCTACCGAGAATACCCTCTCACTGGGAGTGCTAGTGGCAGGTATACACGGTAAAGCTCTAGCAAGAGCAGCAAGATGAGGAAATGCTTCTTTTTTATTATTCCAATAGCATAATAAATCACCATCTTCTGGTTCTGTAGTAACAGCACCAGCAATGTAATGCCAACATTCTTGCTCTATTGGATCACCTTGAATGCCTTGGCATGAACTCATACTATTATATGTTTCCTTGACAGTTTGTGAAAACAACTTGTAGACATGGCTTAGAAGTGAGATGGGCCTATAGTTCTTCAACCGGGCATTGTCGCCCTTTTTGAAGAAGAGTACCACCACACCCCTGCCCCATGCCTTTTTCCCCTCGAGTATGACGGAATCAAACAGCGTCTGGTGGGCCTTAAGTACCGGTTTTCCACCCGCCTTCAGAAGTTCGGCCGTAATTCCATCATCAACCGGTGCCTTGTTGTTTTTAAGCTGTTTCAGAGCCATCCTGATCTCGTACAGGCCGATGTCCGGGATGTCTTCGGTATAGTGTCAGGTCAGTCTAGCTCTTGGGATCGCCGGTCTTCAGTTTCGTGAGCTGGCTCTGCCCAATAGCCAGATCTCTTGCAAATACCTTGGAGCCTTTATTCCGCTTAATTGCGTCTTTAATACGCTCGGTATTAAAGCGGCGGAGGTCGCTCTTCAAGGATTTAGAGATCCGCCTATTGAGCTGCCGGTATTTCCATGCGTCTTTTGAAGACTGCAGGATCATCTCACGCCGTTCCTTCATGAGCTTGAGGGTATGATCAGAGAGTTTTTTGTTCTTCTGTGCACGACGTGTCTTGAAGAATTTAGACCCTGTCGTATGGACAGTTTCCACGAATCCATCGTTGTATTCGTTCTTTGAGCTTCCTAGGCACTCAAAACGATTCTGGAGTTCAAGCTGAAAGCTCTCGGGGTTTTGGATCTGGATTTGTACTGGTCGGAGCGTAGACTTCATGAGTCGAGACCTTTCAAGCTTAATATTAATCTTCAATGTGCCTCTTACCATGCGGTGATCGCTCCCAGTTTTCACCGAATTGATCACAGAGACATCATTGAACATTTGCTTCTTGGTTTACATGATGAAGTCAATCTCATTTTTAGTTGCACCATCGGGGCTCTGCCAGGTCCACTTCCTGTGCTCACGTTTTCTGAAGAAGGAGTTCATCATAAAGAGGCCCTCCTTCTCCATAAAACTAGCCAGTTGGTGTCCCCAGTGGTTCCAACATCCAACCCTAAATTGCCCCACCTGCAGCTCATCCCCGTCTCGTTTGCCCAGTTTTGCGTTGAAGTCCCCATGACAACGGTGAAGTGAGTTTTGAAACCATGCATGGCTGCCGGTCACCCTCTTGAGAATAGAGCAGGTTGCCGGATTTCAGGATGATCATGTCCTCCCCCTCTCTTCGGACTTCAGATAATCCCACAATACTCCATCGCAACCTGCTCAATTCCCCCTCAGTTCCGTTATCTTCTCGTCGCTCGCGTGTTATATGTTGCCAGGTCAAGTCGTCGGTATAGGCAGCCGGATCCCTTCTGGAGATTCTTTGCACCGCTTGCCACGCCGTAACCTCGACGGCTAACTTAGTCGAGGGTAGCCGGGCTGCCGGGTACTAGGGGCCACTTTTGTATTGAGCTTATAAGGGGGGTTTTGCCATAATCACCACGCTTGGCAGGCGGGTTGGCGATCGGAGTACGGTTGATGCAAAAGCACAGAGAACGCTGCTGGCCATTCTCTGGCAAGTCCCTTAGTCACCTCTTACGACACCCACGGGAAGATATGGGTGGTGCTATTCTTTACGTCCGACACCATACTGAACAAAAATGTCTATGGAAAGTTTATTTACTGTAGTTTTTGATAATTCAGTCATTTTGGATCAGACAATCACGAAAACAAATACACGTCTTTACGCCACTCACGCCGCGCGGTGAATGTCGGCGGCGGCGGCGGCGTGCGGAGGGCACACGGCGGCGCCGCGCCGGCGCAGCGCTCATATCTAGTACCTATACGGGCATAAAAAAAATAGTGCGTGGAGTCCCTCCGCGCGGAAGAAGTGAAACTTCGTAATACTACACGCATGCGTTCGAGTGTCACGCATTCACTCTCGTTATTTTATTCAGCTTTTATATAATATTTTATTGTTTTATTGTTGTACACTTTTACATAAGTTTATCGAGGTTATTCTACTCATGGAAATTGAGCGAAGGCTGGTCACACCGAAGAGTCGAATGCCTGACTGTTTGCACGCCAACTTGCGTACCTAGTAGAACTACGTAGTCACAAATCTCGTAATAGCGCCATCTCTTAGTGGGTAATAGAAAATATTCCCCCTCCATGAAAACGTTAAACTTGTGGGAAGTCGATAAGAAGTTTCACTTCAAAAAACATACCATTTTCCCTTCCAATACATTGAAGTTTTATCGTCAAAAGAGACTCTTCTACTTAATCCGGGTTTCACTAGTTTCAGAGCAATCAACTGAACTGTCTGTAGAGGTTTTACATTGACAGCAAACCTCAGTACGGACAACGAATGAAAAGGAATACATACAAACCATTGGTGGCTTTGTACCTCAGGCTTTTACATTGATTGCACAAACCCTGCGATGGAATGGCTCTTAGTAATTTGTACGAGTTGGCATGTCTTAGTAATTGATGGAGGTTTTTTTTATTTTCTACGGATTTGTCAATTCAAAAATAGAATGGCGAGAGCCGGGAGTTATAAATAGAGGATAAGAACGTAAGGAAGTCAGAGGTTCTTTTTTTTTTCTTCCCTTTGGCTTCGCACGGTTTTCCATTCAGCCAATGTCACTTCAGGTTTTATTAATTATAATACTTTATAAAAATCAAAGGTAGGTAAACCAAAATATAAAAAGATTAAATTGAACGGAATTTAGGAGAGGATAATATAGGATCAGTTCATTTTAATGGTAATGATAACATGTAAATAATGAGCAAATAACAATGGCGAAAATTACAGCTTAATATTATCTAAGGTGACAGAGCTTCTTTTTAACAGCTTTATTTAACTGCAATAGGTACTTACACGGTCATGTCGTGCAACCCGTCAAAATGTATGGTAAAATTGTTTTTTTTAAAATTACCTATATTTTTTTTTTTTTCAGAATGATGTCCTTAATTTTAGCAACCATTTTAGCGTCGGTATCAGGTTCCACCTGGTAGATAGAGCATAGATACATCAACTTTTCTACGGGCGCAAACAGCGTATTCTTTGTTTTTGTAGTCTAGAAATTATACTCGCGATTCAAATTAAAAATATAAATATAAGGGTGTAAAACATCTCTTAACGAAGCCGAAATGCACTGGTTCTCCCTTTCATTGCGATATTTTTTTGTTTGTAACCGACTCCTTTGTTGTTCTACACCATACCTGGGAACCTTCTAGTTACGGAGATATTAGGGGTCAAAGTTCCAACTTTTTGACAAGTATTTTTTTTATATACAAGTTTTTAATGGAACATTTTAACTTTAAACACCTCCACGACCCCCGTACTATTCAATCCGTCCATCAGCATAATGTTTTGAGTGCGTTACATTGAGTTCTACCACAAAACATGATTTTACACCCCCCAAAAAAAAGTCGTTTTCCAGCAATAATTTTTGCGTAAAGTTAGTTAGTTTCATGTACAGAATGCTTGGTTGACAGCTTCGTGATGAGGTGATTTACACGGTGTATATCTCACGGATACGTGCTACCGGAATATAAAGTATCCTATGTCACTCAGGTCATGATTTTTCTGTGTATTGTTATTATTCTTTGAAAAAACAGAAAAAGCGGTTTATTAACCGAAAACAATATTATTCAAAGAAGCCAGGAAAAACTCCTAACATGATTATGTAAAATGATTATACTTTCAAAATAAATAACGTCTAAAAACACCGTCCTCATTATAATATTTATGTATGACCTTAGGATAGCTGGGTCTGTTCAGTTGACCAAAACATTTATTTAAAACCATCAAAACTTGTGAATGAACATCGGGGTTTTCGCGTGTGAACTAAACACAGGATTATGAAAAATAAAAATAACTAGATTGTTGGAAAACACTTTAATTAGTGTTACGTAATTACGACTTTCCTTTTCCTTATGTCATATCCTTTAATTCTTACAAAGAAGAAATAAATAAGTAAAAAGCTTCTTCTTCCTTCTTCCTGTCCTGCCCTTGTTACCTGGGGTCGGCGCAACACTTATGGACCATTGATATAAGATCGCCTTTAATATAAATCAACCTAGAGCAGTCCACTGCTGGACATAGGTTTCTCCACTTACATGCCAATCAGGGTGCTTTTCGACAAATCTCATCCGCCTGTAACCGGTCACTCTGCGGAGATTGTCGCTGCACCTAGCCTAGGTGCGTCTCACCGTATGCTTGGCGATTCGCGGTCTCCGTGGACTTGCGGGTCTGGTCAGAGACCAACTTAGTATTTTTTTTTCTTAGTCTATTGATCATCCCACAGCTGGGCAAAGGCCTCCCCTTTCTATTTCCAAAACTCTCTAACCTGTGCAATATCTAGCCATGTTCGCCCTGCAAAAAGAAATAAATAAGTAAAAAGCTTCTTCTTCCTTCTTCCTGTCCTGCCCTTGTTACCTGGGGTCGGCGCAACACTTATGGACCATTGATATAAGATCGCCTTTAATATAAATCAACCTAGAGCAGTCCACTGCTGGACATAGGTTTCTCCACTTACATGCCAATCAGGGTGCTTTTCGACAAATCTCATCCGCCTGTAACCGGTCACTCTGCGGAGATTGTCGCTGCACCTAGCCTAGGTGCGTCTCACCGTATGCTTGGCGATTCGCGGTCTCCGTGGACTTGCGGGTCTGGTCAGAGACCAACTTAGTATTTTTTTTTCTTAGTCTATTGATCATCCCACAGCTGGGCAAAGGCCTCCCCTTTCTATTTCCAAAACTCTCTAACCTGTGCAATATCTAGCCATGTTCGCCCTGCAAACAAGATCAGATCGTCACACTACGTTCGCAGCGGACTACCTCGACATCGATTCACAAAAAAAAAACGTTTGAAAAGGAGTTTATTTCTTGTTTGTCTATCCAAACCCTGCTGAATCGTATTCAAAGAGTAGTGGATGTCTGATTGCTGTTCAGTTTTAAGATCTTAAAACTTCTTTCGTTAACAGATTTCCCCAAATTACAGACAATATAGATCAGTGGATCAATTACCCACTACACGTTTTGTAAACTAGTATGTAAACAAAAATCTCTTTTTAGATCAGACTAAATCATCGTTATCGCTTAGAAGCTATAAAGATTCCAGACTAGCTGATTCAGTTAGGTTCTGAGCGGTCATCATTTTAAAATAATAATTGCTAGGTACTTCATTCATATTTGCAGTCTTGATTTCTATGGCTAGACGTTTACATTTAGTATCTCATGATATCTCTGCAGGAAAGCTACATAAACATACACATTATTATCAGCCCTCATAGCCTTTCCTCGCCTTTCAGTCTAACCGGATGCAGCTGAATACCAATATTTTACATCAAGCGACTGCCTATCCGATCTCCACAATCCATGTAGGTCTGTGTATTACGATATCACTTGGCAAGACTGGTTGTCAGACTGTCCGGCTTCTGACTACCTGTAACAACAGCTGTCATTCGTAAGTTTTTTCCGTAGACCGCTCCGTGCGGTCTACGCCTAACCTTTCCAACCTTTTAACCTTTCCACAAACCGACTTCAGCAAGCATTCATCATCATCATCATCATTTCAGCCGAAAAACGTCCACTACTGGACATAGGCCTCCCCCAAGTGTCGCCACATTGACCTTCACCAGGTCATCGGTCCACCTAGTGGGAGGTCTTCCAACGCATTTTCTTCCGTCGTCTTCGCAGTCGCCATTCCAGAACTTTTCGGCCTCATCGCCCATGCGTTCTGCGAGCAATGTGCCTTGCCCACTGCTACTTAAGTTTGGAAATTCTTCGGGCTACGTCGGTAACCTTGGTTCTCTTGCGGATGTCCTCATTTTGGATTTGGTCACGCAAGGTAACTCCAAGCATAGCCCTCTCCATTGCCCTTTGGGTGACTTTAAGCCTTCTGATGAGGTGCTTTATGAGCGAATACGTTTCGGTCCCGTATGTAATCACTGGCAGTCCGTGTAGTTTTTGTTATTATGCCACGAGCCGCTCAAATAAACACACAAATACTATATTAATAAACTTCAGTAACAATCACTTAACGTCGCACTCAAAATAGTCTCGTCTCTAAAATATGAACCACATGATCTCGTTTATTTATCTCGCATTCTTACAGAGTTAATAGGTTAGTCTAATTCAGTTCCAGTTTACATGGAGTTACATAAATATGTTTGATAATGTGTTTATTTATTTACGTACTTGTATTTTGAACAGACCGCTTTGTATTCGAATAGACGCCTCTGCGTTAGTAATTCGCAGCTTAGGATCCCGGTATCGTTTGAAAGCCGTATATTTTTGGGTGTTGTGGTTTTAAAAAGTATGGCTGCATAGTAAGTGTCAGTATTTTGATAACTAAGGCGATGTAACTTTTAAAACGGCTGCTGAGCTGGAGGTCCTGGGTTTGTTTTCCAGGTGGGACAAATTGTTATTGGGTTTTTTCTCAGGAATTTCTCAGTACCATCCATAGTGTCTGGATTTGTGCCCAGGTGATGGCAATAGGGTTGCCCTCTATTAAATGGGACTATATATACTATACTCAACCATATCTAGCGAAATGTGGTGAACTGATAAGTACACCTCTGCCTAACCCTTCGGGGATTAGAGGCGTGATGTTGTGTTATGTATGTAACGGCCAATTCTCGTGCATAAAAACGTTATTCCATCTCAACGTCAATCAATATGAAAACGTGTCAAAATTTAGGCAAACTGAAGGTATTTAAAATGTTTGACAGATTTAGTCTGACACTAGAATGTGAACTTTGTTAAAAACATAAAAATAACTCCTACTTAATAATACAAGTATATTTTTACTAGCTGTCCCGCGCAACTTCGTCTGCGTCACATTTTCCACGTTTTCTCAACATTTTTCATTGCTGCTCCGCTCCTTTTGGTCGTAGCGTGATGATATATAACCTATAGCCTTCCTCAATAAATAGGCTATCTAACACTGAAATATTTTTTTAAATCGGATCAGCAGTTCTTGAGATTAGCGCGTTCAAGCAAACAAACAAACAAACTCTTCAGCTATATTATATCTATACTACTATCCAATATAAAATATATTGGTTTTAAAACTGACATGGTCACTAACACTATTAATAACACTAGAACCGGGATATTTACCATGTGTATTATTTGTTTCGAGTTCCCGATATTTCGGCGCTCGCGCTGTTGCAAACGCCATGATCACGGATAAACTGAAGTTATTGCGGGTGGGTGTTTATGTGCAGACAAATCGGTCTACCCTCTTCCTTGTTCGTTTTTTGTGCTACGTACCACTACCACTGTCACTCACAACTCGATTCTGTTCCCGACACACAAAACTCACTGTGTCCACTCGCGAACTTTTTACGGCCCTTTTTCGGTTTTTACACAGTTGAACCACTGGATTCCAGGCTCTCGATAGTTGAAACCCATCCTCCCGGTTGAAGTTCTTATATTTAGATATTTCAATCGCTTCTCTTACCAGTCTGGGTATGTAGTGGCGTTCTGTCGAGATGACCTGAGGGTTATGTAACTCAATCCAGTGGTTTGAACCTGATTTAAGAAGATGTTGAGCTATGGCCGATTTTTGGGTGTCATTATTTTTCACCGCCCTGATGTGCTCCGCTATTCGACTAGCTTTTGTGTGTCGGGAACAGAATCGAGTTGTGAGTGACAGTGGTAGTGGTACGGAGCACAAAAAACGAACAAGGAAGAGGGTAGACCGATTTGTCTGCACATAAACACCCATCCGCAATAACTTCAGTTTATCCGTGATCATGGCGTTTGCAACAGCGCCGAAATATCGGGAACTCGAAACAAATAATACACATGGTAAATATCCCGGTTCTAGTGTTATTAATAGTAAAATATATTCGATAGATTTATTTAACATTTCAAGCACAAAGTACAGAATAGGACTTCTTATCACCAACCACAGGCATTTTCTACCAGTCATCCTTTGGGTGATGCGGAGACAAACAGTGGTAGGTGACTATCTGTAATAATTCTTTCTGTAAGTATCCTACCTACCTCCTCTGAAACCTCGCAAAAACTTAGAACAATTACAATTTTTTACAACATTCATCATTTTCATAAAGAAAATTGAGCCATTCCCGTTGTTATTGAGTATGTGTTGATGATCTAACGTTGATATGGCTAGTGATGACACAGACTAAGATTATCTCAGAAGCTAACAGCCAACATTTCTTTCAACTCTTCTCGTTTTGCCAGTAAATAAATGGTGATGTTATTTTTATTAATGTTATAAAGAGGTATTTGTTTGTAAGTTTGGTTAGGGGGAAATTTCGGAACTTTCTAAAAAAAAATTCAGTATCGGGGAGATACGTTAACTGCGAGTGTCATAGGCTACATTTAAAGCCGTATACAGACATTGTGAGGCATGCGCCGCGAACAACGCACAGCGAATGCCTCGGAAGGTGTGTACCTTTATATTCGTGGCGAGGCATGTGCTACGCACGTGCGAGGGCGAGCCAGCGTATGGTCGAGGCATTCGTTGTGCGCCGTTCGTGGCGCATGCCTCGCAAAGTCTGTATCCACCTTATAAAGTTCCCATGGTATACTTTTCGTACATAACGGGAGCGAAGGCACGAGCAGAAGCTGGTTTCAAACTCAAACTCAAAGTATTTATTTCAATTAGACCATTACAGGCAATTTTGAAAGTCAAAAACAGAACAAACGAAAAGCTACAGTCCCAGACACAGGGCATAATAACTTGTGAAAGTACTGTAGTTGCCCATTCCAAAGCGTAGATCTCTATGGAGAAGAATGGGCAAGAAACTCCATGGACACTCTTTTAAATGAAAATATTGTTGCAAAATCTTGGTTACGTATAATTTATGTTGTTTATGTTTCTACATTATTAAGCTCTGGAATTCAATCTACGTAAGTTGAAATACGACAGTTGGTTTATTTTCGTTAACTTTAATTAACCTCTTTCAGGAAACTCTGTTATTGTCTACATATTTTTATAAAAGTGTGAAAAAAAAGTATTTTAATCATTGCTGATCATGTGCATTATTTTGGATAGTTGTGTTTTACTCATCTGCCTAGCCTTTTCCAAAACTATGTTGGGGTCGGCTTCCAGTCTAACCGGATGTAGCTGAGTACCAGTATTTTACATGAAGCGACTGCCTATCTGACCTCCACAACCCAGTATCTGGGTAATACGATACCCCTTGGTAAAACTGAATGTCAGACTTTCTGCTTCTGACTACTCGTAACGACTGTCAAAGATCTACAAATGACAGCCAGGACCAACGGCTTAACGTGCTTTCCGAGGCACGGAGGTGAGGACGATGTATAATTATTATCACCAATCCACGGACCAACCTCGGCAAGCACGGCTTAACTTTAAAGATCGACCCGTGCGGCTGATTATTAGCCACAAGCTCCTGTTTTATAAGACTGAAGAGGATTAAAATTAAACTAAATATGAGTTACTGATGACATTTTTACTTGTTTTTCCTTTTCTTAAATTTTCACACTGACGTTGCTCAAGTTTTGATTTGTGGCACCCGAGTTTGGATTTGCTGACTTTCTTACATTTATTTACGGCGCCTTCACAACAGAATGTTTTCTTTTAATATTCTCTTTGAAAAGTTAATGCATTCTTTGAAAAATTGATGCGTTCTTTGAGGATAAAATACAATGACGTCGTCACGTTACGATGTGGTATTAACATGTTTAAAAGCTGTCTTTTTATGTTTAACGTTAAATCAGTTCGAAAGGCGATCAATCATCGTGATTTCTATTGTAATATCCCAATTTAATATCGAACGAATATTCACGTCACGTTCCTTTCAAAAGTTTATATCAAAATCAGGAGATTTATTTACGGCTGCGGGTAATTTTAAACTGGAAAATATTCATGCAGTGTGAAAATATATGACAACATCAACCTTTTTTAAATCAAAATCAAAAGTCATTTATTCAAACTAGGCTGATAATCAGCACTTTTTGAATGTCAAAATTACAAAAGACAGTCCCCCAAAACGCCCGCCCATCGTTAGTACGAAAGTTACCAAACCAGGCATCATACCAAATCAGGGGGATTTGGTATACTATGATACCCTACACAACGACAACGAAACAACCACTACCGGCCTTATAAGTGAATTGTGTCAATTGTTTAATTTAGTCTTCTTTTAAAATATTATTTTTTGCTTAAGTTATTTTTTATTCACTGATTGTTTGTGAATGTGTGGACATTGTAGGCCTTGTAGATTTCTAGATGCTTGTAATTTTATGCTTTATAAAGGGTGTAAAACACCTCTTAACGAAGCCGAAAGGGACTGGTTCTCCCTGTCATTGCGATCATTTTTTTGTTCTACACCATACCTGGGAACCTTCTAGTTACGGAGATATTAGGGGTCAAAGTTCCAACTTTTTGACAAGTATTTTTTGAAATACAAGTTTTTAATGTAAGATTTTTACTTTAAACACCTTCATGACCCCCGTACTATTCAATCCGTCCATCAGCACAATGTTTTGAGTGCGTTACATTGAGTTCTACCACAAAACATGATTTTACACCCCCCAAAAAAAAGTCGTTTCCCAGCAATAATTTTTGCGTAAAGTTACTTAGTTTCATGTACAGAATGCTTGGTTGACGGCTTCGTGATGAGGTGATTTACACCGTGTATTTGGAGTTTAAAAAAAAAACACTATCCTGTAAAGAAAGCCAGAAATTTTGTAAAGGTAAAACATTGTCAAGTAGTCGTTCCATTTGAAATTTTATTAGAAAAAAAAAACGTTTTAAAAAATGCGTGAAGAAAAAAAACTCTACGCGACCGTTTTGAAGGGTTAAACATTGTTTCGTAACGCCTGGTTCAAAAGCCCCCTCCCGCCCCTGTAACACATCGTAACGTTTCAGAAGACCCCCCTCCCCTAAATTCGTTACGTAATACTTGAGCACTCCCTTTTGAATAGTAATGGTATCAGTGTAAAAAGAACAATGAGTGGGCTAGGCCCGCCTGGCGTTTGAGCCACGCAAAAGAAGCTAGATTCTTGGGCCCGGGGGGGTTTGGTATGATGCCCCTTCCACCCTGTAAAAGGTGAACAATTGTGCAATGGTTTTATAAAAGAAAAAAACAAAAAAAAGCATTTGTGCAACAAAAAAAGCTTGCACAGCAGGCTATAAGATTTATTATCACTGTGATTTTCATTAATCAAAAGTTATTGCACAATGGGAATTTACAAAAACAGTTTAAGTTGATCTCGCATTCCTTTGAAACTCCGTACTGCGGCCAGCTCAAGGACAATTTGTTACGAGTTACCACAGACGTACGGTCTAGTATTTTTTTTGACCCGATGTATTTGCGAATGACATCACGGTTCAAATATGACTCATGCCACTCAAACGAATGAATATGTGGGTATATTTTGTTCTAGTCCGTTATTCCGTCTGACACCTACAGCATTGGCAGTATATTGAAGAAAACAGTCCAGTCTAAACCTAGGAATGACGTGGCTGTCAAGATTTTCTTGTCCATATTTCGTGGTTATTCGAGAAAGAAACATGCTTACGAATATTTTGTCTTCCAAGAAAATACGATTCGTTTTTATTTGTAAGCTGTATAATTAATATTATTTAGATGAAGTACTGGGAATCAACTAGTCATCAATAATTAAGTCATTAATCAATATTTAATCGACTTCGTAGTTAAAACTTTAAATAACGCAATTGCAAGCGAGAGCTGATTCAAAAATCGTTTTATGCCAGTCCCATATGAATATGGAATATACATTTTATTATTGTATTCGAAATAACTGAAGGTAAACAAAATATCATAAAATTTTGGAAAATAATAGTTGATCCTTACATTTGGTCAAGTTAAGCGAACATTAGAAAGTAAATAGCTGTTTGCGATTTTAAGTTTTGACTTACGAGCAACTAGTTATGGTCGCGATCTCAAAAAAAAAACTCACAGAAATGTCTAAATTTTCTCGAGTTAAGTGAACATTAACAAAGAAAAAGATTTCAAGTTTTGGGTTACACCTACTTGTATAACCAACTAGCTGTACCCAGCATGCGTTGCAATGCACTTTTTACTACCCACCTACCCTATCCGACCTACCTACCCTATCCTACCTACCCTACCCTACGCTACCTACCTACCTACTCTACCCTACCCTACCTACCTACTCTACCCTACCCTACCCTACCCTTACTACCTACCCTACCCTACCTACCTACCCTACCCTACCTACCTACCCTACCCTACCCTACCTACCTACCCTACCCTACCTACCTACCCTACCCTACCTACCTACCCTACCCTACCTACCTACCTACCTTACCCTACCTACCTACCCTACCCTACCTACCTACCCTACCTACCTACCCTACCCTACCTACCTACCCTACCCTACCTACCTACCCTACCCTACCTACCTACCCTACCCTACCCTACCTACCTACCCTACCCTACCTACCTACCCTACCCTACCCTACCTACCTACCCTACCCTACCTACCTACCCTACCCTACCGTATCCTATGTCCGTCTCCTGGTTCTAAGCTACCTCCCTGCCAATTTTCAGCTAAATCGGTTCAGCCGTTCTTGAGTTATAAGTGAAGTAACTAACACGACTTTCTTTTATATATATAGATATAAATGTTTCATACGAAAGGTGAGCTGATAGACTGTCACAGAAATCCTTGTAAAAAACCTCAATAACACTAGCTGACCTCGAACAGACATAACAATGCCAGAGACTTGGGAAGAAACAATTTCAAAAATCCTTGATACCAACTGACCTTCGACATAAAACTTTTACTCAACAGAACGGGGGCAACAAATATTTGAGAAACAGTGAGCCAAGCTCGAATGTGCGTTTGAAATTGAAAACTTGTTTCGCTCCTTTTTTTACGGATGGGAAATCATCAAAAAATTATTTGTAGTTGTTGTCGCTCTGGGCGGAGCGGAAGGGAGTGTCAGACTTGTACTGACTAAAACCCATCCATGTTCCTTCTTAGCCCTTCGTGTTCCAGGTCCACGGTATCTCTTTCGAACAGTGCCGCATCCCTGGCACCTGCCATCGGCCCTCTCGGACCCCTTTTGCTGACATCTCCTTGAGGCGTGCGTGGAACACGAACGCGCCGTCGACACAGCCTGTCGTCACAAGACGGACGGAGGGTGAGCTAGCCCACTACTCACCGTCCACAGGCCCGCGCCTACGGTAGGTCCTGACGCCCGGGGCGTCTCCCGCGGCGGCTGGGACTTGAGGCTCTCCCCTCTCACGTTCCAACTCTTTTTGCACCTTATATTTTCTTAGTTCGACTACAGTACAGTGGACTGCTTCGTTGATCAAGTAGTCACAAGTGCGTCTGCTGAGCTTGAGGTCCTGAGTTCGATTCTCAGTTCGGGCAATGTGTTATTGGGTTTTTTCAGGAATTTATCAGTAGCAGCCACGGAGTCTGGATTTGTGCCTGGTTGATGGCAATAGGCTCGCCCCTATTACATGGGGCATTAATATAACTGGCGAAATGTGGGTGTACTATAAGGTACAAGAATGCCTAACCCTTCGTTGATTACAGGCGTGATGTTCTGTTATAAATCTGCTTCGCGGGTCATGCAAGTGTTAAGAAGATCGTAATCTGCCTAGACTTTTCCCAAACTATCTTGGGGTTGGCTTCCAGTCTAACCAGATGCAGCTGAGTACCAGTATTTTACTTGAAACGACTGCCTATCTGACCTCCACAACCCAGTATCTGGGTAATACGATACTCCTTAGTAAGACACGATGTCAGACTTTTGTCTTCTGACTACTCGTAACGACTGTCGAAGATCTACAAATGACAGCCGGGAACAACGTGCTACGGCTTAACGTGTTTTCCGAGGCACGGAGGAAACTCGGTATGTAATTATGGTCACCCATCCACGGACCAACCTCGGCAAGCACGGCTTAACCTTAAAGATCGACCTCTGCGGCTGTTATTATTTAGCCACGAGTGTTAAGAAGATGTATCTCGAAAATTACCAACTTAGAAGAAAGCTGCCACACTTCGACCGACCTGAGAATCAAACTAAGGACCTCATTCTCAGCAGTTACGACTCCTACCACTAGACCAACGATGCAGACACAATAGGGATGAAGACTGGGTAAAGAAAACGAAATTCTATTTTGTCCGTCAGACAGGTACCTAATACAAAAATATTAGACACATATTTTTTGTTTTATCAAAATATCAAAAAAATACTTAGTTAAAACTCATTAAAGTTGGAGAGTGGGGGCTCACTACTTCACAAGTAGGTATAAAAATTATCTACAAGTGACGTCATGCGCCATTTCAACTCAATATATCTACGTAATTTTATGACCACGTGAAAAAAAGAAATTTACAATAATCTACCCGACAGAAAAGAAAAAAAAAATAGTGATCATCCCCTATTGTTGAACAGAAACTTTCTTTTGAGCTTGAAACTTTCTTTTGTTTCATGTGATAGAAGTTAGAAATGTTAACGGTCGGGAAAATGTAAAAAAAAATGTATTTTTGTATTTAACATTCGTTAGAAACTTATTCCTCACCTAACTGTCTACCCCGTCAACAAAGACAGGCGTGATAATACGAATGCAAATAAAAATTCAGCTCATTCACATCTTACGTGATCACACCCATTTTTCCACCGGCCCTCGTTATGTCGTATTATCTTATTACATTAGGGCGCGTACGTGAAAGCAAGGTGGAGTGTTCACAACGGTCGAGTAAGTGAGCCAGTAAGTAGCAAAACTACTCCGGAAATTTCACACAAACTTCTTAATCAAGTACAAAAAATACTGATAGCGTTTTACCATCTCAATATTATACTATTGGAATTTCAACTGTCGATTCAGCACCGATGGTTGCAATTCCAAAGTACAGCATTATTTGGACATTCAATTGTTTATAACTTAGTGTTAGTGAAAGCGGCCATTACTGTAAATCACGCTCTTGAATCACGTTCACGCCTTTTTTCCATGGCGGTAGGCAGAAACCACAGAACGCCACCTACCACGATCTTAAATACAAGGAGTATTTTGCCTCGTCCTCGTCCATACATCTGGTCATACACGCACATGTTTATGGCAGAGCCTTTATAATACAAGGTGTTGTTTTGCATCCTTGTCAAATTCAAGGAGGTTACGATGCTAATGATTCTCGTTCCGAATCAATAATAAAATGGGTATGGTTTGTTTTTTCTTTTACGGAAATCAGTATGTGTGAACCACTCGTGTTTTAAACGCAGGCCGTCTGATTTTCGCTCTATAACCGCGCACAAATACAAACAATCTCAAACGTTTATTCGATAATTTCTTATACCCTAAACCATGTTAAGGGGGTTATTCTGAAATACTGACAAACATAAACAACCAAAAAAATCAGGGTTTATTAATAATTAACTAGGTATCATAATTTTAATTAGTTATTTAGGTCTTGTGTGCCAACCTCCTAAATTTTGACGAGGATGCAAAACAACACCTTGTATAAAAAAACTGCTTCGTTTAAGCAAAGACCAACAAGAAAACTCTTGTTTCTAACACTTCCCGACAAAGATGGAGCCAGTCTAACCGAATGCAGCTGAATTACAGTACTATACCAGGAAAGACTATTCCTGAACTCCACCCAGCACCCAGTTACTATTAGCACACCTAGGTTAATAATTATACCCTTTGTACAAGATACGATACGTGTGTACGGTGCGTGTATTGACCCTATGTTTACCCTTTCTGATACAATAGAATTTGATAATTGGCAATGACGATTTTTAACATTCTAACACAAATACTTGTTTAGGTGCATACGCCAGCACATCAAGGTACAAAAATCTGTCAAACTTCTTTAATTGATTTTCAACTTTATCGTTAAAGGAATAGGTTTAAGGTTGATTGTGTTGGGAAAATTTGACAGTTTCGGGTAGCTTGATTTGCTTTGTTATAGACTCTATCAAACTAAACGCTCCACAAAGCTGTACCTCCTACATTCTACGTCATGTTGTTAGAAAGTATTGCAGTCCATACTTATAGTGATGAAAACGCAACTTGTTTCATAAGTTCTGTGTTCGCTGGAGAATATGAAACATGGAGCGGTACGTTGACTGAATACATGATACAGTTTGTATGGAGACAAATTGAGTAATGCACAAATTGCATTCCGTTATTTTATTTTTCTTTTCATATCGTCGGTAACATGTAGTACGTGAACGAAGCAAAAGGAGTAGTTGTTAGAATCGTAGTAGTTTTCGTTCTGTAGTTTCGGCCTTCAACTTTTGATAAAAAGGCGGGAGTTTATGTAGTATTTTTAAATATTATAATAATAAAATAATTTTTTTCATAATAGTAACTTTTAGTATAAGATATGTCAAAGTAGTCTTTGGTTTACCATTTATTAAAATAAATGTCAGTCTGAGAATTGCACCCAAGCGTTTTAATAAATCACCGGCAGTGTGCAATCCTTTTTTTTTTTTTGCGGATGGGAAATCATCAAATGACTTCTCCCGCTCAGGGCGGAGCGGGAGGGAGTGTCAGACTTGTACTGACTAATACCCACCCATGTTCCTTCTTCGCCCTTTGTGTTCCAGGGCCGCGGTATCTCTTTCTAACAACCCGCAGCCTCGAACAACCCGCAGCCAGTGTGCAATCCTGACTTCAGTTTTTTCCTACAGCTACGGAACCCTAAAAAGAGACAATAGTTTTCTTTAATTCCTTTTACTATATTTCTTATAAGTCGATTACTTGATTGCCAAATCTTACATTTTCAGTGTCAACTTGTTATTGTGTCCTCTCTTAAATAAACAGACTTTGACTAAGTTATCACTAGATTCATGTCGAACTACCGTGATGTCGATCTTCAGTTTGTCGCACAAGCGTGCATTCGACCTATAGTGAGTCAAAGTGCAGTTTTGTCACACAAACGTTAATCGTGCTTCCGTGTGTCAACCTCACGTTATACAGTCTTAATAAGTACCTATGCTATAGGTTCGTCCGTTCGACTACTTCATAACTGATATACAAGTTGGACGACGCTAAAACGGTTACCATATATTAAAACAAACAATTAAACAATATTTATTCATTCAAGATTAAAACCTATTTTATATTAAAAAAAAACCTTAAATTGGATTAAGTAAGAGGTAATCGACTTATTGTCGGGCCTACGCTGTCCTCCCATACTTAAGTACTAACGCTGTAACTTCAAATATTGTAAAACCAAATGATTTTAAAAGAGTAACCATGGAGTTTCTTGCCGGTTCTTCTCCATAGGAAACGACCAACCCGAACCGTGCACCTTTTGTTGACGTTTTATAAGTGCCCATGTAGGCCTATGTAAAATAAAATATTTTGATTTTGATTTTGAGGTAAAGATACAAAACATGTGCAACTGGTCTTAAACTAGGAAGATTCCTGTGCTATGAGCACTAGTTGCTTTCGTCACCACCGTGTTCGAGAAACCTTCAAAACATCATTCTGGCGATTATTAAAAAAGTTCTGTTTCCTACAAAACTGATCTCGGTCAATATGTAGGGAAAACGGATTTACAAAAAAAAACGATGAACAATTTCTATGTGGGGGGCTCAGAATGATGTACTTACTGCAAACGTGGTAACCCGTTTTAGTGTCGGTGTTCCTGGCTTGCGTTTGGCTGAAACTCAAACCAAACTAAACCGTTTCACCTGACTTCTGATATAAAGCCTTCATTCAACCTCGTACCGTTATATGAAAGTCCCTTAAAATAGTTGTTGGTATCATCATCAGCCTATAATGTTCCCACTGCTGGGACACAGCCCACTTCTCTATGAGAGGGAGTGGGCTGTAATCCACCACGCGGGCCCAGTGCGGGTTGGTAGATGTCACATGTCTTCGAATTTTTAGTTCTAGGATGTGCAGGTTTCCTCACGATGTTTTCCTTCACCGTTTTTAGGGCGGCGGTAAATTACACAAAGTAATGCGCCTGCCTGGGTTCGAACCCACGGCTTACTGCTCGTAAGTCAGGGCTGCCACAACTGGGCCACCGCTGCTCTCGCTGTTGTTGGTATAAATATAAGCAATCCCGTTGTTATTACCGCTGCATATGCATTAATACCTGTCGCGAATGTTTCCGACGGTACGCAGGAAGCTTACATCTGGGCCAGCGGGCAGCCCCCGCTGGCCCATATGTAAGCTTCCTTTCCTTACTTAGGGCTCGTTTACGTCGGTATAGGACAGGGGTGGCGAACCTTTATGGATCAACGTGCCATTTTTTCTAAAGAAATGTTTGATGAGGCCATAGATATACCGCCAAATAATTTTGACTTCGAAAGTCTTTATTTACTAAAAAAAAATAACTTTTGGCACTGTGTAGTATTAAAGGTTTCTGTTATACGTGTAACTTAAATGAAAGTAACATTAGAATGACTTGGTTAATATTAATGGCGTGTCCAAAATATTATGTCGTGTGCCACCAATGGCACGCGTGCCATGGGTTCGCCATCCCTAGTAGGTATAGGATAACAGGATTAATAATACATTCTCTAACAGAATACGGTCACCCAACTTCAATTTAGGTCGGCGGTCTTAATCTTTGAATATTTAATTCCTTGGATGAATAAAAGTTAAGAAATTGGAGTACTAATCTAAAGTTTTTTAAATTGATAACGCGAGACAAGACTACCACGAAGACGCTTGCACGATGGTATTATTTTACATGGAGCGGCAGCCTATCTGACCTCCATAACCAAGTTAGTACTGGGTAATACGATACCCCTTGGTAAGACTGGTTGTCAGACTTTCGGGCCACTGACTACTAGCTAATTAGGTTTGACTCGCTATCACTTTTAACATCTCATGAATTATAAAACACTCATTTAACTTAGGCTTTTAACTTCTGTCAAGAATTTAGTATATTCATTTATTATTTATATTGAAAACACTGATAGAGGTGGAAAGTGCAATTTATCAATAGAAACTTTGATTAAATTCAAGTATTCAATCATTATGATAAAAGAAACTTTAGACGGTATATTTTTCATTCAACAATATAAAAATTTAGCTTTTTGTTGAAGAAGAATGACCTGGTGCAACAATAAATAAATAGTACAATGGGCTGCTGTCCCACCTCAAATTCTCAAGTGATTTCTGTCAGATAACTGTTATTGTGTTCATCGTGTATTCGAACCCACGACCTTTGAATACAAGTCGAGTTCTACTGGATCACAATTTCTCCACACAGACACTTTCAAAATCAAAATCAAAATAGCTTTATTAATTCCATGCATAATTACAATAATTAAACTAAAGTAAACAGTAAGTTATCAAAAACCTAATTGAAAATAATCAATGTTACATCATCATAAAAAAAAAAAAAAAGTTAAATAAAAATACTAATAAAACAAAAACCATTTCTACATGCCTTAGATAATAAATTAGAGTAAATTAAATAATATAATTCAAATTGTTGGAAATTGATTACTAGTTAGGTACCTACATTGAAAATAAATAGTTAATTACTATGCATGGACCCTTCTAGGGTAAAAGCCTCCTCCAAAGAGTGCCAAATGTCCCTGTCTTTCGCTCTCTCAATCCAATTTTTGCCTGCAATTGCCTTTATTTCATCTTGCCACCTGGAGCATGGTCGACCTCTGCATCTGGTTCCCTGTGGTCCCTTCCATGTTGTAATTGCTAATGTCCATCTATCGTCGTTGAACCTTGCTACATGGCCAGCCCATTTTAGTCTCTGGGCGAAGATTATTACGTCAGATACCTTGGTTCTATTTCTTATGTCAGCGGCTTTAATTCTGTCTTTCAGGCTGATTCCCAGACAGCTTCTCTCCATTGCTCTCTGTGTAGCTTGAATTTTCATTTTTGCTTTGGTATCGAAAGTCCATGTTTGGCAGCCGTAGGTTAGACATGGTAGATATCGCTGATATCGCTGAATCCATAACAGTTTTCTTCAGTTCCATTGGGAGTTGAGATTTTAGTATCTCTTTATGGGCCCAAAATTTCTTCCACGTTGAGGCTATACGTCTGTCTATTTCTTCTATGTTTCTTCTGGTTTTGAATGATAATTGTTTCCCTAGATAGACATATTCCTGAACATATTCCAATTGCTCATTCCCTATTAAAATGGGTATCATTTTGTCGTTAGTCATGATTTTCGTTTTACTGAAGTTCATCTCCAACCCTACACGGTTGCTTGCAGCCTGTAGATCGTTTATCATGATGTTTAATTTTTCAGGATTATCTGATAACAGGACAATATCATCTGCAAACCTTAAATTACTCATTTACCTCCCATTTATGTCGATTCCTTGTGTTGACCAAGGCAGATCCTTCATAATATTCTGCAGAACCGCTATAAATAGTTTAGGGGATATTGGGTCACCTTGTCTTACCCCTCTATTCACACAGACACTTTAGTTGGGGTTAAATAATATATATCATCACCACTGCTTTCAAAACGGTGAAAGTACATACCGTGAGGACAAGCATGACCCATCAAAGCGTCCCACGGCCTGAAGGTTTACACCTTAAATATAGTAGATAAGAAGTTTTAATAAAAGAAGACTTTATTTTGATTTAATGAAAGGCAGAACTAACACCAAAATCTGAATCGCGCTATTAAAGTTATCCGCGGCTCAATGGGCAAAGAGAGCAGCGGTGGCCCTGTGGTGGCAGCCCCGACTTACGAGCTACTGCTCGCAAATCGGGGCCGTGGGTTCGAACCCAGGCAGGCGCATTACGTTGTGTAATTTATTTCATCACCGCTGCTCTAAAAAAAAATGTGAAGGAAAACATCGTGAGGAAACCGGCATGTCCTAGAACTAAAAAAATCGTACAACCCACTCCCTTTCTCATAGGGAGGATGCTTGTGTCCCAGCAATGGGAACATTATAGGCTGATGATGATGATGATGAATAGGCAAAAACCTGACAAAAACTGCTGTAGGGCAGTAAGTAGCTCACCAGACACAACACCTGTCTGTCTGGTCGGAGGATCTTTACATTTTGTTCTTCATACCTCTAAAAGCACGACGAATAGTTTATGTATCCTAATGGCAAACGGTTGTATTAACCGTAGAACAAAGATTGACAGCTGCTATGGTCATGCGCGCAGGTTTGATGATTTTCAGCCTCCCGAACAAGCCGGATTCCGAAAAGGTTTTAGCACCGTAAACCATATACATACGCTGCGACAGGTTATACAGAAGACCGAAGAGTACAACCTGCCTCTCTGTTTAGCGTTTGTGGACTACGAGAAAGCCTTCGATTCGATCGAGACTTGGGCTGTACTGCAGTCTCTCCAACGGTGCCAAATTGATTATCGGTACATCGAGGTGTTGAAGTGTTTGTACAAAAACGCCACCATGTCAGTCCGACTTCAGGACCAGACCTCGGAACCTATCCCTCTGCAGCGAGTTGTGAGACAAGGAGACGTCATATCTCCGAAACTGTTCACCGCTGCACTGGAAGATGTCTTCAAGGTTCTGGACTGGAGAGGGCTAGGCATCAACGTTAATGGCGAGTACATCTCTCACCTTCGATTTGCCGACGATATAGTGGTCATGGCTGAGACCATGGAGGACCTCAGTACAATGCTCGATGACCTCAGTAGAGTTTCCGAAAGAGTGGGTCTTAAAATGAACATGGACAAAACCAAGGTCATGTTGAATGCCCATGTAACACCCACTCCTATCAAGATCGGAGACCTACTATCGAAGTTGTAGACGATTATGTCTACCTGGGACAAACGGTCCAGTTGGGTAGGTCTAACTTCGAGAAAGAGGTCAATCGTCGAATCCGACTCGGCTGGGCATGGTTCGGAAAGCTGCGTGGTATCTTCTCGTCCAACTTACCGCAGTGCCTCAAGACGAAAGTCTATGACCAGTGTGTGCTGCCAGTGATTACATACGGGACCGAAACGTGGTCGCTCACAATGGGCCTCATCAGAAGGCTCAAAGTCACCCAAAGGGCAATGGAGAGAGCTATGCTCGGAGTTTCCTTGCGTGATCAAATCAGAAATGAGGACATCCGCAAGAGAACCAAGGTTACCGACGTAGCCCGAAGAATTGCCAAACTTAAGTGGCAGTGGGCAGGGCACATTGCTCGCAGAACAGATGGCCGATGGGGCCGAAAAGTTCTGGAATGGCGACCGCGAACCGGGAGACGATGCGTTGGAAGGCCTCCCACTAGGTGGACCGATGACCTGGTGAAGGTTGCGGGGATCCGCTGGATGCGCGTCGCACGGGACCGGTCAATCTGACGACACTTGGGGGAGGCCTATGTCCAGCAGTGGACGTCTTTCGGCTGAAATGATGATGGTCATGCAGCTCTGGAGCACATTCTTTTAAGGGTTTCACATTAACACATGGCAACACTGGCAACACATTAAGCCAAACATTTCCTACAAGTTTCGCCTACAGTGAGAGATGCACATAAACTGGTCTTTAAAACATGATTTGTCGTCGTGTGTACCCAAGGTTTATCAAGACAACGGGACCCAACTAAGACTTCGCTATCTGCCCATTTACGCTTACCACAGGGCCGCATCTTTAGTAATGGGCCAGCTCACCGTCCGTCTGTCTTATGACGACTGGCCGTGTCGACGGCACGTTCGTGTTCCACGCGCGCCACAAGGGGATGTCAGCAAATCGGAAGGGGTCCGAGAGGGCCGATGCCTGCCAGGGCTGCGGGACTGTTCGAAAGAGATACCGTGGCCCTGAAGGGCTAAGAAGGAACATGGATGGGTTTTAGTCAATATAAGTCTGACACTCCCTCCCGCTTCGCCCAGAGCGGGGGGGGGGGGGGAACATTTGATGATTTCCCATCCGTAAAAAAAAAGGCCGCATCTTTTTTTTTTAGAACTTCACGTAAAATCTACCCACTATGACTGGTCCCTTACTTCCCGGCCGAGCCACACCGAACGTATGCACTCGGCTCACTACTGCCTTCATTTATTATCACAGCGTTCGTAAGGCAGCTTTAAATTGTACATTCTACATTGCGCTATGATTTTGTAGCTACTTGTGGAATTTGTTGTGATGACGTGCAGTGGAATGTAATGGTTGTTTGTTTTTATACAAGCTTTTGTTTATCTTGCTACGTTTGTTTAGGACAAATCTTGCAAATAAATTTTAAAACAGTCATCCCCAACCGATTGAGCTGAAATTTAGCATGCACGTTTAGTTTGGATGACAATGCACGGTTAGCTAAATTCTAAATCCAATAGTGTTGAATCTCAAAGATGGCGGACGGCTCCGTATCGAATGACGACATAGCAATAGAAACTCGTTTTTAGAAATGTTTTTAAACTAGAAGCTTGTGTTTAATAAGATAAGACAGACTAGTCGTGATTTCGTGACGATGCAGCCACTCGATATTAATAAACCCTCAAAATATAAAGGGTGTAAATCAACCTTTGATTAAGCCGTAAGGCGTTTATTCTCCCTGTCATGGCGATATTTTTTTTGTTCTAGTCCATTCCTGGGAACCTTCTAGTTACGGAGATATTGGAGGTCAAAGTTCCAACTTTTTAACAAGTTTGAAAATAACACCCCTCTTTTTTGGTCGGGGGTTAAAAAAAATAAACCTACTAGTTTTTAAGGTTAGCATATTTCTTTAAATGCCTTCAAGACCGGTTTAGTAGTTATTGTATCCATCAGTACAATGTTTTGAGTGCGTTACATTGAGTTTTAGCGTGATTTTTCACCTTAAAAAAAGTCGTTTCCCAGCAATTTTTATGAAAATTACCCTATGTAAAAAACTCCAATGCCTTCTCAATATTTAAATCAATTGTGCGACATAAAATGCAGAACCACTTTGATGAAAAAGAGTTTTTTTGGAATGGCTTCAAAAGTTTATAATAAAATACCCGATAGTATAAGAACATTGCCCCTATTAAATTTAAGAAAACTCTCTCCTCTCTATTAAGAGAAAAATGTTATTACTTATACTGTTCCAGATTTTATAAATGATAATTTTTAGTTTATGCTTCGTTTTGTCTTTATAGTTTGTTTTATTTAGTGTTTTTAAGTATTAGTTTTTTAATTACATTTTATTTAAAATTTGTATGACTTTGCGGCAAAACATAGCGCTCAAATATGTTAACCTAACACTTTTATGTAAATATCTATGTTTAATAAATAAAGATTCTGATTCAATAATTTTTGCGTAGGGTAACTTAGGTTGATGTACAGAATGCTTGGTTGCCGGCTTCCTGAAAGGTTTGTTTAAAAAAAGGTCTTTTTCTTTAGTTATCAAAAGTCCAAGAATACCAATTTCACAGAAAACTTAGTTGTGTTATATTTACAAAACATTGTCAGAATCAATGAAAGTCACATGAAATAAAACACATTTCATTTCGGATAACAATTTCGGGATATCAAAACATTCTTTGTTGCCAGTTTTAAATTATTATTTCAGGTTCCATTAAAGGTAACAAAAGAGATTTTTCTCCTTTTGTAATGAAATGAGCAAACCTTCTAGCCGAATGAATTTTAGAGATTAGAATCATAATCGATGAAATACGTCGCATGATATTTTGTTGAAAATAAAGTGGCTCTTAATAAATGTGGTTTGTTAACGGCAATTTTCGGTTTGAAATTGGTTCTTTTGATAGTGTAATGTTGTGTCAGTTGAGGAAACAATATGGCATAAAGACTATTTTTAGTCTAGTGGTCGCAATTGTGTAATTTATTTCATCACTGCTGCTCTTAAAAATGGTGAAGGAAAACATCGTGAGGAAACCGGCACGTCCTAGAACTAAAAAATCGAAGACATGTGACATCTACCAACCCGCACTGGGCCAGCATGGTGGATTACAGCTCACTCCCTCTCATAGAGAGGAGGCCTGTGTCCCAGCTGTGGGAACATTATAGGCTGATGATGATGATGATGGTCGCAATCGCGACTGCTGAGCACGAGGTTCTGGGTTCGATTCTCGAGTCAGGCAAAGTGTTATCAGGTTTTTCCATAAGGAATTTCTCATTAGCAGAGTCTGTATTCGTGACTGGATGATGGCAATAGGCTCGCCCCCTATTATATGGGACTTTAAATTTAACTGGCGAAATGTGGGTGTCCTTTCGGCTTGCTTGTCGTCGTCAAAGGAAGCCAGCCTCACTATCGGCTCCTACATCGGAGAGATCAAACCGGCCGCGATGTTCGGCCGAGTCATGTGACGTCATACGGTCCACTGCACTTGGGGGTTAGGGGCAGAAGTATTATTACAGCTAGGTGTTGGGTTTATACACCAAAGATATGATGGTTAGATGTGTACCTGCCGTAAATATAGGGTACACACATTTGGGTTATTAAACGTCGACATCTTACGAATGTGATGGCACCTTTATTCGCAGTGTATAGTAAGTGTGTATTTTTTTCAGTTTCCATTAAAATAAATATTTTACTACTTAGGGTCTGCCTGCAGTGGTCTGCATTCATACTATAGTCGGAACTCCTTAATTGATAATTAAGTAACACTATTATTATTATTTTATTATTATTATTTTAGTAACACTTATACCAAATAATAAAATATGAGTCGTGATGCAGCTCTCAGAATAAACATACAAGGTGTTGTTTTGCATCCTCGTCACAATTCAGGAGGATGTCACAAAAGACATAAATAATTAATTAAATGACGGTACCTAGTTAATTATTAATAAACGCTGAATTTTATGGGTTGTTTTAGTTTGTCAGTATATCAGAATAATCCCCTTTAAGTGATTTAGTGAATAAGAAATTATCGGATAAACGTTTGAAATTGTTTGTATGTGTGAAAGCGCGGTTATAGGGCGAGAATCAGACGGGCAGCGTTTAAAACACGGGTGGTTCACACTTACCAATTTGCCAAAATAACAAAAACCTCCTTGAATATGACGCGAATGCAAAACAACACCTTGTATAAATCATAGGTAAGGGCATTAGCTGCTACGAATATTAGAGGCATCTGGTGCTACAGTTATTACTAGCTCAGAGGCTCTGGTCCCTATGGACTTGAGAACAAGTCTAAGCTAAGTTCTGAAAAGGTTAAGTTCATTTCAATTCTTTCTAAAATAATTTGCCTCACAATACTTCAAGGATTCCGTAACATGTTACAATTTAGCTATCGTCTACGAATAAATTTCGTAGTAGCATCTGCTACGAAAACTCGTAGAGGTCTAAGCTACGAATAATCGTAGCAGTCGTTGCGTTTGTACTATGAATGACAGTTTCTGCCTGCATCTTTACGTAAGTGCTAGCTGTAATTCATTTTTTTTTAATAACTGTTGCTCGCGAGCTCTGTCCGCGTGTAATTATTGTATAATATTATTTCCCTATTTGAATCGGACTTTATTAACAATTTCAAAGCCTTTAATGTTTTTGCTCGGACCATGACCCTTTTTAAAAAAAAAAGTAGGCTACGTTACTATTATATTAGCCAAAAGAAACATATAGACATTTATTTTACTTGTTTTACTATATTTAATATACTTTCATATGCATTCAGTAAAAAGCTGTTATTTTGAAATACAAACAGTCACCTAATTTTCATTTATTTGTATAGATGAGTGGAGAAAAGGGGCCAGAAATTGCACAAAACAGAGCGGTTTGGGGAGCCCATTGCCTAGAAGTGGTACACAGTAGCAAGAAGCAAAAAAGACGTATAGATTAGTTCTAGTCTAATTAATTTGTTCATAAGTCTATTTTGTCCAGAAAATCTGCCATCATCGGTCCTCGTCAGACATAACCAAATGGCCAGGCTACTGTCATTCCAACCTAACTCAAATGACGGGATTGTTTCTAAACTTAGTAATAGTTACAATTAAGTTCCATCTGTAACTTAAATTTGTGTGTTGAAGGATTATACTCAGTAAGGTCTGTGGCTGGTTTGGACAGCACCCAGTCTCTTGACCGATTTCAAACAATTGAATTTTGTTTCGTTAAAAGTTTATTTGACATTTAGCTGTGGAATATCTATCCCGCCTTAAACACCGAAGGGTTAGGCAGAGATGTGCCTATTAGTCACCCACATTTTACGCCAGTTACGTTTTAAGTACTATAAAAGTCCTGAGAACGTTTTAGGGTGTGCTAAAGTGTTCATGATTAGTACTATGATGGTGTTGTAAACGTTTACAGAACCCCAAAAAGGCCCTAGTTTTATCACTGATTTATTCTATAATCATTATATAAAGGTTCTTACAGTGATAAATCAGCTCTATAGTTGAAATGTTGCAACGTTTATGTCACAAATTTGCACTATAAAATTAACCAAAACATGTGTATTGCACCGTAAATGATTACAGTAACAACACAATGATCAACAGCCTACAGTAGACTAAAATATTTATGTAATAAAGTGTGCCCTCAAAAACGGTGAAGGAAAACATCGCGAGGAAACCGGCATGTCCTAGAACTAAAAATTCGAAGACATGTGACAACTACCAACCCGCACTGACCCCGCGTGGTAGATTACAGACCACTCCCTCTCATAGAGAGGAGGCCTGTGTCCCAGCAGTGGGAACAATATAGGCTGATTATGATGATGATGAAAGTGTTAAAAATTGATAGTTAGGAAACGATGGATGGAATGTGTGATGAATGATATGAAAGAAAAATAAATAAATGATAGCGTGACGGTTGACGGAGAAGAATAGAAGAAAAAAACGTGTTGCCTCAACCCTAAGTCACATGGGGTAAGGGCAGGAAGATGTTAAAACTTGATAGTTCCCCATCTGCCTAGCCTTCCTAAACTATCTTGGGGTCGGCTTCCAGTCTAACCGGATGCAGCTGAGTACCAGTACTTTACATGAAGCGACTGTCTATCTGATCGCCAGAACCCAGTAACCTGGGTAATATGATACCCCTTAGTAAGACTGGATGTAAGATTTTCGGCTTCTGACTACTCGTTACAACTGTCAAAGATCTACAGATGACAGCCGGTACCAACGGCTTAACGTGCTTTCCGAGGCACGGAGGAAACTCGGCATGTAATTATGGTCACCCATCCACGGACGAACCTCGGCAAGCACGGCTTAACCTTAAAGATCGACCCGTGGGGCTGTTTTTATTTAGCTTCGAGCTCCTCTAAAAACTTGATAGTTTTTTGTATGATATTAGCTCCTTCACAATCAAATGGCAGCACGAACCACAGCAGGCACCTCCTTAAATATATCTATCTATATCCTTTATTATGACAACAATGTTTCTGTAAGCATTCATTTCTAAACATCTTGTCCAACTGGGTTTCCCGTGCCTTCGGTATTACGATGTCTACCTACCTTACATTTCAAGTGCATTGTTTAGCAAACAATGTCGGCGACGTAGCATATGTAAACTTACACTACAGAGGCCCTAGCACGAATACACGGCGTAAATGTAACGTGAATTCTGAATCGAAAATAAAATTACTATTCTTTAGCATTTTGCTTTGCGGCAGGTTTAGTTGGTATCAACCATACTTGACAAGTCAGAGATCAACCATGTTTTTGTATTATGTGCGAGGCCAGTATTTTTCGATCCTCATATAAATAGAATTTAAGTTAGCTTAGTCCGCTTGTTTGCGCTAGGCTGGTGATTCCAGTACGGTATCTTCATCGTCGGCTCGTTGCCAAGTACTGGAAAATTCTTGATTGTACTGCCACGCACTCACTATTAAAGTTCTAGATTCATGTGACTCAGCTTGGAAACAATACAGGTTTTGTTATGTTGCCAACATTAGGGATTTCACATAATTCCTTGCAATTTGATATTATTCTGCACGCGTAGCATGACCACAGTAGGAACAAGCTTTGTCTACGGAAGAATCGACATAATGACAGATAGACAATGACAATGTGTCAGTTTGTCGGTTCTTCCGTAGACGTAGCCCGTTTCTACGGCGGTCATGCTACGCGTGCTGCAGTAGCAACCACGTACCGGTGGACACAGCGTTGTTGTAACTTGCAAAAGTTATGAAGATGACAAGAAGGCTGCTGGAATTAGACGAATGCTAGGTTAGGCTTCACACATTTTTGTCTATTTGTCAAACTGGTCTATGTGGCGATGGTTTTTTCTGCTTCTATCATATAGCTTAGCTGTTGTGTTAAGCAATGAAGGTGGTAGAGGGGATTCCGCAACCGTTCTCCTACGACCGGTTCATCATTGGACTTTTCGTCGACAGGACGATTCATTTATTTCCGTTTCCCCAGCAGGGTCTTTCACCTATGGACATTTCGCCGACAGAACCTTTCATATGCGTCACTTTCGACGACAGCCCTTTCCAGCTACAAAATGTTTCACCGACACGACGATAAACCTATGACTCTTTTAACTACAGGCCTTTCCATCTACGACGGAGAATTCACCGTCAATCTTTAGACAAGCGATATTAAAAAAATGCACATATACATATATCTATAGCTTACTGAGTCTTTACTAACGGCCGGTCGGCCGAACTCAAAGATATGTCTATCACATACTGGAGATAGAAAAAGAAATGAAACAGAAAACCTATATAATTTTTAAATTATTTCATTTGTATCTCCAGTATGCCAAAGCTGGTGATAGCATGCAGCAGCAGTGCTACACGAACCATTTGGAGTCAGTTTTGACCCGTTCATATAAATAAACAAAACATACAATAAACAATATTTTGTTTTTTACTTTAAACACCTCCACGACCTCCGTACTATCCAATCCGTCCATCAGCACAATGTTTTGAGTGCGTTACATTGAGTTCTACCACAAAACATGATTTTACACTCCCCAAAAAAATGTTTTCCAGCAATAATTTTTGCATAAAGTTACTTAGTTTCATGTGCAGAATGCTTGGTTCACGGCTTCGTGATGAGGTGATTTACACGGTGTAGATATAATGTATATGTGCATTTTTGTAATATCACTTGTCTCAAGATTGACGGCGAATTTTCCGTCGTAGATGGAAAGGCCTGTAGTTAAAAGAGTCATAGGTTTATCGTCGTGTCGGCGAAACATTTTGTAGCTGGAAAGGGCTGTCGTCGAAAGTGACGCATATGAAAGGTTCTGTCGGCGAAATGTCCATAGGTGAAAGACCCTGCTGGGGAAACGGAAATAAATGAATCGTCCTGTCGACGAAAAGTCCAATGATGAACCGGTCGTAGGAGAACGGTTGCGGAATCGGTAGAGGGTCGTGCAAAGAGCAACCTCTATTGTCAAATACTATTATCAAGAATCAGAAAAGATGGAAAAATATTACGTAAAACAAGGACCTTGGACAAGCTACCTGTAAGACCAGTTCAACCTTTAATGTTTAAGTACTTCACCTGGTTCCCCATCTTATTTCAAGCAGCATTCATATAGGGCAGTGGAGCGAAGCTTTTATATTTTGAGCGCATTCTTAGTCGAGCGGGCGACATTATGTGGCCCTATTCACATGTCTTGAGGTGTGCGGAAAACAACATTTTGCGATGTGGGGGAAAATTGCTGGGGAAAAAGTGTAGGGTCAGAATTTATTAAACTTGGTTGATTGTTATTGAATTTTGTGGGTCAATATTAGGCAAAGAGGAGCTCGTGGCTAAATAATAGCTGCCGCTCGGGTCAATCTTTAGGTTAAGCAGTGCTTGCCTAGGTTGATCTGTGGATGGGTGACCACCAATACATACTGAGTTTGCTCCGTTTGGTCCCGGCTATCATTTGTAAATCTTTGACAGTCGTTACAGGTACTCAGTGGCCCAACTATCAGCCTTACCAAGGGGTATCGTATTACCCAGTACTAACTGGGTTGCGGAGGTCAGATAGGCAGTCGCTCCATGTAAAATACTGGTATTCAGCTGAATCCGGTAAGACTGGAAGCCGACCCCAACATAGTTGGGAAAAGGCAAAGCAGATGATGGTGGGTCAATATTAGGCAAAATGTGGGTGTATTATTAAGAAGAAAGAAAAATATTTATTTGTCGCAGGGACATGACGTGCATACAAAATTACAAAAAAACAATAAACATGTAGTGACGTACAAAAAGCAACTTACTACTAAAGTACTACAGCGCCATCTATGACACAACGGAAGAACTAACATCAATTACCTACATCTCGCAAGCAAAGTTTACATCGACAACTGTCGGGCAACTGCCCACCAGACATAACACCTGTCTGGTCGGAGGGTCCTCCCTTTACTATAGGGTATGACGAACTTTACACCCATTGCCTCATACCCCTAAAACACCAACTTCGAGCATAAGCTTCGGGGATTACAGGCGTGGTGTTATAATAATTGTAGTTAAGTGCCATAGTGTTAAGAGATTTGACGACACAGTTGACGCAGTGGTTGATGCGATCGACTGCTGCGCTGTGTGTCGCGGGTTCGATCCCCGCACGGAACAAATATTTGTATGGCCTACAGATAGTTGTTCCGGGTCTGGCTGTTTGTGTATGTGAGTTTAAACGTTTGTAAACGCACCCACGATACAGGAAAAACGCCTAGTGTGGGGCAACGTTTTAAAAAAAAAAGAAAAAAAAAAAGATTTGGGTCTTATTCCTCGTATCACCTGCCTAATATCATACTGGTAGCTCCATGACATCTCTGAAGCATTTTAAAACTTCAGGGCTGCAATCATCATCATCATCAGCCTATAATGTTCGCACTGCTGGGACACAGGCCTCCTCACTATGAGAGGGAGAGGGCTGTAATCCACCACGCGGGCCCACTGCGGGTTGGTAGATGTCACATGTCTTCGAATTTTTAGTTATAGGACATGCCGGTTTCCTCACGAAGTTTTCTTTCACCGTTTTCTGAGAGCAGCGGTGATGAAATAAATTACACAAGGTAATGGGCCTGCCTGTTTAGTTCGAACCGACGGTTTACTGCTCGTAGGTTGGGGCTGCCACCACTGGGCCACCGCTGCTCTATACAATAATACCCGCATTTCCAATGCAAAGATCAAACTGGTAGTAAAGTCTGCTTGCCTGGTGGGTGGATCTTGATCCGCTTGTCGTGTTTGTGACTTCATCTACTGTTTTTTTCACAGCCCGACATCGTCAGCTTTACCAAAAAACACCATACAAGTTTATTTTCATAAAAAAAAAAAAAAACTCAATATTATTACCGTATGATATTGATTCTCAAATTCTACTTTTTCTCTTGCTGTCAATAGAATAATGAAAATAACAGTGGTACTGTTTATCTATCTCTAAAAATTATAGCTAACATTTTTTTATATTCTGTTTCAGGTCCAAACGAGGCCAAGTATGACCAGAACCTGACGGATGTCCGAAGATTTTTAGCCAATAGGATACGTGATGTGGTGCAGAATCAGACGTCTCCCCTTGTAAGTATATCTAATGTTTTTTACCGGTCAGTACCCAAAGCGTTCCGGGACCCTTCTACTTTCCCTACAAATCAGTTTATCTGCTACAGACCTGTATCTTATCTTCCACAAACGATGGAGCACCTTATATTGTGTCCTGCTTGTCCTGTAGTTTGTTCAATACAGGATGCTACTGAAGGCGCCAAACTATTGGCTCAGGTCTGACCGGACACAATATAGATTGACATCGATACGCTAAGAAAAAAAAGGGCTGATGTATCGATTTTTTACATTTTATAGCAAGCCAGTCGAAACGGATTTGAACTGTTTTCTCTGCTACAAAAACTCACTCAACTCAGCCAAGTTTTTAAAAACCTGCAATATCACGCTACTTAAGAGCTTAATAAAGAGCCACTCACCATAAAACAAGAACGATATTATAAATTGAAACAAAATTATTACACGTTTTAGAGTGGAAAGTACAGCACTATTAGGCACATTGCCATACTATAAAACATACACTGTATGTTTATCAGCTGCTTTTGCGCCTACGCAAGTACTCGTAGTGAGCTGAAGGAAATAGGTTACTAGTGTAAAAAGCAGACTGTTTTTATGTGCAGAGGTAAAAATGTCCACACCCCTGCCACCCTCACCAGAGCGGTTCTGACCTTGACTAAACGACCAAGTATATTTTCCACTTAATTTCCTGTCTGCGTGTAAACAGTGTGGTCAGTACTAAGCGCCAGATAACTAGGCCGTCACCGTGTTTAAATCCATCTTTACACACGTCGCCACCCCCGGAGAATAAAATGGTAATAGCAAAATCACTACTTTTCAGGAAAAATAAAAAACTGATTTTCGACTATATCTTGCCAACTAATTTGTGTAGAGAAACGAGAAATAGGACAATGGTAGCTAATTTTTTATGCTTTATAATGCTTTTAAAGAAGTTTTACTAAGGTTATTTGAACTAAAGATATTTCGAATTTAAAAAGATACTAAAATTCTTGTACTGTTTTAGTTTATTAATATACACTTACAATTTTAATCGCGGCAATTACCAGAACCTATGAATATTGCAATATTACATTACAATAATATTCATTGAAAAATGGATGCCAGATTAATGGAAAACAAGATCATTTGCAATTTTATTCTAGTTAATTTTCAATTTGCATAATTAGGTAACAGAAACTTAAACTTTTATTCTAGGGTTTAAAATGAAACAACGTTATTCTAATAAACTATTATTTTAATTAATAAGTATAGAAAAAAAACCATAAGAAAAAAATCAGTCTTCGTGAACTTCATCGGAATCCTCATGATTAAGTTCTTCAGAGCAATTAGCAAATGTGAGGGAGTTATAAAAGGCATGGTAGTAGCTAGGGATTGCTTCTGCCCTACAGAGACTCATAAGGTCGCCGTGTAAAGCCTTACTTATTGAAAGGGGTTTGTTGTAAGCTGGTTTCAATAATTGTATCTCTGTAAGAGAGGTTGAAGCATTATGTTTACCCCGCTTGTTTCTTGGCGCAATTCTTGGAAGCGGTTCGACATTCAACCGAGAATAATCTGCATCATAATCATACTTGAAACGTAGAACTGTAGGCTGTGAATGCAAGACACTTACTTCCATTATTTTAGACCATGCTACTTTATGTCCCTCTTCATCTTTGGCCCAGTTCTTATTCTTGATTAATTCTTTTATGTCTTTAAACTCATTTTGTGTCATTTCCTTCACAGTGTACTTCTCACCATTAACTTTTGCATTCAAAATAATTGCGTAAATCTGTTCAGGTGTATAAACAACTTGATGTTTTAGCTCTCGTTCTATATTAGAGTGCATTGAGTCACCTTCGCTTTGACCATGCCCCGTTTCGAAAAATCGGTGTGTGATATTGATTTTCAGTTTCTGAGCGGCAAAAATATAGAATGCAAAAATAAATCTATTTTTATTTTGACCTCCGCAACCGTCAGAGTAAAATGAGATGTTTTTGATACCTCTTCCTGCTTCACCCATGAGAAATTGCCATAAACAGCTACCAATTTCTATTGCTCCTCTTTTTGCGATTGCGTAGTGCCAAACATAGCAGTAACCTTTCAGTCGAGTACTGTCAAATATTGTGAAGTTATACACAGGGTATTTCCTCTTATAGTGAAATATTCCCACTTGAGATTGAGGAATATTCAACACCTTCTCTAAATCAAAGATTGCAACAGTTGTATCTGAAAGGTCAGCTGATTGTTTTTCTTCGTTTTTTATTTGACGCACGCGTTCTTTATTCTTCTGGTGCTGGTTAAATTTCTCTCGCAGAGTTTCTTCTGTACGAGGATCAGCTTGTCGGTAAAGTGCACATTGACCACATTGGTCTTTTTTGGGGCGATGAAAGGAGTAATTAAATCTGGTGTTAAAAATAGTTTCGTACTGTCTTTTAGATGCCATGCGGCAAGAATAGTGCCCTTCAGTATACCAAGCCTCGTACAACCGGTACATTTTAGATATATTAAGTAATTCGGACAGATATTGTCTGGCCGATTTCTTCCGAGTATAATGACTCTCCACAGTAGGAAATAATTGAATGTGCTCTTTAATATTGTCTTCGGTTTCAAGTGACATTTTGCGAGGTCTATTATCATGACAACCTCTATTGTCACTCAAACCTTTATCAGATTTTACCTTTTCTAAGGCTGTATAAACTGTTTGATGTGATATAGATAGAGTATTAATGAAGAATGTTTTACATACTTGCACTTTTTCTGTGTCTAAATAAAAATAGTATTTAATAGTCTGAGTGCGGTTGTTCTTTCGGTTTATTGTCACTTTTTTTATGTCTTCAGCTATTATATGCTTAGCGATGAATTGCCATTGTAACTCATGATCAGCGAGTTGATAGTATTGCTGCATTATAGTTTCTCTTTGCTGTTGGTAGATCTTGTCTCCACATTTTTTTTGACACTTGCATTCAGCCTTTATCGTTTTTTTCTTAAACTCTTTCTTTGACCTGCAACCTACGTAAGCTTCTCCTGAATTCTTTAACCTTTTACTCTTATTGTCTTGTTTTTCTCTTTCATTTCGAACCCGTTTTCTTGTCAATTTTTTCGCGTTAGTAGCACACAATACCTGTTCTAAGCTTGCAGCAGCAGTTTCAGCTTGAGTTATCACTTCACCGGAACTGTCTATGTTATTTCTTTGGTAATCATCTTCATTAAAACTAATAATATTATAATTAATTGCTGAATGGTTAACCTCTACCTCTGACTGAGAAACATTTGTCAAATCGAAATCTTTTGAGCTTGATGGCACATTTTGGTAACTAACTAAGGTGCACTCAGTCAATTTACCGTTGGAAGAGTCACATGGTTGCAAAGTCTCTTCTAATTCAAAAGTAATAGAAATAAAATTTTCCTTATTTACAGTAAGTTCACTGCCCATAGAAATATTTAAGTCTTTCTGTTCAACTTCCCCTGGGTAGATAATGCTTGCAAAACTGGAAGATGCGTCGACCATATTATTGTCTTCCTCAGCGATAGCAGAAAAGTTTAAACTACGTCTTGATAAAGTTTTTCTATTAATATTTTCATTACCGAGCATTTTTTTTGTATCTGACAATGGTCTATTTTCATACACTATCAAAGGTGATGCTACAAAATCTACTTCATTAAAAATGGAAGATATGTTTGATATGCTCGATGGTGATTTTGTAATATTATTAGCAGCTGATGTTAAATAGTCCGAATCTCCTCCAAAACTTAATGAGCTTTGACTCCGCTGTCTTAGAATTTGGAGTCTCTCTGGACTTGGCAGATATTCACCGGATGAACTCGGAGAGAAGTCTTCATTCCCTTGTTTATCATTTGGATTGTAGTACGTTTTCTTTGTTAATTCTGCAGACCAGAACAAAAGAGTTTTTAATTCGAACCAGTAGTTTCTGAGATTAGCCCTTACATACAAACTTACAAACAAAAATATTACCTCTTTATAATATTATATAATATAGATATAGCCTTCCTCAATAAATGAACTAAGTAACTATCTAACACAAAAATATTTTTTCAACTCAAACCAGTGGTTCCTGAGATTACCACGTTCAACCAACCAAACTATTTTGCTTTATAATATTAATATAGAAATATAGATTAGTTTGGTGAACCTAGCTTCTTATATTTTTTGCTTTTTTATACTTACATTAAATAAAAAAGCAAAAAATATAAGAAGCTAGGTTAAGCTAGAAAAAAATGAGGTAGGTAGGTACCCATAATACGATAGCTTTTTGTTTATTTTAACATAACCATAACATGACATAACAATCACACCTGTATTCCCCGAAGGGTTAGGCAGAGGTGTGTAATACACCCACGTTTCGCCAGTTATGTTTTAAGTCCCATGTAATAGGGGGCGAGTCTATTGTCATCTACCGGGCACAAATCCAGACTCCGTGCTGCTACTGAGAAGTTCCAACTTAATGGAAAAACCCAATAACACTTTGCCCGACCCGGGAATCGAACCCAGGACCTCGAGGTTAGGACCCGCGCTTGCGGCCACTCGACCATCGAGGCAGGAGTTTATTTTTAGTATAATTATTTTAAATACAGGCAAAAATTACTACTTACCTACCTACCAAAAACATAAAATAATATTTAACACTTACCGCGTAAATTATATTCATGTTTCGTTATTTTGTCTTGATCTGTAGTACCATTTTGGGGTGGGTTGTGATCTAAAACATTTAAACTATACGATTTAATGACATTGAATTAATACCTAGATAATAACAAACAGTGATGACAAATTGACATGCATATAGATTAGTTAACGCAAAGAAACTTCATTGTAGGTAATGAGCATTAGGTAGGTTCTAAGGAAGATCAACTGTTTCACTCGAAGTCGGTACCTATTTAAAAATAAGCAAGTTGGTATCTAGGTAGGTAGGTGTGTCGAATTTGCAGCTATCAACATCGGGTCACAGATCGAGTACCTACTTACTTAAATAAGATTCTATGGCCATTCTATCTACCTATCACTAATTAAAAGACAATGATACTGTGTAAAAGGCACAGTCGGTACTCACCATCATTAGTAAGATGTTTGGAATCGTCACTTATTTTAGACACCATACTCATAATAACGTCTAAACGAGGATTCCGTTTATTCATTTTATTATTGCAATTAGGTTTACCACTTTTCACTTTAAAAAAACACTGAATTTACACAAAAATAATAGAAACAACCGCAGCTAAAAAGAAATTACGCTCACGCAATGACGGTTACAAGTGCACTAGAGAAGGTCGAGTAGGTAAACAAACATTGCCACGTGCCGAGCGCCGCACGCAATGAATTATCGTGCTATCACTCTCTAATGCACCTATGCACCTATGACCGAAAAGAATGGCAAGATGTTTCCGTGTTTACTTTTCTCAGTACTTTTTACTAAGGACATGTTAGTCACCGAGCCTAAATGTATTATTACGAGAACAAAATGGTAATAGCGTTAAGGTGGAAGTTTAATCGCACTTTCCCATACATTTTTGTTTCTTCAAAATCTCGATACTTATATGCTTTTTGTAGAAGTAATGAAACAATATGATGTTATTACGAATTAGTGTTGTCGCAAAACCCTTCAAACATAAAGAAATAACAAGGTTTATAGGATTTCCAGGGCCGAAAAAAAAACGAAAAATCTTTGCTAGTGTGCGTGCTTGGAGTCACACCATCTACCGGATATCTAAAGAACTTCTAAAGAACAATCGAGCCCCTTGCATAACAAAACTCGAAATAATTATCTGTTGATACTAGATGGCGTGGCGTTGTCATTGTAAGTTGGTGCCAGTAATAAGTGCGTGGACTCGCGAATATTTCACATTTCATTCGTCAAACAAGTAGGTAGGTAGGTACTGGCTGCGACGTTTTTGTTTGGGTGAATTAGATTTATCATTTTTTAAGAATGAAGTTAAACATTCTTAAATTATGTCATGATGTTCAAACCAAAGTTTGAAAGTACCTATTAGGGATGAAATGTGTAATTCGGAGTTGGTTCTAATTTTACTGTGTGATAGGTAAAACTTATTAGTTATTAACAAGTAGGTATTCAGACATAATTCGTTATGAAGCCACAGCCTGCAGCACAAAGCTTATCTTACTAAACTTTAATTTTGTACGTGCACTTTTCGTGGTATATGTAATAAACTAATAATGTACTTACATTTTATAACACTAGCTTATGCCCGCGGCGTCGCCCGCGTGGATTTCGATAATTGTCCCACGGGAACATATTATCGGGATAAATAGTATCCTATGTGTTAATCCAGGTTACAAACTACCCGTGTGCCAAATTTCATCCAAATCCATTCAGTAGTTTTTGCGTGAAAGAGTAACAGACATCCATCAATCCATCCATCCTCACAAACTTTCGCATTTATAATATTAGTAGGATTACATTCATTCATCACACTATTTACATTCATGAATGTAGGTACTACCTAATAAAACATACACGACGCGGTCAAGGTCACGTTGAAACGCCGTAGTTCTATCTATCTATCTATCTATATAAATAAAAATCAATTGCTGTTCGTTAGTCTCGCTAAAACTCGAGAACGGCTGGGCCGATTTAGCTGAATTTGGTTTTAAAATGTTTGTCGTAGTCCAGGGAAGGTTTAAAAGGAAAGATAGGGTAGGTAGGTAGGTAGGTAGCGTAGGGTAGGTAGGGTAAATAGGTAGGTAGGTAGGGTAGTAGGGTATGGTAGGTAGGGTAGGGTAGGGTATGGTGGGTAGGTAGATAGGGTAGGTAAAAAGTGCATTGCAACGCATGCCGGGGACAGCTAGTCGATCTATATATCCATACTAATATTATAAATGCGAAAGTCACTCTGTTTGTTTGTATGTCTGTTTGTTACTTTTTCACGATTAAACGGCTAATCTGATCCTAATGAAATATGGCAAGAAGATAGATTTCAACCTGGGGAAGTACGTATGCTATATATCATCACGCTACGATCAATCGGAGCGGAGCAGTAATGAAAAATGTTGCGAAAACGAGGAACATGTGACGCAGATGAAGTTTCGCGGGACAGCTAGTCTATATATATATATCTAAAAATGAATCCCTATTTCCCTTGGTCACGGCATCACGCGTGAACGGCTGGATAGATTTCGATAATTGTTTTTTTGTTTTGTATGTTACTGACAGGAGAAGGTTCTCTTAGGTAGGTAGTAGGTAGGTGGTAGGTAGTAAGTAGGTAGGTAGTAGGTAGGTAGTAGGTAGGTAGTAGGTAGGTAGTAGGTAGGTAGTAGGTAGGTAGTAGGTAGGTAGTAGGTAGGTAGTAGGTAGGTAGTAGGTAGGTAGTAGGTAGGTAGTAGGTAGGTAGTAGGTAGGTAGTAGGTAGGTAGTAGGTAGGTAGTAGGTAGGTAGTAGGTAGGTAGTAGGTAGGTAGTAGGTAGGTAGTAGGTAGGTAGTAGGTAGGTAGTAGGTAGGTAGTAGGTAGGTAGTAGGTAGGTAGTAGGTAGGTAGTAGGTAGGTAGTAGGTAGGTAGTAGGTAGGTAGTAGGTAGGTAGTAGGTAGGTAGTAGGTAGGTAGTAGGTAGGTAGTAGGTAGGTAGTAGGTAGGTAGTAGGTAGGTAGTAGGTAGGTAGTAGGTAGGTAGTAGGTAGGTAGTAGGTAGGTAGTAGGTAGGTAGTAGGTAGGTAGTAGGTAGGTAGTAGGTAGGTAGTAGGTAGGTAGTAGGTAGGTAGTAGGTAGGTAGTAGGTAGGTAGTAGGTAGGTAGTAGGTAGGTAGTAGGTAGGTAGTAGGTAGGTAGTAGGTAGGTAGTAGGTAGGTAGTAGGTAGGTAGTAGGTAGGTAGTAGGTAGGTAGTAGGTAGGTAGTAGGTAGGTAGTAGGTAGGTAGTAGGTAGGTAGTAGGTAGGTAGTAGGTAGGTAGTAGGTAGGTAGTAGGTAGGTAGTAGGTAGGTAGTAGGTAGGTAGTAGGTAGGTAGTAGGTAGGTAGTAGGTAGGTAGTAGGTAGGTAGTAGGTAGGTAGTAGGTAGGTAGTAGGTAGGTAGTAGGTAGGTAGTAGGTAGGTAGTAGGTAGGTAGTAGGTAGGTAGTAGGTAGGTAGTAGGTAGGTAGTAGGTAGGTAGTAGGTAGGTAGTAGGTAGGTAGTAGGTAGGTAGTAGGTAGGTAGTAGGTAGGTAGTAGGTAGGTAGTAGGTAGGTAGTAGGTAGGTAGTAGGTAGGTAGTAGGTAGGTAGTAGGTAGGTAGTAGGTAGGTAGTAGGTAGGTAGTAGGTAGGTAGTAGGTAGGTAGTAGGTAGGTAGTAGGTAGGTAGTAGGTAGGTAGTAGGTAGGTAGTAGGTAGGTAGTAGGTAGGTAGTAGGTAGGTAGTAGGTAGGTAGTAGGTAGGTAGTAGGTAGGTAGTAGGTAGGTAGTAGGTAGATTTGTAGATTTTGGCACAATCTCTTAAAACCTATGTCAGTAGTACTGACCCTAACAGGTAGGTGTAGGTGTTCTGACTCAGTACACACCGAGACGCGACGCTGCGCGCACACTTATAAAGAGAAGATACACATTTCGTTGTGAGAAAACGTTGCGCCACGCAGCGCTGCGCCACGTGACGCCTGTAAAGAAATGTGTATCCTTTCGTGTAGAAAATAAAGTTAAATTTTGAATCGCTTTTTAAAATGTGCGCGCAGTGTCGCGTCTTGGTGTGAGCTGACCCTTAGTGTTCCAAGGCTTTGTATATAAAGTGAAGATTAGAACTAAAAAGCTTTCAAGCTAGTGGAAGTTTATCTTTGAAATCTTGGTGATTTGTTGGTCAGTGGGTCGTCTAAGGGGCGGATTTTTAGGAGTTGAAGTATACGCTTAGGGGCACTATGTGCAACAAAGAAAACAAAAAAATAAAATTTTCGGCAAAAAAAATTTTTGGGACTGGATATTCCAAAAAAAAAAAATAGGAAATTTTAAAAAAATAATGGCAGTTTCGGGTTAACCTTGGCCATAAAAACCATTTAGGTTCTGCGAAGTATGGACCCAAGAGGTACCGTTTCCGAATTATGGGCCTCCGAATTTTATTTAATTTTTATAAAACTATCTACATTTCCAAAATGGTAGCTAAAAAGAAAATATTTTCTGGAAAGAAACTGTTGCTCTAGTAGAAAACTATGAGATGGTGTAAAAAAATCCGAGAAATATTGAGAAAAAAGAAAAAATTGAAAAAAATATTCTGTGTCGGTCGATCTTTCAGCTTGAGTATCGTTAGGGGCAAAGACACAAATTTTCGGAAAAAAAAAACTAACAGATTTCGTCCGTTTTTCTTGCAGAACCTTATTACCCTTGTCCATAGAAACTATTTAGGTTCAGAGAGGCATGGCCCTCCGACGCACCGTTTCCGAGTTAGGAGTTTTTTAATTTTTTTCTTGTTTTTACAAAACGCTCTATATTTCCAAAATGGTAGCTCAGATGAAAATCTTTTCTGGAAAGAAACTGTTGCTGTAGTAGAAAACTATGAGATGGTGTACAAAAAACCAAAAAAAAAATGCATTTTTTTTATAAGTCCTCGCGCCATAGCGCCCACACTCCAACCGATTTTGTTCTTTGATCTTGAATCAGTTTGTAAATATCTATCATATAATTTATTTATTTATTTATTATTTATTAAAACTTTATGCACAAGTATAAAAACACTGTACAAAGGCGGACTTAATGCCTTAGGCATTTTTTACCAGTCTACCTTAGGGTGATGCAGAGAGAAAACATAGTAGGTGCAGCATAACAAATGGTAAGAGAACATTTACAAATAAAATATAACGATACATACATAAATACATACATATATATGTACAATAAGTAAAGAGAGAGACAAACTAACAACAATTTAATTAAGAGATGAATCTGCCAGCTTCTTAAGTAAGTGTTCGCGAGCTTTAACTTTAAATGTGAACCGACTGTTGGCCAACCTGATATTCAGAGGGAGCGCATTCCAAAGGAAGACAGCCTGGACAAAGAAAGACGACTTGAGAAAAGAGAGCGGTGAGAAGGACAACGTAGAAGACGATTATTGGAGGAACGAAGATTCTTACTGTGCGCAGAGCATAAATATTGAAAATAAGTAGTCACATAAGAAGGAGAAGTAGGCTTATTAAGAAGATAAAATAGGGTAGTCAAAGCTCTCAACGCTCTGCGTTGTCGGATGGGCAACCATTTTAAAAGTGACCGATGTGCGGAGACGTGATCATACTTACGAAGATTAAATACGAATCGAATGCAGTTATTAAGAAGTCGGTAGCACACATCACCATAGTCAATTATGGGGAAGATTAGGGACTGTACAAGCATTACCTATAGGTGTGATGGGAGAATAGTTTTTAGCCGATAGAGCGACCGCAATGTTCCGGTGACTTTCTTGCTCACAATCGCGACCTGCTTACGCCAGTCAAGGCAAGTGTCAACATGCAAACCCAGATCTTTGACGTCAGAGCTAAACGGAATAACCGTGCCGTCAAAGGTAACCGGTGGCACCGTTAAGCCATTCAGCCTTCTCAGGCTATGGGGACTCCCTATAATAATAGCCTGGCACTTGGTTGGGTTAACCGCCACCCCGAAACGATCAGACCAGTTTTTGACAAAACGTAAATCCCGGTTTAGCTCCTCGATCGCACTGGACAAGCTGTCAACACTAGCCTGACAGTAAAGCTGTAAGTCGAAAGCGTAAAGATGATACACACACTGAAGCTCGGTAGTTATGAGATCTATAAAAATAGAGAATAAAATACCGCCTTGAGGGACGCCAGCATCAAGATCACACCAGCTGGAGCTAGAGTCACCAGCAAGAACTGATTGCTGGCGCCCCCGAAGATAGGAAGAAAACCATTCCAATACCTCCGGAGAGACCATCGGATAGGAGAGGATGGATAAAAGGACTTCGTGACTGACGGTATTGAAAGCATTGGAAAAATCAATTAAGACCAAAACCGAAACTTATGTGTCTTGCATTCCCCGCCTTATATCGTCAGTCACTTTAAGGAGGGCTGATACGGTACTATGGCCGGGCCTGAACCCGGATTGCAATGGACTGATAAGGGAGTTGTGGTAGATGAAGTGGGAAAATTGCTTGTGAACACAGGCCTCGAGTACTTTAGATAAAAAGGGAAGGATGGAAATTGGTCGAAAATGGCTGAGAAGAGTAGGGTTAGGAATTTTAGGGAGTGGCCGAACATGGGCTTTCCGCCATAGAGAAGGGAAAACACCGGAGTAAAGGGAGAAGTTAACGATATGGGAGATTGCAGGAAGGAGCTGATCAAGAGCTTTCACAATCATGTGACGACTGATGTTATCATAGCCCACGGCTTTGGACTTAATGGACAGGATTATCTTCTTGATCTCTCCGGGATCGACTGGGGTGAAGACAAAGGGAGAAATATTGGGTCGCGTCAGACCAGCAAGATAGTCAATGGTTTGACATTTGGTTAGACTATCAAGAGTAGGGACAGTGGAGAAATGGCGATTTAGATCGTCCAAACCAAATGCCTTAGGAAGGTCTGAATGCCGCGCTCTGCCGATACCTAGAATTCCAAGGAATTTCCAAATATCAGCAGGAGAAGCAGAAGTGATATTATCAAAAATGTGGCTGCGTTTAGCGTTGCGTACCATCTGATTACAACGATTGCGAGCAGTTTTGAAAAGGGGCGTGAACGCGCGATCCCTTCGTCGCATTGCCATTAGAACTCCATTGTTCATCCATGGGGCAGGTGAGCGCTTCAACTTGACTTTCCTGACAGGAGCGTGGGTGTCATACAACTTGACTACAACCGCATTAAAAGTATTCTCTTTATCATCGACTGATGTGGCTTCCTCCAGGGGCGTCCAGTCAATATTGGAAGCATGCTCGATGAGTTTTTCTGCATTCATCCGCGCAAAGGCACGCCTGTACTGGAAGGTAGGTTTGGGTTTAGGAGGTTTAAGGACATAAGACAGGAAAATAAGGTTGTTATGGGAAAAGCCAGGAGCGTCCTGTTGACCATGTGAGGCGACTAGGGAAGGATTAGATGCGAGAATCAAGTCGAGCCAAGTATCATCCCCGACAGTGTTATGATGCGTTGGTTGGAGAGGCAAGACATGCAGACTAACTGACTCGACCAGATGTAGGAGTTTACAGGATCGAGGGGAGTTGTGGGCAAGGAGATTGGTGTTGAAATCCCCCATGACGCTGTGATGTGCATACTCCGAACATAATGATTCTAGGACCGATTCTAATTCGATGAAGTAATCAAGGGACGGGGGACAATACACAACTCCAAGAACAGTTTTAGCTCCTATAACACAAACTTCTAAAAAAAGAAATTCAGCCAAATTAGTAGTAGAGGAAGAAGTAGCAATAATTTTAAAAGAAAAATCGGCATGAAGGTAAATTGCAACACCACCCCCTCTCTTACCGATTCGATCATTCCGTAGGAGAACGAATCCTGGTAGAAAGTAAGTGGTAGACGCAAGCTCAGGTTATAGCCAGGTCTCTGAAATGAGGACGGTATGGACGTTATTGTTCGTAAAAGTATCGTAAAGCTCATTGTAGTGGCTGGGAATGCTCTGGGCATTGATGTGACAAACATTAAACAGTCGGTCAAGACTATGGTTAAAGTTTTGACGTAAAGTATCACCAAGGGTGTCTGTAATGGAACAAAAACTATCTTCAAGAGTGGCAGTAGATTTGTTAGCTGAGAAAAACGATTCATTATCGAAAATAGTGGTCATAAATACGAATAAAATATTTAAAAAAAAATATAGTTGTAAAATTAAAATAACTATAAAAAAATAAAAAATAAACTACATGCTAAACAAGTACGACGGTTGCATCTCTGCACCACCCGCCAGCTAACATCATCATTTTAAAACACAGTGAACAACCAAGGAATGAAAATAAGTTACAATGAAATAGAAAAAAAAAACAAACCCAAAATAAATACAAAAGTACATAAAAATAAAATTGTGGCATTCGGAACGCACCTTACGCCCTCAACAAACATAAAATTATCGTGAGCCGTACACAGAGAAAACTATCTGTCTACGTCGTGAGCGTATCCGATCCTTGAAAACCCGATGTCAATGTCAAAGACAGTCATGTCCAGTGTTGCCAGAAGGTTACATTTCTTACATTTTTCGTAACTTTTGACCCCCTCGCGTAACATGTATGTAATTTTTAGATATAAGGCAATTTTCGTAACTTTTGAGAACAACGATATTTGTTACACTAGATTTTTATTGCAAACAATTTACGAACGCATCCAAATTGAACGCACCTAAAAAGTAATTTCACTCCATATCACACTCAGAGATGGCACTAAATGAAACTGCCATGACAAAATGAAACTTATGCCGCATGGATTAGAACTTGATTTTCCTCGAGCGTGTGCGCGTACTTTTCCTACTAAGCAAGTTCGCGCAGTTTCGTTTCATAGGTACTACTTAGCTCAAAAAAGAAAATTTACATGGCTGATTGTGATTTGTTTTGTTGAATGTTGCGTTACGCAAGGTTGTATGGGAGCCCCTTAAATATTTATTTCATTCTGTTTATATATAAACAGACTCTAGTTTCATTTGTTCGCAGCGCCATCTTCATAGTTGTTACTACCTATCTAGTCTAGCACCTAACTTTTTCTATTAGTTTGAACCAAATCCACGCGAGGTGGTGCATCTGTTAGTTTTACACTGAACTAAATACTGATACTCAATATGTATAGAACTGTTCATAGAGGGCAAAATCGCCTGAATGCAAAAAAAAACCGACCAAGTGCGAGTCGGACTCGTGCACGAAGGGTTACTTACCATTATTTATAAAAACGAGCAAAAAAAATAAAAACTCTTTTTTTGTATGGAGCCCCTTTAATATTTATTTTATCCTGTTTTTAGTATTTATTGTTATAGCATCAACAGAAATACATAATCTGTAGAAATTTCAACTGGCTACCTATCAAGGTTCATGAGATACAGCCTAGTGACAGACGGACGGACAGACAGCGAAGTCTCAATAATAAGTTTGACCCTTTGGGTACGGAACCCTAAATTTCTACAGATTATGTATTTCTGTTGATGCTATAACAACAAATACTAAAAACAGGATAAAATAAATATTAAAGGGGCTCCATACAAAAAAAGAGTTTTTATTTTTTTTGCTCGTTTTTATAAATAATGGTACGTAACCCTTCGTGCACGAGTCCGACTCACACTTGGTCGATTTTTTTTTGCATTCAGACGATTTTGCCCTCTATGAACAGTTCTATACATATTGAGTATCAGTATTTAGTTCAGTGTAAAACTAACAGATGCACCACCTCGCGTGGATTTGGTTCAAACTAATAGAAAAAGTTAGGTGCTAGACTAGATAGGTAGTAACAACTATGAAGATGGCGCTGCGAACAAATGAAACTAGAGTCTGTTTTATCATTAGATTAAATACACCATTAGACATCATAGATTCCTTCATATTCCGCCATTTTCCTGACATCAATTTGCCTCCGACCTCAAAAATACGAAATTAAAAAAAATGTACCTTTTGCAGCAAAAATGTAACTTTTCAGGAAATGAAACGTAACTTTTGACATAAGTGCCCTGGCAACACTGGTCATGTCATAATGGCATTAGCAATATGTTTTCAAAAAAGAAAAATAATGAGAAAAACATCCTTGTTGAGGGTAAACTATTGTACGAATGTACGCAAGACATGTAACAATCCATCTCATGGTCGTGTGAGAAAAAAAAAACAAAGTCAAGCAAAACAATGATTACGAGCCAAAACTAATCAAAGGTTATCATTACCAAACAGCAAAAGATAGCATATTAAAAGGTAAGTAAATCCTACGCAACGTAGGTATCTAATGCGTGAATTTTGTAAGATAATATTTAAGAGTTTTGTTACCAAAAATTAACGATTATTTTTACTTGTTTTTCAGGCTATCTCCAGAAGTTTGCACTTTGGGATAGGTACTTCAGCAGCAACGGACTCAATTCTTCAAACGATGAGATTTTATGTTTACTTCCATCGGGGACTTTTAATTACGATGACACCGTCCTGAGTCCAGCATGACCGCATAGAAAAGTGAAGCCTCGCCTTCCCAAAGATGGATTGTCGGGTCTTGGTCAAAAATTCCTTGACGGAAACAGACCTGTCTTCGCTCTCCATACCGCAGACCTGTCGTCATAGTTGAAGAATCTTACTAAAATCGCTGCGTGAGCGAGCGTGATCCACCATATGCTGGAGCTGCCGCTGCCGGCCCGCGGCCTTTCGAATGATGATGGAAGATCAACAGCTATGATCAACAGATATGTTTAGTTATTATTGTGCTTCATTGGTGTAATTGCTAAGTGTGGCGTTCCAGTGTAACATATTTTAAATAAATAAATAAATAGGACTGTGGTGATGCTTGTTGGCTGCACCTAGTCTGTGGCAGACCTTTATGGAGGATGTGGTTACTGATTAAAGGCCCAGCTTCTTGTTAATTAGATCCAGGATCACTGTGCTACTGACCTCTCCTTCAACCTTTGCTATGCCCTGAAAGATCAGTGCCTTCCGACGATGCCAGGTCTCCAATTGGTCAACCTGTCTGGCACACTCGCTAATCTGTCTCCTAAGCAGACTTAGCATGCTAAAGTGCTAAAGATTAGCTCCCTGAAGGTCCGAAACTCCTCAGCTACCCTCGCCACATTATCTTTGGCTGGTCCTGCGCACTGAATTTGTGCCTCCAGTTCGCTCATCTTCCGGACAAAGCTATCCTCAAGGCTTTTCTGTACCAATGCAATCTCATCAAGCTGTGACATGGTGTCCTTGTGACCGGTCACAGTGAAAAAAACAGTGAAAGTGAAGTGATGTGCTGGCAGGTGGTGGAAAGTTATAGCTTTAGTCACATGTGTGAGCTGCAAACGTGAGTACTCACTATGCAAAAGTTATACACTGATATTTTATAAAGAATAAGTAAATAAACTGAGTATTTCTAATTAAAATATCAAATCAATATTGAAGATACATTCTTTTTTTTACACCTACCCGCGCTATTATCTATTTATACATATTTATAACTATACCTATTTATCTGTCAATGCTTCATTTTTTATTCCCTTTACCTATTTTTAACCAACTTCTAAAAGAAAGAGGTTATCAACTGGAAAGTTTTTTTTTGTATACTAATTTCATTCAGTAATTAATTTCATTGTAAATAAGCACCATGTGGCTATTTAGTATATTTTTAACCGACTTCCTAAAGAAGGAGGTTATCCATTCGACTGTGCTTTTTTTTATCTTTGGAGATATCCAATAGAACTCTTCAATAATAGACAGCAAATCTGTTGTGACAACATCATAACGTTACATCCCGCTGTAACGTTATGATGTTGTCACAACAGATTTATTTGGATATCTCCAAAAATAAAAAAAAAACACAGTCGAATGGATAACCTCCTTCTTTAGGAAGTCGTGTCTTCTTTAGGAAGTCGTGTATTGTATGCTCTTGGGGCCAAAATGTAATATTCTATAAATTGATTTTCATCATATTACATTTTGATTTTTCATTTTGGTATGCAGATGTGTACAGTAAAACCAGATTTCGACAGTTAGTTATACATAGTATGTTAGTTTCCATTTGATTGGTGATAAGCATATTACCATGATAATGTAACAATACATGTATTGTATTTACATTCATAGCAAAAATTTTAATAGGATAATACAACTAAATGGATAAATAAAAAACTTTTTTCAAAGAACAAAACAACTTCAAAAAAGTGTAATATAACTTTAGCTTCAGAAGTTGGTGGCAAAAAAACTGAATCAAACAAACAAGTAACCAACTTCTGAAGCTAAAGTTATTTTTCACTTTTTTGTTTTTTGAAGTCAGTTTTAATTTTTTTGCAAAAAGAGTATCCATGGAGTTTCTTGCACGTTCTTGTCCATAGAGATCTACCTCCCTTTTGGAACGTGTAACTAGAGACCTGAGTCCTTGACACTTTGAAACACCTTGAAATGTGTGGACATTGATATTGTGGGCTTTATAGATTCCTAGATCCTTGGTAACTTTTTATCTTGGTCTATGTTTTGTAGTAAGCAAGAACTTATTGTCGGGCCTACGATATCCTCCCATACTTAAGTATTAACGCTGTAACAAAAAAATATTGTAAAACCAAATGATTTTAAAAGAGTAACCATGGAGTTTCTTGCCGGTTCTTTTCCATAGGAAACGACCAACACGAACCGTGCACCTTTCTTGTTGACGTTTTACAAGTGCCCTTGTAGGCCTATGTGAAATAAAAATATTTTGATTTTGATTCAAAACTGCCTGTAAATGGTATTTAAATAAATGCGTTGAGTTTGTATCAATTGTATTTTTTTGCCTTATAAGTACGTATATGACTTGACTTAGATTGTTTTTTTATAAACAATTTATTGTATTATGTAGTTGAAAGGTGGGCAGTGATATCCTCTTAGTGGAAATGGCCTTGACTTATGAATTGTAGGTTGTATGTTCGAACCCTGACAGGCTCTTTACTTTGGGTAAATGAATACTAATACTACTTGAATAAAAAGCATGACTTACAATAGTTAATTATATAATTAGAGTTAAACACAACATAACCAAACAAATTGTGTAAAACACAACATAAGGAGTCTCTTTGAAGGATCGCATCCGGAACGAGGTGATCTGAACTGGCAATGGACCGGCCATATTAGCCGTAGAACCGATGACCGTTGGGGTAGACGTGTTGTTGAGTGGAGACCGCGAATCGACAAGCGTAAGATGGGACGCCCTCAGGCTCGGTGGAGCGACGATCTTTGCAGGGTAGCTGGTAGCAACTGGATGAGAGTTGCCGAGAATCGGGTTAAGTGGCGAGCGATTGAAGAGGCCTATGTCCAGCAGTGGACTGCGGTAGGCTGCTGATGATGACGATGATGACACTTACACAACACATTTATCACAACTAATTTAAGATTCCAGAACCAGAACATAAGATTCCCTTGTAGAAAGAACTGTTCAGAACAGAATAGATTTTCGCACTTGAATGTTTATGTCACTGACATTTAAATATGTAAATCGCGACAAGCGACGTTCCGTTTCATGTTAGGTACTATTGATGGGTAGTTATTGTAAAAAAAAAATAACTAAAATAAAAACGTTGCATCTCGTATTATTTTTTTTAAACATTTTAGTCATAAAATAATGATAATCTAAGCTATCTGCATCTTTCCTAATTAAACGTTTTTGATGAGAACGCCATCTAGCGGTTCAGAAAGTAACCGTTTACGTGTGCATGTGTGTGTGTGTGCATGGTGTGTACATATATGAAGTGGAGACGACTTGGGGGAATCTTTAAAATCTCCATTTGAGAAGAGTTAACAAGTAAACTGTATATGTGGAAAAATCAAGACAAAAGGCTAGTTTACGCAAATAGAATATTGTCGATCAAATATATTTGCGAGACCAAATATCTTTGATATTTCCCAAATGCGAGACTACAACGCCATCTATTGAAAAAACGGCGGCGGGATCGTCAGCGGAACCACCTTAACAATTTATTTTATCTATTTATTTTCCGAGAATCCTATTGTAAAAGTATTTGGCATATATTTTATGAAGAAACTTTTTTACCAATACTATGATACATTATTTTTCGGGTAGAAAATTGATGATGAATATTATTGCAATATTTTATAACTTTTTAAATACAGGCAGGACATTCACGAAAAAAATTGTGTAGATGTATTAGGCACCGTAGACCTCAAATATGACATAACACTAAAACTATGGTAATGACGGTTATCATTTTGTTCTCCGGGGGTGGCGACGTATCCTTAAACAAGTCAAAGAGATTACTGGAGTAAAACTAAAAGTAATAATTACTTAAAATACTATTTTTGTTCTGTAGTTTAGAACTGACAAAAGTTAAAATTCTTATATCCATATCTAAACAAGTCAAAGTGTTTACTTCAGTTTTTTTTTTTTACAGTATGTCTCTTATTATTAGTTATTTATTGTTAATTTATTACTAAAGGCTTCATGTTAGAACTGCTTCATGTTGGAATTCTTAGCTTTGCTTTCTTTGTCGGTTCTTAATTCGTTTAAATATTTGTCTATTGCATTATAGAACTTTTGTTAAGGTGTGTTATAAGTTCTACATAATATGAAATGATCATTTAGTATAACACAATGAGTTTAATAATGCGAGTTACTATAACTAAACACGGTATATAAACAATGACTATGATTAAGTTAGTATAAATTGACGCAAGTGACGCGGCTACAATTGACGCGATTAGCGGTTATGACCGGCTGTGTGTGGTAACGTATTTGAACTGCCTCGAACTCAAAGACTGCAACGTCTCAAGTAGTTGAGTTCGCAGGGTATGTGCATGTGTGGGTTACATACTACTACAGCATTAATAAAATTGCAAAAGAAATTACTTTAACTTGACTAGAGATACCAGGGTTAACAGCATTCTAGAGTCTGAACTTATACTCGGTTATTGATGAGATATTACGCTAGCTCTAAAGGGTGTAACACACCTTTTAACGAAGCCGAAAGGCACTGGTTCTCCCTGTCATTGCGATATTTTTTTTGTTCTACTTCATACCTAGGAACCTTCTAGTTACGAAGATATTAGGGGTCAAAGTTCAAACTTTTTGACAAGTATTTTTTATATACAACTTTTTATTGTAAGATTTTTTAAACACCTCCACGACCCCTGTACTATTCAATCCGTCCATCAGCACAATGTTTTGAGTGCGTTACATTGAGTTCTACCACAAAACATGATTTTACATCCCCCAAAAAAAAGTTGTTTCCCAGCAATAATTTTTGCGTAAAGTTACTTAGTTGCATGTACAGAATGCTTGGTTGACAGCTTCGTGATGAGGTGATTTACATGGTGTATATTACCTACTCATGAGACTCGGTTTCTGGAATGATGTGATCTGATTGTCAACACTGCAGAGTCAGAGCCGTTGCCGGTGGGCCACATAGCATAAGCACAATCAGTCTATGATGTTCCCACTGCTGGGACACAGTCCAAAAGGAAATGAGCTGTAATCCACCAAGCGAGCCTAGTGCGGGGTAGCAGATGTCACATTTTCGTTGGATATGTCTGTTTCCTCACGATTTTCTTCACCATGTTGAGTGCAGTGGTGATGAAATAAATTACACAAAGTAATGCTCCTGCCTGGGTTTGAACCCAAAACCTACAACTCGTAGGTTACATCTGCCCCGCGTTACGACTGCGTCACCAATACATGTGCTTAATTCATTCATTCATTCATTTTGTCACCAGAACAACGACTTCGACCTGTTCCCGTACATACAAGACTACTTAACTGAGTACGAGGCCAACTATACGGAGTATATGAAACATCTCAACGACAATCATACCCAGAAGACAACTTGGACCTTCTGGAACTCCATGTTTTACGCTGGCACTATTTATACAACTATAGGTAAGGAAACTTTAACTGGGAACCAGTCTTACCAGGGAGTATCGCATTTTTTACTACTAACTGGGTCGTAGAGGAGTGTGAGTGTACAAGTGTAAAATGCTAGTTTTCAGCTGCATCCGGTAAGACTGGAAACAGACCACGACATAGTCGAGCGAGAAAACCTTTTTTGGTAGTCGGTCATTTTCTAGTTGAGATATCCTACACAAATTCTTGTCATATAATTTATGTACCTATATATTTTTAGTCTAGAAATTTATTTTCCGTTAAATTAATTACGGTCGAGAACCTACTGACACCTTTCTCAGTGTCATTCAAATTTAACTCCATCATCATCTACCTAGCCTTTTCCCAAAATCTGGAGGTCAGCTTTCAGTCTAACCGGATTCAGCTGGGTACCAGTATTTTACACGAAGCGACTGCCTATGTGACCTCCACAACCCAGTAACTGGTTAATACGATATCCCTTGGTATGGCTGGATGTCAGACTTTTTGGCTTCTGACTACTCGTAACAACTGTCAAATCTACAAATGACAGCCGGACCAATGGCTTAAGGTGCTTTCCGAGGCAAGACGGAAACTCGGTATGTAATTATGGTCACCCATCTACGGACCAACCTCGGCAAGCACATCGACCCGTGTGGCTGTTATTATTTAGCCCCGAGCTCCTCGTTCATTTTTTTACTAAATTCTAAAAGATACACCTGTATATATTAACAAGTCACAGTGATTATTTGAGTGTGAGTATTAACTTAAGATAGCTTATTTTCTATAGTTTAGTAATTGCTTGAAGTTAGAAATGTCAAAAGTTACCTTTGCATTCTTTGATGGATCTTACTTGGTTCAAATTCTTGTCTATTGCATAAAATGATAAAATGGTTGTATAAGTAATTAGGTACTTAAACTTAAGTCATTATTTCATCTTGACTATCCCCACCATTACCAGAGTTAATGACTCAATGGCGAGTAAAATCTACCAACTATACTCGGCACGGAGGGTAAAAAATTTTAAGTAGCAAACGCCTGATAGTTTTGTAAGAGCAGTCATTTGTAAAACGCCACACAATATTTAAAGCTTCAGGCGTACAAATCGAATTCACTACAACCAGATTTAAGAGAAAGCTTTCTTGAAGTCGAATTTTAAATATGATTAATTTATGAAAACATATTTAATATAACCTCGTGTTTACTGGTTTTGTTGTCTACATGTTTTAAAGGTTTATGAGGAACAATCCATATTTTCCTTTATAAAGGTAAACTAAAACACAGCGACATTCTTTTATGTTCATTCGAACAAGTTTACAAAGCGGCTTGGATACATTAGGAAATAAACTCTTTATTTCAGCTACAGATCTCTTTACTACGATGTTTTTATTTTCCTTGTTTTACTCGCTGCTGCGTTTTATATTGAAAGGATTTGTTTTCATTCAGCGTTATTTTAACTGAGCGTTGTACTCTCGGGCGTAAGTATTCTTTAAAGTCATGAAAATATGATTCTGGTAACCTAGGAGTTTCTTAGATTCTTAGTTTAATACGTAAGAATTGCGGAATGAATATCTATGTAAGTGAATAATTTTCGTACGTAAATGTTTTGTGCCAAATTATGTAGGTATGGCAAAACGTAATAAGCAAAGCTTACATCAATTACACATCTTCTCTCTTCTTATTTTATCCTACTTTAACGTAATACATTAATTATAAGCAACATTAATAGTACATCCAATTTTAATTGACCTTTACCAATCCAGAAATTCTTACAAGTACCTACTAGAGTTTCTAACGCACGTGTCAAATAATGATGGTCGCCAATGTCGAGAACATTTTCTAGAGTACGATTGCAAATACGAACTCGACTGAATTTAGGTGTAGTTGTTTTAATTTTGGAACGCTGCCCGGCTGGCTTGGCGCTCTTCCGCTCAGTAGGCCGCGTCACAAACGCACGGCGTGTATCTCGAAAACTGTGAAAAACATATACCATCCAAAGTTCCACAAAAGTCAGTGAAAATCGTTTCAATTTCCATTGCACCCTCTCCGCCTGAACTGTGATAATACTCCAACGAAAATGAATTGCAATCTCTTATCAACGGACTTTTGTTTACGTCCGACACTGTGGGGCGGCCAAAATAGATTCTTTTATTAGAAATCTGCCTCGACCCCGTTACAATAAAGAAGTTTGTTGTTGGGATTGTTAACGAGAGGTAAGTTTACACTTATGAATTCTTATCATTGTTGGCTTGCTTGATCTCATTTGTGTCATAATTATTGGCAGGAGAATTATAATTCGCTGCCAAGCTTGATATCGGTCTGACTCTTTTGATCGGGTTCAATTCCCTTAGTCTATTGTGAGCGGTTGTGATATCACAACTTTTTTTTTCAGTTACGGTGTGAGTGAAAGTTGGTGGTGATGAGTGATAGCGAATCCCAAGAAGAAGGAGAAGTTAAATTGAAATTGACAATTCCAACAACAGGAGCAGAATCTGAAACACAAAGGTATAGTCAACCAGTGGTGTCACCTGAAATAAGACTAAACGAAGAAATCATGGAAGACGACAGACAAAGCATGTCCATACGGAAAAGAAGAAACTTGTCTAAGAACAGAGGTCAAGCTGCAAGGCAGAGAGAAAAAACTCCAGAACCTAGTAGAACTCTAAAGCCTCATGAAGATACTCCGACTTCTGACGACGAAGAAACAAAACCACAACTACCACGCCCAAACTCTAGGGAAATTGAAGCTGATAGTACTTATGAAGAAATGAGACGTCTAGTGCAGGAAAAAGCAAACGTCAAGGATCCTGTGTATGATTTAAACACAGAGGAACTTTTGGAGCAAAGAGCAATGGCTGCTCAAGAGCGTAGACGCAGAAGTATTTCACCATTTGCCATACCAGACAAAGAAGAACTTGCAAATCTTTTGGAACGCAAAGGAAGCTTTATAGATCCCACTAATAAACTCTTGTCGACTAATTATGCCCTGACTCCAAAAGATGAAGATACTTCACGACGTAATTCACTAACAATCGAACCTCCAAAAGACATGAAACATATTCTCTCTACTCCTTCTCCTGCCAGCTGCTCTCCAAAAGAGTTATTCCCTTTCGCTATGTCCGCCACCCAAAAAAAACCAGATGAGGTTGTTCATCCTGAAGAAAAGAAACCAGAAGAAGCAACCAAGAAACTGAAAACACCGGTTAAAAATGAAGAGGTATTCACGTTTGAAGACAAAGATATTAAAAAGGCTAAAGTGACTACAGCTAAACCGGAGACACCGGCTGAACTTGTAACAAAAGTGATACAATTGGAACGAACGCCGAGCAGGAAATTGATACTAGAAAATAAACCTAATTTCGAAGTAAGAGAAAGGATAGTTAGAACTCCCAGCAGGAGACTATCTACAGATATTAAGCCGATTATTCAAAAACAGCCTCCTAAACCAGTAGTAAAAGATGAAGAACAAAAACGGGCGCCACCCATCAAACCGGCCCGCAGCAAATCTGCTTCACGATTTGGGGTCAGTTTTTTCATGAAACTATTTTTTATACTTTTTGTCGCTTTGTTAATAGCACTTTATTTCCAATTGACATAATCCCAAACCCTGCAATACAATGATCACTATGTAAATAGTTTGCCATAATTTTGTAGAATGAGAGAAGCAACTAATAATTTATCCATAATAACATTTACAGAATAAAACTAGTGAAAGTGAGATGAGTGAGGATCAACATTATGCCAAAGTAGAAGCACCAAAACGTAGAGCAATGCCTGCGCCACGACGATACACGAAGAACAAAATGTCACCAAAAGTAAATCGTTCGCAGTCTATGCATCGCACTGAAGAAGTAAAAGTGGTAGATAAAACTGGTACAGGTATGAGTCAGACTAGTCGAGAGATTATTGAGTTGATGGAAAAAGCCCGGGCAAGAAGCTTATCTATGCCTAAAGATGATCCCCGGCTTCCAACTGAATACAAACCCAGCACCAAAACTTTGAAGACTCCCAATAAGACCCCTACCACCTTGAGGCAGTCTAGATCTCGAGGCGTGTCTTGTCCTAAAACTATTCAGATTATAAGCGAAAAAGAAATTTTAGCTGGTTTAATGAAGTCAAAGACAACAGATCTGGATGAACGTAGTCTGGATCAAAGTAGGCAAAGCTCCGGTTACGTTGATGCCAGTCAATCTGAGTACACGTCCAGTTGTTATTCTTCATCTCCCAGTGAAAATGAGTTTGACTTTGATTTGAAAGAGCGAACAGTGGAGTTGACACGCAAGCTTAATGTACTAAGTCAAGCGGTTGAAAGACGTGAAATGATGACGGGAATTATACTAGGAGCAGACGAGAATAATGTTCCTAAAGTTGAAAGAAGTGAGAAAAGATCAGGGTTAAGAAAAAGATCTGTAGCCGATTCCAAAAGCGAGACTAGAAAAGAAAGCAGGGATCATACTGTAGAGAAAAAAGCAAGAAAAAAATCTCAAGAAGAAGACAAAACCAAAAAAGTTGTAAGATCGAGATGGAAATTCATTGCGAATTGGCAAGACTTTAAGCAAGAACAGAGAATACATTGCGATAAAATTAGAGATTTGCGTAACAAATGTATTTGTGACCTTGTAATATTAATCATAATGTGTGGTCTGGGAGGAATGATGTTTAAGACGTTAGAGGGATCGTTTGAAAATGCGTATAAGTGTAGTACAAGGAACGTGAAAAGAGATTTTATTGATCATCTTTGGCGAGGCAGTCACAATTTAAGGGAGGAAGATTGGAAATCGATGGCACGGAAGAAGTTGTTTGAATTTGAGGATCAGCTGCACACAGCTCACGAGGCAGGAGTTACTTCATACAGCGGCCAGAGGTCTTGGAACTTTATGAACTCTTTTGTCTACTGCCTGACGTTAGTCACAACTGTCGGTAAGATTAATAGAATATACTTAATTTTTTTCACAGTATTTTAACCTAAAACATTGTTAAGTTGTGTGTTGTAAGTATCCATAAACATTGTTTAGTGAACATAAGGTTGCTCTTGGGTTGCCTTCACTGACAATTCTCACTAATTGCACAAGTGTTTTAGTTTTTATCGTATCTACATTTATTATCTCACACCCCACAAGTGTATTTTTTCTTTGTTAAATGTATTAATTAAAACGAATAAACTTGCACTTTTTATTTCATTTATTGCAACTTTTCCTCTAAACTTATGTAGGCACCACGTTTTATTTTAAATTGTAAAACTAGTTATCTGTATTTCTCTTAGTACAGTGTTTTTAAGTCCTGCAAATTGTCATTTTCCAGGTTATGGTCACATAGCTCCGAAGACAACATCCGGCCGAGTGGCGACAATAGTGTATGCAACCATCGGGATCCCATTGTTCCTGATTCTCTTAGCTGACTTCGGTAAATTCTTCACAAGGATCATCAAATTCTTCTGGGCCTACATAAGAAGGTTCTACTACACAAGGAGTTGCAGAAAAGTTAGGAGAACCGCCCCAGTGCAGGTAATAATTATGTTATATTCTAAAATTTGAGGAGCTCGTGGCTAAATAGTAACAGCCGCATGGGTCGATCTTCAAGGTTAAGCCGCGCTTGCCAAAGTCGGACTGTGGATGGGTGACCATCATTAAATACCAAGTTTCTTTCATACCTCGAAAAGCACTTTAAGTCGTTGGTCCTGGCTGTAATTTGTAGATCTTTGTCAGTCGTAGGCAGTCGCTCCATGTTTCTAAAAGTATTTAGCTGCATCCGGTAAGACTAAAAGTCGACCATATTATAGTTAGGAATAGGTTAGGCAGATGATGATTCTAAAATCCAAGATGGCGAATGGCATGCGTGCATGGTACAACAGGTAATACGTATTAGAAAATTCTGGGCAAATTATCAAAGAGTAGTCTCAAGATTGTTACTAAATCAATGTATGGTCAGTGGGTCGTCTTAGGGGCGGATTTTATGTTGAGAACGGTGGCGTTATTGCGTAAAACACTTACAGTGGTCTTAATTTCTGACAGTTCAACAACATTTATTGCGTTATAGCTGTAACTTCGTCTGCGTCACCTAAGAGAGAGAGGGGGATAGATTTTCCCCGTCTTTGCAACAATTTTCATTGATACTCCGCTCTTATTGGTCGTATCATCATCATCATCACCAGCCTATATTGTTCCCACTGCTGGGATGCAGGCCTCCTCTCTATGAGAGGGAATGGGCTGTAATCCACCACGCGGGCCCAGTGCGGGTTGGTAGATGTCACATGTCTTCGAATTTTTAGTTCTAGAACATGCCGGTTTCCTCACGATGTTTTCCTTCACCGTTTTTGAGGGCAGCGGTGATGAAATAAATTACACAAAGTAATACGCCTGCCTGGGTTCGAACCTACGACTTACTGCTCGTAAGTCGGGGCTGCTACCACTGGGCCACCGCTGCTCTCCCATCTCATTGGTCGTATCGTGATGTTATATAGCCTTCCTCGATAATTCTGCGGTTCCGCTGAGGCGGAGCGGAGCAGAGTGGAGACGAGCTGTGCCGCGATTCACCAATCACATGGCTTGAAATCCACATCTCTTCATCCATGTGATTGGTGAATCGCGGCACAGCTCGTCTCCGCTCTACTCCGCTCCACCTCAGTGGAACCGCAGCCTAAGTACGCTATCCAACACTAAAATATTTTTCAATCAATTTGAACTAGTTGTTCTATCTTCTAATATATACAATTCTCGTGTCACGGTGTTTGTTACCAAATTCCTTCGAAACGGCAGAACCGATTTATATGAAATGTTGTGTGCATATCGGGTAGGTCTGAGAATCGGCCAACATCTATTTTTCATACCCATAAATCCCATCAAAATTTCCACGCAAAAGAAGTTGCGGGCAGCAGTTAGTATTAATAAAGATTTACGATGTTATCTGATGAGGTGAATTTTGAAACTCATGAAGAAAAATCATTTATGGAACTTCCTTCTGCAACTGAAAGTGTGTTATGTAATTAGTGTGCTGTTCTAAAGTGTTTCAATGCAATTTGCCTCACTTTAGTCATAACCACATAAATTATTTGTTTATTTATTTAATGCAAAATGTACATAATCATAGTTACAAGCTGGGCTGAAACTAGTGAGTATATGACCCTGTTAGGGCGCAGCAAAATAACTTAAAAATAACTTAATAATATTGCAGCGAGTCTTTTATCACTTAATTTAGGAACTTTCACAATAAAAAAAGAAAAACAATATTTTGTAATGGTACCCCTAAAATGTTCACCATCCTCTAAATTATGCCTACGTAATCCCGAAGGGTCAGGCAGAGGTGTACCCACTAGTACTCCCACATTTCGCCAGCTGTTATGTTTAAGTCCTATGTAATAGGGGCGAGTCTATTGCCAGCAACCAGGCTCAAACCAGGCTGCTACTGAGAAATTCCTGATGAAAAAACCCAATAAAACTTTGCCGGACCTGGGAATCGGAGCAAGGACCTCATGGTCGGCAGTCGCACTTACGACCACTAGGCCAACGAGGCAGTCACCACCCCTCTTACCGTCCTTTTTATCACTATAATTAAAAAAGGTAAATTGAAAAATCTGCAGTAATTTTCTTAGCGCAATCTTTGACCAAACACAACTGGGCAAAGTCAAACGTCGAGGGCTAAGTTGCCATGTTTTACGGTACCTATTTTTTGTAAATATGTGGATATTGTAGGCTTTGTATTTTTCTGTAGTAAGCAACGACTTATTGTCGGGCCTACGCTGTCCTCCCATACTTAAGTACTAATGCTGTAACTTCAAATATTGTAAAACCAAATGTTTTTTAAAAGAGTAACCATGGAGTTTTTTGACGGTTCTTCTCCATAGGAAACGACCAACCCGAACCGTGCACTTTGTTGACGTTTTATAAGTGCCTATGTAAAATAAAATATTTTGATTTAGATTTTTTTTTAAACATATAGCATTTTTTTTAAGTTATTGTTTTTTTTATCTACATGAAGTTCACTCAAAACAATAGCATTCTCTATTTCGAACTAAAACTACAGGCAAACAGCATAAATTCAATCCCCTCATACTTGCTATCTCACCATACTTGGTTTTATCCGTAATGACGTGGTCTACCGCACGCTCCGCTGGCGTGCACTACGCATTATAGTATTTCAGCCGTATTATGTGTAATAAATCTTGTTACTATAACAGGGTAAAAGAGAATTTCAGAGGTAAGGTCGAAAAGTTTATCGAAACAAAAATGGATTGAAATAAAGGGAGACTATATTGAACATTCATACTATAGACTATTGAACAGTACTTAAACACTATCATGTGACTATAGTGACTTGATAGTTTTGTATCGCTGAATAATCCTATGTGTGTACGCGTTACTGATTTGTTGACCAGCGGTGGATGCAGCAGTCATGTTCGTCCATCTTTTATTATGTAACAGACTTTTGCCTGATTTGTGGAACTAAAATAATTTACGCGTCAAAATTAAATGCCGGTCAAGTGATGATATCCATCATCATCAGCCAACAACAGCCTACTGCTGGTCATAGGCTTCTATCGCGCGCCACTTTATTCGTTTCCCTCATTCAGTTGCAACCAGCCACCCTGCGAAGATCGTCGCTCCACCGAGCCTGTGGGCGTTCCACTTTACGCTTGATGCCACTTTAATGATACGATTGGCTGTTGGTAAGATAATTATTCAATCAACCAATCGTAGCACTTCACTTGCGTTTCATTTTAACGCATTTCGTTGTAGAGGTTAGGGGTTATCATCGGCCCTCTGGAGGACATAGGCGTCTTGACCACTCTCCATCAAGCTGTTACATTATGCCGACATTAGTTTGCTAGAGACCCTATTTGAATACCTAACCAAAACGAAACAATATTAACAGTAATCATGAAAATGAGAATCAATGAGTAGAATGTACATGTTTTATAAATAAAACAAAAATTTTGGAATCGCCTCTGTTGTTAATAACAACAATCGGATTCCCACAGCTGTACAGGAAAACAAAGCTAACGTTTCCCTTTTTATACAGAAATGAGTAATGATTACGCTCCGGGCCATGTTGTGTTATATCTTTACAAACCTTTGTTTTTCGTCCAAAGCTGGATCAAAGTTGACATGAAATTTTGTTAAATTTCAGGAGGTAATGAAGGGCCTGAACATCGTCTACGATGTAGTTCGTCGTCCGTCGCACATATTCTCCGAAGAGGATATGGAAGAGCGTCCTGATGGTGCCCAGCCTCCGCCAGTTGAGAGGAAGCCAAGCGACGCGCCTCCTCCTCTGCCCCCTAAACCCGGTACCTTAACAAGAGACCTCGACCTCGAGACCGACATGGAAACTCCAGCACCATCAGTCTTCGAAATAGATGACGAATTCAACTTGCCGATCTCCGTCGCCGTCGTCATTCTACTCACTTATATCAATATTGGAGCGTTCGTCTACAGTTTATGGGAAAAGTGGAACTTCTTTGAGTCTTTCTACTTTATCTTCATATCTATATCTACCATCGGACTTGGAGATCTAGTCCCTGATCATCCAATGTTCATGATGGCGTCTATTTTGTACTTAGTGTTTGGATTCGCTCTTACGTCTATGGTCATCAATGTCGTTCAAGTGAAGTTATCTAATACATTCAAGCAGGCTAGTGCTAAGCTCGGTGCTACAATTGGCTTAAAGGTAGCTGAAGAAGATGGCAGTCTTGTGCCCATAACACCGCCAGCTACAGAGATCGTTCCGGTACATAAACCAAAAAGTGAAAAAGACGAAAGCAAAAGTAAAGAACCTGACGATAATGATACTAAAAATAGATAAATATTGTTTTCGAAACTCACAAATAACTGTCGAAATAATAATGTTTTAAGTAAGCCCCGTTTGACGGTTGAAAAGAGCTCTTAAACCTATCAGAGACGATCAATTAATTTAATAGACTCTTGAGTATTTTCCATAAAAAAATGGAATAGGTATTCGTGATATCGAAATGCTGGTATCAAAATGTAGAAACCGTGGTACTAAGTAATACCGTTGCTGTAAGCATGTAAAAGGTGATAAATTGTTACTAATGATTAAAATTTAATTAAAAACTTAATGTGTTTGTTGCTGTGTGTGTAAATAAAGATTTTTTACATGTTGTTCTTGTTATGTTATTTGCTCCTTAACCGCAGATATAATAAAAGGCGCTAAGTACTGAACTCATTTCAACACACAATGAAAATGTAAGAAAAGCAAATGAAGAAAAGTCTCGTTAAACAAAGGTACTTGTTTTATTTCACAAAGAACGAGAGACGACAAGCGACATGTTCATCCTAGTACCCTATCGAGCGAGTCAAATGAATGTTCGATGTATATTATTTTCAAGTCATTGTAATCAGAAATAGAAGCAACTCCGGGTATCGGTACGTACAAAAGGTTTGAAGAATTTAATTATTGCCACATGTAATCGAGTCGGTGCGATGGTTTGTATGGGTATAGACATAAAAGAAATGTTTCTTTTTTATCTTGTAACGAAGATTACCTTTGAAAAGTATTTAACTTATCAATTCGAGGTGTCGAAATAGTTTTTAGAATTATACTATTCAATCAAGGTTCTTAGACACATTTAAAGACCCCAAATGAAGTTTAGAGACCTCAAATTATGTATGTAGCTTTCTTCTGGAGGCCTTAAAGTCTAGTACCACAAAATGCAACTGTGGTTTTTCTGGCCGCGTTGTTACTTTTCGTTCAACGGATATGATACGATGACATGCGCGTTCGTGCTGGCAAAGGAGCCTGCGAGTTATCCAAAATGAGTGACATGAACGCGACGATGATCCCGTTTTCGTGCAACCAATTGCTTTGGTTAAGATGCCAGCCCCCGTATTCACAAACGCTCGGATTCGATTTGGATTGGGAAGTCGTAGGTGTGTTTATCTCGCTCGCTTTCGTAATGCCAAAACAAGATAGACATATGACATCGAATCGAATCCGAGCGTTTGTGAATAGGGGGCCAGGTCTGTATAATAACAAAGCTTATGTAGGTACTGTATAGTTTAAGTTTCATCATGTGTCTTGCTGACAGTATTATCCTTTGTTTTCTGAAGCGAGCATTACACTTTGATTGATTATGTCAGTGTATTGAATACTGAAAGCTTTCCATAGAATGGTTGTCAACCGACGAATAACACGGTTTAATACTTAAACAATTTTGGCGGTGAAGTGAAATTCATTGTTAAATGTTGTTTTAGCGTGTTAAATAAATAAATAGAAAGGGTGTAAAACACCTTTTAACGAACCCGAAAGGCACTGGTTCACCCTGTCATTGCGATCATTTTTTTGTTCTACACCATACCTGGGCACTTTCTAGTTACTGAGATATTAGGGGTCAAAGTTCCAACTTTTTGACAAGTATTTTTTTAAATACAAGTTTTTAATGTAAGATTTTTACTTTAAACACCTCCACGACCCCCGTACTATACAATCCGTCCATCAGCACAATGTTTTGAGTGCGTTACATTGAGTTCTACCACAAAACATGATTCTACACCCCCCAAAAAAAGTCATTTCCCAGCAATAATTTTTGCGTAGAGTTACTTAGTTTCATGTAGAGAATGCTTGGTTGGCGGCTTCGTGATGAGGTGATTTACACCGTGTATGTATACACAGGGTGGCAGGGAAACTCAATCTTTTCCTTGAAATCGGTTACACTAGAAGTCATTAGCAACTAATTAAGTCCAGTTAACTCAAGGTCAAAATTGGATATTGGATGGTTTATATTGGATGGTTTTGCCCCCTAGTTCACACAGTAGTAGTTAGTTCAGTGGACTTAATTTGCTGCTAATGACATCTAGTATTCGTTATTCCTTTCAACGAATAGGTCGAGTTTCCCTGACATATGAAAACGTTGGGTAAAAGGAAATCTGTCAACATTTACAAAGTCAACACAACAACTCTTAAGATAGTTTGTAATATAAATACTAATTTTAGAACACTTTTTTTTTTTTTTATAAGCCTCTCATATTGTGTCCACTGCTGGGCAAAGGCCTCCCCTTTCTCCTTCCAAACCTCTCTATCTTGTGCGATATCTGGCCATGATCGCCCGGCAAACAAGATCAGATCGTCACACCACTTTTGCCGCGGTCTACCACGACGGCGATTTCCTCCGTCAGGCGTCCAGTGAGTGATGATCTTTGCCCATCTCTCCGGGTGCATTCGCGCTACGTGGCCAGCCCACTCCCACTTTAGCTTGGCTGTTTTTTCTCCGACATCTGCAACTTGGGTTATGGAACGCAGAGTGGTGTTCCTGACGCGATCTGTACGCTTCACACCTATTATGCTACGCTCCATTGCCCTCTGGCAAATCTTGAGTTTTTTAGAACACTATTAAAACTAATTATAAGTACAAATTGAGTGGTCATTAGATTGTGTTAACGCATACTTGCAAAGCTTATAAAGGTAGTAAAGATTTACTTTCGAAGGCGACGCGCGGCTGACCACAAACATCAGTGGTGTTGTAGGTCACAATGACCGCAAGTGACAGTGCTGCTGCGGTTTTTATTCCAAACACAATGTCGACGACACTGCTCTTAAGAGCGTTTATGCCATACGGCATTTCGTAAAAACTTTCAAGTCCATATCTTCCGAAATGACGAAACCGATTTTAATGAAACTTCATACGCAAAATCAAAATACATAGGTCTTAAAAGTTACTAAAACACATTTTCGCAATGACTTTAAAAAAAGAAGATAATTATAATCGGTCTAATTTAGCTGAAAAAGTATTTTTCAAAAATGTTTTAAAGTAACTAATTAGAACAATGTATCCTGCTTATGCGTATGAAGTCTCATTAAAATCGGATAAGTCATTTCGGAAAATAAAGACTTGAAAGTTTGTATGAAATGTAGCAAGGCGTAAACGCTCTTAATCAGTTTCGCTAAACGCATTAGTCTAAGGTTCAAGCCATATTTAAAGGGCATCGGGCGCAGTCATGGCACGGTCGGCTTCCTATTCCATTCATCTATATATATAAAAGAAAGTCGTGTTAGTTACTTCACTTATAACTCAAGAACGGCTGAACCGATTTAGCTGAAAATTGGCAGGGAGGTAGTTTAGAGCCAGGAGAAGGACATAGGATACGGTAGGGTAGGGTAGGGTAGGTAGGTAGGATAGGGTAGGTAGGTAGGGTAGGGTAGGTAGGTAGGGTAGGGTAGGTAGGTAGGGTAGGGTAGGTAGGTAGGGTAGGGTAGGTAGGTAGGGTAGGGTAGGTTAGGTAGGGTAGGGTAGGTAGGTAGGGTAGGGTAGGTAGGTAGGGTAGGTAGGTAGGTAGGGTAGGTAGGTAGGGTAGGGTAGGTAGGTAGGTAGGGTAGGGTAGGTAGGTAGGGTAGGGTAGGTAGGTAGGGTAGGTAGGTAGGGTAGGGTAGGGTAGGTAGGTAGGGTAGGGTAGGTAGGTAGGGTAGGTAGGTAGTAAGGGTAGGGTAGGGTAGGGTAGAGTAGGTAGGTAGGGTAGGGTAGAGTAGGTAGGTAGGTAGCGTCGGGTAGGGTAGGTAGGATAGGGTAGGTAGGTCGGATAGGGTAGGTGGGTAGTAAAAAGTGCATTGCAACGCATGCTGGGTACAGCTAGTATTTTATATAAAATGTATGAAAATAAAGCGCAATTTAGGACACACGGTATGTCGTGGCTCGGACGACGCGCGACGTACCGACATGTCCGTGCCCGTCGCCCTTTATTTGTGGCTTGCGCCTAACAAAGAAACCATTTTTCGCGGTGTTGGTGACTAAAATTGTACATAGTAGACATTCCTATAGCCTTCTGCTCCAAGACCGCTCTTTAGTACATTTATGTAAATAATCCATAATTGCCTTAATTCTCCTTGCAGGCACTTGTACAACCTCATCGACGTAACTATTGATAGCAAAGCGTTTGTAATATTGGGTCATAAATGTTTCTATGGTTTTCTTCATGGATGCTAAATTTGTGAGTGCTTCTCTACAGTTTTTGTAAGTGCTCTCTAAAGTAACTATATCCACATATCCAACTTGACTTTGACATTCGAATTCTCTGTCACGTAGTCTAGAAAAACAATCAATGAGTTTTGAGGGTTCAAACTGTCTGTTATGCTCTACGTAAAGGAAAGTGTTTTCAAAAGAGCACTTTCCTCCAATATTATCGTAGCTTCGGAAGATTTCCCTGAATTCTGTACTTAAGTATTTATCGAAAAACTCACAATAATTCAGATTATCTAAGTCGCCTTGATCAATGCCCTTCTGTACGTTTTTTATCAATAAGAGATTCAGTATTAAACTTGGTAAAGCGATCGGGAGTAGCTCACACTGTGGAGCCATGTGCGAATATCGAGACCAGCCAGTGAGTATGATTCCCTCGAAATTGTAAACTTCTTTTTCTCCTCCGAACTTGTAGTCTAATATAAACTTCATCCAGCTTAAATGATTAAGGAATCGATTTTTGATGTTAGGGGAAGTTGCATTTCTGCCATCAGCACCTTTGAATGCGGAAGCAATCCAGATCCTTTTAAAGTTTTGGTGTAAATTGTAAAAATGTCTGTGAGAAAAGTGTGGATTTACTCTGTAATCCCACTCAACTGGTTCAATATTTGTAGTATTAACGAATTTATTTGGCAAATCGATTTCTTGTATCATGTCGCTCCATATAAGAACTTTTGTGAGAGGACTTATTTTATTTACTATCGAAGCTACTTCTTCAACGTGTTGGACGAATATGACACTGAAAATAACAATAAAGCGAAAATTAACCATGTCATTATTTTTTAGTAGGTACCTAGCCTAGTACTTAATCAATGTCATAATTATTATCGTATGATCTTCTTATAGGCCTTCATAAGCACACTTGGTGAATACTAGCTAATCTGCTTGAAGAGAACAGCTTAGAAAGTTACTTAGGGAGTTGATAGATATGTTGTACTGACCTGTCTTTCAATCTTCTATCTAGACACAATAGACACTTATTTAATTTTCTCACTTCGTCGCAACCAATGTGTATGTGTTGCAGCGGTTTGACTGTGGCATGGAAATCAATGACCTGAAATATATAAACCACTGAACTTTCAAGAATTTTCGGTACCGTGTGTTTATCTGACAGCTCTGGTCTTAGAATTAGATTGTTTGAGAGTCATACCCAAACCTTGGTGGCAAAAATAAGGATTAAAAAAAAACCCTAGTGGCCTCCCATGACGTTTTAAAGCAGAGTTGTTTTAATCTTATTACAGAGTGGGAGAGAGATGGCGCTAGGCATTCTCTATAACTCCGTCTCTTTCTCACACTGGAATGACCACCTTTAAGAGGGAAGCCCCAGGGTAGCCCGCGAAATTAAAATTTTCTTTGGTTTTTTGCTATTTCTAGGACAGTGTCGGGCTGTGCAAGTAGGTATGTTGAACAAAATATGATTTGCGACTGTAACATGAATGCAGTTACAGAATTAATAATAATCATTGAAATCATCAATACAACCGTCTTAATCCATTGCATGACTTTTTCATGAAAAAGTCATTGAATTGACATTGTCCTAAATAAAAAAACAAAAACAAAGAAGCGGCCAAGAAAGAGGTGGCGAGAGGACCTGGACGCCTATCGCGAGAGCTGGTTCGAGGAGCCACGGAAGAAGAGCTCGTGGAAAGAATTGGGGGAGGCCTTTGCCCAGCATTAAGACATTAAAGAATAGCTAAAAAAAACAAGAGTCGTCGGGATGGATGTCGATGCTCGGCTTCATTAACAGGTGGTAATAGACCCCCTTGATAGAGAGCAGCGGTGGCCCAGTGGTGGCAGACCCGACTTAGGCAGTCAGGCGCATTACTTTGTGTAATTTATTTCATCACCGCTGCCCTCAAAAACGGTGAAGGAAATCATCGTGAGGAAACTGCCATGCCCTAGAACTAAAAATTCGAAGACATGTGACATCTACCAACCCACACTGAGCCCGCGTGGTGGATTACAGCCCACTCCCTCTCATAGAGAGGAGGTCTGTGTCTCAGCAGTGGGAATTTTATAGGCTGATGAGGAATAGACCCTCAGTCCCTAAAGTGTCACGTTAATGAGATATTCGCAGGTTAAGTTGTAATAATTGCTGTGAGAGAAAATTTTGTACTTACTTGTTGCAACATTTCAGTTATTAATATTTTGCTCTCTGGGTTGCTAGGGCATATGTCTGCTGGATATTTATCTAACTCCCTTAGGTGAGCGAACTCTTTCAATTTTAGAACAAATTCCATGTGTCCGAATGTTTGTATGAGGGGAATAACTTCCACGTTTAGCGATCGGGCTTTTGCAAGGAATCTGTGGAGCTGAAAATAAAAGATTTAGAGCTTTATACACTAAAATGCATATCTTTAAAAATAATAACAGATGGTGTCGTGGCTCAATAATAACAGCCGTACGGGTCAATCTTCCAAGTTAAGGAACGCTTGCCGAGATCAGGCCATGGATGGGTGACCATCCGCTACTTAACTCGGTATGAGATAGGTTCTCCCTCCGCGCCTTAGAAAGCAGATTAAACCTTTGATCCAAGCTGTCATTTGAAGGTCCTTGGTTCTCGTCACAGGTATTCAAATACCAGTGAGTCTGACGACCAGTCTTACCAAGGGGTATCGAATTAACTAGCTGCTGGGTTGTGAAATGTGGAAGATAGCTAGGCAGTCGATTCATATAAAGTATTGTTTTTTTTTAGCCTTGCCCCACACTAGGAATTTCTCCTGTATCGTGGGTGCGTTTACAAACATTTAAACTCACATACACTAACAGCCAGACACAGAACAGAACCTGTAGGCCATACAAATATTTGTTCCGTGCAGGTATCGAACCACGCAGCGCAACATCAACTGCATTCGGCTGGATTGGCCATAGGTAGTTGGGAAAAGGCTAGGCTAAGATAATGGTGATTCATCTACTTGGTAAAAATCTTAAATTCAATTGAAGACAACGCTCAGCCAAACCTAAGGTCTAAAATCATGAAATTTTACAAACTATTACCATGTATTAAAGTACATGATTCTAGACCTCACAGCGTTGAAATAATTCGTTGGCTTTTAAAAAAAAAGCTGTTCCATACTAATATAATATAAAGCTAATAAAGCACAATAAAGCTGGTCGATAGCTTTCACTGTTAAAATGTATAAAACAACTGATTTTGTGTTTTTAGCGATGAAATTCCACTGTGGAAGTTGTTTAAATGAATAGGCACTATGTTTTTATCGAAACTTACCTCATCTTTTTTGTAAGCGTTAACGGAGCTGATGTTTATAAGTCTGCCTTTATACGGAAACATGTCCTCATATTCCATTATAATTGAATTCACTCCATACATATTGAGTATAGGCAGGTAATGAGCCAAGTAAGTCAGTTTGGGAGGAGACCCCTTCAAATCAAAATGCACTGTCACATGACGTAAGTAAACCGAAGATTTTGCTTTTTGTACCACCACGTTTTCACTAGTCAGCCATGACAGCACACTATACAATATAATTAAAAAAAGCAAATAAATAAGAGTATTTTTAAACCTTCGCAACATATCAGCGATGTAAATATGTAATAAGCGCATTCGAACCATTTCATTTACACAAATTTTATCAACGGTTTTAAGATTATTGTTAATTATTCCATAATAAGATTGCTTATTACTAGTAGTACTATAATATTATGAAGGTTTTATGAGCAGGCAAGCAGCCTTAGTGAAAGGCGAGGTATACTGAACTAAGAACGTTTTGCACTTGTACGCATTCAGTGCCGTAATTTAATTGTTTTTCAGTTGTTTTAACGAATACAAAGAAAATGTGTAAGAGATTCTATACCTTATTGCCACTTTGTTAAAGTAGTTTACGAGCAGTAACGCTTTTAATAACTCTACTCTTTTCAAATTCTTACCATTATCAAGCTAAGACACATAATAATTTTTGAAGCTACGGCAGTGAGCAGAATATCGGATAGAAATCTATATTTAATGAAATGGTAACTAGGATCAAAACGGCGCGGCATACTTTGAGTTGATATGGACTGAAAACCCTTTCACTGACCAGGCTATGTAGTGAAATATGAAATACTTATTTTTTAATTAAAACTGCCAGAGTCTGTCATTGTCGATTTTTTTATTCTGAGGTATTGATATTACAGCAGGCAGGCGCATTACTTTGTGTAATTTATTTCATCACCGATACTCTCAAAAACGGTGAAGGAAAACATCGCGTAGAAACCGGCATGTCCTAGAACTAAAAATTCGAAGACATGTGACATCTACCAACCCGCACTGCGGCCCGCGAGGTGGATTACAGCTCACTCCCTCTCATAGAGAGGAGGCCTGTGTCCCAGCCGTAGGACACAGGCAAACGACGTAGGGTCGAGTCGTGTGTGCACCGCGCTCTAGGGCGGACGTAGTTGATACGTGTCATAATATTATTATTATAGCATAGCGCGGCGTAACTGTGGGTTGTGGTGCGCATTCCAACGTGTTATCTCCATTTGGTGTTGGAAGAAAGTTTTTGGCCGCAGGATGTGGTGTTCCGTCGCTTCCGCGGACAAATTCCACATGAACGCACACAATCATCGTGCAAGTGAAGTGTTACTATCATAGTTTTAAGTTTCTTATACTAACACAATTGTTATAGTATGTATATTAGGTTATAGTAGATTATGCACCAAGGGGATAAAGTAGTGTCTTATGTAGCGGGCGCCGTATTGAATCCCGAGCAAAATGAAGGATTCTAGCGTTAACTCCCGAGCGGAGCGAGGTAGTTTAGAGTTAACTCCCGAGCAAAGCGAGGGAGTTAAGACAAGAATCCTGAGTGCAGCGTGGGAATCAAGGTCGCCCAAGACGAAGGCACCTTTATCCCCGAGGTGAATACTTTATTTTTCACACCATCTACGAGAGAATAAAAGTAGTAGTACTAGAATCAAGTATTCCGGTGTCAAATCACTATCGTCACTCAACATTTTTGTGAGAATTTGCAATATTTTAAGTAATAAATTTGTTGTATAACAATGAACAAAGCAAAGCAATTTCCAGTACCTATTCGCGCCTCTTTTTAATTTATGTTCTATTTTTCTTAATAATAATATAATAGCAAGTAATCAATGAAAATGTTGAAGATAACAGCTTAGTAACCCAGATGATATCTCTACCATTTGGACTTGAACCTTCTGGCATCGAGCCAGGATTTCTCAAAGGAAATTTGGCAGAGCTCAACATGACCGTATTACCCTGGCCTTGAACTTAAGTCGTTTATTGCCAAAGCTTTCAGGGTTTTAAGACCACAAACGTATCCTAACGACTCATATAATGTTGTTGTAACTGAGACCGTTTTAGCAAAAAGGTTGCATTCTGTTCGACTGTGTTTTGTGAGATATATTGGGTTGTGATTTTCAAGTGGATACATTTCCATTGGAGTATGTATTACAAGGTCAAATATATTACCTAGCCATACATACATATATTACCTAGTCTACAAATAAAAAGCTAAACTTAAGCTAATCGTTTTGATTTTTGATTATCTAAGCAAAATGAAATACTAAGTTTAAATATCAAGACAAATCGTAAAATAAAAACGGCGATTTGTCCCCAGCGCTGTATCAAGATATGGTGTAATAATATTATTCGAAAGGTTGATAAAAGCTTTATTTTATTGCATCATGCAGGGAAGGATCGAAGATTAATTTTGTTTTGGTTTACCTTTCAAATGGCACATATCAAAACTTGATACAGCTCTGGGGGCGGAGTTCATACAAAGGCACACAATTCTCCTTTACACAAAAAACTGATTATAAGTCGGTTAATCAAGTTTTTCTTATAGAAGAGAAGACTACGTTTTCAGCATTTTTTAATCCGATATTTTCATAGTAACCTGCGGTCAGAAACCTTAAAAAAAACATGGAATCATTATTGTTTTCGTTTTATCGTGATTAAGTCATGTCTGACGAGTTCAAATAAAAAATTAAAGATTTTGTTTGCGCAAATGGCATCTTATGTTAATTGCGATAGGAAACAAAATTCACAAACAATAGATTCAGTCCAGTTATTTTATACCACACCACAGGACATATACGAGTACAATAATTGAATTGTGGCAACACTGTATCATGTTTTCCTAAATTTCCCCCGACGCGACGCCACTGCACTAACATAAAGTAGATATTGAATTTTATCACATTGCAATTTTATTTTATTTTGCACCTGTGGATTACCCTGGAAATCGGAAAATAAATATTTAAGCTTCCTGTTTTCCGATAAAGCTAAGTTATAAAAACGATTTAAATTCTTAAAATAATTTCATTCAACATAAGATTTTATTATGGCAATGCTTATAATGTGAACAAAGAAAAGATGGCTGGATTGCGTGCGGTAAGACATTATGAAAGAAAATAGAAAAAAAAACTCAAAGATCCGACTCCGTAAATAGCGCCCGATTTTATTGTTTAATAACTGTCATTCATTTAAGTTTAGGATCTCAATGTAAAAAAAAAAAATTGTAATCAATTTAATAAAAAAAATGTTAATTGATTCTTAAGCCATACAGCGTCCATAACTTTACCTTTAAGCCCGTTGTAAGGTCTGTAAATATTATAAAACGCAAATAAAGATATGAAATTAGGACATGACTAATATCTAAATACTCGTGTAACTCAGAAAAGTATTTAAAGCAAATCACAGTTTATCTTTTAAGTCTTAAGTCTATTACCAGAATATTTAGGAGTCTTAAGTGCATACATGGAGCCTGTAAGATGTAGGTAGCTTAAAGGCATGTGCAGAGGAAGCACTTAGCGACAGTAACTCAAGTTGAGCGCCGATGGTCACTACCGTCCTGCGACTCCATTTTATTAAGGCCAAGTTTGAATCCCACTTTACTTTATAATATTATAAAAGAAAGACCAAAGAAAAGATGGATGGTCTTTGTGAGGAATGATATGAAGGAAAAAGGAGTAAATGACAGCGTGACGATTGCCGGGGAAAAAAAACAGTCAAGTGCGAATCGGACTCGAGCTCGAAAGGTTCCGTACCATTATTTAACAATATTTATCAAAAAGAGCAAAAATATCATCCCTTTTTTGTATGGGAGCCCCTTTAAATATTTTTATTATTCTGTTTTTAGTATTTGTTGTTATAGCAGCAACAAAAATACACAATCTGTAGAAATTTCAACTGGCTAACTATCACGGTTCATGAGATACAGCCTGGTGACAGACGGACGGATGGACAGCGAAGTCTCAGTAATAGGGCGGGACCCTACCCTTTGACCCTTTGGGTAAGGAACCCTAAAAAGTTTTGCGCCAACCTCAAATAACATGAGTCAACGGCATGGCAGGAATGATGACTTTTTTTTTTTAGAAAATTGGTAGAAGAAAAAGTCTAGAAAGGATCGTTACCCGTCATCTTATAAGTCGCCTACTCATGAGATGAAGGCTAATAGAGAAGTACGGAAGAAGAAGACATGTTACACCGAGCCTTAATAAATTTGTGTATGGGGAAGAAGATTGTGGATTATTGCATGGAAGATTGTGAGGAGTGACTGCTTCGTTAGTTTAGTGGTTGCCAGCGCGACCGCTGTGCATAAGCTCCTGGGTTCCTGGTGTTAGAAATGGAAATGTATAAACCAAACAATATAAGATGTGTAATCTAGTATTATATAGTTCCATGTTCTTTATGTGTACGTAGGTTGCGTACTTACTTGGTTCCCATGCTTTTTGACTTTTCTTTAAAACTGTTGTGTTCGCTTACTAAATATATCCACGTTTATTATTACAATCCGTTGTTGTTACTATCAAAACCTAACAGGTTAAGGGCCCAGAAAACGCAATAAATAAGAGTGCGTAAATATTATACATGTTTAATAAGGTTGATTGACGTGATTTTATTCGAAATGTCGAATGACAACGTGCAGCCGGCGACATCGTCTTCTTCAGGTACGAGTTCTGGCTTATCAGTTAATTTTGAGAAACTCAGTGGTATTTCAAATTACGTAAACTGGAAATTTTTGATGCGGATGTACCTAATTCATGAAGATCTATGGGACTGCATCGAGGAGTCGGCGCAGGGTGTTCCCAGGGTCAATGATGCTCGCAAGCAACTACGAGCACTTGCAAAAATATGTTTGATGGTGCAGCCTTCGTCTTATTCTCATGTGCGTAACGCAACCACCGGGTTTGAAGCATGGAACAACTTAAAATCGGCCTACGAAGATCGAGGGCTGTGTAGACGTCTTGGTCTTTTACGCACATTATTTGGATTGAAGTTGGAACAATTTAGTAATATGGAAGCGTATCTCTTGAAGATCACGGACTTGGATCAGCAATTACGAGACACAAACGCTCCGTTAGATGATGATTTTTTGTCAGTAATAATGTTAAGCGGCTTACCAGCAGATTACGATCCGCTCATTATGGCATTAGAAAATTCTAACATTAAATTGTGCAGCGAAACAGTGAAAAGTAAATTATTACAAGAAAATTTACGCAGAGACTTTGACAAGTGTGAAGAAAATGCAATGCTCACAAACCGGTCTAGAAAATATAAGTGCTTCTTATGTAAAAAAACGAATCACTATGCAAAGAACTGTCCAAATAAGACAAATAAAAGTGATAAACGGAGTCAAAAATGTGAAAAGGCGTGGAACGGGTCATTATTGACAGCATTAGCTGTAAATATCAATTCTGATTCTTGGTATGTCGACTCCGGCGCGACCTGTCACATGACGAACAACAAAAAAATATTACAAAATTATGTTGGGGAGGCTCCGCGGTTGGTGACAGTAGCCAATGACCGTATTAAGATGCATAGTGAGGGCTATGGTGAAGTGGAATTGTTGTTGAAAGGGCACACTCAAACTACAAAACTAACTGAGGTTATTTACGTGCCAGGACTGACAACAAACCTTGTTTCCGTTGGAAAAATGGCTTCAAAGGGACTTGAGACGCATTTTGACACACTGAAGTGTAATATTTATTTTGGCAAAAGTATAGTTGCTAGTGCTACGAAGGTCAATGGAGTCTACGAATTGGACATAGCGAGTGAACATTCAACCAATAAACGGGAGCTGACTGAGGCTTGTCAATCAGCGGTCTTGGTTGAGCCAGAGGTTCAGCTTATGAACAATAAACCAGCAGAAGCTGTGACATTGTGTGAGGCAAATCCATCGCAGGATATATGGCATCGCAGACTCGGACACTTGAACAGGCGAAGTATGTATTTACTGAAGCAAGGTATGGCTAGTGGAATAGATTACACTGACAGTAAATGTTATTCTCCCTGTGTAGCTTGTATTGAGGGAAAACATAGTAGGTTACCATTCCCAAAGAAAACTTATACTAGAGTCACAGAGAAATTAGGTCTTAGGGTCAATTCATACTAGCGCAGAGTCGAAGCGCATCGAAGCGTCAATCCGAAACTTAATATAGCAAATTCACCCTTATTTCCACAATGTAATGCACATATTTCTTCCAAGGAAAAAAAAAGACGCGCGAATTCACGCACATTCGAGGGAATTCGCGCGCCTGCGCGCGAGTAACTCTGATTGGTGTTTTAGTGGTGTTTTAGTAATTTGACGCTTCGATGCGCTTCGACTCTGCGCTAGTATGAATTGACCCTTATACATTCTGATCTGTGTGGGCCTATGTCGGTCTCCACATTCAGTGGTGCTAGATATTTGTTAACTTTTATTGATGATTTTACAAGGATGACATTTGGTTACTTTATAAAAACTAAAGATGAAGTATTGCCTGTATTTAAGATTTTCAAGCAACTGGTGGAAAATCAGACTAACTTAAAAATTAAAATGCTGAGAACAGACAATGGTCGTGAATTTGTTAATAAACAGTTCCAGATATATCTACAGGAGCATGGCATCGAGCACCATACAACTGTGCCATACTCACCACAGCAAAATGGTGTGGCGGAGCGGGCCAATCGCACAATTATGGAGTCAGGACGATGCATGCTGCAAGATGCTGGATTGGACCGGAGGTTTTGGGCGGAGGCATTGAACACGGCAATATTTATTAAAAACAAGTCACCAAGTAAGGCAGTAAGAGGCACTACACCAGAAGAAAAATGGTCTGGTAATAAAGTAAATTTATCTTATTTAAGAATATTTGGCTGTGCTGCCTATTCAATGATCCCCAAAGAAAAACGCAAGAAGTTAGATGCAAAAAGTAAACTATATATTTTTGTGGGATATTGTAGTGAATCGAAGGGATATAGATTGATTGATCCAGAAAATCCTTCCAAATGTATCAAATCTAGAGATGTGAAATTTATTGAGGAGAAAATGTATAAAGATTGGAAAATAAATCAGCAAAATGGCACTACTGATTGTCAGATGAATCTCACTGAAAATGAAACGGATGATTCAAATACTATTGAAAATAATGAAGTCAATCCATCACCTATTGTTGAGATATCTGATGTAAGCAGATGTGATTCCAGTTTTGTTGATGACCCCAATGATGTGACATGGAATCCAGAAATGACTACAGATGAAGAATCAAGTGATTATGAAGAAACTGTAAGTTCTGTGGTTGCCATGACAGCAGTAGGTCAAAATGATGATCCACAGACAATAGAAGAAGCTCTGTCAGGACCCGACAGAGAACATTGGAAGGAAGCCATTAACGACGAATATAAGTCATTTGAAAAGAACAAAGCTTGGAGCTTAACATTGCTGCCTGCAGGGAAGAAAGCTGTGAAATGTAAATGGATTTTTAAAAAGAAGCTAGGATCGGAAGGTCAGCTACTTCGTTACAAAGCACGTCTTGTAGCCAAAGGGTTTACCCAGGAATATGGGATTGACTACAAAGAAACTTATTCTCCTGTGGTACGTTACTCCACAATACGTACATTAATTGCCCTGGCAGTCAATTTGGACTTAGAAATCGATCATATGGATGTAAAAACGGCATTCTTAAATGGGGAACTACAAGAGACTGTGTATATGGAACAGCCCCATGGGTATAAAATAAATGGTAAGGAGAACCATGTTTTCAAACTGAATAAAGCAATATATGGACTTAAGCAGGCGTCAAAAGCCTGGTATGATAAGATTGATAGTGCTTTGACAGACCTCCAGTTCAGAAAAACACTCAGTGAGCCTTGTGTTTACATAAAATCAGGAACCACTGGTAATCTCACCATATTAGCTCTATATGTCGATGATATCCTTATATTCAGCAAGAACACACTGGAGAAGAAAAAACTGAAGGAGGATCTAATGAGAAAGTTTGAAATGAAAGACTTTGGACTAGCTACTCATATATTGGGAATGCGATTAAATCAAGAACGCAATAAAATCACTCTTGATCAGAAAATCTACGTACAGAAAGTGTTAGAGGTTTTTCATATGACTGAGTGTAAGCCTGTGAATACACCTTTGGAGTGTGGCATGAAACTTGAAAAAGGAGAGCAAACTGACTTGGATTCTAAGTATAGAAGTCTTATTGGATGTATTATGTACATAGCAGTTTGTACCCGGCCTGACATTGCACATGCAGCAAGCTTATTGAGCCAGTTTAATAATTGTTACTCAGATACGCATTGGAAAGCGGCTAAGCGAGTATTGCGATACTTAAAAGGTACTATAGATTATAAAATAGTATATGAAAAATCGTCATTATCTCTCACAGGATTTGTAGATGCTGATTGGGCATCTGATCAGCTAGACCGGCGATCTTACACTGGTTATGTGTTCAAAATAGGTAACTCTGCTGTATCGTGGGAGAGCCGTAAGCAAAGAACAGTGGCTCTATCGAGCACAGAAGCAGAGTACATGGCATTGTGCGAAGGAGCAAAAGAAGCTAAATTTATTAGAAGTTTCCTTTATGAATGTTTGGGTAAATACTCATTAGTGACTTTGTATAATGATAGCCAATCGGCACAGAAGATTTGTAATACCCAAATGAATCATAACCGCAGTAAACACATAGATATTAGACATCACTATGTTAGACAAGTTGTGAAAGATAAAATTGTTAAATTAGAATATTTGCCAACTGAACACATGCCTGCTGATGTTTTAACCAAGTGTTTAGGTAAAGATAAGCATTGTAATTGTGTTTCTCATCTTGGTTTGAAGATTGTTTAGTTTAAGGGCAGGTGTTAGAAATGGAAATGTATAAACCAAACAATATAAGATGTGTAATCTAGTATTATATAGTTCCATGTTCTTTATGTGTACGTAGGTTGCGTACTTACTTGGTTCCCATGCTTTTTGACTTTTCTTTAAAACTGTTGTGTTCGCTTACTAAATATATCCACGTTTATTATTACAATCCGTTGTTGTTACTATCAAAACCTAACAGTTTGGTCGGGCAAAATGTTATTGGGTGTATGTCACTAGTGTGGGCTTTCGCAGTAGCAGCCATGGAGCCTGGACTTGTGTCCGGTTGATGGCAATAGGCGCCCCCTATTATATGGGGCTTAAATATAACTGGCGAAATGAGGTGTTCTATGAGGTACACCTATGCCTAAGCCTTCGGAGGATGCGATGCGCGCGGTGTGATGTTATTAAGATTTTGAAGAAGTTCTTATAGTTTTGTATCTCAATCACTTATGGCTGAACGAATTTGGTTGAGATTTGCCTCACAGCCCGTGTATCTATAATAATAAATCAACGCACAAACACAAACTTTTAAATGATTAAAATCATAAAACATATACATAAACATAATATATCGGATTTTCGAGCGGTTGAGACATCACATGTCGATCAGTTGTTTGCTGATCCTCCAATATGCGCGTGTACGTGCAGATTGTTGGAAAATAATACTTGAAAAGTAATTCTCTTAATTTAATTACAAAGATTTCAATGAGCCTTAATCAAAATGTTTAAAGATTACAGTCATCATTTCTGATTAAATCAAATTGCAATAATAATTAAACTTCAGTTTAGAGCCAATAGATTTATGCGTGTTTCCCGAGTGACAGTCGCCTTCCAAGCGCGTGCCAACACCGCCATGACACTGACAACCCTATTCGGAATTACCCGCTTTAAAATAAATTTTAAACCACAGAATAAAAATAATCGATTACAGGTTATAAAAACTGTTACGATAAATAAACTAAATCATCGCGCGCCGTTATGTATTTTTTTTTTTTAATTAAACATGTATTTAAAATTTAAATCAACACACATACACAAACGGACAAAGTAGGTACCAAAATTGGCCATTAAATTAATATAGTAAATAGAAATAAGTTTTCACAAACAACTATATTTCAGCACTAATTACTACAAAATACCAAAGGGCATAACTCTTTAGCTAAACTTTACCACTGGTACAATATCTAACAAATAATTATTATCTTGTAAGTTTGAAAGAAGGCTGGCGAAAATGGACCCAAAGAATCTGAAAATTAACTAAACTCCGTTCCAGTGTAAATATAAAATAATTATAACTACAATTTTATGAGATATTTATTTATTAAATATTGATTTTTTAGGACTCGGGAATCAAAAGTTATAAATAATTTTCAATTTACTAAAATTAAGTAATCGTGCAATTACAAAACGCAACATTTTTCCGATTACGTTCCAATCCAATGACATGTGTTTTTGTTCATGGGTTTATTACCACAAATGGATCTTTCTCTTAGTTTTTATACATTCAATTATGTCAAAAATTCATAAAAAATAACATGCAAACCTGATATTAAAACGCCAATTAACAATGCGAAAGCATCTAATAAAAATGGTACTGTGGCGATTTTATAGTATTTCTAATAAAGGAACGTTATCAATGATGATCCATTGAGTCCCGTCACTACTGTCACTGTCAGATCTGTGATGATCTAGTCCATCGTTATGTTTGTATTTTTGTCTGGGATTTTATGTTTATCATTGCGATTTTGTAGATTCTCGACGACTTGGCCTTTACATCTTGAAATGTTGCATTCTTCTCTGGACATTGGACAATTAGTTGCTTTTGATTTGGACTTTGATTTTAACCACAAACATGCGTTGCGTTAATTTCTTCTTCTCTTACGACTTGCGCTCTTACGGAGGCGTCGTCTCTCTGATGAAGGTGCTCAGAGCTTTGAAAAAGTTCAGAGATGGGTGTATATCCACGTGATGTAAGTATATTCGTAAAAGAACATGTATTTATATCATGAGTAAAGAACTTATTTAGGATATCTATCTGAACAACAAACTAAGATTCGTTTAGCTTTTATATGCATAAATACATACTGTTGTAATCTTATATTAGGCTCATTCTTACTGTTGCCCAATACTTTATCGGACGAAAACAGTATACAGTAAAAGACTAGCCGAGGTAGTGTAGAAGTAGTGTATTTTACTCAGATGTTTCAGTCATCAAAATGGAAGATGGGTGGCTGTTGCATTTTGTCTTGAAATATTTGTATACCGCTCCACAGGTATCAGAGGTCATATTATCTTTTATATCAAACTACATTTCTGTTTTTCATTTCGTGGGGACCTGGATACACTCTGCGAGTCAGGCACTTTTGTTACTTATACATGGAACTCTTTATGTTTATTACACTAAAGGTGAATTTATTTATTTTAACATAATTAATTAATTCCAGATAACAGGAGACAACTACCTTTGTCACTCATTTTGGGGGCTGATAAGCTGCGACCCTGAAAATGAAAACCGACAGCATCATTGGCCATCGTAACGTCTGTGTTGCATAAAATAAAAACTATGTAAAAATACCAAAAAAATAAGATTTATTACTCATCGTTTTTTTATTCAACAAACCCTGCTTTTCAATAGCTGTACATAGCTAGTCAGCTCTGGCTGTTATAATTTATGTAAAACAATATTATCTACTCTCAGCGTAATAAGAATCGTTTTACTTGACTATAATTCGCTTATGGATCAAAATCGTAACAACATAGTTTTTATAGTGATTGAACTAATTACAGGGTTGGTAATCAGTTTAGTCTCTAGCTGCAGTCTAGCAGTTTTATGATTCATCAATTAGGTACAGGCAATGAAGTAAAAATTCTGGTTTTGGCTTATGACGAGAAGCAAAACACGTAAAGTCAGAACTAAAACTGCGAGGGAAATACAGTAGTTTATTCGAATTTTCTTTTATGAGTCGTCTTAAATATTATTATATTTTGATTCATCTTAATTACGGAGTCATTCCACTGTTAAAAACCTTAATCGTAAGATTTTTAGGTTATCTTGTGAATAGACGTATATCTCTTTTCTCCCAACTTTTCCGTCTTACTTTCCATTTACTTTTCTGATAGTCTTTAGTCGTTTTACAACTACGTATAAGTTGTTATGGTGAATGCTACCTCTAAGAGTGGGTCCCAAAATACATGTAGTCTCGCCCGTCTCCTTTAGTTGCTATTTATCTTCGGAACAAGTCTACTTCAAAAGTTTTTATAGACTGCCTTGTTAACCTTCTAAAGTGATTTTCCGTCTGTTCAATAACAATATTCTTGGAGGTATAGAATGTAGAATATTCTCAGACAGACAGCACAATGATCCTGTAGTAGTCTTACCTTTCATGCCCTGAGCACACGATGAACTATTTATCTGCCGGATAAACGCGTACAAAATGAAACAACCAATGGACGTCAACCTATGGATGAAATAAGACGCGACAACCAATGGAGAGGATTCATTTAAGAGGTCATTCCTGTCATTCTGACAAATAGTGTATCGACCGCTCAAGGCCTTATTTGTACATCCTTGTATCTTCTTCTTACGTACCTCTGTAGTTCGTCATAAAGGTCAAGATAATAAAACAATAATAGATTCTGAATGAATATAACAGAGCCTTCCCTTAACACGTCATTTACCGGCCAAGATTAGAACGAGCAAGCCGCAAGCTCTAAAATGTAATGCTTATATACCGTAACACATTAAATTAAGGTTCAGATTAGTTGTAGCAGTTTCTGAAGGCTTGAAAACGTCCAAAATCGACTCAACGTCTTCTCACCAAAAATCTGAAATAAAAAAGTAGAGATTTTTGAGTCTTTGAGTCTTGGAATTGTTAATTATATCGATGCGTCACTACCTCAGGCGAGCGAAATTCGCGTGTGTTAGGCTGAGGCCTCGTTAGTGCGTTGTGTTGTGTCGTCGCTGCGTCCTTATACATGTTTATTTTATTCATTCACACTTACATTTCTATAACAGGTAAAAGCCACATTATATTTTTGTGGCATACTTTGTGAGTTGCGTCATCGCACGCGATGTTTCAACGGATTGACGTATGAGAGACGACGCGAGGGAGGCTGATGTACTGAAATGTCGGAGTTCTGGTGCTCCGACGGACAGTTCTTAATGCAATCAATGGAGATATCCAGAATCTTTGATTGTTTCTACGCTTATTTCGGCGGTGGCGATAACAATCAACAATAGAACACGTTTGTTCGGATCCAAGGTCGAATGAAGATTGAAATCTTCACTGAGATGCTGCGCTAGTGCGCTGCGATGGCATGCGTTGGCCTCTTGCGTTACGACGTCTTTCATCGTCACAACGCAGGTATGGCATATTATGCGTTGATCCGTTGATTTGACGACGCAAAGCACTAATGGGGCTTCAGCCTTACTTGTTTCCTTCGCGTCGCGTCGCAAGTCTCGTCGCGGTAACTCTAAGCAATTTCTTGTGTGTGTAGCTCGTTTCCAGGCGTTTACTTGCTCGAAGTTTCCTGATATTTTGACTTAGTTGAGTACGTCCCACTTCGTTAAAGCTGAAGATGTTTGATGACAAAGTCGTAATAGGAAAGTTTTGGTTAGTTGCGGCGCGGCGTTGAAGTTGTTGTATTGAAGCCTTTTTGCGGAGTTAAGGAGATACTCCTTACTTCGGTTTCAAAGGAGTACCTACTTACCTTTACTTGTGCTTCAGCTTATCTACAGGTAACTCTAGATTAGGACCGTTTATTACTTTGGTTGAAAGAGTATACAAGGTGTTGTTTTGCATCCTCGTCAAATTCAAGGAGTTAACTATGCTAATGATTCTCGTCCCGAATCAATAATAAAATGGGTAGGTCATTTTTATTATTTTTCTTATTTTCGGAAATCGGTAAGTGTGAACCACCCGTGTTTTACACGCGGTCCGTCTGGTTCTTGCCCTATTACCTCGCTTACCCACATACAAAAAATCTCAAACGTTTATTTGATAATTCCTTATTCCCTAAATCACTTTTAGGGGGTTATTCTGAAATATTTTCGAACTTAAAAAACCAAGAAAATCATAGTTTATTATTAATTAACTTGGTACCGTAATTTTAATTGATTTATTTATGTCTTTTGTGACCACCTCCTGAAATTTGACGAGGATGCAAAACAACACCTTGTATAGTCACGCGCAATTTTAGAAACGTGATTGTTTTACGAGCTGATTGCGTAAAACGTATTCAGTACGTATTCAGTAATTGGGGTGCTGGGCGGTATAGCTCAAATTGAGGACATAATTCGTAGGAAAAAAGATTTTGTGTGCAGGAAATCAAAGGTCGGGTATGACTTCTAAGCTCACACAAATCCACAATTAAATAATTGAGATTTTACAGAAAATAATTTCATGAAACATCACTGTATAAACGGCCTTAGCACGAGCGCGTGGGGAATACATTAGGTCAATAACTCAATTTTATAAAAAAAAACAAGCTAACCCTAAATGCAAAAATGCAATTTTGAATTAAAAAAATTAAATAAAAAGTTTGTCTCGATTTAAAAAAACCCTAAATCCCGATTTGTTTTACCATCTGCCTCGATTTTAAACCAATGGGACCTGGCAACACTAATTTTCACCCCTAGTTCTTTTAAACTAAACGATTTAATTCATTAAAAAATAACAGTTACAAAATGAAACAGCATTACCCATTCCAAAAATTTGTTGTAATTCAATGGATGAAAAAGGGCCTGTAAGGGTATTGTGTAAATCTCTAAGCTACACTTTTTCTACAAAGATTTCTATAACAAATGAAACCGCTTATTTAGGAGGAGCTAAGAGATGGTTACATACATACATAACATCACGCCTGTAATCCTTGAACGTTTAGGCAGAGATGTACCTAGTAGTACACCCACATTTTGCCAGTAATATTTTTTTAAGGTCTCATGTATAGGGCGAGCCTATTGCCATCAGCCACGCATAAATCCAGACTCCTTGGCTGCTACTGAGAAATTCATGATGGATAAACCTAATAACATTTTGCCCGGCCCGGGAGTCGAACCCCGGACCTCATGCTCAGTAGTTGTGCTTGCGACCAGTAAACCAACGAGGTAGGAATTTGTGGTTTCAAAATAAAATATTAAAACCGGACTGTACTTTAATTACTCCTAAGGCTTTCCTGTTGACTTCGTCTTATGACGATAGGCCGTCTCGACGGCGCGTTCATGTTCCACGCACGCCTCAAGGAGATGTCAGCAAACCGGAAGTGGTCTGAAAGGGTCGATGCGTGCCAGGGCTGCGGGACTGTTCGAAAGAGATACCGTGGCCTTGGAACACAAAGGGCTAAGAAGGAACATGGTTGGGTTTTAGTCAGTACAAGTCTGATACTCCCTCCCGCTCCGCCCAGAGTGGGGGGGGAGTCATTTGATGATTTTCCATCCGTAAAAAAAAAGGCTTTCCTGTTGATTCTTGGAAGAAGGGTTTAGGGTAAATGAGGTAATTTTATAACGTCGGGAAATGCTTACCCTATCGCCAAGACTCAAGGCCGAAATCCACGGAAGGGGAGACGAAACGAGAGGAAAGAAGATGTGTTGTGAACCAAAATAGAATGTCGTTATTTACACTTCTCGACACCACTTAGCATTAGTGGAAACGGTTGAGCAGAGAGGAAAGGAGATTTCTCATAATTGTTTCTTTCAGCGGAAACGAGAACGTCTCTCACTTCACTTCGCTCACCGCACGCCGTGGTGTGTGCTGTGAGGCGGTTTACTGTGTGGGTCGTGGGGTGAGCGATGAGCTTCGCACATGTCCACAAAGCTTCGGTGGATAAACACTAGCTTTTACTCAGCTCCTCTTTTCTCCGCTTCGCACATCGCAGCTCTTTTTTAGTTTTGGTTGAATCCGGGCCTGAATAATACGACACGCGTCTTTCGACAGCTACGGTGGAGAGCAAAATGAAATAAATAGTTTAGAGCGTGCCGCGAATAACCTCGTAGTGACCTGCGGAGAAACGCGCGACGACGTCGTATCTAAAATCGCAACGTCCGCAGCCATGAAAGGGGTCCTCCAAAGGTTGTTGTCTCTTTTAAATCCAACTATGTTAGAATTATTATAAGATTTTAGAAATAAAAGCCAATATCGGAAATGACCATTACTTTGATCGAGCAAGTAACCTGTTTAATCTCCGATTTAGACAGAGTTACCATTTAAGCACAAATACTAAGAACTCAAATAAAAGCTTAATTAAACATGATATATTACTTGTAACTGCCAATGCACCACAATTACTTAATTAGGTATCATATGAGATCCATTTCAATCACTTTGGTAATTATTACAATAAAAAAAAAAACATCTTTGACTTTAATTGCACTGACGTAGGGCCAATGGTGATCACCCTCTGGGCAATCGGAATCAAAGAAAATTTAACAGACGTCGCAAACATAATCTTCAGACGAATCCCATTCAGTACATTCCGTCAAATTCCGTGTGAGCCCATAACCCGCATGAGGTACATCTGTACCACATCTTGTTGTTTCTCCCGAAGTCACAGCATACTAGGCATCTTCTAAATCGTCATCCTCATTATCCTAGCATAAGTCGTTGGTACTAATCTAATACTGAGGTTTCGTTTCATTCTTGAAGTACTCGTCGCTATGCCTTTATAAATGATATATCTCTTTGTCCTTCTTCTGTACTTAGGTTTGACCTTTAGCTTTGGACTTCTCACTTGTGGGTTACGGGAGTCACCTGGCTCCCATTTCCCACTACTAATCTAATGAAAAAAAAACCTATTAATTACTGACGCAATCTAAATTATACTTCATTATATTGAATGTCTGGCGAAATGCATGTTAAGATATTTTAATAGTGTACTGTAAAAAAATCAACACTTTGTGGCAAGTGGGTTTCGTGGTGGTTACCATTTATTTAACGACGGCGAAAAATTAAATCGGCGCAGCGCGAAATCGATGCACAGCCGTTTCTTTAAAGCGCAGCGGCCTCTGACGCGAGCCGTTCAACAGTGTTGAGGGGCACGGGTAGAGGGGGACAGGCGCGATGCTCACATGTTTTGTTGCTTAAATATGTAGGTGGATCCCATTACTCACTGACTCCCATTAGCCTGTCCTCCGCTACTTCTGAGAAATTCCTGATAGAAAGAACCAATTCCCTACACTTAGTCCAACCTAGCAGTCGAACTTAGGACTTCATGCTCAGCAGTAGTGCTTGTGATCACTAGACCAACCAAGCCATAAGCACATGCGTAGTCATAGCGATTTAGCCAAGAGCTAATCAATTGACTCAATACAGCTATTGTTTCAACCCAGTTGCAATTGCAGGACAATATCGAGGCATCAATCCGAATTGTTACGATAGATAGCATAGCATTGTTCGCCATAATCGGACAGCGTGCATTTGACCAGTAAGCACATTACGTGAACAATACACTGGAAATGTGATCTGGTAATTAAGATAACGTAGGATTCCTAGGAGAGATTTAACGTAAAATATTGTTTGTTGTAATGAAATTGCCTGACCATTAAATGGTAAAATGTTTAAATGATAGTCAGTAAATATTTTAGTTCATACCACCTTCCAGGTACTCAGTGGCCCAAAAGTCTGACTACTAGTCATGCCTAATATCCCTTGTATTACCCAGTAATAAATTAACAATAGTAATCCCAGTACTAACTGAATTGTGGAGTCGCTTCATTTAAAATACCGGTGTTCAGACTGTTAGACTGGAAGCCGACTAGGTATGATGGGGTCGCAGGAAAACATTCAAAACTTAATTTTAATGAAAATATACCTTGGAAACGCACACTGTTTATTAGAAAATGCAACACGAATATGTATACGCAGGAGTTTCTCCCAAGCTGGTATAAATAAACAAAGCCAATCTAACAGCATTTAGATGCTCTATTCCTACAGTTTTATATAATCTCAATAACTAACGAACAATTTTAAAATCGATTAGCATTTTAAAACAAATGAATAAAAAAATGAAACGGAAAACCGAAAAACGGCTGGCATGAAACAATGTGTCGTGAATTTTACAAAATATTTTCTTGCCAAGCGCTTTTTCATAATAGGTATGCAATTATCTGACGGCTAGCCGTTTGGAAATGTAGTAGGACTCATTTTATGCTTCCCTGATGCGAAAATAATTGGCAAAATATTTATTTATTTTTCTGTATGTTGCAAAGAACGATGAGAAAATAAAGATTTGACCAAAAAATCGCTACACTTTCATGGACATTTTATTTTCTCAATCAGTCATCCCACAATGAGATATATCAGTGGACTCTTATGAAGAAGCCTATGGTCATCTGCTACTATCTTTCGCCTTATAAATAAATAAATAAATTAAACTTTATTTCAGACCACCAGTCCATAGTTTTGTTAGTATTTTTAAGCGTAAGTAACAACGGTGTTTACACGTAACAAAGTGCTTATTTGACATATGACACCCAAACTCTCTTTTTTTTTGTGTCTGGAATCTCACAGTTCAACCTAGGATGTTGTCGTCGGCTTAACCGGACTATCCTGTGAGTGCCTTGACTTTCGTCGGCGTCGAAGTCAACTTTAGTTACTCTAAAATATTATTATCTTATGTCACTCGGCGATAACAGAGTTTTCTGTGAGTGTTTTTTTTTTATCCGAGGACTTACTTGAAAGATTTCCTTTTAAAAACAAGCAAATATCATCATCTTCCGATGTTACTGAGGGTCAGCGCAACACGTATTTTTTCTTTCATTACCCTCTGCCAGGCGTCACGCTATCAGTTACTCCTTTTTCTCATACAATTTATTCATCGTTTCCTTGGTCTCCCTCTCCCTCTCTATCCATCAATTTAGATGCTAATCACTATTTTAGTCACATGTGAAAACAAACAAAGCAAACCAATTTTACCATTTCTATGATATTAATTTAAAATAGAAACTCTGAATTTATGAATAGCACACGAAGTAACCTTGTTCATTTTATGCTGCAGTAAATAATAAAAGTGTTGATTCGTGTAGACTGTTAATTATGTCAGAATTCATTTAGAACCATGCACTCACTGTCAGTGTTTGTGAAAGAGAAAATAATTATTGTGCTTTGAATGTGTATTTGAACATCAGTTTTTTTTTATATGCAACTGTTGTTTAGCACTGATACTTCACAAAAAAAAAGTCAGTATTGTTTTGAAATTACTATGTTTAAAGCACAGTTGGACACACCAACGCCGTCATGTCGGCTTCAAAGTTTGTAGGGTTTGATGTGATTTCGGTGGCAAAAGCTTCAAAAAAATATATAAAAGAAAATTATATAAACCACTTACTGACATTCAAACCAATCTTTTGTTCAAATTTTTGCGTATCACCAAGCCTCTAGCACAAGGTCATCTCATCTCGTTCACGCTATGGATTGAGGAGGAAAATTCTAACGCGATATTCCTAATTACCCCTGATCAAGGTCACTTCGCGAGGTCATCAATTTGAGTGCTTTCCAACACAAAAGACGGGTGTCGACCTCCGCTACGTCAAATAATATCTAATGACCCGAAACAGACACGGATTTGGTTGAAAAGCGAAATTTTGTGGAACTATTCCAATTTGGCAAACGCTGTGCCAATGTGGTGAAAGCAGCTGATGCATTGTTATACAGTTTGCGTGCTCATTATTATGTAAATCGATTTATTATTATTGGCAGGACATGGGAATCGTATTAAAATTCCATGTTATTGTAGGTACTGAATATTTCTTGGAATAAGTGTGGGTGTCCTAGATTCGCTTCTCTGGTCGGGGAAAGTGCTTTCATTTTTGCTTCACGAATTTTTGTGGCATCTCAGAGTCTGATTTGAGCCATATTTATTTGATATGTGATATATTTTTATTATTAATAGTAAGATCTCCTTTAATTATTCTTACATCTTATTTTATACATTTTAAAATATTAAAAAATACCCGCCGGTGTCGGGAGCAGGGTCCAAGCTACCAGTGGTTAGGGCTGCAGAGACAAGAACCTCCTCACAATGCGGGCCGTATCGAGGAGTACTGCCTTCAGAATCTGGCTCTTGATCCAACTGCCAAGTGAGTGCTTCAACAGATGTTTCTGATTATGAATATATTTAAATTAGTTTTACTTTCCAGGTGATTCTGGATATACCCACAGGGAGTTTATGATAACACCTATAGTAGATGCTCTTGAAGGCTCCCCAGAACAATAACTACACCAAGTTGCACTGCTCTGCACGCAATATAGTGGAACGGGCCATTGATGTACTTAAAAACAGATGGCGGTGCTTACTCAGGCATAGGGTAGCACCCTATGCCTGAGTAAGCACCGCCATCTGATTATCATCCTGATGTAGTAGCCCAAATAATTTATGCATGTAGTGTCCTACACAACATGTACACTAAGGCAAGGCATTGAAAAGCGAAATGTTTTAGTCCAGCAGTTGTGGACGAGTAGAAGGTAGGCTAGGTAAACGGTATGGTATGATTTTGATAGGATTTTTTTAGATTTATATTCTGATATTAGTTAAAACATTTTACTTTTTTAGGGTTCCGTACCTCGAAAGGAAAAAACGGAACCCTTATAGGATCACTTTGTTGTCCGTCCGTCTGTCTGTCTGTCAAGACCCTTTTTCTCAGATACCTAAATCTCCCTTAGAGCTGTGAAAAAACCAAACTTCTAAGCCAACGCAATCAAAAGATACAGCCGTTTATGCCGCAAATTTCCGCAAATTTTTGACACTCGCAAGGGAATCAAAACCTACTAGGGTACCTAGGGTACTTTCCGTGAACTCAGAATCTTGAAATTTGGTACGAAGCAACGTTTTATAGCATATATAAGGGAAAAATTCCAAAAACCTTAACTTTTGTAGTTACATTACATATTTTTATTTATTCTCTTCAGTAATTTTGGATTGTAAGGATCCCTCTGCGCGCGATTCCGACTCGCACTTGGCCAGTTTTTCTATAATAAAATGAATTTCATGCTATTTGTGACCTTTTATTCCTACCGTTTATGTTTATAAATGATTAATTTCTTACATTATATTATTTCCTAAGTGTAATATAATAGGAAACAATAAGTATAACATTAGAGTTTAAATACCATTACTATTTACATATTATTTCTTGAAAAATGGATGACTGAATAAATAGTGTTTTTTTTTACTGAAATATATTTTTATTTACTAACTAATAAACGATACTTTCGATAAATACCTACAAAAACAATAGTAAAAACATATAAATATTTGAGGCGCAACGCAAGCATTTAATCAATATCTGAAAACATTAGCAATAACATAAAGCTTTGATATTAATTGTGATTGCAATTTGAAAAATATGTAGCTAACAAATGGCAACGTCATAGATTTGTCATTTTTCTAGCTACATCTGAAATTGCATAAAAAATTAATGTCAAAGCTATTGTCATATTATCAACATGTTCGGCCAATTGAGTAAACGCTTGCGCTGTTATCAACTCGACTCGAGAACTGCTGCTCCATATTTGCATTTACCGGCCTTGGAATTGAAGAGCGGCGCCGGTGGGATCGCGGTGGTCTGGTACTGAGTGTCGTGGCAGGCACAGGTACTGAAATATAAAAAATAAATAAATCGGCCCTTTTTAACCAACAATTTTAAAATTCTGAAAAAAAGAGAACAAGTCAATAAATAATACTGCAGATTTTTTTACAGCTGTGTGGCTAATGGACGGCTTATTCAAAATGTTTAAACATTCCTAAACAAATTCGAATAAAGACTTACTTGTGGATGATGCTGGTATTGCGTCATTGCGTGACGTCCCAAGAATAGGAGAAATAAAAAAAAATTATCTACTTCAACTACTATATCAGTGTCTTCTTGCACTGGCACAATTGTCTTAAACAGTGAAATGATTATTATATAATTAATATAATAATAATGTCTTATTCGACTCGAATAAAATATTTTGTATTTATAAAATAAATATCATAGGTATGATAAAATTGCAAATATTAAAATATATTACTGATTGAGCAAATGGATTGACTGTCAGTCTTGTTTCGCTAGTGGCAAACTCTTGTCCACCCACCATCGCCACCATTCTACTTTCTAAGGCAGACAATGCTGGCATGTTGTCCTCTGTACCACCACCAGTGTGCCTCATTCAAGCTCCTCTTAAGAGAACATTTCTTCTCAGCACAATACTACAAACATAAATTAATTTTAATGAAATTGCTATATATAAAGATTCTAAATTCCTAAGTACTTATTTCATTTTTTGAATTAGGTACCTTAGCCCAGGTTTGACCATCTTTATTTGTTCTTCCGATGGAATTTAAACTAGTGCCCAAATTTGGCCATCTCCGCATTGTCTCTAATCTACCTTGAGTTGTCCGAAGCAATCCTTTGGCCATGCCCGGGTTTTGTTCCAAGAATTTCACCAAGACTTCTAGTTGGGCGTAATTGATACGATTTGTCATTGTAACTGTAATTGAAAAACTTTTATTATGTTCAACATAATAATATAATTAGGTAGATAAAACATAAACCAAGAAAGAAACTACATTGACAGAACGAGGTTATAGCTAATTATTAATCAAATTATAAAGATCACTTCAAATAATAAAGAAAGTACGATTGCTTACTTACCACTTGTATCATCATTTTCCTGCCTTTGTCCCATTTTATTGGGGTCGGCGCAACACGTCTCTTTCCTCCAGTCTCCTTTGTCATTCGTCTTGCTATAATTTTCTACTTTTTCCTTCATTTCATTTTTCACACAATCCACCCAACTTTTCTTTGGTCTTCCTCTTCCTCTCCATCCATCCACATTTATATTCATCACTCTTTTAGTCACATGTGTTCCATCCTTTCCAATCCATCCATTCCTTATCCCTTTCATCTTTTCTGTAACAGGCGCCATTTTCAAACTTACTCTTATATGCTCATTTTTAACTTTATCCATTTTAGTCACTCCATACATCCAACTCAACATTCTCATCTCTGCTGCATGTAATCTTTATTCATCCGTCTTTTTCACTGCCCAGCATTCCGATCCATACAGTACGATAGGTCGTATCACGGACTTGTATATTTTCCCCTTAAACTTGGAGGGCATCCGTGAGTCACAAGTTATTTCAGTGACCTGTCGCCATTTCATCAATCCTGGTCTTTTTTATTTTACGTGGTCTTTTTTATGGTGTTGTCAACGATCCTACCGAATGAAGCCAACGCCATGGTTAGTTTTATGATTTTAATAATTTTCTAACGCACAAATGAATTTAGTACGTGGCAATTAATTAATTAAATCACTATTTATATCATTTTTATTTATTAACCTTGTTTTTGAATAGATAAAGTATTTTAAAGCCCTTTTACTGGATTATGGTAATCAGAACAACACTTTTTTTCAAGAGTACCGAATCACGTGACTACAAAATTGACGGAGTCGGATTGGCCTAAGATTGGAATTGAAATTAGTTTGAAAAGTAAGCCCCCAGGGCTGTTACAGAAAAATTTTGACATCCGCCGATGCGGATTGCTGATTTCAGGGTTTTAAACATATTTCAAATTAAATAAAGAAATTAATGAAAATCGATTTAATTGGAGTACAGACCATCATCATAATAGTGAATAATACACCATAAAAACCTTAATAAGTTAAAATGCAGTTCGATAAATACTCAGCAGTCCCATAAAATAGGTATTTGGTATTAGACCAAATTGTATGGGATAGCTGTTTATTTTTTCGCGGCTACAATACATTTTACCACGCATTTCTGATACAAGCTGTAGACATTTCAATATCCTATGCTATGTCCTTTTCTCAAGGCTGATCCAATGTCCTGAGTGTGGCTTCACTAAGACCTCCATTTTTATCCGCATCTTGGTGATGTCAGATTTGATCCTGTAGCGACGCACCATGTGTGCCAGGGTCGTCTTCATCGACATCATAGCGTAGGCTTTACCTGAAACAACACCTTAATTATGCCACATCTTACAACGTTCCAATCTGCAATGTGGGCATGTGAAATCCCAAAAATGAAAAGAATAATTTGCTCAAACAAACCTTACCCTATGTTAGGAGTTTCTTATTGCAGCTATTCTTAGACGGTGCCAGCATTTTGCCACTATCATGCCAAGTTTGCTCCATTCAAACTAATGAGGGGTTGGTTCACTAAAGGCGAAATCAGATATACACCCATATATTGATATCATATCTGAGCTGAGCAATTAACTTAAGACGAGTCTTAGAAAACAAATGTTAGGATATCTCACTGAATCACTTAAGTGAGGGGTCCTTCTACTATACCGATGCGAATGAATACGGATGCTTGCGCCCGGAGTTCTCCCTCCAACTCAAGTGATAAGCGAGCAAAATGAGTGTTTTTGCTCTCTCTTAAAACGAGCAAGCGAAGCGAGCTGACTTTTACAGCGTAAGAGCAAAGCGTACATAAAAAAAATTGGTTGACTCATACCGATGCAATTTCGTTTTCCCAAACTGAAGGCAGCATACGCGCTGGGATTTTCAGGCAGTCTACCAGGATCGAGCCAGCGTTCAGGGTCAAACTCGTGTGCGTCGGGACCCCATATCGGATGCCTGTGGACCCCGTAATACAACAACCAGACGGTCCTACCAGCTGATAGAGTGAAGTTACCTAAAACATGAAATTTGTTTAGGATGGAAGTCTTGCAAATGACTATTAATGTACCTGTCTACGCCTGACACCTTAACTTTAATCGCCATCAGCGCCAAGTCGCTGCTAACTGTTTTGATCAGGCGCATGGGTGCATATTATTTAAGTGAGGGTACTTCACCAACAAAATATATTGTTAAGGAAAAACTTCTACCTGATTTTTTAGATTATCAATTCGACAAGATTCTAAAAGGACGAACATCGCTCCACACACAATTTTACTTATAATTTATTTAAATTCATAATAGAACGAAGTTGCATTGTCTCATTGTCTTTTAAATTAAATTCATTGTTAACGAGAAGAAAACGTCGTTTTATTGAGCACCAAGCTCCAGTGTCTCACGAGTAGACATAAGTGGCGACCGTGACAGGACACGATTGAAGAGGAAATTCGAAGTACCAAGGTCTAGCTGGACTAGGCCAGCACCGCGCCGCAGCCATCAGTCGGTCAGCACCGCGCCACATCCAGCCCTTGGGAGAAGCACGTATATCGGAAGAATACAAGAAGAACTTAGCGTCGCCGGACATTGATGCTAAATACAGCGTCACACCGCAGCGCAGCAGCATTCCTGCAGCTAAGTGCCCTTCCTTAATACCTAAACTTCCGTTTACACCACGTAACCTACGTCCTTATCCAATTTCTGTATGGTTTTCCGCCTGTGCGATTACATATTTTTTTCCCATTCACCTTTGTCAAGGTTACCGTATTGCGTCATACTTTCTAAGTATTTCTTTCTTTAAATTTCCATGAGTTCGCTATTATTTAGTATCAATTAGCGACAATTCGTAAGGTTATTTTACTATACTATATATTTTTTTACCGTTTTGGCAAATTTTCAAGCGGATTCAAGTATATTTCATTTCTCAAAATACCTACATGCTTATTTAACCTAATATTTTCCCTTTGTTTGGAAGTATTCCTTTTAGGAAATTAATTCCACAGGCTGCAGCAGTGCCTAGTTACTTCTGATTAGTGATTATTCCGCCGAACATTTCAGATTTGCCCAAGTTTCCCGTGCATCGTTGAGCGTCGTTGCCGCAGCGCGCAACGCACGCGCAGCGCCCGCGGCTCCGGGCAGAGGCTGCCCGCGGTGCCTGCGCCTTCGGTCTCCCGCGCAGCAGGGACCACCAATCAGGGGCGTGAGCGTATTCTTTCATTTTATTTAGTTTATTTTAACGTTAGATTTTCTTGAGGTAATTTATAAATTTCTTTAATTTCTTTTTCGTGAGAATTTTATTCGAAATAAACAGTCATAATGGGTTTGGGTGATGAAGCCAAGAATTTGGCAGAATTAAATGTTAGACGTAGTTCCGTCAAGGGCCAAGTAACAAAGTTTAAAAATTATTTAGAAAAAATATCTAGATTAGACACTTTTACTACAACACATAGGGCAGAACTTACACTTAAACTTAGTAAATTCGAAACTTTATCTTCAAGGTTTGATGACTTACAAAGTCAAATTGAAATTTTCAATTCTAGTGGGTTGAAGGATGAACTGGAAGAACGAGAAAGTATTGAGAAAGAATTCATCAGCAATATCGTACTGGCTCAAGAGTTATTACAAATGCACGGTAGGGATGAGGGCGTCCACGACTCAAACAGTCCACACAACATAACTCATTGCGGTGTTGATCACAATGAAATGGGTTTCAGGCTACCGTTGATACAGGTATCTAAATTCGACGGATCATACTTTCGATGGATGGAATTTCATGACACGTTTCGATCTTTAATACATGAAAATAGTAGAATCAGTTCAGTGAATAAGTTTCACTATTTAATTTCTTATTTAGAAGGAGAAGCAGCACGAACCGTTTCAAATCTAGAAGTATCTGCTGATAATTACCGGGAAGCTTGGAACCTATTGCTCGAACGTTACGACAACAAACGTTTATTGATAAGTCATCATCTCCGTGAATTAACTAACATTAACTCTCTAAAAAAGGAGTCTGAAAAATCGTTGCGTTTCTTGGTTGACCACGTGTCTAAAAATCTGCGTGCCCTCTCTAACTTAGGACAAGCCACGGAGCATTGGGAAGTCTTAATCATTCACATTGTCGCTTCTAAATTAGACAATAATACCTTCGTGAAGTGGGAGGAACACCGTAACGCGTTGCCAACAGACACCCCTACACTTAAGGTATTTTATAAATTTTTAAACGATCGCTCAGCCTTGCTTGAGTCTTTGCACCGCAGCAAGTCAGATAACGCCTTTAGAACCGATCATGATAAACAGCGACCAGAAGCTCATTCAAAGAAGCCGGACCATACACGTCATACTAAAGCATACATTAGTAGTAGTAACCAACCACAACCACAATCATCCTCGTCGTACCTCTGTCCATGCTGCAATGCTGATCATAAAATATTTGATTGCCCATCGTTCAAGGCAAAGAGCGTAAGCGAGCGTATAGCCGAGGCGACTAAATTGAAATTGTGTCTTAATTGTTTAAGGTCGGGTCACCCTACATTTAGATGTCGTTTTGGCCGTTGTCGTGAATGCAACAAGAGACACAATTCTATATTACACATTCCCACTGAATCAGCTGATTGTTCAGTTAATACAAGCACCGACGGTTCTCCTGGGACGTTGGCTAACTGCAACAATCAAAATAATAAAGATAACAAATTTGCTCTTCTTTGTACTGCCTTGATTAATATAGTAAATTCCAAGACTAATAAATGTGAAACAGTACGCGCGCTACTTGATTGTGGCAGCCAATCCTCTTTCATAAGTCTAAGCCTGAAACAACGGTTATCATTAGAGGACTGCCCTATCAACGCTACAAAGGTCATCGGTTTTGGCAACAATGATGCAGGTACGATAACTGCATATTGCACTGCCCAATTAAAATCGTTAAATACACCATTCAACGTTATTTCTAATTTTTATGTTATGAAGGAGCTAACAACTTTAATTCCCAACAAGGTAATTGATATCAGATCTTTTAATATTCCTAAGGATATTATCTTAGCAGACCCTAAATTCAATCAGCCTTCTTTCATAGATATTCTCATAGGCTCAGATTTATTTTGGGACATAATAGGTTGTGAGCAGAAGTCATTAGGTCCATGCCTCAAGGCATGAACCTAATGACTTCTGCTCACAAGCAAGGTAAGGTAGTTACATGCCTCAAGGCTGGGCTGGTTGATTGGAGGTCCCCTGCAACATAAGCAACCTAAGGATATTAAATGCAATCATGTACTTACCCATTTTTCTCATGATGAAAACATAGAATTAAAATTAAATAGGTTTTGGGAGCTGGAAGAAATTCCATCCAAACCTTATCTAAGTAAAAGCGAACAGGCATGTGAAAGGCATTTTTTGCAACACACCTGCCGCTTAGAAAACGGCAGATTCTCTGTCAAGTTACCTCTTATCGACTCACCGGATTGTCTCGGTGATTCCTACAATTTGGCCAAGAAAAGGTTCTACAATTTAGAACGGCGATTTAGAAGACAGCCTGAAGTAAAGTCGCAATATATTGAATTTATCAGAGAATATGCAGAATTAGGTCATCTCTCTGAAATTCCACTAAATAATTTAAAATCTTCATGCTATTACTTACCTCATCATCCTGTGTTCAGGGAAAACAGCGAGTCGACAAAAATTCGCGTCGTTTTCGATGCATCGGCTCGCACTTCATCAGGCCTGTCTGTCAATGACATACAAATGGTTGGGCCTCAAATTCAAGACTCTCTTTTCTTCATATTAATTCGAGCTCGTTTCTACAAATATCTTTTAGCAGCAGACGTAGAAAAAATATTTCGTCAAATATTAGTAGATGAGTCAGATCGAAATCTTCAGCTTATTCTATGGAGAGAAGACGAGCGTCAGCCTCTTAAGACGTTACGTTTGAATACGGTGACTTATGGTTTCACAAGCGCTAGTTATTTAAGTACAAGGTGTCTTTGGCAGTCGGGTGAGGAGTGCGAGGATCCATTAATTAGAACAATTATTCAACATGATTTATATGTAGACGACTTAATTACCGGCTGCAATTCTGAGAAGGAACTAATACGTATTCAAAAATCTGTCTCAGGAGCTCTTAAGGCAGGATGTTTTAATCTACGAAAATATAAATCTAATTCGTCTAGCGTTCTTGAAGCCTGCTCCGAAAACTCTACGGATTCGCTTATCATTAGTGACTCTTCAAATGCTCTCGGTTTAGGGTGGAATTCTAAAACTGATAGTCTACATTATTCTTTTGAAATTCCTCCTATCAATGATAAAATCACGAAGCGTTATATTTTATCAACATCGTTTAAAATCTTTGACCCACTCGGTTTTGTCAGCCCCAGTATTATTATTCCTAAATTAATTATGCAGCAACTTTGGCTTGATAAAGTTGGCTGGGACGAACCTCTTTCAGAAGAAATAGAAAGAGCTTGGCGTAAGTTTTCCAATAATCTATCTTGTCTAGTTACATTTACACTGCCGAGGCAGGTTCTATGTCACTCACCTGTTGTTACAGAGCTACATATGTTCAGCGACGCCTCCCAAAAGGCTTACGGCGCTTGCGTCTACATAAGGTCTATTGACGAAGCAGGTATTGCGCATGTTAACCTTTTGTGTTCGAAGTCAAAGGTGGCACCAATCAAGGCCTGTACTATACCTCGTTTGGAGTTGTGTGCCGCCTTACTAGCTGTCAGACTCTGCAAGGCCGTCGTCGATTCCTTGAGGTTCGCAGTAACACGTAAACTGTATTGGTGTGACTCCAGCGTCGTCCTTGCTTGGCTGCATACTAGCCCTAGAAAGTAAAAGACCTTCGTCGCAAATAGAGCAGCTGAAATACTGGAACTGTCAGATGTTTCTTGTTGGCGTTATGTACCTACCTCTGAGAATCCTGCTGATCTGGTCTCGCGAGGCGTTTACCCCGAAGAGCTTATACATCGTAGTCTGTGGTGGTCTGGGCCCGAATTTTTACTTCAAGGTGAATCTTGTTGGCCTACGTTACAAAATAAACTCCAACGCGAGTCTGAACTTCCCGAAACAAAATCGAACATTGTTGCCAAGATAGATATTTCTTCAGTCATTCTATTTCATAAATTTAATAAGTTACATAAAATAAAACGAGTTTATGCTTATGTATTAAGATATTTTTATAATTTACGCAATCCTATTTCTAGGCGTTTCGATGCCCTTAATTTAGATGAATTACAAAATTCATTTAACCTTTTATGCCGTATATATGTATAACAAATCGTACTCAACAGGAATGTTTTCCTGTTGAGTACGATTTGTTATTCAAGAAAAAACCAATTAGCACAAAATCACCCATCATAGGGCTTACACCTTTTATAGATGTAAATGGATTAATACGAGTAGGAGGCCGGCTAGATGCTTCATCTATTTCATTTAGTAGCAAACACCCTGTCGTACTACATTCCTCACACCATCTCACAAAATTAATCTTTGAGCGGGAACACCTACACAAATTACACGCTGGCCCACAGCTTCTCCTCGCTAGTGTCAGGCAATACGTGTGGACTATCAATGGGCGACACCTCGCTCGGAGAATTGTACGCAACTGCATCACATGTAGAAAGGTACAGGGCAAGACTTTAACACCCTTAATGGGAAACTTGCCCACTCAGCGCGTTACGGTGGATTTCCCGTTTCGTAGTGTTGGTATAGACTATGCCGGACCCTTTTATGTCTCAAATAGAAAGGGCCGCGGATCAAGGGTCACAAAATGCTATTTATGTATTTTTGTTTGCCTAAGATACAAGTGTGTACACTTGGAAGCAGTAAGCGATCTTTCAAAGGACGCTTTCATTCTTACCCTGCGTAGGTTCATATCCCGTCGGGGTAAGCCTACTGAAATTTTTAGTGACAACGGTCGCAACTTTGTGGCCGCTGCCAAGGAAATTGGCAACTTTTTGAAATGTAACCGCCAAGCAATTAAAGATTTCTCTAACGAAGAAGAAATTAAATTTTTGTTTTCACCTGCTTACGCCCCCCACTTTGGTGGGATCTGGGAGGCCGTGGTAAAGTCGGCTAAATATCATATAAGACGCGTAATGGGCAACACGCATCTAAATTTTGAAGAAATATCCACGTTGTTCGCACAAGTGGAAGCCATACTAAATAGCCGCCCACTTTACCCCATGTCCTCGTCTCCAAATGATCTCCTTTTCCTCACCCCAGGGCACTTCCTGCTTGGACGGCCGCTAACCGCGCTGCCTTCACCGAGCCTAGAAAACTGCAAATCCACTCACCTGAAGCGCTATCAACGACTGGAACAAATCCGGCAGCATTTCTGGAGAAGATGGCAGAGGGAGTACTTGGCTGAGCTGCAGCAAAGATCAAAATGGCGTATCAATGACACTCCACTGAACGTTGGCGACCTAGTTTTGCTTCAGGAAGACAATTTACCACCATTGTGCTGGCGTATGGGCCGTATCAGCAAACTCTTTCCTGGTCCTGATGGAGTATGTCGCGTGGCCGACGTACAAACTACACAAGGAATATACCGGAGGCCCTTCAAGCGACTCTGTCCGCTGCCAGCGACGGAGCATCTGATCGAGTGAGAGTTAAAAGTCGGAGACTTTTAACTGCGGGGAAGATGTCTACGCCTGACACCTTAACTTTAATCGCCATCTGCGCCAAGTCGCTGCTAACTGTTTTGATCAGGCGCATAGGTGCATATTATTTAAGTGAGGGTACTTCACCAACAAAATATATTGTTAAGGAAAAACTTCTACCTGATTTTTTAGATTATCAATTCGACAAGATTCTAAAAGGACGAACATCGCTCCACACACAATTTTACTTATAATTTGTTTAAATTCATAATAGAACGAAGTTGCATTGTCTCATTGTCTTTTAAATTAAATTCATTGTTAACGAGAAGAAAACGTCGTTTTATTGAGCACCAAGCTCCAGTGTCTCACGAGTAGACAGTACCAACCGATACAAAAGCAATTGAGAAATCTTAGCACTGTTACTTTCGTGAATGTAGAAAATATTTTCGATCCTATAAATACTATATATGACAGATCTATCTATTGTTCAAGATCATAAACTTACTTAGTTTAACATCCGTTTTCGTTGTCCTTAATACTAATGGTATGATTGTGTAAAATCTCATGCTCTCCTTCAGAAACGCCTCCACGTACACCAACTTTGACAGGTCCGCCTTTTTCACGTCTCTATCTCCTCCCAGGACCTCTTGTAATCTAAAGTTGTTTTGGAAATTAAATTAAAAATCGTTATGTATTTATAAGTTAGGGTCAAAGGCCGAAAAAGCTCATTGGGCGAAAAAATCGACCATATCGCATTCTGACAAACAAAACGACCACGAATCGAAATTCGGGTCATGGCTGTTTTGATTTTTTAACATCAGACCGCGTTATGAGCCTTTTTCAAACAGCCACAACCCAATCGAAAATTTCCACATCCACCATCTTGGATTTCATTGTGACCTAATTATCGACATCAGCGCCCCCGAGCCACAACCTGAATTTCGATTCGTTGTCGTTTTGTGTTTGCCAAAACGCGTTACCGTTATTTAAAGAGCTATGACGCGAAAACTAAAAATAATAACATCTGCTTGCGTCGATCTTCAGAATAAGCCGCGCCTACTTTTGTTCCGGGGATGGGTGACCAGCCATTACATACGGGAACAGGGTAAGTAAGTAAGTAGGGTAAGTAAAATAAAGGGTGTAAAACACCTCTTAACGAAGCCGAAAGGCACTGGTCCTCCCTGTCATTGCGATCATTTGTTTGTTCTACACCATACCTGGGAACCTTCTAGTTACGGAGATATTAGGGGTCAAAGTTCCAACTTTTTGACAAGTATTTTTTTACTATTCAATCCGTACATCAGCACGATGTTTTGAGTGCTTTACATTGAGTTCTACCACAAAACATGATTTTACACCCCCAAAAAAAAAGTCGTTTCCCAGCATTAATTTTTGCGTAAAGTTACTTAGTTTCATGTACAGAATGCTTGGTTGACGGCTTCGTGATGAGGTGATTTACACCGTGTATGATATAATTACAAAATCTCTAATATTTACAAGATATAACAACTGAATCTATAATTTTTTTCGATATAATGTTCAGTTAATATAATAAACGATTGATATAATTTTAAAACAACTAATTTTTATAAGCATAACATACATTGAATATAAAATCGTTTGATATACCACTCAAAAGACCTAAAACCTATTTAGTCTAATATGGTAAAGCGCCTAGTAAAAAACACAGCAAGCATGCAACATGCAGCAAGTATGCAACATGCAGCAGGCATGGTTTCTGTCACGGCTCCAGCGCTGCGGGGCTCCGGCGGACCCATGCGAGTTTATCGTCGCAGATGTGTTTCACTCTCCCACCTTAACCTTCTAACCCAGTATAACCCATCCGAGTCGGATTGCTTTGAATCGGGGTGTTAACCATAAAGATATGGTATCAATATTATAAATTTTAAACGATAGGCTTAATGATTTTCGATTAAATAAACGTTATATCAAATAACGTTATACGAAATAAGTTTTAGAGTATATAAATGTTATATCTAAAGAAATTATATCAACAGTTGGTATAACTCACGTTTATTATATCTTGTGAACGTTATTAAAATGAAGTTATACCAAATAACTTTATATGATATGAGACGCACCCAAGTAAGTAAGTTAGGAGAAACCCACCATCTCAAGCTGTGAAATGCAATAGGGTGAATTGATAATACGTTCATAACCGTATTTTAACAATAACTGAAGATTATATACACGCGCATTCTGTGGTCGGATCGTTGACCCTCGACAGACGAGGCCATCCCACAGCGACCAATCCATGGTACATCCAGTCACACAAGTCGGTGCAGTTTGATGGCAGTAAAAAATGTTCGTGATAAATTGTTTGAGTACTTACTCAGTAAACATTTTCTCCTGAGCCTCAGGGTAAGACCCCAACAACAACATGGTGAACACAAGTACAGTAGTCGACGTATCTTGTCCGGTGATGAGAATAGTGTCAACATGGTTTCTGATCTGTTTGTCAGTGAAAGCTCCCTTCTCAATTGATAGCTCGAGGAGTATGTCTATGAAGGGCCTAAAGTTTCTGCTTCCTTAAATAAAATTACAAAATGGCCATCAGGAATTTATGTCTTTAAAAAAGGAAAGAACAATTCGAGTTTGAAGAATGTTTACCTGATTTTCTACTACTTTCAGTGAGTGAATTGTTTTCATAAAAGATGGATTTTCTTTTTTGTAGGACCTGCAAATGATTTTAGTAATCTCTTTGTATTTTTATGGTTTATTGTTTGTGATTTTTTCAAGTGGGCGTGGATTGCCAAATGTGAAACAATAAGGAATAGTGAAAATGGCCCAAAGGAGCCGATGTTGATGAAAACTAAAACTGCATTATTAGGTTTTTCAAAATTACAATCCAAAAACTGGGGTGGTACTAGTCCCACGGGATGTTAAACATGCTTAGTATTGCTGTCCTGTTACCGTGTGCGACATATTGTGCAGTATTTTCAGAACAGCATCCTGCTTCTTCTTGAGCCTGCTCCATGCATAGGTGCAGTCGAAGTGCGACCAAAACTTAAGGAACCGATCCACAACTAAATTCAACATCGTGTCCGTGGCTTCAAAATAGTCGTTGTTGAGGTTTGGATCTGAAAAATCTACTCCCAGTGCTGTCACTGGAACGATAAACAAAAAAAAAAAACAAATAAAAACATTGATAAAAACTTTTTATTAATTTCCTGATACTTCACGACTTGGCCACGAGTGCGACAGCGTCTTTGGTGAAAACAATAAAATATAAGAAATTGCTTATAGCAAAGCACACCATGCATACTCGCGTGAAGAAAACAAGAGATACACGCGTGTGCCGCATTATTTAATCTCGTGAACAAGGCGTAAGGAGACATTCGTGTCAGTAAAAGATGAAAAATCAACATCAAACTTACTGCAAATAGTCTCCAAAGCATTATGTCGTATGCTTGACCAGTGATAAAACGGTCCTTTTCCAACCTCTTTGTCAAAGTCTTTCAAAAGCTTTCTGGACTGACTGTTGAAGACACCTATGAACGTATCTAGTAATGACTGACTGAACGCTGGGTTCAGAAGTTTTCGGTGAGCTTTCCATATCGAATCTGAAAAAATATCCGTAATTTTTACATTCATTTTATTGGAAGTTTTGGTAATCACAACAAAATGAAGTTATAAAATATTTAAACCGACAGCGTTATCAGATAAATAACAATGGGATAATCTCTCGAGTGAAAAAGTAATAAAAATATTAGGATTACTATCAAGCAAGAAAAATAAATTTTGGTCCGATAAGCACAGTGTACTTTTAAAAGTCATAATGCGCCGTGTGCGTGCTAAAGAAGTTGCGGCGGTAAACGGATCTAATGAGAACTCCTTAAGAAGAATATTCAAGTCCTTAATTATTCGCAATTTGTATGAATTTTGCACATAGTCCGATGAAATAAAGGAGATTGAGATTGAATCAAACTAATTAAATTTACTCTTTATTTATTTAATGAGCATTTGAACATTCGAACAGGAGCTGTTTGCAGAATAAAATAAACGCAATAAGAAAAGGAACAATGACTGTCGCACTGCAGCTATGAGTCAAACAAATAAGAAACTTACATTTCGCAAATATTAAACCATCGCCTAGCCATGGTTCAGCAAATCTGTAGTAGGCGTCCTTTTCCATGCACGTACTTGCCACCATGAGGAGGCCGTCCGGGTCGGTGATAACTGCCAAATAATATTCGAGTCAATACAGGATGTGTCAGAAAGGTGTGCTCCTATTTTGGGATGTGGTATAGATCATCAAACTAAACAACTTTCTCTATGTTTATTTCATTGTAATCGCGAAAAACCAGTCATACTCAATCAGTTACTTGAATTTTGAATCAGACAGCTGAATATGAAATATGGGTCCGTCACTTTTCTTGATATCTACTTATAAGATCTCCCGAAAGCATCAACCAACCAAATGGTTCTTTTTGCAGATGATAGTACAGCAATAATAAATTTCTAACCATCATATACCTAACTCAAAAGTTTACTTTCGAAATAAACTTGAATCTGAAATACTGGAAAGGTAGGTTAGTTGACTACCTATTTGCATTTAAGGAATGTTAATTTTAGTGATATTATTTATTGAATAAGCATTCTTTTGAAAATTATGTTTGGCTCATTGTGTCTACCCCCTGGTAGAGACAGCGTTAGTATGTGCTAGCCCCTCAATTTTTAACATGTTTTACTGCTACAATACTGAATCCGTTTCGATTAATCTAAAGATGTTTTCAAAAAGAACTCAATGTTTCGACCCGGATCGAACCATCGCTTCTCCGAATTGCATCTTACGTTATACCGGGCGGTTTAACAAATTAGCCAGCGTGTCTTTGAAAATTGCGATGAAATTGGTATCTATACCTTGGTATTGGTATATCGTCCGAGTCACTGTATTTTTAGGTCTGTGTCTAATCGATACATGTTAAAATTTCAGGGTATCCATTAATTTTAGTTACTTATATTTTCTTTATAAAATTAATCCTATGCTCTCGAGTTATAACCTAAGCTTATGTCAATCTAAAATGTTTATAGCGCTTCCTATTGCATGGTTTGCGTAAATAGGATGTCCCTTGTCTAGGATCACATTTGTGTTGGGACTCATATAATACTATAAGCTGAGGCAACTTAGCAAAATTTTAAATTTCATAGGTTTCTCGAAATGGTTTGCAGGTAACTATTTTTTCTGAATATAAACAAAACAAAATGTCTAAAGCTCTCTTTATCAAATGTAACACGACGTGCCCTAAATTTTAATCTTGACAGCAAAAAACTTGATTTTATAGCGGAAACTGTATTCTTAGGGATTACTATCGATGCAAAACTGCAGTGGGGCTCGCTCATTAAAACTCTTTCGGAGAGGTTAAGCTCAGCTGCTAATGCAGTTAGGGAAATAAGGCAGTTACCTGATGTAGCCACAGCTAGGTTATTATACTACGATTATACCCACAGTATTATGTCTTATGGCATTCTGCTTTGGGGATTGGCAGCAGATTAATTTATTATATTGCAAAAGAGCAGAGCAGAGCAGAGGCAGTCCGCGCGATCTATAAAATGGGAGACGTCGCGAGTCCCTTAGAGAAAAAAATAAAGAGATCAATATAATGACTCTGCCTTAACTTTATATCTTAGAATGTATTTAATATGTACGAAAAAACCGAGGGATTTTCAAAATTATAAGCGACTTCCATAGCATAAACAGATACGTCAAAAACGCAATTGTAATACCCAAAATTAACAAAAAATGGCAAGTCATTTGTTATAACAGTATACGCTTTTATAATAAGTTTCCAAAGTCAGTTACAGAACTGACCGATGGAAAGGTTAAAACGTGTCCTTATTAAAAAACCGTATTACAAAATTAAGGACTACGTTGAAAATAAATAAGTTTGGCTCTGGTTCCTTCTGCTCATGCGGCTTCCCTGGTAGCTCATAAACGACACAAATATGTGGTTTTTTCTAACTATTCCCAGTTTTATTATTTCTATTCTTTTCATTAAGATGTTTTACAATAACCGGCAAAAACTCCATAGTTATAACTCTTTTAAAATCATTTGGTTTTACAATATTTGAAGTTACAGCGTTGTCCTTAAGTGTGGGAGGACGTAGGCCCGACAATAAGTCGTTGCTTACTACAAAAGGTAGAAGAAGATAGATATCATTAGATATTAGTTGTGTTTTATGGAAAATATTTTCTTAAATCAATATTGTAACGGTGAGTATGGATAAGAGCATTTACTTGTAACAATACGTTGACACCAACCCGCACTGGGCCCGCGTGGTGGATTACAGCCCACTCCCTCTCATAGAGAGGAGGCTTGTGTCCCAGCAGTGGGAACATTATAGGCTAATGATGATGATGAATACATCGATACGTTCGACTGAGGTATTGTTACAACTTGATTTTGAGTAACATTTCAATCCGAGATCAAGCAGGCCGTTACATACTTACACGTATAACTTTGTGTATGCCTGATGTACTACAATCTCCTTATTTTATGAAATAAATTTACTATTACTATTACTTATTCAAGTTCAAGAGTTCGCAAAATAGAAAATAATTTGTTGATTAATTTATTGTGTACACACAAAGCACTTACAGAACAATACATTAAGATACAAGAGCACAAAGGTACTGCTTGTTTCAAAAGGTATTTCTTCCAGTGGACCTGCTAGAGGAAAGCAGTCTTTATATATACGAGTAAATGCACGAGAAATGCTAAAGACACTTTAATAATACTTACCATATTGAGTTACCGGTCCAATCTTGAATGAAATGACTCCTCCCAGTTTAGTGCACTGTGTGGCTATTTCATCTATTACGTCTATTAGACCTACAAACGAAAAAAGAAATAACATTTTAATTGTTTCTTCAAGAAATACCAACCTCATTGACCCAAAGGTTATCTGGTATAGGATGCCTGGTGGAATTAGGTCCGCCTATATACCTCTCTTTTACACACGCCAGCACATCAAGCCACAATAATTCAAATTCAAAGTCAAATTGCATTAAAAGATAGAGACTTAACTTACGGAACTTTATCTTTAAAGAATTAGGTTAAAGGTTGATTGGGAAATTTTGTTAGTTTCGGTTAGCTTGATGTTGATGTGCTGGCGTCTTTACATGAAGTTTAAATCTATACATATAATAAATCTGTTGAAAAGTCGTTTTCGAACATCGAAAATTTCAGGAAAAATAGCCAGGGTGTTAAAGGACAACCAACAGAACCCATTTCCAGCATTTTTCGAATTTTTGTCTGTTTGTCTGTTTATTTGTTCGGGGATAACGTAAAATCTACGGAAGCAATGTAGATAACTTTTATACACAACAATTGTGCATAACTTAAAATAACATTTTAGTCTTTGTTTCATTGCAATCGGTTCACTTTTTCAAAAGATATTTGAATTTAAAGTTTTCCAGAAGAAAAAACTGCATGCTTGGTCTCTATATTCGATAGATGGCGTTGTGCGTTTGACGTCATTTTCAGAATCACGGCGTTAAGATTTTCCGTGAAAGAATGACCCTCGCCCATGTCTGTTTTTATACTTGACCAGGTTACAGACAGCTTACCTGCACAATATGACTCCACACAATACACGCATCCCGCGCCACTGTCATCGGTTTCGCCAGTCAAGCCAGGCGCACCCAAGTCTGAGCCCTCGAGCAACAGACCTATCAGTCTCCTGAACGCACTCAGCAAAATCTACGAGAGACTTATTTATAAGCGACTCAAAGACTTCGCCGAGGCTAAGAGTCTCATCCCCAACGAGCAGTTCGGCTTCAGGACCGAACACTCTAGCATTCAACAGGCCCATCGCATCGTAAAGCACTTGAGCGCTGGCTTCCAGCGTGGAGCGATGACGGATGTGTTGTTCTTCGACATAGCAAAGGCTTCGACAAAGTCTGGCACAACGGCTTATTATATAAGCTGTACAAACTGGGAGTGCCAGACCATCTCGTGCTCATCTTACGAGACTTTTTGTCGGATCGTATCTTCCGCTGTCGCATCGGGAAGGCACTGTCTTACCCCCACCCCATTAGAGCCGGAGTGCCTCAGGGTTCCGTCGTCTCTTCCTTTATCTTTACTCTGTTCAACAGTGACATCCCCAAGACCAAGAAGGCTCAGTTAGCCCTGTTCGCGGACGACACGGCCATTTATTACACTGGCCGCAGTCACGACGTTATCTATAGCACCCTCCAAACCTCAGCCAACGTCTTAGGCGCTTGGTTCCGGAAATGGAGAATCGAGGTGAACCCCGACAAAAGCCAGGCAGTTCTTTTCTCTAAACTGCGTAAAAATAAGCCTCCCGCGCTCAGCCCGATCACTATGTACGGTAAGCCTATCCCTTGGGAGAAGCAAGCCAAGTACTTAGGAGTCTTACTTGACAACCACCTGTCTTTTGCGGCGCACATCAAAGCAGCTCGCGACCGAGCTGCCTTTGCTATGGGTAGGCTTCATTTCATGATTTCGGCATAAAGCAAGTTGTCACTGAAGTGCAAGTTGCGCCTTTATACCGCGGTGATCCGCTCCATTATGACGTACGCTTGCATCGTATATGCTCACACCAAGCCTAAGTACATCCATAGGATGCAAATTTTACAGAACCGGTTCTTACGTAGAGTCACGGGAGCGCCTTTTTATGTGCGTACCTTCGCTCGAGCCAGACCGCGATGCTGCGCCAGTAGTTTTAAATCAGCCCCTAAATAATGATACCATTCAGATCCAGCCTGCCCCCATGCAGTCCTCCCCCAGCGACGCCCTTAGCCGAGGCTCGTAACCCACAGGGGGTGCCCTTAGCGTGTAGTCGTTTAGTTTGTAAGTTATTATGCCCTGGCTGGAGGCCTTACTCTCAAGGCACCCAGAGGATAGTCCGGTTAAGCAGACGACAACCTCATAGGTTGAACTGCGAGGTGCCATATATAAATGCAAACTATTGCAAACAACGGGCGGTGTTACACAATACAATACCGTCCACACACTCATGACGGCTCTTTAGTCTGGACCGCGACCGGCTAGCTCTGGAAACGGGGCGGATGGGAGCCTCACATCCTTCGTAGGTGCGTCGAGTTGGCACCTCTGTCGCTGGTCGTCACCCGCCGGGCCTCCTCCGGGTAACCGGAGGTCTTACCTCGCGGTAACAGGCTGCCGAGGTGCCGTGAAGAAAGCAGCACTTTTTATAACAGTGCTGTGGCCCGCCTACTGAAATACTAACAGCAACCACATACTCAGGCGCGCGCCCACAAGCCTAGCCAAAAACGGCAAAATAAGAACGGGCCCGTTTTAACGGGCTGAAGTATGGCCTCCACGGCCAGGGGGCGAAGCCCCGAGACCGCCAGCCGCACCCCCTTACGGGAGTGTAGCGATTTCCAAGTCTACAATGAGTTTTGTAGCGTCATAAAAGTTTTAGTAGTATCTTTAAAATAGGTCTTGATAGTAGATATCGTTCGTTTTATCTTCCAATTATTTTTCGAAAAAGTTTTGGTTTTCTGTTTTAATTTTGGAGTACGAAGGAAACAATATTACTTGCATATAAATAAATAATAATAAATAATAAATTTATTCAAAAAATATAAGCTATACATTAAATACAAGTATTCTTAAATCTATGTCATATTCACTAATGGTTTATGTATGCATTTGAGTCAAGTAGTTTTATTTACTTCGTAGTTTGAAGATAGTCTCATTCTTTTGAAAGTTTATGTTGTTGAGTGATTTGAACAGATTATTCGAATTTGAGGCTGTCCGCTAAATAAAAATATTCTTAAGTATTGGATAATCACCTTACATTTATTTTTGAATTTATTAGATTTATTGAAAATAAATTAATATAATATATAATTTAAAATATTTTTCACAATATTATTGTTTACAATATTTTTCTTGAAAATGTCTTCTAGAAAAAAAACAAATGTTTCGCAACGTAGCCGAGATGCGAAAAGGGTGAGACTAAGTAGGTCTCAGCAATCAGAAGAAGATTGTGAATATAACATCAAAATAAAGAGTATGACCAATGTATCGTTAGTATTGTACTCTATGTTTTGTTTTCCAATATATGTAGTAGAATACTTACCTATGCCAAACTGATCTCTACATACTCGTAGTATAGAACAAAGTCACTTCCCGCCGTATATACGCTTAGATCTTTTAAACTACGTAACGGATTTCGATGCGGCTTTTATCAATAGACAGTATGATTTAAGAGGAAGGTTTGTAAGTAGGTGTTTTTCAATCTCTGAAAAAACACATTAACATTTCCACGCGAACGAAGTCGCGGGCTGCAGCTAGTATAATAATAATAAATACGAAGTTAAGACGAACTATTTATGTTATCAAGTTTGATTTTTCTGAGACTGATTTTATAGTTCTACGAGTAGATACGAGACATAAGAATAAAAATAACTCAAATTCACATTATTGATTCTGAAAAAAGATGAACCTACTGACTAATGACTGAGAGCCGAGCCAAACGTAGTTGAGAAAAGCTAGGCTAATGATGATGAAATTAATGTTCAAACTTATTGTGGGAAAAATATGATTTTTGATACTTTCAAACTTAAATAGTAGCCAGGGGAAATTAATTATAGACCTTTGTTTATTTATTTAATGTTGTGCTTAAAACAATTAAAAAAAAAACTATGACACATTTGACAGACATTCAAACTTTCATTTCAAACTTAAAAATAGCAGGGGTTAATGCTATGCTGTTATCCCACGGTGTGAGATCCCATAAGATTCTATCTCATTGTGGCAGTAATAACATTAAATGATGTGTCATACTCAATTATTTTTATGTACTAACACGTATTTTTTTTTGGCTGTCTATTAATTTACTTTTTGGGTACATTTTTTTAGAAAGCGGAACAATGTCCCTTGTAAGATTACAATTAGTAGATACTAATCTTAAGAACTACTTATCCGATTCAGAAAATTCTTTCCCGAATAGGAATCTACGTTATCACGAAGCCGAAAGGGAGTGGTTCTCCCCGTCATTGCGAACATTTTTTTTGTTCTGGGCCTTACCTGGGAACCTTCTAGTTACGGAGATGGAGACTGCAGGATACAATGATACAAGTTTTAATGTTATAACTTTACTTCAAATACTTTCTTGGCCCTTGTACTATCAAATGCATACACATGCATAATATATTGAGTGCGTTACACTGAGTCCTAACGCAAACCGTGACTTTTCAACCAAATAATAAGTCGTTTCCCAGCAATAATTGGCGTAGAATTACTTAGTAGAATGTTAGGTTGACGGCTTCGTTATTGGTTAGTTGACACCTTATAGAGAATAGTACATACTGCATTTGTCCATTCTCTCCAGCAGACGCGGTATGTGTCCCAAAACTGGCCACGCCCCTGGTAAGCATGGCGGTTCTGTACTCTTCTTGTTCTTCCATCTCCATAACCAGTAAACTGCGCAGGCGACGCAGAATAGCAATACAACAATCATTGCTGATGTTCTGTATAATTACTGAAATAAAATTTCACTCTGAAATAAGGAATTGGTAACCGTAATGAAAGTGCCTTTGAGGGCCTTGAGAAATAAATTCGTGCGTCACCGATACTTTTGTCAAAGGAAATATATCTCTGAATCAATGAAACCTACTCATGATAGACGGTAGTTTTCGTTAATAGCCTATAAATCTTACTGGTTTAATAACTCTACCATTTTAAGTTAACGCGGCCCAAAAAAGCATAATAATTGTTTAATAATAATAATAAATCATTTTGAAATCCACATACTGTATTTTGCCGTTTTCAAATCACAGGCTCAGCGCGCTTTCATGGAAGAAAATAATTTATGGAAAGGATGGTCACCCATCCACAGACTGACCTTAGCAGGCGCGGCTGTTGTGGCTGTTATTATTAAGCTACGAGCTCTTACAGAAGTATAAAAATAAATCAGTTTAAATAGATCCTTTAAATAGATACAGTCTAAACAAAAGCTTCCACGAGGCACCGCAATAAAAACCGGTTCTGAGTCCTGTACTTCTGGAGTTGGCTTGTTTCCAACAAATTTCACATAACTTAAAATAATATCACGCCTATATTTCCCCAAAGGGTTAGTCAATTTCGTGCTATAGTACTTTCACCTACATTTTGCCTGTTATAATTAAGTCCCATGTTATGGGCGAGCGGATGCCATAAACCGGGTAAAAAACAAAACTTTGGGCTACTACTAAGAAATTCCTAATAGAAAATCCCAATAACACTGTGCCCGAACAAATGTCATGTTCAGCAATATATCAGGTTCTAAAAATATTGTTTGACCAATTTCGCTTTTTATCCAGTATTTGCTTTGTAGGTACTTACTTTGAGTTTAGACGGTTCTATTATAGTGTGTATTTCACCAAAATAAGTTTTTAAATGCAAAAAACGATATACTTTTCACAATAAATCTGCACCGGTCGCTTGTTGTCAAATGTCGAAAATAGCTCGATGCACTCTCTTATATAGTTTTCTATACGGCACACTATCGGCAGGTACGAATCGATCTCGTGCGTAAAGGGTTCCTTACCGTAATTTTATGTTTTTTCTAAACCGAAGTCCAAATGACCTGAATTGAGTTAGAAGTACTTTTTTATAAAAGTAGTGATAGTTTAGGTTGTGACCGTTGGACTGTCAAGTCATAGATCTCAAATTTAAAACCAAGACACGCTGATTTTTCGTATTCATGTGCGTATTATATCACTTGCTTTGGTGAAGAAAAACATGAAGAAACCATGTGGTTTCCTCACAATGTTTCAGTGTTTGTTTTCAGGCATGTGCCTGAGAGATAATTCTCGATGTCGATGCCAAGTCAGAGGCTCATGGGCTGCATCAAACTCTGACACAAGGTTAGGTACTAACCACACACATAAAAAAGAGACCTTTTAATATTCTTGTAAAATGTATAGATATTTTTAAGTATTTATTTAGTGATCTGTCAAAATCTATGTAAATTGTGATTTAAATAAACAGACAAATCACGGATGACATGGCGGAATGTCTTCCTTGATAATTGTAAAGAAGTAGCACAGAATCGTGACCGTTGGATGAAATAGAGGGGTCCCTTTGCCCAGCAGCAATATGGGCAATATGGGCTAGCTAAAATAAGAATGATCATAATGTGTGGCCCGAGTGTCAAATTGATACGACGTGTTTTTTTTTTCCAAAGAAAATGATATAATTATATATTTTTTTGTTATTTAACCCCGCGAACAAAATCAAACTCAAAACATTTATTTCATTTAGACCATTACAGGCACTTTAGAAAGTCAAAAAAAAACGCGTAGCTACAGTCCCAGTCACAAGGCATATAACTTGTGAAAGTACTGTAGTTGCCCATTCCAAAGCAAAGACATTTATGGAGAAGAATGGGCAAGAAACTCGAATGACACTCTTTTAAATCAAAATATCTTACAAAATCTTGGTTACATCATTCATGTTAAGAATTACAAATATGTGAGAACGATGTAGAAATACGGGCAAGTTTAGAGCGTCCAGAGTAAAAGATTAAATCAATAATTCAAGTAATTAAAATAAACCGTGGCAGCTAAGAGATGACCAGTCACAACTGACAGCGCCCGTTCACGAACATGTCGCATGTATCAGCCATCATTCAACTCAACCATTTTGAAGGGAACTAAATGCCCCAACACACCCGCCACCATTAGCGTGACATTTAGGTGAGCATGCAATTCACTCAACCACCAGGGTAAATTCGCGTCAATGTAAGATGTTATTAAGTAAATGGTGGCTTTACAGTAGTAGTACAAACATGTGCTATGCAATTATTAATACTAAGAGATGAAATCTATACAATGCAAATATATTTTTACAATCTTCTGCAGCATTCACATTAACTTCACATGGTAGTTCAGATGATTCAGATTGCCCCTATGGTTGTGGAGCAGGACCAGCATTGAGTTTCATCAGCGATTTAATCACCAAGCTTATAATATGCTTGCCTACCTACATAGTGTGCGTTTTATGCAAGATTTAAATTTCATTTCATTCAGTTGTAGAATGGAGGGAGGTATCTAATTGTAACATTTGAAACAGTATCCCATGAAAGATTAGTCTACTTTAGCTAACCTGAAACCTGGCTGAACTAGTTGGGCCCTGTTTCTAGTATTATAGTGGTGCCGGTCACCTGTTTTACTAAATAAATGCAGATTTTTCCTAAAGTACATGATGTTTTCATAGATGTATTGACAAGGTACTGTCATGATGTTAATTTCCTTAAACAGTTCTCTAAGAGAATCACACCTAAGTAGCTTATATATGGCTCTTTTCTGCAGCATAGATATGGACTCAATGTCTGCAGCCCGTCCCCGTAGTAAAATTCCGTATGACATAATACGATGAAAATAACTAAAATACACTAGCCTAGCGGTATCTACATCAGTAAATTGACAGATTTTTCTGAAAACGCTGCTGAACTTAGCTGTCCTGCAAAAGACGTTTAATGAAGACCTCATTGTAACCTCGAGTCAACCGTGATGCCCAAGAAAACAGATTCATCGACAAATTCAAATTTCTCTTGATTCAATACTTTGTCACAATCACTACATTTGACATTCGGTGGAGTAAATCTTATGAATTTAGTTTTTTTTTCAATTAAATACTAAATTATTAGCGGTAAACCATTTATGGACCAGCAGCATTAGAGCGCTATTTACGTCATCAAAGTTTGTGGCACGTCTGTTTATCCTAAGTATTACAGTAGTATCGTCAGCAAACAGCACCATATGTGATTGGTTTTTTAAACAAATGATATAGGTCATTTATATATACTAAAAAGAGGAAAGGACCCAATATCGAACCTTGAGGTACACCTATTTCTACTTTTAAACCCATTGAATTTACACCATTTACTTGTACTTGCTGCTGTTTATCATTCAAATAAGATTCTATTAAACTGAGTGCACGTTTACCTAAACCGTAATACTCAAGTTTCAAGAGCAAAGTTTAGTGATTTAAGCAATCAAATGCCTTCGAGAGGTCACAGAAGATTCTTATGGCATCTTGAGCCTCTTCCCACGCAGTATATATGTGTTTTAATAAAGTGACACCGGCGTCAGCCATACAACGTCCTTTGGTGAAATCATACTGTTTCTCATGTAAGATTTTATTGGTGATAAAGTAGGCGAGAATTTGATTTAGCATTACCTTTTCAAACACCGTGCTGAAAACCGGCAACACGGATACGGGTCTACAGTTATTGGTATCTTTACTGTCCCTAAATTTGTTATTCTACCAAAAGCGGTGTACCTTGCTGTATTTCCTAAGTTCCGGGAAGACTCCTTGGTCCACACACAAATTAAAAATTTAGGCTAGATACAGTGCTATACCGTCAATAATAGCTTCACACACTTTAATAGACATTTCCCATAGATCTTCGGTTAATTTGATTTTGATTTCCTTAAAAACTTTAATGACTGCTATGGGGTTTATACGTTCTCTTTTAATAAATCAATAGAAAGCAGGGGTGAAAAATTTAAGGTTTCAGTAGTTTTGAATGAGATATTGGTACAGAAATCTACAAATTCTTGAGCTACTTCGTGTTTAGAGCTTAGAAGACCACGTGATGTCTCTAGTCTGATGTCATTATTATATTTTTATTTCTATTTGATTCACTATTGATAATTTGCCAAACCGTCTTTATTTTGTTATCGGCGGACTTAATTTTGTTGCTGATGAATAAGGCTTTAGCTACCTTGCAAGTGTTTTTAAAGATTTTTGAATAACTTCCAACATTAAAAGTTTCCGAGTTGATGTGAGGCTTAAAGACGTAAAACAATCACTCCCTACTTATCCTAATACCCTTAGTTGCCCAGTCACTGTGCATAAACTTAGGGTAAATATATTTAGTTTTCATTTTTAATGTACCTATTATTGAAATCTACGTGAACTACCGAAAATAATTCCTCATAAAATTGCCCGGCAATAATTTTTCAACATATAATATCGCCCGGAGTGCCTCAATTACTAATTAAGTTAATATTAATTTTATTTAAATTGCTGGGTGTTATTTGATTAAGAAGTCAGATTTTTATAATAGTTTGTAGGACTTGAAAACCACGGTTTGACCGCTGTGATCAGAAGGAAGGTAATTAACAATGGATTTATCGAAGTAGCTGCAGTTACAAAAAGCATTATCAAAACATGTAGCATTTGTAGTAATTCAACTTGCTTTCGAAAACACATATAACAAGTTAAATGATTTAAAAAGATGTAACAATCTCCTACTATTTGAATTTTTGTCTAAAATATTAACGTTAAAGGTAACGCAGATAACCAGTGATTTATTACCAGTTGCAAGTTTTGCTAAAGCATCTTCCATTACTGACTCAAATATGGAGTAGTTTTGATAATTTGGGGGTCAACGCACACTATTATATGCTTATCCAGCTCAATACAAGACAGTTTAATATTATGCTCAACCGATAGGTCAACAATATCGTTTCGAGATAAAAATTTAATACAATTTTTAACTAAGATTAATGAACCCCACGCATCTTAAATTTTCGGGTAAAGCAACTGCCCACACTGTAATTTGAGTAATTGATTAGCATTTCATAGACTTTTTAACCTTTTAACATTGCGACTATTAGTATGATTACTAATAGTCGCAGTGTTAATAATAAAACTAAACTTAGACCTGCTATTTATGTCTGTGTGAATATTATAAGCCAATAGCTTAGCTATTTTGTGTCTACATTCCATTAGGTAAATATAAATTACCCCGTGTCGACCTAAGGTTATAACTAAGAATGTTAATTAATTTCAAGAAATATAAGCTTGTCACTATAGTGACGAATTAAAAAATGCAAATGGTTATTTAACATGTGAATATAATTGTTTTTCCTATTGCATATATTCAAAATATGGCAACGCACACAGTATGATTTTACTACAATTTAACTTTAACAACTTTGATACACAGTCGGTGAGGTCTTCATTTTTAATATTAGAACTATTACCAACACATAATAGTAATGGTGATACTAGGATTACAAATATTATTTGTTACTGATGTCATGACCTATTTGTAGGTTGACCCTGGCATACAATAATTTTGGGTACAAAAACTCAGGTTATTACTGATTACTTTACCTAGCCCTACCTATACTATCAGAAAACATAAATGAATGATAACAATCACGGCTATTAGGTGATTCAAAATTACCAATCTCAGGCTGTGCTACTAGTGAATCATGAAGTGAAATGTTAGTTCAAAACCTAAAAACAATTATCTTGGTTGATGATGAAATCAAATAATGAAAAGGAAAAATAAAGATTTTAAAAATAAAAATTAACCCTAAATCAGACTTAGAAATAAAATAAATATTTAAATTGAAATGATCGTATTCAAGGTCGCGAGGTATCTAAAATATCATTTAACATTTCTCGGGGCTCCTGGTTCCTTAACAATAAAAAATCAGTGCGTGGAGTCCCTCCGCGCGGAAGAAGTGAAACTTCGTAATACTAATACGCATGCGTTCGAGTGCCACGCATTCACTCTCGTTATTTTATTGAGCTTCTAAAATAATACACTGCCGAGCAATGAAAACGTTCCACCCACAAAATGCCGACAAACACCTTAATATCTCCTAAGACATAGTACCCTTAGGAGATATTAAGGTGTTGTTTTCTTGTTGTATTATTTTTTTACATTTAAGTTTATAGAGGTTATTCTACTCATGGAAATTGAGCGATGGCTGGTCCCACCAAAGAGTCGAATGCATGACTGTTTGCACGCCATCTTGCGTCCTAGTAGAACTACGTAGTCACAAATCTTGTAATTAGTGAGTGTAAGAAAATATTCCCCCTCCATAGTAGCGTTAAACTTGTTGGAAGTCGCATAAGAAGTTTCACTTCAATAAAGACAGTGTTCTGCGCGGTCGCAATTTAAAACAGGTACAGGCCGCGTGAGCGGACGCCGCTTGAGGCGTCCTTCGCGACTCATTTCAACGCATACGCACGTTATTTCGTTCCTTCCGCAGCGCTCGCTCACTCCCGCCAATTTATGTAAAAGTAGTCTACAGTAATTAGGCCGCTGAGATAATGCGTTTCTGACTTCTGTCAGTTGGTCATGACTGATGGGCAATAAGTAACACTATTAATAGATATGTTTTTCAACCGACCCTAGACAAGAGTAACATTAGGTTTGATACTTGTTTGTCTGGTTTCTAATTTCTGAATTTAACTAGCGTACTTAAAGAAAATAAAAATGCGATACTAATATTCTGAAATATCTAGTAAGTATATATGTTAATAATATTTATCATCATCATCATTTCAGCCGAAATATTTACAATGCTGGACCTATAGGCATCCCCCAAGCGTCACCACATTGACCGGTCCCATGCGACTCGCATCCAGCGGATCCCCGCAACCTTCACCAGGTCATCAGTCCACCTAGTGCTATAAAACTAAAAATTGTGTTTCACTAAATATTAGCCCACGCCATTATAGTGACGACCAACTCGCGGCCATGTTTTAAAAGTAAAAACAGCGACAAAACGAACCCCGTGAAGTGTTGTTAATACCTATTCAGTGACTACATAGACATTATCATGCCCCGAACGACGCGGGCAACCTGAGCACCAACCGACCGCAAGGCGGAGAAAGAAGAAAGCGACGGATACTCGATGCGGACTGCGACCCAGTGATGGAACCACGCCGTTCCGGCGCCGCTACAACCCAGGCACGTGACTCAACCAATGCGTCCGAAGACACGCACCCAAGGGGGGCGGCGCGCGGCGGCCTCGACCAGGGTGCTCGGCCCACACCGCCGCAGCGCTCAACACCGAGCGGCTGCTGTCCACCGTGATAGAGTCTTTCGCCAGGATACAGGCGGAGACCAACCTTACGCTAGTAACCCTTCGATCTCTACATCATGGCCACCAATAAAATAAATAATAAATAAAATACAAGTAGTGCGCCGACGTGACCGACGAGCACGCAGCCTTCCATGTTGCTGAGCGGCGACGCGGCGATCTGAATGATATTTTATTTACTGGCACAGCATCACGGGCTGGCTTGAGTGAGGGTCGGGGTGGGTATGGACCGGGACGTGGCGACGGACATCGGCGGCGAGGTCGGAAAGACGGCGGTTTGTGTCTGATTTTTTTAAGAGTACTTGTCTCTTTTTGCTACTCTCCTGGAGAAGGGTGAAGGCATCATCGGGAGTGACGAGGGTATGCCTCGGACAGCGTACTGAACTAATGCGCGAGTGTTCGTAACGGGCGGCCGCTGCGATGAGTCATTACGGTGCTTAATGGCATTGTCGAAGAAACGCTTCGAAAGACGACATCCACCACGCGGGGCCAGTGCGGGTTGGTAGATGTCACATGTTTTCGAATTTTTAGTTCTAGGACATGCCGATTTCCTCACGATGTTTTCCTTTACCGTTTTTGAGAGCAGCGGTGATGAAATAAATTGCACAAAGTAATGCGCCTGCCTGGGTTCGAACCCACGGCTTACTGCTCGTAAGTCGGGGCTGCCAGCACTGGGCCACCGGTGCCTCACCGGACCACCGCTGCCTCATACTCTCATACTTCATACAAAAATAACTTAATGACTATTGCACACGAAGTGATGGCGTCGTGTTACGCTGTGATGTATCGCGTAGCTGGCCGCGGAAACGCCGATACAGCACACCTTTCGGCCCCAAACTCTTCCTTGAGCTAGGTCACCAAATGGTGAGTCGAAACGCGCACCACGAACGACTTGAAATTGGTGTTATGGCGCGCCTCCAGCTTCTCCACCCTCAAGATCCAGTTGGTCCTCACCCTTATCATCACCCGACGATTGTCCTCAGTCTTCGCAAACGGGAGACGTACAAGTGCATCGTCGGTACTGCAGGACGTAGCAGCATGTTAGATCCTGCCGGCGCCGTCCCACACTAGTTGCGATACGTAGGGTTCCTTTTCTTTCTATCCACCTGGATGAAGCCGTTCCCATCGCAAGTGATCTTCGGTGGAACCTGCTGTTCGTGGTGGATCACAGCGCCTTTAGTCCCGCTCGTTGCAGAACGATTCTGCTTTCCCGCTTTTGGTTTTTCTGCTTGTCGTTTTGTTTGCGACACAGCAGGTTTAGTCGTTAATGACTTACATCTTTAACATTGATTAAAGTGGCATGTGACATCTTTAGTATTGATTGAAGCAAATTGCAACTATGGGTTTGACAAAGAAAGCTCTTGTAGGAAGGTAACTTAGTCCGGGAGGTAGCGTTGCAAATTAAAATAATAGGTTACTCTTTTAAAATGAAAAAAAAATTAAAAGAGTAACCATGGAGTTTCTCACCGGTTCTTCTCCATAGGAAACGACCAACCCGAACCGAGCACCTTTTTGTCGACGTTTTACAAGTGCCCATGTAGGCCTATGTGAAATAAAATTATTTTGATTTTGAAAAATTCAGTGCGGAGCAGTGGTCCTACTGCTCTGTCCAACTAGTTGGACCATGGGTCATTACTTACCAACTTTAAAAATAGTTGGACCACAGCACCTTTTGAGAGTTCCGTGGTCCAATTCATTTAAAAAATAACTTGCCAACTCTGAAAACCTCAACTGCATCTTTATGCTTGTATAGTAAGTTACCTACTGGTTTACGGCTATATTGAACCTCTTTGCAGTAAATAGGTAGGTACTGGCTAACATAAAAGAAGAAAGTGGTGTTGAAGCTAACAAACCGATTGAATATATAGAGCGTTATTGGATTAAAGGAAATTTTGATGAATTTTCTCAGCTTATAAGCGTATTAAGTAAGAGGCATAGGCCTAATAACATTTCAGAAAGCTCACATTCAAAACTAAGTCGGCGCATTAACGCAAAAAATGTTACAATGCTACGTCTATTAAATGTTTTAGAAAGTTTTACAACTTTATCAAGCAAACCCAAACAATATAGATACTAACAATGTCCTGTACGCTCATTAATAAGGAAATGTTAATTTACCGTCAACAGCAAAACTAAATTTGTTTTTCACAGTATGTTAATGAAAAACCAAATCACTACTGCAGAAATGGAAATCTTTGGCTTTTCTCAGAACCAAATATTCGAAGATACGTGATATTCTCCAACCCGTACTGGGCCTCTTATTTTATTTGGTTTAAGACAATAAACTATTGTCTCGAACAGATCTTAACTTAATATGTAAATAAAAGATTAACATTTATGTGCGGTGAGACCACAATTTCGATTCCTTTGGTTTTAGGACTATTTGCTCATAGGACGATTTGCTAATATGACATTGTGCGAAATTGTCGTTTTGCTAATAGGACATTTCGATGCGAAGTGTGAATTGTGCATTTTGCATGTCATTATTTGCACCTAGTAGTATAAGATATATAAATAAAGGATATTAAGTTTTTTAAAGTTATACAAAACGTGCTAACCACAGAGTGCTAACCTTTCAAAACAAAATCATAAAAATGCCACCCTTTTTCTCGACTGAAGGGTGAAATTTTCAACAAAGTTGAAACGAATGTATATCAATACGATCAAGAAACACAAAAATAATAAATTTTATACTAATATTTCCATTCCATTTCTCCCGTTTGGGGTTTGAATTTTCGAAAACGGTTAAATATGTTTTGATTTATTTTTGCTCAAAAGCTTATAAGTATATTACATTTTATTCTTCTTACTTGAAAAATGACGGATTCCACATTTAAACTTTCAACCCCCAACTCCCCCTCGAAATAGCTTTCAATTCCACTCAGCAGTTTTAATATTAATTAAAAGTCACTCTTCTTACTACAAAATTGACGCACTCATATAAACTTTCAACTCCTATTACACCCTCTTGGGGATAGATTCTTAAAAACGATAAATAACGTATTTATGTAATTCTAACCAGAAGGTTGTATTCGAAATTTCATGCATCTAACTTTAAAAATTACCGGTTTCCATACAATCCTTCATCTCTTAATTAATCCCTTTAAGGGTGGAATTTTGAAAAACCCATTCTTAGTGGATACCTACTCTTTAGAGAGAACACACTTTCCGAATTTCATGTCTCTTGGATCTAGGGTTTAAGCTGTGTGTTGAACTGTTGATTTCTCAGCCAAGCAGTCTGGACATTGTTTTTTTTTTTTATGAATGGCATCTTGCATTTCAACCTATGAGGTTGTCGTATGCTTAACCGGACTATCCTGTGGATGCCTTGAGAGTAAGGCCTCCAGCCAGGGCATAATAACTTACAATCTAAGCGACTACACGCTAAGGGCACCCCCTGTGGGGTACGAGCCTTGGCTTAGGGCGTCGCTGAGGGATGACTGCATGGGGACAGGCTGGATCTAAATGGTATCATTATTTAGGGGCTGATTTAAAACTACTGGCACAGCATCGCGGGCTGGCTCGAGCGAGGGTCGGGGAGGGCATGGACCGGGACGTCGCGACGGACCTCGACGGCGAGGTCGGAAAGACGGCGGTTTGAGTCGGAACTTTTTAAGAGTGCTAGTCTCTTTGCTACTCTTCTGGAGGAGGGTGATAGCATCGTCTGGAGTGACGAGGGTATGCCTAAGACGGCGTACTGTACTAATGCGCGAGGGTTCGTAACGGGCGGCCGCTGCGATCAGGGGATTATGGTGTTTAATGGTGTTATCGAAGAAACGCTTCGAAAGACGTTTCATAAATTGAAGGACGGTGGGCATTCTAAGGTTCAAGGGTGGTTCACACTTTCCGATTTCCGTAAATAAAAAAATACCTACCCATTTTATTTTTGATTCGGGACGAGAATCATTAGCATAGTCAACTCCTTGAATTTGACGAGGATGCAAAACAGCACCTTGTTTTATGATAACTATACTTTCATGACCCTTGTACAGTCAGCATCAAAAGTCGGTTAACACTTATAAATATTACTCCAAGTTTTGTGCTGGTCAGTCTGATCTGATGTTATATTGTTTTGCGAATTTGTTTAACCATTGATGAAAATATTGTTATGTCTTTTACTCCAGTCTGTTAATATGGATCGTTCTAAAACTAAGACGCTTTATAATTTTGGTTATGTAAAGCGACTTTTGCTGCTGACCGTGCTATCGAATGCATACACTTGCACAATATATTGAGTTCGTTACACTGAGTCCTAACGGTTTAGTCAAAAGAACTGCCTGACTCTTGTCGGGGTTCAACTCGATTCTCCATTTCACCAAGCGCTCAAGTTGGCTGAGGTTTGTAGGTGCGGTAGATAGCGTAGTGACTGAGGCCAGACCCAGACTCCCCTTACCCCCTCCCCTTTTATACCTTAACTTGTGCCAGTGACTCTCGTCCGCATGGAAGTCAACTTTCGTTACTCTAAAATATTATTACCTTATGTCACTCGGCAATAGCATAGTTTTCTATTAGTGTTCTTTTTTTAATCCGAGCACTTACTCGAAAGATTTCCTTTTAAAAAGCGCCAGCTCAACACGTTTTTTTCTTCCATTCTCCTCTGTCAGCCAGCACGCTATCATTAACTATTTTTTCTTTTATATCATTCCTCACACAATCCTTCCATCGTTTTCTTGTTCTCCCTCTCCCTCTCCATACATCATCTTTCATATTAATCAAAATTTTAGTCACTTGTGAAAACAAGGGTTGCCATCCGTCCGGGTTTCCCCGGATTTGTCCTAGTTTAGAGGGCATCCGGGAAGCGTCCGGGCGGGCCTTCATTTGTAGTTCGGGTTTAAAAAGCGTAGAAACAATCTCGTCACTAATTAAAATAAATTCAATTTCCAAGAATACAGCTGCATTAATTTTAAAAATTCCTTTTAAAAAGGGAAGATATTCTAAAAGCTATCGGAAAGAGCGATGAATACAAAAAACATACTGAAAAGTAAAAAGGCAAGAGGCTGAGGAAAAAGCTTTTTAAGGTCTGAAAATAAATAAAAAGGTGATTTATGATATTTTCAACTGTTTTTTATTACACTATGTTTAAAAAAAACCTGTTGACATGTCTGGGTTCTGGGCTCTAAGATCCGGGGTTTTCACGCGTCTTGTCCTAGTTGCCAAATTTTAGAGATGGCAAACCTAATTTAATAGAAACTCTGAATTTATGAATAGCACACGGAATAACCTTGTTAATTTTATGCTGCAGTAAATAATAAGTGTTGATTCGTGTAGACTATTAATGATGTCAGAATGAATTTAGAACCGTGCACTCACTGTCAGTGTTTGTGAAAGAGAAAATAATTATTGTGCTTTGAATGTGTATTTGAACATCAGTTTTTTTATATGCAGCTGTTGTTTAGCACTGATACTTCACAAAAAAAAAAAGTTAGTAATGTTTTGAAATTACTATGTTTAAAGGACAGTTGGACACACCAACGCCGTCATGTCGGCTTCAAAGTTTGTAGGCGGGTTTGATGTCATTTCGGTGGCAAGAGCTTCAAAAAAATATAAAAGAAAATTATATAAACCACCTACTGACATTCAAACCAATCTTTTGTTGAAATTTTTGCGTATCACCAAGCCGCTAGCACAAGGTCATCTCATCTCATTCACGCTATGGATCGAGGAGGAAAATTCTAACTCAATATTCCTAATTACCTCTGATCAAGGTCACTTCGCGAGGCCATCAATTTGAGTGCTTTCCAACACAAAAGACGGGTGTCGACCTCCAATACGTCAAATAATATCTAATGACCCGAAACAGACACGGATTTGGTTGAAAAGCGAAATTTTGTGGAACAATTCCAATTTGGCAAACACTGTGCCATTGTGTTGAAAGCAGCTGATCCATTGTTATACAGTTTGCGTGCTCATTATTATGTAAATCGATTTATTATTATTGGCAGGAAATGGGAATCGTATTAAAATTCCATGTTATTGTAGGTACAGAATATTTCTTGGATTAAGTGTGGTCCTCGGTTCACTTCTCTGGTCGGGGAAAGTGCTTTCATTTTAGCTTCAGGATTTTTGCGGCATCTCGGAGTCTGAATTGGAGCCAGATTTATGGCAATACTCTCGCTACCTAACAATGACGTGGGACTTCAAACAAAAAAATATGGTTCTCTCTTCGGTATTCAAAAAAAGTGATATTTCAGCTTACTACTTTTGGGAAGCTTCAACGAGACCTGCCCGCAGCGTCACTAGACTGAAACGGGACAAAATTTGCAAGATTTTAAGTATTTTAACCAGCCACTGTCCCCTAAACAAACACCTATTTACAATAGTTGCAGAAGATGCATGGAGGCGGAAGAAACACCACAGCACGTGCTCATGGAGTGCAGAAATAGTGGCAGATCAACGGGCACGGACTCTTCAATCGCCGGCATCGCTCCCGGAAGCCTGTAGCAGCCTGAAAAGGCAGCTAGATTTCTGGGAGTACCTGGGATGGTTGGAGTAACGAGAGGATTTTCACACGTACATACAATGGCCCAATACAGAGGCTTTCTTTTTTATATCGTGTCTTTTCAGATACAATTTATTGTATAAATATATTATATTATATATTTATTGTTTCATGAATAAATGACTTATGACTTAAGTGTGGAAACAGCCCGGCTAACCTAACCTAGCCTAACCTTACTCCATTTGGGAAATTACTAGCGTGATATCATATTGTCTCCATAAAATAGTTTGAATAAAATCAACCTCACTGTAAGCAAAGCGAATTAATCTGGCATAGTTCAAATCATTTTTGTAAAGTCAACAAAAACGCTAGGAGCCAATCTCCATGCAGAGACACCCCTATAAACTTCTCTTTGTGGCTTAAAACTATCGGCAAATGGATGATAACAGTATAGGAAAACAAACATGATATCCACAAAGGACTCTGGCGTTTTCATAATATCTAATTTATTTACCTACTAGCTGTCCCGCGCAACTTCGTCTTCGTCACATTTTCCCCGTTTTCGCAACATTTTTCATTGCTGCTCCGCTCTTATTGGTCGTAGCGTGATGATATATAGCCTATGTCCTTTCCCAGGTTGAAATCTATCTTCTTGCCAAATTTCATTAGGATCCGATCAGCCGTTTAGTCGTGAAAAGGTAACAAACAAACATACAAACAAACAGAGTGACTTTCGCATTTATAATATTAGCATGGATTGTATTAATGTTAGATACAGAACTTTCTCAGTAAGGGTCCGGCGTTCGATATTCAACCCTGACTGTGAAGTTTGAGTAATTTATTTCATCACCGCTGCCCTCAAAAACGGTGAAGGAAAACATTGTGAGAAAACCGGCATGTCCTAGAACAAAAAAATTTAAGACATGTGGCATCTACCAACCCGCACTGGGCCCGCGTGGTGGATTACAGCCCATTCCCTATCATAGAGAGGAGGCCTGTGTCCCAGCAGTGGAAACACTATAGGCTGATGATGATGATGATGATACAGGTTATAACAGAATAAGCGCAATATCTTATAGGTGGGAAATTAAAACATCAAAAAATTTACTTTCCCATTCAAAAAATTGCATCTGTTGAAGCCAATAGTATGAAGACTCAATTTTTTTTTCGACTTACTTTCCATAGGCAAAGTTGTCCAGCTTGACGGTTTGAATCACCACGTAAGTGGTTGAGTCCTGTATGTAGAGGTATACACGGTCATAGAGCATCGACACGCATAGAGGCCGAAACCTTTGAATTCTATCCTATTAAATTCTATTCAAACTCCGTATTCTATTCTTAAGTTTGAAGTGTTAACACTAACGTGAAATCGACTGCAAGTTTTTGTCTGAAAAAATATAACTATGAAGCAACATCTACACTTATTTAGTATTAAAAGTTTCAGAACAAAAGATAATGAAAAAAAAAAACATTACATCGATATTCCTGACATTCTTTTTTATTGCTACCTACACTTCTATGAATAGCTCAAGTTTTCAATTAGAGAGATTAAAAATCTTCATAAAGAAGGAATAATTATGCGGTGAATAGTAGAGCTTAAATGTGAAAGCAAACTAAGATTGGGAATTCTTTACTTTGTTATTAAAAGCACGTACCAGCACTAAACCTCTCCATTAGAGTAACGGTTGCAAAAAACTATCAAAAACTTTGAAGAAAGAAGCGAGACATCAAATTTCCAAAGGCCATACTTGTGTCTTTGGAATATGTACAAATACGGCTTAAAGATTTGTATGCACAATGTGGCTTAAAAGTGTGAAAACCAGTAAGACGCAGTTGCAAGCGGCGTGCGTGACTGCGTGCTGGACGAGGCGGAAGGAGTATATAATGATCGTAGCTGGTGTGGTTCTATAGTTTCAGCCTACCCCCATTGGGAAAAAGGACGAGAGTCTATGTAAGTATGTGTGGTTCGTTCAATTCAGTCGGACAATATTGCCATATCCCTATGATTTCCAATCTCCGCGTCTCTCGGCACAGCCTCGTTAACATGGCGAGAGCGGGACGTTAATCAGGCACTCGTTTGTGCCTAGGATTCCTCAAAGTTAGAGTGAAAAAGCTTCTCCTGGGTAAGCTCGTACCGTCGTCGACTTTGTCTCTGTCATCTCTGACCTAGACTAGAGTCAAGAGCAAACCCATCTCAAATAAAAAAAAAGACTCTGATTTCGGTCTCATCTGTTTCTTGCGCGTCTATAATTTATAAGTCATCCTGACGGTTGTTATGACTAGACTTTTAGTTCAGAGATTTCTTGAAATATAACGAGTACTGTGATATAGCTATAAGGATTGTTTTTCAAGAATAGTCCAAGTTTGAAGTTTTTGTTTGTATGTCGGGTATTATAATTATTAAAGTCTGGATAATATCGTTATAAATATTTCTGGTAGGTTACTGACTCACTTACCAAGAGGTATACTATTACCCAGTACTAACTGTGTTGTAATGGTCAGATAGGCAGTCGCTCCATGTGAAATACTGGTATTCAGCTGCATCCAGTTAGACTGGAAGCCAACCCAACCAAAAATAGTTAGGAAAATGCTAGGCAGATGGTGACTGACTTACTCTGTAAGACTAAATTTTCTTAAAAATGTACATTAATTATTGGTCTTAGCAGAATTGGATTTTGTTGAATATTTTAGGTTTGGGTTTTCTTGGTTATAATACAGACATACCTACTGACACACAAACAAAGGGTTGGGTGATCATTATAATAACGTTATACGTCTAGTTGTGACCTTACATACCTACGTGAAAATATTTTATTTTTAATTAGTAGAAAGAGATCTCGAGAGTTTCGAGATCTTTTTCTTTATTTCTTCAAGTTAAAACGATACATACCGTATGAAAAAATCATAATCCTTCCTTTTTGTTGTAGTCGGGTAAAAAAGGTGATTGAAATAGGCGATACGAGTGGAATATATATCCATTAAACTCGCCTGTTCTTGACAAGCATTATTCTGTACGGTGGCGATGCACCGTTATTCGAGTCCGATATTTGTTAATATACGATATTGAAATCCGATAGTTGACGGACATGAGATATTTCATTTTGAACTGAGAATTGAGAGTTAGTTATTGCGTTTGTTATTTGAATAGTTTTTCAATATTGTTAAGCTGTAGAATTTATTGATGGACATGAATCGCGATTGTATGACAGTAAGAATAGAAATAGAACGAATGGAATATAAATAACGCGTTAGTGATTAACTGAGTGACTGAACGAGTCAAAAAGAACGAGTAGGTACATGCTGTACAGTGTATGGATGCTCTAAAATCAGTAAGGAAGACATCGCCAAGAAACTGGCACTTTATGGAACCCCAAATTATAATGTGAAAACATGACTGCAACACTAATCAAGGCCACAAACACATTTGGAATTTAAAATTGAGCTACGCGCTTTTATACAACATGTGACTTAATTAACGCACATCCTGAAAATAGTTTGTTCAGAATCGTTTATTGAATCGATTTCTATCAATTTTAATATAGGTAATTTTTTATCCCAAAAATAATTAAAATTACGGAAATTATTGTCATATTAACCCTGTACAGTCAAAACAAATTGAAACGGAAAACGTAGTTTCGTTATGTTGTGTCGATTGGCGCGATAACTGCTTGTGCGAATGTGTGCGTTGCGTGCGTAGTAGTATGACCATAACGTTCTCCAAGAATTGGTATAACTAATTTAATAAATAACAATGCATACACATGTTAAATTAAAAATTCAGTGTATGTATTATGATTATAACATAATATTCTAATTGGGGTGTTTCAGAGTGTGCGTTAATTACGTTACATGTTGTATATACACTAGCTGACCCACGCCACTTTGTCTGCATCGTAGCTTGATGTTATTTAGCCTAAAGCTGTCCTCGATAAATAGGCTTTATAATCGTAGCTTGATGTTATTTAGCCTAAAGCTGTCCTCGATAAATAGGCCATCAAACACTAAACGATTTTTGCAATCCAAAACAGTAGTTCCCAAGATTAGCGCGTTTAACCGAACAAACAAACTAGGCTTTATAATATTAGTATACTAACTAAGGCTTTATGATATTAGTATACAAGCTGTTGTTTTGCATCCTCGTCAAAAGTAGGTTGTCAGAAAAGACATAAATAATCAAAGCATTTAACTCAATTGTTTCTGCACAATATATCCGTTTCATTGTCAACAATAGCTACAATATTCTTGGCTCAAAGCTCAAGAGACTTTATATTAGTGTGTAATCTGTGAATACTAATGTCAGGAAGGAAGAGGATATCATTCGTGTACCTATGCATGTATGTAGTTAGGATTTACTGTGTCCGTTTGCTATTGACTAGAACGCAAAGGGAATTAGCGTTAATTTTCAATGCATATTTTATTCAACATAAAAATTGACCCTGACTGGCAAATTGCAAAAAAAACGTAAGAAAATTTGAATTTCGCGGGCCACCCAGTCGCTTCCACCTTAAGATAGTTTAATTAAGGACCTCGCCGCCGTATCAAGAATTTCCTGTAACGCTAGCAGTGATTGGGATAAATAAACAAATGTTTTCCAATTCAAGGAAATTCATAATAGACATCTCCTTTATCCAACGTCCCTGTGAACCTGTCAGTCACGGTAACCGCTTCAGTGGTCAGTACCACACATATTTGCATATGCACAACTTTGACGTGGTGCCAACGTTACTGGCATTCCAGGAATGCTAATACAAGGACCTGGCGTTGACAGTTCGTTTAAAATTGTTAACGAGAATATTAAAAAAATCATTTGTTTTATCAATAACGCTAGAAACGGGATATTTACCATTTTTATTCTATTTGTTTTGCTTTCCGGATATTTCGGCACTGTTACAAACGCCATGATCACGGATAAACTGAAATTATTGCGGGTATTGGCGAGTTTATCGAGAACTTAAAACAAATAGTAAACATGGTAAATATCCCGTTTCTATGTTATTGATAGTGTAAATGTCAGTTTAAAAACTTATAACTAACTAGCTGTCCCGCGCAACTTCGTCTGCGTCACATTTTCCCCATTTTCGCAAGATTTTTAATTGCTGCTCCGCTCCTACTGATCGTAGCGTGATGATATATAGGCTATGTCCTTCCCCTGGTTGAAATCTATCTTCTTGCCAAATTTCATTAAGATCCGATCAGCCGTTTGGTCGTGAAAAGGTAACAAACAAACATACAAACAAACAGAGTGACTTTCGCATTTATAATATTAGTATGTATTAATTGTTAACTTCTGTGATGAATAACGTACATTTTCCCGAGTTTCGTTGTGAAGAATTTATGAGAGCTGTGTTCTTTATACTTCTTTACTTTAATTTTTTTTTTTTTTTTAACTCTGCCCTAAAAAACCGCTTCCCATATTGGCTGTGGGAATGGGTCGTCCAAAATAAATGTTCGTTTCAGCAATACCCGCATTCACTTAGCAATTTCTTTGATTTGTTTTTTCCTACATGTTGTTGCATCAAGCGCGTCGCTTGAGTGTGTAGCGCCTGGCCAAGCGGTTAGTCTATTGTTTAGCCTGGAAGCAGTATTTTAGATTGATAGAGGCCTGTATCTGGCTGTGGATGCAAAGCTCATTGAAATTTTATGATATCGGTATTGTCGTATCACCAAAACCATTACGCATAAAATTCATAATTTCTATAATATTCTAATAATCAAGAATTTCTCTCAAAGAACTAAACCATACATAATATTCATAATTTCAATAATTTTCTAATAATCAAGATTTTTTGTCAAGGAACGGGTAGGTATGTACATACCAAGACGAGAATTTTTACCCAAAATAACAAAAAAAGTAAAATTTCAACATGGCAAATACACGGACCATCTATTATTAGAACGGTTGTAATGATGGAGCTACCCGAATATGAGACCTTTGTAAAGAGAGCGCTCGGAAAACTTCGGCCAAATCTTGTGAGTATTCGATTCTGTATTTACGTTTGAGAATTTTACTTGAGATATTATTATTAAATGATTATTATTTTAAAATTGATTAAAATTTGTGTTCTTAAACGGTCTAAAGATCTTTGCATCTCATCCGTTATTTTGATTTCATTTTCAGATTAGCTGACCCGCACAACTTCGTCTGCGTCACAATTTCCCAGTTTTGCAACATTTCATTGATGCTCCGCTCCTATTGGTCGTAGCGTAATGTTCAATTGCTTTCTTTAATAAATGGACTATCCAACACTAAAAGTTTTTTTCATTCCAAACCAGTGGTTCCCGAGATTAGCGCGATAAACCAACCAACCAAACAAACTCTTTAGCTTTATATTATTTGTATGTTTCAATGAAATAAAACTTATGTGGATCTTCAAGAGAAGAAAAAGCACATATATTATTGACTTTGATTTTACATAGGCATGTAGTTTATTAACAACTACAAATGTTCATCACTTTAAATAGGGTGACTGGTAATTAACACATGATTATACTCATGATAACAAAAAACTTTCTCAAAGAAACATTCTTTTTATACCTACTTACTATACTCAGTATACTTTCATCAAAATAACACAACAGCCCTATTAAATTCACGCGCGCGTTCTCCTATGACCTATCAGATCTTAGCCGCGTGATGCCGTTCTGTCTCATTACTATCGTACCGTGCGGAAGTGGGTAGGCAATCAACCCCGAATTTCATATGGCTGTTGTGTTATTGTGATAAAACAATTTAAGTGCTTTAACGTGTGTCATGTTAACGCTCAGAGTATTCCTCAGCACCATTCTGAGATGTTAGATTTATTTTCTGACGTTACCGTACATGCCATATTAGTGTCCGAAAGTTGGCTCAAGCCCGAGCTTCCCTCTACTTTTTACCCACTTCCAGGCTTTGTCTTAATTCGCAACGATCGCACGGGGAAAAGAGCCGGCGGTGTTGCTATTTACTTACGCAGTGATATTCCGCACAAAATTCTATCTTCTTCACAGGCTAACTACAGTGGAAACCCAGAATACTTGATTCTGGAGATTGTTGTAAAAGGGGTTAAGGCCGTTCTAGGAGTTGTCTACTGCCCACCTGCTATAGATTACTTCTACAGTCTAGAGTCTCTCTTTGAGTCTGTTTCCTCAGAATACAAGCATCACATAGTGATGGGTGACTTTAACACCGACCTTTTGAAGGACAACTCTAGGACACGTAGGTTGAGAGCGATCCTGGAGTCGTCGTGTCTGTCCCTCCTCGCACTTAGTCCGACACATCATAACTCTGACTCAAGCGATTCCTGGCTCGATCTAATGCTAGCATCTTCGACTGATCTCGTTGCTAACCATGGACAGGTCGCTGCTCCTGGGCTATCTAGGCATGATTTAATTTATCTCTCCTACAAAATTAGACCCCCTAAGCAGCGGCCTGCCATTGTTTTTATTCGGAATTTTGCGAGGTTAGATAAGGAGAAGCTCAATGCAGATGCACAAGCCCTTGATTGGGATGAGCTTGTTAATTCATCGACAGTGGAGGAGAAAGTTGAGATTTTTAATAGGTCGATTCTCCAGCTCATTGACGCACATGCACCATTGAAGGCCGTCCGTGTTAAGCGTCCTCCAGCTCCATGGATAACCCCAGGAGTTAGGATGGCTATGAGACGGCGTGATAAGGCTTTCAGAAGATATAGACGGGATCGCAGTGAGGAGAACTGGGACCTTTACAAGGTTGCTAGAAACCGCTGCAACCAGATGGTGAGAGCATCTAAACGCCGATACATTTGTGAAAATGTTCTCAATTCTTCTCCGGCTGATATTTGGAAGTTTCTGAAATCACTTGGCATCAATAAGGCCCCCTCTAGTATTTTACCTTCTAGTCTGTCCTTGAGTGTTCTAAATAAACATTTCTCAACGTCAGTTACACTTTCAGTTGATGTTAAGAAGAAAACGATTTATGATGTTACTTCTAAGCCAATGTTACCTCCTGACTCTTTCTCTTTCTGTCCTGTGACTGACCTTGAGATCTCAATTTTTTTTACCTCAATTAAGTCTAAGGCTGTAGGCTGTGATGGGATCAGCAGAACTATGTTATCTTTTATGTTTGATAACATAATTCCTATTGTTACTCACATTATTAATTTTTCTTTGTTTACTGGTGTATTTCCATCGCTGTGGCGTAAGGCTTTTATTATTCCTCTTCCAAAAATTCCCAGTCCCAGTTTGCCAAATCACTACAGACCGATCTCCATTCTCCCTTTCCTTTCTAAGATCCTTGAAGCAGCTGCTCTTAGACAACTAGCTTCCTACGTCCTTAAGAATAACCTTTTGTCCAAATTCCAATCTGGTTTTCGGCCTGGCCACAGTACAGCTTCAGCCTTGCTTAAAGTTACAGATGACATTAGGAATGGCTTCGAAAACTCCAGGGTTACGGTGTTGGTTTTAATAGACTTTTCCAACGCGTTTAACACCGTTGACCACGATATTCTCCTAGCCATACTGTCTCAAATTGGAGTCTCTTCGTTGTCACGTGATTGGTTTTCATCATATCTTCGTGGTCGCCAGCAGGCGGTTCGTGCTGATCAGGATTTTTCTGACTGGTGTGACCTGGTAACTGGTGTTCCACAAGGCGGTATACTCTCTCCTCTCTTATTTTCGCTATTTATAAACTCCATCACCTCTATCCTCAAGTGCTCTTACCATCTGTACGCTGATGACCTGCAACTTTACGCTCAATCTGATGTTGCCAACCTTGGCAGTTGTATCTCATCACTGAATGCTGATCTGCGAGCTATCAGTGAATGGTGTGGCAAATTTGGGGTTGCTGTCAACGTCGGGAAATGCCAGGCCATCCTCATTGGTAGTTCGTACTTCCTGAGAAATTTGGACACTAGCCAGCTACTGCCACTTATGTTTGACAATTCTGTGATCCCTCTCTCACCACACGTAAAAGACTTGGGCCTGTATATAGACGATACTTTCTGTTGGAATAAGCAGGTAGCTCAGATTAGCCAGAAGGTCACATACTCACTGCGGTCTCTCTATAGATTCAAACATTTTCTCCCATCGAGCACTAAAGTAACTTTAGTCCAGTCACTTGTGCTTCCCATTATCGACTATGCTGATGTTTGTTATTCTGATCTATCCCAAGAGTTTCTGAACAAATTGGATCGTCTTCTCAACAATTGCATTCGCTTCATTTTTGGACTACGTAAATACGATCACATCTCTTCATACCGTTCTCAGCTTAAATGGCTGCCTATCCGGCGTAGGAGGTCCCTCAGATCTCTCTGCATGCTCTTCAACATCATGAACGATCCTTGTGCTCCAGATTACCTAAAAGAATGTTTCAAAGTGTTGGGCAGTTCTCACAGTCGTAACCTTCGAGCTTCTAATAACCTACTCCTTGAAATTCCTTCACACCGTACTGGTTTTATGTCCACTTCTTACGTTGTCTCAACAATTAAACTCTGGAACGCGCTACCCCTTGGCATTAAAAAAGCTGAAAGCAAAATGGCTTTCAAAAGAGCAGTTCGGAAGTACTATTTGAAGTCAGAATAGATTGCTCGCAACCTAGTTTGTCAGTCTTAGTATTTATTGTAAGGTTTCTCGTTATAAGGATTATTTGTATGTATTATATTATATATTAGTTTATTTGATCAGTATATATATTTATTAGCATGTACCTATTTATGCATATCAGTTTATGTTAGCTAAATGGTATTTTTCATATTATTATTTTTTTGTACTCTACCACAATGCTGTCCTATTTGACCCAAAGGTTGACTGGTAGAGAATGCCTTGTGGCATTAAGTCCGCCTATGTACCACCAATGTACGTGAAGTTTAAATAAATAAATAAATAAAAGTGAACGAGTATAAAAAAAAAATTTCTTTAGGAAATTTGTTTGTTATCATGAGCACAATCACGTGTATAAGTATCGTTCACTAAGTGCCAGTCACCCTATAAAAGTACTGCTTCAAATAACAAAAATGCATCTTCATTTATTTCAGTAAAGTTCACCTGAATGTTTTCAAAGCTCTTAATATTATTATATTATTAAACCTAACAAACCCGAAGCATTTTCCACCTGTGACCGCAAAAGCTGACGACTTCGAGTGTTGGAAAATAACATTGCAATGTGATCAAATTACATTTTAATTGTTAAGACGTAAAGGTTGTACGATAGTATAATTTGACCGTAAATTTTGTTCGCGTAAATTATCACACAAATATTAATTCCCTATTTGAATCAAATAATATGTATGTATGTCACCCTTCAAACAATTTGAAGGGTGACATACATACATACGTTCATTCTCATAAATATTTTGGAATGATGATGTGATCGTGAAATGAATACTTTTTAACCCCCGACCAAAAAAGAGGGGTGTTATAAGTTTGTTGTGTGTATCTGTGTGTCTGTCTGTGGCATCGTAGCTCCTAAACGGATGAACCGATTTTGATAAAATTGGTTTCGTTTGAAAGGTGTTTTAATCGAGAAAATGTGCTCAGCCGTTTGAAGATCATCATCGCTTTTCTAGTTGAAGGGAAATTAACAGCTTCCACAGGTCTGGTCGATTCGAAATTTGAAATCTTCTACCCCCAAAAAATCGGTGTTTTTTTTTTAAATTTTGCTGTTTTCGTAAATGGTCGAGAAGACGCGCAAGACCGAGAAAAGTGGAAGCAATGGGGGAGGCCTACGCCCACGATTGGGACAGTCAAGCCTAAGATAAAAAACTATAAGTTTAAAAAGCGTGAAATAAAAATTAAATTAAAAATTTAAAAAATCCCTGACACTAAAAACCTCTAAAAAACCAAAAATAAAATAATACAAGCGTCTTAGCGTTGGGGGAACGCTAAGTAGACCGCTTAGTACAAGCACAAAACAAAGCGGACCCCCGACGCTAAGACAAACATGCACATCTGTCATGCCGCTGTGTTAAATATCTTTGGGATTGGACAGCACTGTCGTCGTGGTTCGTCGTTGCAGTGGATTTCAGAATTGTACCTTAGAGCAGATGTGTACCTAATAGTACACCGACATTTCACCAGTTATGTTTTAGTCCCATGTAATAGGAGGCGAGCCTATTGCCATCAACGGGCTCAAAACCAGACTCCGTTAAACAAAATTAACGTGATGAAATCAACATACTGTAGAACCAAAAAAAATTAAGACGGGTGACATTCACCAATTCGTACTGGGTACGTAGAGGCAAATTCCTACTGTCAAAGAGGCGGTCTGTGTCCCAGCAGTGGGAATATTATAGTTAGTTAGTTAAGGCCCTTTATTTAGTTTCTTTAGAACAAAAACAAAAAAGGTGATTGAAAAAAGAAATGCAAACTGCATTTCAATCACCTTTTTTGTTTTTGGGTACATCTTTCATTAACTAATAATCATCAGCTCATCACCATCTTCCTGCAGTTGTCCCATTCTATTTGGGGTCGGCGCAATACGTTTTCTTCTTCAATTCTCCCTTGTCAGACGTCATGGCGTCATTTATTTCTTTCTCTTTTATATCATTGCTCACAAAATCCATCCATCCTTTTCTTTGGCCTTCCTCTACCTCTCCATCCATCAACATTCATATCCCGCTCAAAGTTACCTTAACAATTTATTTGTAAATAAATAAATGCGAAAGTTTGTGAGGATGTATGGATGTTTGTGACTCTTTCACGAAAACTTACTGAATAGATCTGGATGAAATTTGGCACAGAGATCAGTCTGAAAAAGTACATAGGATAGGTAGTAAGATCCCACGGGACAATTACTGAACAAAACGCTTGCGAAGGCGTGGACATAAACTACACACATCAAAAGTGTCTAGGGATCAACATATATTTTTGCAATAACTTTTCTCCTGATTGATATTAATTAAAATTTTCTTTAAGGATTCATCAAATAAAGTGTTTTCGTTTGTCACAGTAACGATAAACCAAGTCACCTTTGCATTAATAAAGAAATTTGCCATTTTCTAATAAAGGGATTTTTGACATTTGAACCACTAACATTAAAGTTCGAAAAAAAGACTGAAATAACAGTTTTCTTTAAAATTTTATTGGGTAACTTAAACAATTAATAATCCGTGTTTCTACCGCGAACACTAACAACACAAGAACATCGGTTTGGCATACTCAAAATGAGTTCATCCAAATCACGCTGTGGAATGGCCGCCCATGTTCGTTGCAACAACAAAAAAAGGTCTTCTTGCGACTGGATACCCTCCATATTCGGCAGAGCTCTTCTCTGTAGCATATCCCATGCATGCTCAATCGGGTTCAAGTCTGGCGACTGAGCAGGCCAGGGCAGGACATTGATGTTAGCTGCGGCGAGAGTCTGTCTTACAACTCTTGCGGTGTGCGGTCGTGCATTATCATGCATTAACTGAAATAAGGGACCGATTTGCACTTGTAGAGGAACGATGACGTCTGATACAATCGTCTCAGCATAAATTTGAGCGTTGAGGTTGCCTCTGATCCAAATCAACTCAGTTCTTCCGCCGATCCAAATACCCGCCCATACCATGATGGTTCCACCACTATAAGGATGGACTTCCTGGCAGGATTTTAATCGCTGTTGGCGTCCAGGGGTTCTCCAGTGTCGTATACGTCTTGTATCCGGTCTCATACCAAAACGAGACTCATCAGAAAAGCACACGAAACGCCATTGTTCTTCTGCCCAATTTCTGTGTTCAAGAGCCCATTGATATCGAATCCTACGATTGTGCATTGCTATAGGTGGTACCCGTAGCGGTCTTCGGGAATGAAGGTTCACTTCATGCAAGCGGTTTCTGACTGTTTGGTCGCTAATTAAGTTCCCTGAAGAGTGATGAAGCCTCACGGCTAACATCATGGCGGTTATTGTTGGAGCTCTTCGAGTTAAGATTTGAATGTATCGGTCTTGTCTCCGTGTGGTGCAGCGATACCGTCCTCCATGGCGCTCAGCCACGGTACCAGTGCTTCGGTAACGTGTCCAAAGTCGACTGATAACACTCTGACTTGTATTCAGAGCTAAAGCCACAGTACGTTGCCGGGAACCAGCTTCTATCATTCCCACGGCTCTGAGCATTTCTTCCCTGCTTAAATGACGTCGCCGCTCCATAATAACGTTGGTTTTAATCAGTAGTAGGGAAACAGTAGCACTAATAATGTCTTCAATGCGTTGTATGTTTTTATAGGGAAAATATTGACAGCTGATTTTCATCTTTTACTCGAATTTGATTAACAGTTCCTGATTCAAATTATGAAATGCACCAAAAAGGATCCATATAAATTTATAAAATCATAAATTTATTACAAAGCCACATCTCAATCTCAAGAAATCCGCATAAAAATGCTTGATCCCTAGACACTTTTGATGTGTGTAGTTCGTTTTAAAGCAACACTACCCAACAATGTAGTTAAAAGCCGCGCAGTGATTAGTAGTGTTGTGGCTAAAACGAGCGTTGTAATTGGTTATCCTTCTCGATTTATATTCATAAGCCCGGCCACCTCTATCACCGTGTAGATTGGATACAGCAAACGCTGTTAGGTTCCGAACGCACTGAGAGGAGGCTTGCTTAGGCTAAGGTCTCATTAGTGTGTTGCGTTGCATAGTCGCTGCGTCAACACTGCGTCGTTCAACATTATATTTTTTTTTACAAGACCGTTACTTTCAAGACACTTAAAAGAAAAGTCCCTCAAAACCTAATAATTAGTGTCTGGAGATAACGAAATGGATTAGCCACTGGGCTGATTCCATACAAGACTGTATAGAAAATACATGAGCTGTAGCTAAATACTAGTCATTCAGGCCGATTGCCAGAAAACAACTAGTAAAACTTTTTTTTTGTGAAATGCCACATTATGCGTTGCGTCGTCGCACGCAGAGTTTCCACGGAACGTCGGATGAGAAACAAAGCGTGTGGCAAGTGTGTGGCGCTGCCCTGTTGGAGCTTCGGTGCGACGACGGACAGTTATAAATAGAATAAAGGGAGATATCCAGAATCTTTTATTGTTTTTACGTTTGTTTCGGCGGCTGTGTAAAAAGCAACAATAGAACACATTTGGTGCAGCTCCATTGTCGAATGTCGGCTGAAATCCACACTAGAGATGCTGCGCTAGTGCTTTGCGATGACGTGCGTCGTCGCAACACAGGAGTGGCATACAATTCGTTGATCCGTTGCGACGACGCGACGCAACGCAACGTACTAATGAGGCCTCAGCCTACTAGAGCGACAAACGAGTGCGCTGCGTTAGCGAGCGTCGCCCTCTTGCATTACGACGTCGTGAGTCGTCGCAACACAGGTGTGGCATACAATGCGTTGATCCGTTGCGACGACGTCTTTGATATTTTTCTTTCACAATAAAGATTTTCCTTCAATTGAAACTTTGACAAAGCAGCAAAATATCGTCAAGGCTGCGCCGTAAAACTAACTTTCTTCTACCAAAGAATTGGATCGTATTTAGTACCTACATAAGTTTTAGCCGTGTGTGACACCGACCGGGTTACCCAAGCACTGCAAACAGTAATGCAGCATCATAGCCACTCTAAAGATTGGCCCGAGATTGCGTTCTCAAAATATACGCCACATCAGATTTTATGACTCAAATATAATATTATCACATTTATCGCAAGGATATTACGTCTGAAGCAGGTGTGGTGCTCTATTTATTTATTTTAATTTTATTTATTTGGATATTTTGCATATATTTCAGTGGTTCAAACATAAAGCTTAACTGGTAAAATAAGGGTTAATCTTACTCTTCTGACTAGTTTTATGAGAACCGCAGGCAATGTTAACTTAAGTAATAGGTAGATAATTTGTTTTGTTTCTAAATACACAATATTGATCAATTTCAACTGCACTGCCTAGGGCATGAACACGGGTCTACAAGTACCATGATGGAACCGGTTCTACGCGGTAGTTTTTTTCTGCGCGATTACTGGGTGCTTGCTCTAGAACTGCCTCCCGCCATATTTTCCATCGGACCCGGTAAGGTTCTGAGCTACCACTTCTTACCGGCATCATCATTATCTTCCTGCTTTTGTCTTGTGCATCTACACTTCTTGCCGTAAATTTGATAAGAATGCTGAATTAATAGTAGAACACAAAACATGCAGTAAGCCCTCTTCCCTCTACACCGAAAACTGTCTTCATTATGAAATGAATTTCTATTGTCTTTTCATTCAAACTCGGTCGGTGCTCGATGCAGTGGTAAATAACATTCGGATGTGGCGCTCGAGTTGTAGTCAAATGTTTGCGCGGAGCCGCACTATTTGCCTTGTGTTGCGAACCCACTCGCCTGTAATCGTACTGAGGTAAATAAATGAGGATGAGTTGCTGTATGCATAGTGATGTTGCATTGGTGCTTAGTAGTCTCTATTAATAGTTTGTTCTAATGCTGTAGTGACAATAGTATCATAGTTCATTGATAGAATATCTTTTGAAAATAAGCGACTTATTCGGTGTGTTTAAAGAGAAATTTACTAAAACTGAACGCATTCAGCATAATTATCTAAATCTAAACCGCGTTCAAGAACTGTCAGTGAGAGCAGCTCGTGGTTTATTAATAACAGGTGCTCGGGTCGATCGTTAGATAAAGCCGCACTCACCTCCCTAGCGGTGTCAGCGTAGTTTGCTACGCTGACGACACGCTGGTGCTGGGAAGTCGCACGAGGCAGCGGCCGAACTAATGACACGCGGGGTTGCGAGATAGCCGTGGAGAGAATCCGGCAATTGGGTCTCGAGGTGGCATTGCACAAGTCCGAGGCCATGTGCTTTCATGGGCCTCGGAATGCGCCACCGTCGGGATCCATACTGACGGTAGGAGGAGTTCCCATCGCCGTCGAGTCGACGCTGAAGTACCTAGGGCTTGTCCTCGACAGCCGGTGGAACTTCGTGGAGCACTTCCGACGTTTGGCCCCCAAACTGGAACGGGCAGGAGCTGCGTTCAAGCGGCTCTTGCTCAACCTGAGGGAACCAAACGCCTCCTGCCAGAGGCTCCACGCGGGGGTCGTGCGGTCCATGGCCCTTTACGGGGCCCCGGTGTGGGCGCGTTCTTTGAGGCGGCGAGCCACCCATTACCTGAACGCGCCCCAGAAGGTGGTAGCCGTAAGGCTGGTCCGGGGGTACCGCACGATATCCGGCAAGGTGGCGAGCCTCTTGGCCGGATTGCCGCCATGGGATCTGGAGGCGATAGTACTTGCGTGCCTGCATGAATGGCGCGCGGAGGCACTACGCCGGGGGAAAACTCCGCTGCCGCGGCAAATTGTCGCTCAGTGGACAGACCTCCAGCGCGAGCTCATGGCGACATGGAGACAGCGACTGTCGCAACCATGTGCAGGGCACGCCACAATAGTGGCGATAAGTCCCCTCTTTGAGGAGTGGCTTGAGAGGCACCACGGCGCCCTCACCTTCCGCCTGACGCAGATCCTCACCGGACACGGTTGTTTCGGGAGGTTCCTGCACCGAATCGGCCGGGAGGAAACGCCCGGGTGTCACCACTGCGAGGATCGGCCTGAGGACACGGTGGAGCACACCGTGGAGGTCTGCTCCGCTTGGGCTGAGCACCGCCGTGTCCCCGTAGCGGCGATTGGCGGCGGCGACCTCTCGCGTCCGGCCCTGGTTCAATCCATGGTCCGGAGCGAGAGGGAATGCGAAGCCGTCGCCTCCTTTTGCGAAACAGTCATGCTAGCGAAGGAGGTGTCGGAACGTGAGAGGGAGAGAACCTCACGTCCCAGCCGCCGCGGGAGACGCCCCGGGCGTCGGGGGGCAACCAGTGGCCCCAGCCACCGTAGGCGCGAGCCTGTGTGCGGTGAGTAATGGGCTAGCTCACCGTCCGTCCGTCTCATGACGACAGGCCGTGTCGACGGCGCGTACGTGTTCCACGCGCGCCTCAAGGAGATGTCAGCAAACCGGAAGGGGTCCGAGAGGGCCGATGCCTGCCAGGGTTGCGGGACTGTTCGAAAGAGATATCGTGACCCAGGAACACAAAGGGCGAAGAAGGAACATGGATGGGTTTTAGTCAGTACAAGTCTGACACTCCCTCCCGCTCCGCTCAGAGCGGGAGAAGTCACTTGATGATTTCCTATCCGTAAAAAAAAAGGTTAAGCCGCACTTGCCCAGGTTGATCCGCGGATTGGTGACCACCCATTACGAGCTTCCTTCGTGCTTCGCAAAGCACATCAAGCCGTTGGTGCCGGCTGTCATTTGTAGATCATTGGCAGTCGTTACTGGTAGTCAGTGGCCCGAAAGTCTGACAACCAGTCTTAGCATCATCGTATTATAATTTAGTATTACTATTACTACTACTAATGTAGGCCAGATAGGCCAGATAGGCAGTCACTTCGTGTAAAATACTGGTATCCAGCTAAATCTGGTTAGACGTAAAGCCGACCCCAACATATTTAGGAGAAGGCTGGGCAGATGATGTTCAAGAACTGTCAGTCCAATATTCCTTCACAATAATGGTGGCTCTGATATCACAGCTCTTGAAACCCGTTTTAAATCAGCACATTTCACGCACTCAGTTTTTTTTAGTTGAATTTGCCCTTTGATATCTAACTCTAGTGCAAATGGTGAAAGGTGCATTATGCAGACAATCCGTTTGTTAAGTAAAAAAGGTTTTAGAGCTAAAAGTATCGAATACATCTTGGTCAATCTATGATGTCATTTTACCACTGCCAAAATAAATTTGCACTTCCCACAACATTGTGGACAGCAGTTTCTCCAAAATAACCCTAAAATCCAATTCAAATGTTTTATCAACCCTTTCCATGCTTCCACGGAAAGGTTTTTTTTATCATGTGGTGGAATGCTGACCAAATGAAAGACCCAAAACCCTGTAATCGGCTCAGAGAAACCCCAGCCTACGCAAACTTGCAGCAAAAACAGTAAATGTTAATTTGTGTGACAGGCAAATGGCTTCAAGTAAAATCCGTTTGTATTAAACAATTCACAGAATATTTCTTGGTGTAATGGTTTGTTTTAGTTTAGTGCTTACTGTTAAGTTGGTTTCTATTACGTAGTATATTTTGGCTGTTATGAGAACTGCTATAAAAAAGAAATAATAGTGAAGTCTTTGTTAGTTTATTTTAAACGATAGTTACAGTACCTACCAATAATGTTTTTTTTGTGCTTTTGTGATCAGTCATAGATGTTTACGGAATTGATTGTTCACGTTTCTATTAAATCCCTTTGAATCTTAATTTCGAAGAACTTTAACAATTTCCAAATATCAATTCTTATACAACAGGTTTACATTTTGAAAAACTGTTTTAAAAAATCAGAAAAACTTTAGACTACGTGCAGTTGAATGTTATTTCGGATTTAGTATTTTACAATTAGTTTCAGGAATCACTATTTCAAGTAACGTCCATGCAAAGTCAAGTGCTTTTACGTGTCAAGTTTCCAACGCTTGCAAATTATTAACTCGAAATGCACGCAAATGTAATGTTCGTGTATTCATGCATACTATGTAACACTCAACACTTGCTTGTTTTCTTTCCTTTTAATTATTCAAAACATCGAGGTGTAAAATTAATAACTGCTCGCTAGAAAACACGGAGTAGATCGAAAATGGAGTGCTCAGACACATTACCTAGTTGATGATCTGTTTTCACACAGTCTGTGTCTGTGTTGAGTATAGATCTCTACATCATGTTGGAGTTGACGGCCACTGTTCAAACATTCGTGCGATCATAATAGCGAACGTAATGTAAAAGTATCGTTATGTTGTTGGTGATGAACTTTTTGAAGAACATTCTCCATTTACCGTTCACGTATTTTTTTTAACTTTTGAAATTTTAATCGTGATCGCAATAAAAACCTTTTTTTTACCAGCATTTTGTCAAGTTTTTGACATTGTCGCTGAGATGAGATTGTGACTTGATTCTAAAGGTTTTAATTACAAGAAAAATGGCTTTCAGGTTTTACTTGTTACGCTTTCCTTAATTCCTACCAGACATACAACTAAATCTGATCTGTGTCTGCATAATGATTCTTTTCATAATTTCTGGCCGTGTTCTTAAGGTTCCCTCCATTCAATTATATACTCTTTATTCAATTTGAAACTTGTGACGCCCGTAGAGTATGTTGGTGCTTGACTTGAAGTCAGATTAAATGAGCGTGTTTAACTACTTGTGTAAACGTTTTGTTAGTGAAAGGGAAGTTGGTTGTTTCACGGTTTTCGTGTTGATTTTGGCACGTTCTTTTAGTACAAATACATAATTATTCTGTCGAATTTATTTTTTATTTTTCTTTGCAATGTGTTTGCTCTTGACTCTAGTCTAGGTCACAGATGTCAAAGACAAAGTCGACGATGGAACGAGCTTACACAGAAGAAGCATGTTCACTCTAAGTTTGAAGAATATTATAAATAAGGGAATAAGGAATCTTCATTAGTAATTAGCCGCGTGGAGGTTAAAATTACCCCGAGGGAAGAAAAAATCGAATGAGAATCGCTGGGGTGCCATAAGCAGGAAGCTTGCTGAGAAAACTTGCGTGCCAGACCCTGTCAAAGGCTTTCGAGATATCAAGCGATACAGCAAGTGCTTCGCCGTGTTTCTCGATGGCTTCATTCCAGCAGTGCGTAACATACACAAGAAGATCGCCAGTTGACCGTCACTGGTGCAAGCCATTTTGACGGTCACTGTTCTATGGACTTAATATATAAGTATGGACTACTGGAGTGACAAGCATATAAATAATACAACATCACGCCTTATAATTGCCGAAGAGTTAAGCAGAGCTGTACCTACCCACAGTTATGTTTTAAGTCCCACTTAATACGGACAAACTTATTGCCCTTAACCGGGTACAAATCCAGGCTCCATGGTTGTTTCTGAGAAATTCCAGATGTAAAAACCCAACACATTGTCTGACCCGGGAATCAAACCCAGAACCTGATGCTCAGCAGTTGCACTTGCAACCACAAGGCCAACGAGACAGTGACAAACAGTAATTGCTAATTTCATTGTCATTGTAAAATCCTAATGCAGTTCGCTACTGAAGCTGGCTTTTCATAAGTTGCAGTATAACACATTACCTACTCCATTAACGCCGAGGGGCTGTGCTATCACACAGTCATTCATCTTCATTTATTCCGTGTCATCTTTAAACTTTCACATATTTTATCGCTCAATAATTTTTAGTAGATATCCCTCGCTTTTCACCTTCTCAAGCTCTTTTACGCCAATGATTAATATCCATACTTTTGATATTTTATCAGATTCTCGTCAGACATTTTTCTTTTATAGCGTCATATAACTCTAGATGGAATTATGGCAGATGTGTTTTAAAATCTAGTTTGATTAAAATGCAAAAAAAAAACTGCTATAATGATGCAAATGACAAAATATAAAAATAGCTCCTGATTTTATACAATGTGCTGATTTAAATGTGAAGTACATAATTTAAAAAATATGTATTTTAACATGCCAACTACGAATGCTTAAATAAGGAATGAATTGATTGAATTAGTTACTTAAAAAATAGCCAATCACAATAGTTAAAATATTTTTCTGTGTTAGTATTTTTAAATAAAAAATACCAGACTTTCGTTTATCCAGTTTTTACATATGAAAATAAATAAAAATAAAAGCGAATACAAAATAAAATATATCGGTAGCCTGTATGTTTAAAATTCTATTCATTTTATTGAAAACGCCGCACGTAGGGTATATTAAATTAGCAAATAATTAATTCAGCAAATGTCGTCAGTTGATTCATGGACTACAATTCAATATATTATGGTAGCGATTTCTTATTTTTTAAGAAATATCTGAAGTGAAACAAGATATAATGAATTGATCGTGTGTGTAATTCTAAACAGAAAATCTTTTACAATGAAAAATCATAATGGTTTTATATTATTTTCGGTGAAAGTCTGGACTGTGCTGGCTCTGCATGTGATCACCTATGATAGACATTTGTGTTACAAGAGCACAGGAGTCAGGTACTTCACAGAATTTTGTAACCACTTTCTTGTGTAATAAAGATTATTGATTGAACGATGATAGTTGAGAGAAAATATAGTCATTGCTTTCCTATATTAAATTAGTTGAAAGAAAGTAAGTAGGCGACTTATATTGGCGGGTTCAGTATCCCATGATACAACATTTTGTTAACACCATGTTAACTCAGTTCTTTACACCATGCATGCAGCAAGCATGCTGCATACAAACATGTAAACACGGATACACCATGCCTGCAGCATGCAAACAAGCATGTCGGAAGCATGCAGTTTTTCAACATGCAGCAGGCATGGTTTCTATCACGGTTCCGGTGCTGTGGGGCTCCGCCCGGTGCCACACAAGATTATCGTCGCAGATGTGTTTTACGCTCACCACCGTATCTTCAACCATGGCGGCGAGCAAAAAATTTGCTCCTCCTATTTGCTCCTCAGCTCACTGGCCGCCTTGCCAATCTGCGACTACGAAGGCTTAGATTACTGTCTAGGGGTAGGGCAGACAAGAATACGTGGAGTCGGTTTTGCAGCGATTCGTTGCTGTCACTCACTTTTGTAGCATAACATATTGAATTTTTAAGACAATATTTTAATTAAACCAAAAATCGTCACTTTAAATACGTTATGCTATCTTAAAAGTTAAAATTACTCAAATTTGTTTCCCTTATTTATATATTAATTCAAAATCAAAATCAAAATATTTTTATTTCACATAGGCCTACATGGGCACTTGTAAAACGTCGACAAAAAGCTCGGTTCGGGTTGGTCGTTTCCTATGGAGAAGAACCGGCAAGAAACTCCATGGTTACTCTTTTAAAATCATTTGGCTTTACAATTTTTCTATGTTACAGCGTTGGCACTTAAGTATGAGTGGACATCGTAGGCCCGACAATAAGTCGTTGCTTACTACAAAACGTAGAACAAGATAAAAAGTTACCAAGAATCTAGGAATCTATAAGGCCTACAATGTCCACACATTTACAAACAATCGGTAAATAAGAAAATGAGTCTATACAAGCAAAAAAAAATAAAATTGTATGCCTAAATACTATTATGCTATATAGCCATTATGCTTTGTAACATTATGCGAATTCAATTTATGCCAAAAAAAATAGCAAATTATTATTATGGCAAAACAAATTTTACCAAAATAGTAATGCCAAAGTATATAAGCAAAAAGAACATTATGCAACAAGAAGAGATCTCGAAATATCTCGCTATTGTTATTCACATTGCTTGTTATCAAACATTAAATTAACTGATGCCAATTAATTCAAATAATTACATCCACTAATGAAACTGTATCCCATTAATTTCAAAAGTAATAATTTAAAATAACTGCAAAATAAACAAATGAGATAAATAAATCGTTTTTTGTCATCATCAAAAGCACAGAAGGTCAGGTTCATAAAACTAGCGTATACAGCTTGCGTAGCATGACCGCCGTAGAAACGGGCTATGTCGACGGAAGAATCGACAATGTCTATCTGTCATTATGTCGATTCTTCCGTAGACAAAACTCGTTTCAACAGTGGTCATGCTACACCATGATGAAGCGCAAAAACGTACGCGTCATCATCATCATCCGAGCCTCTTTCCAACTTTGTAGGGGATGTATGTTACATGGACCAACTGCCTATCTGACCTCTGAATATGATAACTCTACACAAGAACGGTTGTCAGATTTTCGGGCTACTACCTGTAACGTGTGCACGAAGGAAACCCGGTATATTATAATGGGTGGTCAGGTCACCCATCCAAAGACCTCCACGGCGGTCTCTATCTCAAGCGAATACCAGTCTCATGCACTCAATGTATCTGAGGCCGGTCTATGAATTTTAATTTTATTCACTCATTGTATTAACTCGCCCTTCTGTACATTTCTGAGCTCGGGTTAGCAGTTGTGGACATAAATAATATTCATTATCACTAATCAATTTAATACTGATTATTCTGTGCTGCGCAATTGTTTGTGTATTAATCGTTTTAATTTGAATAGTGTCAAAGTAGTTTTGTCGTAAATTTATGCATTATCAGATTATAACGATATTATTTCTGCCTTCTCTCTATGAAAGGGATGATAAATATAAATATTGCTTAGCTTAATAAACAAACAAACAAGACTGAAAGACAGAAAAAGGCATATTTTATCTTTCTTTCTTGTTGAAAATTAATAGTTAAAAACCAATTTACGAAGCGAAGAGTAACGACATTCACAGAAACCAATTTCTCTTTAGACAAAAATAAATTAGTACTCATTTCTTCGTAACTTTTTCAACTTATATCCTGAATTTCCAGACAGACATCTGCTACCCCTTATAAAAAAAGCTTTTTACCCATGAATAACTATTACACTTAACCGACTGTGAAACTAGAAGTAATGTTCGGTAACAAAGAACAAACGAGGTTCAATGATGTGCTAGTCTTATTAATAATTCCTAGGGTCTGACTAACGGTTTTACTAAGTGTCGGAGTTTTCGCGGCCATCTTGAATTCTTTATGTACGCACTATGTGTAAAACTAATGGCGGGAACCCTGTTTTAGTGATTTCAGGAGTATCGGGAATTTGGACTTTGTTTTAAGAGAAAATAAAAGTGAGTTTCTGCTGTGAGTTAAAGTGTTTAGACTAAGTTATTATTTTACGGAAAGTTTGTCTGTATTTATGTCATATTGCTTTTTTGTGAAATGGCAATAGCTTCAGTACAAGAAACCTTTTTGGATTTCGTCGAATATTTTACCTTTTCGAGAAAACTGCCCACTTAGGCTGAGGCCTCCTTCGTGTATTGTGTTGCGCTGCGACGTCGCTCCGTCAACGGGTCGTTTCACATAAATGTATTTTTAGTGATATGCCACGTTAGAGTCAACTCACACCGAGACGCGATTCGACGCGACGCTGCGCGCACTTGTGAGAATTCAGAATACGTTGCGCAACGTCTTCTGAATTCTCACAACAAAATGTGTATCTTTTCGTGTAGAAAATAAAATTATATTTTGAATCGCTCTTTAAAAGTATGCGCGCAGCGTCGCGTCTCGGTGTGAGCTGACCCTTATGCGTTGCGTCATCGCAAGTGACGTTTCAACGGAACGACACACTAGAGGGGGGAGGACGATGCGCTGCACTGTTGGAGCTCTGGTGCGTCGACGGACAGTTCATAATGCAATCAAAGGAGATATCCAGATACGCACTAATGAGGCAGCAACCTAACTTTAACTGCTAACGTAGACAGCAGCTCAGAGCATCGCCATAACAGAGGTTTGATATAATAATAACTATTTATTTTCTCCCTCAAAGTATAATTACAATAAACATATATTACAAATATTAACGGTACAAAGGTTTAAGGGAGTCAGGAATCCAAACTAGGATACCATGGAATCCCGCCTCACCACACAGAGATTGGAATTAATGTATAAATAAAAAATATTGTGTGCGTGGGTGTGTTTGTTAGGGTTTTTTTACGGAGACACGGCGTGTTTTGCGGCGTGGCCAGCGTTGCCACACGTCCCGATTTTGGCGGGACGTCCCGATTTTTAAATCAAAATTTTTAGTCCCGCACGGGACAGGCTCAGTCCCGCTTTTCGAAGCGTAAGTGGGTGGCACAGACAAGTGTGTGTTCTGGCCGCCCGCACGGCGTGTAATAAAGATAAGAGCGCGGGAGAAAAAGGAAACTTTAAAAGAAGTTAAATCTTCACAGAAATGTCATAAATAAGTAATACTTAAAAAAAAAAAAAAAACTCTTATTGTAAGTTGCAATTTGCAACACTCACTCCACAGACTATGGTTTGAAACGCCATATTTTTCTAATCAATAAGACTATTTTGATTTTGATTTCTGTTTTTTTCTTTCTTTTTTTATTCTGAAGACGAATGAGACTCAACTATTTAATGATAGGGTAAATCTGATTTTAAATATTATATTTTTATTAAAATACATTTTCTATGGCTATTTTTGCTATCTATTGTCACGTAAATGTAATTTTAATTGAAATAAAAAGATAAATATTTGAAAACTTTTGATTATATACGTTTTTTTACTATGTCCCGCTTTTTACGAAAGAATCCCGCTGTTTTCACTCAAAAAGTTCCAAAATCCCGACTTGGCAAAAAAAAACCAGGCAACGCTGGGCGTGGCCCGCTTTCAATTCTAAAATGGCGATGTATGAGAGCTTTTATGGAGAAACGATTTTACACGCGTTTGCTTGAAATTGTCCGTAGATAATAAAGCCGCTCTCAAAAACGGTGAAGGAAAACATCGTGAGGAAACCGGCATGTCCTAGAACCAAAAATTCGAAGACATGTGACATCTACCAACCCGCACTGGGCCCGCGTGTTGGATTACAGCCCACTCCTTCTCATAGGAGAGGAGGCCTGTGTCCCAGCAGTGGGAACATTATAGGCTAATGATGAATAAAGCCGAGTCGCACGCGCCATTCAACGCGGCGGGCGGTGCATACAGCGTCACACGCGCAAATACGAACATAAATATGACAGATGATACCGCGGGGCCGCTGCTCCTCATGCACCGCATAACACGCCGCGTCTTCGTAAACGACATCGTATTTTGGCATATATTTTATGTTTGCGCTTGTGATAACGCGGGCCACTGCACGCGCCGCCTCTCGGTAAAAAAAGAAAAATGTCACAGTGTTGTTAATAAACCTACTTCTTACAGACCTTTTATATTGCACTTATACACACTCTTCCCTGTCCCCTTCTTTTTGCTTTTAGTACTTCAGCCATAGACGGTCTCAAACAAACTCAGTTTACTCAGTTACATTATTAACAATGGTAACTAGTGTATTAATAATTAAGTTTGCAGTAACATTAGTAGAGAGATCTGCTAGCGCACATACGGAAACCAATTCTGTGTCCAGAACAGCGGTCGGGGCCTCCTCGCTCCTGTGTTATCGCTTCATCGGTGTCGCTTGCAAAGACAGGTTTCAATTAATTTATTTCAGACATTATATCCATACATTATACAACAAATTTAAATCATATCACCGATGGAACCGCAGTGCGGGCCTCCACGCGCTACTTAGAAGGTCAAGCTTTTAATGATAATATCTTTGCGTCGGTAGGTGATATGTTTTTTATGTCGTTATTTTTTAATGACTGGGAAGATCGTTGGGATTGGTCGACGATTGCAACACAGACATCATAGTTGGCGGTGATACAGTGATGCGATTTAAACCCATAGGCCCACTGTCACATTCGTAATTTTCCAATAAATGTGCACCACGCTTACGATTAACTGGATCAAAATCGAACTCATTCAGCGAATGTGTTCTCATAGCAATTTGAACTCATGCAGTGGTGTCTTCCTACTATTCGGTTTTTGTGTGCTGGTTTTCTTTTTTAACCATGCTATTCGTTATTCAGCTTGTTTTCAGTGAAGTTAACTGACTGAAGTTGAACCAAAATTATTTAGAAAGCTCGATACTGTTTTTTTTTGTTAATAATGTTTTGTTTTTAACACATGTTTAAAAATAAAACTATAATTAACAAAAAAAAACACACACAAGTTAAGTTTATCCACAGAATCTATGTGTGCCACACACGTAATGCTGTGAACTTGAAAATAACGATGGAATAATTGTATTATATTAAGATAAAATTTTATTATCTGGACTGAATAAATAGGGGTTAATATGTAAATTGATCAGATGTAAATTCTGGTAAAACGTTGACAGTGCTTGTTGCGTTTGATTTTGTTTTATGAAAATATCCCTAAAACTTGATCTAGTCGCGGGCTCGAACTCACTGTTCTGTGTGTCAAAAAGCACGCTGTTTCATCAGGCATAGTGTCAGACAGATAGTACTAGTGCAAAACCATATTATGCAATTCATAGCAAAAAATTAGATTAATAGAAATACATAGTAAAAAATTACGATAAAGCACTATCTTTGGTAAGTCGAGTATGTAGTAGAAGTAAAGAAGAAAGTTAGAAGTAATGAAAAAACCATTGCATAAATCATTAACAAATACGTACAGTTAATTGAACTCTTCGATAAAATTGAGCTTTGCCAGTGATGGATGACTTTTTTTGCAGATTTTATAATTATTTTGTTACTTATTTACGCCCAATATTGCGTTAATTTTTTCAAGTAAAAGAGTCTTTAGAGGAGAGGAAGCCTCTGTCCCAGCAGTGGGAACATTATTATGATGATGAAAAGAGTCTTTGGTGGCTCATATCTTTTTAATGGCTTTTTATTTTATTATTCTGTTTCCGCACAGTCAACATTAATAATGAGACAAAACGAATAATTTTGTTTTTTTTTAAGAATTTTGGATGGACAATATCAAAGAGTTGACTTATACCCTCCCGAAAAATATCGACCAGTGCAACCTTGACAAAAAGCTTTATGCGGGGTGTTTGGTATCGGGGAAAATAGCTGGACGTTTTTTTAGTTATGGTGATATCCTCATGGTTATTTGTCACCCGGGGAGAACAAAGTTGGAATCTTAAAAAATAATTTCTTACTGTTCCTACCATGTGGCCCCGGGCGATACTTTCTAAGTCTGAGTCTGAATTAAATCTACCAAAAACTGTTGCTCGAAAACTAAGAATGGTGTATAAATATACATGCTGAGTACCATAGATGGGGCAAAGCGAAGTACTTCGTTATCTACCTATAAGATTATTATAAGGCTGAAGAGTTTGTTTGTTTGCTTGCTTGAACGCACTAATCTCAGGAACTACTGTTCCGATTTGAAAAATTCTTTCAGTGTTATATAGCCCATTTATCGAGAAAGGCTATAAGCTATATATAGCATCACGCTACAACTAATAGGAGCGGAGCAGCAATGGAAAATGTTGCGAAAACGGTGAAAATGTGACGAAGTTGCGCGGGACAGCTAGTCTACTTGTTTTGGTTTGCTGTCGGTATTTTTAACGTGTAAGGAGTTAAACTTGGCAATTATGTGATTTTGATGTATCGCCTCGCTCTTTTTCTTTCTCTGTGGTAATCTGGTGTATGCCACCTATGGGCCTCTAACTTGACTTTACATGCCGTCGAGAAATATCTGTAAGGCATGCTGGTTTCCTCACGATATTTTCCTTTACCGAAAGAAGTGAAAATTATACTGTGCGCGCATGAATCCAATAATCAGAGGTGCATGTGTTGGGATCGTACTTTTTACTTATGACTTGGAAATCCGATGGTCACACCACTAAGCTATCACAGCTTCCATGGCTTTACTGAAACATGGGTTCATAATTTTGCTTTGATATTCCTTTCTACAGTATCTTTTTTATGCTCTATAACTAATTAACAAAGATCTAGTTCTTTGTCCTGCAATGATGTGAATACAAGACCAAGCTTAACCTAGATACGATAACGCCATAGCGGTTAAGTACCTACAAACACACGTACATTACTTCATGCCCTACCACTTTCAACGCAAAGGTAGAATCAACCCCTTCTATCTAGCTTTTTTCTTTGTTGCCTGGCCGCACCACACCGTAATAGCTATGGATATACATATTCATCATCATCCTCATTTTAGCCGAAAGACGTTCACTGGTGGACATGGGCCTCCCCCAAGTGTCGCCACATTGACCTGTCCCGTGCGAATCACTTCCAGCGGATCCCCGCAACCTTCACCGGTCATCGGTCCACCTTGGTTGTGCGCATTAACAATACATTGAAATGTTCAAATTAAGCCTTTATCTTATAGGAAACATAAAATTATTTTAAAATGTGAAAATAATAGTAATTAATAAGCAGACGGATAAGACTGTTGATTAATTATGCATGCTTTTTACAAATCAGGAAATCCAAGTGTGCACAGTGTGTGAACAGTGAATTTTCTAGATACAAATGATACTTTTAACGTTAAAATGCATAAAACTTTTTTTTTTTTGTTGTAGGGAATTTTACCCTCACGTCTTTCCTGCCATGGTTTCAATACTACTACAGTTCGCATATCGTAAAAACCTTTACATAAATGGTAATGCGCTCTCCTTCTTTTATTATAACGTCAAGGGCTTCACATACCTTAGTTTTAACCAACTGAAGTTTATTCCACTAGGTATGTTCATCTATGTTTTTTTGGTGTACTCATTTCACCTTGGCAGAATTTCACGTAGGTGATATCTCCCAGGTGAATTAATTCGACTTAAGCGGAGGCCTATGTTCACCTTGGAATTGATTCACCCAGATGAACAAACGTGACTTCTAGTATTCATGTGGTTGACTTTTATTACCACGATAAAGCATGCTAATAAAAACTAAATTAACCTAAAAAATTTAAATAATTTAAATTAAGTAACTGAATTTTTTAAAAGTTATCCCCAATCGATTGGGCTGAAATTTGGTAAGTATGTAACTTTTTATAAAATAAATGACTTGACCCAGCAGCCAGAATCGTCTCCTCAACGGAATACCTCATTGAATTCATGCAGGCGTTGTACTTTTTTTAAAGGAGTTCACTAAAAATACGATTTTTGCAGCACTAACATCTTCATGTATCTGAAAATCCTCCATAAATGAGGATTTTCAGTCACTATTTCCTTCACTTTTGCGATGTTAACTTCAGTTGAAGACGTTGATGGCCTACCAGAGCAAGACAAATCTTCCATCACATCTCGACCGCTTTTAAACCTTTGCTTTGTACCACTCATAAGCACGTGTTTTTGATAAAGTCAATTCCCCGTAAGCCGTTTTTTTTTTACGGATGGGAAATCATCAAATGACTTCTCCCGCTCTGGGCGCAGCGGGAGGGAGTGTCAGACTTGACTGACTAAAACCCACCCATGTTCCTTCTTAGCCCTTTGTGTTCCAGGGCCGCGGTATCTCTTTCGAACAACCCGCAGCCCTGGCAGGCATCGGCCCTCTCGGACCCCTTCCGATTTGCTGACATCTCCTTGAGGCGCGCGTGGAACACAAACGCGCCGTCGGCACGGCCTGTCGTCATAAGACGGACGGACGGTGAGCTGGCCCATTACTCACCGTACAGGCCCGCGCCTACGGTGGCCGGGGGCCACTGGTTGCCCCCCGACGCCCGGGGCGTCTCCCGCGGCGGCTGGGACGTGAGGTTCTCTCCCTCTTACGTTCCGCCACCTCCTTCGCTAGCATGACTGCTTCGCAGAAGGAGGCGACCGCTTCCCATTCCCTCTCGCTCCGGACCATGGATTGAACCAGGGCCGGACGCGAGAGATCGCCGCCGCCAATCGCCGCTACGAGGACACGGCGGTGCTCAGCCCAAGCAGGGCAGAGCTCCACGGTGTGCTCCACCGTGTCCTCCGGCCGATCCTCGCAATGGTATTCACCGTAAGCCTTCTGTAACATTTTCAGGGACTCCGAACACGAAATTCCATTGGCGGTGCAAAATTAAAAACAAGCTCTTTGTTCGATGTTTTTGTCCATTATGGAATTCCCAACACACACTAGAAGATAATGATCTATTTAAAACAGCACTGTATTTAATTTCAATAACTGATGCAACTCAAACTCCGCACCAAAATGGAAAACAGTTGTGCCAATCTAACAAAAAATTAAATTCGGGACCATAAACAAATCACCCATTCCCGATACTTTTTTGACTGTGTATAAATATATAGACCACTGTATTAGACCATCAAAACAAATTGCAGCTCTTCGTCGTTAGGCCGACATATCAGAAAGATACAACCTTACAAGATTTATCTCTAACCAACCATTCACCAAACAATAAGCAACCCAACAATCCACAGAGCTCAGTCGCATGACACCGGTCAGGTGAACGTAGTGCGACGAGTTGACACGTGTGCGCGTCTCATCCGACACGTTTACGAATGTGACGACGTGTGTGCAAGACTGCCGAGGCGGTGTGGAGCTAGGATGTTGTGGCGAAACTAGATTTTACTTACGATGATGATAATCTATCTGTTTATTAATAACGCAGATCAGATGGGTGGGTTGTGTGAGGTATGATATGAACGAGAAAGGAGTAAATGATGCCGTGACGTCTGACATGGGAGAATGGAAGAATAAAACGTTGCGTCGACCCCAAGTAGCATGGAACAAGGGCAGGAAGATGCTGATGAAGACGCAGATCCTCAATAGAAGAGCAGAAGAGATGTGGAGCTGTGTCGCAAACTATATCAACTATCCCAGCTGTCCTTTGCGCCCTAAAACATGCAGCCAAACTGACTTTTGCGCTATCATCAACAACGAGGAAGTCATTAAGTTTTTGGCTATTAAATTTTGCAGTATATCATGTTGTTTTAGTGACACGCAGATGAAGAAGAATAAGTGAATTAAAATAAAATTTGGTACTTTTATTTCCTGAAGTAACTTGTACATTATTTGGCGCACTTAATGTCCAATCTTTACTATTATAATGTTTATTGCAGCCTGTTACTAATTTATACTTGAGAACACCTAAACATACATAGACCATATTGTCCGACTGCTGGGTCAAAGCCTCCATTCATTCCTGCCAACGGTCACGATTCTGCGTTAAGAACTTTCAAATAGATGTCACATGTCTTCGAATTTTTAGTTCTAGGACATGCCGGTTTCCTCACGATGTTTTCCTTCACCGTTTTTGAGAGCAGCGGTGGTGAAATAAATTACACTTTCGAGTTCGAGTTTCGAACACCATCTGTTAATTTAACACTTAAGATAATGCGGACAATAGCTCGTTGAAATATTTAAGAGCTAAGCGGTTAGCCTGCAGAAAAATCTATGTCGAATAAAACCTTCCTCGCTCCATTCCAAATATTTCCTAGCTCCCGATGTGAATAACCCTAGCACGTAGTGATGTGAACTGGGTCGGGGGTAATACACAATACTATCCCCGATCTGCTATAGGCGTTAGATCATATCTATGTGTTAACGTCTGCCTATTGAAATTCTAAAAGCGTTTCTATGTAATGAATACCTTTCAAGGAAGTAGTGGAACATGCAAACTTAATGGGGTTTAGTCTAATGGTAGTTGGGCGATAGTTACACTTTATAGAGCATTTGTGTATGGATGAAGCGTAGGCAAAGGTGTTTTAATTTCACAATTTGCTTAAAATATTCGTCATTTGCCCAGCCTTTTCTCAACTATGTTGGAGAGGTTTCTAGTCTAACCGTATGCAGCTGAATACCAGTATTTTACGTGGAGTCACTGCCTATCTGACCTCTACAACCCGTTGAAAAACCAAATTCAGAAGCTTTGCATCTGTGAGGGATCACACTGCGGGGCGATGTTCGTGTTAATTCGGAAGCATGAAGATTACCGAAGCGCGTAGCGCTTTTTCTGGTTCTGTTACTAAAAGCATTAAGAAGAAGAAGATTAAGATGAAATAGTACATTGTTACCCTAGGGGTGAAAGCAACTTATTTAGTCCCGAGGCGGGCGCCAATAGTTCGAGGGACTAAATAAGTCTTTAACCCGAGGTAAACACTGTGCTTTTCATTACGAATAGTACAAGGAAAGTAAAATTAAAAACATGAATTAGCTAAAGAAAAAATGAGTAAAACCGTTTGCCGCTTTCCCGCCTGTTTTGTTTTTTTTTTCTGTGGCCAGCCAGCTATTCAGCCTTTATTTTTCATTTTCATCATTGAAAAAATGGTAAATATTTTGCCCAAATCAATGTTGTTTAAAAAAAAACAGTTAAAACTAAATCATAATAAAGTGTTTATCTACTTCGGTTTCGTTATATTCGAATTACGAAATTGACAGCGGTTTCATTATGATACCCATAACGACACAAGTTGCATTATGCGAATTGTCATAAATTATTCTAAAACACAAGCAAAGACATTCTGAACATACAGCCTCGTACCTATAATATTACTTCGAAATCGAGACAATGTAAATGATGTTTTTAAAAATGGAACAAGTTTAGAACAAAAGTATCGTATACTATTTGGCTGTTGTGGCTACAAGATCTTTGCCTTATACTTATTAAAGTCTAAATAAAAAAAAAGTGGACGCGGGAAAAAAAATCTGAGTGAAATTTTAGTCCAAATTTTATTAAAAATGTCTTCAACATCAAGTGATATGGAAAATACTCCACCAGATATAACAAATAGAGCAGTTGGGGCTTCAAATAATTTACTACCAGAAATCAAGACATGTATATGAGAAAATAATGTTATGAAGACAGTAGTCAGTGTGTAGTTAAGTTTCTATTAAAAATACTTTTTTGTCTACTGTGTTTCATTCCTTCCTTCGTAGATAAAATCTTGTATGCAACTGTACGTTATTGGTATTTTAATAACTCGTGCCCACCTATTTCGGTACGCGCTACGCTTGTACCGAAAAATGGCACTCGTATTAAAAGACCGTCCATAACGTAACAGTTGCATAAATAGCTATTTAAAAATATATATCCTTTATTCAATACTTAACAAGTTATTTCAATTTTACATCGTGGCTGCATAGAAAGTTGGAACATGGTTCAATAAAAATGTGAAAATAGAACTAGTTTTTTTTTTTTATAATTTGTCATCTGTCAGTTGCAAGCGATTCTCCCTAGGACTGAAAAGTATTACTTTCAACCCGCTCTTCAGGCAACTTCAGATCTACTTTCAGTGTATGAGTAATGAAATAGTATATTGTGTATTAAGGGCGGTAAGTAAGGAATTACGATCGAGGCTCTAGTAGAAGCCCGAAGTCGAAGACTGAGGGCTTTCTGAGTCGAGGTTCGTAATTCCCGTACCGCCCGTGAAACATACAATGTTTTTCATCACATTTGCGAGTTAATAATTATGAATATACACAAGTCAGCACATATTATTACGAAATACGTGAACTGATTTGCGGATGGCGGGCTGTTTGCCCACACCACAGATTATATAAATGCTTTGTTCAGAAACGTTAAAGGCAAATACTTACCTAGATACACAGCCATGACGGAGTATAAAAAAAAAAAACGACGTTTTGATACAAAAAACTATCGATTATTTAGATTTTAGAACATTAGTTGAGTAATTAAATAACATGTAGCGAGATTGAATGAAATTCCTGTTTAAATAACATTTTAAGACAATTTTTCAATTGCGTGTAAACTCCTTGCTTGAACTTGCATGACCTGTGTGCTGTCATGCTGTGCTGTAAATTAAAAAAAAATTACTTACCGCCCTAGGGTTTTATATGGGGCATTACAGCCAAGTTAACCTGTATGTCATGACACTGTTTACGTGCAAGTGTGATGAAAATTAAAAAAAAAAATTACTTACCGCCCTAGGGTTTTATATGGGGCATTACAGCCAAGTTAACCTGTATGTTATGACACTGTTTACGTGCAAGTGTGATGAAAAAGTATTTTTAAGTAAAGGTTCTGAGGGCAGTTTCTCACTTTTGATTTCTATCGGCTAATTAAGCCATCAGAGTTCTGTTGCAAGATTTATTAAGCTATTGCATAGCTTTTATCGCGGGCTTTGAGCTCGGTGACCGGATCAAGAAATTCCGTAACGCAAAAAACCTAACACGGGCGCCGGTGCCGGGGGGTGGGAATTTCTTTAATAATTTTCAACTTTATCGCTACAGTATTAGGTTCAAGGTTGACTGCCAAAATTTTCAAATTTCTCTAAATGATTTTAAACCATATAATGTTGATTGTTAAGTTCAAAATCGCGCCTTCGGGTTCCGAATTCAAGGATGTTACATAACTAGGAGGCTTGCTTAAGTCAAAACTTATAAAAAAAACAGCTGATATTCTGCCTTTAAGATTTTAAAGTTATAAGCTAGTTTTGATTTGATGCAATAGCTTTACCGCGGCAGTCCCCGAGTGCCACACATATTTTTTTTATTTTTTCAGGCTATAACCCGTCAAGACCTTACCTACTTATGATAGATCATGAATTACATATATTATTTGCTTTTCTAAAATAATATAATAAAGAGGAAAGATTTGATTTTTTGTTTATTTGTTACGATTTAAAAACCTACTCGACCGATTTTGAAAATTATTTCACCATTACAAAGCTACATCTTTACCGAGTAAAATACGCTAGATTATGTCACAATTTTTACGGACGAAGTTGGGGGCGAAGTGGTTATTTTGCATAATAAACTTCTTCCTAGCTTGCCTATGTCAATCTAAATTAATTCAAATTATAACATCGTAAAAAGGCATTGCGGCAGGGAGGATAATTTAAGGTACATTTTATGATCAATAAATAATAGGACAAAAAGGCGTAAATAAATGTATGCTTTAGAATGTTATGCTTAAACATTACTATGATTAGAGAATTTTGCTAAAAAAGAAAAATACGATATTATGCGTTAATATAATAAGGATAAACAAATAACATCATTATCATATGCCTAGCCTTTTCCCAATCATATAGGGGTTGGCTTCCAAGATAAACAAATGTATGCCATGTTATTAAATTAAGAATATTTTTTAATTAATATACAAAATTTATAAACAGACTTTGTAATAGTTACTATTGTCACTATCATATTTAATTTTTTACATTTTCTTCTTCGAGTGTGAGATTCGGTTAGAACGCATTTCTTGTTATCGCGATATTACGGACTAATAGACGTTTGAATTATTTATTTTTATTCATAATGTAGCAAATTAAAATAAATTAAGATCGGGCCTAAATTAGTGTTTTTGGTTAATAATAGAAATTACCTTTAGCATTTTCTTGTGTTTTTAAGTTTCATACTCACCTTGACAGCAACGTAAAGATGTTAAATTGCATATTCATGGAAATGCGTTTAACATAAAGTAAGAATATAATGATTTTAGTGTTAAAAATGTTTGTCTGATATGTTCTACAAGGTGTTGTTTTGCATCCTCGTCAAATTTCAGGAGGTGGTGACAAAAGACATAAATAATCAATTAAAATGACGGTTCCAAGCTAATTATTAATATACGCAGATTTTTTTGGTTTTTTTAAGTTTGACAATATTTCAGAATAACCCTTTAACGTGGTTTAGGGAATAAGAAATTATCGAATACATATTTGAGATTGTTTGTATGTGCGTAAGCGAGGTTATAGGGCAAGAACCAGACGGGCCGCGTTTAAAACACGGGTGGTTCACACTTACCGATTTCCATAAATAAGAAAAAAATAAAAATTACCTACCCATTTTATTATTGATTCGGGACGAGATTACCTCCTTGAATTTGACGAGGATGCAAAACAACACCTTGTATAATCATCATCATCATCATTCACCCCCGATGGCAACTATGTCGTCTGCCTATATCCCCGCGCCGCCGGACGACCCACATTTCTTTTGCCCGTGCTTGGATGTCATTCGGTGATATCTTTAGTCGTTCTTTATAATACAAGTTTAATTGTACCCTAAATATTAAAATTATTTATAACCTACTCACAAGCTCCTTCTATATTAATATAATATAACAATAGAAGAATGTTGCATCGAGCGCAAAGTGAGTTATTAATGCACGAGTGTTATGTTGGTGCCAGAGCACATGCGAGGGCACTAAATTAACACGAGTGCATAAATTACTCACTTTAGCAAGGTACGTAATTTACTTTTCTTTCAACTACCGTGACAAAATATACCTACTCAAAATAAAAACTCTAATTAATTATACAAAGTTTAATAATTAATCTTCCCTTCACACATAAAACTTACAATTATTTAATGTGAAATTTGCATTTTTTTACTTGAAACATTTTATTCTATTCTGGAGTTAAATTAATATCGCTATCGCTGTCTATTTCCATTTTTCAACTTTTTTTGCTAAATAAGTACTATCAAAGTTAAAAAAAAAAAAACTACAAGTCGGTTTTATTCAGCCGATTTTTATTTTCAGGTAGTGTCTTTGTGATCTAATGCATACATCTTATATTAAACTTAACGGGAGACATTAAAAATTATGTGGTAAGAGCCAAGCATCCTCATTGATGCCATAATCACATAAATCCTCCAGTACAGCTTCTCGATATATTTATATTGTATACAATCTATTTTTTAAGTGTTCGCGGCAGGACTTAGGCAACTTCAATTGGTAGGTTTCCAAAGCTAATAAAATGATTTGTTCTTTACTGAATCTCGGAAAATCACCAAATCATTTGCATCTAATCTTGTAAAATCAGCTCTTCTACTGTTTAAACTTTTCCTTTCAACGTAGTTGAATAAAATATTAGGTGTGTGTACTTCTGCCTTATTTTGTTGCTGAAAACTTCTGCGTGTTGACTAACTCCGATGGGTGTATGAATGTGTTTTGTGATAGTGGCAGCGATTCTGAAATCGTAAAACATATGTGGCAACGCATTGTTGAAATATTTTTGGTGCAACAGCTTAAAATCGCGCTTGATCCCACCGTTAACCATCTCCTCTACCCAGCGGCAAATAGTGACCAGTCGAGATTGGTTGGCCTGATCGTTCGTAAGTTGGGATTCGTGTCTATCGTTTGAAGGGGACATAGTATTCGTAACCACAAGCTTCTATATCGCCCCAACTGTTCCTGATCCGTCGATCCAAAATAAAAACATCGTTACTTTCAAGGAGCCAATGAATTGGATGTTCACAATTATTCATAGCTCTGCTTCGTCTGCGTCACAGTTTCCCCGATTTCGCAACATTTTTCATTGCTGCTCAGCTCCATTGGTCGTAGTGTCTATAGCCTTCCTCGATAAATGAGCCATCTAACACTGAAAGAATTTTTTAAATCGTACCAGTAGCTCCTGAGATTAGCGGGTTCAAGCAAACAAATAAACTCTTCAGCTTTATTATTAGTATAGTATTAGTATTAGATTAGACTCATTGTGTTTGCATCTGTTTTCGTGGCTCTGTGACATCAATTATACAGCCATTTGTGGTGACAGTAAGAAACGGTTTTAAAAGATTTTGAAACTTATGTAAGCTGTATGACTGTCGTTGGAATAAGAAGTTAGCACTTTTATGTACATAGACATAAATCCTATCACATATTAACATTCCTTTCGTATTTTCATCATTTGCAAATAAAGCTCTTGGTATAATTAGGCTTCGACGTAGAATATCATTTCTGTTTATATGATTGAGTCCTAGGTGACGGACAACGTAATCATTGGTAAGACACCCACGTGCAATGGCCGTCAATCGCTCTAGGTTTTGTCTTCACATATGAAACAACGTTGCAAGTTTCTCATTGGAACCACCAGTTCGCAGCTTTGTAAGAATGATACCTAAAGCGGTTCTTGGATTTTACATCTCTGGTTCAATGAGGGAGTTGCAACATCTCTTCAATATGAGTTTGAATACTTTGGTGGTCCTCTCAAGTACCTTATGTGTGTAAGTGTAAGCTGGGTTGACTTAGACTAGAGTCAAGAGACAATCCGTCGAAAAAAAAAAAAAAAACTAGTGAATGGTACAGCCAGACCCTCCGACTCACCTTGGGTTTCACCCTTAAACCTGACACCTAAAACGAATAGTGGGTGGCGACCATGCGGTGATTAAGGGATGTTAAACGCATACATTTATGAAGCATAGCTCTGAACGGACTAAGATTTCAAACTTGGTGCCGTAGTAACTTTTGTTCAGCTGAAAAATACCTATCCAACGACGTATTACACGTACTTATTGGGGGGTGGGACCAAAATTTGCATCATCCTTTATATCTAAATAAAAAATAAAACAGTGCAGTCATGAAAAACAGTGCAACTTTAAATATCGATTGTAAGAAAATATCGATACATGTTACACCTAAGCGTTAAATCCCCTCCATGTTAGGTGCCTTTAAACCCTGCAGACAGAAATAGGAGCCCCGCGTAGCGAGACTCCGTCGTCAAGGCTCCTGTATACCTAATAATTAAATAATTTCGCTCTGACTGGTCAAACCCAATTTCATAAAATTGCGATTATGCGTTTATAATGGTCGAAGACGACTCGACAACAGAACCGAAGAAGTCATACGCACACGATTCGTAGCTGCCCGGTAGTTTTCCGTATAAAAAACTATTTAAGAGAGCGCGTCGAGCTCGTTTCGACATTTGATAACAAGAGACCTGTGCAGATATATCGTGAAAAGTCCTAATTAGTTTTTTTTGTTTTTTTAAGTTTTTATATAGTTTAATTTTTTTATGTGAAGTACACACGGTAACTTATATTCCAAACTCAAAGTAAGTACCGACAAAGCAAATACTGGATAAAAAGAGAAATTGGTCAATATTTTTAGAACCTGATTTAATGCTGAACATTTGACATTTGTTCGGGTATAGTGTTATTGGGTTTTTCTATTAGGAACTTCTCAGTAGTAGCCCAAAGTTTTTATTTGTACCCGGTTTATGGCATCCGCTTGCCCAAAACATGGGAGTTAATTATTACAGGTGCAATGTGGGTGAAAGTACTATAGCACAAAATTGACTTAGTAGTGGAAATATTTTATAAGCGTGATGTTATTTTAAGTTATGTGAAATTTGTTAGAAAGACGCCAACTACTAGAAATGCAGTACTCAGAACCGGCTTTTTTGGTGGAAGCTTTTGTTTAGTAGAGGATCTATTTAAACTGAATTATGTTTATACTTCTGGAAGAGCTCGAGGCTAAATATTAACAGCCGCATAGGTTCGTTTGCTAAGGTTGGTCTGTGGATGCGTGACCATCCATTAAATCAAGAGTTTCCTCCATGAAAGCGCGTTAAGCGTTAAGCTGCGGCTGTGATTTGAAAAAACGGCAAAATACAGTATGTAAATTTCAAAATGGTTTATGCTTCTTTGGGCCGCGTTATCCTAAAATGGTGGAGTTATTAAACCAATAAGATTTATAGGCTATTAACGAAAATTACCGTCTATCATGAATAGGTTTCATTGATTCAGAGATAAATTTCCTTTAACAAAAGTATCGGTGACGCACGACTTTATTTCTCAAGGCCCTCAAAAGGCACTTTCATTACGGTTACCAATTCCTTATTTCAGAGTGAAATTTTATTTCAGTAACAATACAGAACATCAGCAATGATTGCTGTATTGCTATTCTGCGTCGCCTGCGCAGTTTACTGGTTATGGAGCTGGAAGAACGAGAAGAGTACGGAACCGCCATGCTTACCAGGGGCGTGGCCAGTTTTGGGACACATACCGCTTCTGAGAACGGACAAATGCGGTATGTACTTTTCTCTATGGTGTAAACTAAACCTTCACGAAGCCGTCAACTAAACATTCTACTAAGTAACTCTACGCCAATTATTGCTGGGAAACGAATTTTTATTTGGTTGAAAAGTCACGGTTTACTTTAGGAGTCAGTGTTACGCACTCAATATATTGTGCAAGTGTATGCTTTCGATAATACGGTCAGAAACAAAAGTCGCTATACATATCCAAAATTATAAGACGTCTTAGTTTTAGAACGATCCATATTAACAGACTGGAGTAAAAGACATAACAATGTTTTAATCAACTCAGTTAACTAACATCAATTTACACTGATAAGCACAAAACTTGGTCTAATATTATTGTATTAACCGAATTCTGATACCGACTGTACAAGGGTCGTAGAAGTATTTAAAGTACCTAAAGTTATAACATTAAAACTTGTATCATTGTATTCTGCAGTATCTCCATAACTAGAAGGTTCCCAGGTATGGTCCAGAACGAAAAAAAAGATCGCAATGACGGGGAGAACAACTCCCTTTCAGCTTCGTGATAATGTAGATTCCCAATCGAGAAAGAATTTTCGAAATCGGATGATAAAAGTACATAGGCCGACTTAATGCCACAAGGCATCTTCTACCAAATAACCTTTATTTATTTATTCAGTAATACGTTGCAAGCTAACAGTAATAGACCAAAACGCCTAAAAGTTAACAATAATCAAATTATAATGTCAAATACATAGCATCTCCAAATAAATAAATATATGTCAAGTGGTGCTTAGGTCATATCACAAATAAAATGATATGAGTAAGTCCTAGTATGTCAATAATCATATTAGAATGTTAAATACATAGCATCTCCAAGTAAATAAATATAAGTCAAGTGCTGCTTAGGTACATATCACAAATAAAACAATATAAATAAGTCCTAGTATGTCAAACCATAAAAAATAACATGTAGTATGTCCTATAATAACGGTTATACTGGAAGCTGACCGAGAAGGTTGGGCGGATGGTGCTGAATTCAAAATTAATACACTAGTGTTTTATAAACAAGTCACGGAATTCAATAATTACAGTCTTGATTAAAATAAAATAAGAGAAAATTATAAATCAATATTGTTTAAAAATGTCGGTGGGCATGCAAGAAGTTGGTGCCGCCGCCGTCCTATGCCATGCATGTATTGCTGCGGTACATAGAAATGGATATACTGTCTTACCGATGGATTATCTATACTACTGTTAATTAACAAGTAGTAGTGTATAATATGAATTTATTTGTGCCTGAGCTGCAAAGTATCCAGTCCGATCATTCCTGATACAAATAATGAAGGATACAAGTATCCGTAGGTGCGCTTATATATAACGGCAAAATTTCCTCTGAATTTTCTCAACCATAAGTGTATATGGCTTCTCCGTAGGATCCCAGACAATTGCATTATACTCTAATTCACTGCGCACACATGCATTGTAGAGCAGCTTTATAACCTTGACGTTTTTAAATTGAGACGCAGTTCTGATGACGAAACCCAGTGCTTTATTGGCATCTTTGCACACCTTTTTAATGTGCTCATGGAAATTAAAACCACTGTCTAAGGTTAGTCCCAGGTCACAGGTTTGGGTCAATGGGATTGGTATTTCCTGAAGAACCAATTAAAATCTAATGTTATAAAATGTAATCTATCTGTTTGTAGGTCTAATAGACGTAATAGACAAAATAGCCACACAGTGCACTAAACTGGGAGGAGTCGTTTCAGGCAAGATTGGACCGGTAACTCAATATGGTAAGTATTATTAAACTGTCTTTAGCATTTCTCGAGCATTTATATATAAAGACTGCATTCCACTCGCAAGTCCACTGGAAGAAATTTCTTTTGAAATAAGCAGTACCTTTGTGCTCTTGTAAATATCTTAATGTATTGTGTTTTGTGTGTACATAAATAAATAAATTATTATCTATTTTGCGAACTCTTGGACTTGAAAAAGTAACGGCCTTCTTGATCTCTGCTCGAAATGTTACTCAAAATCATGTTGTATAATATAATTTATTTCTTTGCAAACAGTTCTCCATATTTTACCGTCACATGGGCAACTAAATTGTTGGGTTTACAATATAAAAATAAGTGGCATGCCATTGGAACTACAACAGAAAATAGAAATGTTAACCTCGTCAATAATGTCAAACGGTTAAAAAATATGTCAACTAGAATAAGGCATTGGTCCGACCGCCGCGCCGGCGAGAAAACGACTAACTATCGGCGATTTTCTCTCTCAAGAAACGCACAATAAATATACATTCCGTGTAAACGAAAGAGATTCATATATTAAAAGTTGCTCTCTGACTGTTCACACTGCCGGCGACGACTCGCTTTACTAGTTTCATCGCTGAGCGACGAGCTTTCAAAAATAAACTCGCTCAGCGATACTCGTGCAGCGATGGTCGCTCGCTTAATCATTTCTTAACAGTGCAGTGGCAACTCTGAAAAAACGGAAGAAAATGATGAGGAAAAAAAGGCGATTTTGGAAAGAAAATTTTAATCATTTTAGAAAACAGTACTGAGCGACCGCGGACGAGGGGCGCGAGTAATTGCTCGTCGCACTTGCGCACGCTTGCGAAACTACACACTCGCTTCCCGCTGATCGCCAACTCGTTTATAGTTTCTAGTTCTACTCATTTCTCGTTCATCGTCGGCGATCGGACCACTGCCTAACAATATGTCAATAAGAGTGACAGTAGGTGTATTATAAATCAGCCAGTAACAGTAGGTGTATATCATAAGGGCTCATTTACGCAGGCGCGGCGCGTGGCGCGGGGCGTTGCAATAGGCGTCGCGCGGCGCGTCTGGCGTTTTTGCCGTTTACGGAGACGCGTCGAACGCTTGAAGCCCAACGTGGGACCATTTGATTTGTTATGTCACACTGACAATATAAGTCTAAAGCAGTGCCCGGGTTTGATTCCCATACGAAACAAATTGTCAATGTCGTACTTTTATCCAGAAATACTCATTTTGTTTTTATTTTATTTTTCTTAGTGTTTTTTTTTTCGTAAATTTGGTTATTTTTTTATTTGTTATTCACGATTACCTAACTGTTCTTTGAATGGTTCACAAACTAAAAGTATATTTTAATAAACTACATATTTTATAATGATTTGAAAATCATACAAAATGCATAAAAATAAAACAGTACACCTAGTTAAAAAAACAAAAAGAAAAAACACCAAAACAAAAATCTTAATTTCTGTGATTTGATCCTGCATCATCTTATTCACAGTCCGGCCGAAGTACCACAAGGCCAGTGTCAGTTTTCAAACAATTGAAGAAAATGGTCCCACGTTGGGCTACAAGCGTTCGACGCCGCGTCCGCCGTGGCGTTATGTCAAACGCTCGAATACAAGGAAGTGGTCCCACGTTGGGCTGCAAGCGGTTGACGCGGCGTTATGTCACTCGGACAATACAAGCATACGGCAGTGCCCGGGTTCGGTTCCCATATGAAACAAATTTACAATGTCTTACTTTTATCCAAAAATACTCATTTTGTTTTTATTTTAATTTTTTAATGTTTTTTTTTTCGTAAATTTGGTTCTTTTTTTATTTGTTATACACGATTACCTAACTGTTTTCTGAATGGTTCACAAACTTAAAGTATATATTACTAAACTACATATTTTATAATGATTTGAAAATCATACAGAATGCATAAAAATAAAACAGTACACCTAGTTACAAAAAGTACTATTTTACAGCATAAAAAAAAAAAAAAAACAAAAAGAAAAAACACCAAAAGAAAATTCTTAAATTCTATGATTTGATCCTGCATCATCTTATTCACAGTCCGGCCGCAGTACCACAAGGCCAATTACTTCACTGACACTATGTGTAAAATAGACGTTCTATTCTAATACATGATAATTGAAGGTTGTCAGTTTTCAAACAAATGAAGAAAATGGTCCCACGTTGGGCTACAAGCGTTCCACGCGGCGTCCGCCGCGGCGTTATGTCAAACGCTCAAATACAAGGAAGTGGTCCCACGTTGGGCTGCAAACGGTTGACGCGGCGTTATGTTACTCGGCCAATACAAGCATACGGCAGTGCCCGGGTTCGATTCCCATATGAAACAAATTTACGATGTCGTAGTTTTATCCAAAAATAATCATTTTGTTTTTATCTTAATTTTATTTGTTTTTTTTTTCGTAAATTTTGTTCGATTTTTATTTGTTACTCACGACTATCTACCTGTTTTTTGAATGGTTCTAAAACTAAAGGTACATATTTTTAAAATAGATATTTTATAATGATTTGAAAATCCTACATAATGCATTAAAATAAAACAGTGTCCTAGTTTAAAAAAGTAATATTTAACATCATTAAAAAAAAAGAAAAACACAAAAAAAATCCATCCTTAATCCTTGCTAGGATTTGATCCTGCAACTTCTGATTCACGGTCCGGTCACAGTACTATTAGACTATATACTTCATTGACACCTAATTTGAAATAGATGTTCTATTCTAATGCATGAGATGAAAATTGACAGTTTTCAAACAGTTGAAGAATATGGTCCCACGTTGGGCTACAAGCGTTCGACGCAGCGTCCGCCGCGGCGTTATGTCAAACGCTCAAATACAAGGAAGTGGTCCCACGTTGGGCTGCAAACGGTTGACGCGGCGTTATGTTACTCGGCCAATACAAGCATACGGCAGTGCCCGGGTTCGATTCCCATATGAAACAAATTTACGATGTCGTAGTTTTATCCAAAAATCATCATTTTGTTTTTATCTTAATTTTATTTGTTTTTTTTTTCGTAAATTTTGTTCGATTTTTATTTGTTATTCACGACTATCTACCTGTTTTTAGAATGGTTCTAAAACTAAAGGTAAATATTTTTAAAATAGATATTTTATAATGATTTGAAAATTCTACATAATGCATTAAAATAAAACAGTGTCCTAGTTTAAAAAAGTAATATTTAACATCATTAAAAAAAAAGAAAAACAAAAAAAATCCTTCCTTAATCCTTGCTAGGATTTGATCCTGCAACTTCTGATTCACGGTCCGGTCACAGTACTATTAGACTATATACTTCATTGACACCTAATTTGAAATAGACGTTCTATTCTAATGCATGATATGAAAATTGACAGTTTTCAAACAGTTGAAGAATATGGTCCCACGTTGGGCTACAAGCGTTCGACGCAGCATCCACCGCGGCGTTATGTAAAACGCTCAAATACAAGGAAAATGGTTCCACGTTGGATTGCAAGCGGTCGATGCGGCGTTATGTCACATGGACAATACAAGCAAACGGCAGTGCCTGGGTTCGATTCCCATACGGAACAGCCCGGGTTCGATTCCCATACGGAACAAATCCAACTTGATTTTTTTTCATAACTTATACATTATAACGATAAAATATAACTATTATAACGATTAAATGCACAAGAACTATAAACAAAATAAAATACTAAAAAAGCTTTTTAAAACAAGCTTTTATAAAGATGCACTGAAAAGAAGAAAATAAATCTTTGCGTAAATGAAAGCGATAAAGGATAATTTTCACAAAAACTTATCGCATTTAGTTTTTAAAAGTGAACGCGTATTTAATTATACAAAGTTTCATGTCTGTGCTATTAACCGTTGAGGAATTCCCTAGTGAGGAGACGATCCTGGCGGTAGGATGAGTTCATAATACAAATCCTGATTATCCATCAACTATGAACTCGTATGCAAAGTCTCGTGTCTGTGCTAATAAACGTTGAGGAGTTCCCTCGTGAGAAGACGATCCTGGCTGCAGGATAAGTTCATGATACAAATCGTAATTATCCATCAAATATGAAATCGTATGCAAAGTTTCGTATCGGTGCTATGAACCGTTGAGGAGTTCTCTCGTGAGGAGACGATCCAGACTGCAGGATTAAGTTATGTCTGTCATATTAATATTCTGTTCTTACAACCAAAGGTGTGTGCAAAATTTCAGCTTAATCGGACATCGGAAAGTGGTTCTAATTTAGCTTCCAAGATTCTACCCGAACAAACATATATACATACATTGCAAGTTAAATAAAAGCTAGTAAAAACTGAACAATTTACGAAAAAAAAACACTACAAAATTTAAAATAAAAACAAAATGATTATTTTCGGATAGAACTACGACGTTGTAAATTCGTTCCGAATGGGAATCGAACCCGGGCACTGCCGTTTGCTTGTATTGTCTGTTTGACATAACGCCGCGTCGGCCGCCTATATCTCAAACAAACGGGCGTCAGACCGCTTCTCCGTAAACGCTCTCATACATCGCCATATGTTTGAATTTAAAGCGGGCCGCGCCGCGCACCGCCCCGCGCAACGTGCCGCGTCTGCGTAAATGTGCACTTAGTGGTCATTTACGCAGGCGCGGCGCGTGATATTAGAGCGTTTACGGAGAAGCGGTCTGACGTCCGTTTGCTTGAGATATAGGCGGCCGACGCGGCGTTATGTCAAACAGACAATACAAGCAAACGGCAGTGCCCGGGTTCGATTCCCATTCGGAACGAATTTACAACGTCGTAGTTTTATCCGAAAATAATCATTTTGTTTTTATTTTAAATTTTGTAGTGTTTTTTTTTCGTAAATTGTTCAGTTTTTACTAGCTTTTATTTAACTTGCAATGTATGTATGTATGTTTGTTCGGGTAGAATCTTGGAAGCTAAATTAGAACCACTTCCCGATGTCCGATTGAGCTGAAATTTTGCACACACCTTTGGTTGTAAGAACAGAATATTAATATGACAGACATAACTTAATCCTGCATTCTGGATCGTCTCCTCACGAGAAAACTCCTCAACGGTTCATAGCACCGATACGAAACTTTGCATACGATTTCATATTTGATGGATAATTACGATTTGTATCATGAACTTATCCTGCAGCCAGGATCGTCTTCTCACGAGGGAACTCCTCAACATTTATTAGCACAGACAAGAGACTTTGCATACGAGTTCATAGTTGATGGATAATCAGGATTTGTATTATGAACTCATCCTACCGCCAGGATCGTCTCCTCACTAGGGAATTCCTCAACGGTTAATAGCACAGACATGAAACTTTGTATAATTAAATACGCGTTCACTTTTAAAAACTAAATGCGATAAGTTTTTGTGAAAATTATCCTTTATCGCTTTCATTTACGCAAAGATTTATTTTCTTCTTTTCAGTGCATCTTTATAAAAGCTTGTTTTAAAAAGCTTTTTTAGTATTTTATTTTGTTTATAGTTCTTGTGCATTTAATCGTTATAATAGTTATATTTTATCGTTATAATGTATAAGTTATGAAAAAAAATCGAGTTGGATTTGTTCCGTATGGGAATCGAACCCGGGCTGTTCCGTATGGGAATCGAACCCAGGCACTGCCGTTTGCTTGTATTGTCCATGTGACATAACGCCGCATCGACCGCTTGCAATCCAACGTGGAACCATTTTCCTTGTATTTGAGCGTTTTACATAACGCCGCGGCGGATGCTGCGTCGAACGCTTGTAGCCCAACGTGGGACCATATTCTTCAACTGTTTGAAAACTGTCAATTTTCATATCATGCATTAGAATAGAACGTCTATTTCAAATTAGGTGTCAATGAAGTATATAGTCTAATAGTACTGTGACCGGACCGTGAATCAGAAGTTGCAGGATCAAATCCTAGCAAGGATTAAGGAAGGATTTTTTTTGTTTTTCTTTTTTTTTAATGATGTTAAATATTACTTTTTTAAACTAGGACACTGTTTTATTTTAATGCATTATGTAGGATTTTCAAATCATTATAAAATATCTATTTTAAAAATATGTACCTTTAGTTTTAGAACCATTCAAAAAACAGGTAGATAGTCGTGAGTAACAAATAAAAATCGAACAAAATTTACGAAAAAAAAAACAAATAAAATTAAGATAAAAACAAAATGATTATTTTTGGATAAAACTACGACATCGTAAATTTGTTTCATATGGGAATCGAACCCGGGCACTGCCGTATGCTTGTATTGGCCGAGTAACATAACGCCGCGTCAACCGTTTGCAGCCCAACGTGGGACCACTTCCTTGTATTTGAGCGTTTGACATAACGCCGCGGCGGACGCCGCGTGGAACGCTTGTAGCCCAACGTGGGACCATTTTCTTCATTTGTTTGAAAACTGACAACCTTCAATTATCATGTATTAGAATAGAACGTCTATTTTACACATAGTGTCAGTGAAGTAATTGGCCTTGTGGTACTGCGGCCGGACTGTGAATAAGATGATGCAGGATCAAATCATAGAATTTAAGAATTTTCTTTTGGTGTTTTTTCTTTTTGTTTTTTTTTTTTTTTTATGCTGTAAAATAGTACTTTTTGTAACTAGGTGTACTGTTTTATTTTTATGCATTCTGTATGATTTTCAAATCATTATAAAATATGTAGTTTAGTAATATATACTTTAAGTTTGTGAACCATTCAGAAAACAGTTAGGTAATCGTGTATAACAAATAAAAAAAGAACCAAATTTACGAAAAAAAAAACATTAAAAAATTAAAATAAAAACAAAATGAGTATTTTTGGATAAAAGTAAGACATTGTAAATTTGTTTCATATGGGAACCGAACCCGGGCACTGCCGTATGCTTGTATTGTCCGAGTGACATAACGCCGCGTCAACCGCTTGCAGCCCAACGTGGGACCACTTCCTTGTATTCGAGCGTTTGACATAACGCCACGGCGGACGCGGCGTCGAACGCTTGTAGCCCAACGTGGGACCATTTTCTTCAATTGTTTGAAAACTGACACTGGCCTTGTGGTACTTCGGCCGGACTGTGAATAAGATGATGCAGGATCAAATCACAGAAATTAAGATTTTTGTTTTGGTGTTTTTTCTTTTTGTTTTTTTAACTAGGTGTACTGTTTTATTTTTATGCATTTTGTATGATTTTCAAATCATTATAAAATATGTAGTTTATTAAAATATACTTTTAGTTTGTGAACCATTCAAAGAACAGTTAGGTAATCGTGAATAACAAATAAAAAAATAACCAAATTTACGAAAAAAAAAACACTAAGAAAAATAAAATAAAAACAAAATGAGTATTTCTGGATAAAAGTACGACATTGACAATTTGTTTCGTATGGGAATCAAACCCGGGCACTGCTTTAGACTTATATTGTCAGTGTGACATAACAAATCAAATGGTCCCACGTTGGGCTTCAAGCGTTCGACGCGTCTCCGTAAACGGCAAAAACGCCAGACGCGCCGCGCGACGCCTATTGCAACGCCCCGCGCCACGCGCCGCGCCTGCGTAAATGAGCCCTTGTGCACATTTACGCAGACGCGGCACGTTGCGCGGGGCGGTGCGCGGCGCGGCCCGCTTTAAATTCAAACATATGGCGATGTATGAGAGCGTTTACGGAGAAGCGGTCTGACGCCCGTTTGTTTGAGATATAGGCGGCCGACGCGGCGTTATGTCAAACGGACAATATACAAGCAAACGGCAGTGCCCGGGTTCGATTCCCATACGGAACGAATTTACAATGTCGTAGTTTTATCCTAAAATAATAATTTTGTTTTTATTTTAAATTTTGTAGTGTTTTTTTTTTCGTAAATTGTTCCGTTTTTACTAGCTTTTATTTAACTTGCAATGATTTGTATGTTTGTTCGGGTAGAATCTTGGAAGCTAAATTAGAACCACTTCCCGATGTCCGATTGAGCTGAAATTTTGCACACACCTTTGGTTGTAAGAACAGAATATTAATTTAACAGACATAACTTAATCCTGCAACCTGGATCGTCTCCTCACGAGAGAACTCCTCAACGGTTAATAGCACAGACACGAAACTTTGCATACGATTTCATATTTGATGAATAATTACGATTTGTATCATGAACTTATCCTGCAGCCAGGATCGTCTTCTCACTTGGGAATTCCTCAACGGTTAATAGCACAGACATGAAACTTTGGATAATTATATACGCGTTCACTTTTAAAAACTAAATGCGACAAGTTTTTGTGAAAATTATCCTTTATCGCTTTCATTTACTCAAAGATTTATTTTCTTCTTTTCAGTGCATGTTTATAAAAGCTTGTTTTAAAAAGCTTTTTTAGTATTTTATTTTGTTTATAGTTCTTGTGCATTTCATCGTTACAATAGTTATATTTTATCGTTATAATGTATAAATAAGTTATGAAAAAAGATCAAGTTGGGTCCTTCAAAAATTGTTGGTATTTTTAAGATAAGTGCCATTTTGGGGTTTTCGAGTTCGCTGATAATCAAAATTAAAATTAAAAAATGCGATGAGGAAAAACAGCTTCCCCTTACAAAATTTTGACCCTTCGCCACTCGCAGTATGATGATGTTCAGCGGATAGCCTTGGTTGTATGCACCTGTCCTAAAAAATAATACATTCTAACAGGAGTAAGATCTTTAGATCTTTAGGGCAAAGTGGCTTACGACCACAGCTATCCTTTGATATCACTTCGAATATTTTCTAGATACATTAGAATATATAACGTATAAGTTGTTTATTTAATAGACGATAATTAATAATGAATGGTTTGTTGGTACATAGCAATTTCAGTCGATGATTAAATTTCAGTTGATTTTTTGGTATTTGGGATTTTGTCGCATCAAATCATATTTAGTATAAGACTTACCCAACCCCAACCCTTTGGAAAAACCAGAGTTCTTTGCTTGTAAACCAGCTCATATTCGATTCGTAAAATGATTTTTGTTACTAAATAATCATGTTGTTAAATAAATGATTAATTAGTGACTCATCATCATCAGCCTAACCTTTTCACAACTATGTTGGGGTCGGCTTCCAGATGCAGCTGAATACCAGTATTTTAATCAATAAAGATGAAATAATCATTCATCTTATAATAACAATTATAAATTGTCCAATTTAGGAAAAAAAATAAACACCAATTTTTTTTTTTTTTAATAAAAATAATATGATTATTTTTGGATAAAACTACGATATTGTTAATTTGTTCAGTATTGGAATCGAACCCGGGCACTGCCGTATGCTGGAAACTGGTCCGTGTGACATAACGCCGCGTCGACCGCTTGCAGCCCAACGTGGAACCATTTCCTTGTATTTGAGCGTTTGACATAACGCCGCGGCGGACGCCGCGTGGAACGCTTGTAGCCCAACGTGGGACCATATTCTTCAACTGTTTGAAAACTGACAATTTTCATATCATGCATTAGAATAGAACGTTTATTTCGAATCAGGTGTCAATGAAGTACATAGTCTATTGGGACTGTGATCGGACTGTGAATCAGTAGTTGCAGGATCAAATCCTAACAAGGAAGGCTTTTCTTTTTGTGTTTTTTTTTGTTAATGTTGTTTAAATATTACTTTTTAAAACTAGGACACTGTTTTATTTTAATGCATTATGTAGGATTTTCTAATCATTATAAAATATGTATTTTAAAAATATATACTTACTTTTAGTTTTTGAACCATTCAAAAAACAGATAATCGTAAATTTTTTTTTTTTTTTTTTTTTTTTCATAATTTTATAGTGCAATCTATCTGGCGATATTCAGCATTAGGTTGGTATTTGCAGGTCTCGGGCTTGTGCGAAATTGTTCATTAACAATATCGCTTCATCATTATGGGATCTACAGCTTCACAATAATAGATCTTGTGGGTTTTTGCGTTTGAGCCTTCGTGGCATTTGCACTTCGTTCATTAAATCCTTTGCAAGTACATTAGGGTGGTGTGTGATTCTTGTTTTGTATTTGGTCAGCCTTTCCTTTATTTCCTCTTTGACTGTTTTTATGTTAAGGTCGTAGTGTAGTCTATCATTTGTTATGTACCAAGGTGCGTTTGCTATCATGCGTAGCATTTTAGATTGGAATCTTTGCAGGATTTCTATGTTCGAGTTTGCCGCTGTACCCCATAGTTGCAGTCCGTAGCACCATATTGGTTTAATTATGGCTTTATAAATGAGTAACTTGTTTGTCATTGACAACTGAGACTTCTTGTGCAACATCCAGTACATTTTTCTGACCTGTTGTCCCATTGCTAGTCTTTTGGTAAAGATGTGTTTTCTCCATGTGAGTCTCTTGTCTAGGTACATTCCCAAATACTTTGCCTCATCGTGTTGGGGGACTTGAACTCCGTTTAATGTGACTGGAGGGCAAATGTCACGTCGAGTGGTGAATGTCACTTGGACCGATTTGGATTCATTCGCCTTGATTCGCCAATCTTTAAGCCATTTCGCGATATTGTCAAGGCTATTTTGGAGTTTTCGGGTGGCTTTTTCTGAGAGTTCGTCCGATGCCAGAACTGCTGTGTCATCAGCGAAAGTGCCTGTTACAGTGACCTTGGAAGTCGGCAGGTCTGCAGTATACAGAAGATACAAAGGAGGACCCATTACACTGCCCTGCGGTACGCCTGCATGGATTGGACATAGTGTTGTTATTTCTTCGCCATGTTTTACAAAGAAATGTCTGTTTTCTAAATAAGATTTAATAAAGTTGAAGTATTCGATTGGCACCGATTTTTTTATCTTAAACAGAAGCCCTTCATGCCATACGCGATCAAAGGCCTGTGAGATGTCCAAGAATGCCGCTGTGCAGTATTGTCTCCTTTCAAAAGCATTGTTGATGTTGTTCACAAGCCTATGTACTTGTTCAACAGTACCATGTTGTTGCCTGAAACCAAATTGGTGGTCTGGGATTAAGGTTCTTTCCTTTATGATTGGCGAGAATCTGCTCAAGAATAGGATCTCCATTACTTTTGAAGCAATAGGCAATAAGCTAATAGGCCTGTAAGATTTTACATCTTCGAGGCTTTTGCCTGGTTTAGGGACCATAATGATTTGAGCCACTTTCCATTGCCTGGGGACAGTTGAAGTTCTCAATATGGCATTATAGATGTATGTTAAAGCGCACACCCTCTTCTGGCAATTCTCTCATTATTTTAGCGGTTATCAAATCGTATCCTGGCGCTTTGTTTTGATCGAGTTTCCTCATTGCTTGATTAACTTCAGATATAGAGAAGCTATTTATTGGGAGGTCTAACTGATGTGTTTCATTAAGTACTCTGGACACTAATTCAGTCTGTGTAGATCCCTGGTCTGGGTTTGGTACAAACACATTTTTCAGATGGTCAGCGAATGCCTGTGCCTTATCTGAATCTTTTATGGCCCAGCTGCTGTCTGCTTTGCGTATAGGAGGCCTTGTTAGCTTAGGGCGCTTGAGTTTGCTTGTCGCTTTCCACAGTGAGTATTCGGTTACAGCGCTGGCGTCTAGCTCTCTAAGGTATGCCTGCACATTTTGGTTTCGATTTTCACTCAGTAATTGGCTCAGCTGAGATATCAGTGAGTTAAGGGCAGTTTTATCCGTTGGGTGCCGAGTTTTCTGCCATAATTTCCGTGCCTTTCGTTTTTTTGCAACCAATTCTCTAATATTGGTCGGATAGCTTTGTGATTTGGGGATGGTTTTGGAAGCTTCAGGTGTAGCATTCCAAGCTGATTGTTGAATACAACTATTTAAATGCTCAACGGCTTCTTCTATGTCCTCTTTTGTTCTGAGTGGTAAGTGTAGGTTTATTGAAGCGCAGAGTGACTCTCTGAAACTATTCCAGTCTGTTTTTCTGCTGTGTAATCGACATACGTCGGCAGTTAGGGTTATTTTTCTCTTCAACAGTATTTCTACTGGAGTGTGGTCCGACGAAAGTTCAGGCATCGATTTGCATTCGAAGTATGTGCCAGCGATGCCCCTCACTATTGCGAAATCAATTAGGTCTGGTGTCTTTCTTACATCTGTGGGCCAATAAGTAGGTTCTCCAGATGAAATGCAGCTAAGTTTCAACTGATCTAACGCTCTCAGCAGCTGTCGGCCTTTCGGTGTAACTGTTCGTGAGCCCCAATAAGTATGTTTGGCGTTATAGTCACCACCAGCCACGAATCGGCTTCCCAAGGTGTTGAAGAATTTCTCATAGTCATCTTGTTTTAAATTATGTTTAGGAGGGCTATACACGGCTGAGATTGTGAAGGGTCCAGCCCAGTCTTCAATTACTATGTTTGTCGCTTGTATTTCATTTGTACAATAATTTGCTGTTTCATGGTGTCTGATATTGTTTTTTATTAATATGGCGCTACCTCCGTGAGCAGTACCATCAGGGTGCGTCTTATGGTATAATTTATAGGAATCAATTTTGAAATGGCTTTTCTTGGTGAAGTGAGTTTCTGATATCAGGAGTACGTCAACCTTGTTTAGATCAAGAAAAGTTTTCACCTCGAGGGTGTGTTGTGACAGGCCATTGGCGTTCCAAATAACCATTTTTATGGAGTCGAATTTGTCAGTTTAGTCGTGAGTGTTATAAGTAGGTTTGTCATATTTGTAAGTTGTTGTATCATTTGCTTTAACATTATTATTAAGTCCCCATTACTGTTATGATCGCTATTATCAGCCTGTGTGTTGTAGTTTTGTGTGTCTGTTTTGTTTGCTTCCTTAGTTAGTGCGTCTCTATATGTCTTTTGGCTTTGGTGTTTCGAGGGATCATTTGTTCTTTCAGTTTGTTGTGTCGTATTTGGTCTGGCATACTTGCGTTGATTCTTATTTATTTCTGGATTTCCTGGTAATTTGACCTTTTGTAGTTCTCTATATACTTGACATCCCTTGAAATTAGCAGGGTGATTTCCTTCACATAGAACGCATTTCACATCGTTAGATCTTGTTTTTCTAGGGCAGTCTACGGATAGGTGATCTCCAGCGCACTTAATGCACTTCGGGTTTCGACGGCAATAAGCCTTTGTGTGACCGTATTGTTGACATTTAGCACATTGGGGTATCTCCCGCTTAGGGCGAGGGGGTTCAAATGTTATTTTACATTTTAAAAGGTACTTTATTTGGTACACATTTTTGTTGTTTTCGTGCGGTTTTAGTTCAACGATAAATATTGGCAATGGCTTTTTAGTTTTTCGTTGTTTGATATTCCAAATGTTAACACAGTCATGGCCTAGTTCTGAGAGTTCTAACTTTATATCGTTTAAGTCAGTTGATGGGTGGATATTTTTAAGAACCACTTTGAAACTTCTTTCTTGTTTGGGCTTGTACGTGTAAAACTCTGTACATTTTATTTCAAGCTGTTTAACAATTTCTCTATATGCATCTGGTGTTTTTGGTTGTATTTTAACTTGTTCATTATTGAGGACCTTAAGTTCATAATTATTTTGCACATGATTATTTAATAGGCTAATAAGTGGTTGTATATTCTGTACTTTATCTACAAATATTGGTGGAGGCTTGATAGGCTTTTCTTTTGGCTCTGTCTCTGGATTTTTATTATCTTCGTCTGCGAGTTGAGAAAAACTGTTACTGGTAGGTATTGGTTGAGTTTGAGATAGCCAATATGTATTTAGTTTGGTTTGTTTTGCGGGTCCTTTATTGCTGTCAGGGCTTGCCCGTAACCTTTTCTTTCCCGTTACTTCTTCCCAGTTTGCTTTGTCACTGGCTTGTTTATCCTGTGGTTCACTATCATTTTCCAACCCTTGAGTTGTAGGGACTAAGATATCATTTAGTGAGTTAGACCGAGGTCTATTATCAAACATTCCTTTATGGAATATTTGTTGAGTGAGCACTTTTGTGCTCGAGATGTTTGAAGTGTTTGTTTGCTTTATATTATTTAGATCATTCATTTTTATTCCCACGAGTAGGGTCGATATAAACGGTCACTACTGAGGTGACGCCCATTCCCAGTAGAAGGCAAATACAACAGTGGTTGCCCGGTCCACTGAGGTTGGCGTTAGAGACTGATTCCCCACCAGTCATACATCCTGTCGGCACGTTGCCCACCTTAGGATTGGGGTTATTTATTTATTTTTCTTTGTAGCGAGGTTTTCTTCCTCGGAGGCCAGACAATTAAGCCAAGCCTCGTAGGTGTTCTGAAATTCAGAGGCCATTTCCTGCCTTTGATTGGTCGAGTTCGTTGACCGCCGCTCGATACTCGGCGTTGTTGCTCGTTTAGCACCACCCGGGGGACACGTGTAGGGTGGGTCAGGAAAGATGGTAAATCCTACGGACGCGAGCAACTTCACCCCCCCGTAATAAATACCATCGTAAATAACAAATAAAATTCGAACAAAATTTACGAAAAAAAAAAACACAAATAAAAATAAGATAAAAACAAAATGATTATTTTTGGAAAAAACTACGACATTGTAAATTTGTTTCATATGGGAATCGAACCCAGGCACTGCCGTATGCTTGTATTGTCCGAGTGACATAACGCCGCGTCAACCGCTTGCAGCCCAACGTGGGACCACTTCTTTCAAGTATTTGAGCGTTTGACATAACGCCGCGGTGGACGCGGCGTCGCACGCTTGTAGCCCAACGTGGGACCATTTTCTTCAATTGTTTGAAAACTGTATTAGAATAGAACGTCTATTTTACACAAGTGTCAGTGAAGTAATTGGCCTTGTGGTATTGCGGCCGGACTGTGAATAAGATGATGCAGGATCAAATCACAGATGTTTAAAAAATTATTTTGGTGTTTTTTCTTTTTGTATTTTTTTTTATGCTGTAAAATATTACTTTTTGTAACTAGGTGTACTGTTTTATTTATATGCATCTGTATGATTTTCAAATCATTATAAAATATGTAGTTTAATAATATATACTTTTAGTTTGTGAACCATTCAAAGAACAGTTAGGTAATCGTGAATAACAAATAAAAAAAGAACCAAATTTTCGAAAAAAAAAAACACTAAGAAAATTAAAATAAATACAAAATGAGTATTTTTGGATAAAAGTACGACATTGTCAATTTGTTTCGTATGGGAATCGAACCTGGGCACTGCTTTAGGCTTGTATTGTCAGTGTGACATAACAAATCAAATGGTCCCACGTTGGGCTTCAAGCGTTCGACGCGTCTCCGTAAACGGCAAAAACGCCAGACGCGCCGCGCGACGCCTATTGCACCGCCCCGCGCCACGCGCCGCGCCTGCGTAAATGAGCCCTAACAGTAAGCATATCAATCATTCAGTGAATCACCATTAAGAAAGTCGTCGATTATGTAATAGCTTCTAATTAAAATTTCATGACCCCTTTTGAATTTGAATAAAGTAATTTGTTTTATAACATTCGGTACTCTCTATTACATTTACGTGGGGCAATACCAAAAAATACTTTTTTGCATTAATGCGGTTTTTAAAACACTTGACACATTTTAATAACATATTTAGTCCGTATTGGATTTTTTCTGACCTCTGATATTTTTTTAAATACATAGATGTGGATTACATTTCACAAACAAAGCTAAAGGAAAGTTAAAATTTTCATTGGTTTAAAATTTGGATTAGTAGGGTCAGATTTTCAACAGTGAACCATATGTACACAGTTAACCAAGTCTATATTTCGGATATGTGACATTGTCTTTTCGCGCCTCCTGGTTCAATTGATGGTCCGAGCGAGAGGGAATGGGATACCGTCGCCTCCTTCTGCGAAGCAGTCATGCTAGCAAAGGAGGTGGCGGAACGTGAGAGGGAAAGAGCCTCACGTCCCAGCCACCGCGGGAGACGCCCTGGGCGTCGGGTGCCACCCAGTGGTCCCCGGCCACCGTAGGCACGGGCCTGTGGACAGTGAAAAATGGAAAGGAAGAGGGTCGATGCCTGCTAGGGCTGCGGGACTGTTCGAAAAAGATACCGTGGCCCTGGAACACAAAGGGTTAACAAGGAACACGAATGGGTTTTAGTTAGTCAGTACAAGTCTGACGCCCAAAGCGGAAGGGGTCATTTGATGATTTCCCATACATAAAAATAAAAATTTGGGGTTAGCACATACTGACGCTGTCTGTACCAGGGGTGGCCACAATGAACCAAATATTTTTTTTTGTAAAAATTCTGAAAATATCACTAAAATTAATATTATTTTATAAGATAAAAAAATATTTCGAAAATAAAATTTTGTGTTATGGGGTTGGCAATGTAGGTGGCTCATTGTAAGTTGGACACCTTACCTTACATTTTATTATTGCTGTACTATCATCTGCAAAAAGAACCATTTGGTTGGTTGTTGCTCTCGGGAGATCATATAAGTATATCAAGAAAAGTGCGGACCCATTAATACTATTTTCAGTTGTCCCATTCAAAATTCCAGTATCTGATTGAGTATGTCTGATTTTTTGCGATTACAGTGAATGAAACACAGAGAAAGTTGTTTAATTTGATAGTCTGTACCACATCCTCAAATATGAGCACACCTTTCTGACATCCTGTATTGACTCGAATATTATTGGCAGTTATCACCGACCCGGACGACCTCCTCACGGTTGCAAGTACGTGCATGGAAAAGGACCCTTACTACAGATTTGCTGAACCATGGTTAGGCGATGGTTTAATATTTGCGAAATGTAAGTTTCTTATTTGTTTGACTCATAGCTGCAACAATAATTGTTATCATTAAAGACGTGGCCTCAATTATCAAGAATGTGACAGGATGACGCGAGGCAAATCGCCTGAGCGTGACGGTATCAGCGTTGAACACCTGCAACATGCTGGCCCACATATTAATCGAGTACTCGCGATGTTTTTCTCACTGTGCGCGAGCCACTCTTACTGCCCATGGATCTTATGAGGGCTGTGGTAGTGCCTGTTGTGAAAAATAAAACCGGTGACCTTGCTGATAAAGCTAACTATAGGCCTATCACGCTGGCCACCATCATAGGCAAAGTGTTTGACGGTTTGCTTCATACACAGTTGAGGAAGTATGTAAACCTACATGATAACCAATTTGGCTTCAGACCACAACTGTCTACTGAGAGTGCCATACTGTGTCTTAAGCACACCGTCAGATACTATACGGACCGTAGGACTCCCGCATAAGCGTGTTTCCTCGACTTATCCTTTTGACCTGGTTGCGTATGATATCCTGTGGGATAAGCTCGCGAGCCTTAATCCGCCGCACGAACTTGTGGCTATCTTCAGGATTTGATATACGTATCAGGTCAACAGCGTCAGGTGGGTGGATATCGGTTGGAGTGCGGTGTGACCTCACCCACCCTTTTTAACCTCGATATGGATGCACTCATCGACGCGCTCAGCAGTGAGTATGTTGGTTGTCATGTAGACGGTGTATGTGTCAACAATTTCAGCTATGCTGACGCCATGGTTCTGCTGAGTGCGTCGGTTTGTGGTCTGAGGAGGTTGGTACAAATCTGTAAGGATTACGCGGGTGAGTATGGTCTAAAATATAATGTTTCCAAAACACAATACATGGTCTTTCCGGCTAGTGGTGCTAAGTTACCAGAAACGGTACCTCCGCTATAACTGAATGGTATACCTCTGGCTATCCAGAGGAACACCAAATGCCCAAGGTACTTAAATTGATCCACTCTATAGTGGATCAATTTAAGTACCTTGGGCATTTGGTCACGTCTGATCTCGGGGACCATGCTGACATCGAACGGGAGCGGAGGGCTTTGTCGAAATGAGCAAACATGCTCGCCCGCAAGTTTGCACGTTGTTCTTATCCAGTTAAAATTACTATGCCTAACGGACTCAAATTTCTTTATCGTGCTTGATAGTAATACTAATATTTCTATTACTGTTTTTAACCCCCGACCAAAAAAGAGGGGTGTTATAAGTTTGACGTGTGTATCTGTGTATCTGTGTGTCTGTCTGTGGCATCGTAGCTCCCAAACGGATAAAGCGATTTTGATAAAATTGGTGTCATTTGAAAGGTATTTTAATCGAGAGTTTTCTTAGCTATGTTGTGAGGAAATCTGCTCAGCCGTTTGAAGCTCATCACCTCTTTTCTAGTTGATGAAGGGATTTAAACAACTTTTACGGGTCTATTTGATTGGAAATTTGAATTCTTGTCACTTTCTCACCATGGGCATCGCCAGGGGGGTAGGCTACACACCCCCCCTCCCCCCTATAAGCCAATTTTTTTTTTAAATCATATCTTTCCTTGTTTTCGTTAATAAGCGAGAAGAGGCGCAACACCAAGAAAAGTGGAAGGAATGGGAGTAGACCTATGCCCAGGAGTGGGACAGTCAAGGCTAAGAAAAAATAATTTAAGTTTAAAAAGCATGAAATAGAAATAAAATTAAAAATTTAAAAAAACCCCCGACGGACAAAACCTCTAAAAAACGAAAAATAAAATTAATCCAAGCGTCGTAGCGTCGGGGGACCGCTAAATAGACCGCTTAGTACATAAAAATATATATACAAACAAAGCGGACCCCCGACGCTACGACGCTTGGATTAATTTTATTTTCGGTTTTTTAGAGGTTTTTTCCGTCGGGGGTTTTTTAAATTTTTAATTTTACTTGTGAGAGTTTTCCAATTGTTATTTGATAAAGCTGCCGGTTTTCCGGTTTATAAATATTTTATAACTTAAATTTGTTGTGACCATTGTGAAATTCAATTTTTAAATTTCAAGTAATGTAAAAGTTGCGGATAATTTTTTCAGATCCGATATGGAAAGCTCATCGAAAAGTTCTGAACCCAGCGTTCAGTCAGTCATTACTAGATACGTTCATCAGTGTCTTCAACAGTCAGTCCAGAAAGCTTTTGAAAGACTTTGACAAAGAGGTTGGAAAAGGACCGTTTTATCACTGGTCAAGCATACGACATAATGCTTTGGAGACTATTTGCAGTAAGTTTGATGTTGATTTTTCATCTTTTACCGACACGAATATCTCCTTACGCCTTGTTCACGACATTTAATAATGCGGCACAAGCGTGTGTCACTTTTTTTCTTCGCGCGAGTATGCATGGCGTGCTTTGATAAAAGCAATTTCTTTTAATTGTTTTCACCAAAGACGCTGTCGCACACATGTGGCTTGAGAGTGTTACTCGTAGCCAAGCCGTGAAGTATCAGGTACTTAATAAAAAGTTTTATCAACGTTTTTGTCGTTTTTATTTGTTATTTTTTATCGTTCCAGTGACAGCACTAGGAGTAGATTTTTCAGATCCAAAACACAACAACGAATATTTGGAAGCCACGGACACAATGCTTGATATATTTATGGAACGATTCCTTAAGTTTTGGTGGCACTTCGACTGCACCTATGCATGGAGCAGGCTCAAGAAGAAGCAGGATGCTGTTCTAAAGATACTGCACAATATGTCGAACACGGTAACAGTACAGCAATACTAAGCTTGTTTAATATCCCGGGGGACTAGTGCCAACTCTTGGAGCAATATTACTATAGAAAAAGTTGGAGCTTTATGTCTACACATCCCCATTTCTTTCCCACTCTGAAGTTAATTTGTATTAATACTTTTTTAAGAGGTGGTGAGGGGTCTCGTGTTCTCCTGTCAAGCGGATTTTAGACTTTTAATCTTTAACTCAACAAATCAAAATAAGATGAATCTGAGTTTGCGTGCTTTTAGGGGTTTCTGGCTAGTAATATTGATTTTTGAAAAATCTAATAATGCAGTTTTAGTTTTCATCAACATCGGGCTGGAGACTCCTTTAAGCCATTTTCACTATTTCTTTGTTTTGGATTTTTAAATCCACACCCACATGAAAAAATCACAAACAATAAACAAAAATAATACGATGTTATTAATAAAATTATTTGCAGGTCCTACAAAAAAGAAAATCAATCTTTTATGAAAACAATGCACTCACTGAAAGTAGTGGTAAATCAGGTAAAGATTTTTCAAACTAGAATTGTTATTTCCTTTTTTAAAGACATAAATTCCTGATGGCGATTTTGTAATTTTATTTAAGGAAGCAGAAACTTTAGGCCCTTCATAGAAATACTCCTCGAGCTATCAATTGAGAAGGGAGCTTTCACTGACAAAGAGATCAGAAACCATGTTGACACTATTCTCATTACCGGACAAGATTCGTCGACTACTGTACTTGTGTTCACCATGTTGTTGTTGGGGTCTTACCCTGAGGCTCAGGAGAAAATGTTTACTGAGTAAGTACTCAAACAATTTATCTCGAACATTTTTTACTGCCATCAAACTGCTCTGACTTGTGCGACTGGATGTACCGAGGATTGGTCGCTGTGGGATGGCCTCGTCTGTCGAAAGTCGACGGTCTGACCACGGAAAGCGTGTGCAATCTTCAGTTATTGATAAATTACGGTTAGAAACGTATTATCAAATCACTCCATCGCATTTCACAGCTTGAGATAGGTTTTTCCTAACTTATACCCTGTCCCCGTACGTAATGGCTGGTCACCCATCCTCGGACTAAAAGCAGGCGCGGCTTATTCTGAAGATTGACGCAAGGAGATGTTATTATTTTTAAAATTTGCGTCATGGCTCTTTTAATAACTGCAACGCGTTTTGGCAAACACAAAACGACAACGAAGCGAATTTCGGGTTATGGCTCGGGGGCGTTGATGTCGGTAATGAGGTCGAAATGAAAATCCAAGATGGTGGATGTGAAAATTTTCGATCGGGTTGTGGCTGTTTGAAAAAAACCGTCCAAGTGCGAGTCGGACTCACGCACTAAGGGTTCCGTACCATTATTTATTAAAAAGGGCAAAAAAATATCTTTTTAGTATGGGAGTTTTAAATGTAATTAGCCTTAAATATTTATACTATTCTATTTTTAGTATTTTTTTTTATAGCATCAACAGAAATACTTAATCTGTAGAAATTTCAACTGGCTAACTATCACGGTTTATGAGATACAGCCTGGTGACAGACGGACAGACGGGCAGCGAAGTCTCAGTAATTGGGTCCTGTTTGACCCTTTGGGTAAGGAACCCTAAAAAGGCTCAGAACGCGGTCTGGTGTTTGAAAATCAAAAGAACTAAGACCCGAATTTCGATTCGTGGTCGTTTTGTGTTTGTCAGAAAGCGTTGGCGTCATTTTTAAAAGAACTACGACGCGAATTTCGCTTATTCATCTTATTGCAATTGCTGATGTGGACGATTTTTTCACCCAGTTACCTTTTTCGGCCATTGACCCTTACATATACATAGATGATGTTTTTTTTATTTCATTTACACAATAACTTTAGATTACAACAGGTCCTGGGAGGAGATAGAGACGTGGAAAAGGCGGACCTGTCAAAGTTGGTGTACATGGAGGCGTTTCTGAAGGAGAGCATGAGATTTTACACCATCGTGCCATTCGCAGCTAGGACAACGGAAACGGATATTAAACTAAGTAAATTTATGATTTTTTTTTTATGATCTTGAACAATCGATAGTGCTGTCAATCTTATATAGAGAAATTTCCGTGGCTGGCGTGAATATGTTGACATGTGTAAAATGGCAATTTGACAGGGCGGCTATTTTAAAGTTTTGACGTCTTCTGGCAAATCGGTAAATTAGTTTAACATATGTGTTTTTGTTGTCTTATAGGTGATTTTATGCCATCTTTTAAATGATGATTATAAATAAACGAAAATCCCCATAGATTGCATAATAATATACCTGTCTAGTCATTCACCAACGAGTTATCAACTTATGCACCAACAGTAATCAACTTATTCATAACTTATTCCTAGTAGGTAAACAATGTTATTATGACAAACAAATTATTATTATTGGATAGTAAACAGATCATCATCAGTCTACAGCAGTCATCTGCTGAACATAGGCCTCTTCTATCGTTCGCACTTTACTCAATTCTCGGCAACTCTCATCCAGTTGCTACTAGCCACAAACGCAAGACACAGAGGCCGCTTATACTCTTCGGACTTCTGTATAATCTGCCGCATTGTGTGAATGTGGTCTATGGAGCTGAATCCTCTCGAAATCTGGCTTGCTTTGGTGGCTGAAAATCGCCGAGTCTTCGCGCTAGACGATTCGTGACAACTCTTGAAAACATATGGCTAAGGAGCGAAATGGAAGAAGCGTTTTCAGGATCAGTTCGAGATGCATGCGATGCGTACAGCTGGCCGTAGAAGTTTTCGATTTCCCAAAGAATCTCCGGCTTCAAAACGACGATATCCCTACTAGGTTTGGTCAACTTTGTCAGCTGATTAGACGAACACCTTTGATCCCCGGTTTTGCTCTATTGAGCCAGTGCTGGAACATCGAAGGTCGCCAGACCAATTTTCTAATTGTATTATTGAGTGCCTGTGGTTCTGCCAAAGTGATGGTGGGGTTTTCACGTCCTTCTGTCATAAGCTCGAATCTCCTCCGAGAGTTTAGACTTCTTGCTCGTACGCCGCATTTTGCAAAAACACGTCCCTTTCTCCCTAAGGATTTCCACCATTTAGTCGAGCGCCTTGTCAACATCATTAGTGGTTTCTACGGCCGTGAATTGGTTCTCTAGGTCTTGGTAGTCTGGTTCCTTGGAGCATATTTGGACGGAGCTTACACTTTATCAAACGGGTTCGCTCCAGCTGGAAGTTGATATTTAGAGCGCCACGAACAAGTTTGTGATCGCTACCGGTATTGAACCTGTAGATCACTGAGACATCTCTTAATATATTGTTACGAGCTGGGTAGTTCACTTCGATCGCTTCGTTTCATAGCCAAAATCAGACTAACCCGTCTCCTATTTATGCGGCCGACCCATCTTCGAGAAACTTCCACAACTTCCGTGAATGTCTAGGTAGTTCCTTAGGGGAATCCCATCCTTCGAGATAGTTTTACAACCTTCCTGAACCTTCTAGATGGCTCTATAGTGGAACCAATCTTTCTAGAAAGGTCCAGAACTTTCTCGATCTTTCTAGACATTTCCATCGTGGAACATTCTAGGATTGTTCTCGAATCTTCTAGACGTACTGGATTATTCTAGAATGTTCTCGTAAAGCAAACGACGTGACAATATGATTCTTTTCATCCGTTATGATGAAGTCTATTTCATTTTTCGTCATAGTGTCGGGGCTTCGCCACGTCTACTTCTTTTGGGGCTGTTTTTTAAAGAAGAAATTCATTAAGAAAAGCTCTCCCTTCTCAAAGAAGTTGACAAGCATTTGCCCCTTATGATTTCTGCTGCCAAACCCGTAGGATCCTACTACCGATTCACTGCAATTCTGTATTCCTAATTGTGTAGACCTTAGCAATCTTAAGGCCATACCTGTCGGTTAGCTTCACTATTAGGTACGCTACCCTGTTTGAAACACTCGAGACTTCTACCACGTTGTCACAGAGAGTTTTGTGTACCAGGAATCCACTCCGCCTTGAGATAGCGGGTCTCCCTCTCGAAAATACATAAGGTGGCCCGATTCCAGGGTTTTTGTGTCTTCCCCCTCTCTTCGGACTTCGCTCAACCCGAGAATGTGCCACCACGTTCTTCCTCAAGCTGCATTAGGTGTTCGTCGAGCCGTAACGTGCGTTCATTATACGTCGCCAAGTTCAGTTGGTTTTAATAGCAACCGGAAACTGTGGGCCAAAGTCAAAGTCAAAGCAAAGTCAAAGCATTTATTTCAATTAGACCATTACAGGCACTTTTGAAAGTCAAAAAACAAAATAAAACGCGAAGCTACAGTCCCAGTCACAAGGCATAATAACTTGTGAAAGTACTGTAGTTGCCCATTCTGTAGCGTAGATCTCTATGGAGAAGAATGGGCAAGAAACTCCATGGACACTATTTTAAATCAAAATATGTTACAAAATCTTGGTTACATCATTCAAGTTAAGAATTACAAATATGTGAGAACGATGCAGAAATACGGGCAGGTTAAGTGCGTCCAGAGTAAAAGATTAAATCAGTAATAAAAACATAAAATAAAGTACTTAATTAAAATAAACCGTGGCATTTAAGAGATGACCAGTCACAACTGACAGCGCTCGTTCACGAATATGACGCATGTATCAGCCATTATTCAACTCAACCATTTTGAAGGGAACTAAACGACCCGAAACACCCGCCACTATCAGCGTGACATTTAAGTGAGCATGACATTCACTCAACCACCAGGGTAATTTCGCGTCAATGAAAGATGTAGATACTCATAAAATGGTGGCTTTACAGTACATAGTACTCACACATGTGCTAAGCAATTATATAATACTAAGAGATTGAATCTATACAATGCAAATATATTTTTACAATCTTCTGCAGCTTTCACAATAACTTCACTTGGTAATTTTGATGTTCCAGATTGCCTCTATGGATATTGTGGAGCAGGACCAGCATTGAGCCAAGCATTTTTATCATCAATGTAATCCCCCAACTTATAATATGCTTGCCTACATAGTGTGCGTTTTATGCAAGATTTAAAGGAGATGTTTCATTTTCGGCCATAAGATGTATATTTATTGAAAAAGAGCAAAAAATACCACGAACTTAGGAAAAATAATATTCTTTCGTGAATTTAAGCCTGATTTGCTGTGCACAAAAAGTAATAGTTTTTCAATTATTGCCCCATTCTATTCAACATGGCGTCTTTCAGTTTGCAGTTTGCTTTCGTTCTGAAATCATGTCACACAAAAACATAATATCACATCGACCTTAAATTATGCAAAAGTATGTGTTTTTGTAATTAATTATTATTATTATTGGTCTCTTAGACATCATTTTCAACTAATTATAAGCAAGTGTGGTGATTTCATCGTTAAAAACTATATAATAGGTACTACTTTTTTGGAGTGTACTTCTGAACGAAAAATTCAAAATGACATTTTGTTCTGACAAGTGACAAAACCCATCAGTGTCAGTCAGTCAGTCTCGTTCGTCTCGTAGGTATTGTCTAATGTTTTATGAAAACAGAGAACAAAACAAATACGAAAACATCGAAAAAAATCAGTTCAGATAAACAATTATTATCAAATAACAATTTCTAGGTTATGTAAACTTCATCTCTACAACCTGTCATAGCTGTCATAACTCTCGCGACAAACGTCAAACATTTTAAATTTTTATTATGTGCATTAAAACTATCTATTACTTAAAAAAAATGTTACTTTATTCTATTCAGGGGATCGTTTCCCACCTTTCCTGAAAGGTACAGGTCATGGCCGGAGTCCCATACAAAAATGAAACATCTCCTTTCGTTTCATTCAGTTGTAGAATAGGGGGTGGTATTTTATTGTAACATTTTAAACTGTACCCCATGAAAGATGAGTCTACTTTAGCCAACCTGAAACCTGGCTGAACTAGTTGGTCCCTGTTTCTAGTATTATAGTGGTGCCGATCACCTCTTTTACTAAATAAATGCAGATTTTTCCTAACGTACATGATGTTTTCATAGATGTATTGACAAGGTACCGTCATGATGTTAATTTCCTTAAACAGTTTAGAGAATAGCGCCTACGTAGATTATATATGGCTCTGATGGCTCTTTTCTGCAGAATAAATATAGACTCGATGTCTGCAGCCCGTCCCCATAGTAAAATACCGTATGACATAATACTATGAAAATAACTAAAATGCACTAGCCTCGCGGTATCTACATCAGTAAATTGACGGATTTTTCTGACAGCATATGCTGAACTCTGCCGTCCTGCAAGAGATGTTAAATGAGGACTCCATTGTAGCCTTGAGTCGAGCGTGATCCCCAAGAAAACAGTTTCATCGACAAATTCAAGTTTCTCTTGATTCAATACTATGTCACAATCACTACATTTCACATTTGGTAGAAAAAATCTTATGCATTTAGTTTTTTTCCCATTTAATACTAATTTATTAGCGGTAAACCATATATGGACCTCCATTAGAGCGTTATTTACATTGTCAAGGTTTGTGGCACGTCTGTTTATCTTAAATATAACGAAGTATCGTCCGCAAACAACACCATTTGTGGTTGGTTTTTAAATAAATGGAGGAAAGGACCTAATATCTAACCTTGTGGTACACCCATTTTGACTTTCAAAGCCATTGAATTTACACATTTACTTGTATTTACACCATTTACTTGTATTTGCTGCTGTCTATCATTTAAATACGATTTTACTAAACTGAGCACAAGTTTACCTAAGCCGTAATGCTCAAGTTTCAAGAGCAAGGTTTGGTGACTTACGCAATCAAATGCCTTTTTTTTTTTTTTTTGCGGATGGGAAATCATCAAATGACTTCTCCCGGTCTGGGCGGAGCGGGATGGAGTGTCAGACTTGTACTGACTAAAACCCACCCATGTTCCTTCTTCGCCCTTTGTGTTCCAGGGCCGCGGTATCTCTTTCGAACAACCCGCAGCCCTGGCAGCGTGTTTACAAAGGCTATACCATTAGAGTGAAAGTGCAAACTGAACTGGCTTAGCTTTTGTTTGACAAAAACTTGCCAAAACCCAAATCCATTATAGTACAGAGATTGACCGAAATCGCGTAGCCTTTGTTAGACAAATTCCTTCTAATATTGCAGCAACAAATGCTATTCAATTTGATACCGATATTTACCAATCGTTAGCTTCAATAATAGGCGGATAATTACGTAGAAATTGGTATTATTTTGGTAAAAATCTAAAATTCTTTGGCAGGCGGAGGGGGGTGAGGGGGTGTGTACCCCTTTTCCCCTGGGACCACTCCCGTTAAAAGGTAATGCACCGTTCTTGAGAAAAACTAATTATTGTAACCTAACCTCAAAAATTTAAAGTCGCTTATAATTTTTTTAAATTAATTTTTTAATTAATAATTTTATAGTCGCTTATAAAGCATAGTCGACGTAGCCCCGCTACGCGGGGCTCCTATTTCTGTCTGCAGGGTGTACAGTAACCTAACACGAAGGGGAAGTCGGGGTCTTAGTTCGCTCGCTCCGCTCGCTCACTAGACCCCGCCATCCCCTTCGAACCTAACCTGTCCGGGTCGGGGTGCCCCAAGTCCAAATTCTCCTGGATACGTATGATACAGTAGTAGGTTTTGTCCGTGCATTTTCTTTGAAAATATCCAGGCCAAAAGCTAATCTATTTGAGTCATTTTTTTTACTGAGATAGATTAGGTTTTGGCGAGTAATGTGCACAAACAAAAGCTCATCTATTAGAGTCTGGCTCGTGACTCAAATAGTATAGCCTTTGTAAATTCGCGCCCTGGCAGGCATCGGCCCTTTCGGACCCCTTCCGGTTTGCTGACATCTCCTTGAGGCACGCGTGGAACACGTACGCGCCGTCGACACGGCCTGTCGTCATGAGACGGACGGACGGTGAGCTAGCCCATTACTCACCGTCCACAGGCTCGCGTCTACGGTGGCCGGGGGCCACTGGTTGCCCCGCGACGCCCGGGGCGTCTCCCGCGGCGGCTGGGACGTGAGGTTCTCTCCCTCTCACGTTCCGCCACCTCCTTCGCTAGCATGACTGCTTCGCAGAAGGAGGCGACGGCATCCCATTCCCTCTCGCTCCGGACCATGGATTGAACTAGGGCCGGACGCGAGAGGTCGCCGCCGCCAATCAAATGCCTTCGAGAGGTCACAGAAGACTCCTATGGCATCTTGTGCCTCTTCCCACGCAGTATATATGTGTTTTAATAAAGTGACACCGGCGTCAGTTGTACAACGTCCTTTGGTGAAACCATACTGTTTCTCGTGTAAGATTTTGTTGGTGTTAAAGTGGGTGAGCATTTGATTAAGCATTACCTTTTCAAACACCTTGCTGAAAACCGGCAGCACGGATACGGGTCTATAGTTATTCGTATCTGTCGTGGTTGGTTGTAGCTTGCTATTAAAGGGTTTGCCCATAATCGCCACGCTGGGCATGTGGATCGGCGATCGCAGATCGCAGCATCTTGCACTAGTGACGCTGCTGCCCACCTGTAGTATGCGCTATTTAACTGCGAACGTTTCTTTGGAAATGGTTATACTGCCGTTTATCGGTCATCAAAGGCTCGTTTGTTGATCAGCAGGATGCACCACGAGCAGGTGAGGTTGACATGGGGTAATCCCTTGTTACTTTTTACGGAAGTTTTTTGACAACACGATTATGTTTTTAATACAACTTGGTAACATAACTTGGCAACTAAGCGTGTTCATTTAACGTTAAAGTTTTTTATAAAGGACATATAGTGATAGCTATACTTATTACTTTTAGAGTTCAGAACTTCGTTGGCCGTAACTGGACTATCTTAATATATCACAATTTCAACAGAAATTCTGCGGTAGGTCAAAACTTGATATTTGAATGGCTTAGGCGCAAAATGTCTCTTTCGCAAAATGTCTACTGGTAGTAAAATGTCTCTTTCTCATAATGTCGCTTTCGCAGAATGACTCCTTCTCAAAAGGTCGCTTTCTCACAATGCCTCTTTCGCAGAATGTCTCTTTCGCAAAATGTCGCGTTAGTAACTTAGAAAAAAAAAATGCCTGGTTTAAATAAATGGTTGTTTTTTTTTCTTATTTTTGGTTGGTTCTGTTCTGTTTGTTGTTAATACTTTTTGGCAACGTTGTAAATTCGACTTTTTAAGTACAATCAAAAATAAAAATACTTTTATTATGAGTTCTTTACAAAATCTGGTATAGTACGTTGAACATTTTTTTTTAAGTCATTTATTAAAAAAAGGAAACAAATCATAAGCCTTCAATTACAAAAAAAAAGGAAACAAATCATAAGTCTTCAATTACAAAAAATAGAAACAAATCATAAGTCTGCCCAGCCGAGTCAGACTCGACGATTGAATATCTTGTAAAACTTGTAAACATTTAATAAGAAATTGGAAAAAACCCTTTTTTTAAACCAGGCTAATTTTTTTTTCTAAGTTTCTAACGCGACATTTTGCGAAAGAGACATTCTGCGAAAGAGGCATTGTGAGAAAGCGACCTTTTGAGAAGGAGTCATTCTGCGAAAGCGATATAATGAGAAAGCGACATTATGAGAAAGAGACATTTTACTACCAGTAGACATTTTGCGAAAGAGACATTTTGCGCCTGAGCCATTTGAATGGCTAATATGTCAAGATTTAATTAAAAAGACATCAGCTGGCAGGTAGCTTGACACCTCAATTTGTCAATTTAAAATTGTCAAAATGCGAGATGTCAACATATTACCAAAGTCGATTGCTCCAAAATTATGTATATTTGGAATTGTTTTTTTTTTCAATTTCAATAAGCCAATAAAAAAGAACATGCAAGCCGACATGTCAATGTGTTCACGCTCACGGAAGTAATAGTGCTAAGATTTCTCAATTGCTTTTGTATCGGTTGGTACATAACTAGTCAATTGCATGACTTCCATCCTAAACAAATTTCATGTTTTAGGAAACTACACCCTATCAGCTGGTAGGACCGTCTGGTTGTGGTATACTGGGGTCCACAGGAATCCGATATGGGGTCCCGACGCACACGAGTTTGACCCTGAACGCTGGCTAGAACCTGGCAGACTGCCTGCAAACCCCAGCGCGTATGCTGCCTTCAGTTTGGGAAAACGAAATTGCATCGGTATGTGTCAACCCATTTTTTTTATGTACCCTTTGCTACGCTGTAAAAGTTTTAAGAGAGAGCGACTTCACTCATTTTGCTCGCTTATCACTTGAGTAAGTGGACTTCGCTCATTCGTCAGAGGACCCGCTTCACACACTATAGTGATCTTAATTAGGGTTCAATTATATTTGCACTCACGTATTCGAGTATCTCTATATCATTCTGTCACGTAAATTCGTCATTTGGTAGAGGGAGAAGTCCGGGCGCAAGAATCCGTATTAATTTGCATTGGAAGCACTTTTAAGGTGCGATTAGACCTCTTACTTTAGTGTGTAGCAATTCTAACATTAGTTTTCTAAGACTCGTCTGGAGTTAATTGCTCAGCTCAGTTAAACTCAGTTGTCATGACAGCGGTTAAAAAAGCCACATTTATAAACACGCTGTTTACAGCTTGTTTATAAATGTCGGTTTTTACTTACTAAGTCCGCCTCATTAGACAAATTGACATAAATGTCTGTGTGTGATTGTCTGCTGAGCTGAGTCAGTGATTTAAAATATCCGTGTTAGTGACAGAAAGGTAAAAAGATACAGAACTATGCATTTTCCTGTATCTTTTACCCTTTCAAATCCCATTTACACGCACAGATATTAATCTATGCGTGTATATGTGATTTCATCTTTAGTGAACCAACACCTTATTAGTCCGAATGGAGCAAAATTGGCATGATTGTGGCAAAATGCTGGCACCGACTAAGAATAACTGATAAGAAACTCCTAAAATAGGGTTGGGCTTTGTTTGAGCAAATTAATCTTTTCATTTTTGGGTTTTCACATGTCCTAATTGGAACGTTCTAAGATGTGGCAAAAATATGCTGTTGTTTTAGGTAAAGCCTACGCCATGATGTCAATGAAGACAACCCTGGCACACATGGTGCGTCGTTACAGGATCAAATCTGATATCACCAAGATGCGGATAAAAATGGAGGTCTTGGTGAAGCCACACTCAGGACATTGGATCAGCCTTGAGAAAAGGACATAGCATAGAATATTAGTATTAGGTATCCCGTTACAAGTGTTATTGATAGTGTTAGTGACCAGTTTAAAAACTTATATAGCATAGAATACTGAAATATTTTCAGCCTGTATTAGAAATGCGTGATTATAATCGATTGTCGAAGAGAAAAAATCTACAGCTATACAATTTGGTCAAATACCAAATACCTGTTTATGGGACTGCTGAGTATTTTTCGAACTGCATTACCTTATTAAGGTTTGTATGGTGTATTATTCGCGATTATGATGATGGTCTGTACGAAGGGTTCTTACAGACCATGGAATATTCAATATAATTCTGTCATTTTCATACGCATTCGCATCCGCGTCAATTAATACGGAGCTATTACGGATGCGAATTCATTGCTGCAGCATTTAAAAAAAGTGAACGGGTCAGAGTGAGTTGATTGAAATGCTAATAAGTACGTCTAAATTGTTTTTTAGTTTTGTTTTCAAAATATGATTAACAACTCATCAAAATTAAATCGATTTTTATTAATTTCTTTGTTTAATTTGAAATATTTTTAAAACCCCAAAATCGGCATCTGCATTCGCATCCGCGGATGTCAAAATTTTTGCAGCCATAACATCCCGTGTCCATCCTTAAAAAGTAACATGCATTTCTGGTATACACTGTGTAAGCTTTTATAATAATAACTAGCTTCTGCCCGCGGCTTCGCCCGCGTGAGGTTCGGCAATTGCCCACGTATGCGTTAACCCCCCAAAATAATGTCGAAAATAGTCATTTAAATGTTATAGATAATAGTTCTTGCCCGCGGCTTCGCAGTTCTCACTTAAATCAATGCCAGACATAGCCTAGGGCAGGATATTCAGACAATGCGTATTTTAAATTTTATTATTTGCACTTAGAAAATGAGGTCATCATTTTCGTTATCGGCGACCCTGTCCACAAAAACGACACCCGTGAAAGAAAAACCGAAAATTTTTCTCGGTGTCAATTTGGTCAGCGATCCCGAAAACCACGAAAACGACACCAATGAACGAAAAACAGGAAATTTTCTTCGGCGCCATCTCGGATTTTCATTTTCTTTGCAAGCGACCCGCTAAAACCTCGAAAACGACACCCATGAAGCCATTGAATCGCCGCAAGTGTCCAGTCGCGTGAGTGTCTTTCGCGCAAGTATCCATGCGCAATATATTTTCGTCCCGCAAGTGTCCTTCGCACAAATAACGCAGATTCCCTAGAAGTGTAAACTTATATGAAGTTTTTTTAGCGTATTTGTCCATACAAAAGTGCTAACACTACAAAAAAAAAAAAAAAAAAATTGCCACCCCTGTTATCGTCTGAGGGGTGGATTTTCCAAAAACATTGATACGTGTGTATCAATTCCATCGAGAAACACAAATAGTAAATTACAAGCTGTGCAGACTATATTTGTTTTACTAATGTTTCAACCCCTTTTCTTCCTTTTGGGGTCGAATTTCCAAAAAGGAAAAACTTGTTCATTTATTTTTGATCAGAAACTTCAATATTTAATGTCATTCTTCTTACTTCAAAAATGACGGAATCCGCATAAAAACTTTGAACCCCCATCACTGTTAGGAGGTAATTTCTCGAAAACGCACTGAGATTAGCGCGTTCAAGCAAACAAACAAATACTTCAGCTTTATAATATTAGTATAGATAATAATCATTTTATTTCAGGCAACTAAGGCCCATAGATAAAATACACAAATAATCATAGAACAATAATAAACTAATCCATATGTAAAACCTTAATTAAACTATGACTATTACACGTAACATCGCCGGCGTCGTGTTTCGCTGCGTGGTGTCGCGTAGCCGTCCTCGGAAACGTCGATATACGACACCTCTCGGCCAAAAGTACTCTTTTAAGCAGAACTGTAGATGTTGGGTTGGAACTCTTACCACAAACGACTTAAAGTTGATGTTGTGGCGCAATTCCCACCTTTCGACCCTCAGAGTCCAGTTGGTTTTCAGTTTCACATACTGCACGACATCCTCAACCGTCGTGAGGTGATGCAGACGCGAAATGTACAGCTGCGTCGTAGGCACAGCAGAGCGCAGCAACATGTTGGGACCAGTCGGAGCAGTACCACACTGGTTACGAGAACAGGGCTTCTTCATCTTCCTTTCCATTTTAGTGAAAAACTCCTCGTCAACATGGCTCGTTCTTGGCAAGGAGCTGCGGTCCGCAGTCAGAGTAAGTTGAGCTCCCTTCTGCAGTTTTTCCCCTCTTTTGATTTGCCGCTTTGGCAGCGACGCATCTGATTGACAACGGCAACGTAGGCACGTTTAAGGGTCAACGTACCTACGCGTGACGTTTCCGCAGCCGGTGTTGTGATGCCGGCGACGGCGACGGCGGCGGGTGGCGCTTGCTCAGCATTATTGGCAGCTGGTGACGCACTTGTGTTTGTATTCGCCGATTCTAAATTACCGAGCCAACGTTGCGCAATAATGCTATTTCCGCACGTAACTCAGTATTGTTCTTTTCTGATACCTCAATTCTGGACTGCATCCTGGTCATCTCTGCTTTCAAGGAAGTGATGTCCTTTAACAGCCGTGTGACGTCGACGTGAACGAATGTGACGGGGGGCAGCTTACTCAGCTCCTTCGCCACGAAATCAGGCACGTCGTCCGGGTCCGTCTTCTTCAACATATCAATGATATCCTAAAGACTCTTCTTGGTTCTGTCTCTGCGGCGAGACGGCATCTGGTCCACTTTCCCAAGTGACTGGAACAGTAGCAGCTTAACATACATATTGTGATGATAGTAATTAGTGGGAATGCAATAGTGTGTGAGAGAGAGAAATATAACTTGGAAGATGGCGGTGTGCAGGACAAAGTTCAAGACGTTAGCACTGTAAGTAACTGTAACTGCAATATAAAAAATAAATAAAAACAAGTAATTTTTTCAGTCGTATTTAATATCCTACTGTGTACAAACATCAAAATATATCGTTTAAAGATTATAAATCTAATATCTTAAATGTAAAATTCTCGTGTCACAGTGTTAGTTACCGTACTCCTCCGAAACGGCTGAACCAATTTGTATCTGTATTTCTCATCTGCCATGACTACATGGACGAAGTGAGCATCTTGCAGATAGCAGAGTCCAATTTCAAGGAGGACGATATCAGCATGTCTTTGCACGTTTGTATGGACGAATACGCTTAAAAACCTCAAATACCTACTTCTAGGGGATTTTGCGCGACAGACATTTTGTGCGAACCCGTTACTTGCGGGAACTCATTTGCGCGACTTATACTTGCGCGAAGAACACTCGCGCGACTGGACACCTGGCGTAAAATCGTAGGTGTCGTTTTCGTGGTTTTCGGTGTCGGTGATAACAAAATGAGGTCAAAATGAAAAACTAAGATAGCGCCGAGCAAAACTAGGTTTTTTCTTCATTTGGTGTCGTTTTTGTGGGGTCTCAGGTCGCATGGAATGAAAATGAAAGTCCAAGATGGCGCCGAGGGAAACTTTTGTTTTTTCTTTATGGGTGTGGTTTTCGTGGTTTTTGGGGTTTTCGATAAAGAAAATGGGGTCAAAATGAAAATCCATGATGGTGCCGAAGAAAACCTTCGGTTTTTCCTAAATGGGTGTCGTTTTCGTGGTTTTCCCGGTCGCTGGCAATGAAAATGAGATCAAATTGAAAATTTAAGAAGGCGCCATGTTAAATTTGCTGTTTTTCTTTCATTGATGTCATTTTCGTGGTTTTGGGGGTCACTGACGATAAAAATGAGGTTCTAAGTGCAAATAATGAAATTTAAAATACACAATGTCTCAATATCCTCCCCTAGGCTATGGCTGGCATTGATTTAAGTGAGAATTGTTTCTTATATGGGCAGTGTTATTTTGCATGCTTCAGAGTGAACTCTGCGAGTAACTTAGTAATTTTAGCCCCAAAAAGATACATCGCAAACGTCATTTACAAAGAGGTGCTTGTATTATCCATTTTTAATATATTTTTTTAGGAGTTAAATAGTTTTCTTTAACGAAATTTTGAATTAAAAAAAATATAATAAGCTTGCTCGTGTAAAATGAGTAAACTAAAAAAAAACGCTGTAATATATTACTTTTTCTAACTAGAATGAATTCTGTGGCTTCTTACTTTAAATATCACAGACTGTTACACAACTTTTTATCCTATACTTACACTAACGCGCGAAGCCGCGGGCAACAACTACTATCAACAAGAATGTCAACATTTAAATGGCTATTTTCGACATTATTTTGCTGGGATAACGCACACGTGGGCAATTGCCGAACACCGGGCAGAAACTAGTTACAAATATAGTACATCTTTTGCACACAAATTTCACAACTACCTCGGTCCTAGCCTTTACAACACAGTAAGTAAAGATATAGAATTAAAGAATCTTGATGGCCAAACATGCAAAAAAACTATGGATAGATACTTGAAAACACTAGACTATAACAGCACTGAAAATCTACTTAAAAACTGGTATAAACAAGGCACGTAAATGATAAAGCACACATGACTGTACACATACTGAAACATACACATATACACATACTCAATACAACACACAATTCCTACCATATAATTTAATTAATTAATTAATAAAACTGTACTATGATTTATAACCTACACAGTATGTACTGGAAACAATCTGCTTAACTATGTGACTTATAACTGGAACTTTGTGAGAATCTGTTGTCCTAAGGTTGAGGAAGACTATCCGCTCGTGATACAGTTTTACACTAGTACGAGGGGATAGGGCGAATCAGTCCAAAGGCAACCATCTTTACAATTTACCATTTCTAACCTGTGTTTACTATTAAGTTACTCTGTATGGTTGTCTCATATTCATGAATAAAAAATATTATTATTATATACTTCAACAAAACTAAAGTTGGAAAATCTGTTTGATCATCATTATCACAATCAACAACACGAACATCGCTCACCTTACAACTAAGGAAAGGTAATATCTGTTTCAAAGGCCATATCCTTTATGTCTGTCTACCCTTCACGCCAACCTGATGTTATTATCACTGCCGAAACTACCTGCATCGGCGTTGACAGTATAATATCTAAGACTCAAAACTTATTCACGAACTAATTTCGGACTCTACTTCCAAAGCTGCAGAGTTGGAATTCCAATGTGTGACAGTAACATTTCAGGTTAGTGTTTGTGCTTTAGTATTGTAATAAAAGCAGTCTCAGCATTGTTTTACTGTGGATATGACATAAACAGTACCGTCTTAAGTATCCTTTGTTTGTGTTCCCAAATCGTCCGTTTAATGGTATTGTAACATCTGTATCTTTGGCACGAACGTAAACGTACACGGCGACTAATCTAACTATACAAAACCTGTTTATGTGGATCACTCATTATACGAGAAATGTCTCCAAAGCTAGGCCATCTTATGCTAGAAATGTATTGCTTGATGTGGCGGTTTGTGTACGTTTTGGGGTTTTTCAATAAGGTAACATTTTACCAACTATGTGTGAGTTGGTTGCGGCCGAACTGTACGCAGCTGAGTTCGTTTGAATTTTGCGAAGGTCATGTAATATGAGAGCGGTGGCCCAGTGATGGCAGCCCCGACTAACGAGCAGTAAGCCGTGGGTTCGAACCCAGGCAGGCGAACTACTTTGTGTAATTTATTTCATCACCGCTGCCTTAAAAAACGGTGAAGATAAACATTGTGAGGAAACCGGCATCTCTTAGACCTAAAAATTCGAAGACATGTGACATCTACCAACCCGCACTGAGCCCGCGTGGTGGATTACGGCCCACTTCCTCTCATAGAGAGGAGGCCTGTGTCCCAGCAGTGGGAACATTATAGGATGATGATGAATGTAATATGCTCGCGAATGTACCTACCAAAATTCAAACGCGTTTATTGTAAATTATCGTAATATATCACCTTTTACGACACAACAATAAAAAAATATAAACCAAAAACTGCGGCAATCTTCATTGTGTTTTGTAAACAAACTCGGTATGAAGAAACCACGACTTTTTAAGCGATCACAAAGGTAATACACAGGTCACGAATTTTATCTTTGTAGGAAACTTACACAAACATAAGTCAGCCTACTGAATTTCAATAAAGGAATATTATGCTACACTAAAAAAAATCCAATCAACAATTATCATAATCAGCCATTAATATGAAAGTTATAACGTATTGAATGAGTTCCGCCTCTAAACTACCTTTATCTACTTCGGTTTCGTTATATTATTATATATTATATTATTTTTTTTATATTTACTTTCTTTTTTTATTAAAATAAAATAAATATGGAGCGTCCAATTAAATTACTTACCATGGATATTAAATACGTATAAAATACTCAATAAATTATAATAGTAATAAAACAGCAATAAATAATTTAAAAAATACATGATTTTAACAATGTTACAAATTGATTGAATAAATGTATGTAATCTTTAAAACAATAATTCTAACATTCTATTGAGTAATATTAAAACACTAATTTGTTAACTAGGTAACTAAAAATATAATATATCACATTAAGCACCCAGTGTTCTTCCTCCTCTCTCCTACTTGAGCTTGCTGTGCCCGACAGGGTCCATAATTGTGACTTTTATAATTATTTCCCTTCCATCTATGTATTTACATTATGGTACGCAATAAAGAATTGAGAATTGAGAATATATTCGAATTACGAAATTGACAGCGGTTTCATTATGATACCCATAACGACACAAGTTGCATTATGCGAATCGTCATAAATTATTCTAAAACACAAGCAAAGACATTCTGAACATACAGCCTCGTACCTATAATATTACTTCGAAATCGAGACAATGTAAATGATGTTTTTAAAAATGGAACAAGTTTAGAACAAAAGTATCGTATACTATTTGGCTGTTGCGGCTACAAGATCTTTTGTTGATGTTTTTTTTTTTTACTTTATATTTTATTATTTTTATGTGACATTTACTGATTTGACATGCATATTTACTTTTTTATTATTATTGTGACATTTATTGATATTCGTGATTTTTAAAATTAATTTCGTAAATTATTATTAATTACATTTAATTATTGTGAATGTGAGGACCATGCAGGTCACATTATTTTTCTCCCACCACTATCTGGCAGTTTGAGTACTTTAAGCGACCTACCCAAATGTCCTTTCTTTGGTATTGTTCGTCGTTTCGTTGAGCTCCTTGAGTTATAAGTCGAGCTACACGATAACTGACAAATGCTTGCACTGACTGGACCGGTCCACTCAAATCTGTGTGGTTCTTTCTTCAAAAGACCATTTCAGATACTATTCTGCATAGTCCTCATGTAAATTGAGCAATGTCTGGACTTTAAAAGAGTAACAAGTTAACAGGGAACCTCTGAATTTGTTTCGGCTGTTTCTTCTCAGAGTAGTCAGGTACGAAACACCGGCCCCATCTAGCTAAAAAAAAAATGACGTATAAAAGTGTTTGTAAAAACCTACTTGCAAAATAAACATCATTTATCATTTATCATTTATCATTTGCCTTATACTTATTATAGACTAAATAAAAAAGAAGTGGACGCAAGAAAAAAAATCTGAGTGAAATTTTATTCCAAATTTTATTAAAAATGTCTTCAACATCAAGTGATATGGAAAATACTCCACCAGATATAACAAATAGAGCAGTTGGGGCTTCAAATAATTTACTACCAGAAATCAAGACATGTATATGAGAAATGTTATGAAGACAATAGTCAGTGTGTAGTTAAGTTTCTATTAAAAATACTTTTTTGTCTATATCTGTGTTTCATTCCTTCCTTCGTAGATAAAATCTTGTATGCAACTGTACGTTATTGGTATTTTAATAACTCGTGCCCACCTATTTCGGTACGCGCTACGCTTGTACCGAAAAATGGCACTGGTGTTAAAAGACCGTCCATAACGTAACAGTTGCATAAATAGCTATTTTAGCATTTTAAACAGTTATGGACGTAGATAGCCCTTCTCGTTATAGAAGGGAGTGGTCCATAGTTCGATTTCCTAGTTTACACGTGCCTTCGAATTTTCGGTTCAAGGTCATGATGAACGACATTTAATAATTTTCTCGTTTTACACATGTAAATAATTATTTTTATTATTATTTTAAACTTATTTAAAGTTTGTAATATAATGTATAGTTAATTCAAGGACATGTTGCTTTTTTATGATGTTCACTTTATCGTTCAAACAAATCAACTACGATAAAAAACGAGATAATATTCTATTTATATAGTCCTTATTGGATTAGAAGTAAAGTAAAATAAAACAGGAGTCAGGACAACTCTCCGGTCGTTTCTGAGGTAGTGACGTCATTAAAAAACAATTGACGATTGAACTCGGCTTATTTACATTGTTCGAATGATCAACAGCTGATTTGTTATTAAATTACCAATGAAAAATTTCTATGTGGAGTTCAAAATGATGTACTGACTACGTGGTAAGCTTTTTCGCGTCGGTGTAATAGAGAGATAAAATACAAAAAGTCGTTAGAACCTAATCTATCTATCTATATAAATAAAAATCAATTGCTGTTCGTTAGTCTCGCTAAAACTCGAGAACGACTGAACCGATTTGGCTGATTTTGGTCTTGAATTATTTGTGGAAGTCCAGGGAAGGTTTAAAAGGTGAGAAAGGTAGGGTAGGGTAGGTAGGTAGGTAGTTAGAGTAGATAGGTAGGTAGGGTAGATAGGTAGGTATGTAGGGTAGATAGGTAGGTAGGGTAGGGTTGGGTAAGGTTAGGTAGGGTAGGTAGGGTAGGGTAGGTAGGGTAGAGCAGGTAAGTAGGGTAAGGTAGGGTAGGGTAAGGTAGGGTAGGTAGTTAGATAGGGTAGGGTAGGGTAGGTAAGGTAGAGTAGGTAGGTAAGGTAGGGTAGGGTATGGTAGGTAGATAGGACATGTAGGGTAGGTAGGTAGGGTAGGTTGGTAGATAGGGTAGGGTATGGTAGATAGGTAGATAGGGTAGGTAAATAGTGCATTGCAACGCATGCCGGGGACAGCTAGTCATTAATAAAAATTAGAAATAAAAATACATAGTTCAGGGATTCTGCTTGCTCAAAAAGCACAGAAAAAAACACAAAATTCAAATTCTCTTTCAAAGCCAAAAAAGATTTGCATCGTAATGCATATTATTTATCAAAAGATTTGTACGAATACCCATCACAGATAACTAGTGAATTCTATTTCACTGCATGAGTTTTTTAGAAATGGCTTTGAATGCAGCACTGATAAACTAATGAAGATGAATCTATGTTGTTTGCTTTTTAGCTCACTAAAAGCAAATAAAACATGGCGTTATTTTTTTTTCATTGTTCAGTTATTATTGAATATGTCTTTAATGTTTTTCAAGCGTTTATTGTTGTAAGCTTTGTTATTGTGTTATGTTTTTGGTTTTAAAAATAAACTGTTTATGGAAAAGATTCTACATTATCATTTTTGGGATATGGAGAACAGGGTATAAATTTCTTCATCCCCCAAGAAAATTCTCTGATCAGTGGCCACCCACCATGGGTTACAGCTCCCCAACAGTGGTTGTCGAGTTTATCTATATATTCTGAAGTCGCGGATAACTTTAATGTAATTGTGCGATTTAGGAAATTGATGTTAGTTCTTCATTTATGTCACAGATAGAGCTGTAGTACTTTTGTATTATGTAGCTGTAGTACTTTTTGTAATATATAATTTGTAAGATATAGTGATATCTTTTGTTTATATTAATGATAACATTACTACGTAGTTGAAAGAAAAAGGTTTTAATAAATGGAAACAGACAGTGATAGCAATATTAATGCAACTCCAGAATAGAATTAATGTTCCAAGTAACAGTGTAAATTTTACTCTTAATAACTGCACATTTCATAATTGTAATTTTTATTATGTTTGAAAGGAAGATGAATTAAAATTTGTTTAATTAATTTGAGTTTTTATTTAGAGTAGGTACATTTTTCACGATATTTGAAAGAAAAGTAGATTACGCACCTTGCTAAAGTGAGTAATTAATGCACTCGTGTTAATTTAGTGCATTGTGCACTTTGCGCTCGATGCAACAATCTACTATTTTTCCTAAATAAGAAGTATCAAAGTTTTACAAAATGCGCGCCATTCGTTTTTTTTCCCCAAGTCGGCCATTCAGCCGATTTTTATTTTCAGCCAGTATCTTTTTGATTTAATGGATACATTTTATATTAAACTTATTGGGAGACATAAAATCTCTGTTTGAAATTTATATCTAAATAAAAAATATAAAAACAGTGCAGTAATGAAAAACAGTGCAATAATGAGATTTCACTTAAAATTTCTGCACTGTTTTGGTTCTAAGCAAAAAATACATCCTTTGTGATCGGTTTTGTAGTGATTATTGATAACATTACTACGTAGTTGAATAAAAAATAAATTATACAAACCAAAGTGACTGACTGAGTATAGACCCACCACCAATAATTATTTATTCGGGGCCAGTACTGCTTCTTAAAACCAACCCAGATTTATCCCCGGCTAAAAAACATCCTGCTCAACCAACAGTATCAAAATGTGCAGCCAAAAGCCACACTCTGAGCAGGAAATGTACCGTGCATCAAATCGGGTGATTGATCTGACAGCCAGACACGTGCCGAGAATACCCGACTGCTCGGAACGATGTGAGATGAGTTACAACACTACCGCCAAATGTGGACCGAGAATAGTGAATGTAGGATAATATACCCTTGGGTGTTCCAGTGTTGAAAAAATATGGGATGTATTTTATTTTTTTCAAGAATCAGGACAAGAAGAGCTTGTGGCTAAATAATAACAGCTTCTCCGATCAGCCTTCAGGTTAAGTCGCACTTGCCTGGGTTGGTCTGTGGATGGGTGACCACCCATTATATACGGACTTTCCAGCGTGCCTCAAAATTACGTAAAGCCGTTGGTCCCGACTGTCATTTGTAAACTTTGACAGTCAGTACAGGTAGTCAGTGGCCTGAAAGTCACCAAGCAGTCTTACCAAGGGGTATCGTATTCCCCAGCACTAACTGGGTTGTGGAGGTCAGATAGGCAGTCGCTCTATGTAAAATACTGGTTTTCAGCTGCATCCGGTTACATTGGAAGCTAACCCCAACATAGTTGGGTAAATGCTAGTTAGATGAAATAATCAGGACTGGGTTTGTAACAAACGTGCTTGCTCCTCGTGATAAAAAGAAGTAAACAGATTTGTACATTAAAAAAGTAATTAGGGGAAAATGAATTTAATAAAAGATGATATGAAAAATACAATAAATTAATAAAAAAGTGAAGGGCAGGTTAACTGGGAATGATTTGAATGTCTCCACAAATCTCTGAGCGTGATAGTAACTGAAGACAAACATCCAGTTGTAGAAAGCTGGCTTGATCAAGATGAGCTTGACCACGACGTTCTTGATGCAGGGCGGCTTGGCAGGACCCACCAGCAGACACGTACCGCCCCAGTGCCAGGCTCGTCAGCTCGCAGAGTAGCTTCCAGCAGACACGTACCGAGCCCCAGTGCCAGGCTCGTCAGTTCAGAGTAGATTCCAGCAGACACGTACCGAGCCCCAGTGTCAGGCTCGTCAATTCGCAGAGTAGCTTCCTCACAGCAGCTAGCAGCAGCCACGACAGCACCAAACGAAGAACACTTCTTGACTCCACTTAGGCTGTGCTCAAAACTCAAGATATTACTCAGATCTTGACTTCAAACTCTAGACTTAGCTGATTTCTTGACTTCAGGCTAAACTGATTTCTTGTATCCAGACTGAACCAGGGCATCCGTCAGAAATTCCTTTTATACCCTGATCCTCCGTTTCTTTCTTCAAATTTCTTTTTCAGATTCAAAACTGCTGCGCTCTAGTTAGACGCAACCTGCCAGTATTCAAAGCAGCCAGTAACAATTGGTCAAAAACCTTGCGCATAATATTTTTATAAATAAAACTCAGAATTTCTTTACACAGCAAATCTTAAAAATACAACCGAATTGATGATAATAATTTTTAGTAATATATAATCTAAATGAAACCTTCATAGAGAGTTTGGCTGGTAAGAATAAAAAATAAAAGTAAATGACATTTGAAAATTTGAAGTAAATATGTCACAACAAAATATAAAGAAAATATTTATAAAAACTAAACGATTCGTAAAATACTAATGTAAAACCAATAAAAGTATGAATATGGATGATAAGTGTGAGTATAGAGTGTCTGTAGTAGGCAGATACTATAGGTTGAGGTATAAAAAGCGTAAAAAAATTCGTTCGATAAAAATCTAGCAAACTTCAGACATCTAGACGTAGAGGGCGAATTAGTCTTTGGATGTCGTAAAATGTGACAGCAGGAATATGGGCTATATAATAATATAGCGTTCTTCTCAAACGAAGTCTAGTCACCAATCTACGCGAAATTAACTGGTTAAGTGATTCTGGCAATATAAGGAACCTCTTCACCGATTTTTACGATATACTGATATTAAGGGATGGGAGAGCATAGGATTATTAACTCCTTAAAACATCATCATCTGCCTAGCCTTTTCCCAAACTATCTAGGGGTCGGCTTCCAGTCTAACCGGATGCAGCTGAGTACCAGTATTTTAAATGAAGCGACTGCCTATCTGACCTCCACAACCCAGTAACTGGGTAATACGATACCCCTTGGTAAGACTGGATGTCAGACTTTTTGGCTTCTGGCTACTCGTAACGACTGACAAAGATCTACAAGTAACAGCCGGGACCAACGGCTTAACGTGCTTTCCGAGGCACGGAGGAAACTCGGTATGTAATTATGGTCACCCATCTACGAACCAACCTCGGCAAGCACGGCTTAACCTTAAAAATCGACCCGGGCGGCTGTTATTATTTAGCCACGAGCGCCTCGTGGTTAACTCCTTAAAACAATTATTTGCATAATCAACATCGCATAGATAAAATTACGCCTGTAATCCCAAAAAGGCAGAGGTGTACTAATAGTCCACTCACATTTCGTCAGTTATGTTTTTAAGTCCCATGTAATAGGGGGCCGGCCTATTGCCATCAACTGGGCACAAATCCAGACTCCGTGGCTGCTACTGAGAAATTGCTTAGAAAAACTCAATAATATTATGCTCGAGAATCGAATCCAGGACGTCATGCTCAGCAGTCGAGCATGCGGCCACTCGACCAAACGAGGCAGTTTGTAAAATTAAAACTACTAAAAAACCCCAAAAAAAATAAACTCATCAAAGAGAAACGCAATAACTATTGCTATCAAACCATGATCTATATCACTCAGCCGTAACTTTGCGGAGCTCGTCCAAGCCATAAACGGTACCCAGTTCCCAGTCCCCAGTCCCCAGTTTACGTTTCCCGAGATATGTCACTTGGAGTAGCACCTTCTGTTTAACTTTATGATGGGTTCGCAATAAAGCCTTTTGCCATTAGCACTAAAAGCCTCGTAAATTATACGTTTTATCTATCTTCTTTACGACTCAACGGGCACTTCGCTGAATATTTTTTGAAGCTCTTTAAATGTTTTGTATTTTGATGCTTGAATCTTGTTGTGGAGGTTTTTAATGTGGGTAAAGTGTGGAGTTGAAGTGATTCAGAATAGGAATTATACAAGGTGTAAATAAACTGACCCTTCATGAAGCCGTCAACCAAGCGCTCTGTCCAGCAAACTAATTATTGTTGCGAAACGATTTTTTTTGTGGGGGAAAAAAACACGTTTTACGTTAAAATTCAATGTAACGCACTAAAAACATTGTGCGTTGGATGCGTTGTAAACAAATCATGGAGGTAGTTAAAGAACAGTTATAAAATTAAAAACTAGTATATATGTATATATGGAACTTACACGACCAATATCTCAGTAACTAGAAGGTTCCCAGCTACGGTCCAGAACAAAAAAAAAAACGCAATAACGCGGAGAACAAGTGGCTTTCGGTTTCGTTAAGTGTTTATTTACACCCTTTATGAATGTAGGTAATAATTTTCGTACTTTGGACTTTTATTAAAAAACTGGTAAACACACTGTGACAAAATCAAAATCAAAAGTCATTTATTCAAACTAGGCTGATAATCAGCACTTTTTGAACGTCAAAATTACAAGAGACAGTCCCCCAAAACGCCCGCCCTTCGCAAAAACACACATAAACTGTATCAATGGATATAACGAAAAATATCGATAAATTCGTTATTTTTGTTACTAACTCACAGAAAAACACTCGCGCTTTATCTGTTTTTGTTTAGCACTTTTTATCTTATTTTCATAACATTCCATAACATCACGCCTATAATCCCCGAAGGAAGAGGCAGCGGTGTACCTAATCTAAAGGGGTGCTCCATTAAGTTCTTACCTTATTGGGCCTAGGCTAGTTGGTTTTTGTATTTTGTAAAAAAAAATGATTATGTAAAATATATTAAATTAAACATTTTATTAAAATTCATTTATTTTTGTAGTGAATAAATAAGTTTAAGTATGTTCTTTTAAACTCTGTTTTTAATATTGTTTGTTTTCAATAAAACGTTAATACTTCTATTATTCGGTATAACGACTAGGTACATTACAAATGGGAATGGGGAAGCGGCTTGACATTTACAAATGGATCTTCAACGTATAAATAGTTCGGAGGTTTCAATACCGCTTGATGTGCATGAGGATGGAGATTCGATTCCTTAGAAGTGACACTTTTTTTATTTTAAAGTATGTTTCTATTTTGTTTATATATAAGAAAAAGAAATTAAATTTATTATTGCTCTTATTCAACAAAATTTTAATCTTATTTTACTACAAAGATTTATATTATACTAGCCGCTGCCCACGACTTCGTTCGCGTGGATTTTTTTGTTTTTTTGGGTATAAGAAATAGATGTTGACCGATTCTCAAATCTACCCGATATGCACACAAAATTTCATACAAATCGGTTCTGCCGTCTCGGAGGAGTATGGTAACTAACATTGTGACACGAGAATTTTATATATAAGAAGATAAGATTTTACAATTTGTTGCTAACTGCAAACTGCCGGTATTCGTAAGACGCAGTTCGGTGAAGCGATCAATGGTTCGATTACGGGTGGGAACAATGAGTTCTTTTTGAAAGTACTCTTTAGTTAGATTATTCGAAACGAATTTAATGTTGTAGCAGTGTAACATTTTAAAACTTGAGGGGTCAGCACATACCGACGCTGTCTGTGCATGGCTGTACTATTAGGTTCATCTATCCCACATTTCGCCAGTTATGACTAAGTCATAGGGTGAGCTTAGTGCCATGAACCGAAAAGTCTGTAACTGCTACTGAGAAATTTCTAATGGAAAAACCAAACAACAGTTTGCCCGACCCGGGAATCGAACCTAGTACCTCAGTAGTCGCGATTGCGACCAATACCGCAATCTGTCAGTCATCTCATTTATATGGTTCAAAAACCGTTAGTGTAGCAGATAAGTAGATCACCAACACCTACAAAATAATAAATTCTAACTTTCTACAAGAAAAACATCAAAATGTAATCATAATCAACTTTGACTGTGCACCCGCTCTAATGCCCGAGCACCGACTTCAAGCAATTTGTTTGAAAAATGCAGACACCTAGGTAAAAGTAATATATCTCCTTGAGACTGTTCTAAGTTAGATATCAAGGGAATTAGCCATTTGTTCTAACGTCTGAAACTTTGGGATGACAGTCAAAAATAGTTCTGAAATTCTCCTCAGTTCGGTGCTCTTTGGCATTGATGCTATAAATATACTGTCACTTCTCACGGCTAAAGGTGATCAATAAGTTAGACTCATGTTTATACAATTTAACTCATGATTATTAATGTAATAATTAAGAGTGAAGATTTAAATAATGTGGAATTTATTAGACACTCACTTTAAAATCACTTCGAAAAAACCGGAACTTATTTTAGAGTTTCCAAATTATGCGAAATTTTTGAGGATGGTTGGTTGTTTGTTACTGTCACGCAAAAACTACTTAACAGATTTGAATCAAATTTGTCACACAGTGAGTTTATTACCTGAATTAAAGCACAGGATATAATTTGTCTTGTATTAGTAGTTGATACGATCTCTCGAATTGATTTCCCTTTGTTGTTAGCTTAAACGGTGCTATGCGACTACTGATCGTTAACTTTAAATTGTGTTTTTTATTCATTCGCTACGCATCTATGTCAGCATTAAATTGAAATAATTGCTATTGTACGGGTTTGCTCGTACACACGGGTGACTTATCAAGCTATACATTTCCAGTATAACATGTCCTTGCTATGTATAGATTTCCCGTACAATGACAGATACGAATAAACTGGTTTTGGATAGCTTAATGGGTCGTCCGTACACTGCCATAGTAATGAAAACGTAAGTACTGCATTATCTCAGGTTGTTAAATAAAAGTTCCAGTACATCCTTGATTCTTAAATTAATGGTCACCCATTCTAGTGTTCTTTCACGTCTAACAAAAAGGGAAAAAAAAAAACATATGATAATTCCAGAGATAATTTAATTGCAACGCGCCAAGAGCTGAGTTCAAGTAATTTGTAAGAAAAATGCAGGCGTCCAGGTGAAAGTAATGTATCTTTGTGAGAAATTGTTCCACTTGCTACTTCCTAGATCACCGAGGGATTTAACGATGTTACGTACAGGAAAAGGTTTTTATTTCTTAAACTAATATTTTCATTATCATTAACACTTGCAACGGGATACTGCCCATGTTTATTATTTGTTTTGAGTTCCCGATATTTCGGCGCTGTTGGAAACGCCATGATCACGGATAAACTGAAGTTATTGCGGGTGGGTGTTTATACGCAGACAAATCGGTCTACCTTCTTTCTTGTTCGTTTTTTGCGCTCCGTACCACTACCACTGTCACTCTCAAACTCTCAACTCGATTCTGTTCCCGATACACGAAATTCACTGTGTCCATTCGCGAACTTTTTACGGCATTTTTTCGGGTTCTTCGGGTCCCGTTACAATGTTATTGATGGTGTTAGTGACCATGTCAGTTTAAAAACTTATAATATTTTCATGTTCATGCTGTGTTCAAGTCGCCCATTTTTCGTAAGTATCATTATCAGCTGACTGATAGATAGCCTCTCCAATACCCAATACTGCTGCTCAGTTGATAATACTGGTCACCCAATACTGCTGGTCAATACAATCCCAATATTATACATTAGGGTACCTAAGAGGAGCTCGTGGCTAAATAATAACAGCCGCCCGGGTCGATCTTTAAGGTTAAGCCGTGCTTGCCGAGGTTGGTCCGTGGATGGGTGACCATAATTACATACCAAGTTTCCTCCGTGCCTCGGAAAGCACGTTAAGCCTTTAAAGATCTACAAATGACAGTCGTTACGAGTAGTCAGAAGCCAAAAAGACTGACATCCAGTCTTACCAAGGGGTATCGTATTACCCAGTTACTGGATTGTGGAGGTCAGATAGGAAGTCGCTTCATGTAAAGTACTGGTACTCAGCTGCATTCGGTTAGACTGGAAGCCGACCCACAAGATAGTTTGGGAAAAGGCTAGGCAGATGATGGTACCTAAAATGATGTACCTTAATGTGCAAGATGTTGTATTGCATCCTCGTCAAAATTCAGAAGGTTGTCACAAAAGGCATAAATAATTTTAGTTACGGTACAGGTAGTTAATTATTAATAAACGCTGCTTTTTTTTGTTGTTTACATGTGTCAGTATTTCAGAATAACCCGCTTAACTTGTTTTAGGGAATATGAAATTATCGAAAAAGCTTTTGAGACAGTTTGTATGTGTGAAAGCGCGGTTATAAGCAAGATGATGAGATTTAGCGATTTCCGTAAAGAAGAAAAAAAAATACCATCCCTTTTTATTATTGATTCTGGTCGAGAATCTTTACCATTATTTACCTCCTTGAATTCGACGAGGATGCAAAACAACAGCCGCTTTAAGTTTTTAAGGTTTCCATTATTTATAGCAAAATAAAATTAAATCAACTATTTATATCATTAACCTAAACAAAAGGGCCTACATAAAAAAAATCTACATAAACATCACAACTAACTGGTGAATAATAATATTATGGCCATAATTCTCGTTTATTATTTTTTATATTTTATTTTTCTCATTTGTTTTAAAGCTTCCTTTAATGTAGTATAATAGTTGCGGGGCATGTTATCACGTTTCAAGTTTTTAGTGGGAATTTATCTTTAATTTTGTAGGTAAATTTTACTTTTTCCGCGTCAATTCGGTTTTGTGACTAGTTTGTCAACTCGTCCTACATAAAGGGCCGTACCCATTTGGGACGACTTTCAGAAAATCAAATTAAATATTATTTTCACTGTGCAACTCGTCCCACGTTACTATCAAAATGAGAAAAAGTATAATCAGTTATAGCAAAAGTATTAAGTATATAATACAAACTCGTTTTAACATCAATAAATTCTATGAAATACTCCCTCTTCAAGTAAGTCAAGGCATGGTGTGCAAAGATAAGTATGTGGTTTTATCGCTTTATTGACATTGAAATATTTTTCTTTTGTATCTTTTTTCTTTTCATAGGTTTGGCCTGTCATATTTTACTTCAAAAGTAACCGCCGTAACCATTGACTGATAAAAACCGGGGAAACATCACTGTTCAAAACAAAAGTTTTTTTTATATATTTATACTTTTCCCTTTCGGCTACATCCGCAAATGGTATTTTGCTGGCACAAAAATACCGAGTCTCGTTTCGTAACGTATTGAAAATGCGTGTTTTTATTCCCGTTTTGGAACCTTTTTGTTTGGAAAGTACCGTCTTTAACCAATTGGAGGTCCTGGGCACTATTCGAGCGAAGCGAGCTCAAATATTTGTGCACCCGATTTTTTCTGATGGTATCCAATAACACTTGAACCGACTACACTTACCTTTTTATTTAAAAAATAATAACATTGAAAATAAAAGTCAGAAATTGTAACAGAACAGTCACCTTAAATGCATGCAAGTAGGGCCTACCCAGATTTTGTGAGCAGAAACTTTTAGAACAAAATATGTTAAGTCATGCAGCGCCATCTATCGACTTTCGATATATCTACAATGGACGTTCAATCACCTTTGTTGGAGCTACGGTAGAGGGTCAAGCACCGCCACCTATCGAAGTTTGATGGATCTACGATCGATACACTAGAAAACGCGACGTCTGTTGGTTTACGCGAGGAAATGGCCACCCAGCTTGCGGCTCGCGATATTTATCCCCGCGCCCGCCACCATTAAGGTGGATACAGACTTTACGAGGCATGCGCCACGAACGGCGTACAACGCCCCGGCCATATGTTGGCTCGCCCTCGCACATGCCTCGCCACGAATACAAAGGTACACACCTTGCGAGGCATTCACTGTGCGATGTTCGCGGCGCATGCCTCGCAATGTCTGTATACGGCTTTAGAGTGTGATGGTGGACATAAAGCGTGATGGTGCATACGTATTAACTACCAATAAGAATCCGCTGGTTCTTGGTAGAGAAAATCAAAAGTGTAATTCAGTCAATCAAAAATCATAAACAATAGGTCTCAAAAACATAGACAAAAGAGATAAAATATATGAAAGCCTAGTGCAGACTTGCACAATACGAAAAAAATATTTTCAAACTCAAATTGTAAAACCGTGAAAATATTTCTAATGTAAATTCTCACGAGCATTATTGAAGAAGTGCCTGCCAGCCCTTCATGACAGCATGATTAATATGTGTTATGTATGTTGTATTTAATACTGGTTTACGTTGAGTTATTAGCAGAGGTCGGAATTTGGTAGAGTTATTTTTGTACTTACACTGATTTCAAACAGCGAAAGAATAAAGTGAATATGCCTCAAATCACGAGATTCATTTTAAAGAGCAGAAAAATCCCATGCTTTATTAAATAAAAAAATAATAAACTTTTACACAATTTAAACCATCCGAAATCGGATGTCCGAAGTTGCAAAATTCCAACGCGCATACTCACGATGTTGCCACATTTCAGTTCGCACAACATAGCGAAGATCGATATTAATATCAACATTTCGATGCAAGTACTTAAATAACTCTAGCTAATTCAGACCTCTGGTTATTAGACTACAAGCCGAGTGCTCTATGGAATTTTCCAATGTCAAAAATGTTGAACTTCCATCAGTTAGCATATCATCATCTGCCTAACCTTTTCCTAACTGTGTTGGGGTCGGCTTCCAGTGTAACTGGATGCAATGGAATACCAGTATTTTACATGTAGCGACCGCCTATCTGACTTCCACAACACTATTGGTACTGGATAATACTAAAACCTTGGTATGGCTTGTTGTCAGACTTTCGGACCAATGAAACCAAACCAAACCAAAGATCTACAAAAGACCAACGGCTTCACGTGCTTTCCGAGGCACGGTGGAAGCTCGAAATGTAATGGGTGGTCACCCATCCACAGACTCACCTAGGCTAGCACGGCTTAACCTGAAGGTCGACAAAGTGGCTGTTATTATTTAGCCACGAGCTCCTTACTATCTTGCACTCGCCTGAACTCAGTGTCTCGGCAAGAATATAAAGGCAGAAACATAAAACTTAAAAACACGTAACGCTTTGAAATTGATTGAATGTTGTCTGGGTATTTTTTCCGTAGGGATGTAGAACGAAACCTGCTAATGCGAACCAATATTTCTCCGAATCAAAGGGAGAATTTCCATCTAATCTATATGGATTTTCTTTTTATCTTCTTAACATAAGTGCAGTGGAATCAAATTTGCATAATAACAGGAAATATCCATCAGCGTTCAAACATAAAGCAAAACATTAGAAGCATCCGTTCATTTCGCATTAGAGTGAAGTTTAGGGTTGACACGTAAATACAGCGACACATCAAGTTATTCATTGCATGTATAACATAGCCGTACTTGTTGAGATTTCACGTACAATGAGAGATCAGCATAGACTGGTTTTGTATAGCTTGATTGATCGTCGTGTATACAATATTAAAATAACATAAACTAATATTTGTGACACGTTTTTATTTAAAGTCAGTTTTCAATCATGTCAGAGAGCCCTGCTTTAGTTATTGCTCCCCATTTATTGCAATGTCTTAAAATCAAATGTCTTATTTTTTTTTCAAATCTTTAGCCTATGCTGCCATAGGTTTTAGCTTTAGAGACTCTGGAAGCTAATGGAGCTTCCAGAGTGCCTGATGCCATGCCAGAACCTATTAAAATAGGCATTCAGGCAAGTAAGTTTATTATTCGATCTTCAGATATTATTCAAGTTTCTATAAAAGAGAACCTAACAGGGATCAAATCACAAAATTAGTCAACAACCAGAAATGCGTTAGGTTAACTGATCCATTAGGTCCCTGTGGGGGATCAGTTGACAGCCTCTAAATCTTTGCTGGGTTTTTGTTTTTTACCATTTCATAAATTGAATGTTAGACAGCCCTACTCTCAAGGCTTCGCTCTGTAAGAGATACATTCAGCAGATTGCATCTCTTTGTGTATTTGTATGCATAAAAATTGTTCCTACCTTCACCCAAATTCCGGTAAAAATTGTAGATGCATCCCAAATCAAGTTTGCTCTGTGAAATATTTGTTGACTTTGAAACAACGAATTGCTGGAAGCATTGTTTTGAATTCGTTTTGCGAAACGTGTCGCGAATATGTTAGGTTGGATGAAGTTTAAAAGTAAAACAGATGCCTGGAAAAATGTTACATCGAAGTAGAAAATAACAGTAGGAAACTCTTCACGCTCTCATTTTTAAGACACATCTCATCTCTGTCTGCAGTGGTAGCTCTGTACCACTGCAGACAGAGATGAAGCTTGTGTCTTAGAAATAGGAACATTAAGTCTAATTTTATGCTAACTCTAACTAATCTAATTTCATGAAAACGGTACTTTAATAAAGAACAAACAAACAAGATTTACAATGCGAAATCTCTAAGGAACATTTTTAATTCAAAAGAAAATCCCTGTTTACAAAGCTTAATTTAAATATTATCTCCCCTTTGCAAGGTAAGAGATTACTAGTTTGTGCAAAGCTTTACAGGTTGGTGAACCACAATGCATAGGACAGGTAATTAAGGTGATGAAGAAACTCGGCTTGCCTCAAGGTAGACTCCAAACTTTACAACGTGCCAAGCGGCGCGGTAAGATAACGTGCGGACAGACGCCATCTTGGATTACGGATTTTTGAAAAGAGAATTTTGGCTGTTTTGTCGGAGTTTGGTTGGGTGCCAGCTACTTTAAATTGATGACGTTGAATACAACTGGCAAGCGAAGGTACAACAAGTTTTAAAAAGCTTGTTGTGTTTTGTTTTTCAGTATGTTAAAGAAAAAAAATGGGTTGCTTTGTTACATTAGAATAGGCTTAGAAATTGACCTATTTACTTACAACCAGCCGTGGTTCTAATTTGCAAATATACGATTTAAGATAAGACAAAAAACGTTGTTTTATTTTGAACTAGCTGTGCCCATGGCTTCTCTTACGTGAGCGCGGTATTATGAGAGAGCATTACATCGGAACGTGAAATGTAGTAATCCTAACATCGTCTTCAATATAAACTGACTCACCTACTGTGAATTTAAACTAAAATCTGTATTAAAGGAACTCGTAGTCAATTTCTGTAGAAAATCAATTTAGATTGCCATCGGCACGCTGTTATGAAAATTATAAAAGCAAATATATGCAAATCATGATCTATCATAGGTCCCGACGGGTATCCTTAAAATAAAATAAAAACTTTCAACACAGAGCTTCATCAACCAATGGAAAACAAAGGTTTATTGAAAAATACACTTCACGAAGCCGTCAACCAAAGCATTACAGAATGCTTTGGTTGACGGCTTCGTGAAGCCAAAAAATCCGTAAAAAAAAAGGTATGGTCCAGAACAAAAATGATCGCATCATTAAGCGTCTTATTACACCCATTATAAGTATTTACAATTTGAGATTAATAGGTTACGTTCCAAATAGTGTTTATTATTTTATTCGCCGTTGATAGATGGCGACTATAGCCTTCCATTATAGTATGAGTGCGACGATAGCGTATTCGCGCGATCGATTGCTATAAAACTTCAACACGGGGTCAAGATTAATTTATATTAAAAACATGCTGCTGCCCAACACTTTGTTCGTGTGGAAATTTCAATGTATTTTTCAGGGGTATATTAAACATTAAACCTTTCCGTTGAATCAACCTGTCTATTGATGAAACTACATCCGTTGCGTAGTTTAAAAGATCTAAGCGTACAGACGGCGAAAAGCGACTTTGTTGTATACTATGTAGAGATTAACTTTAAACTACTGTAAAATGTATTTGTGCATAAAGAGTAAAAACCTGTTGCTTTACATTTGGATGCAATCCAGAGCTCTACAAAATTTTCGATGTTTTTCAAATAAAATGATTAATTTCATTTTCACATCTGAGAGTATTCCCACAACTATTATTTTTTTAAATTTTTCTTTTTGCACCAATCGCATTTATAAATTCATTGTGTAAATTAACTTCACCATTTTTAAGTCATAATTTCATTTAAATTTTATTTCGTTTATAGTATTGATATGGGTAACAAGCATTTCTGTTTTATATATTATTATATTTTAGTGGCAATGCCGCCAGTCTTCTGGGCACGTTTCCGGATGACAGCGATGTGGAGGAGTATTTTGACGCCTTAACGTCCTGTTGTTTTTAATTTAGTTTATATTTAGTTAGTTTATGTAAATACTATTATTTTTATTTTATTTTAATTAATGTAATCTCAAAAAAAGTTATTTTCAATTTAGGTATTGATTATACTTACTGCTTTTGTTCGACTGCCTCGTCGATCAAGTGGTCGATAGAGCTACTGTTGAGGATGAGGTGCTGGGATCAATTCCCAGGACAAAGTGTTGTTAGGTTTTCCATTAGGATTCTTTCAGTGGCAGCCCATTAGTGTACCCAGTCGATGGCAATAGGTTCGCTCTTAACTAATCTATACTAATATTATATAGCTGAAGAGTTTTTTTGTTTGTTTGCTTGAACGCAATAATCTCAGGAACTACTGGTACTACTGGTCCGATTAGAAAAAATCTTTTTCATTGTTAGATAGCCCATTTATCATGGAACGCTATAGGCTATATTTCATCACGCTACGACCAATAGGAGCGGAGCAGCAATGAAAAATGTTGCGAAAACGGGGAAAATGTGACGCAGGCGAAGTTGCACGGGACAGCTAGTTACCTACTCATATATATGAGTCTTAAAAATCTGTGTGTGCGGGTTCCTTTGGAGAAAAATAGATGCAATCTTATGTCAAGTAATCTATTTATTGTTTTGTAACATTTCGCAAATAGCTACTAACGTTCCTAAAGCTCATTTTTGACAACTAATTAAAAGTATTTGCAAAGAAAGATATAGCCGTATTTTTTTAATAATCTTCGGAAGTCGTTTTGTACCTATCTTATCATCATTCAGTCTGTCTTCTAATCTGCTAAACTAAGGTTAATTGTTTTACTTTACGATTCCTTCCTTTTACTGTCGGTAAGATAATGGAACTGGTCACTTTCGTGTCCTCTACTAAACTTTATGAAAAGGGTCACATAGTGAAAGTTACTAGCGTATTCGTAGTTAGCCGACTCCATTATGATGTGTTAGGGGACGAATGGAACATCGTCTTTCTTTCTAAGAAGAAAGAAAGACGATATGAAAGACCTTATCGTGTGGTTAATCTTACCTGGTGCCAAAATTTTTATGCCACCCATGGGCCTCTGACTTAGCTCAATGGAAAAAAACCATGTCAAATGTCTGGAGTTCTGCGAAATAAGTGTAAAATGGGTGGACTCCTTGAAATGAGTTTTGCAGGACCTGATTTCCAACAATTTTGACTCTGATTTCTTGGGGATCAAAGTGGGTGCCTGTTCCTGGGTCAAATATGCATGAGACTAGAACAATGCTGGGAAAATGGGGCTCCAATATACTTTACTATACACATTTATATATTTATTTAAAGAAAAAAAGTTGCCTCACACTAGGAATTTCTCCTGTATCGTGGGTACGTTTACAAACATTTAGACCGACACACACAAACAGGCAGTCGATCGCTCAACCACTGCGCCAACCAAAACCGACACCAACAACCGATATATCTGCCTGTTCTTAATTATAGCTGTACTTCTGTAATCCTGGAAGGGTCATACAGCGGCGTAAACGTAGCATAACCACATGTCAACAGTTTAATCCAGGCAAGCCTATTGCCATTAACGGGGCAGAAATCCAGACTCCAAGGCTGGACTGATACAAAAACCGCTTTTAAAAAAAAATCTTCGTCCAACATAGGAATTGAACACAGTACCTCATGCTGAGCAGCAACGTTTGTCTCCAAACGTTCATTAAACCGAAAAATATACCTGAAGGTGGTTAAGTAACACTCACAAAATGGCGACGGAAGCGCATCGGAATGTTACCAACAGAGATAATGGTGACAGATGGCTTCTGTAATGATTTACATTACGAGAAATGAGCCTGATGTTCAGTACTGAAACTTTTGAAGTTAGAGCTTTAAGTTGTTTTATCTATACTTCTAATATTATAAAGCTGAAGAGTTTGTTTGTTTGCTTGAACGCGCTAATCTAAGGAACTACTGGTCCGATTTGAATAATTCTTTCAGTGTTAGATAGCCCATTTATCGAGGAAGGCTAAAGGCTTTATTAGGCATAGCGTCACGCTACGACCAAATGGAGTGAAGCATCAATGAAAAATGTGACGCAGACGAAATTGCGTGAGTCAGCTAGTTATAATAGATAAATTGCGAGTCGGTACAAGTAGGGAAATAAATTGTTTATCAAACTGACTATCAATATAAATTACCGGCTTATTCAAATCACAATAGGGATGATGACTGGGTAAAGAAAACGAAATTCTATTTTGTCCGTCAATCAGGTAATACAAAAATATTAGATACGTATTTTTTGTTTTATCAAGTTAACAAAAAAATACTTAGTTAAAACGCATTAAAGTTGGAGAGTGGGGGCTCACTACGTCACAACTAGGTATAAAATGTACTGAGCCGTGACGTCATGCGCCATTTCAACTCAAAATATCTCCTTAATTTTACGATTACGAGAAAAAAGAAAAAATACGTGTCAAATACTTTTTAATAATCTACCCGATAGACAAATTTCAAAAAAAATGAGTCACCATCCCTATTGTCATTCTTTGATCATCATCATCTTTCTCCTGCCCATAATCCAATTTATTTAAGGTCACATGTCGCAGCATGTCTTCTTCTTCCATACTTATTCATAGCAGTCACCTTCTTACTTTCTTCTTAATTTCATTGATAATACCTTGATAGTAGTATAAAATGGTAACAACATTGCAAATTATTGTTAACCGACTTCTAAAAGGAGGAGGTTATCAATTCGACGGTATGTTTTTTTTTTTGTGTGCCAATTTCATGATCTGCCTAGCCTTTTCCCAAACCATCTTGGGGTCGGCTTCCAGTCTAACCGGGTGCAGCTGAGTACCAGTATTTTACATGAAGCGACTGCCTATCTGACCTCCACAACCCAGTAACTGGGTAATACGATACCCTTTGGTAAGACTGGATGTCAGACTTTTTGGCTTCTGACTACTCGTAACGACTGTCAAAGATCTAGAAATGACACCCGGGACCAACGGCTTAACGTGCTTTCCGAGGCACGGAGGAAACTCGGTATGTAATTATGGTCACCCATCCACGGACCAACCTCGGCAAGTGATAAATAATAATTTTGTGTGCCAATTTGATAAACAATTTTATTTGTGACACGTTTGATTTTGAATTTCAGATTCTTTTTCAATTTTGAATTTTAGAAGCTCGTGGCCAAATAATAACAGCTGCTCGGGTCGATATTCAAGGTTTAGCCGTGCTTGCCGAGGTCGGTCCGTGGATGGGTGACCATAATTACATACCGAGTTTCCTCCGTGCTTTGGAAAGCACCTTAAGCCGTTGGTGCCGGCTGTACTTTGTAGATAGATCTTTGACAGACTTTAAAAGTTGTCAAAAGTCCGACATCCAGTCTTACCAAGGCGTTTCCTATTACCCACTTACTGGGTTGTGGAGGTCAGATAGGCAGTCGCTTCATGTAAAAAAGATACTCAGCTGCATTCGGTTAGACTGGAAGCCGACCCCAACAAAGTTTGGGAAACGGCTAGGCAGATGATTGTGGTAATGTTGACATCTGTGGTAGACAGTTTCGTTTCACGGTATTTAACTGCCTAGGTACTGTAGAACTGGGTACAGTCACACTGATACTGTTAGTCTGCGTCATCCCACTGCTGGGCAAAGGGCTCTCCCCATGAGTTCCAACTTTTTCCAGGGACAGTGTGGACCACTGATCGCTGGTCTTGTCTAGCTCTTCCCGCCTACAGTCAAACACATTATAAGTTATTTAACACTTTTTTCTCTACATTTTAAACAGGACAGTTTCGTTCAGCGACGTCAACGTTAAATGTACTCACTTATGTCTATCTGTACTAAACTAGAATTTATAATGACAGTCATAAAATATTTCACAGCTCTGTAACACGAAAAATGAAGACATTAAGAAAAGTTATGGACATAAACTTGACATTTATTTTCACATTAGAAATGTAAAACGTTTTCACCCAACATTAACGCATTTTTGTGAACTAAATTAAAATAAATACCACAATAATGTAACTCAATTCATCAATTTTCAGGCAGACATTGAAATATCTATTTTTCACATTTCATTTCAGCTAAAACATGCTATTAATACATCTCCTGAATTCAAATATCTATGACAAATGTTCCCGGGAAAGATTGACGCGCAAAAAACTTGGCAAAATACGTGCATTGCACATCAACACTATTCATCACAGTCTGAATTTTACGTAATTATTATTCACGTAAACACATAAATTTTATTCTGATTTTTTGTTTTGTCCACTGTCTAAATATTGCAAAGTGAATTAAGTAGGAGATTTAAAAATTGAGGTTGTATTGAACACACAATTAATTGTAGTGACACTTGTAATTTATAACTGGTTGGAAAGACAAAACAATGAATATTTTCTTAGACAACGATTAAGAAGGAAAAACAGGTTATTTTTCAGCCAAAAAGAACTACTCGCTGCTAATATTTTTTTTAAATACATTCAGTAACTTTTTTAAGAAAAACTAACTTTTTGAAGAGTAAAAATATTGCGAAAGAATTAAAGCGTACCCGATTGGTCAATTTTATGTGATACAGGAATGGTCTTGACATTGCGATTTTTTTTTAAGTAAAGCTGGAATCAACATTTCTGTTACAGACTAGAAATACAGAAGTAAATACAAAATTTTGTTATCAACTATAATTATATAGTTGATAACAATGTTGTTTTCTTAATTTGGGCAAAGCAAAGAAGAGAAGCAGCCAGACGAGTGACTGTTTCTGTTATGCTGTGTCATCCCACTGGTTGGCAAACGCCTCCCCCCATGACTTCCAATCCTTCGAACCGGGGCCAATGTGCATCTGTGGTCGATGTTTTAACCCAGATCGTCCCGTCATCTCCTGCGAGGTCAACCACGTCGCCTACTGGCTGTATCAGAGCTCCACATAGTGGTTATTTTGGCCCACAGCTCGTCGGATCACCCAACTAAAACATGTCCAGAAAGCATGGCGAAAAAGAAAAGAGGCATAGTTATATTCTACTACTGAATGGAAGAAGTCTTACAGCTAATAGGCAAAAAACCGACTAACTGAAGTTTTCACTAAAATGCGTTAATGATTATTATGAGTCTGTGCTGTCCCATTGCAGGCTGCACGGCTTCATAAACGTTCCTTGTCACATTTTATCAATTTTAGGCCAATCTTTTAAGAAAGAGTCCAGCTGTGTGTTCCAGCTCATAAATTAATTAACGTTAATTTCCCTTTCGATATATCTTACGAAATCTACACATATTATATACACATATTCACCAAACCCGTGTTACTATCGCACGGTATAATAAAATTTAACTTTCTGTTCTGCGATCAATCTTGTCACATGTGATTAGGACAGAGAGATGAATCGCCGCGGTCAGCGAAGCTCGCAGATAAAGGTGTCATGGACCACTTACATCTCGAGGTATACTCGTATTTGTTAATCTTAGTATTGTTCTGGATGATTTTCTAGATGGTCTAATATGATTTTCTGTGGATCATCGTCATAATCTGCCTAGCTTTTCTCATTCATGTTGGCTTCCATCTTTACCGGCTGCAGCTGAATACAAGTAGTTTAGATAAAGCCTCTGTGACTTTCACAGTCTAGTTACTGGGTTAATAATACGATACCCTAAAGCAGGGATGGCGAACCAATGGCACACGTGCAATTGGTAGCACACGACACAATATTTTGGACACGCCATTAATATTAACCATATTTTCATCTACCTATGGCCTGTGCTCAATATTTTCAGAGATGATTAACATCATAGATTCACTTAGCTACCATAATAAATAAATAATAATAAAAAATATAAAAGCCTTTTATTTCTTACAAAATAATCTTATTGTTAGTAACATAAAGTGAATTTAATTTTTAGTGTTAATATCTATATTTGTTTATTATTAGTTTTTATTATAACATTTTTATTACACACAATTTTTATTATTCCGCAAGAACCCCTCTGCAGGTAAAGGCCTCCTCCAAAGTGTTCCAGTCTTCTCTGGATTTTGCTACTTGCATCCAGTTTGGTCCCGCTGTGTGTTTTATTTCGTCCTCTCATCTATTGTGGGGTCTCCCTTTTTTTTTGAAGTGGATGGAGAAAACGGCGAAATAAAGAGCGTTTTGGAAATATATTTCTATAATACAATTAACTCCACACTTCCAGTCGCCTTAGCGTTACAAAACATTCACAACGACGAACAATAAATTGAATAACGTGGACAATATACATGAAGGCGATACCGAGTCTATTAGCGGGATCTAGGCCTCCAAGCAAGTCTAGATTTCGTCAAGAGATTTAGCGTGCAGTGGCCAGGAAGTAAAAACGAGTACTGGCTCGCAATGACTACGCTAATTACTTTATAGCAAGTCATATGCTCCGATGGAGCCCGAGCCTAGCCGAACGCACCCGAGGGAGCGTTCGGAAAGGTAGTGACCAGTTACATTACAATGTATGCTTATATTTTGTACAGTGTAGATATTTATTAGCATTGTTAAATTTGTAAATAGATATTATGTGTATTATAAATATGGCGTTTAAATAAATGTGTAGATGTATTTCTGTTAATAAATGTTAGTTTTAATCCAAAGACAACGATCGTGTTTGATGTCTATGATTTGACATTTGTTCATCTAATTGACAGTTCTGTGTAACGGGAAAATAACGTGTACCTAATTATGTTGTGGAGTGTTTACAATTTTGATTTTAAATTTCTTTAAAAAACAATACCGTTTAAATGCCGGTGTAGCGATGACCGCTACACTACTCCCCCCCTGAGACCGTGGCTACTTAGCTACGGGCGATAGTAGTCCGGGAAGCGAACAGTGCGGCCGGAGCGTGTTTTTTTTTTTTCGATGATGGGTAGCGGCGGCATCGAAGCTGCGTTTGCGACCGTTGTTGCGCGGGTTGCGCCGGAGGGTCCGTACCTGTAGTCTGCGTTATTGAGGTAAGCGGGCTTCAAACGATCTATGGTTACTGTGATTTCCTTTCCGTTTATCTCAATACGGTACGTTTTGTCGCCTCTTCCCAGGACTCTGAAGGGCCCGGTGTACGGCGGGTCTAGCGGCCGGCGTCATGTCGCAAAAATACATGAGACGAAGTTGACAAACTTTCGGGCACGTAGAACGGTTTGTCGCCGTGTCGACTTGCTGGTTCCGGAGACAGCTTCGCCATATGATGCCGGAGTCTTGACGCGAAGTCGGTGTAGTCGACTGTGCTGGTGAGTGTGGGGGCGATGAACTCGCCTGGGAGTCTTAGGGACTCGCCGTAGACGAGCTCTGCTGCTGATGCTTTGATGTCTTCCTTCCAGGCGCTGCGGATGCCGAGCAGCACCAGGGGTAGTGCCTCGGACCAGTTGGTGTCGGTATGGCACCGGATAGCCGCCTTCAGCTGGCGGTGTAGGCGTTCGACCATGCCATTGCAGGCTGGGTGGTACGCCGTGGTTGGCCGGTGCTGACTACCGAGGGTAGCTGCGATACTGTGGAACAGCTTGCTCTCAAACTGTTTGCCCCTGTCGGTAGTGATGCGATGGGGGCAGCCGAAACGGGACACCCAGCCAGTGATGAAGGTGCGGGCGCATGTCTCTGCTGTGATGTCCGCGATGGGGTACGCCTCGGGCCAACGGGTGAAGCGGTCGATAACTGTGAGTATGTACCTGTAATTTGACGAGATTGTCAGTGGCCCTACAATGTCCATATGGACATGGGAAAAGCGTTGGGAAGGGACAGGGAATGTGGAGATGGGACTGGTTGTGTGCCGCGAGATCTTGTTCTTCTGGCACTCTACGCACTCTCTGGTCCAGGCCCTGCAGTCCTTCTTCAGGCCAGGCCAAACGAAGCGTGTGGAAATTAGCTTGACTGTGGCCTGTCTGCCGGGGTGGCTCAGCTGGTGAAGTTTTTGAAACACCTGTCGCCTGAAGGATTCTGTAACATAAGGTCGTGTGTTACCAGTGGAGACATCACAATAGAGATCAGCGCCTGTGTCCGATAAGTGCACTTTACGCAACTTAAGTGACGTGCTGTTGTTGTTTAAGAGCCCCTGCAGCTCGTGGTCTTGACTCTGGGAGTGTGCGAGGGCTGCGTAGTCACACGTCGGTACTGCCACTGACTCCACACGCGACAGCGCGTCTGCTACGATGTTGTCCCTGCCTGCGACAAACCGGATATCTGTGGTGAACTGAGCTATGTAATCCAGGTACCGGTATTGCCTCGGTGAACAATTGTCACGGTTGTGTGCATACGCATATGACAGGGGTTTGTGATCCGTGTAAATGGTGAAGTGTCTTCCCTCTACCATGTGTCGGAAGTACCTCACTGCGTCGTAGATGGCTAAGAGCTCCCTATCATACGGGCTGTACTTCTTCTACTTCTTCTGTGACGCTGAAAACCGCCTGGAGAAAAATGCTAGCGGGTTCCATGTATCACCTGCCTTCTGCTGCAATACTGCGCCCATGGAAGTGTCTGAAGCGTCTGTGAATATCGCTAGCTCGGCGTTGGGCTCTGGGTGAGCAAGCAGAGCTGCCCTAGACAAGCTACCCTTACAAGCGTTAAAAGCGTCTAGCATTTCTTCCGATAGTGTAATAGCCTGTGTTCCTTTTGTTTTAGGCCCTGTAAGAACAGCGTTAAGTGGCGATTGTAAGCGAGCGGCATCCGGGACAAAACGGCGGTAAAAATTAAACATACCCAGGAAGCGACGCATCTCCTTGACGGTCTTGGGCGCAGGGAAGTCCTGGATTGCTTGCACTTTCTCCGGCAGTGGGCAAACACCTTCTTCAGATACTTCGTGTCCTAGGAAAGTGATGGTGGCACGACCAAACTCACACTTGGCTGAGTTGATTACAACTCCGTATTGCGATAATCGCTTCAGGAGCTGATGTAGGTGTTCGGTGTGCTGGGCTGCTGTCTCTGAGAACAGAAGAATGTCATCTAAATAACAGTAGCAAAACGGTAGTCCGCGTAGCACCTCATCCATAAACCGCTGGAACGTTTGCGCGGCGTTCCTGAGGCCAAAGGTCATGAATGGGAATTCGAATAGCCCGAATGGTGTGGTGATCGCAGTCTTATGAATGTCAGCTGACTGGACTGGTATTTGATTGTACGCCTTTACGAGGTCAATTTTACTGTATATTTTACTGCCAGCCAGCTGGTGCGAGAAGTCCTGTATATGTGGAATGGGGTACCTATCCGGGACTGTGCGGGCATTGAGTGCCCTGTAGTCACCGCACGGCCGCCAGCTGTTGTCCTTCTTAGGAGCGAGGTGAAGAGGGGACGACCACGAACTCTCTGACGGCCGTGCCGTACCGTTAGCCAGCATGGCCTCAAATTCCTTCTGCGCCACTTTAAGCTTGTCTGGGGCAAGGCGGCGAGGGCGTCCGGTGATGGGCGGACCTGGTGTGGTGCGGATGTGGTGTACGGTACTGTGACTGACCTGTCGTTCTGTTCCCGCAGGCCGCGTGATTTCCGGGTACTGGCGAAGTATGTTGTGGTATTCCGTGTTGCCTCCTACGGACTTCACTGAGGCGATCACTGCTGCAGAATCGGCCGCGGACGACGCTGGCGAAGTCAGCTGTGTCAGCCCATCGATTAGCCGGTAACTTTTGAGGTCTACTAGGATGTTGTAGTGTGCCAAAAAGTCGGCGCCTATGATTGCCTTGGTGACGTCTGCTACTACGAATTTCCACGTGTACACGCGGCGAAGCCCTAAATTCAAGTGGAGCTCCACCCAACCGTACGTGTCGATGGCAGTTCCGTTTGCCGCGTATAATTGGTACGCCGTCTTGCTGCGCCGCTGTCGTAAGGCTGCACGTGGGTACACGCACAGATCGGACCCGGTGTCCACTAAAAACGTGGTTTTGGAGTCCCGATCTGTCACGAATAGGCGGCGTGGTTTGTTAGGGCAGCCATTTGCCGCTATTTCCGGCTGCCGACGGCGTTTCCCGCGTACGTACATGGCGACCTGCACCGCGTGGCCCTGTCACCAAAACAGTTGTGGTACCAGCAGTGAGCATCGTTCCACGTGCTGCTGGAGCGTGAGCGACTGCGGCGCCTGCTTGGGGTCGGCTCTCTGCCACCACGCCGGTACCTTTCCGTGGAGCGCGGGCGATGGTGTACCTGATCTTGCCTCTGTAGCGCCGCTACCTGCAGACTCAACTCTCGCATGCACTGTTTCAGCTCCTCGATGTCGCTGCTGGTGCTCGTGCTCGCCACGGCGGGAGGTGTCGTGAGCGCAGGGGCGGGCGCCGGCGCGATCTCATGCACGCGGTCGGCTAAATCTGCGACAGAATTAAGCGGGAGATCAGGTTGGGAAGCAATTACCGTCTGTATGTTCGTCGGCAACCTGCTCGCCCACAACGTGGCCAGAAATGTGTCTGGAACATGTGGTCTAGCCAAAGTCTGCAGGTGCCGCAAGAACTGTGGATGGCTTCCGGTCGCCTAGTTCCTCTTGAGTGAGGATCTGCTGAACCCTTTTCTCGCGTGAGTCGGATAGCCGACGTATGAGCTCACTCTTCAGCTTGGCGTATTTGTCTTGTGCAGGTGGGTTCTCGATTATATCTCGAGCCTCTACCATGTAGCGATGGTCCAGTTGTCCCATGACCGTGTAATATTTTGTGGTGTCGGCGGTAATGCCGGCTATTGCGAACTGACCTTCTACTTGGGCAAACCAAAGTGTCGGCTCCTCTGGCCAGAATGGCGGCAACTTAACGCCGACTCTGCACACGTCCTGCTTGTCCTGCTCTGCTCCGGTAGGCATCTTGACTCCACGTGGCTTCTGTGCTCTTTGTCGGGGTCACCAATGAAGTGGATGGAGAAAACGGCGAAATAAAGAGCGTTTTGGAAATATATTTCTATAATACAATTAACTCCACACTTCCAGTCGCCTTAGCGTTACAAAACATTCACAACGACGAACAATAAATTGAATAACGTGGACAATATATATGAAGGCGATACCGAGTCTATTAGCGGGATCTAGGCCTCCAAGCAAGTCTAGATTTCGTCAAGAGATTTAGCGTGCAGTGGCCAGGAAGTAAAAACGAGTACTGGCTCGCAATGACTACGCTAATTACTTTATAGCAAGTCATATGCTCCGATGGAGCCCGAGCCTAGCCGAACGCACCCGAGGGAGCGTTCGGAAAGGTAGTGACCAGTTACATTACAATGTATGCTTATATTTTGTACAGTGTAGATATTTATTAGCATTGTTAAATTTGTAAATAGATATTATGTGTATTATAAATATGGCGTTTAAATAAATGTGTAGATGTATTTCTGTTAATAAATGTTAGTTTTAATCCAAAGACAACGATCGTGTTTGATGTCTATGATTTGACATTTGTTCATCTAATTGACAGTTCTGTGTAACGGGAAAATAACGTGTACCTAATTATGTTGTGGAGTGTTTACAATTTTGATTTTAAATTTCTTTAAAAAACAATACCGTTTAAATGCCGGTGTAGCGATGACCGCTACATTTTCTTTTGCCTACTGGTCCCTTCCAAGCCGTCACACTTTTTGTCCACCTCTGTTCTTGGAGACGTGCTACGTGCCCAGCCCACTTCCATTTTATTGCTAGTGCTTGTGCTAGGCCGCCTGTTGCTCTTGTGGTGTTTCTTATTTTTGTATGTCATATTTTATATATTTTTAGGGTTCCGTACCCAAAGGGTCAAACGGGACCCTATTACTGAGACTTCGCTGTCCGTCCGTCCGTCCGTCCGTCTGTCTCCAGGCTGTATCTCATGAACCGTGATAGGTAGCCAGTTGAAATTTCTACAGGTTATGTATTTCTGTTGATGTTATAACAACAAATACTAAAAACAGAATAAAATAAATATTTAAGGGGCCCCCATACAAATAAGTGTTTTTTTGATCGTTTGATAAATAATGGTACGGAACCCTTCTTGTGCGAGTCCGACTCGCACTTGGCCGGTTTTTTTATTATTTAACCTACTGCGTTCCATTCCGCGTTGACACGTTTTAATTTTGTGCTACCAGGCATTGCACTAAAAGTAACCTCTTACAACCCTAATTCAAGTTATTTGTCATATAATCTGCAACACAGAAGTCATACTACTGTTACTTTCATTTAAGTTACACGTATAACATAAACCTTTAATATAGTATACAGTGCCAAAAGTTATTTTTTGGTAGTAAATAAAGATTTTTGAGAACTGTATTCTCAAAACTCTTTATTTACTACCAACTACTACTACTTTAGTTTTCCTAACAATCACTAAGTCAAAGTTCTATGGCCTCATCAAACATGTCTTTAGAAGAAATTGCACGTTGATCCCTAAAGGTTCGCCACCCCTACCCTAAAGTAAGAGTGGCTGAGAGACTTTCGGGATTGCAAACACTTGCCTTACTCAAGGTTTGCAGAAACAGAGCGTGCTGCCGACAGTATTGTCGATTTTGCCGCGTGTGATAGCATTCCAACTCTGTTTCTCGCCCTGGTAAATGACAGTTCTGAGTGACAGAAAAGGATAGGAGCATAGAAAACTGCGATTCCGTGCTGCTATATTAGGACCAACCCGCACTGGGCCCGTGTGGTGGATTAAAGCCAACTCCCTATCATTGAGAGGAGGCTTGTGTCCCAGCAGTGGGAACATTATAGGCTAATGATGATATTAGGTTCAACCCACATAATCTCTTTGATGTGATAGGTCCCATTTTACATTTTTTTTTTTTCTTTATTAATCTTAATGTTTAAAATACAATTTTTTTTACAGTTTTTACTCACCCAACTTTACAGTTTGATGGCGAGACGCGCTCGTTTATCATACCAAACACATAAATAATACATGTAGCTAAGTAATAAGTGGTTAAACTGGCATGGTCACTCATCATGATCACAACCATGATCTTCAGCTTATCTGTGATCACGGTGCTTGCAAAATCGCCGAAATATCGGAAACTCAAAACAAATTGTAAACATTGGTACATATCCCGTTGTCATGGTTAATTATAATGTAACTAGATTATACAATACCTATGTATTAATAGGATGTTTGGAAATGTGTAAATCTAGCATTGTTTTTTAAATTATTCTGTGATCACGAGCATGATATTCAGTTTATCCATGATCATGGTGCTTGCAACATCGCCGAAATATTGGAAACTCAAAACAAACAGTAAACATGGTAAATATCCCGTTGTCAGGGCTACTTATAATTTAGCTAGATTATACAATACCTATGTATTAATAGGATGTTTGGAAATGTGTAAATCTAGCATTGTTTTTTAAATTATTCTGTGATCACGAGCATGATATTCAGTTTATCCATGATCATGGTGCTTGCAACATCGCCGAAATATTGGAAACTCAAAACAAACAGTAAACATGGTAAATATCCCGTTGTCAGGGTTACTTATAATTTAGCTAGGTTATAAAATACCTATGTATTAATAGGATGTTTGGAAATGTGTAAATCTAGCATTATTTTTTAAATTATTCTGTGATCACGAGCATGATCTTCAGTTTATCCATGATCATGGTGCTTGCAACATCGCCGAAATATTGGGAACTCAAAACAAATAGTAAACATGGTAAATATTATCCCGTTGTCAGGGTAACTTATAATGTAGCTAGGTTATAAAATACCTATGTATTAATAGGATGTTTGGAAATGTGTAAATCTAGCATTATTTTTCAAATTATTCTGTGATCACGAGCATGATCTTCAGTTTATCCATGATCATGGTGCTTGCAACATCGCCGAAATGTTGGGAACTCAAAACAAATAGTAAACATGGTAAATATCCCGTTTTCAGGGTAATGATAATGTAGCTAGGTTATAAAATATGTGTCAATCAGATGTTTGGAAATGTGTAAATCAAGCTTTATTTTTAAATTATTTAGTGAAAAACGTTTAATCTCCTGTATAGACAAGACAAATCCTTAGCTTAAACCAGTTTTAAACGAAGTTTCGAGCGGTGTCTGCATGCAAGATGTAGTTAGCTCAGTTTTAAAGTGAGGATTTATTTCTGCACTTATAAAGAAAACGCGGAAAGACAAAACAAAGAGTTCGTACAACAATGCTTTAACTTTGACTGAACTTTTTTAATTTTTTGTTTAGGTATTTTCTATACGCCTGCGTTACATATTGCTCATTACGGATTTTCACAGTTACCGATTTTTTTAGCAATGTCAGTGTAGGTACTAAGTATACACCTCTGCCGACCTCTTCATGGAAATTCCATCGTGATGATGTTAATTTTATACAGCGTGTAACTATATTTCAGTCCGGCAAGTCGTCGGCCGAAGCCCTAACTTGCATAACTGTAAACATTTTGCGACGCTTCGTGCGTTACGACCTTCGTAGTAAGTTAAAGGCGGTAGCGGGGCGATTTTATAAGCGGGCAGTACCAATATATAGTGGCTGTGTGTTCATTTATTTGTATTTTTGATGTGAAACATCTATATGCGCGACAAGGCAGTAAAATCGACAGGTATGACGGGAAAAGGTGTTGCGCCCCCATCACCCCTATGCCACGGAAAATCAACCTTATTCCAATCAAATAAAGTTTGTTTTGGATTGATTTTTGATGTTGTTTTGTTTTAGTTCCGCGTTCAAACTTTTGTTTCTATCTTTTTTTTCTATACAGTATGTTAGTTTAAACGAGGGACATATTCAAACCCATAATAGTACATGCTAACATGATACTAATAAAAATATAAACAAAAAAAAACACTGATAAATAACAGACAGAACCATACAAAAAATGTTCGCAAATGACACGCAACGTGTATACACCCTTGCGCTAGCGACTTAATACTATCGCAGAACATGTGAGCGCCCGCAATGACTCCTAGGTATAATCCATTTTCCCCTCATACTTTAAACTTACCTGGCTTAGGACAGTCCAAAATATCTAGGCACTAAACAAAACATTAAAAATTCTTCTATATACGTTATAGGTTTTTTACTTATTTGGGATGAGAATCGAATACTGAATACCCTCCCTCAATATGTCCCTCGTTTAACCTAACATACTGTATATCTCGTTAGGTTTTCATTAATTCTATTAGAAACAAATGTGTCACATTTACCGGGCGTCCCGTGGCGGCCAACTTCTTTGACTTCTTTTTGAAAAGTAATGTTAAACTAATGTTTGTAAACGCACCCACGATACAGGAGAAATTTCTAGTGTGGGGCGAAGTTTTGAAGAAAAAAAAAATAGTGATCAAATAACAAAAACTCCGACAGAGCTACATTTTGGGAGAAACCTTGGGTACACCAGTAGTAATAAAGTGTCAAAAGAAGCCATGAAATCCTATGTGTGCTAAAAAATCCTCAAAATGCTCTGTCGCAGTTTTTGTCAATTGAAACCTTTAAACGTTTGATTTCTAAGTTTTAGTTTTGTAGTAACATAAGTTTTACTTATGCTGCCATTTGTATATATTTTTTTAATTTGTGTATTGGCACTTATGAAACTTATGTTTCTAATAATTTTGTCATCATAACGTTGCAGATTGATGCAATGGCAAGGGATTAATAGGAAATTAAGGACAAATGAACTGGCAATCGACCAAGACAATATAAATTTACGGTTGATGTATCGACGGTCATAGACCTTAGACGTTTGTACCTATTAGCAATAAACACGTCGAGACGCTTTGTGCGTCTTTGCAATAGGTTACAAGAGGTAGCGGGATGAGTGTCTTGCTGGGGAGTTTGTTGCGCCACTTTTTCTCTCCAAACGAAACACTACGAAGTGACGAAAACCAGGCGGTTTTGCTGACTGTAATAGATAATTTGTATCGTTCGAAAATTGCGATGTCTAAGTCCGTTTTTAAATCAAAGTTATTTGATTTGACAGATTTAAAAATAATTATTCAAATGATGTCGGTCAACAACTCTGATTTGTTTGTTTTGAAATAAAGGTCTGTTGCGCATCATTGACAACTCTGTCCTCACTGTAACTTTGCGTTTTAAATAAGGTTCTTCGGCCAACCGCTGCCTTTCATGAAGCTAAAGATTAGCATAATACATACATTGTTTGTATTCCAATCAGTAGATGTCCAGTATTAATAGTACGCTCGAATGAAATTGAAAAGGTGCCATTGATAAACATTTTGTATAATAAAATTGTGTGAGGTAACTGTATTCAGAAATAAGATGTAGGCATTAGTTTCATTCAAGGCCACGCACCCAAACCACCTTGTCGCACTGCATCATCATCAGCCTACAACAGTCCACTGCTGGATAAAAGCTCTCTAATCGCACGCATAACTCGATTCTCGGCAACTCTCATCCAGTGGCTAGCAGTCACCCTAGGAAGATCGTTGCTCCACCGGGTCTGAAGGCGTCCCATATTACGCTTGCCGATTCGCGGTCTCCACTCACGTCTACCTCAACGATCATCGGTTCTGCAGCTAATTTGGGTGGCCTATGGCCACCCAAATTAACTTCGTAGTCTTCAGCTTATTTATTCTGTGAGATTGCTCACAAACATGGATAAAACCAAAGTTATCGACATTGGTCGACATCTTTGGTTTTATCCATATTTATTCATTTATTTGTCCGATCACCTTGTTTCACTATGCCAAGACTTCATACATGTGTTTACTAGCCTCATAACTCGCTACAGGTTACAAATCAGGCTATACAATAATACCACGGGCATAATTCAGCTAACACGATTAACTCTGTCGGGAGCAGATGCAAACGAGGCTTCAATGTTTGAACTTAATTACACGATTGCCGTGTCAGTTTGTAGGTACAATGTACAACACAACGCGGTGACGGTGTTGGTAATTTTAGGTGATTAGCTGTAGTTCACGAATGAAGGGTAATTAAGATATTAAAGCCGTTTCGAATGTTTTGATGGATATGTTAATTTGTAGCTTTCATATTTACATCAACCAAACCGCACTGGGTCTACGTGGGAGATTACAGCCCTCATCCTTTCATAAAGAGGCTTGCCTCCAGCAGGGGTACCTACCTTTATATGCTGATTAGTCAAATATGCTATGTATTCAGTCCCGCAAGGTTAGTTCTTTGTTTATCGTGTGGTTACTGTCTAACCAGTTGTCAGAGTTTTTATGCTGCCTTCAAGGTAACTATGAATGAACCCCTTACTCTCAAGAAGGGAAAAATAATCATCATCGTAATAACCCTTTCTTGTAACTTAATTTTGTAGACTGCATCAAAAGCCTTAAGATGATGGTATTTTAACTATGTACGTGCAGACAAAAGCAAACGCGCCGCTTTAGCATTTCACCATCATCGTCAACATTCTTCTGAGATATGCTGCGCTGACCGCAAATAAATGGATTATTCCGAACCTGACCCGAAATCCTAACCCGGTCGCGGGTTAGGTTAGGAACTTGGAAAAAAATATAATATTTATTCCGAACGTAACCCTCTTCCTAACCTGACCCGATTTATCATTCCTATCATAACCCGAATTGCGATATGGTAGGTTTCCCGCTCCTCTTAGATGAGAAGTTAATTGACATCTGGTGTGTAAGCAAGGAACGACACAGAACAAAAAATTGTCTTGAAGGTTGGCACAATAGGGTTAACAAAAAAATTGGATTTGGATAAGTCCAAATTTATTTGGGGTATATCTTCTTCTGCCATACTTATCACCTCATCAGACATCTCCTTTCTTGCCATATCATCCTTCACACAGTCCATCCAACGTTTATTTGGAATGTCCAGTTCCAATTACATCTGACGATGAGTATACCTGTATGAACAGCATAGACACACCCGAGACCATAAAGCTTCAACAGAATAAAATTATTGAGAAAACAAAAGCCAAAGAGCCACAATCACAGTTTATTGGCTCTAGTAAGCACAAAGGTCTAACTTCGTTGAGATTAAAGTGCTGACTAGTCGCGAAAGCTCGATAGATGTAGTTCTGAAGGTGTGATGGAGACTAAACTTCCTCTAAGTTGAAGATTCTCGTATGTCTTGCTATATTCGTCTTGAGAGATTGCTTTCATTTTATTTAACCTAGTAATTAAAAGGTGATATTATTTTGAGTTATTTCAATTGGCCCGATCTTTGATTTTGATGATAGGATCATTCTTACTTTAAACGCTGACGTGTTACGTTGTAAAGAAATAAAGACTGAAATTTTAAGATTCTTTCAAAGATAGCAAACCCCTTTTTTAATGAAACTAGTAAACTGCATAAAGTTTGATTATATTTTCATAAAGATATGCAGTGGTTCAAAATCTACTTACGTTTAGAGCAAGTTTTTTTTTGCTTTCATGCCAAATTGATCTCATTACGTTGTACTTTCAGTGCAAAATATTACTTTTTGTAACAAAATTGCATTTTTATTAAAGGTGCGGTGTCTTCAATACTAATACGCCAGACGCTGAATGATAAATAGATAAGTTGTGTTCCATTATCTAGTTTAATATTTTTTTATCAGTCCACAACATCAGAGCGAATTCAGCGGTACATGTAGAAGTTCTAATTTGTAACAGAAGTGTATGAATAATTTGGTTTTCACAACATGTTGTTTGACACATAGGTATTGTGTAGTGACCTACAAAAAGCAGCTTACTACAAAATGTACTACAGCGCCATCTATGACACGACGGAAGAACTTACATCAATTTCCTACATCTCGCAAGCAAAGTTTACATCGACTTAAGACTATATACAGAAACTCGACATCATATGTCGTGTAGTTGCCCACCCGACATAACACCTGTCTGGTCAGAGGTTCTTCCCTTTTCTAAGGAGTATCGAGGAACACCCTGTTCCTCATACCCCTAAACTTGTAATGGGCGGTGAGCCTATTATTATCATCATCATTTCAGCCGAAAGACGTCCACTGCTGGACATAGGACTCCCGCAAGTGTCGCCACATTGACAGGCTCCGTGCGACTCGCATCAAGCGGATCCCCGCAACCTTCACCAGCTAACGGGGCACCTAGTGGGAACAAAGTTTGCCATCAATTGGGCACAAATTCAGATTTGATGGTTGCTATTGAAAAATCCTGATTGTAAATCTCTATAACACTTTGATCGACCCGGGAATCGAACTCAGGACCTCATGCTTAGACAGGGTCCCATTGGCACCCTTTTGGATACGGAGCCATAAAATCTTTATTCACCAACCCGTATTTATTCAAAAATAGTCACATACAATCGAAAACTGCGGAAGTATATTTCGATGTAAAAACACAATTGTACCATTATTTTGACAGCTGGCAGTCTCGCAATTTATTTCACTTTATTCAAATCTTGTTTTATGTTGTGTTATGTTGCCTGTGAATAGAATTTAAATATTCGAATTTTATATTGCATTCGAAGAGATGCGCGTTAAAAATGTTTCGTGGGAAGAGCAACATGGCCGTGGCGTATAGAGTAATGACAGCAATATTAACATGGATGGCTGTTTATTTTTCATTTACATTATAAAAAGGCTGATCTTAATAATAATCATTTTCTTATTAATTTGTTTTCCAAAATTCAGCCATCATCAGCATTATAATGTTCCCACTGCTGGGACACAGGCCTCCTCTTAATGAGAGGGAGTGGGCTTTAATCCACCAAGCGGGCCCCGGTGCGGGTTGGTACATGTCACATGTCTTCGATTTTTTAGGTTTAGGACATGCCAGGGTTTACTGAGGGCTTAGAGGTGGGGTCTCACTGGTGCCTCAGTGCCTATCTTTCATAGTCTTCTAGAAAGACAAATAATTAATAGTCTTTCGGACATTATCCAATGCCACAATTTTTTTTTCGACGGTAAAAAAGGTGGAAGTTCTAAGTTCGACACGTATGTTTATTAAATTTTGTTATAAGACTGCTGACTGCATAAGATTTTGTTGGATGTGTGTGTGAATTGACCTTGAAAAAAAACCATTAAATTGTAGTTAAATTTATATATTAATGAATTATACATATAGCCACATTATATAATCAATTAAATAGTTAAATAAGTAATTTAAAATTAAATAGAAATTATGAAATTATACAACCAAGAAATAATTAAAACAAAACAAAAAATAGGTACTAAATAGACCTGGTTGCAGTGTTGACACATTACTAGAACCTGCATTCAATGTGTAACCTACAGCAGTGATTAATGTAGGCACAATCGACCCTTTCCACGAGCGCGGCCAACATGCAGTTGGAGCTGTGTTGGGCGAGTGCGGGGGACCGCACTCGCCGAACAGGCGAGCAAAATGATGAGCCAACACTTTTTGCAAAATAGCTGAGTTCTACGGACAGCTAAGGACCTAATATCCTAATTAGACGATGCTTGCCGTCAAAAAAATAAGCAGAAAATCCACCAAATTTATCGTTCGTTCAATACCCATTCAAAGTTAATACAATTGAAACGATTTACACCAATCACTTATTCGGTACAATCGTGACGATAACGATTACGTCTCCCAAAGCGAGCGTACGTCATAAAACGTCTGTACAGATACATTCACGTACAGAAGTGCTCGCTTTGAGTGCTTTATTTCTTTGTAAGAAAGTGCAATAAAGTAGAATACGTGGAACATTTTGATGTTTTAAAACGATGATACAACGTCGTTTGTTGCAGTATGTTGTTCACGAAAATGGGTTTAGGAGTGGGGTATTTTATGTAGCTTGATGATGTAAAAAGTTCTATTTTTGAGAATTTATTATGTTTCTTTTTAACAACTTAGCAGCATTCTATGGTGTCCTGTCCGTAGATTATGGCAAATGAACTTTTAATCGACCTTTATGCAAAATACTCAGGTACCTTCTGCAAAACAGGTTCTAGATTTTGATTAGATTGGAAAACATCAAATGACTCCTCCCGCTCTGGGCGGAGCGGAAACGAGTATCAGACTTGTACTGATTAAAACCCATCCATGTTCCTTCTTAGCCCTTTGTGTTCCAGGGCCACGGTATCTCTTTCAAACCGTCCCGCAGCCCTGGCAGGCATCGGCCCTCTCGGACCCCTTCCAATTTGCTAACATCTCGTGGAACACGAACGCGCCGTCGACACGGCCTGACGTTATAAGACGAACGGACGTTGAGCTAGCCCATTACTCACCGTTCACAGGTCCGTAGCCTAGGACTCTAGGTTATGATTTGTCGGAAATTTATCATTTCATAATTATTAACCTGTTGGTAAAATACCAAACACAAATGTATAGTTGTAAAACAAAACTGCCAAAAGTGGAGAAAGAAAGAGAAGACGCTACACTCAGTATTGGTTAGCCAAAGGTTGAAAAAGAGCAAAAGATAAATGACGCACTTCACAAACTCTTTGTTAGATCCCTTAAAATGTAATTCCAAGAACCGAGATCCAAACGTCGAAATCCGGAGACGTACGGAAGCCTTCGATATTTGAAATCGCATTATAGAACTGAAATGGAGTTTGGCAGGTTACATAAAAAGGCGCGGAGATGGCAGGTTGGGAAAAGCTGTGACGGAGTAGCGTACAAGGACTGGAAAGAGTAGGGTTGGTCGTCCAGCAGCGAGACGGGCAGGTGACTTTATTGCCATCGCGGGTATATCCTGGATAAGCTGGTACAAGAACGTGGAGCTTGGCACAAGCAAAGAGAGGCCTTGCAGTGGGTGAAGTCGGGTTGTGGATGATGAAGATGTAATTCATTATTTCTGTCACTTTCTCTTAACTTTATTTTCCTGCATCTTTTTTAAACTACCGAATTACCACAAAAACACTTCCGTACTCACATATACATTACGTACGTATATCTTTATAGATGTTTCTTGTAATAAAACACAGGAATGAAATAAGAATTTGACACGTTACTGGAATCACTGGATCGAGTTTGACTCTTTATATTGGCTAATAAAAGATAAGCACATTTAGCGCCCTTCATTTTTAAACATGTGTAAATAATATTCTGCTTCGCCGTTTGGGTAAAAATTCGAGTAGGTTTGTGTGTGTATAGGATAGTTACCTTTACGTGGTTTTAATCTTATTTTTGGACTTTTAGCGGGTTTTATACTTACTGTTGTATGTATGGTATCTGCGCAAAATATCTACATTTGTTTGGACACCTCATCATCAATTACTTTCAGTTATTCCAATTTGTTTGATGGTCGGTACTGCATTGTCTTTTTCTTCCAAACATATCTGTAAGTCGACATTCACACAGACAGTCGACAGTATTCACTGTTTCACACAGTTCATCCATTCCTTTGGTCTTCCCGCACTTGTATGATCACATCGTACTAATTCTCAAAACTAAACATGCAAAACCAAACATTCCTGAGAGATAGGTATTTCTCGACTGCATGTAATGTAAAGCCAAGTCAGAGGCTCATGGGCAGCATAAAAACTCTGACGCCAGGTAAAACACTTACCACGCGATAAAGAAGATGATTTTCAAAACCTTCCTCACGACATTTTTTAATCCTTCCCTATTTGGCAACAACCATTGAAGTATTTTAATTTCATTTCGTACGGAGTTAAAAGCAGCACTGAATGAAAACAGTTCAAACTTAGTCAGCAGATTTTTGAATTCCATTCAAAAAGTACGCGTAATTCATTACATCAACGAACGATGATTCAGCAGACGGTTATAACAGAAAATCAATGGAAGCAACGGAAATGACTGATGAAAATACATAATTGCGTTTGCCAAACGCCGTTCAAATGTCGGAGTAAAATCATGTTGTACAAGGCCTTGGCTTACCCTGATATGAGCTATAGAGTATAGGTGGGCTACAGGAGTGCCTGACAATCTTAATTACTGCCCAACACTGATACATTGTGATTTTATTTGCGTATGTTTGCTTGTGGCTAAATAAAAACAGAAGCATGGGTCAATTGTAGGTTACCTAAAATATACTCCACCTTCATCCAGGGTTGAAGGGACACCGACTCTAAAACTGTTAACGCGTATTTAGCACATCATCCTGAGCCCGAATTGAAAAACAGCTGTTCCGACAAAACTGTAAAACCTAGACGGTCGGTGTTTTTTTTTAAAATTCCCTATGAAAAATATCTATGGGAGGTGCAGAATGATGTACTGAACACGAGGAAGCCGTTTTAGCGTTGGTGTCCCTTCCAACGTATATCTACAAACCGTCTGGGCCTCAAAACCATATCTAGCGGTAAATCCGAGCTCTCATTTATCCATAGGTCTTTGAGTCAGAAGTCTAAAAACATGTTTTACCAAGGGGTATCATATAACCCAGAAACTGGCTTGCGCTTCATGTAAAATAATGGTATTCAACTGAATCCAGATGAAAAATGTATGCGTTCGAAATGTGGTGCTGGCGCAAAATGTTAGACATTCCCTGGACAGCGTGCCGCACAAACGCCTCGATTCTGAACGAACTAAAAGTTAAATCTCGCCTATCGACCATTTGCATGAAACGACTCCTACAGTACCTCTGACACGTGGGAAGGTGGGAGCCTGGTAGCTTGGAGAAGCTTGTTGTGGCTGGTAACGTGGAAAGAAAAAGGAGCCTTGGAAGATCACTAACCCAAAGGACAGATGCGGTGAAGGAAGTCTGCAGAGGGAATTTCCCGGCATTTGTCTGCATGGTCGAAAACCGTCCAGCATGGAGAGCGTTGGTGGAGAAGGCAACAATCACGTGTGGTCGCGACCCTCAGTCATGAATAAACGAGGAAGAAGAAGAAAAGAGATAAGAACAAGCAACCAAGAAGAGCTCACACTAAAAGACAAGCCAAGCCAGCAAGCTAGCAGCGGATGGTCCAGGGTAATGGAATGATAGATTTTCAATCTGTCACTCGTGAAGGCATAATAACCGCATCTCCAAAGATTTGAATGGATAAGAATCTTCAATGTTACATTTTTCTTTCTTTTCCTAAAGAAGACGTATCCACAAAGCGAATCGAAACACAGTAAGAAGATATTCCAAACGCCGTTAAAACTTTAAACACCCAACAAAAATCCCAGCAAGAAAACGAAATGTAAACTAGAACTCAGTGAAATTGAATAAGGCGTTAACTTGAAGAATTTACAAGGAAATGAAAGCCATTCCCCCGATCTAGCGCATCTAGTAACTTCCAGTCCACACCAAATGACTCGTTTAAAAACAGTTTAAAATTTTCTATTTTCACCTGCCTTTTTGCAGACAGTTTGGAGTTATTAGTTCTCAGGTTTATTATGAGTGTATTTTGTGAAGAGAATTGGAAAGGTATTGCTATTAAGGAATTTGGAAATGAAGTTGTAGAGTGGAGATAAAATAGTCAGATGATAAGGAGATTTGAGGTGCTGAACTACTTTAATTACTTATATTGTTCACATGGGTCTTCAATATAAGTGTTCGAAGAAGACATGTTGCATTTTATTGACTTCATCTTTTTATTGTACGAAGTTCTGAAACTGGGTTCAGCGAATGGATAGTTTACAGTATCACGATGGAGTTCAGTAGCTTTTAAACTGAACTGCCTTTTTTTAGCTACGGTAGTACACTATCTTCATGCTAATATGCGATTATTTAGGAATGTTTTTACTAGAGAAATTCGTGTCAAAAATAGGATTTCTCTTTTTGTAGCTACGAATGACTTGACTGAATGACATAATTCTGTCTCGTACCTATTCATAAATAACAAAGAATACCTAGTGTGTACTGAACTATTGGGCAAAGGCACCATTCTACATTATTCACTTTTTAAGTATTTAAAAAAAAAGTGTTTATTTCTCACCACTAGCCAAAAAATACAAACAATATTAACACACAAGCGGTAGCCAACGATTTTTGGTTGTGGATCGCTTGTGCCTGTGGTATTACACCTGTAATACAGGTCACCAGGTGCCTCCAGTTTAAAGTCACACATATTTGATAGCTTACATCTGCTATCACAGCAAATAACAAAAATTTCAAACAACTAGTGAGCTTATTTAAAAAGACACACGTCCTAGTAATTACTCCAATACTCTCTAGTATTGGAGTAATTACTAGGACGCACGACAATCAAGCTATACAAAATCAGTTCATGCGAATCTCTCTATGCACGGTAAATCTATGAAAAGCGAGGCCACTTAGTACTGAAAAATTACAGCTTGATAATTATGTCACCGTGTGTACCAGCCAGTTCTATCAATCGAAGTCAAGCTCCTCGCGCCATATTCACTTATTCAAGTCACAATTTTACATCAATATGTCAATCACCACCACAGACAGTAATCATGGCTGTAAAGCTAGCTCGTTTTTAGGGTTCCGTACCCAACGGGTCAAACGGGACCCTATTACTGAGACTTCGCTGTCCGTCCGTCCGTCACCAGGCTGTATCTCATGAACCGTGATAGGTAGCCAGTTGAAAGTTCTACAGATTATGTATTTCTGTTGCCGCTATAACCACAAATACTAAAAACAGAATAAAATAAATATTTAAGGAGGGTTTTTATAAATAATGGTACGGAATCCTTTGTGCGCGAGTCCGATTCGCTCTTGGCCGGTTTTTACTAATAAACCACGTATGTAGTTTAATATTCAATCCCATCCCGACATCACAGAGGATGTGCGGTAACCGACAGGGGTAATTATGTATTAACTGTATTGAATAGTTTGTAGCGTGCGATCACTGTATCTGAGTATTAACCCGGCGGGATGGAGTGGTATGGTATTGTTGATGTTTAATGGTACTTTGGATAAGTTTGTGTTACTGTACTGTACTGTTGGATAAAATAAGAAATGAGTATATAAGGGGAAGTCTGAAAGTGGCGCCGGTGACTGAAAAGATGTGAGGTAATCGGTTGTCGTGGTATGGGCATATGAGGAATGAAGAAAATATCGTGAGGAAAGTTTTGAGTATGAATTTGGATGGTTATAAGAGCAGAGGAAGACCAAAAAACGATGGATGGACTGTGTGAAGGATGATATGGCAAGAAAGGAGATGTCTCATAAGATGACAAGCAATAGAGAAGTATGGAAGAAGAAGACATGCTGCGCCGACCCCAAATAAATTGGGACAAGGGCAAGAGAGTGATGATGGATTAGTTGGTGTTACTTTACGGGCATTGTTCTGGTAAGTAATGAGAAGTTGTTCTTTTTTATTTAACTTGGATTCATTGAATAAATAAATCTGATAAACAAAAAGGTCTTTCTAAGGTAAATGTGAGTGGACTCACTGAAAAACATCAAATACTACAAAATATTTCATGTTGCTGCGTTTATTTATTTTTTAATTTTTCAGCTTAAATTTATTGTTTAAAGATTTCGAATAGATAAAAATCCTTAACTTGTAAGTGTTATTACCTAGATATGCCATAGTATTAATATTTTAACAAATTTATGTCTCGTATTAAAATTCATGTTTAACATGTTCAAATATTTGTACGCCATTCTATTGTAAAACATGTAAGTTCACAACCCTATTTATTAGAACTAAATGTACCATGTTTTTACACAAATAAAAATTATTCTATTCTATTCTCACGAATAAGGTCCTACTAAGGCATCCGTCCTTATTCGTGATGTTTTTTGGAAAGGCTAGTAGCGCAGCATTCGATCACAAGCGAATTACGTGTATGTCCAGCATACTTAAGTACTTTTAGATAGACTGTCATATCGAATCGAACTTCAATCTTATCGAAGAATTCCTATAAACGCTATTCGCTGAACATGCACCGACCACTAATACATTGAGATAATTGCACGAGCATGATGAGGATGTTGTGTATTATGTAATGAAATCACAAGAACAAATTGTAAGTTCAACCAAGTTTCCTGAGAAGTTTAACCACCATACTAGTAGTTTCTGCCACGATGCAGTAGTTCTTTGTTCTGGTTCGAAGTTCGGGTGGTAAGGTGCCTTGAAACTTTCAACCACATGAGACATTGAAAGTTGGCTTTTAAGGCCAACAGCGTACCTATTCATAGCTTCATTTCACCTTAGTGTTGAGGCATAATTGTTATGCCTGGTACATTGGACCGCAAATGACAGATAACGATTTGAAATTGCCATCACTGATGTGCAGCTCGTTGCATACTTCCAAGTTGTCACCACATGACGCTGGCAGAATAGTTGACATCGAATCAGTTGCCAAAGACGAAAAATAAAATCGAGTAAGGTGAGTATTGACTTAATGTCACCTACACTGTTGAGACGCTGGCATAATGTATTTCAAAGTAAATATACTGTTTAATCCACGGACACAATATCATGTGAAATTTACACGATCATCATCGTCGGCTATTTTGCGTCGGCGCAGCATGTTTTCTTCTTCCATACTTCTCTATTACTCACCATCTCATCAGACACCTCCTTTCTTGCCATATCATCCTTCACACAGTCCGTTCAACATTTCTTTGGTCTTTCTCTAGTCTTATACCGATTTACATTCTTACTCATGACATTTTCCTTATTTCTCCGCATCACATGCCCATACCAAACCAACCGTATACCATACAACTTTTCAGTCATCCATACGAAACAGCACGTCTAGCCATTGTTCCATATATCTTCCTCTTACCTGACCTGTGACCTGTCGAAATTTCATTCATCTTGTGGTGATTCTGTGCTTAACAGCACGATCTATTTTTGCCATCGCTTTGCACGAATGAACCGATATACCGAATGTCGGAGCAGACAAGAAGATATTCACACAGTCATATCATACGTAAATATACTCCACTAAAAGCAAGAACTACTCAGCAACATGCAGCTTATGTCATCTACCTTCTATCTTAACTTTCTAAATCGTTTTCTCGTCCAAGCTAAGCGTTCAAAACTCGGTCACAACTTTGACTTCGTTAACATATTTCAGGGACTTCACAAAACCAGATCAGTTGCCACTCGGGAACATAATAAATGATAGTTTAGTCCAGTGCACAGCTTCCGCAGCTACGGTTCGCTTTAAATCCCTAGGCATTAAAAGAAGTTAGGTCCCCAAAGGTATTTTTCAGCAAAACGGACGCAGAATTTTAAGCGCTTTTTACGCTAACGACCCTTTAAGCGTTGTTCGGGTATTATATAGTTCTGCTAGGAGCGGAAATTCTGGTGCTTTAAAACTGTATGACGCCCACGTTTCGGTGTCAATTTCAACAGATTGTTTAGACTTGAAATGTTATAAATAGATTTAATTCATGATGAATTTGTTGTTGGGGTATGTTTAAGGGTATTGAACTTATTACATGTACCGACTCATATTAATTCTCTTGCCCTTATCTCAATTCATTTGGGGTCGGCACATCAAGTCTTCTTCTTCCATACTTCTCTATTCTGAGTACCTGCTGTAGGTACTTTGTGAAATTAATGATTGATCCTGGCGACTTTTGATAAACTATTACCGGTGGTGTTCTGTGGTTTCTACCTACCCCGTGAGTCGTGAATCTGTATGTATGCTGTCATATTGTCTGTTATTTCAATAGTCCAACTGGATCAGAACATTGTTTTCCAATCTTATAATGATGTCTAATTAGCTGATTCGCGGCTCGCAAGCCTAAAAACCGAAAATTGTTCAATTCATCATCATCATCATCAGCCTATATTGTTCCCACTGCTGGGACGCAGGCCTCCTCTCTATGAGAGGGAATGGGCTGTAATCCACCACGCGGGCCCAGTGCGGGTTGGTAGATGTCACATGTCTTCGATTTTTTAGTTCTAGGACATGCCGGTTTCCTCACGATGTTTTCCTTCACCGTTTTGAATTGTTCAATTATTTGTGATCAAATATTTATATATTTTTTTGACTTGAAATCCATTGTACCGCTTTTAGACCATGCCGTCTTCAGTTCTTTGACTGAATACTGCATGCTTATTTTCTGAACGTATAAAGTCTGCCAGTCCCTTTGTACTGGCAGACTTTTATATTGACAGGTCCTGATTTATATATTTTCGTTTACATTTTTTTTCTTTTATACATAGAATAAATTTAATGGTCTATCATTATCAGTGATCGGAAATATTTGAGCTAAAGTGACTTAAGTTCGAAAAGAACAGAGACAAAGTAGAGACGCCTTACGGCAAAATATTTTTTCGGATATTTTTTCGGGATATTAATCCCGAAAAAATATTTTCCCGGTTTTCGGAACAGTACTTAAGTACAACTAAAATTAATTAAGTAAAATAACTATCGAGTTCATTTCCTGTTTCTGTTTTTAAAAAAGAGTACCTATGCCACGATTTTTATTGTTTAAAAAAAATAAAGGTAAATAAATAAATAAATAAAATTTTATTCAGTTCTCATAACAAGTACAAAATTAAAAGCTAGTAACAAAAGACAATGATCCTTAAACGCTAGATTTTACATATTCCCTGGACTCCACACTAGGATACCCTGTGTCGTGGAGTCCAGTCTCTTCTCAAGTAAGGGTACTATTTTAGCTTTAACTGAACTAATTACATAAGATAAAGTGAAAAATAATTAACTTAACAAACCAAGAAACTAAATAAAAAAGAAAAAAAAAATGTGTTATTAAATATGTGTTATTAAAAAAATAAAAAATTAATGTGTTATTAAAAAGAAAATTGTGTTATTAAATGTGTGTTAGTGTGTGTGAGAGTGTGTGTGTGTGGGTGAAGAGTTGTATGTTTGTTGGGTGTGTACGGCGTATTTGGGTGGGTATGGTGTGCGTGCTCGTCAAATTCAAGGATGTAACTATGCTAATGATTCTGGTCCCGAATCAATAATAAAATGGGTAAGTATTTGCGGAAATCGTGAAGTGTAAAACACCCGTGTTTTAAACGCAGCCCGTCTGAATCTCACCCTATATCCGCGCTTCCACACATACAAACAATCTCAAATATTTATTCGATAATTTCTTATTCCCTAAACCACGTTAAGGGGGTTATTCTGAAATACTGACAAACATAAACAACCAAAAAAATCAGCGTTTAATGATAATTAACTAGGTAACGTAATTTTAACTCATTATTTATGTCTTTTGTGACAACCTCCTGAATTTTGACGAGGATGCAAAACAACACCTTGTATATACAAACGCTTTTGACACTACGGGAGTTGTCTATGCGTTATCACACACACACATCACGACGAAACTTAGTTAACCACTTAAGTGTAGCGGAGTACTTTCAAAGTTAACTTATTTACATTTCCAACCCACTCAAAATTGTTGTTTTAAAACAACAGTGTTTTTAGGATTCCGTACCCAAAGAGTCAAACGGGACCCTATTATAGAGACTTCGGTGTCCGTCCGTCCGTCTGTCACCAGGCTGTATCTCATGAACCGTGATAGGTTAGCCAGTTGAAATTATTTCTACAGATTATGTATTTCTATTGATGATATAACAACAAATACTAAAAACAGAATAAAGTAAATATTTAAGGGGGCTCCCATACAAAAAAGTGATTTTTTTGCTCGTTTTTATTAATGGTACGGAAACCTTCTTGCGCGAGTCTGACTCGAACTTGGCCGGTTTTTTTTTTAGTCACTTCGTGTATAGAACAATAGCAGACGACCATGCAATCTGGGGACTACACTTAGCGCTTAAAAATACTCTCAAAAGATACTCGTATTTTACTAAATAATTCAACAATTGCAAGTGATTTGAAAATAAAACCTCTAGTTTTAAACCGCTCTTCTCCTATTTCAAAAACAGAATCGAATCTTCCTAGTCAGTAATATTAAAAAGCCATTCATTGAATTCTATCCACCCAGCCACTAGCAGTGTAAAAGAGTCTTCATATTTCACGTCCCAGATTCTGCGTTTCTTTTGATTCCTCCGTGGAAATGGAAGCGATTTCGTCCCATTCAGCCAGCGTTGTGCGTTTCAAAAGTACCCCTTGGAGTAATGCTATAATATTTTAGAAATTCCATGTGAGTTTTGCAGCTGAATTGGTGTTGAAAGTAGAGGAATTGATGACTTTTTTTTCAAGTGAATTCATGTCGTATGAATAGATTTGCTTTAGTCACAATGTATTATGAAATATTGTCTTAAGTATCTTATAAAAGTTTTTCTCGAAACCGTATGAATCTTTCCTGAAAATGGAAATGTTTATTTATGTACACACAAAACACTTAACAGGATAATACATTAAGATACAAGAGCACAAAGGTACTGCTTATTTCAAAAGAAATTTCTTCCAGCAGACCTGCGAGTTGAATGTTTTGATTTTTCAAACTATTATCTACTTATACTGCCTCGTTGGTCTAAGTGGTCGCAAGTGCAAATGCTGAGCACGAGGTCTTGGGTTCGATTCCCTGGTCGAGCAAAGTTTTATTGGGTTTTTCTATCAGGAATTTCTCCATGCCATGGATTTCAAATTGGTGTTCGATTATGGGCAACAGGCTCGCCCCATTTACATGGGGACTGCAACATAAGTTGCTAAATGTGGTTGTCCTATCTACTATGATACACCTCTACCTAACCCCTTAGGAAAATGCAAGCGTAATGTTATGTTGTACGTTTTGCAAAACATAGGTACATTTATTAAGTCAAAGGGTATGTCTAGCTTGAGACTTAAAATTATATGACGCTGTAAGGGCGCTGACAGTAGGTATAAGTATAGGTAAGTCAAACGATAGATGATATTGCACTTCTTTGAATCAATGTAACTACTCTGAAAACTTTTTTACCAACCTTTTTGGAAGTCGGTCATATTTTTTTGTAAAAAGTTTTTATATTACCCTTTTCAGTTGTGGTATCTCACATTAATCACTAGTCAAGTATCATTGTTCCATTGTCACTAGACACCAGCACATAGTCCATACATATGACAAAGGACAAAATGCATAATAAAGAGGATGACTCAAAAAGTACCTTAGCAAAGATAATAAAATTCATATGGGCCCACCGGGCAAGCTTTCTCTACCAAATGAATGAAGAATCATCTAAATCGGTTCAGTAATCACGGATATAGTAATCATGGATATAGGTGTATATACGTGAAAAACGTACAATAAAATAAAAAAAATATGTTTATAAAATGAAAACTACTGGGCCAAACTACATTACATTATTTTATGGGACCAAATGGCAACTATTCCGTGTCAAACAAAAGAAGAATCAATCACCAATCGAATTGGGAACTCCTCCTTTTAGAAGTCGGTTAAAAATGTTAAGCATCTCTATTCAACGCAACTTTAATCAAAGTCAATGAAGAAACAAGTGAAATAAATCAATGCTATGAAATTAAAATAAATTTCACTCCAGTTATGATGACTTAAACGCATTAATTAAAATCATCACATCATACATCATTTCCAGATTAATAATATATCATTCCATGAGGACATTCAAATAAAACTAAGCAGTCGTTTCGCAGTAAATCTTTCAACGGTGGAAGCTATGAGCTGTGATAGTCACCAGTTTATCTCGTAACGTTTTATTTTGCACTAATGTAAGAGCGTATACACTTTACGACATTTCATACAAACTTTCAAGTCCATATTTTCCGAAATAACTAAACTGAATTTAATGAAACTTCATACGCATAACCTGGATACACAGCTCACAGGTTTAAAAAATTACTATGAAACATTTACGAAAAATATTGTTACGGCTAAATTAGACCGATAACTTATCTATAGAAACAGAAATTTCCAATTATCTTTTTTTTAAAGACATTTTGAAAATGTTAATTAGTAACTTTTTAGACCTATGTATCCTACTTATGCGTATTCATCATCACCAGCCTATATTGTTCCCACTGCTGGGACGCAGGCCTCCTCTATGAGAGGGAGTGGGCTGTAATCCACCACGCGGGCCCAGTGCGGGTTGGTAGATGTCACATGTCTTCGAATTTTTAGTTCTAGAACATGCCGGTTTCCTCACGATGTTTTCCTTCACCGTTTTTGAGGGCAGCGGTGATGAAATAAATTACACAAAGTAATGCGCCTGCCTGGGTTCGAACCTACGACTTACTGCTCGTAAGTCGGGGCTGCCACCACTGGGCCACCGCTGCTCTCTCTATGCGTATTAAGTTTCATTAAAATCGGTTCAGTCATTTCGGTAATTAAGGAGTCGAAAGTTTGTATGAAATATGGTAAGGTGTAAACGCTTTTAAGATTAATAAGAGTCAGCTCACACCTAGACGCGACACAACGCGACGCTGCGCGCACATATTTAACGAGCGCATAATATAGCGCAACGTATTCTGAATTCTCACAATGAAATTTGTATCTTTTCGCGTAGAAAATAAAGTTATATTTTGAATAGCTCTTTAAAAGTGTGCGCACAGCATCGCGTCGCGTCGCGTCTCGGTGTGAGCTGACCCTAATACGACTAGGTACTGGGCCCGCGTGGTTTGCAAAACGGTGAAGGAAACCAACTTTGTCATAAGTTTTGAATGGTATCTATTACCTTCACGACCCCCGTACTGTTCAACGCATCCATCAACACAATGTTTTGAGTGCGTAAAATTGTGTCCTAACATAAAGCGTCATTTTAAACCCCAAAAAAAAGTCTTCCCAGCGACAGTTTTTGCGTAGTGTTACTTAGTTTTATGTACAGAATGCTTTGTTGATAGCTTCGTGGAGGGTTCGTTTAGAACCCGTATAAGGACACGCAATACGAGTTTACCTGACCTACCCCCGTATTCACAAACGCATCGATTCGATACCGACTCGGAAAGTCATATGTCTATCTCGCTCGCTTTCGTAATGCCAAAAAAAGATAGACATACGACTTGTCGAATCGGAATCGAATCGAAGCGTGAATACGGGGGCTAGTAACTCAATCAAACATACAATCAGACCACAACATATCCACCACGTTCGGGCCTGCAACCACTAGACTTATAAATCATTCAAATGCTAACAAACAAACATTATGTCTGAATAATTAATTAATACAATTTATTAGGATAGTTTTGTGCGCTTCCAATCTGACAATGAAACCGTAATATTTGCGCGTGTTAGTAATTACTTTTTGGTACGCACGACGACCAATCAAGCTATCCAAAACCAGTTTATGCAGATCTCTCATTGTAAAGAAAGAAAAATAGTATTTTTTAGTCTCATAGAGGGCAAAAAATCGTTAAAATTAGCAGCATCATCATCATCCCCTTATCTTAATTTATTTGGGGCAGCGCAGCATGTCTTTTAAAAAAAATAAAATTAACAAAAACAAAATTACATAAAAAGGTAAATATAAGACAACTGGTCCTGTCCGAGGCCATTTCTCAGATTGGTGCTGAAACATTTTTGTACAGGAAATCTATATTTGTATAGATTTCCTGTACAAAAATGTTATACTGGAAATGTATAGTTTAATGGGTTACGCGGTGTGTACTTTCAACTAAGCAGTCGCGATTAATGCATGTATGTTTGATAACGTTCAGCAGGTGCTTAGGGATTTGTTCATAGTGGTAGGTAATTTGTCGTACTAAGTGGATCTGTTAACGAATGGAGTAACGTGTTCAATGTTCTGAATACTGACAGACTTAGTGGCGTAGCGCGGTTTCTTCTTCTTCTTCGTATAGCTGGCACGACAATTTTACAATTTTTATATTTTGTTAGCCCAGAACTTCGCCACTTCCATCGTGTCGTCGGTAAGGAGACGGGCGAGACTACATGTATTTTGGGACCCACTCTTAGAGGTAGCATTCATCATAACAACTTATACGTAGTTGTAAAACGACTAAAGACTATCAGAAAAGTAAATGGAAAGTAAGACGGAAAAGTTGGGAGAAAAGAGATATACGTCTATTCACAAGATAACCTAAAAATCTTGCGATTAAGGTTTTTAACAGTGGAATGACTCCGTAATTAAGATGAATCAAAATATAATAATATTTAAGACGACTCATAAAAGAAGATTCGAATAAACTACTGTATTTCCCTCGCAGTTTTAGTTCTGAATTTACGTGTTTTGCTTCTCGTCATAAGCCAAAACCAGAATTTTTACTTCATTGCCTGTACCTAATTGATGAATCATAAAACTGCTAGACTGCAGCTAGAGACTAAACTGATTACCAACCCTGTAATTAGTTCAATCACTATAAAAACTATGTTGTTACGATTTTGATCCATAAGCGAATTATAGTCAAGTAAAACGTTTCTTGTTACGCTGAGAGTAGATAATATTGTTTTACATAAATTATAACAGCCAGAGCTGACTAGCTATGCACAGCTATTGAAAAGCAGGGTTTGTTGAATAAAAAAACGATGAGTAATAAATCTTATTTTTTGGTATTTTTACATAGTTTTTATTTTATGCAACACAGACGTTACGATGGCCAAGTTGCTGTCGGGTTTCATTTTCAGGGTCGCAGCTTATCAGCCCCCAACATGAGTGACAAAGGTAGTTGTATCCTGTTATCTGGAATTAATTAAATATGTTAAAATAAATAAATTCACCTTTAGTGTAATAAACATAAAGAGTTCCATGTATAAGTAACAAAAGTGCCTGACTCGCAGAGTGTATCCAGGTCCCCACGAAAAGAAAAACAGAAATGTAGTTTGATATGAAAGATAATATGACCTCTGATACCTGTGGAGCGGTATATAAATATTTCAAGACAAAATGCAACAGCCACCCATCTTCCATTTTGATGACTGAAACATCTCAGTAAAATACACTACTTCTACTGCTACCTCGGCTAGTCTTTTACTGTATACTGTTTTAGTCCGATAAAGTATTGGGCAACTGTAAGAATGAGCCTAATATAAGATTACAACAGTATGTATTTATGTATATAAAAGCTAAACGAATCTTAGTTTGTTGTTCAGATAGATATCCTAAATAAGTTCTTTACTTATGATATAAATACATGTTCTTTTACGAATATACTTACATCACGTGGATACACCCATCTCTGAACTTTTTCAAAGCTCTGAGCACCTTCATCAGAGAGACGACGCCTCCGTAAGAGCGCAAGTCGTAAGAGAAGAAGAAATTAACGCAACGCATGTTTGTGGTTAAAATCAAAGTCCAAATCAAAAGCAACTAATTGTCCAATGTCCAGAGAAGAATGCGGTAGTCTAAGACAGGGTGCATTATCTACATTTCAAGATGTAAAGGCCAAGTCGTCGAGAATCTACAAAATCGCAATGATAAACATAAAATCCCAGACAAAAATACAAACATAACGATGGACTAGATCATCACAGATCTGACAGTGACAGTAGTGACGGGACTCAATGGATCATCATTGATAACGTTCCTTTATTAGAAATACTATAAAATCGCCACAGTACCATTTTTATTAGATGCTTTTGCATTGTTAATTGGCGTTTTACCATCAGGTTTGCATGTTATTTTTTATGAATTTTTGACATAATTGAATGTATAAAAACTAAGAGAAAGATCCATTTGTGGTAATAAACCCATGAACAAAAACACATGTCATTGGATTGGAACGTAATCGGAAAAATCTTGCGTTTTGTAAGTGCACGATTACTTAATTTTAGTAAATTGAAAATTATTTATAACTTTTGATTCCCGAGTCCTAAAAAATCAATATTTAATAAATAAATATCTCATAAAATTGTAGTTGTAATTATTTTATATTTACACTGGAACGGAGTTTAGTTAATTTTCAGATTCTTTGGGTCGATTTTCGCCAGCCTTCTTTACTACTGCTGCATCTTTTTGGGCTAAGAAAGCAGGATAGGAGATGGAGCATAGCGCAGCTGCTGAGTATGGGTCTTGGGTTTGATTTGCATCCGAAAGCCCACAGTAAAGTTGAGCCCGGGTGATGACAATAGGCTCGCCTCTTTTAACATGTGTTTTAAAGAAGTGCTGGAATATGCTAAAGCTTGAACTATACTTCTCTGCCCATCCTTACGAAGAGGTCCTACAGGCGTGATATAAAATTTCATCGAGCATTCACAATAGTTGATGAATGTAAGCTTGACACCGGCGAGCAGGTCTTTGAGGATTTGTTCATAGTATTAGCCAATCATCATCATCATCATCAGCCTATAATATTCCCACTGCTGGGACACAGGCCTCCTCTCTATGAGAGGGAGTGGGCTGTAATCTACCACGCAGGCCCAGTGCGGGTCTGTATTAGCCAATATGTTTTTTTTTTTGTTTTTTTTTTTAAACATTGCCCCACACTAAGAATTCCTCCTGTATCGTGGGTGCGTTTACAAACATTTAAACTCACATACACAAACAGCCAGACCCGGAACAACTATCTGTAGGCCATACAAATATTTGTTCCGTGCGGGGATCGAACCCGCGACACGCAGCGCAGCAGTCGATCTGAGCGATCCCACTGCGCCAACCGTGCCGTGAATATGTCATCGTAAATGGTTATGTCTGTAAAGGAGCTAGTGGATAAATAATAACAGCCACTCGGGTCGATCTTCAGGTTAAACCACACTTTCCTAGGTTGGGCCATGGATGGGTGACCACACATTACATACCGATATTCCTCCGTGACTCGAAAAGCTCGTAAAGCCGTTGGTCCCAGTAGTCATTTGTAGATCTTTGACAGTCGTTACAGCACGAAAGTCAGACAACCAGCCTTACCAAGGGGTATCGTATTACCCAGTACTAACTGGGTTGTGGAGGTCAGATAGGCAGTGGCACCATTATAAAATACTGGTATTCAGCTACATCCGGCTAGACTGGAAGCCGACCCCAACATAGGCGAAGGCTAGACAGATGATGTCTACTTATACACTCTTAAAAATTCTTCCCATAAGTTTTCAAACACTGCGGTAGCGTGTTTTCTGTACCGTGTCACTGTTTACATTAATTCTATAAGCATTGTTAATACTAACTAGTATTTACACAAAGTAAAAAACTGCTAAGTACTTTCTAACAAAAGAATTGTTTTTCATAAAAGTAGCGATAAGAGTCAGCTCACACCGAGACGCGACGCGACGCGATGCTGTGCGCACCTTGAGAATTTAGAATACGTTGCGCAACGTATTCTGAATTCTCACAACGAAATGTGTATATTTTCATGTAGTGACTAAAGTTATATTTTGAATCGCTCTTTTAAAGTGTGCGCGCAGCGTCGCGTCGCGTCTCGGTTTGAGCTGACCCTTAGGAGTAAGATAAAATATAATATTTTATACAATATACTTGAATTTGATTGGCTTACTTATTTTCGTCAGTAGAAAACAGGTACTTACCGTCTAATCCCATACACGTGGACCCAGATTACATAAGGAAAACAAAAAGGCATTTATTTCTATTGTTGTTACAATTAAAATAAAGTGACACACTTGACAGCGTCTTTTGATCGTTTTTACGAACACTAGAATTAAAGCATAAGTAAAAGCGCGCTGTGGGAATTTTATCTTTCAGTCCCAACCCGATACTTGGAGATCTAACAGAGCCCTTTTTTAGGAGAATTGCGGTTAAGTGAAAGCAAAAAACCATGGTTAATTTCAAACCAATTAATGCTCTCTTACTTTTTTTTATTCTTATGTAAGTGATTGCCGCAGAATACATCACATTTAACCTAAAACTGCGTCATTAGGCAAACTTTTATTGCACTAGAGGGTCTAGCGCAGTTCTCTTGCCGGTAAATAACAGAGTTAGGTATTCGTTGTTCCCTACCAAAGAACTATGATTTACATAATACCTGTAATATCATACCTACCTACATGCACCCAAGGTATATAATACCGTACCGGAGGTGTTCATAACCAAGATTTATGGGAGAGCTTATGTCCAGGAGCGGACGGCTTGCGGCTGATATTATCATGATAGCAATGATGAATATATTTCACGTCACCGGGTAAATAGAGGTAGGGAAGGGAGTTACCTTCTTAGAGAACGTATTTGAAGGAAAATTTGTACAAAGAAAAGCAAGACATTTTGAAAAAACATGTTTCTTAGGACTCGACTAAACTTTAACATACCTATTTTTGTGCCAATTAGTCTTGGAAATTTATCAGTTAAGTCCGGAGTCTAGATTTGTGCACGTTAAATTGTAATAGACTCGCCCGGCTTAAACATAACTGGTCAAGTACGGATGTGCTATACAAGTTGTTGTAAAGCACATCCGTACCACATACGTCCGTACCACATACGTCCGTAGCACATCCGTACCTCATACGTCCGTAGCACATCCGTACCACATACGTCCGTAGCACATCCGTACCATATACGTCCGTAGCACATCCGTCGTTACGAAGCCGTCAATCAAGCATTTTGTAAACCAAATTATGTAACTGTAACATAAAAACTATTGCTGTGAAAAGACTTTTTTTTTGGGGTGAAAAATCACGTTTTACTGCAGGACTCCATGTAACGTATTCAAAACGTTGTGCTGATGGGTTCATCAAATAGTACGTGGCGCAAGAAAAAATTAAAGTTAAGTGCCAAGGTTATGTCTGTTTTTATAGTAGCAACTTTTGAATTATAGTATTTTTCAGTCATTTTATGTTTTTATATCAATTCAAATTTTTATTTACTTTCGTTTAAATTTAAAATTTAAAACAACTATTTTCAATTCTAAATTATATCTTGGAAAAAAAAAAAGTTTATTTCTAAGCCCGATTGGTGATCTGTACCTCAAGATCTTCTTATTTCAGACACCTTTCTCTATACAAGATCGTACATTATGTGAACCAGCGACTTTAATTCTTGATGTCAAGATAAATAAAGATTTATGATTACGATTTATGATTAAAATTGTATTAAAAAAAAACTTGCGAAAAAGTTCTAACTGACCCCCAATATTTCCGTAACTAGGTTTCCAGCTGGCCTACCATGACGTCTTAATAGTTATTTGTTATATAAGAGTGCAAAGTTGTTTTTTAACCGCGTGCTCAATTTTGATGACCGAGCAAGCGAAGGATTCAATAATTAGAATCCTGAGCGTTAGCGAGGGAATCAAAAGAGCACGAGGTGAAAAATCTTTGCACTCGAGTGCAACTCGTAACTTTTCATCCCACCTCAGCGAGGAAAAGTCATTTCCTCGCTGAGGTGGGATGAAAAGTAACGAGTTGCGTTAACGTGAGAAGAAAATGGCGCGTGCAGTCAAATTATAAAAATGGACACCAAGAAGGTTACGAGGCTGAGTTTTTAACAAATTAAAAAAAGTTGTATGATATATTCGGCACCATGCAGGTAGAAGTTAATAGGTTTAATGATGTTTTGAATTCACAAACTTAGTGCACACGATGTTCTAAATTCAATTTACTTTATCCTCTAGGGGATAAAAACGGCTTTTGCACTCAGATATCGAAGAGCAAAAATACTCTTTCCGAGATGGGGGCATGAAAAACATTATTGTTTTTGTGAGATGGCGCTAGACATCCTGTATAGCTCCGTCTCTTTCCCACAGTGGAATAAGAGTAAAACTATACTGCTTTCATACGTCATGGTAGGCCAGAAGGTATGTTGTTCAGAATAGTTACAGCACTGATGATAACATCTGTGTCTATTGTTTGAGTTAGTGTTCTTTTATTGTTTTATTTTTACTTTTGTATAGATTCTTTTTATTTACCTATTTTTTGTGAATGTGTGGACATTGTAGGCTTCGTATTTTTTTTTCTCTTTTACTGTCTGTAGCAAGCAATCGACTTATTGTCGGGCCTACGCTGTCCTCCCAAACTTAAGTACTAACGCTGTAACTTCAAATATTACGATACCTTTAGGCTCAAAGGGCGTAACCGCCATTATGGCCAAAATGAGCTTTGAATGCAGTCATACTTATTTTTTCGTCCTCTTTCGATTGGTATATTTAAAATTTCGATATTCGAAAAAAAGTGGTGGATACAGCCATAATTTTTGGATCGCTAAACATTGAATTTATTTAAATTTGGGCCGTAAATGGAAAATATTTCAATTTTCATAACCGCAAACGTCGTAACAGTTACACAAAATTATAAACTTGGAAGTATATCCTGTGACCTGTCTCTTTTGGTGTTTACGCCCCTATTTATTTTAGAATTTTGTTCGTACTTGTCTTATACAACCAGAGATTTTATAAAGTTTGGTGGTTACGTCCTAAAATAAAGTAAAATATTTACAATTTAGCTCTATATACGCCCTATTATAATATTTGTGAAGCCAGAATCATCCCAAAGTTTTAAAGTGGTCGGTGGTTACGCATCCAGATACATTTGAACAATTAACAATTTGTTTTATTTTTTACGAAAGCATCTTGTAACTCTCTACACTCAAAGTTTTATGCTATTGTTCGGCCCTAAATCACCATCAAAAGAAAAAGGAAAGTTACACGAAACAAGAAAAGGTACTGTTAAAGAAGAGAAAAAAAAAATAAGAAAAAATATTATTAAGAAAAAATCCATACACTGAAGGCAAATGGTTCAAAAAATGCAATGAAATTACGGAAGAACAACGAACTTCTTTATTTAATAATTTTTGGAGTATGAATAATCAGCGCAGACGTGACTGGATAGTTAGATGTTGCCGTTATATTTCAATAAAAGAAAGAGGACGATTGCACCGGAAAGCCGCAGACATACCACTTATGAATACTTAGAGGATCACAGACAAGTCTGGCAAAGGTTTTTACTTGCCACCTTAGACATCAGCCAAAAATTCTCGGTATATACAATTAAGAACGCTCAAGAAGACAATATGGCCAAAAAAGATATGAGAAAACCAAATGCCACCTCTAGATATGCAGAAGCTGCTAAAAATTTCGTTACAAAATGGATAGATCAATTTCCTGTACTCCATCTCATTATAGTCGGAAAAGAAGCAATAAAATGTATTTGCCTCAAGAGTTTTTTAAAATAATGGTTATATTTGATATAACCATTATTTTCCGAGTTCATAATACTAGTCCGTTCTAAATGCGCATATTTATCGCATTTATTTAAAAGACTGCAAAAAAAATAGCCATGAAATGGCGAGTGAGGCTATATTTAGGCAGATATTTCTACGGTATAACATGAGCGTGCATACGCCTAAAAAAGATAAGTGCGTTTTGTGCACAACATATGAAAACAATAAGGAAGAGAATAATCCTCAGGACGCAGAGTTATTAAAAGCGCATCTTGAAGAATAGAATGCCACGTATAAAATATTTAAATTACACCAGAACCTTAAGCCACTTACGGATAATACAATTACTGCTTCTTTTGACTGGCTTACAAAAGGTTTTGAACACTCCCCATGGAGAAAACATGTTGTTATACTATTCACGAAAATATTCCGTGTACAGTTTTACTCTTTGCAAGAGTAAACAGTAAAACAGTGTTGGCTGTCTTCAATCACTTTTTGTAGACTTCTATAAATCTGGAAGTCATACAGATAAACTTTTTACTCCTCGGTCGAAAGAGAAGTGAAAAGAATAATTGTTTGGAGTCCGTCACAATGGGCGACCTTTTTCGTAGCAGCCCGGCCAAGACCCAACCATGTCACCGTCATGGAATTTTCAGATTTCCTAGATTTAATAGATTTGGCTAAACAAACATTTACACCTTACAAGGCGTAAATGTTTGGTTTAACGTAGGTACATGTTAAAAAATATTTCCTTCAAAGCAATAAACTAATAAAGGCTACTTTCAAAAAGAAGAATCAAGATAAAGTTCAACTAAAACATTCAATGAAAGAGAGTGCGGCAGAGGAACAATTACAATTATTTGAGAGGACACAAAGGAAAGGAATTAGCAAAGGTAAGGGAAAAGGTAAAGGAAAGGACACAAAAACAAGGAATCGATATCAGTAGAGAAGTATAAAGATCTTAAGAGACTTTGTGACAGTGAAACAATCCCCAAGATCTATCATGAAGAGTATCGTCAGCTCCGTTCTACTGATGATGTGCACGACACATTACCTGAAACAGATGACGAAGACGAAGATTCAGAGGAAGAATGTCTTATGTTTAAATCCTTGTCGTTCGGGATGCGTTGCTTGCTCGTTTCAGTTAACTTTTTTACGTTTTTTTCTATTTCACAATTATGACATCGTTAATTCGGTACATAATACATTTGATTTCGTTTATTAGAAACAGTTTTTTTTTTCAAGTATTATAAATATGAGAGGTAATAAGGACAGAAGAAACTTGTCATATTACATTCAAATAACGTTAAATGGATATTAGATTCTTACATGCATAAGTGATAAAAAGTGTTATACATTCCTTCTATTCCTATATTGTTATTAACAAGATAGTAATTAAGACGACTATTATTATCACTAATTTAATTTCTATGATTAAACATTATTTATACAATATTAATTCTTTTATTTTGTAATGCTATGTTCTCATAGCACTACAGTTGTTATGAGTAGGTGTAGTACTAAAACTATTAAGAAATTAACCTGATCGGCAAAAATCAACTTTATTACCTATGAGAAATCATTGATGAGAAATACCACAATCGTCACTTACACTACATATTGCACAAAAGGTTTGTGGCTTACATCGTTTGTTAGATACTATAATACAAAGAGATTGTAACTTACATCATGAATTGTTAGTTGATTTCGTATGAATCGCTATTACACCCTTAGCTGTTTGCGTAGGAGCTTTTTTTTTTGGCGTAACCGACTGCTTTATATATTTTTTTAGGGTGTATACGAAGTCTTTTTTTTTATTTGTTAGATTTCGATTATATATTTTTATACGATCTTCTTTATCTCAAAATTCTAACAACTTTTGTCTTTTGTATTTTTTTTATAGCTATAAGCACAAAAAAGTTATATCGGAAAACTGTTTTGTTTTTTTGTTTTTTGGCTCTCCTGAAAAGTTGTGTTTTGGTGGATACGCCCTTTGAGCCTAAAGGTATCGTATTGTAAAACCAAATGATTTTAAAAGAGTAACCATGGAGTTTCTTGCCGGTTCTTCTCCATAGGAAACGGCCAACCCGAACCGTGCACCTTTCGTTGACGTTTTATAAGTGCCCATGTAAGCCTATGTAAAATAAAATATTTTGATTTTGATTTTGTTCTAGAACAAAATTATCACAATGTCGGGGACAACAAGTGCCTGTCGACTTCGTTAAGAATATTTTTAACCGACTTCTAAAAAAGGAGGAGGTTCTCAATTCGGATGTTTGTATATATTTTTTTTTTTTTTTTTTTTATGTTTGTTCGCGCCTTACTCCGTCGCTTTCCAACCGATTTGGAAAATTCTTTTTTTGTTGGAAAGGGTATACTTCCCAAATGGTCCCTTAGTCACCAAGTCAGGATCTGATGATGGAATCTTGGCGAAATCGAGGGAACTCTTCAAATTTTATAGAAAAACGTACAGCGATTTTGGTATTTTTTTTTTCTACAACAAGTGAAGCATTTGCGTCCAATAAGAACCATTTTACCATCAGATCTGATGATGAATCCAAGAAACAGGCTTCGGAAATCCATAACAACGCAATGAATCTTAGCTGTGTTTGGGCTTGTTGGAATCGTAACGGTATGCACTTTCCAGGTGTACCAATAATAAGTTAAAAAAAAAAATACTGTTTTAACCGACTTCTATAAGGAGGAGCTTATCAATTCGATTAGTTTTTTTTTTATGTATGTACACCGATTACGCTGAGATTTATGATCCGATTTGCGTGATTCTTCTTTAGTTTGATGTGGAATATCTGCCATTTGGTCCCATAAAAAATTAATATAGTTTGGCCATATAGTTTTCATTTTATTAAAAATTTTGTTATATGTAAATTTTTCACGTATGTACACCGATTTCTCCGTGATTACTGGCCCGATTTAGATGATTTTTCATTCATTTGGTAGAAAAGCTTGCCCGGTGGAGCCATATGAATTTTATTATCTTTGCTTAAGTACTTTTTGAGTCATCCTCTTTATTATGCATTTTGTCCTTTGTCGTATGTATGGACGATGTGCTGGTGGTGTGAGATACCACAACTGAAAAGGCTAAAATAAAAACTTTTTTACAAAAAAAAATAACCGACTTCCATAAAACACTAAAATGTGGCAAATAATTTTAGTTTCGGAAGTCGGTGGCAAAAAAGTAAATGAAACAAACAAGTCACCGACTGCCGAAACTAAAATTATTTGCCACTTTTTAGTGTTTTATGGAAGTCGGTTATTTTTTTTTGTAAAAAAGTTTTTTTGCACCCATGAGGTCTAACCCAGCTTAACGCTTCGTGAAATAAAGACGCGATGGTATGTAATAAGTTTATTCAAACTCGTTCAGAGGCTATACAAACTACTTACTAAACATTTGACTGATTGATGGATAAAGTGGCGCAATTAGCTTCAACACTAGGTTGTGCCGCGGTTTCGGGGACTGATCAAATATTTGCTGCAGATTCGATAGTTTGTTTGTTCCGGGTTTTGGTGCTCCGCTGTTGGTATAGGTATGTGAGATTTGTGTTTATAAACACTCACACGATACTAGAGAAATTCTAGAATTTCTGTCAATGGCACGTCTGTGGAAGAAAGTTGATATTGACACAGCTTTACCGTCCTAAAAGTAAGGTCGATTTTCATAGTGCGCGTGATATGAGTGGTGTTTGCTTGATAATCTATACAAATAAATAAAAATTAAGTGTCTGTTTTTAATTTTATCTTATTTATAAAGCTTTTTACTGATTGCATGTGAAGGTAAATACATACGGTACTTGTAACAAAATATTTTGTCCGTCTGTCCATCTGTCGTCTCATCGTCGTCGTCGTACGTCTATCTCTCTGTTAGCTCCGGCTAATCTCCAAAACGGCTGGGCCGAATTTGACGGGACTTTTAAACTTTTACTGGCAGATAGCTGGTTATAAAGAGTAACCTTAGCTACTTTTTTTTTTAAAGAATTAGGTTTTCGTTGAAGAAAAAAAACCGTTGATCTTGTTAACGTTGTTACTCGATTTAAATATTGAAGTAATATTTTTACAAGCTTTTATTTAGTTTTTTTTTTTTTTTATATAATAATTTCTCGCGTTCGAATGTCTCGGGCAGGGACGCAAACTGTAACCATATTAAATGTTTTTAACACTGTTTTTTAAAACAGTTTTAACACAAAACACTTTTAAGTGTTAATATGGACGAACTTACAGAACGCGGTGTACTTCTGAGATTGCAATGGGTCCCTTCTCATACTGGCTGAAGGGGTAATGAAGAGGCTGACACATTGGCTAAATATGCAGCTACCTCTGGTAAACAAATGAATATTGTACCAGATTATTCAGAGTTTTTGCCTAAATACAAACAAATATGTTTTGAGAGTTGGAAGGAATATTTTAATAAGCGCTCATTAGAAAAAGGAATATGGTACAAAACCATCCAGTGTCAGCCCTTTCATATCCCCTGGTGCGCAAACACAAAATTAAATAGGAAATTGATTGTTACAGCTCACAGACTCAGATCTGGACACATACCATGCAATAAATTTAATTTTATGATGAGGAAGACTGACTCACCAAACTGTGAAGATTGTGGCGTCTGTGAGGATGTATATCATTTATTGCTTGAATGTGTCCGATTTGAGTCTGGGAGAACATGCCTAGCAAATGCCTTTGAATTAAACAGACTGGATGTTGGCACATTCAATGTGATTCTTAGTCAACCCAATTCTAAGGTAGCAAAGTGTCTGTTTGAATTAATAGCATCGAAATAAATTTTATATCTAAATTATTAGTATAAGCTATTGACAGTCAGATGTGGTTAGGGTATAATGGGACTGGTATGCACTACGTGTAAAAGTCCTTATAATAAATGAAAAAAAAAAGTGTTAATATGTGTAACTGAAATAATCAATTATAGCTTTAGTACGCTGTGTTAACCTGTTACAATTATTAACACTGTTTTATATCTGTTACAGATAATATGTTACGGTTGAAAACACATTTAAAAGTGTTAAATATTTGATTCTGTTACCAATTCAACGTGTAACACTTATAATTCTGTTACCTTTATGAAGGTGTTTTAAAGTCCCTGGTCTCGGGCAACAGCTAGTGAATTATAATTATGATCAGTGTAATTATAGAAAGACCCGGTAAAATTGATGATGACTATTACAAATACCTGTGTGTTTTCCATTAGAATGCTAAAAGCGTCTTTCTGACCGAGACTATGATATTTATTTCTAATTATAAAGATGGCTTAATGAAGAAGCTGCGATGTACCACAGAATAAACAATAGTACTAACGCTATTCTGGCAATCTATTACTCGTATTTCATAAACGTGTAGACTGTAAATGCCTCGTTGGTTTATCGTTCGCAAGTGTGACTGCCAAGCATGAGGTCACGGATTCGATTACCGGGTCGGACAAAGTGTTTTTGGGTTTTTTCATCAGATTTTTTTCAGTACCAGCCACGAAGTCAGGATTCGTGCCCGGATGATGGCAATAGGCTCGCCCCCTATTACATGGGACTTAAACATAACTGGCGAAAAATGGGTATGTTAGTTACACCTCTGTCTAACACTTCGGGGATTACATTCGTGATTTCATGTATGTATGTATATTATACAGGATGTAACGGAAAGGGTATATACAAACTTAAGGGTGTGCTACAGACGATCAAACTGAACATGTTACTCATCATAAAACATGTTTTTCAGCGAAAAAAATATCTGATGCCCCATTCAAAATTGCAACTCCTATTCGACGCAAATGCATGGGGCAGCTCATATTTTTTTCGCTGAAAAACATGTTTTATGATGAGTAACATGTTCAGTTTGATGGTCTGTAGCACACCCTTTAGTATGTATATACCCTTTCCGTTACACCCTGTATAGACTCCAAAACCCATCTGTCCATATTTTCGTCCCTAATAAAGAAAACAGAATCATACAACATAATAAAAAAATACATAAAAAAACATTCAGACGGCCATGAAAACTGAAAACAAGACTAATAAACAGAAGAGAAATTCAAGACAGATTCATCGGATTTGTAAAATTGACATAGTTTATTTCCTGTATTTTATCATTCTATGCATTTGGCTTGTGGCCACCGAGGTAAATACATCGCCACATCGTTGATCCTTATTTATAGCATGTTAAGGTTTATAATGGGCGGTGAAATGGGTTACATTGTAGGAAGTCAACAGAAATAAGATTTATTGCCAAGTTACGTTCGAATGTGGGCTTGCCTACGTTGATATGGATAATAGGTGTCTTGAATTTAGTTTGCTATGTTTTATTAGCTGTTGGGAATAAATGACAATGTTTTCACCTAGATTTAGGTAAGTATAAGCATACTTTTCTGAAGAAAAAAAACCTGTGTATTTCTTATACAAGGTGTTGTTTTGCATCCTCGTCAAAATTCAAGACGATGTCACAAAAGACATAAATAATCAATTAAAATTACGGTACTTAGGTAATTATTACGCTGATTTTTTTGGTTGTTTAAGTTTGTAAGTAGGTACTTCAAAATAAACCCCTTAACGTGGTTTAGGGAATAAAAAATTATCAAATAAACGTTTGAGATTGTTTGTATGTATAAAAGCGTGGTTATAGGGCGAGGATCAGACAGGCCGCGTTTAAAACACGGGTGGTACAAACTTACCGATTTCCGTAAATAAGAAATAAAATAAAAATTATCTACCCATATTTTTATTGATTTGGGACGAGATTCATTTGATTAGCATAGTTACCTCCTTGAATTTGACGAGCATGCAAAACACCTTGTAGAATGCATGTAAGGGTCAGCTCACACCGAGACGCGACGCGACGCTGCGCGCACACTTTTAAAGAGCGATTCAAAATATAACTTTATTTTCTACACGAAAAGATACACATTTCGTTGTGAGAATTGAGAATACGTTGCGCAACGTTTTCTGAATTCTCACGGTGCGCGTAGCGTCGCGTTGCCTCGCGTCGCGTCGCGTCTCGGTGTGAGCTGACTCTTAGAGAACACTTTAAATAAGTACTTATGGCATATGAGCAATATTTATTCCGCCGGCTTTACTTTGGACGTAGAAAGTACATACAAATTTGCTGATAAAAGAATTAACAGCAATGGTGACTTGAGAGTTGAGACTGTAAATTTTTCCACACCACACATCCATTTCAACATTCTTCTCCCCGCTACATGCAATCTTTTTTCATCCATCTTCTTCACGGCCCAGCATTCCGTCTTTATACATCCAGAAATCAATATAAAACTCGTTGATCGATGGTTCAATACCAGTGTGCATGTATTTTAGGCTCAAAATAAAACTAATTACAGACTAAAATAGTGTACCAAAGCGTCCAATTTTATCGGATGCTGCGTTAATTAGTAGTGCATGTATTTGGCTAGTATTTGTGGCGACGATCGATTTGTTGGTTAATTTGTTTTGACTTGTGTAATTTGTATGGACGGGTACATTAAAATGTTGAGCTTACGATTACCAGCCGTAGATATTATTATTTATATATTTCATTAACAGATACATAACATAACATCACGCCTATAGGTAGGTAATCCCCGAAAGGTTAGGGAGAGGTGTGGGTATTTTTTTTCTTATAAAAAATAAAATTTAATTAAATATTAAATACTAAAAAATTTCCTGCTCTGGGCGGAGCGGAACGGAGTGTCAGACTTGTACTGACTAAATCCCACTCGTGTTCCTTCTTAGCCCTTTGTGTTCCAGGGCCACGGTATCTCTTTCGAACAGTCCCGCAGCCCTAGCAGGCATCGGCCCTCTTGGACCCCTTCCGATTTGCTGACATCTCCTTGAGTCGCGCGTGGAACACGAACGCACCGTCGACACGGCCTGTCGTCATAAGACGGACGGACAGTGAGCTAGCCCATTCCTCAAAGAGTACACCAACATTTTGCCGGTTATGTATTTAAATCAGCAGTGTTGTGGTGCATAACATCATCACTAAAATAATATACATGATTATGCCAAATTGTGTACTCATTGCAATAATATAACTTCCGTAGACATTTTAAATTACTATCGCGAACGGTCCAACATTTGAAGCCAAATTGCTTTGTTGATTTACTTTAATGTTAGAACATTTTAAACACATTTTATTGCAATACTTCATTAATTTGATGTAAGTTTAATGCATTGCGTCTTCACACATAAATGTGTATTATTAACATTGAATATTTATTATTTAATCAGAGGTTGGTAGAGATTTTTTTTGCGTTTGGTGCTATTTGATTTTTATTAAAATTACTGTTGACGCTAGGTGGAGCGTGTTAATTTTATTTGCCCTATTTAAGTTAGAAAATAACGTCCAATTTTTTTTTTCTGTAGCCTCTTATGTCCCACTGCTGGACAAAGGCATTCCCCATAGCCTTCCACTCTTCTCTCCGTGCGGTATTCTCAGGCCACCCCACTGCGTGACGACTCTGGCCAACTCGTCCGGATGCATTGTACAAACATGGCCCGTCCAATCTCAGTTCAACCCTTCAATCATTCCACATGCCCACAGCGATTCCAGTTTTTGATGGTATTGTGGTATTGCGAATTGCGAGGAGCTCGTGGCTAAATAATAAGCAGTGGCTAAACAGCCGCACGGGTCGATTTTAAAGGTTAAGCTGTGCTTGCCGAGTTTGGTCCGTGGATGTGACCATAAATACCTACCGAGTTTCCTCCATGCCTCGGAAAGAACTTTAAGCCGTTGGTCCCGGCTGTCATTTGTAGATCTTTGGCAGTCGTTACGAGTAGTCAGAAGCTAAAAGTCTGACATCCAGTCTTACCAAGGGGTATCGTATTACCCAGTTACTGGGTTGTGGAGGTCAGATAGGCAGTCGCTTCATTTAAAATACTGGTACTGAGCTGCATCCGGTTAGACTGGACGCCGACCCCAAGATAGTTTGGGAAAAGGCTAGGCAGATGATGTAGTATTGCGAATTCTGTCACTGAGCTTAATACCGATTTGGTAGGTACGCTCCATTGCCCTTTCGCAATTATAAATATTTTATAATCAATATCATCATCTTTCTGTCCCTGTCAAAGGGTCAAACGGGACCCTATTACTGAGACTTCGCAGTCCGTCCGTCCGTCCGTCCGTCCGTCCGTCCGTCCGTCCGTCCGTCTGTAACCAGGCTGTATTTTATTAACTTATAACTTTTTTAAATATTTTTTAAATTTTCATTAACCTATCACGTTAATGAAAATTTAAAAAATAATTTAAAAAAGTTATAAGTTTATAAAATCAATATTTCTCGAAGCAAACTTCAAACAACACGTGCTCCCAAGCAAATAATAAAAGAACAAAATAATTGCGTCGAGTATTTGCACACGAGTTTTGTTCAAATAACTCCGAGTTAGAAAAAGATTGCAATATTTTCACAGGTTGCCTTTCTCTGCTTATAACCCTTCTTCATATTTATTTAGGACCACAGGGTTCCTCAACATTAGGTTCGTTAAAATATTTGACAGTTGATGGTACTAAATGTTTTTCGAACTTTATTAATCGGTGAGTTCGCCATTGGTATTGAAGAGCATTTCAGCTGCAGCATTTTTCGTATGATTTGATTAGGCACATGATTCTACAGGGTGTAACGGAAAGGGTATATACATACTTAAGGGAAAAAGAATATCAGCTGCCCTATACATTTGGGTCGAATGGGTATTGAAATATTGTATGAGCCAGCTGATATTTTTTTCGCTATTACGATGTAAGTCCGATGCAGAAACATGCTGAGGAGCTCGTGGCTAAATAATAACCGCCGCCCGGGACGATCTTTAAGGTTAAGCCGTGCTTGCCGAGGTTGGTCCGTGGATGGGTGACCATCACTACATACCGAGTTTCCTCCGTGCCTCGGAAAGCACGTTAAGCCGTTGGTCCCGGCTGTCATTTGTAGATCTTTGACAGTCGTTACGAGTAGTCAGAAGCCAAAAAAAGTCTGACATCCAGTCTTACCAAGGGGTATCGTATTACCCAGTTACTGGGTTGTGGAGGTCAGATAGGCAGTCGCTTCATGTAAAATACTGGTACTCAGCTGCATCCGGTTAGACTAGAAGCCGACACCAAGAGAGTTTGGGAAAAGGCTAGGCAGATGATGATGTCCGATACAGAAACATGTTCAGTTTGATGGTCTGTAGCACATCCTTAAGTATGGATATACCCTTTCCGATACACCCAGTATAAGACATAACATAACATCACGGCTGTAATACCACAGGGATTAGGCAGAGATGTAGCTAATAGCACACCCACATTTCGGCAGAAATTTTGAAGTCCAATGTAATTAAATAGGGGACGACCCTATTGCTGTCAAATGGCACAAATCCAGACTTTGCGGCTGCTACTGAGAAATTTCTGATGGAAAAACCTAAAAATGTTTGCCCGGGGAATCGAACCCAGGATTTCATGCTCAGTAGTGACGCTTGCGATCACTCAATGAACGAGGCAGTGATTCTACAAGGGTTATTCATAATCAAGGCTCAGTACTTACTAAATTGTCAAAATCTACGATATTTCTATCTACAATCAGCGAAATATTATATCTTCACAAAAACATACCCTGAAAAGGCCAAAACAAATCCAAAATGCCTTCACAATTAATTACTGTTAATTACCATCGTTTACATAGCAATAAGTAGTTATAACACATCCTGTAGGTACGACAAACAAATACAGGGCTGTGCAAATATGTACAAGTTACAAAACTCCTCATTACAAGGCTTAGGGGTTCAAGGACTTTGTGAAACTTCACAGGTGAAGGGGCAATAAAGTTTAAAATGAAGTAAAACTAACTAACATTTTACAACGATGAAGATGTTTATTTTTGCAGATAAGTTTTTACAAACACTTTTGAACGTCGTCTTTTTTTTAACTTGATGAGGCCGGTGTTTGTTACCTGACTACTCTGAGAAGAAACAGCCAAAACAAACTTGGAGGTCACACTCTCTTTTAAGGTCCAGACATATTCTTGGCCAACTCACATGAGAACTATGCAGAGAAGTATCTTTTGAAAAAAGAACCACACAGATTTGTGTGGACCTGTCCAGCCAGTGCAAGCATTTGTCAGTTATCGTGAAGCTCAACTCATTACTCAAGGAGCTCCACGGCACGACGAACAATCCAAAGAAAGGACTTTGTGTACGTCGCATATTTTAAGTAATTGAGTACTAATAATAGTACTCAAACTACAAGCCAATCGATAAAACCAAAAAGAAAACACACACTGGATTATCACTTTCATACTAATCAAATAAATAAATAAATTTGAGATAGGTATGTTGCTTAAAAGGTTAATGTTTAAAGGTAGCAAAGTAACATGAAACTAAGTATCTGTAATTCTATTAAAGTCGTACTATAAACATTATTAGAATTAAAAACTAAGAAATAAACTAGCAGCAAACTCAATGCTGAGGGTTGTGACCTCCCTTCAGAATCACCTTCTTGCGGATGATCTTTCTCCAGCTGTTTCTGTCTCTGGCTGTGTGTAGAGCGCTGTGGACTGTGGAGTCAAGGTCGGTACGGATCTGGTCAGACCATCGAATTGGGCTGCGTCCACGAGGTCTTTTCCCATCCACCTTGCCGGTCACCATTAGTTTTTCCAGGTTACCGTCGTCCTTCCTCGCAATGTTACTGAAGTATTCCAGGACTCTGCGCAGGCACTCGGATGACAGCCATGAGGAGATTTTGAGCTCTCGCAGTATGGAGACGTTTGTCCGATATGCTGTCCAGGGAAACGCAGCATCTTTCTCCAGCACCACATCTCAAACGCGTCAACGCTTTTTCGGTCAGCAGCTTTTAGCGTCTAAGTCTCAGCGCCGTACGAGAGGATCGAGAAGACCAGGATCCGTACCAGTTTGGTTTTGGTTTTTACGGAAATGATGCGATCTCTCCAGATTGTTTCAAGTTGAGACATGGCGCTTTTAGCCATGCCTATTCTCCTGCGCACTTCCTTCTCGCAAGAACCATTGTTGCTGATGTTGGAACCCAGGTAAATGAAGTTGTCAACTGTTTCTAGATCTAATGCGCCAGTTAGTTCCAGCTTCTTAGATCTATCCACCACCATGACCTTAGTCTTCGACCCGTTCATAGAGAGACCCAAATCCTCGCGAAACCGCTCTATTCGATCTAAGAGCGCAGCCATTTCCGACTCATTTGCTGCAAAAAGAGTAGTATCATCAGCGTTGCGCAGGTTGGTGATTTTCACGCCACCAACTGTGATACCACCTTCCCAGTTCTCGCAGGTACGTCTCATAATGTATTCTCCATAGACGTTAAACAGAATGGGCGATAAAATGCAACCCTGGCGTACTCCTTGGTGGAATCTAAATGATTTAGACGTTGTTTTGTCAACTCTTACGACTCCCTGACTTGAGCCATACAGGGTGCGAAGTAGGGCGATGAGATGGTTTGGTATTCCAAGTTCTTGTAGGATCCTCCATAAGCACCCCCAGTTGACACTGTCGAACGCTTTGCTGTAATCGACAAAACACCATACCACTGGCGTATCAAATTCGTAAGCCTTCTCAACGAGCTGCCTGATATTGAGGATTTGTTCTCGAGTGCCCCTGCCCTTCACAAAACCTGCTTGCTCCTGCGGAATTTGCCAATCCAGGTAGTAGCGGATGCGATTGTTGAGAATATGGAGCAAGATTTTACTGGCGTGCGAGATGAGGGACAAGGTTCGATAATTACCGCAGTTCTTGGTTGACCCCTTCTTGTGCAGTGGAAGGATTACGGATTCTGTCCAGTCCTGCGGCCAATCACCGTTTTCCCAAACGTGTGAGCAAATTCCGAAAAGTGTCTCATCGCCCAAGTCACCCATAACCTCAAGTATGTCTGCTGTTATTTGGTCACTTCCTGAGGCCATCTTCTTTTTGAGACACTGTATAGCAGAAGATACTTCGGAGCGAAGAATCATGAGTTCCAGTTCTAGATCCTTCCAATCGGGACTAGCTCCGGGGGTTGAATGGGGATCTGCGCACAACTGCTCACAGTAGGAACGCCATCTCTTGGCAATGTGGTCGAGCTCGTGTAGTAAAGTGCCATCGGCATCTTTTATGACCCATGATTTAGCTATGAACTGCAAAGTATCCTCCAGTTTCCCTTAAAAGTCTTCAATTACCTCATCTTGGGCTTGTGCTGTTGTCGATGTCGGTGCGTATATTTGTACAATATTCAGTATGCAGGGTTTGGTGTTCAGCTTCATTGTCAGGATTCTATCAGACACCGGGTTATAGGCGAGGACATATTTAATCATATTTGGCGGCAATATGATTCCGACCCCATTCCTGCTCGAATCTTCACTACCCGAGAAGTACATGGTATTACCTGTCGCAGTGGTAAAGTGGCCTTTATCACGCATGTGTGTTTCACTGACGCCTAGTATGGAGATGTTATGTGATTCCATTTCCTTCTCTACGATGGTCAGTTTACCCGCTGTCAGCAGACCTCGGACGTTCCAATGCGGTGATGAGTACGTATTGAGGTCTTCTCAATCTTAGATGTTGTGGTACCGACAGTAACATCTCTTCCTTCTGAAGCCTGTCGGATCGCCCCAGGGGAAGCTTCGGTCATCAACCAGCCCGGGTACTGGGTGGCGCCGAGGGTTAGTCGGGTCGCCCAAAATATTCGTTCTCTTTGTTTCTGATTCCATAAGAGGGTTTTCATGGGAAGATGAGCGCGGTGGGTTCCCACGTCCTTCTGCATCAGTCTTTTAGAGGGTATTTAGGACCTCACGGTCACTGGATACCGAACCGTGGACGCTAGGGCCTCCAGGGGTTGTCGGGTTAATTACCGCCGCCTGATACTCGGCGTTGACTGTTTTACGGCGTGGGTAGGTCTCCTCTATGCCAACCCTCCTGCTTTCTCATTCGGGCTTGGAACCGACAACGGCGGAGTTAATGGAATGAATGTTGTGTTAGCTAATAATAAATGAATTTGAATTTGAATGGAATGGAGGGCTAATATCCAGTAAACCAATTGTTCGTTATTTTTTCAATTAATTATTCTAAAAAGTTATTCATTTTTGTGTTGCATTATCACCTCGATTTTGCTTTCCAGCACCTACAAAAACAAACTTAAAAAGAAGAGCCGAATCCAAGAAAACACTAACACTGAAATGGGGATATGCACCAAATAGTAAACATGATAAATATCCAATTTTTAGTGTTAACGATAATCCGTATTTTGTTTGGGACAAACATGGTACACTCTGTGCGCATATTTTCATGCAATTAGGGATTCCCACTACCTAATCTATGTGTCGAGGCGGCAAAAGAGCAAATAAAGCTGAAGTTTTGTTATAAATTACTAACTAACCTTACATGCAGTGGGAAACTTCTTTACTATTGGTAACTCGAAACGTATTTGTTTAACTTCTAAAGTAATAAACACATTATTCTAATGAAAAAATACTGGCAACGACAACTTTAGAGTCCAAAATTGCGTTTGAATTTAGTTTTTTTTTCTTCCTTCATATCGATGACGATGGTACGTCCTGTTTGATTGTTGGTACCCAGAAGGTGTCTACGTTAGTCTCGGCATTCGTAGCGCTTTCTATGTTGTCTCTCTTCCAAGTTGCGAGTGTTGGGGTATATTGGATAGGTACTTCATCAAGTGGAGCATGGATGGTTTATCCAAGTTCGAAGGAACACCGACGCATAAACGTTTCTCACGTACGTTTTTAGTAGGTACATCGTTCTGACACCCTCACCCCTCCAAATAGAAATTTTTCATTGGTAATTAACAATATTTGCAGTTCCGTGCATTTTGACCGTGAAGGTTTTGCAGTTTTCAAACATCTGTTGGATTTTTAATGACCGACGAAAATTTTCTATGTGTCGGTAGTTAGTACATCATCCTGAAGCCCCCATTCAGAATGTTGTTCTGATTCTGAATACTTAGTCTCATTAAAGCGTCGGTGTTCCTGCCATCCTGTATATTACTATTTCTATTCACGTAATTCATGCCAATGCAAGACATGTCTGCCTTTTTCTTTGTCTGTGTTGATAACTTTTGGTTATGTAGTTTTCAGTACGATGTGCAATGTAGCTCTCTATTTATTTTGGCGAGGGCTTTCAAAATCAAAAATCAAAATCAAAAGTCATTTATTCAAACTAGGTTGATAATCAGCACTTTTTGAACGTCAAAATTACAAGAGACAGTCACCCAAAACGCCCTTCGCCACTTCCTAGTGTTTTAGCTGGGAAGAAGAAGTGGCGGAACAAACTCCCCAGCAACACATCTGTCTGTTAGGTTAGAAGATTTTCAATTAGATTAGACAGTCATATACTACATTAAATGCAGTCTCCAATTTTATAGGCATTTATGTAAGAAACAGTTGTCACTGTTTCTAACTGAAAGATGTACTGCGAGTTCCCGTACAAATTCCCGTAAACACAGGGTAAGCTAAACTTTAAATCATTAATACATGAAAGTGTAGTGCGGCTTCAGTGTTCTCAAAGCGGCGCTAGAAATAATTAGTAGAGTATAAAGCTGTCAGAGTTTAGTTGTTAAAAGTTCTTGAAGGATGTAAGAGATAGATTACTCGTAGGGTTTAAAATATGAACTTCAAGTCTATGGGCACGTCCTAACTAGATCAAGCGATCGAAGTGCGAACATGCGCCCGTCATGTTCATATTGTTTGGCGGACCCGAACGCTTGAGGGACTGACAGAAACTTCCGTTTTTTGTAAATTAAATGAGTGACATTATTGCGATAATGGCGCGACCAATTAATTTGTTTAGTACGTAGGTTACAGTATATTTTTGCTAACATGTCCTGCTAATGGTCTGAAAGTTATTGAGTTTATCTTTTATCTATTCAGATCTCAGACTGATACTGTTTTCGGACAATAAGCCTACTTGGCTATACCAGTTAGTTCGTCACAGCTCAGTAAACCAGGGTTACACACACATCGCTCAAACTATTAGTTGCCAATTACTTTGTAACACGACACGCTCGCAATATGACACTAAGTTCGAGACTGAACTGAAACATTCGGGAGGATCGACTCACAGTTAGCAACATGGTCGTCAAATTGACGAGAACTTCTTTGATATTTGATGATTGGGTGGGAGTTTGAAGGTTCTGTGATCTTGTAAGTAAACGTTAGAAGTCTTTATGAGATACTACTCGTATCAAAATGATATAGTTTTTTTTTATCTATTTATTCGTGGTACCCGTTTTAGCGTCAGTGTCGCTTCCATTCTGGTTAAGTCAAAGTACATTTAAACAAAGAGCTGATAACTGATTTCTGGCGGTCAATCTCAGATATCATTTTCTTTTCATTACTACCTACTTCACTAAAGGACTGTATTAAAACTATTTATATTTCTAGTTTCCATTCAACGTCTTGTTTCTCTTTTGTATCTTCAGTTGCCTCCAGTTGTTCCAGTTGCAGCAGAGGACCAAACAAAATATATGACCACTCATTACACACCGAGTTCCCACCGCGCCTCGGAAAGCACGTTAAGCCATTGGTCACGGCTGTCATTTAGATCTTCGACAATCATTGCAGCTATTGAGTGGTCCGAAAGTCCGTCAACCGGTCTTACTAAGGGGTATTGCTTTGCCCAGTACTAAAATAGTAGTACACTAACTGAGTTGTGAAGGTCAGATAAGCAGTCGCTCCATGTAAAATACTAGTATTCAGCAGCGTTTGCTTAGACTGGAAGCCGGCCCCACCATAGTTGGGAAAGATTATGCAGATGATGATGATGGTGTATGAGGAATGACATGTAAGAAGAAAGAGTAAACGATACCCTGATGGCTGACAGGAGAGAATGTCAGGGTGAAAACGTGTTGGCTCGACCCCAATTAACATGGTACAAGAGCAGGAAGATGATTTATTCTTAGTTATTTTCCTTTCTGATCCGTGGAACACCAAAGTGGTTCACCTAGGTGTTCCACGATTAATTTTCTGTACCCTTGGTTCACCTAATGAGTGAACCATGGTTTTGTACCATAGCGCCGCGTAGACTTTCTGAGATTATTCACTTATGATGGGTGTAAGTCAAAAAATCGGAATGAGAAAAAAAGCCCATTATTGTCTGTCATTTCACGTAAATTCATACAGCATCATGATGACTTGTGCAATTTCTTAATAAGTAGGTACGTTGGTTCCAAGTGCTTAATAATTTATTGCAAAATGAATGGATAAAATGTGACTCGTAACTCCTAAACAACATTTTAAATTAAATGTATTCATATCAATTCTATTTTTTCTCCGCTAGAATTTTCAAAGAAAACGTTTTTACGATGAAAACAATGGGTTAAAAAACAAAGAAAATGTCTCCTGCTTAGACCTGCAAAGTTTCATGACCTAATATAAAGTTTTTGATTGAATATTATCCATTTATAAATTATTTTAGAAGTAACTTTGAGGTATTTTTGCATCGAGTTTATTTTCATGATATCGTGTTTTCAAAACCGATACCACTTAGAAGAAGTCGTCAACTTTGCTATATATTAATTACAAAGTGAATGTTGCAGTAATATGAAAACCAGAGCCATTCAACTTTCACAATTTGGGTAATCTGGCCCTAACTCGCGCATCGTGGTTTAGACACTTGGGTAAGGGATGACTGCCTACGGCGCTAGGGTTATTATGGCCTTAAAGTCTTCGATAAGCCGATTTGAGAGAGAGAGACAACGTACGAAACCCTAAGTGCACATTTACGCAGACGCGGCGCGTTACGCGGGGCGGTGCGCGGCGCGGCCCGCTTTAAATTCAAACATATGGCGATGTATGAGAGCGTTTACGGAGAAGCGGTCTGACGCCCGTTTGTTTGAGATATAGGCGGCCGACGCGGCGTTATGTCAAACGGACAATACAAGCAAACGGCAGTGCCCGGGTTCGATTCCCATACGGAACGAATTTACAATGTCGTAGTTTTATCCTAAAATAATAATTTTATTTTTATTTTAAATTTTGTAGTGTTTTTTCTTTCGTAAATTTTTCAGTTTTTACTAGCTTTTATTTAACTTGCAATGATTTGTATGTTTGTTCGGGTAGAATCTTGGAAGCTAAATTAGAACCACTTCCCGATGTCCGATTGAGCTGAAATTTTGCACACACCTTTGGTTGTAAGAACAGAATATTAATTTAACAGACATAACTTAATCCTGCAACCTGGATCGTCTCCTCACGAGAGAACTCCTCAACGGTTAATAGCACAGACACGAAACTTTGCATACGATTTCATATTTGATGGATAATTACGATTTGTATCATGAACTTATCCTGCAGCCAGGATCGTCTTCTCACCTGGGAATTCCTCAACGGTTAATAGCACAGACATGAAACTTTGGATAATTATATACGCGTCCACTTTTAAAAACTAAATGCGACAAGTTTTTGTGAAAATTATCCTTTATCGCTTTCATTTACTCAAAGATTTATTTTCTTCTTTTCAGTGCATCTTTATAAAAGCTTGTTTTAAAAAGCTTTTTTAGTATTTTTTTTTTTGTTTATAGTTCTTGTGCATTTAATTGTTACAATAGTTATATTTTATCGTTATAATGTATAAATAAGTTACGAAAAAAGATCAAGTTGGGTCCTTCAAAAATTGTTGGTATTTTTAAGATAAGTGCCATTTTGGGGTTTTCGAGTTCGCTGATAATCAAAATTAAAATTAAAAAATGCGATGAGGAAAAACAGCTTCCCCTTACAAAATTTTGACCCTTCGCCACTCGCAGTATGATGATGTTCAGCGGATAGCCTTGGTTGTATGCACCTGTCCTAAAAAATAATACATTCTAACAGGAGTAAGATCATAATCTTTAGGGCAAAGTGGCTTACGACCACAGCTATCCTTTGATATCACTACGAATATTTATTTATCTAATGTATCTATACATTAGAATATATAACGTATAAGTTGTTTATTTAATAGACGATAAATATTGAATGGTTTGTTGGTACTTAGCAATTTCAGTCGATGATTAAATTTCAGTTGATTTTTCGGTATTTGGGATTTTGTCGCATCAAATCATATTGAGTATAAGACTAACCCAACCCCAACCCTTTGGAAAAACCAGAGTTCTTTGCTTGGAAACCAGCTCATATTCGATTCGTAAAATGATTTTTGTTACTAAATAATCATGTTGTTAAATAAATGATTAATTAGTGACTCATCATCATCAGCCTAACCTTTTCACAACTATGTTGGGGTCGGCTTCCAGATGCAGCTGAATACCAGTATTTTACATGGAGCGACTGCCTATCTGATCATTTAAGAGTAAGCGACCCAAAATCATTAAATATCGTGATGAGTTGTGCAAGTGCTCCGCAGCCTGAATAACAAGACAGGCCTGAAATTCTACGTAATTTAGTTATATTGGATTATAAATTAAGATGAAATAATCATTCATCTTATAATAACAATTATAAATTGTCCAATTTACGAAAAAAAAATAAACACCAATTTTTTTTTTTTTAAATAAAAAAAAAATGATTATTTTTGGATAAAACTACGATTTTGTTAATTTGTTCAGTATGGGAATCGAACCCGGGCACTGCCGTATGCTGGAAACTTGTCCGTGTGACATAACGCCGCGTCGACCGCTTGCAGCCCAACGTGGAACCATTTCCTTGTATTTGAGCGTTTGACATAACGCCGCGGCGGACGCCGCGTGGAACGCTTGTAGCCCAACGTGGGACCATATTCTTCAACTGTTTGAAAACTGTTAATTTTCATATCATGCATTAGAATAGAACGTCTATTTCAGGTCAAGTGTCAATGAAGTACATAGTCTAATGGTACTGTGACCGGACTGTGAACCAGAAGTTGCAGGATCAAGTCCTAGCATATAAGGATTTTCATTTTGTGTTTTTTTTAAATGATGTTAAATATTACATTTTAAAACTAGGACACTGTTTTATTTTTATGCATTATGTAGGATTTTCAAATCATTATAAAATATCTATTTAAAAAATATATACTTTTAGTTTTTGAACCATTCAAAAAACAGATTATCGTGAATAACAAATAAAAATCGAACAAAATTTACGAAAAAAAAACACAAATAAAAATAAGATAAAAACAAAATGATTATTTTTGGAAAAAAACTACGACATTGTAAATTTGTTTCATATGGGAATCGAACCCAGGCACTGCCGTATGCTTGTATTGTCCGAGTGACATAACGCCGCGTCAACCGCTTGCAGCCCAACGTGGGACCACTTCTTTCAAGTATTTGAGCGTTTGACATAACGCCGCGGTGGACGCGGCGTCGCACGCTTGTAGCCCAACGTGGGACCATTTTCTTCAATTGTTTGAAAACTGACAACCGTCAATTATCATGTATTAGAATAGAACGTCTATTTTACACAAGTGTCAGTAAAGTAATTGGCCTTGTGGTATTGCGGCAGGACTGGCAATAAGATGATACAGGATCAAATCACAGATGTTTAAAAAATTGTTTTGGTGTTTTTTCTTTTTGTTTTTTTTTTTTATGCTGTAAAATATTACTTTTTCTAACTAGGTGTACTGTTTTATTTATATGCATCTGTATGATTTTCAAATCATTATAAAATAGTTAGGTAATCGTGAATAACAAATAAAAAAAGAACCAAATTTACGAAAAAAAAAAAACACTAAGAAAATTAAAATAAATACCTACAAAATAAGTATTTTTGGATAAAAGTACGACATTGTCAATTTGTTTCGTATGGGAATCGAACCTGGGCACTGCTTTAGGCTTGTATTGTCAGTGTGACATAACAAATCAAATGGTCCCACGTTGGGCTTCACGCGTTCGACGCGTCTCCGTAAACGGCAAAAACACCAGACGCGCCGCGCGACGCCTATTGCACCGCCCCGCGCCACGCGCCGCGCCTGCGTAAATGAGCCCTAAGAATGTCTCCACAGTTTTACAAAAGCTTTTTTGAACATTTATAAAGGAGAACTAAGCCAAAATTTTAGAAGAATCCTGTTCGGTTGGAGCCATTTAAGAATCCCATCAGAATGAAATCGTTGGCAATCTCTAGCAGGTATTTAGTTCAATCAATTAATTAATAGGTAACACAATTCTTAATAAATCATAATTAAACGCGTTACATTGTATGGAATAATGATGCAATGGGTAGAAATACATTATAATTTTAAAGATGTTTTTTTAATCAAAGAATACTAAAAGTCTAGACAAGACAATTTACAATTAGAGAAATATGTGAAGTTAATGATGATAATAGTTTGAAAAATGTTGTCATGTGCTGTAGAACGAGTGAATGATTGTTATTTAGTGGTTATTTCTATTCAGCGATTCAATGTATATAGGGGCCTTTTTGAATAAAACCAACCGGTGACAGCCGACAATCCGCCAATTTCTCAACTTTTATTTTCCACAGTTTTAGTGCTTAAACCTGCCGTGAAAATGTGGCTATTTTTGATGAAGTGGTTTTTTTTTTTTGGGTCCTTTATGTAAAAATCACAATAAACAGACACTGCTCCATCTTAAAAATACGAGTGGTCCTTTATGTAAAAATCACAATAAACAGACACTGCTCCACCTTAAAAAGACGAATGGAGACAGGTAATGACTGTAGTTAAGTTAACCTCTGCAGCATAAAAATACATGCTGAATTATTATCTTTAGTTTTCAGTAAGACGCTGGTAAAATATTTGAAAGATTTAAACTTTTCTGACGCTCAAATAATTTTCGATGACGTCTAGAATTCAAGATATTTTCATCATCCTAAAGTAAATAATTCTGTAACAGCTAATTTAATCCGCGTCAGAATCGACCGTCATATAAATATTTTCACAAATTCATATCGATCTTTATTTATGCATGCATTTTATTGAAAATAAACTGCAAATACAAATTCGTGTGCAGTTTATGTTTTGTTGAAAGAATTCTTGTTAATAATGACGCGAAGAAGATTTATCTGAATAAACAAAAGATAAGAAAGGTATAAAAGTGTTAAAATAGTAAACTGAAGCAAAAATAAACAAACTCAACAAATCTCTCTCAAAAAACATACAAATATGCTTCAGGTCTGTGTCTATTCTTATCCCTCCCACCTGAAATTATTTTATTTTAAAATATTTAAAGGTGCTTATCGCTTAAGAAGATAAGCAAGCACCTTCAAACAAAATATGAATCGGTCTAATATGGAATTTGCTAACACTAGAGTGCTTTAAAAGAAAGCTATCACCCGACTGGGAGAGTAAGGCCCTTCTTACACAAGGCTATGCAAATTGTCGAGACAAAAGTTGTCAACTTATTTCGCGAATATCTGGTACCGCACGGTCCGTACACATGATATTGGCAAGGCAAGACGCGAATTGTCTATTCTGCCACTGTATGCGTATCGGATAACACGGCTCACACGAATTTAATTTAAAAAATTTCGGCCTTTCCTACTGCTACCCAAGCTTTTTATGTAATATACTTTTTGAAATATTCTTTCAACTTGTAATTCTTTTGTAGCGACGATCTCGGCCGGCAGGCAAAATGTGTGAGGCGTGCCTGTGTACGAACCTGTATGAATTTGTATTGCCGCAGTCGCTTACAGACCATAATCTTCGGGTATCGAAGATTTGCGCAGCCTTGTGTACGAAGGGCCTAAAATGACCTAAAACAAAATAAGATTCACTGATGGATAGAAGATAGTCTCCAAAATATACTGCCATCACGATCGATGTATTCACGAACCACAATTTTAAATTTTTCGTTCATAAAATTCTTATATAATTCGCTAAGTCAATTTAAGACTGTAAAACTGTACAAATATCAGCTCATTTACATTGAATGGCAAATAAATTAATTCCTATTTACAGTTTTACCTAGCATTGTGTATTTATTTATAGTTCAGTTGCTATGAGAGGAAGATAAAACTTTGTTGTTTCTGTTCGCAAAAAAATAAGTTTACATTTGTATCACATATTCGCACGTCATTATTAAATTGATGAAGTTATTTATAAGCTTATCTTTTTTGTAATCTTCTAAAATACAAGGTGTTGTTTTGCATTCTCGCCAAATTCAAGGAGGTGACTATGCTACTGATTCTCGTCCCGAATCAATAATAAATAGGAAAGTTTTTTTTTTTTCTTATTTATGAAAATCGGTAGGTGTGAACCACCCGTGTTTTAAACGCGGCCCGTCTGATTCTCGCCCTATAACCGTGCTTTCATACATACAAACAATCTCAAACGGTTATTCGATCATTTCTTATTCCCTAAACCACGTTAAGGGGGTTATGCTGAAATACTGATAAACTTAAAAACCCAAAAAAATCACCGTTTATTAATAATTAACTGGGTACCGTAATATTAATAGATTATTTAGGTCTTTTGTTACATCCTCTTCAATTTTGACGAGGATGCAAAACAACACTTTGTATATGCAGTTTGAGACTTCGTGAGAACTAAATATGTGCCTACATGCACTTCTTTTCAGGTGTAAGAACATCACTTTGGCATATTATACTAGCTTTTGCTCGCTGCTCCGCTCCTGTTATTTACTGAAATTAGCCCACGGGAACGTTTCAAATATAATATGATAATGCCTATAGCACTTGGGGATAATGTAGCTTCCCGTTAGTGAAAGAATTTACGGAATCGGATCAGCAGTTCCGAAGATTTCCTGCTACATACAAACTTACAAACTATTTTTACCTTTTTATAATGTGATGAGTATAAAAATGAATATTATCATACATTATATGAAGGGCTCCTAGTTAAATAATCACAGCCGCACGGGTCAGTCGAACGAAAGGTACGCTATAAGTATGCCATGGCTCCGGCTGGTCTGAGTTCTAGATGTCTGACAGTCGGAACGGGTTCCAACTCCTCCGCTATTCATGTCCGAGTAATTTCGTTGCGGGATTCAAGACAATTAAATTGTTTCTCTGGGACTTCGTCGAGCTTCAGTGCCTCGGGACTTTCCTAGTAGTCACCACTGATGATCGTGATTCTGATTTTTATGAGTTGCAGTGGTTTTGGAAAAGTGTGTCGGGCCTGTCCAAAAAAAATAAAAGTCGGAACGGGTAGTCAACGATCCAAAAGTCTCCGAAAGACGACCAGTATACTAAGGGGTGTTGTGTTAGGCAGTACAGCTCTCAGCCGGGGGTTGCGTAAGAGTCGTACGTTACCCTGGCGTAGGTGAGAGATGGAACACCGGTGTGGTTTTTAGTCAGTTGGAGCTTGACAGGGGTATCCGCCCTCCCCAGGCGGAGGACATCCATGAGAATTTCCCACACCGAAACAAAAAAAAAGGCAGTACAGCTCTATGTAAAATACTGGCATTCAATATCATTCGGTTGAATTGGGAGCTGGCTGTTTGAGTTTGTATGCAGCTCTGGAGAAACACGTGATTTTACCTTTAGAGAATAAAATTCAAGAGAGCGTCTTTAATGACAGATATTTGGCATCATGCACACAGTTTTGCATGAATAAAAATAAAATAAAGGGGATGCTAAATTGACCTTAATGTAGTCGGGAATTGGTCAGGCAAAGTAATTGATCAGCTGTTTCTGCTAACCTTTTACTAAGTATTTATAAAGTTCCCACAATTATCTATCAATTAAAATACAATTTAAAGTAATTACTTCTACAAACCCAACAGCAATTAATCCAACTATTAATAATACGTTATACTTACACGATTTGCATTTAACAAAACAATTAATTTCAAGTAATTACATAATTTAGAAAGATGTGGGAAAAACATAATCAGTATTTATGCTATAGCTGCGGTGTAATTATTTTTTATTATTGTGTCAAAGGCAGAGGTAATCACTATCTGCTTTCGTCATAATTAATGTTTTTTTAGTATTATTTCTTCAGTTTTTTTTTTGTGCTGTTTGTCTTGAAAAAATTCTCATCACCTGGCTAGCCATTTCCCAATTTGTTGGGGACGGTTTCCAGCCTAACCGGATGCAGCTAAGTATCTGTATTTCACATAAAGCTACTACCTGGTAAGACTGGATGGACAGACACCACAAAAAAGGACTGAAAAAAAAACAAAAGCATATCTATAAAAAAAAAGTTCTTGGAAAAATATTAAGGAATAGATAACAGTTCTAAATAAAATGATTGTAAAATAGAAAATACTATGGAACGTTTATAAAGACTTGATCTTCATAAATATTGCATAGGATTTTTTTGTCGACAAACGTCGTTAGCTAAATTGGCATTTTCATAAATTTTGTACTGGCTGGTCGGTTATTTTCAATGATTTGTCACTGTGAAATAACCATACCAAGAATTTTTATACTTTTTAGGCTGCCTGTCCATTGAAGCCGAGCGAGGCTGCGGAGTGGATAAACGGAGAAATTTTAACCAATAAAATAGCGAAGCAGAGATTTTATGTAATCCTATTGGTTAAAATTTCTCTGTTTCTATACTTCGCTTCGCTTCAATGGACACGCAGCCTAAGGCTTGAGTGGAGCACGCTTGCTTAGAACAAACCGAATCACTCCAATCCAATAGGGGATGATCACATTTTTTTTCTTTGTCCTTCGCATAGTTTATTATAGTTTACACATTTTTTTTCTTTTTTCACGTGGTCATAAAATTACGGAGATATATTGAGTTGAAATGGCGCATGACGTCACATAGGTAAGTTTTATACCTACTTGTGACGTAGTGAGATTTTGATATTTTGATAAAACAAAAAATCCGTGTCTAATATTTTTGTAATACCTGTCTGACGGACAAAATAGAATGTCGTTTTTTTTACCCAGACCGCACCCTTATTTAATGCAACTACTAGTGTTCGAATGAATGTCAATTTCTGATCAAAGCCGAAGCCAATTTTTCGGTTAACATCAGCCTTCGGCTGGATCCGAAAGTATGATAGCTTGATAGCCCAGGTTAAGATTGGTTAAAAGTGAATTACTGAATGTTTTTGAAAACTTTTATTTTTAAAAATTATGTTGACTGTATACATCGAGATGAATGAATTACCCGCACGTTGGCTTTCATGCATTTATAACAGTTCGTTCAATTACGATGCTTTCATGAAGCCATCGTTTCGGCCCAAAACCGAAGCCGAAACCTAAACTTCGGTCAAAAACTAACCACTATTATTGTGCTATCGTCCCTAAATCCAAAACGGTAGTGCTGGCAGCTCACAGTCAGCCGGTGACTATAAGTACGCTTAGATGTGTACGAGGCCTTAAATATCATGACGTTCATAAAACAGGTGTGAGTTGTCATTCCGGATATGATGCAGAACCAATATTTTTAAAACACATTACTTAATATTTCAGCCGGTTATTTCTGAAATGCCAAAATATTGCGGTTTGCAAAATAGAATATGTCATAACATTTCCTGTGTGGTATTTTTAATGTAGCCTATAATTAGTTGGTATTAGATCATGCAGTTGGATTTGGTTATCGATCATTTTATTTATAGTTTTACGACGCTGCGGTTTAGCCCACGTGAAAGTTAAAAATAACCCACGAAGGCGTAATATAGGGATTATAAGTCACAATATGTCTTATGTAGTGAATCAGTGATAGCCTAGTGGTGTAACTGTCGAACTGGCAGGTCCCGAGTTCGAGTCCAAGTCACGCCCCTCTGATTTTTCTGATTCATGTGCGTATTGTATATTTATCACTTGCTTTGGTAAAGTGAAACATCGTTAGGAAACCAGCATGCCTGAGAAATATTTCTCGACGCCATGTAAAGCCAAGTCAGAGGCCCATAGGTAGCGTAAAAACTCTGCCGCCAGGTTAGTCACTCGAAAAAGAAAAAAGTAATCTTAACCCAGGTGTCTCCATGTGTGCTAAATATCAATGAAATCTTTTCAGCCTTTAAGGCGTAAACGCGAGACAAACAAACAAACACTTTCAGGTTCATAATATTGGACACGGTAATTGACCGTGTCTGAAGCAAGCTACAAGTACACAAAAATACTTTTACTTACGGTTTTCAGTTGCATTTATTGAAAGGAAAGAAGCTAGGTCGATGATAATTATGATCTATATATTATTGTAGGTTTGCGTGTAGCTGCCATTCGTCTTATGTTACGCGATGATGCGGCCTACAGTGGGGCGCGCATGCCTAGAAGAAAAAAAAATAAGTTTACCGCCGTTCCAACTACTGTTTCTCGTTTTGCCTTGTTCGTGATGTTAAATATTCTGTTACCATCCTCACAAAAGGGGCTATTAAAAAGAAAACCGTCTGGTAGTCGCAGAGATCAGCGCGTTCAAACAAAAAACAAACTATTGAGATTTTGGGTTCCATAAATTAATGGATATAGGAACAAAAAATATACACAACACGATAACGTTTCCAGACCACATACAATACAGCGAAATCATAATTTATATTATAGTATCCATGATACGAAGTTCACCAGACCGATTTATAGACGACCTAAATTTTCTATCTACAAGATACATCTAATATAAGTGCACCTATATCGGTTCAGAGATTCAATGTCTATTGAAATCGTCGGGCCTTTCAAGTCTGCCAAGCGAATAATAATGCTCAAGCATACAATACATTTAAGATGGTATCGTCAGAATCTTAGTAAGTAGCAGTCTTAGATGCCCTTTGGGCTCGTTTTATATTGGCCAAGTGTTTATATGGTTAAAATATTAACTAGTAAACATCATTATCGTCAAACTCCTGCCCTTGCCCCATGTTAATTGGGGTTGGTGCAACACGTTTTTTCTTTCCTGTCTTCCCTGTTTGAATGACAAGAAAGAATGGAAGGATAAAACGTATCACGGTAACATTTATTCCTTTTATCTCCATTTATCATTCCTCACAAAATCCATCCATCTTTTCTTCGGTCTTCGTCTCCCTTTCCATCCATCAAAATTTACATTCGTCACTCTTAGAAAAAAGATTAACCAGCACGCGTAGCACGACCGCTTTAAAAACGAGTTTTGTCTACGGAAGAATCGACATAATGACAAATAGACAAATAATGTGTCAGTTTTTTGATTCTTCACTCGACACAGCCCGTTTCTACTGCGGTCATGCTACGCATGCAGTAAACATTAGTAAGGTAAGGGGCCTGACAGTTAAGGGCCCAGACTATCATAACTATGTTTAGAAAAAATACCCTATATACCCAGAGTGGTAATAGAAGCAATTGAAATAGGGATGGTGACTCATTTTTTTTTTATTTGTCTATCGGGTAGTAAAGTTAGAAAGTTAAAAAGTATTGGACACGTATTTTTTCTTTTTTCACGTAATCGTAAAATTACGGAGATATATTGAGTTGAAATGGCGCATGACGTCACGGCTCAGTACATTTTATACCTAGTTCTGACGTAGTGAGCCCCCACTCTCCAACTTTAATGCGTTTTAACTAAGTATTTTTTTGTTAACTTGATAAAACAAAAAATACGTATCTAATATTTTTGTATTACCTGATTGACGGACAAAATTATAGAATTTAGTTTTCTTTACCCAGTCATCATCCCTATTATCAAATATAAGACCTTCAACCGGAAGGATGGGTTACGACTGTCAAGAAACTGGAATCCAGTGGTTCAACTGTGTCAAAACTGAAAAAGTAGGTAGTAAAAAGTTCGCGAGTGGACACAGTGAGTTTCGTGTGTCGGGAACAGCACTCGATTCTGTTCCCGACAAGTGAATGACAGTTTTGGTGGTGAGGAGCGCAAAAAACGAACAAGAAAGAGGGTAGACCGATTTGCCTGCTCATAAACACCCACCCACAATAATTTCAGTTTATCCGTGATCATGGCGTTTGCAACAGCGCCGAAATATCGGGAACTCGAAACAAATAGCATGGTAAATATCCCGTTACAAATGTTATTGATAGAGTTAGTGACCATGTCAGTCAATTTTATATTTTTAGAACAGTTTAAGTGCCGGGCAAATCAATTGGTTTTAATTATTATTGTGTGAGAGCTAAAATAATAGCACAAAATTTTAAATTTATTAAAATGTCAAAGCCAGAATGGAAGATGATTTCTATGATAATGTTCATCAAACATCTAATTAGGATTCAATATCGAATCTCTTCTGTTCGATTAAAAATAATTTGTTAAAAGTCAGTTTCATTTTAAAATATTTAATTAATCAACTGAAAGATAAAGTTCAAATTAGTTTTGAAAACTGTGTAATATAATATGTATAAGATGATTTGCAATGATAACGGTTCATTTTACTTAGGCGTAACAGTTCACATACGAGCATTACAGTGCGCCACGCGTAACAATACAATTTGTAGCAATCAGTTGTTCTTAAGGAGCTCGTGGCTAAATAATAACAGCCGCACGGGTCGATCTTTAAGGTTAAGCCGTGCTTGCCGAGGTTGGTCCGTGGATGGGTGACCATAATTACATACCGAGTTTCTTCCGTGCCTCGGAAAGCACGTTAAGCCGTTGGTCCCGGCTGTCATTTGTAGATCTTTGACAGTCCTTAAATTTGTCAAAAGTCGAAAATCTGGCATTCAGTCTTACCAAGGGGTATCGTATTACCCAGTTACTGGGTTGTGGAGGTCAGATAGGCAGTCGCTTTATGTAAAATACTGGTACTCAGCTGCATCTGGTTAGACTGGAAGCCGACCCCAAGATAATTTGGGAAAAGGCTAGGCAAATGATGATGATGAGTTGTTCTGTATAAAATCCAATCTTGGATGGTAACATTACAGGCTAATGCTCTGATGAGGGTGTGCCTTTAAATGGAACCTTTAACGCCATTCATTTAGATTCTTGGTCTAACGACCTGATGGTCCGACCTCCGGGTAAATGGTAGTTGGTTACAAAGTGTATTTCAATACCAACTTTCAGCAGATTAAATATGATACATTTTTGATTTCCCCGTCATCGTTAGGTTGTGTTTTTTCTGTGTGTGAGGACCTCGTGGCTAAATATTAACAGCCGCTCGGATCAATCTTCAATTTAAGCTGCGCTTGCCTAGGTTGGTCCGTGGATGGGTGACCACCTATTACATACCGAGTTACCTCCGTCCCGTGGAAAGCAAGTTAAGCCGTTGCGTTTCACGTGAGTAGTGCTTGCAAAGTGCGTGTATAATCCTTTCTATGGTTTCTGCCTGCCTCCATAAAAAGGTGTAAGATTGCGTTAATTCAATACATCATGTTTTTTGATGTGCTACGACTTAGTTTGGGATATTTTCCTTGTACAAAATTGATCCTGTTGGTATTTTGACCTAATTGGCTAATTATTAAAATAAAATAGATATAATATCAGGTAACAAAAATTCTTGTTCGCTAAAATCAAAGGAAATTACGAAGAATCCTCTTAGGAAGCCTCTTAAGTTAATAAGAAAGGTAGTACCAAAAGGTTATCTTAAATATTCTTTGATCTGTTGAAAAAAAGCTTGATGCAGCACGACCTTGGTTCGTATATATAAATATATAAGAACCAAGCTCATGCTGCTTCAACCTTTTTTATACAAAGAACCTGGCTTTAATAATGTTTTTTTTTCTAAAGGAGATGGCCGCAAAGGGACTTGGTACTTTGTCTAGAAATAAGTGATATTCTAGCAGTGCTCATAATTTGCCTAGCCTTTTCCCAACTATGTTGGGGTCAGCTAGCAGTTTAACCATCTGCAGCTGAGTACTAGGATTCTACAAGGAGGGACTGCCTATCCGACCTCCACAACCTAAATAGTACTGGGTAATACGATACCTCTTACTACTGGTTGCCAGACTTTCCAAGACATAACCACAGCGGTGTGATTCTGTAAGACCTCACTTAGAACTTCGAATCTGAATCCGCTGTGAGTTTCTTGATTGGCATTCTAAAAACCCGGTTGATAATTCGATTTTACACTAGCGCCACCACTACGAGCGTGTCAGCGAGTTGAACTAAATGAACAGGGAAATTTTGACAGATAAAGTATAAAATGACGTAAGAAGTGGCATTCTGTAAGGTAATTCCCTTGGCTACAAAATCAAGATCATTTTGAACCTTACGCGAAGTGACAGTCGTCTGAATTTTACAGAATCGACGTACAGATCTCAACATTATACCTGTCTTCTTCGGTTCATATATCAATGATCTTCGACAGCGACCAACGGCTCAAGTGTGCTTTCCGAGGTACGGAGGAAACTCCGTATGTCAACAAGCGGTGCTCAACCAGCTCAACGATTTTAAAGATATATCGATTTAAAGATCGACCCGAGTGTCTGTTGTCTGCGGGTTGTTCGAAAGAGATACCTGGGTGGATTTTAGTCAGTACAAGTCTGACACTCCCTCCCGCTCCGCCCAGAGCGGGAGAAGTCATTTGATGATTTCCCATCGGCAAAAAAAAAAAAAAAAGGTAAAAGTACCATTCAAAACTTATGACAAAGTTGGTTTCCTTCATCGTTTTGCAAACCACGCGGGCCCAGTACCTAGTCGTATTAGGGTCAGCTCACACCGAGACGCGACGCGACGCGATGCTGCGCGCACACTTTTAAAGAGCTATTCAAAATATAACTTTATTTTCTACACGAGAAGATACACATTTCGTTGTGAGAATTCAGAATACGTTGCGCTATATTATGCGCTCGTTAAATGTGTGCGCGCAGCGTCGCGTTGCGTCGCGTCTAGGTGTGAGCTGACTCTTATTAATCTTAAAAGCGTTTACACCTTACCATATTTCATACAAACTTTCGAGTCCTTAATTACCGAAATGACTGAACCGATTTAATGAAACTTAATACGCATAAGTAGGATACATAGGTCTAAAAAGTTGCTAATTAACATTTTTCAAAATATCTTAAAAAAAAAGCGGGAGAAGACATTTGAAGATTTCCCATCCGAAAAAAAAAAAAAAAAAAAAAGTGGCTGTTGTTAGTTAGTTAGCCACGAGGTCCACAAGTACAGAAAAAACTGCAAACAGAGCCTAACGATGTTGAAAGAATCTAAAATTCACTGTACTATACAACCTGTTTTTTTTTTATATCCCATATATCACTCTAGGATATGATTGAGACCATATCAAAGAATCAACTGGCATATAAATTATGTTTCAATCATACTGTTTTTTTTGTTTCGCATTTTCTTAGTTTTAAATATGAATTATTGGTATGAATAAAAATAATTACTCGTATTTATCAATGAAACTACTACTATTTTACTACACTAGTGCGAAGTTTGGCAACCTCGCAAAAGTTATAAAGATTCGTCATACTGGTGACAATTTTTGACCTAAGTAAATTATGATTGATGATATCTCCGATACTATGCATTTTTGGACCACCTATTCTAGGAGTTTTAGTATTATTTTTATCTACAGAATATCACCCTAGAGTTAGGTATGGGATATAAAAAAAATCAGGTTGTATAATATCATCATCTGCCTAGCCTTTTCCCAAACTATCTAGGGGTCGGCTTCCAGTCTAACCGGATTCAGCTGAGTAACAGTATTTTTCATGAAGTGACTGCCTATCGGCCCTCCACAACCCAGTAACTGTACCCCTTGGTAAGACTTTTTGATTTCTGACTACTCGTAACGACTGTCAAAGATCTACAAATGACAGCCGGGACCAACAGATTAACGTGCTTTCCGAGGCACGGAGGAAATTTGGTATGTAATTATGGACACCCATTCACGGACCAACCTCGGAAAGCACGGCTTAACTTTAAAGATCGACCCGTGCGGCTGTTATTATCTAGCAGCGAGCGCCTCGAGATTCAATGTATTATGTAAATACTGTTAAAAGTCGGTGTTGAAATACTTTGTTAGCAACTACCATTTATCTGGACTTCGGACCCTAAGGTCTGGTACAAAAGTTTTATCTGCGGTTTAGGGTACTAGGACTGCTTTAAACTATTGCAAAACATAATCCGAAGCTAATCCGGGAAGGTTTTGTCAGTATTCGTGTCAGACACATTTTTGAGTACCAAATATTTCTACATTTGTAAATCCTGTTGTAGATCAAAAAGGAGTGTCTAAAAGTTGTTGCTACACAGTCGTAACAAAGATTTTAATAAGGAGTTTGTAAATAAAGAGAATCAGAGGGCCTAGTCAACTGTCAATACCTATCATATTGTTAGTGTTTTTATGACGAGTGATTAACTCAAGACAAGATTGAACTGGAATGTCTGAATAGACGTAAGACGAGCCGTGCAAAGTAAACTGATATTGAACACAAGTGATTAGTAAAAACAAGCTGAAAATCGTTTTCACACCGTAGTGACCCGTGAACTCTCAAGCACGCCTCTGTTAAGAAAAAGACCATATAAACATTTCGGTAGCTTTTCAGTCATCTTCTTCCTGCCCTTGCCCCGTGTTACTTGGGGTGGGCGCAATACGTTTTTTTCTTCCATTCTCCTCTACCAACCGTCATGCTATCATTTTTCTATCATATATTTCCTTACACAATATGTCCATTGTTTCCTTGGTCTTCCTCTCCGTCTCCATCAATTTACATTCATCACTCTTTTAGTCCAATGAGATTCATTGCGGTAGCTTTTCAGTCATACTCATTTTTTTACTTCTCTGCTTATAGAATCTCTGGCTAGGTTTTCAGTTTTTCTATAATAGGTACGACTTGTCAATCTAAGTATCATCAATTTAGAAGTGCCTAGACGATCTGAATTGAATAAATCCCACATTGCACATTGTAAAGCCGCGCCATATCATATTCCTGCACGATGTCGTAAGCGTGCAAATGGCCGCAACGTTTTGAGCATGACCATTACTGCTGACTCACGGACGTGATGGATTCTCTATGAAATTACATTTCACAGACGACCACCCCACCACACCTTTACTTATGTAAGTAACTTTACGTCCTTATAGGTAGGTATTGGTTATTTTCGGTAGGTAGATTCTGTTGTTTTGGATGGTTAATAACTAATAACAAGACCGCCATTGTAACCATAGCATTTACAATACTGTAAAACAGTTGTTTTTCAATTTTGGCGTACTATAAAGAATATTCTATTCTACAAGGTGTTGTTTGCATCCTCGTCAAATTCAAGGAGGTAACTATGCTATTGATTCTCGTATTTTAGTTGATTATTTAAGTGTTGTGTAACAACCCCTGAAATTTGACGAGGATGCAAAACAACACCTTGTATAATAAAACACCACGCATGTAAGTCCCGAATGGTTCAGCAGAGGCGTACCTAATAGTACACACCCATTTCGCCAGCTATATTTAAGTCCCATGTAATAGAGGGCAAGCCTATTACTATCCACCAAGCAGAAACCCAGACTCCGTGGCTACTACTGAAAAAATTCTGATGGAAAACCCCAATAACACTTTGCTCGACCTTGGAACGAACCCAAGACCTCGCAGTTGCAATAGTGGGTTTGTTTAACATGAACCCTCAACAGTAAAACTATGACATTTAGAAACGATTTACTTATTTAAAATTCTACCTGCCATCTGTGATTAAGTTTTTCGTGTCCATGAATAAATTAAGAGGATTGTAAGTACTTACAGACTGCTGAAAGAAAATTTTAGTAAATGGAAACGTCATTTGGTTAATAAATAAAATTTAAAAAGCAAAAGGATGCCTGCTTTTATTATATCTCCATTGTAGGTATTGAAATCGCCAATCAATTAGAATAACTTCAAAAGGAGTTTCAGTAATTTATGTTTTTTTTTTTAAACCATGTTAGTTTATTCATTTTGCAGTTACAGTCATTGACTTTAACTGCCTGCCGATTTGCATGCACTGGGTGAATGAACCATAAACAATTTTAAATGCAGTTACGACCCTATTTTTAATATTAGCATAAATAAAATAAAATAAGGGTCTCTGTTGTCATGTAAGTGAATTTGTGTCATTTTTGAGAATAAATATCTATATACCTGGCTTTATGTTGCAATCAACCAAAGTTTTAATGAAGTCTACTGAATAATTTGTTCACCGAACTGTCGGAAGCCAACGGTCTGAAGCTAGCACGAATAGGCAAAGCGCCCGTCATGTTGAAAATGAAGCCAAAATGTACAGACATGACACGACCATGATCGGACATTTTCTGTTATGCGTACAAATGCACTGGCAAAACAACCCCAGTCACTCAAAGCTGAACACGTCAAGCTAGCTACAGTGAATAGTTGAACAAAATAACCAGAACCACTCGTATCTTATGGTACATCATAAGTTGATCTGTCTCATCTCCGGTGTCATACAATGTCATCTTGCATTCGTAATCATTATCACCATCTGCCTAGCCTTTTCCCAACTTGGTTGGGGTCCGCTTGCATTTTAACCGACTTAAAAAAAAGGAGTTTAGTGATAAACTTCTTTTTTTAATCCCTGACCCTGACCTGTATGTATGTAATATTGTTGTTAATGAGCTAAATATACTGGGTGGCAGGAACACCAACCATAAAACGAAAAAAAACAGCTGTTTACTACACAAAACTGCAATACGCAAAACGGTTAAAACGTATGTGTCAGCTGTTAGTAAATACCGATTCCGAAGTGGTTTTTTCACGATTGATCACATTCATACCGTGAAGCAGATGATGGAGAAGAGGGCAAAATACAATCGACTTCTGTGTTCAGCTTTCGTTGATTATGAGCAGGCATTCGACAGTGTCGAGCACTGGGCCGTGTTTAACTCTGTCCATTGCTGCCGTATCGACGCTAGGTATATAGACGTAGTCAGGGAGATGTACGATTCAGCAAAAATGCAGGTTAGATTACATGATCCACCGCAACCATTTCGATCAAAAGGGGAATGTGGCAAGGAGATACCATTTTACCTAAATCACTGCTGCACTGGAAGACGTGATGAACACACTGAAATGGGACCAAAGTGATGTAAACATCAATGGTGTCTACTTGTCACACCTTCGATTTGCGGATGACCTTGTGTTGTTTGCCGAAACCCTGGAAGAACTTCAATAGTATGAAACAACTTTTTGATGCTTTCCTACAAGTTGGTCTAAGAATGAACATGTCCAAGACGAAGGTGATGTCAGGCATTCCGAACGACTCTGCTTCAGTTGTTATTGTTGGAAACGAGCGTCTGGAGATGGTTGATCATTATGTTTATCAGGGACTTTTTCTATCTTCTGACAAGGAGCATTCCAACAAGAAGATCTCTAGGTGAGTACAGCTCGGATGGGTGGCATTTGGCAAACTGGAACATATTTTTCGGTCAAAAACGATCTCCCACTGCCTAAAAACCCGCCTTTTCAACCAATGCGTCCTCCGAGACATGCACGCTCATAAAGGAGACTGTCCACCGAGTACGAGTCGCACAAAGGGCCATGGAGCGAGCTATGCTTAGCATAACCATCTTAGATCGAGTGCGTAACACCGAAATCAGACGTCGGACGAAAGTCTACGACGTCGGGGACCGGGCGGTGCGCCTCAAGCGGTCCTGGGCAGGACATCTGGCTAAACGCGGAAATAGCCGAAGGAGCAAGGGTTTAACCGAGTGGTGGCCAAGGTTAGGCCAAATAAACCATCCAAAAGCTCGAAATTCTCAGTCGCGGAGAACACCTGGATAAAGGGAGACACAAAACCGGGAAGTGTGGCAAAAAGCCTATACCCAGCAGTGGGTGATTCCGGGCTGACATGATATGATATTAATCGAAAAATTAGCGTACCTTTTTTTTTGCTTGTGGATGGGAAATCATCAAATGACTTCTCCCGCTCTGGGCGGAGCGGGAGGGAGTGTCAGACTTGACTGACTAAAACCCACCCATGTTCCTTCTTAGCCCTTCGCGTTCCAGGGCCGCGGTATCTCTTTCGAACAACCCGCAGCCCTGGCAGGCATCGGCCCTTTCGGACCCCTTCCGGTTAGCTGACATCTCCTTGAGGCGCGCGTGGAACACGTACGCGCCGTCGACACGGCCTGTCGTCATGAGACGGACAGACGGTGAGCTAGCCCATTACTCACCGTCCACAGGCTCGCGCCTACGGTGGCCGGGAGCCACTGGTTGCCCCCCGACGCCCGGGGCGTCTCCCGCGGCGGCTGGGACGTGAGGTTCTCTCCCTCTCACGTTCCGCCACCTCCTTCGCTAGCATGACTGCTTCGCAGAAGGAGGCGACGGCTTCCCATTCCCTCTCGCTAAGGACCATGGATTGAACCAGGGCCGGACGCGAGAGGTCACCGCCGCCAATCGCCGCTACGAGGACACGGCGGTGCTCAGCCCAAGCGGGGCAGAGGGTGTGCTCCACCGTGTCCTCCGGCCGATCCTCGCAATGGTAACACCCGGGCGTTTTCTCACGCCCGATTCGGTGCAGGAACCTCCCGAAACAACCGTGTCCGGTGAGGACCTGCGTCAGGCGGAAGGTGAGGGCGCCGTGCCGCCTCTCTAGCCACTCCTCAAAGAGGGGACTTATCGCCACTATTGTGGCGTGCCCTGCACGTGGTTGCGACAGTCGCTGTCTACTAATTAGCGTACCTAAGTGCAAATTGAGAAGTGTTATAATTTTAAACGCCTGGTAAAGTACTTAAATGCTTCTTCTGAAAATTTGTTTTTTGCCCTTGTGACCGTTTGTTGTGATATAATGATTATTTTTGTGTATTTTATTCCAAGAGTAAATTGCCTCACCGAATCATAAAAGATACATTTTTAGGTGGTCTACTTTTCAGCATCTCATTCTTTTTCTTCTTATCGTGTCGATGGCAATCTGAATTGTGTCGGCCCAGACCTGTTTGGCGTCCTCTGTAGCGGCCATCTGGCCATTAGTTCCTGTAATGAACAAACAATTACAAGCATCTCATTTTTAAACTGGTGATTTTGTATTATGCGAATATAACAACCATACCGCTTCCGTTGTCTTAATAAGTATATCATTAGTAAACACTGAACTTTAATTAACTTTTGTAACTGACCGCATGAGTGGCAACAACTTGCGTGTCGTCTCACTCTAGTTCAATAATGTTAATGACCGGTCTCGTCAGATTTCATGACCTGCACAGAGTGTTCCGATCATAAAACCGTCGCGAAATCACGACACTTCAGCTACAGTTTGACAATAAACTTTATTTGGTCCCTTGTGCTATCGGAATTTATATTCAGTCATCAATATAACAGTATAAGTAATTATATTTTGATTGATCTGATACTATTGATACTGTTAGTCTACGTCATCCCACTGCTGGAGAAAAGCGTCTCCCCATTACTTGCAATTGTTTAAATCCAGTGTCAATAAGACTACTGGTCGCTTGGTCCAGCTCGTCCCGCCATCTTCTACGAGGACCGCAACGCCTTTTGGCTGTGTTAGGGCTCCAGAAAGTGGTTATTTTTGCCCACAGCTCACTGGGTATGCGGAAACGTCAAACGTCGCCAGTCCAGTCCCACTTCAGCTTAGCGGCTTATTGAGCAACGTCCATAATTTGTGTTTTGGAGCGCAGTGTGGTGGGCATGGTCTGAAGATTTGAAAATTTCATATTGCCTCCACAAACACTGACTAGTTTAGCTAAGTATGGCCGTAAAGTCATGTAACTGCGATGAGAATGGAACGTAAGAGGAAGTCTAAAAGTGGCGCTAGTGACTGCTGACGTTGTGTGAATATTGGTGCCATTGGTGATATCGGAAGAATGAGGGAAATATTATACCTAAGTGAAGGCTTCAGAAGTCTCTTACTTATAGAAAGTATTCAGTTAACACCATTGCAAATGAGCAACTAGAATTAAATATACATATTTTCTTGAAAAGTTTGATATTCAGGGGGGTTACTATGACGTCAGCAGTATTGTTTAACTGTTATTCCAGTGCGGAAAAGAGACGGAGCTATACAGGATGTGTAGCGCCATCTCTTTCCCACACTGGAAAAGGCGTAAAACAATAATGTTTTAAGACGTCATGGTAGGCCACCAGAAGACATGTTTTTTAATGGATTTGACTTTATCTGTCAAAGTCAAAGTCAAAGCATTTATTTCAATTAGACCATTACAGGCACTTTTAAAAGTCAAAAAAAAACAAAATAAAACGCGAAGCTACAGTACTGTGGGTGTGGATAGGTACAAGAGTAGGAAGTTCATGAAATAATCAAATTAATTGTATACAGGTTGGGAGGGTCATCGATGCAGAATCGGTTACCACGTATTTAGTAAATTTTTCCGAACCCCTCCAAATAGAAATTATTCATCGGAAATGAAAAAACAGGACCTCACAAAAGTGACATACACGTCAAAATGAATAAAAGAGCTGTTTATAAAAAAAAAAAAAAAACATGAGAGGGGAGGATTAGATGACGGCTGATAGAGATGAAAAAGACGAGTTTTGCTCACCTTTAGAAGAACTATGTAATAAGGACAGGAGCATGATGATGTTAGTTTTAACGACGCTTTGAGCGAAAATAATATCAGTTTCGTAAATCACATTTTTATTGAAAATATGACAGCATAAAGAATATTAATGATAGAAAGTTTACAACGCATCAATTTATATTATTCAGTATATTTCTCACCGACAGTTTGACATCGCCTTTAAAAATATTATTGCTAAATGTTATATTTTTAATATCCCTCCAGGGGCGGCCATTAAAGGGTGTCCCGTTAAATTCGGAGACCGTTTATTAAGGTTCAAGTTATTTTTAATTAACTCAAAAAGTGCTTCGTCGTTGAAATTAATGTTACATTTTTTGCTGAAAGGTTAATCGCATTTTTATGACTGTTGTAACTGGTATTTAATAATAAGTATTTAATATTATTAGGAAGTTAATAATATAAGTTTCTAGTGACAGTGTACAAAATAATAGTTTTAGTGGACTGAAAACTGTGGTGAATAAACCTAATATTAAATAATAACATTAATAACCTTTAAGTGTCTCATTGCTCCAGTGTCCGCATGCTCTACTGATAGCTTGCAGTTCTGTTCCCATTTTGGGTAGTGTTGTTATGTTTTCCATAAGGGATTTTTCAATAGCAGCTTGCTGTTTGTGGTTTTGCCCGGTTGATGGGAATGGGCTGGCCCACTATTTTTTTTTCTTTTTAAACGTTCCTCCACATTAGGAATTTCTTCTGTATCGTGAGTGCGTTTACAAACATTTAAACTCATATAAACAAACAGCCAGACCCGGAACAACTATCTGTAGGCCTTACAAATATTAGTTCCGTGCGGGGATCGAACCCGCGACACGCAGCGCAGCAGTCAATCGCTTAGCCCCTGCGCCAACCGTGCCATATTTCATGGGAGTTAAAGAATCGTTTTAATCAAAACGATTTATCTTTGAAAGAAACCTTGCGCTTCTAATAAATATATATGATAACTGGAAAATTCACAAGAGTAAAAGTCAATTTATTCAGAATTTTCAGTAGGTTGATATAAATAGACTGTAGCAGCGTAATAAGGAATGCATTGATTCAAAATTATACAAAACGTTTACGTACGAAAGCCGAAATTAATTCTGCATTGACTGATATCCGACATAAGGACGGGTCGCACTGAAAGAGGGAAGCAGCAGGTGAGAACAAAGAGATTTAAAAGACTTATAAAGCGGTCTTTGGGAATATTTCATGCAAAAATTTTAATCCCGAATATGTTCGATTTTGATACACGTGTGCTAGCTGACAAGCGGGCGTATGACACTAGACCATAGCACTAGAGAGATTTATTTGTTACTAAGCAGTAACAAATTTGACATAACATTGAATTACGATTTTCTCCATCTTTTCCTGTTTATTGCTTGTAAATATTATATACTAGCTGTACCCGGCATGCGTTGCAATGCACTTATTACCTACCCTATCTACCTTTTTACCATACCCTACCGTACCTACCTACCTACCTACCTACCCTACCCTACCCTACCCTACCCTACCTACCTATCTACCCTACCGTACCTACCTACCTACCCTACCCTACCCTACCCTACCCTACCCTACCTACCTATCTACCCTACCGTACCTACCTACCCTACCCTACCCTACCTACCTACCCTACCCTACTCTACCCTACCCTACCTACCTACCTACCCTACCCTACCTACCTACCCTACCCTACCTACCTATCTACCCAACCTAGCTATCTACCCAACCTACCCTACCCTACCTACCCTACCCTACCTTTCTCACCTTTTAAACCTTCCCTGGACTACGACAAACATTTTAAAACCAAAATCAGCTAAATCGGCCAAGCCGTTCTCGAGTTTTAGCGAGACTAACGAACAGCAATTGTATTTTTTTTTTTTTGAATGGCATCTCTCAGTTCAACCTATGAGGTTGTCGTCTGCTTAACCGGACTATGAACAGCAATTGATTTTTATTTATATAGATATCGAAAAAAAGATGAGTGTTTTAAAAAAAACGAGGGTTCCGCAAAACTTCATAATGCAGGCTGCTGAAATCTCAGACTAACTTGAAGTTTGAATTTTACTTCGAAAACTAATATCAATACATATATACTCTTTTACTATAAATAACTTCTAGCGTTGAAGTAAAAAAGCTACATCCGTTGATAGCTATACGATTGTATAAGAGTTACGGTATACACGTACCGCGCTAGAAGATTTTAATCGTTTACATTTCGCGTAGTTTATACGTGAATAAATTAAACAGTACCTATTGATTGTTATTTTCAACGTTTATGTGGTGAAAATATTTATAATCAGACCATGTTCGCAGCTCGTACAAACTGAATATTGTACAGGTAGAATCATTCGTAGTTTGGCACATGTTGCTTTGTAGTAGAAAATATAACAGCGTTCTTGTTACTTTCACTGATGAAATTTTCGGCATTTTGAATTTGTGCCGGGATTATTTACCTTACCCTGCCTTTTGAAGAAACAAATGTACATCAAGAAGATTCAGATACATACCTACATCATGAGTTGTCTGGCTTATCGTTAAGTATTTGATGTCCCCTATGCCAAGCAAACTACAGTGCTAAAAGGATCTTTTGGCACTAGAAGTGGCAGGAAATCGTTGTTGATACACATGTGTCATCATCATCATTATGCGCCCTTATCCCAATTAATTTGGGGTCGCCGCAGAATGTTTTTTTCTTCTATACTTTTCTATTACCTACTCGTCATCTCATCAGACACGTCCTTTCTTGTCATATCATCCTTCAGACATTTCGATATTGATAACTATGTGTAAAAGTATTTAACTAAATAGTTTTAAAATAAACATGTCAGCAAAATTAACTGCTCATCCCGGACAAACTCTTAGTCTCGAAATCTACAATTATTTTTGCCCATAGGGCGCTGACACATCTGCACGCACCTACATCTACGTTAAGGGCATTGACTCATAGTTTAAAAACAGGCATTTAACTTTGTTTTATCGCCACCTTTTCAAGAACACCACAAGCTGTATTGCAGGAGATAAGCTAGCATTGTCGTTCACAGATACTTTACATGCAACAAAAACTCTGTCAAAAATTATTGCTGACACTACATAAGTCAGCATTCGCAGTGCTACACAGTTTTATTAGTACTGCAATATCTATACAAATAAATAAAATTGAGGTGTCTGTTTGTATGAACGTATAATATACACGCTACTTATAACAAATTATATTTTTAAAATTTTTGTTGTCCCTCGCGACAGACAAACGTCCGTTAGTTCCGGTTAATCTCTGAAAAAGCTGGACCGATTTTGACGACTATTATTGGAAGATAGCTAACGTTATAAGGAGTTATATGGGCTACTTTATTTTAGAAAAAAGGATTAGGGTTCCGTGCAAGAAAAAAAACCCTGGAAATTGTTAACAAACTTCGATTCAAACAGGGTAGTAACATTTTATAATAATTCTACGAATAATGAATGATGTTGAATATATTCAAAATAAAACAAAGTAACTCAATGTCAGCACAATTCAGCTTTACGAACTAACTGGAACGTTCGTGACGGAGCACAACTATTTCGTTACTTTATTGTTTCGTTGCGCGTAAACTTCCAAGTGCTTTTGCACTGAAACAATGTTTCAATGTAATTGGTCTAGTAAGCGCTTGGGAGTTGATTGGACGTATTAAGTGTTGCTTGACTTGTATTCATAGCCTGTATTTTAATTAGACTATTTACAACTGAATTGTCATTGTTTTGTTGCATTCCAAACCATAGATTGTAATGGAGAAAAACAGGGATAAACCTTCTAAGTACATTAATGTTCAAACAATACTTCTTCTTTCCTTTTACGAGATGAGTAAGTGAGTGGCTGCTCAGCATCCTGGATTCGATTCACGGGTAGAATGCTATTGGATTTGTCCATCATGGGTTTTTTTTCCATCAGGAATTTATCAGTAGCAGCCAAGAAGTTCTGATTTGTGCTCGGTTGATGGCAATAGGCTGGCCCCCTATTATAAGTGACTTAAACATAACTGATGTTCTATTCGATACACTTCTGCTTAACCCTTCGGGGATTGCAGGCGTGACGGTAGGTATGTGTTACGAGATGGTCATGTTTTAGTAAACAATTCAGTATTAATTTATTATGTAGTGCAGCTGTTTTTAGAATACAAGGAGTTGGCGGTAAGCCCCTGAGCATTGAAATATTTGGTCCTGCTCCTGGTATCTCTGCAATCTTATCGAATCTATCTTCATCGGACTATGAGAGAGAGGGAAGAGAGAGTGCAAGACGACAATTGTGTATGTAACCGGTATAGAAAGAATATAATAAAACCGGCCAAGTGCGAGTCGGACTCGCGCACAGAGGATTCCGTACCATTATTTATAAAAAGGAGTAAAAAAAATCTCTTTTTGTGTATTTTATTCTATTTTTAGTATTTGTTGTTATAGCAGCAACAGAAATGCATAATTTGTGGAAAATTTCAACTGGCTAGCTATCACTGTTCATTAGATACAGCCTGGTGACAGACGGACGGACAGCGAAGTCTCAGTAAAACCTTGACGAACATTCCTCATACAGTCATAGTGAATTTTTCGAGACATTGTATCAAATCGCTTGTAAAAACCGCCAATCGCTTACAAACACACCTCGCTTCACTCCACTAAGTATTTGTTGATCTTGGAGCGAGCTACAACTGACTGAAGGAGATTGATGTACACACACACACAAACACACAAAGATCCTATAATAGATAATACCCGTAGACACGTGAATGAATCAGTCTGTTACATTTTAAACACTATTTGTAAATGTTTTGGATAAATAAAAATTGGGTAAACTACAAGGTGTTGTTTTGCAACCTCGTCAAATTCAAGAAGGTGACTATGCTAACGATTCTCATCCCGAATAAATAATAATATAGATAGGTATTTTTTATTTTTTTTCTTATTTACGGAAATCGGAAAGTGTGAACCACCCGGCCCGTCTAATTCTCGCCCTATAACCGCCCTTCCACACAAATAAACAATCTCAAAAATTTATTCGATAATTTCTTATTCCCTAAACCACGTTAATTAATTTATTAACGTGGTTTAGGGATTTTTTTTATTAATTCTGAAATACTCACAACCTTAAACAATCTCTAAAATCAGCGTTTATTAATAATTAACTAGGTACCGTAATTTTTATTGAATATGCATGGTTTCTGTGACAACCTCCTGAATTTTGACGGGGATGCAAAACAACACCTTGTATACAGATGCAGATGCATGATAGACAGATTTGTCTGCTCCTAATTATTTATTTTCCATCCACCCGTATTCTCCAGTCACCCCGCGATCATGGCGCTTGCAACGGCGTCAAAATATCGGGAACTCAAAACAATAAATAATCATGGAATATATCCCATAAGTGATAGTATAAGCTTTTAACAAGCTTATATCTGTTTATTTCTGTAGTGTAAAGGTTGTTGAGAGATTGGAGGAATTTTGGCAGACCAGCTGCCAGGTGGGTTGACCACCTACAGAATGAGACTCTATTAGACCAGAGCAGAATGACATAAAATGGAGGACGCATATACTCAGCTTTGGCTAGAACAAGGCAGCTCATATTGATGGTCATGAACTGTCTCCAAATGCCTTTGAACAACAGATCTCAAAGGCATTTGAGATAAAAATAAAAAAGAGGCCATTTTAGTTCAGGCTTCACAACTATAGGCTTGCAAGTGTGTTAGCTCGGTTGGATTGTACGTGACAGTAAGCGTACCGTCAGTGACCTGCATTTCATGACCTCTGTTATAAAGCAGAACATGTGAATAAGGGTCAGGTAATAAACGGTACTAAAGCACTATCAATAACACTTGTGACGGGATATTTACCATATTTATTATCTGTTTTGAGTTCCCGATATTTCGGCGCTGTTGCAAACGCCATGATCACGGATAAACTGAAGTTATTGCGGGTGGGCGGTACTGAACCAATTTATAACTGACCTAATAATGTTAGATTACGAATTGATGCGTGCTAACCGATTATTCAACATGCGAAAATACTACGTAATATTTCCGTTCATAAATATAGGTCACTAAAACACAAACATCTGTTGTGCATTGATAATGTTTTGTTGATGTAGATAACACCTAAAACGGATGACAACAATAATCCTTATGCACTATTTTGTGTCTCTATTATCCGTTTTATAGTTGCTGTTACAATTTTCCAAAACAATGCAGAGAATATCAAATTAACGTTATGCGAAATATTTAGCGTTATTTTCACGAAAATAGAATGTGTTCTAAAATGCAGGAGAAGCGAATAAATAAGGTTGCATGCTCTCATTTTGAAACACCAGACGTTAATCGGTCGTTGGCTTTTCAATACTTTGCTTTTGTCACAATCAACGCAATCTATTGAAATCCACTGTTGGACATTTAGCTGGACATTCTGGCCTTTCAAGCAGCGCCACAACATTTTGTCCTCCACCTTCAGCCAACAGTCCCAAGCACCGTTTTAAGATCGTTGATTCATCTAACTCGAGGTTGCCTTACACTACTACGTTTGCCGTTACTTTTTGCTGTTGGTCACAGAAACATAAGAACCCGGCATTAACAGAAATACTTTCAGTCAGTTCTCCTTAAAGAAAAACAGTTTCACTGTGCTTTTACCAGCTCCTCCAAATCAAGACAAATCATTCGGAGTTAATGTTCAGTAAGTAAAATGTACACCAAAATACACGACCCCAAATCACGCGTGCTCATTGGCCGTATTCATGAAAGGTGAGTGAGCACGCGTCAATTTGACACGTCATTGGTCGCGTAAGGTGTTACAAGTCTGTTTCCAGATGAAGTGGCGACGTGCACCTTCAAAAAATAATGTAATTATGGATGTGAAGATAATGAGAGAAATTATGCATGAGACGATTTATTCATTACTGGTGTTTAGCTGCATCTCGTGAGACTGGAAGCCGACTCAAGCATAGTTGAGAAAAGGCTAGACAAATGATGTTGATGCATGAGATTATTCATTATCTCCTTCTAACCCACGACTGCGGTTCTTGTATACACCAAAACCGCACAGGAAGTTATAACAATTGGAAGTGATGACAACTTTGGAGGGGATTAGGCACGGCTCGAGTTTAGAGTGTTTTTAGTAGTGCTCGTCTAGGTGTTCCTCGGTGTTCCTCACTTGGCTTTATACTCTGGCACTCGCCTTTTTCGCCTGTCTCGGCGATAGTATACAAACACCATAGCCACTGCACTGAAACTGCCTTGCCCAATTCCTTTTATGAAACTCTGTACTCGCTCGTCCAAAATTGTCTTTTCTTTTTTAGAACGCTTAATAATTATATAACACAATTTTACTCTCCTCCTTACTCCTTCCATCATAAATAAACGAAAATAAATCTCTCTTCCTAAAAAACCGAAAAACACGTCTTATTTTACAGCAAATAAATTTATAAATGTCGAGGAAAAAGTCGCTTTTATGAAAAAATATTCCTTCGTTCCCAAAAGTTATAACTTCGGCAAAGATCGGGGCCTATCAGTCTACCAGGAATGTTTCTGAGGCTCCATAAATTCTGCAAACGTAGTCAAAGAGACCTACCACCGAAATCATATTCACAAAAAAACTCGTTTTCAAAACTAATTTCTGCTTAGAGCCAATTTTCTTATATGAATAGGACTCGTTAGCGGAAAATTGTCGTGAGAATTTTATATAGCTAACAGTAGTAGCAGCCATGTCGTTTTTCAGGGCAGAGCATAAATTTTTATGGCACTAGGTAAGCGGCAGAATGTCGGAAAGAATAACCGTTTATCAGTCTGTTCGCGATTCGATTTCGGCTTGTGAAAATGGCGAACTTGAACTTGAAATATGAATGAACCGTTTCGTAAATAGAAATGGAGTATTTCGACACTTTTGGCCTTGAAACGGTTCGGTTTTTGCTGGACCCAAATGAAGGGTACATTAATCTGGGGAGGGCAAAAACCCGATAGTTTAATCCAAAATGATCACATAGATTCTAAGCCAAAATCTGCAGTACTCGTAGCTTAGTTATTCTTATTACAATCGCCCAGTCTCCTTTAAATTTTGGTGCCTTTTTGTTTGTATTGTTTATTTAGTTTTTTGCATTCTATTATGTATGATTTAGTACCTGACAACTCATTTTTGAATTTATACTTAATATAAATGAGTATCTTAAAATTAAATGGTATTTTATTTAAATTAATTACATCGTAGTTAACTGCACTACAACAGATTATAGAAAGATCTTAGCTAGAATTAAAAATAATGAGTTTAATGATCTTTCAAAACTAATTGTTAGATGTTCATTAATTTATCTTAATGATAAAAGATGATTTAGATTTATTTAAAAGAAGATTTAACAATGCAGATTCATTTTCACAATTAATATTCTTCTTAAATTAAAAGTTTTTGAATGCACTAAAGAGAGAAGACATTTACACAGCACTAGATAGAACATTAATGTATAATAATCAAAATCAAAAGTCATTTATTTAAATTAGGCTGATATCTAGCACTTTTTGAACGTCAAAATTACAAGAGACAGTCCTCCAAAACGCCCGCCCTTCGCCACTTCCTAGTGTGTAGTAGCTGGGAAGAAGAAGTGGCGGCACAAACTCTCCAGCAACACATCTGTCTGTTAGGTTAGAATAAGCAGATTCTATACAATAGTGTTCAAGTTAATATAAACAAAGAATCCATTACATAAAACAATAATGTCACATATCAGCTAGCACACGTCAACAATTAATAAAAAAAATTAAAAAAAAATACACAAGAATAAATAAAGTAACCAGACATAAGCCCTCTTACTTCTTCTCTTCATGTTGCATCCAAGTCTTAACCGTGATCTTCTAAATTTTCTCCGCCCATTTAACTGTAAGAGCGCAGCGGTGGCTAGAGCGCAGCGGTGGCCCAGTGGTGGCAGCCCCGACTTACGAACAGTAAGCCGTGGGTTCAAACCCAGGCAGGCGCATTACTTTGTGTAATTTATTTCATCACCGCTGCCCTCAAAAACGGTGAAGAAAAACATCGTGAGGAAACCGGCATGTCCTAGAACTAAAAATTCAAAGACATGTGACATCTGCCAACCCGCACTGGGTCCGTGTGGTGGATTACAGCCCACTCCCTCTCATAGAGAGGAGGCCTGTGTCCCAGCAGTGGGAACATTATAGGCTAATGATGATGATGATTTAACTGTTGGTCTTCCTTAACACTTCTCCTACCGTCTCTCAGACTTACCCATGATCATCTGAATGTGAATATCATCCACCCAACTAACTGGTGGTCAGCCTACCACTTCTTCTACCGTCTCTGGGGCAACCATGATGATGCCAAAAGGTTTTACTGTAACACTGGCTGACAAAAACTTAATAAGATTTGTAAAACTTAACAAAATGCCCATACATGAAGCAAATAGCTGTCCCGCGCAACTTCGTCTGCGTCTCATTTTTCCCGTTTTGGCATCATTTTTCATTGCTGCTCCGCTCCTATTGGTCGTAGCGTGATGATATATAGCCTATAGGCTTCCTCGATAAATGGGCTTTCTAACACTGAAAGAATTCAAATCAATTCAAATCGGACCAGTCGTTCCTGAGATTAGCGCGTTCAAACAAACAAACTCTTCAGCTTTATAATGTTATTATAGATTGACACGCTTCGCAAACGAGATAATAGTTCTAATGACTATAAGTCCCTTAACCTTAAACAAGTACAGTGTAATAATAGATAAAGGTAATATTTGATTTACAAGTCGTGAGTTGGATGTTTAGGGACATACGGACATGTTTCCGGTATGACATTTGTATGAGTCGCATAACGTATTAGATGGAATTTTTGGTGTTTAATGATAACAGAATATGGAAATGTGCTATAAAGATTTGGGTTTTGGTTGATATTATGGCGGCAATTTTGATTCACCTAGAGGGCTTTTACAAGGTGTCATTCAATAAGCGATAAGGATACCAGAAAATTCAAAAAAAGTGGGTGTAAAAGTATCCTTGATGAAGCCGAATGGCGTTTGTTCTCCCCGTTATTGCGGTTTTTTTTCGGCCAATTTTCCAACTTTATACAAAGTTTTTTTTTTTTATATACAAATTTTTCAAATTATAAATTTACTTATTATACCTTCATGACCCCGTGCTATTCAATCATACATTATACATAATCATACATTATTATTCAGCACAATGTTTTGAGATGTTTGGCCCAAGACAAAATTGTTCTGCCTTTGATAGACGAAATTCTTTTATATCCTGTAGGAGGAGGAGCTCATGGCTAAAGAGGAGCTCGTGGCAAAATAATAACAACCGTACGGGTCGATCTTTAAGGTTAAGCCGTGCTTGCCGAGGTTGGTCCGTGGATGGGTGTTATTACGAATCGTTTCCTTCCGTGCCTCGGAAAGCACGTTAAGCCGTTGGTCCCGGCTGTCATTTGTATATCTTTGACGTCGTTAGGAGTAGTCAGAAACCAAAAGTCTGACATTCAGTCTTACCAAGGGATATCGTGTTACCCAGTTACTGGGTTGTGGAGGTCAGATAATCAGTCGCTTCATGTAAAATACTGGTACTCAGCTGCATCCGGCTAGTCTGGAAGCCGACCCAACATAGTTTGGGAAAATGCTAGAATTTAACGTGTTAGTAGTTCGTATTTCTATCTCTGGTTTCGGAATTCTGTTTAGGTTTGTGTTTTTTACTGTCTGAAAATTGGCAGTAGTGAATAAATGTTAACCTTGGACAAGCGAGATTAGAAACAATAAAAACAATCAATAAGCTGACAACGATAGATTATTTAACTAAAATACGTATTTCTGTCGAATAGATGTTTTATCGTAATCGTGTCGAAAACGTACGTAAAAGAACGAATAGAGATATTCATTTCCAGTAAAAGCTGACCTCGCTACTTGAAATCAATATGAGTCAAGGTCAGCCTATACTGGAAAAGAACAGCTTGATGTTAAGATGTACATAGATCGACATTAGTTCTCGAAGATAAAAGATTTCAATCTTAAATCTCTATAGCAACAACATACAATATCTATCTTTAATTCTAATAAATCGTTCTACTTATCTTGAGTCAACGATAACATCACGACCTTTATCGCCGGTTCTTAAGCAAAGATGTACAAGTACACCAAATTTCACCAAATATGAGAAGTCCCATGTTAGGAGGGGTGAGCCTATTGCAATTAACGGGGCCCAAATCAAAACTCCTGTCTGCTACTGAGATATCTTAATCATCATCATCATCTTAATTTCCCATCTCATAAAACTGAATCATATTCCTATTCCTTCTCCGTTCACGCAGTACGTCTATGGAACTCACTTCCGCCTAACATTCGAGAATCTAAAACTTTATTTCTCTTCAAAAAGCAAGTCAAAGAACATTACCTTTCCTCTATACTGTAATATTCTGATATATATTATAGGTTTATTTTTACGTTTATTTTTATTTTTATATGTGTATTTATTTGTATGTATGTTTATTTTATATAGCTATAAAGTTTTTTTTTAAGCTCCAATTCAATTTTTTTTTCCTGTTCTATCTATTCTACACACTGTGTCTACATTTCTAATCCATCTTTCCACTCGCAGGTCTGCTGGAAGAAATTTCTTTAGAAATAAGCAGTACCTTTGTGCTCTTGTATCTTAATGTATTATCTGTTAAGTGTTTTGTGTGTACATAAATAAATAAATATCTTTGATAAGGAGATGTCAGCAAATCAGAAGGGGTCCGAGAGGGCCGATGCATGCCAGGGCTGCGGGTTGTTCGAAAGAGATACCGTGGCCCTGGAACACAAAGGGCGAAGAAGGAATATGGATGGGTTTTAGTCATTAGAAGTCTGCCACTCCCTCCCGCTCCACCCAGAGCGGGAGAAGTCATTTGATGATTTCCCACCCTTAAAAAAACATGAGAGGTGTCAAGGGACACTCGGATGGAACGAAGTTATTTAATTAAATAAATTAAATTATAATATGCGAAATAGAAAGACGAAACGAAAATAACTGGCTTGCTTTCTATGCGAGAGAGAGAGAGAGAGACAGACAGAGAAACAGGCGCACGCCGCACGGTTTACAACTATAGCAAAAAGTGTCGTGACAACTTTTCGTAAGAATTTTTTCCGTTCCAAAAAAAAAGATATCTTTGATGGGAAAACCCAATAACACTTTGTGAACGACGAAAAAGATAAATTAGTGTAAGTATACGAGAAAGTACTCTTAACTCAAGTTTTCATTTGGTCTATAAAAAAAATGTCACGTAATTTTACTACCTAATATTCTTGCAGGACGAATTTCTTTTTTACTGCCTGGGTATTATTACTAGAGATAGTAGAATTTTATAGGAGGACTTATGGCTCGGCAGATAATTTTTAATTTCGTATAAACGCACTCGTTGAGAATCTGTTTGGATTTTTGTAAGAGTATGAAAATAGCTTTAAATGATAATATCTGAAAAATGAAACTAGGCCAAATGTCTTGGTTGCTTAATTAAATATTTCTGGTCCAATTCAAGGAAGTAATTATGCTAATGATTCTTGACCCGAATCAATGGTAAAATGGGTAGGTATTTTTTTCTTATTTACAGAATTCGGTAAGTGTGAACCACCCGTGTTTTAAACAACGCGGTCCGTCTGGTCCTCGCTTTACAACCGCACTTTCACACATGCAAACAATCTCAAACGTTTATTCCATAATTTGTTCTGAAATATTGAAATACTGACAAATTAAAACCACAACAAAAAAACCGGGTTTTTTTTTGGGAATGTTGTTTGTTATCTTTAGTATAATCACGTGTTTAAGAATTGGTCACTAATTACCAGTCACCCCGATATACAGGTATCAATTTAATGTCCAACAACGATAAAAATCACGGACTCATCAAAAGAATCAAAATAATTGACTATTATAGGTACACGACTGACCTGTATAAATCATTTAATCAACGTTGCGTGCCCACAGTTAAACCCGAATTCATTGGCCTAATACATTCATTTTTCATTAAAATAGAATTCCGTGCTGAGTTTGGAAAAACTGAATTTGATTATATTGAGCTTGCCTTTGTAGCTGAATTTCACAATTGACGAGCATTTTGAACATATTGATCTTAATAAATAAAAATTGCAAATTGAAAAGGAATCATCTGTCTTGGTACAGGCGTGTGATGAAAAGGGATGAAACGCATGGGACTAGCACAAAATTTAAATTTTGATCGACGAAGACAGTGATGAAGGTTCTTCTTTGAAGAAATAATTCTTAAACTCATAGCGAGTGAGAAGGACTTATTCTGTTGTTCTCTGGGTGAATTCACAAGGAAAGCATTGTTTGTTATAAAATGAGTATCAATTAAGCGTATTTATCGCGTTGAATTTTCTTGTAGTCATAGATGTAAGTATATAAATATAATTTGGCGGATGTAATGTGTGAGGAATGCACTGAATGAAAAAGGAGTAACTGATAGAGAGTCCCAAGATAGTCGAGCTGATAAGAGATGATGAACTTGTCATCATTCTTTGAAATCGAATCATCATAATTATTTAATATTTTGTCATTAATTGAATGCTTTATTTTTGTCTGATTTAATAATCAGGGGGAATATAAAAGTATTCAGTCAATTTTTCGATTAAAAATAAAGCGTAGTACAGATTTATGTTCCCTTTTAAATAAGCTTTCAATAGTTCAATCAGGATCTATTGAACAGCATTATATTTGTTGTGGGTCACATAGTAAATAAATAAGTGTCAGTCAGAGCCCTGAACTATTCTAACTTTACATTTTTAAAACATTGCAGTAAACGTGGCCACCTACTAAGCCCAAACCATACAGAAGAACAAGTTTTATAAAACTTTTACTTGGAAAAGATTAGAAGAAAGGGATAAACGTACTACCTCTGAGGATAGCCTCCTGTTTTGCACTTCTTTTGTTTAGTTGTCCAAATGAGAAAGTTACCAGACGGGATGAAGCCAAGAATCTATCACTTAATAAATAAATATAATAAATCATTTGGTTTGGACCTTATCTTATCTTATTTCAATAATTTGGTTCAAATAATAAATAGTAATATAATTAAACAAAACTAAATCGATATTTTTTTTAATTTTGATTTTGCTGTTTATTAATGCATTAACTTTAGGAGGGATAGGTAGATATATCTTACGTAAGTAATTTTATAACTCCAAATTCTGATTTTCTTATAATGTTTTCACTAGAACTATCAGTTACAAATAAAATGATACCTAAACTTCAATAGGGATGATGACTGGGTAAAGAAAACGAAATTCTATTTTGTCCGTCAATCAGGTAATACAAAAATATTAGATACGTATTTTTTGTTTTATCAAGTTAACAAAAAAATACTTAGTTAAAACGCATTAAAGTTGGAGAGTGGGGGCTCTTTACGTCACAACTAGGTATAAAATGTACTGAGCCGTGACGTCATGCGCCATTTCAGCTCAAAATATCTCCGTAATTTTACGATTACGTGAAAAAAGAAAAAATACGTGTCAAATACTTTTTAATAATCTACCCGATAGACAAATTAAAAAAAATGAGTCACCATCCCTATTGGACACTCCTCTTTTTATGTCGATTATGAAAGTTGGAAATAAAAGTAGTACTATTAAAAAAAACATAACCTTTTGTGATAATGGGAACAAATTGTTACTTAATATCGCTCTTGCATGTTTATTGTTGTCGTTTGGTCAACGCATAATTTAGTGTTTTCACGAAAACTTCCCCATGTAATCACTTCTTTTGGGTTACCTTTCATAAGTTCGAAAAAAATTTGACCGAAATTCATTTCACCTAAACCTTTTCAACTATTATCGTTTCGTTTTTTTTTACGTCATTGAAGTCACGTCTGCGACTGTATCAGTTGACCTATTATCAATTAATTTTTTTTCGTTAATCCGACGATTCATATATCAAATAACATTTTGTTCGAACTATTACATTTCCCGATCATTCATTATGCCACTGTTTTTAACCCCCGACCAAAAAAGAGGGGTGTTATAAGTTTGACGTGTGTATCTGTGCATCTGTGTGTCTGTCTGTGGTATCGTAGCTCCTAAACGGATGAACCGATTTTGATGAAATTGGTTTCGTTTGAAAGGTGTTTTAATCGAGAGTGTTCTTAGCTATGTTTCGATAAAATCTAATCAGCCGTTTGAAGGCCATCACCTCTTTTCTAGTTGAAAATTAACAATTTGCACAGGTCTGATCGATTCGAAATTTGAAATATTGTCACTTGTCACCATGGGCATTGCCAGGGGTGGTGGGTGCTAACCCCCACCCCTCCCCCTAGAAAGTGTTTTTTTTTAATTTTTGCTGTTTTCGTTAATTGGCGAGATGACACGCAACACCGAGAAAAGTGGAAGCAATGGGGGGGGCCTATGCCCAGTATTGGGACAGTCAAGGCTAAGATAAAACAATATAAGTTTAAAAAGCATGAAATTAAAATTAAATTAAAATTTTAAAAAACCCTCGACACAAAAAAGCTCTAAAAAACCATAAATAAAATAATCCAAGCGTCTTAGCGTCGGGGGACCGCTAAGTAGACCGCATAGTACAAGCATATAACAAAGCGGACCCCCGACGCTAAGACGCTTGGATTATTTTATTTATGGTTTTTAAGAGCTTTTTTATGTCAGGGGTTTTTTAAATTTTTAATTTTAATTACCATAAGCAGCAGGCATATGGTAGCATGTAAATAAGCATGCAGCATGCAAACAAGCATACAGCGTACAAAAACGCATGCAACATGCAAGCAGGCATGCAACATGCAGCAAACATTGTTTCTGTCACGGCTCCGGCGCTACGGGGTTTTGGTGGCCTCATGTAAGATTATGTCGTAGATGGTTTTAACGCTCACCGCCGCGGTTGAGGCTGGCCGGTGAAGTCTGCCAGCAACCCGAAGCTGCGGGGGTGACACGGTAAATTGTTTTCGGTTTCACACAGTCAAATATTTTGGCCAAGTTTTTCCGTTTTGATTTAATAAGACTTCGTCTGTCCGTGCGCAGAGGTCACTTGAGCGATATATAAAATTACTAGCTGTCCCGCGCAACTTCGTTTGCGTCACATTTACCCCGTTTTCGCTACATTTTTCATTGCTGCTCCGCTCCTATTGGTCGTAGCGTAATGAAATATAGCCTATGTCCTTCCCCAGGTTGAAATCTATCTTCTTGCCAAATTTCATTAAGATCCGATCAGCCGTTTAGTCGTGAAAAGGTAACAAACAAACAAACAAATAAACAAACAAACAGAGTGACATTCGCATTTATAATATTAGTATGGATGTACGAGTAGTAGCAGTAGTAGTTTTTCTTTGATAAATAGAAGTGTCCCAAATAATCCAAGTCCATACCTATTAATCCATACTAATATTATAAATGCGAAAGTCACTCTGTTTGTTTGTTACCTTTTGACGACTGATCTGATGAAATGGCTGATCGGATCTTAATGAAATTTGGCAAGAAGATAGATTTTAACCTGGGGTAGGACATAGGCTGTATAACATCACGCTACAACCAATAAGAGAGGAGCAGCAATGTAAAATGTTGTGAAAACGGGGAAAATGTGACGCAGGCGAAGTTGCGCGGGACAACTAGTATAATATATGCGAAAGTAACCTCATATTCTTGTCTACCTAGCTACTTGTTTTAATCGCTAGAATATTTGTTTATTCAACGCTTATTTTAAATCTTATAAGCACCTAAGGATTTTCACGCTCAATTGATGGAGTTCAAAAATTCAGGCACACGATTCAAAAGTATTTAAAATTTTGGCGACATTAATTAAACACTGAACTCTATCAAATAATAGCAATGAGAGAGATCATTTAGACAACCTAACCTATTTATCCTATTAAATCTATATATATAAAAGAAAGTCGTGTTAGTTACTTCACTCATAACTCAAGAACGGCTGAACCGATTTAGCTGAAAATTGGCAGGGAGGTAGTTTAGAGCCAGGAGAAGGACATAGGATACGGTAGGGTAGGGTAGGGTAGGGTAGGTAGGTAGGATAGGGTAGGTAGGTAGGGTAGGGTAGGTAGGTAGGGTAGGGTAGGTAGGTAGGGTAGGTTAGGTAGGGTAGGTAGGTAGGGTAGGGTAGGTAGGTAGGGTAGGGTAGGTAGGTAGGTAGGGTAGGTAGGTAGGGTAGGGTAGGTAGGTGGGTAGGGTAGGTAGGTAGGGTAGGGTAGGTAGGGTAGGGTAGGTAGGTAGGGTAGGGTAGGTAGGTAGGGTAGGGTAGGGTAGGTAGGTAGGGTAGGGTAGGTAGGTAGGGTAGGTAGGTAGTAAGGGTAGGGTAGGGTAGGGTAGAGTAGGTAGGTAGGGTAGGGTAGAGTAGGTAGGTAGGTAGCGTCGGGTAGGGTAGGTAGGATAGGGTAGGTAGGTCGGATAGGGTAGGTGGGTAGTAAAAAGTGCATTGCAACGCATGCTGGGTACAGCTAGTTATATATATAAAACAACAGATTCATTTCACAACAGCCAATATAATTCAGAACATTATTAACAAAACAATTGACTGAAATTCTTAAACTAGCTCACCAATTTGTAAAACTAAATGAAATATTTGATCAACTAGCTCCTAAATTAATTTAAATTCTAATTTTGGTGAAAAATCGATGGGAATTATCATAGCACTGTAGGTAATTAGATAAAAAGAGCGAAAATATCATTGAGGAGCTGAGCTACAGGTGAAGAGCGGTCGGCACGCTTAGTCGGCATCGGCGTCAGTTGGCCCGCGCACACTGTCCTGAACGGACGACTGCGGCCCGTCTCACGAATATACCGATATGTACACGAACACGAAGAATATAAGTGATTGTAAATAAATAAAAAAACACCGTGAAGTGCTGTGATCAAGGCAGTGTTACAAAAAAAAATATAGTAGAACAAAGTTTTTTTTCGTTGTTTTAGTATAGTTATCTTATCTATGAGTGCGTCAGACGAACAAATTCGAAAGAATTGACATTGATAAGATTTAAAAATATTAAATTTAAATAGTTTTTATTTATATTACTGTAAGAGTGATCAGTTTTATTTTCTGTGAGTTATTGAACGAAATTTCGGACCGGTTTGTGGACAAAGAAATTATGCAGATAGCTGAAAAAATGTAAGTACTTAGATTTAAACTTTATAAATTCTTCGCCGGAGGTCAGATGGATACAAAAAATACCAACCAAAAACTGGGCGCAAAAAATACTGATAGAAACGGAATAGATCAAATTAAATTCAAATATCTTGGTAGCAACTGCGCATTTTCCCGTAAATTTATTTCGTTTTCATTTCCATAAAAAAACACATATTATAGAATCTTTATGACCTAGGTAGTCTGGTTAATTTATTATACAAAAAATTATCCCAAATATTTCGATGAAAATTTTTGATTGAAATGCGGAACTTTCTTCACCATAATCGTCACAATCATCCGTTATCACGTGTCCAAATACAACAGCTATGACGTATCTAGTACTACTGCAAATACTAGAACAGGCGATGGCTTTCGCACATATTTGTTGAGGCTTTAAGCAAAGTTTGTCCCTTTTGACGCATTCGATTCTTCAGCGCAAGAATGTTAAGTACAGTTATCATTAGAAGGCGTATCTAGTAAAATTCCATGGTTGAAGTTCAATGGTACCCGTGTGAGGTCATAGTAGGTAGTAATCTGTAGTTCTAAAATGAGGTAATGTACTTACCTTAAGAAATGTCGTCATAAGTCGGTAAAAAAGCAACGCTGATACAGCGAAGCAAATGGTGGTCGAATCGATAATTTGAGGGACTTATATTTTGAGTGAGGTGTCCCTCAAGGGTAAGACTCAGGTCTTGCTGTGTTTACTTAATCTTTTTCCAATGGTTTGGTTTTGGGACTAGATTGATTAATTGCCTCAGAAGTTATTTTAAGAAACTGTTGGTCTTATAGAGAGCTTTAAAGAATTGAGGTAAATTAATTTGCAGATTTAAGTAAATCTGTGTACTACTTACTTAGCCCTAGATCGAAGCAACTGGAAGTCATGGACAGTATGTATGAGAAACTAACAATATTGAGACGTATGTGTAAATGATATTGTCTCGTTGTCAAGTCCAACAGATTTTTTTATCAAATGACGCATTATTCAAGCTGCCAATCTTATTCAAATACGAGAGAAAATCTAAGACGTTGTCAAACAATCTTCAATTTATATTTAGTTGAAGATGTTCAAATACTAGGATTTTTTAAGTCTGAATTTGAATTCAGACCTAAAAAGTTTATGATGTTGTTTTGTACATGTCGTTATCGTTAGCTTTACCTATCTGTAAATCTTTGATTAAAGGATTTCACTATTGTGGTTGTTACTGCAATGACTAATCCGTAAATGGGGACTTTACAAAATGTTGACTTTTAAAGTTCCTTGACCTACGATTCCATTAATCATCAACCCCATTTTCTTTATAAAAGGCGGACGTCCATTAACGTTCGATAACTTCAGGCGTCACTTTCATTTTCTTTTCAATTAATAGGATTACCGAACATTTCGAAGTTTTAAAATCGGGAGTTAATTTTGAGCGATTAGTTTTATGAAAACGGATAGTCTGTAACATAGCAGAGTTTCCTCAAAGATAAATCCTTAACTACATACCGTTACAGAGATCATGTTATATCGAATGGACCATTTAGATACAAAAAACCACTGATATACAGAAATTAGATAGTCTGTTCTAACATGACAACCAGTCATACCAAAGGCAAAACGTGTCACCCAGAACTGGGTTGTAGCTGTCAGATAGGTCGCTCCAAGAAACAAAAACTGGAATTCAGAGGCATTTGATTCGACAGGAAACCGACCTCAATATAGTTGGTGAAAGGCTAGGCAAACGACGGAGACCAGAAACAGTTTTTCATTCGAATCGCCAAAAATAAAACACTCATTACTTGCGTCAGATAATACACCTTTAAAATAATACTAAGACGTGGAAATTATTTCTAGTGATCAAGGTAAGTTCCTAGTCTGCTGAATATAGCGAAATATTCTTGAATCGTGTTGTTTAAGAGTCTGTAGGAAATCTTTACACATGTGCAGTCGTGAGCATGTGACGACGTAATTGTATGGACTGATAGAATACTTGGTATAGTAAGTGGTCCGTATTATATTATTCTATTCTCTATCTTGTAGTACTTACCTTTTCTTGTTTAAATCTTACAACGTAGTTTCAACGATAGTAGCTGATAATGCACTCATCGCTAAATAGTTTAAAGCAAAGTCGTTTCCTTGTGATTTGCTTGCTTCTTCTTAGTTCGTGGATTTTGATACGACTGGTATTAGTATTGAATGAATTTCTAGAGAGAGACTCATTTTCAGAACATCATTCAAATCATCACTCAGAACATCTTCTTGAAAAGGGACAAAGAGTGAATTTGAAGTGGCTTGCTCGATTTTATTGGATAGCATTTTTTCTAGCAATAATGGCGTTGACTTCTTGTTTAATCTGATGCAGCTGAATATTTCGTTGGTTAGGTATATAAGGCAGTTAGTAAACACCGAAATTGTAGTTCCTATTTGAGTTTTTAATTAAAAGCGGAGAGCATTTTAAACTTTGCCTGGTTTCAACCTCAACAAAATATGAAACGCAAATGAAGCGTTTTTAGCAAGGGTGGGTTGCAACAAAATTTGAGGTTCTGACAAAGGTTTGTAAATTACTTAAAGGTAGGTATGTCTACGAAAAATGTAGGTAATTAGTTTGGAATATTAACGCTAAACACAACTTAAATCTGTCATAAAAGGAGTATTTGATTAATTTTGTGTTCAGCTACTAGAGGTTAGACTCGAACCCAACCGGAAAGTCATTGGAAAAATACTTGGCAAGTGATATCTCATAAAAGAAATTGTTGGTTTTACCTCTCCATGATTTTCAGCTCTCCATGATACATTTTTGAAATACAAATATCAAAATTAAGAACTGATATAAATAACCAACAACATACTTCTAAAACCATAAGTAGGAACTATAGTGCAGTGGAGCAGCTAATCCTATATCGATATAGAATTGCAAACTTGAGTTCAGACACTCATTCAACGGCGCCAGATATAAGTTTCAATCCATAGAAAATAAAATAACTAGTTCAAATGTTACAGATTCACAGCTCATTATTCTTTACTGAAATTTTAATTCTAGGGATTATTTATAAACGCTATTGAATGTAAAGTAATTTTGGCTTTTAAGCGCCACAAAAAAACGCAACATCTATTTCACCATTGTTTCATTTCAAGTAAACCTACATGGACACTTATGAAACGTAAAAACATGCTACGCACGGTTCAGGTTGGTCGTTACGTATGGGAGAACCAACAAGGAACTCCACGGTTTCTCTTTTTTTTTTTTTGTTTGTACTCTAACACAGAGCGGCATATATGTATAAAATTCTTATTGTGTGGTAATATTGTAGTGGAATGGAAGTGAATTTTGACTATGTTAAACGTATAGTTTGAAAGTAAATCAAGACTGAGATGACGGCGTATAAACGAAAAACATGTAGATACTGTGCTAACATAGAAATACATGTACGATTTGGTGACAATCCACAATTTCAACAACAGAAAGTGAACTCTAGAATAATAAAGGAAATAATAACATCCACCTAATAAGTACAAACACATGATCATCTCAGTCTTCAAGATCCGGTAGTAACAATAAAATTTTAGGCATTGCCATGAAAACCCATTTATCCATTAAGAAGTTCGGTCAACAAACAAATAAAGTATCATTTATTTTGGTCCTTAGTCAAACAAATGACGATAGTATTACCATGACTAACTATATTGGCAATTCGACACAACATCTTACTGAAATTCCTATTTTTAACCGACTCCTTAAATAGGAGGTAGTAGTAGGTATTCGACCAGCATCTTTTTGATTCATGTATGTATACAACTATTTTACCGTGATTATTGGTCCAATTTAGGCGATTCTTTTTTTCATTTGGTAGAAAAAGCTCACGAGGTTAAGCAAAGTTCCTAAAAAAAGTAATTGAAAAACATTTCCGAAATGTCTTTAAAAAAATATATAATTGGAAATTTCTGTTTCTACAGAAAATTTATTCGGTCTAATTTAGCTGTAACACATTTTTTTGAAAATATTTATCGTAACGTTTTAGACCTATATGTATCCTGCTTATGCGTATGAAGTTTCATTTAGATCGGTTCAATCATATCGGAAAATCAGGACTTGAAAGTTTATATAAAATGTCTTATGGCGTAAACGCTTTTAAACAGAACTGACTAAATGTGGGTGTACTAATGATTACAACTCTACCTAACCCTTTGGGGATTACAGGCGTGATGTTATATTTTGTATACCATCTACTTGACAGTACAGCTTCGACAAATGTCGTGTAATGGTGTGAGAAGATTATTTCATGCTCTTTGTCCCTTTTCAAGAAGATGTTCTGAGAAAATTCAATGTTATTTGCGTCATCATCTAGTCGGGTGCTACATCATTGTTCTATACGAGGGGCAATTTATTTTAAACTGTTCACACATAAATTACAACGATGCTGAAGGTTTTCTTAGGAAACATTTTTACTGTAACACTTTAGTTCAAATCTATTAGTTACAAAATGTATGTTAGTACTAGTTGTTGCCACCGACTTCGTCCGCGTAATTTCGATGTTAAGTGTAAGAAGTAAAGTATACTTTATGCTAACCAGACTACAATATATCTCTGTGCCAAATTTCATCTAGATCCGTTGAGCTGTTCTGGCGTGATTGAGTAACAAGCATTCATCCATCTTATCTTTGGCATTTTTAGATTCTGGAGATTCTATTCCGCAAAGTAGGCATTTAAGTCTATGAAATTGGGTATTATTACAATATTAAAAATAGAACTAAATAACAACCGAACGTAAGAACATCACAATCTTGTAACCGTGCCGTGAATTGAACAAAAATCATTACTTATTCGTTCACCGGATTATTACATAATTAAGGTAGTTCTCGTAATTTAAAGAACGTAGCCAGTCTAATCTCAAACCAAATCTGACAATAAAAGGAGTGCATCTAATAAACACTATAATCAACCTATCTAAGCAGGCGTGAAAACACAGAACTAAAATAAATGTACCAAGTTTGACATAATGATGCATTTTTGCTTGTCAAGCGGCATCACTTTTAACTGCACACATAAAGTGGTCATGTTTTATCGTAATTTTTTTAAGTTTTTACACTGATTGTCGCTGAGATAAGTTTGTGACTAGATTTTGAACATATTTAAATACCAAAAATAGCCTTCAGATCAATATCCATATCCTTCTAACAATTTAAATTATGCATTGGTTTTGAAATATATACTTAACTTGTGTCTTAAAATAAAACAGCTGTGATTTGATTTACATGCTTCACTAATTTATAGTTCTATTCCAATAAAAACATTTCGACTGCATTCTTTTAAAATGTCAAAACCATGATTGCTGTTTCTAGTTATTATCATGTAATAACACAGTCTTAAATTCTACCTGATTCCAGTGTTTTACATCATAGTGTAAGAAGCAAAAACGCCTATTACTATCAATCTCTTCATGATTACCAGTTTGTAGTTTCACAAACTTTTTTTTTATCAACATTTTTTTTTTTTTTTATATACTTCCATTACTTTAATGTTATGTGATGTCCAAGCAACTAGAGCGTGTGAAAAACTGACCACAATGCATAAGTATTGCGCAAAATTCCACAATAATCCTAATGTGGTTTTATTGGAAATGCGGTAGAACTAGCAAATTCTTCTACGTCACTTTGGAGTGACTTATGCGTAACGTACCCAATCGTGTGTATATACTAGACGTACCAAGGTGCATTAATCATACATACTCTTGTAATATTATCATGTTACTTAGGGGCGGTGCAACACGTTTTTTTCTTCCATTATCTTCTGTCAACCGTCACGCTATATCATTTACTCCTTTTTCTTTCATTCACACACATTCCTCGCAAAATCCAACAGATCCTTCGAAATTCTATCATATACCTCGTCGTTTAATTAAATAAGATGACTTTTAGTTTTTCCTTGTGCCCTTGTGGCACGTTTTCTGAGAAGAAGGAATTATGTTTCTGTTTTTCTTTCTTGTACTCATTTTATATTACGTTTTAAAGACCTAGGTAGAAATAATATATTTAAGGCAATAATGTAAGAAGTCAGCATAATTTGAATATATTATTAATAATACAATAATAAGCTCGCCCCTATTACATGGGACTTCAACATAATTGTCTAAATGTGGGTGTCCTATTTGTAAATTTATGATAATGCCATGTTGATAATACATATTTGTATACCTAATAAAACACAAACCATAGCTACTCTTTTACGGAGTCTAACAGGAAACCTCGAAAGGAAAATTTATACCACGTTGACTGACAAAGAATAATTTTAGAGTCATGACCGAATAAAGATATCTTCTTTTAAGAAACAAAGTGTCTGGTGACGTGACCCTGATCATAATTGAATATTAATTTTGTGCCTCAGACAGAGCTGTCAGGTTGAAACGGAAACCATTCATAAATACATATTTGAACAACTGCTCAATGAGTTGTTATTTTGTCTATATTTATTGGTCCTTTTGTTCGTGTCTTTGGCTGCGAAGTTTTCAAATTTTCCCATATAAGAAAAAATTGGTTCATCTCCTTCCTCAGAATTCGAACAATGACAGCCTAAAATAACAAATATATATGTAGGCCGTCACGGAACACCCTGCAGATGTGTAACATCTATGTTTATAATTATAAGAACTAGCACTTCGCCCGCGACTTCATCAGTAAAAAATGTGATTAATACAGTCTATGTTACTCGGTAAAGATATAGCTTACTAATGGTGAAATAATTTATAAAATCGGTCGTGGAGTTTTTGAGTTAAATCGTAACAAACAATCAAATCTTTCCTCTTTATACATGAGTTTAGACAATAATCAATGTAAAACGAACTTATATGCATAGACGGGCCGCAACACCATTTACCGTCACGGTATATACAGCTTTACTGCCTAGTCGGGCTTATAAATGTTTCGCATCAAAACCGTTCAGAAGTTTAGCTGTTAACGTTTCGAGTATGGTCATGGTATGCGGTTTAGTGGGCAGACTCCTTTATACGACGTGTTTCAAAAAGGTTTATGCATATTTAAGGATGGTGTTATAGATTATCGAAGTAAACCGATTTCTTTTCGTGAAAACCAAATGTTCTGTTGCATTTAAAGTTTCAATATGTACCTACTCGAACTATATGTAATTATATATTCTCCATTTAGTTTTACTTGAACAAACAAATGCGCATTAAGAATATATAACGACGCTATTAATGTGGACGATAGTCAGACCACGGCACTGCCTTTCATTCAAACAAGAATTTAATAAGGGATTAATTTCAGAAATACTGCCGGTAAATCGTAAAACCATTTGGATTTCATTTTCAGACAGGCATCATCATGATATTAATTTACAGATAATTGATAAACACTTTGTAAAGAAAAGCCTTTTGATACAGCTCTTCAAAATTTAACGTCGAATTACGTTTTCCACAAAACGTTAATTTATTGTAACATAATCTTGCGAAATCTCGAATCTTATCAAAGATTAAGTGACACCTCTTTGTCTTAAAAATATTTAATGAGAAAAATCATTTACCTCTTGAAACTTAAAAATCTCATTACAAATTCTAGTTACTCTAAAGTTTGGGCTCGGGTAGTTATTGTTTTGGATTTTAGAAAACAAATTTAAAATTATTTAAAAATTAATTTCTCAATTATTGTAAAGTGTGATAGCATGAGTCTTTTCCTTTGTCGAGGAAGGCCACATTGCTGTACGGACTCTCTCAAATGGGCATTCAAAATAGAATACCTTGAGCAAATTTACTGTGTAACTGTCATTTGTATAACAGGGGTGACATATTTAAATTGAATAAGACCCTTTATAAAAGAAAAAATTAAGTACTAAAAGTAGTTTAAAGAAATTATATAATTAATTTACTTACTGGGTAAAAGAAAATGGAATTTGAGCCATTTCAGCAATGCCTTGAAAACACCGCGGCGCGCAGCTCCTAGTATTATAATTCTTAAAAATACTCTCATTCATATTTTATTAAGGCATAGCTTCATCCTTAAAAGAATCCATACCCAATGGAATGCTCTCCTCATGAGGTTTCCATATGCCTCGATCTTAAGACACCCCCACTCGTCCGTATATACCACTCCAGTTGACCCTAGTTTTAACTAAATTCACATGTACATTTTGACGTCGTTTGAATCATTCCTTTCTCTTTATGATATTCGTCTACAAAAATCTCAGACATATTTAGAAAATATCTGCAATTTTTTGCGTTGTCAAGACATTTTTGTTTCGACATTCACATCGTTTCTGAAATTCCGTTCACATTGTTTTGAGTAAGAATATAAAATGCAGTCTGTTCTCTTTAATTATATTTGCAAAAATATCTGTGCTTAGACTTTTTTGATATGTATTTCAGCATTGTTTGTAATATTGTTAAGAATGACTACTTATATTACCCTAGCTTTATATGAAAGATTAGATTTTGCAGCAATATTTGAGCACTGATCGACATTTACATCGTTAAGGGCGAGGTGAACGAAATCAGTACATCTAAAGCATGATGAAGAGTTTTCAGGATCATAGTTGCTATGACATATTGTTTAAGAGGAGGAGTAAAGCATAAGAAATGATGGACGGATAGTTTGACGAATGATATGAAAGAGAAAGGATCAAATGATGTCGTGACTGGGAAGAATGGAAGATGGAAAACGTGTTGCGTGGAACCCAAGTAGAAAAGACCACGGGTAGGAAGATTATGATGATGGTTACATCCTAAAGAAGTATCACAAATTACAAAACCTGCATGGACTACAATTTATTAATAAACACTATGTTAACCTAGTCTATAGGTAGATTAAATTCTGCCAACACTAGTGGAAGATACATCATGTAGTGTTACAAACTTGCTCGTACTCTCGACGTCAAATACCGTCGAGGGACACTTAGACAAATAATAAACTACTAACACTTATGTTCATGTCTGTACGTATTATATTTATAAGTTTAATACTTTGTGATTCATCATCTCTTTAGACAGTACTGTTACCTAAATTCGTTTTTTTTTTTTGTTTCATTTTCAATCGACACTTTTTACTACATGGAAAGACTAGCTTTTGCCCGCGCATTTCAACTAACTTATCTATATCTATGCAGACGGGAAATCATACAACTAAAATGACTTTAGCAAGTTTGACTTATCATTTATCCTTGACAGGCAGCGCCATCTTCAACAGCAAACTTAATATTTGTCGAATAGGGGTGCGGACTGGGTAAAGAAAACGACATTCTATTTTGTCCGTCAGACAGGTAATACAAAAATATTAGACACGTATTTTTTGTTTTATCAAAATATCAAAAAATTACTTAGTTAAAACTCATTAAAGTTGGAGAGTGGGGGCTTACTACGTCACAAGTAGGTATAAAACTTGGTTGTGCGTTGTTTCGTCGCTAATTGTTTCATCGAATTTCGTTTCACATAAATTGTTTCTCATATTATCATTTCATAGAATAATCAATACGCAGAATACTTACTTTGAAGAAATTTAAGTCATCAATTTTTGTTTCAAATAAAGTTTAATGTTAGAAAGTTCATATCATAGAATAACAAATCAAATATTCTTTATTCACATATTGTTTGTTTCACATAAAACTTATTCCGAAGAATTACATTTTATCGAGCGGCAGTTTCTAAAACTCATACCTTTGAAAAATACATACCCTCCTACAAAATTACAACACCGCATTCACAAAAATAATGCGGTTAAATTTTTGTCAAGCAGGAAAACAGTCTTTTTATTCTCACTAATGGTGTTCATACCTGTTACACGCAGCATGCAAGCAAGCATGTAGCATGCAAGCAAGCATGCAACATGCAAGCAAGCATGCAGCGTGCAAGCAAGCATGCAGCATGCAACAAGCATGGTTTCTGTCACGGCTCCGGCGCTGCGGGGCTCCGGCGGCCCCACGCGAGTTCATCGTCGCAGATGGTATTAACGCTCACCACCACAGCTTCGGCTTGCTGGCCGGCAAGCCGGCCAGCCTCAGCCGCGGCGGCAAGCGATAGATACCACCTGCTCCTCAGCTCACGGGCCGCCTCATCTCTCCGCGCCTACGCGGGCTTAAATTACACTCTAGGGGTAGGACAGACAAGACTACGTGGGGTCTGGTTTGCAGCCATTCGTTTTTGTCACTAACTTTTGTAGTACAACATATTGACTTTTAAGGACAATATTTTAATTTAAGGTTAATAATTTCGTTGAAATAAAATACCATGGAAACATACATCGAACAAACAACATTCGTTAAAAAGTAATTCTACTGTATGATAAATTTGTTAAATAAAAAAATGTGATTATAAAATTCATTGAAATGTGTTTCTGTAAAATATGTTTCATTCAAGTAAATAGTAGTTGAAACAAAAATATTAGAAATAAAAATACGAGGACCAAATATTATGTGAAACATTTTCTGGGAAACGAAATTCTGTGAAACTTTTGTCTGCGAAACAAGGTGACACCATAAAACTTACCTACATGTGACGTCATGCGCCATTTCAACTCAATATATCTCCGTAATTTTATGACCACGTGAAAAAAGAAAAAATACGCGTCCAATACTTTTCAATAAACTACCCGCGACGGACAAAGAAAAAAAAATTGGATTATCCCCTATTCCGTTCAATCATTAAGGTGTGAAAAGAGATAACAAATAGATAGACAGAGTGATTTCCGCATTTATAATATTAGCCACCTTTTCGCAATCATTTTAGCCCAGTAGGTGCCCCATGTGGTCCATTTGTATACGTTTACTTTACAACTACAAGTCTTCAACAATTTCAATACAAATACAGACTCATAACCATTCAGTGTAATAGCTACCGTAAAAGTCAGCACATCAGCACCACGGTCGTCTAAATAGAGGAAGACTCAATTGATCTGTTAAGATCTCGCAAATTGAAACAACTACATTTAACTGCGTTTGAGTTGCGCGTTTCTATCAGTACTTTGTACGTTTGGTGCAGTCATGCCATGAACACGATAATAATAGTGAAGATACCAATCGCAAAATTGCGTTTCATGACTGCATTAATGGCAGTATAACACAACATGAATCAAGTGAAGTGGAATATGGTGCATCAATTATGAGTGAGCGTGGATTAAAGGGACATTTTGGCAGGGATTTGCAAAATAGTATAAGTTGTAGTTAGAATTGGTAGCGTCAAAGCGAAATTGGTCGGATTATACGGTGTGTGTTAGAAATTTGTGTTTTCATGCATCCGGGTCGAGTATGTGTTGATGTTTTGAAAGCTGTTTTTTTTTCGCAATTGTTTTGTTGGCTCCATGCAGCGAGGTGTTCAGTTTACAAAATTCACAAACAAATGAATGGTTCAGATAATGGTCTGTGCCTACATCCTTAAATATGGTGACACAAACTTTAAAGAAATGTTACATGTACTTTTGTCTGTTTATGAACATAGAGAAACCTAAATCTTCTAATTAATGAAATAGCCAAAATGTGTGTTACTCATGCTCGAGAATTTAAATCTGGTGGTAAGCCTACCCCTAGTTTGTTTAAACTATTTAGATGAGTCACACGAGCATACACAAAGTTTTGGGTAAATTATTAATTGAAAGTGGAATAACACGATAACTCTTAGATTAAATAGATTATGGTAATAAAAGTAATTATAACTAATTCTTATGCGAAAGTAATTCTTTGTCTGTTATGGTACTTCGAGATAGATTAACAATGAATATTGTCACAATAAGTAAGTAAAGTATATACATATCCTTGTTCCCAATTAACGTTATTTCCACTTATACGAATAACAACTTTATGCTAGCGATAATAACGTTAATATCAGAACCGTTGGTCGCGGCTGTCAGTTGTAGATACAGGTAGACATTGACCCGAAAGTCAGACAACCAGTCTTATCAAGGGGTATCGTATTACCGAGTACTAACTGGGTTGGGGGGGTCAGATAGGCAGTCGCTCCATGTAAAATACTGGTATTCAGCTGCAACCGTTTAGACTGGGAGACGACCACAAAATAGTTGGAAAAAGGCGAGGCAGATGTTAATAATCAGAATGACTTGGAAAATTGAAAAAGTAACATAAAATGCTCAAGTTAGTTTAAGCGCAAACCGGTGTTGTTGTTTTTCGGAACCACATATTTGCAAACTAAGTCACGGTCACAGTTTACAGTTACTTCCTCAAGGAAATAATTCCATAGAGTATAATGACTTCGTATCATAAAAAACATTATCTAAGACAATGGTATCTTTAGATAAAGGTGTTGATTTAATCGTATCCAATGGTAGGTGCTGTTTTATAGTATCTATAAGTATGTATATCTTATAATTATTATGTTGATTAAATCTAAACGTGTGTTTTATAATAATGATTGAGACGATAGTGTTTTGTTTTGTTCGGTGTAACTATCATTCAAAAATAGGTGCTTACGTACGATAGACAACTTAACCGCACAGAATCTTAAGTTACTTGCAAGAGCAAACTGGTTGCTGTTGGTACAAGTCTTTTTTTTAATTTGTTACATGTAAATAATCACCATCTGCCTAGCCTTTTCCCAAACAATCTTGGGGTCGGCTTCCAGTCTAACCGAATGCAGTTGAGTACCAGTATTTTACATGAAGCGACTGCCTACACAGAAAAAAAAAATTACTTGAAACAAGTGATATTATTTGAGTCAAGATCTTTTGGGTTTTCTATATAAGGAAAGTCGAAAATGTCTTCGATTGAGATATTTTATGTTTCATATTATAGTTCTTAGTCCAAAAACTACTTATTTAGATTAAAACTTAATTGTCTCTTGACTTAAAATCTAAAAACTGTTGTTTCGAAACATATTGTATCTCAATCGAAGACATTTTCGACTTTCCTTATATCGAAAACCCAAAAGATCTTGACTCAAATAATATTCGGTACTTGTTTCAAGTAATATTTTTTCAGTGAATATGTTTCAAATGATGTAAAGCTCTTTTTTTAAAAGCTAAATGACTTGACCCAAGAACTAAAATGTCTTGTTGTAAAAAGCTGAGATAATTCACTCAAGAGCGTTTTATTCTTGTTGTAATAGCGCACATATTCCGCCCAAAAAATTAAAACTCTTTTTTTAAAACCTAAATGACTTGACCCAAGAACGAAAATATCTTGTTCTAAATAGCTGAGATAATTCACTCAAGAGCGTTTTATTCTTGTTGTAATAAGGCCCATATTCCGACCAAAAAAGTAAAGCTCTTTTTTTAAAAGCTAAATGACTTGACCCAAGAACGAAAATATCTTGTTCTAAATAGCTGAGATAATTCACTCAAGAGCGTTTTATTCTTGTTGTAATAAGGCCCATATTCCGACCAAAAAAGTAATACTCTTTTTTTAAAACCTAAATGACTTGACCCAAGAACGAAAATATCTTGTTCTAAATAGCTGAGATAATTCACTCAAGAGCGTTTTATTCTTGTTGTAATAAGGCCCATATTCCGACCAAAAAAGTAAAGCTCTTTTTTTAAAAGCTAAATGACTTGACCCAAGAACGAAAATATCTTGTTCTAAATAGCTGAGATAATTCACTCAAGAGCGTTTTATTCTTGTTATAATAAGGCCCATATTCCGACCAAAAAAGTAAAGCTCTTTTTTTAAAAGCTAAATGACTTGACCCAAGAACGAAAATATCTTGTTCTAAATAGCTGAGATAATTCACTCAAGAGCGTTTTATTCTTGTTGTAAAATGGAACTTATTCCATTCAAATCACATACGTTTTTCTTTTAAGCGTGTTTAATTCTTCTCGTAAAAAGTTACATTCTTGTTGTAAAATGGAACGTATTCCATTCAATTTACCTAAAGCTCTTATTGTATACGAGTTAAATATGATAGCTATTTAGAACAAGATATCTTCAAAAAATGAAAGTAAGATATCTTGTTCTTAATACCTATGATATTTAACCCGATATAAGATAAGAGCTATATGTAAATTGAATGGAATACATTCCATTTTACAACAAGAATGTAACTCTTTAAAATAAGAATTAAACACGCTTAAAAGAAAAACGTATGTGATTTAAATGGAATACCTAAGTTCCATTTTAAAACAAGAATAAAACGCTTGAATATATAAATCAAAAACATATACCTAAACAAACCTAATCTATACAAGCGGAATCATTTTCGAAACTCTTTATACTTATTAGGAACATGTTTGTACTAAATAATGAAATGAAAGTGAAATGTAAGTTTATCATTTATTCTGAAAATTAGCAGGATACTACATTATAGTATCCAACAGTTAAACAAAGTTTAGGCAGGGCTTTATACACGTCCATAAGACCAAATGTCAGCTCAAATTTCGGTAACTCAGTACATCTTTTTACATTTGACAAACTTTTATAAAACTCAACCTTACTATTAAAAACCAAATTTTACACATCTAAGTTTAAAACATCGACTATATATGGTGGTACTGTATCATACGCTGTATGGACTTCGTACACTTTCTTTTGAATGATTATGAGGAGGTGCTCAGCCACTTGGGGATATTTAGCGTGAAAAACGTGGTATATCTTGAACAATAAGTCGAACGCCTTTGCAGCTGACTGCATGTGGTATTTGACATCATCAATTACGATGTATATCTGGGAGAAGTTTTGCAGTGGTCCTTGTATGAGCACGTATGGCTGCACGGTGTCTTTCCGCGCCGCCGCCTTAGTTTTCTGAGTTTGGATTACGTTGTCGATATCTCCGGCGTCCTGCATTAAAAACACAATTATTAAAGTCATTCCATAATTCACAGGAATATTCCCCAGCTCAGCAGAGGCTCTACTATGTTAAATTCACCACGTTTACAAAACCACAGCGTGTATATGCAGGGACAGAGCATTCAAAGTTATTTGTATGAAAAACCTAAAAGAATTTAATAATTTTGAGAAAGCACATAATTATGTACTATTTCGTAACCTGTGCACTAAGCAATATGCTGAATTTATCGGATACTAGCTTCTGCCCGCGACTCCGTCCACGTGGAACTCGTTAATCGTAACTTCATACAAAGTTTCACCATCTCTTTCACCCCCTTAGAAGATTCGCCTAAGGAGGGGAAATAGGGAGCGTTTGAATGGAGGCGCGATGGAAACGACTTCCACGAAAAATGAAGTCGCAAAAGCTAGAACTAATATAAATTGGGGCAACATATTATTTTCGCTCCTCAAAGATGGCACTCCACTAAGTGGACGAAAATAGGCGGAACCACCCTATACCCATCCATTCAATTTTAATTGGGTACATGCAATACTTACATCTATTTGAACTAATAAGCCCTGGATTGATTCAGAAGTTGAGAACTTGACTTTTCGTGATTTTCGGCCTTTGGGTGGTATTAAAAAACCTAACAGGTAAATCTGGACAGGTATTCTTTTGTCTGAAATAAAACATTTTAAGATATTAATACAGATTTTAATAAGACAACCAATTTAATTAGTATTGTATTGTATTGATATTGATCTTGTCATATGAAGTGTATTAAGTATGTTAGTCTCGACCACTTAACCATTGATATCACACCAAAACACATAATGAAAAAATAAAAAATAATATATTAAATAGACCAAGTTCCTTTTCACTACTTTTGGTGCCATTTTAGAATTTGGCCTATTTATTAAATATATGTTTTGGTAGGATACCAATGTTATATGTATCGGTGAGTAATTTGTTCTTCAACTCGATTTACCCTACTCCAAAATTTTACTCAAGATAGACTTGTATTTATCGCATAGCATGGCGCAGATGACTAGGACGATATACCAACATGGCTACTATAAATACTTGTAAATAGATAGAGAAGATCTAAAATTCTGGTACAAATATTAGTGTTTAGCACAAAAATATTTGCTCTAACCGGGGGATTGAACCCGGGATCGCTAGCTTCGTATCCCCTCAACTGTCAAGCTATCAAAATAAGTCGATTGTCAATTGTTTAACTATTGTGTCTACTTCGCTTGACAGTTAACAGTGTAGGCAGGGTAACTACCCACTAGGCCAACACAGACTGGATAAATATGTAGGTACTTACCGTCGTCAATGATATTTCCTAGACCTTCAATGATAGCTTTTGCATCTTCATTAGTCACCATACTTTCTCTAAGCTTCAAAAGTTTCGAGAAAAAATGTTCCCAGTTTTTATAAAAGTTAAGTGACTTCTCTTTATATTGTTTTTCAAAATCCAAAAGTATCTGTAACAATAAGGAAATATGAAACAGAGTTGCATAATACAGAGTGAGCATTCCAAATGGGACAGTAGGGTAAATGTTGAAACTAAGACCATTTGAAAAAGTGTTCATTCAGTCATTCAAATAGAATGCCTGATTCTAAGGAACCAGGCGGTCTATTTAAATTTTTTAAATGTAATTATGAAATGTTTTACCAGAGTATCTGCTTTGCCGTCTTTTAAAATGGGCCATGTTTCGAGAAATTCGTGTACAGTTTGAAATTTTTGTTTGTGCCTTAATTCAAAGGTGTTATTCCACCTTTCACAAACTTGGTTCCATGGCTCATTATTATGTTTCAGCCAAATAGCGTCATCATTTGAGACCGCCTCTGAAATAAGTCCAAGAAAAAATGTAACGTAACTTTTCCATACTTTGTGAAAGTGAAGTATGTCCCTTGGAATCTCAAAAAAAAAACTCTTAAAGAACATAAATTGCAGAAAACACCAATTAAAAGAAGAATGTTTATACCTTGACTAATCCTACAAAATACGATACCAAATGATTATTCACTAAACTTTAAGACTGAACGGATTGCCTTTTCGTGTTTCCTATAACCTGACATTTAAACATGGAGTATGTATTTTGTGTAAGTAGCCTCAAACAATACAAATCAACTTAGCTCAATGATAAACATATTTTACCTTGATTACTTTCCACAGATTCTGCATCTGAATCCCTAATAGAGTAAGTGGATTTAGTGCTCCTACGCTTTGCTCCTGATATGTAGAGCAGATTTCGGACCTTGTCAACTAATTTGCCTTTAGAGGGCACATATCTTCCTGAGACAGATTTGGATGTTGGCACAGCTTTCATATAGTATGTGTATATACTTTCTGTCGGGAAAAGTGAAACAATTTTTGCAGCTAGCAAATTGAATTCCTCTGGTTTGATGTTGCTGAGGGAAAAAAAAACAGATTATTTCTATTTGTATTGAAATATAAATGACATTGTGTAAACCAGACAGCAGTGTTCATTGCCTAATATATAATGTAGTTATTTAGAATCAGGATCAACGTAAATACATAAATTTGCTCCCTTGTGACACAATCTCTTACTTTTCACATACCTACATTTCTCTCACTGGAACTGCACTAGGCGGTATACAATCCACTTGGACATGCAAGTACCGAGCCTAAACTACTGCTGTCTGAACTCCTATAATTACTTGTAATCTATTTTATTAGCTAGGTACTATATGTTAAGGTAAATGTGCAAAAAGGACTTTTACCACTTGGCGTTGGTAAATCCTAGGATTTACCGCACTTCACACATTTACCTATAAATAAGCTTATATTTCACTAATCTACATTGTGTTCTGCATGGTGATTACTGTGAGTGTGTCTAGACTATTCTACTATAGCTACATAACCTACATACTTTTTACTACTACTACTTTTTTACTACTACTACTACTTTTTTACTACTACTACTACTTTTTTACTATAATTTTTAAGTATGTTTTTAGTATTGTTCTCAAGTGAGTGACATTTCCCTTTATTGAGAATAAAGTTTATTTAAACCTACATACACTACTACTTAATCTAATATGTATACTTAGTAGAAAAACAAACACTACAATAGTTCTACAATGGGAAAACATAAGTGGTTCAATAATTACTTGTTAACAATGAATGTGTAGTGATGTTTCATCAAAACATCAACAACAATGTTTCTTTTTTGAGAATTCAATTGTTTGTATTTCTGATAATAATTTAAAACACTATTTCCCTGTGGAGATGATTGGAGGATAGTCTTCAAATCAAATTCTGGCAGTGAAAGCCTACTTGGTATACTTAAGTAGGAATCCAAGTCTAAAGTGATATCCGACAGAACAATAGATTGATCTTGATCAAATTGCATCGCTTCTTGACAGTTAGCTTTTATAATCATTAAATCTTCATTTAAAGAAGATGAGGTTTCAGTTTCAGCAACTGAGTCTAAGTAATCCTGTAGTTTACTTTTAAGTTTGATTCGGTGCCCAATATGCGGGCAAAGTTCTTTCAAATAAATATCATTTGAAACCAAATATTTGAATTGGTCTTTGCTTATATCATTTTCTGTAAAAACAAAATTTAGTTTATAATTAAATTTAAATGATGAATATGAGCTGTAAACATAAAGATTTTTTATTTATTTTATCATTGCTATTGTGTGCAACCCAAAACTAGCATGAAATTACCCCTAAGACGACCCACTGACCCATTTTTAAGTAGCATGGTCAATTAAGATGACAATGGAACCATATACCTATACATATACTGATAAACATTACGCTTTCGATAAACTTATTGATTTAAGCTTTCACGATTTATACACATTATTTTAACAAAATGGGATCTAATAGCGTCTTAATATAACTTAAAGAGTCGCTACATACATACAAACATAGCTTGGTTCTCATTTATTTTAAAACGGCATGCTGGAAAAACATGAAACTGCACCTATACCTACATAGGCGACGACACACGGAGTTGCGACGCCCGCCACTGAGGCGGTCGGTGGTACGCGGCGGCGGTTTCGAGCGGATTGAAATTTTGTATCACGATAAAGATCTTACCTACATCGCCTACCGGACTACCCACCCACACGGAACCGCCGCCGCCAAAGCCCATAGATCATCATAAAAATGCACAACTTACTTTTGAAGTTCTCCACGACTTCTGATGGCACATCCCAAGATACCAGCATGTTTTCTGTAGTCCCGTTTTCGTCCATTATTTTATTCAGCAAATTTTGGTAATATCCTCTCACTAAATTTGCAATTCACGACAAAAATATGATTTACCAAACCGACGCGACGCAACGAACGAATTGAGTGGCGGTTGGCAGCCAGCAGCAAGTTAAGACAAGTTTAATAAAATGTTGCCATTTGATTTTTATTTTACCCAATAAATACATCACTTATAGAAATTGTATGGTGTAGATTCATAATTATGAAAAACTAATTTTGAAGTGGAACTTCTTTTGTCGCAAAATATGTTATAATTTCGGAGTAGGGTAGGTGGGTAAATGTTTTTATTTTTTCTCACGGTTTAAATAATTATTTTGTTTAAATGCTTGTTTTATTCATGCCATGGGCACCGGCAGCACTTGCACCCCCCTGTCAGGAAAGAAAGTACATATCTTTTTTTCTGTCAAAATTTGTTAATCACCTTGCCAATCAGTTCAGTATCCTTCAGTATCATTCTTTCAGTTTATGTATAATTATAAAGTTGGCGGATTTACCAATAGGCAGAGCGTAAGCTTATGGCGGCAGATTTTAGGGCGGCAAAACTAGCGTTTTTTTTTATGTCTTATAAAAATTAAAAGATTCATTTCTAAACATATTTACTTAAATGTTATTATGTCCAAACAAATAATTCAACATGTAGATAGATACTATGTATGTAGTAAGTAGGTAGATACTTGTAGTTTGACCACATTACATGAGGCCACAAAATGTTTCAAAACAACGACTTTTTTCTCGCCGTGTTTAAGTAGGTACTATCCTTTTGTTAGTTCGCTCCCTCGGGCACACAAAGTTTCAATTATAACATTTTGACGTGATAACGTCTTAGAAATCGATGAACACCGGCTGCACGCATCTAATAAGACAGATCACGTTATCATGTAAAATTACCTTCCGTAGACCGACTATACTGACAACCAATTTTTTTGTTTTCACAAAGTTTCATCGCCATGATTGTGAACTTGATTATCTAAATTGTAAGTACCTATATATCGGGGGCGGCAAATTTTGAATAGCTCACGGGCGGCAATGTGTGAATCCGCCACTGATTACTAATATTATCCATATTTTATATTAGTGTTGAGATGAAGCAAATTGTCTTAAGTCTTCCCGCGCGAGGCCCTCAGAGAATTTGTATAATAATAATTCAAAAATGATACATTTTCGAGTTGAACGGATTTTTTTCTCAATGTTTACATGCAGCACCTCCCTGAAAGTAATCCTGGCGGCGGCGGCGGGCGCGGCGCCTATGATTTATGCCTTTTATGTTTCAAAAACCATATCAAAAGCGTGGTAGATTGTGTTAAGATGAGATTGCAGATGATGAAATGCAAGTCTCAGATAATCGGGTAAACAACAGAATATAGCAACACTGCTCATAGTAAAAAAAACAATCTCTTGAAACAAGATTTTGTAAATTTTGCTGCAAGAAATACTATCTTGGTGCAACAATGCAAAGAGAATTTACATATCATTCATATTATAAATAATTTTTATGTAAAATTTGCACGCCGAAATAAATGGCAGAATAAGAGATACTTATACTTATCTTTAAGAACCTTCTGTACCTTATTTAAGCAAATAAATGATTTTTGAGAATACAATCTTGGCTCAAGATTCATGAATTTATGTGCATCAAAGAATTGATACTTATCTAAGAAAAATGTCTTAGTACAATATTGCTTTTACTTTCGATGGTCAAAATCAAAATTCATGAACTTTGCTGCATCAGTAGGTATAAACAACATTGAACAAATACCTATACCTACCTACCTATTAGTGATTTTTAACCGACATTCAAAAAAGGAGGAGGTTCATCTGTATGTACTTTTTTTGACGTGATAAAGTCTTATAACTAGTTATAACCGATTGAGCTGAAATTTTACATAAGTACAGATGTAAGTTTAATAACAATGCAATAATCTGGTAGGTACTATTGAGCTGATCTCATGATGGAGTCAGGAGGTAGATAGTGAAACTAGGTAGGTACTCAACGGCAAACAGCAAAGACACGAAATTTTGAAAATGGATTTAACTATAATATAGGTAGCCTGTTCTAAATTCTATCATGACATGGCTGATGCACCCAGGGTTGGCTTCCAGCGAGGGAAGTCCTCAACAGTAAATAGGACAGACATGATTTTGTTTTAATTTGTGATAAACCCATTTTAAACTTCGCCATGACGTGGCTGCTGGATCATAAAACTGGTTTTGGACTCAAAAACAATAAAATAAATTAATATAATTATTATAAGCTCATCTATTTGAAGTCGGTGCCAGGCCAGATAAGTGTAATAGGTAGTAAAAGATACTATGTATGTAGTAAGTACCTAGGTAGGTAGATACTTGTAGGTACCTAGTAGGTAGGTATTACTATACTTACTTAGGTACCAAATATTTCATTCATAGTCATAGTTATGTATTGCATTAATCATGTTGAGGTACAATGGTCTTATGATTGATAAAGTTACACATAATTACCCTGATAGGGGTTGTGCGTTGTTTCATCGCTAATTGTTTAATCGAATTTTGTTTCACATAAATTGTTTCTCATATTATCATTTCATAGAATAATCAATACGCAGAATACTTACTTTGAAGAAATTTAAATCATCGATTTTTGTTTCAAATAAAATTTAATGTTAGAATATTCATATCATAGAATAACAAATCAAATATTATTTATCCACATATTGTTTGTTTCACATAAAACTTATTAAGAAGAATAACATTTTAATCGACTGACAGTTTCTAAAATTCAAAAATACATACCCTCCTACAAAATTACAACACCGGGTTCACAAAAATAATGCGGGTAAATTATTGTCAAGCAGGAAAACAATCTTGTTATTCTCACTAATGGTGTCCATGCCTGTTGCATGCAGCATGCAGCAAGCATGCAACTTGCAGCATGCATGCAAGCAACCATGCAACTTGCAGCATGCATGCAAGCAACCATGCAACTTGCGGCATGCATGCAAGCATGTAACATGCAACAGGCAAGGGTTCTGTCACGGCTCCGGCGCTGCGGGGCTCCGGCGGCCCCACGCAAGTTTATCGTCGCAGATGATATTAACGCTCACCACCGCAGCTTCGGCTTGCTGGCCGGCAAGCCGGCCAGCCTCAGCCGCGGCGGCGATCTTTAGAAACCACCTGCTCCTCAACTCGCGGGCCGCCTCATCCCTCCGCGCCTACGCGGGCTTAAATTACACTCTAGGGGTAGGGCAAGCAAGACTACGTGGAGTCTGTTTTGCAGCCATTCGTTTGTGTCACTAACTTTTGTAGTACAACATATTGACTTTTAAAAATATATTTTTCATTCAAGTAAATAGTAGTCGAAACAAAAATATTTGAAATAAAAATACGGGGACTAAATATTATGTGAAACATTTTCTGGGAAACGAAATTCTGTCAAATTTCTGTCTGCGAAACAAGGTGACACCCCCTGATAGGGCGTAGCAACAGAGTGAAAGCGGACCGACGCCGACGCTTTGAACTAGCTTTATAATGTTTAGGTAGGTAATTCGGAATGTCCAGTAGGAATTACTATACCTACCCACTACTCGGTGCCAGCCAAGCCAATTAGGGAAGTAGATAGATACTATGTATGTAGTAAGTAGGTAGATACTTGTAGTTTGACCACATTAGACCACATTATTTAATTTTATTGTAATGTTAAAATTATGCACTCATTGTTTACATTAAAGTCAATAATAGGAATAATATTCAGTTTAGGTAGTAATCTGTATATCAGTAGGTAGGTCTGTCTGTGGCATCGTAGCTCCCAAACGAATGGACCGATTTTGCGGTTTTTTACTGTTCGAAAGCTGATGTTTTATTATTATTTAAGATGGATTCCCAGAAGATGCCTATTCACTCTCTTTTTGAAGGTATGATGGTCGTAAGTCATTGGAAAAACGGACGCTAGCAGCTTATTCCATTTTTTATCCAGCTGCGCGTCTGAAGTTTATATTGTAGAACGGTGATGGCGGAATAAGGCCGTGAAGCTCCTGGGCTCACTATCCGAAGTAGGTTTTTCTCCTGACCTCGAGGCTTGCCTGAGCAAGGATGAGGTCTACGGTGGAGCGAGCCTTCCCGTAGCACTGGCTCTCCCGCGCACCAACGGAACACAGCGAACTGTTTGGCGCCGGACTTCTGCGGGAGGGTGGTAACTAGCCAGGCGGACCTTTGCAGGCCCTTCCACCAGTGTTGGGATCATTCAGCCGTAACCGCTAACAAAGGTCAGCGATTCCGTCGCCCGGGGTAGACCACTAGGAGGTAGATCCCACCAACCCCAAAATGCTCAAGGTACATCCTATAGAACAAAAGATACAGATAAATTAAAATATGTTACTTGCTTTAAGAATGTCTTAATACTTGTCTGAAAATTTAAATAATTCTTGGGTGAAATAAATAATATCTCTTAACGAGAAATATATTACTTGCTTCAAGAATGTCTTAATACTTGACTGTGAATTTAACTGAATCTTGGGTGAAACTAGTAATATCTCCTACCGAGAAATATGTTACTTGCTTTAAGAATGTCATAATACTTGTCTGAAAATTTAAATAATTCTTGGGTGAAATAAATAATATCTCCTACCGAGAAATATGTTACTTACTTTAAGAATGTCATAATACTTGTCTGAAAATTTAACGAATTCTTGGGTGAAATAAATAATATGTCCTACCGAGAAATATATTACTTGCTTCAAGAATGTCTTAATACTTGACTGTGAATTTAAATGAATCTTGGGTGAAACTAGTAATATCTCCTACCAAGAAATATGTTACTTGCTTAAAGATTGTCTTCATACTTGACTGTGAAATTTAACTGATTCTTGTGTGAAACTATTAATATCTTCTACCAAGAAATATATTACTTGCTTAAAGATTTTTAAATTATTCATTTGAGATCTGAACTGATTCTTGAGCCAAGGTCGAATCCATATTGGTACAAAAATTAATTTTTGAGTCAAATCCGCGCAGCTGAGAGATAATCATTCTTAATGTTAGAAATAAATTGGTTTTGATTTGAGACATAAGTTTTGACTTAAATAATATTTCTTTTGAACAAAGATTTTCGATCTTGAAATTGAAGAATTCTTCATTTTTGAAGCGTTAGTTGGATTATCTTAGTACAAGATTTATATAGTTGAGATCAAGAAATATTAGGTGAAACATAGTTGGTTCTTGGTTCAAAAGAACATTTTTTTCTGTGTATCTGACCTCCACAACCCAGTAACAGGGAATACGATACCCCTTGGTAAGACTGGATGTCAGACTTTTGGCTTCTGACTACTCGTAACGATTGTCAAGATCTACAAATGACAGCCGGGACCAACGGCTTAACGTGTAAATAATCGATTTACAAAAATACTTACTATGTTTATAGCCTTAAAATTTAAGCTTGAAACTTAACAAGTATATAATTTCAAAATCAAAACGCTTTTAAAAACGACATAAAAATTTGTGGAAGTGATGTTTTCAACAAGCATTTGGGACAAATAGGATCATAAACATTGTTTAATGCAGTGACGAACTTTTAATTAATAAAACCAGAAATAAAGTAATCCAAGCGTCTTAGCGTCGGGGGACCGCTAAGTAGACCGCTTAGTACAAGCAGAAAACAAAGCGTATGGTTCTCTGTTCTTATACACATAAGTGAATTCGTGTATTTTTTGAGAATAAATATCTTGAAACCTAAATATTTTTGGGTTAAACATTCAGAATTATGTAAAGAAAATCATCTCTAATTTTGTGTAAATGATTTTGGCACATAACCTCAAGACGTGGCCTTAATTTCTAATTACAGGTATTTTAGGATTAATCATTTGTTGGCAACTAAATGTTGAGCTTCTCAAAGTACCGTCCAGTCGCCTTGAGAGATTAATTTGAGTGACACTTCCTTCTGAGTTATCTTTGAGTAAATCTGTTATGAAATTGTTTTGTTTTTGTGTTGTGTCATTAGCATTGCTGTGGTTGGCTTCCTCTGGGTTTATTTAAGTCTGTTTTAGCCTGTAGTGTTTTAGACATAATTTGTTTGTAAACGGCATAGAATCATAGTAGCTGTGCCCCGATTCACCCGCCGTTTACGACCACTTTGAAAATTGAGATAGGTATCGAATGCAAAACGTTCTTTTTTTATTTTGACTACGTTCCAGAACATAGTGTGTTCTCACAAACAAACTCTTCAGCTTTATTGCTTTCAAAATGTCAAAGTGGACCCAATATTATATACCCAGAATGCATGATCAACCTTCAGGGAGCCTAAAATGGCCGATTTAGCAAAATCATAACAGGATAATAATATTATGAATCACACTCTTCAGCTTTATTGTTTCCAAAATGTCAAAGTGGACCCAATATTATATACCCAGAATGCATGATCAACCTTCAGGGAGCCTAAAATGGCCGATTTAGCAAAATCATAATAGTATAATAATATTATGAATCACACACTCTTTGCTTATTCTAAGCTCCACGTTACGTAATATACCACTTTATTCATTCTTACTTTGATCTTAATATTGCAGACTTGAAGTATTTTAACATCAAATCAACATTTTTATGATCCTTAATTATGTAAATGATTGACAAACAGACTGTACATTTATAATAATCTTTCATTAAATTCATAACTCAAATTCATACAAATGTTTTATTTATATGTATATTATAAGCAAATATCCTTTGATGTTTCACATTAGTTTATTACTCTTTTAACACTTACAATCCAGTTTTTGTTTAGGTTATGACTTTATGAGCATCAAACCACTTTATATAAGTTTTTATAAAAATTAATTGATTTTGATTACTACTTACTATTATTTATGGCATATTAAAATGTATTTATGTTCCTTTAGTCGCTTCTGTAAAGGTTAGATGTGGGTCGAGGTTGTTTGACATCTTGCAGACTATCTGTCTGTTAGATTATTATTACTAGTGCCCCGCCTCTACTTCGCACGGTTTTATTTAGAAAAAAAGATGCATCGAGTTTTTTTTTTGATACAGGTTGGAAGGTAGGTACACCAACGTGAAAACGGTTACAATTTTAGTACTCAGTACTCCATTCTGAACCTCATAGCAATGTTTTATCGGTAATTTTAAAAATATCTGCAGTTTCCTACAAAGGTGCAATACCTTCAGTCCTTCACGATAAAAATGTATTGAACAGCTGTTTTTTATTTAAAGTTATCGATGATAAAATTCTATCTGTTTAGAATGATCTACTGAGTGCGTGACTGCGTGGTAACAATTTTCGCCAATTTTCACAATAGGGGATCGGACTGGGTAAAGAAAACGACATTCTATTTTGTCCGTCAGACAGGTAATACAAAAATATTAGACACGTATTTTTTGTTTTATCAAAATATAAAAAAATTACTTAGTTAGAACTCATTAAAGTTGGAGAGTGGGGGCTTACTACGTCACAAGTAGGTATACAACTTACCTACATGTGACGCATGCGCCATTTCAACTCAATATATCTCCGTAATTTTATGACCATGTGAAAAAAGAAAAAATATGTGTCCAATACTTTTCAATAAACTACCCGACGGACAAAGAAAAAAAAATAGGATTATCCCCTATTGTGTCCAACCTGTATGTTAACAGAATACCAAAGTATTACACATAAAACTTCTAGGATAAGTTTTCTAAATGATCGTGGAAACCACACCAAAATCTTTTGCGAATCTTAGAAGAACATCGCGATTATACAGACAAATAAAAATACGACAGTATAATTTTTTTTACACCCATACTTAGATTTTAAAAAATTATCCTGTTTGAATGTCAAACAGCTGCGTTTCAAATCATCTCTTTGCTTTTCAATATTTCTATCCGAATCGTCTTCAGCATTCCTTTAGTCCGATTCCTCGTTAAAGCCAAGTTTTTATTTTTCATTACGCTTGAAATGGTCACGATAACGAAGCTGTGAATCTGAGGTTCTTATGGTTTATTTTTCTGTTTATTACACAGCTTTGGCTTGTGTGTGGCTTTAAGAGGGTAACGAGGTCTATATTGAAAAGATTTTCAAGCACCACTTATGTGAAAAAATATTATTTTTGTCTCTTCGTAGACTTGAATTTTGGGCTTAGTATAGCTAATTATAGTAAAAGTAAACTTAGAAAAAACTGCAAAAAAAACTAAAGTCTCCTGGCTATGCCTTTATAGAATCCATGTCGGGTAGGTGTTCTTTGGTTTTTCCGTCTAGAATATTCTGCGTGGCAGCTAAGAGTCTGGATATATGGCCGATTGATAGAATAGTCGGTGAAACTTAAACGAACCTACCAACATAACTGGTGATATGCAGGTGTATATAGGATACAGCTCAGCTTAGCCCTTCAAGAAAAACAGACCTGTTTTCTTTTATTGCCTAATAGCTGTGCCCGCGACTCCGTCCGCGTGGAATTCGACTTTTTCTGAAATAGTTGTAGCCTAAGTTACTCCTTATTAAATCAGCTATCTGCCAGTGAAACTCCCGTAAAAATCGGTCGAGCAGTTCCAGAGATTAGCCGGAACAAATATACAGACAGACAAAAATTGTAAAAAAATATATTTTGGTACGGTAAATATACCCTATATACATTCATATGCATGTAGTAAAAAGTGGACCCTTCCTTCAACAGACACTTTAACTTATTTATTTGTATAGATGTAAAGATAGATAGGTGAGTTCTTCAACCTCTAAAGTACCTATACAAAAATCATAGTTACGATTTAATTAATAATTCAATCCTTTTTGGAAACTATGCAAATATAACTATCTCGTTGGACGGACGCAAACGCGACTGCTGATCATGACGTCCTAAGATCGATACCCAACTGGAGTCAATTATTATTGGGTTTTTTGGGTTGAGGAATTTCTTATTAGCAGCCACGGAGTCTGGATTTGCGCCCGATTGATGGCAATAGGCTCGCCCTCTATTAAATGGGACTTAAACATAACTGGCGATAAGTGGGTGTGCTGTTAGGTACACCTCTGCCAAACCCTTCGGGGTTTACAAGCGTGAAGTTATGTTATGCAAACATCTATTGGCTCGGCGGATACTAGATAATATTTAATTAACATGTTTAGTTATCATTGTCTATTCAAATGTCGTAAGGTAAAGAGTTGTGTTAGGCTTAATTTACACCACAGTGCGCATTGATCTGTATTTGTTTAATGTAGGTATATAATTTACTAAGGGGAAACAATAAAATCTCTGTACCATACTTGACAAGATAAGGAAAAGATTTTCTACTCATCATCATCTGCCTAGCCTTTTCCCAAACTATCTTGGGGTCGGTCTCCAGTCTAACCGGATGCAGCTGAGTACCAGTATTTTACATGAAGCGACTGCCTATCTGACCTCCACAACCCAGTAACTGGGTACTACAATCAATACCCTTTGGTAAGACTGGTTGTCTGACTTTCGGCTTCTGAATACTTGTAACGACTTTCAAAGATCTACAAATGACAGCCGGGACCAATGGCTTAACGTGCTTTCCGAGGCACGGAGGAAACTCGTATATAATAATGATCACCCATCAATGGACCAACCTAGGCAAGCACGGCTTAACCAGACTCTGTGGCTGGTACTGAAAAATTCGTGATGGAAAAACATAATAACACTTTGCCCTACCTGGGAATCGAACCTAGGACCTCATGCTCATCAGTTAATCCTAACTAATATTACAAATGGGAAAGTAAGTTTGTTTGTTACCTTTTCACGACTAAACGGCTGATCGGATCTTAATGAAATTTGGCAAGAAGATAGATTTATTTGGCAAGAAGATAGATTTTAACCTGAGGAAGGACATAGGCTATCCGCTATATATCATCACGCTACGACCAATAGGAGCGGAGCAGCAATGAAAAATGCTGCGAAAACGGGGAAAATGTGACGCAGACGAAGTTACGCGGGACAGCTAGTACTTAATAATTATGTTTCCGGCAAAGCATATTATTCAGTCATTCTTTATTATACCTAATCCTTCTATACAATGCTTAACTCGTCTAGGCATTGACAGACCGATCAGTACTGCGTAGAAAGCCTAGGCAAAGAATGTTTTTTTTTCGCCTGAACCTTTATAGTATTCTAAGTTAATGTATGTGTTTCTAACACATGATCCACTATACCAACTATGATATTGCCAAAATTAGCACCAATAGTTTTAAATTATTTTCTTAATTTCATGTAAAGTCAAAGATACCTGTTTTACTAACGATAGTTACTTATTGATTTTAAATTCAAGTATTAACATTATTTTTATTGTTTGGTGCCATTGTGTTGACCTTCAAACTACTAGAACGATCGCTAGATTTGCTATTCACCTAAATATCTACAAATACAAATTCACATTTAAAAGTGAAATCGTCTATTATTGTAGTCCGTTCATTTCCAAAACAGAAACTTCTGGTATTACCAGAATATCTACATATATCGCAAATGTCAATGTACCAATGGTATCACATGGTTGATTAAATAATGTGACTTTGGTTGTATCACTAATTGTTAGTCTATTTTTAGTTGACTTCTGTGTTGTCGATACAGTTTTAACTGACATCGCAGTTCGCGTTCATCACTTTACGTCCTTTTGAGAGTAAAAGGCTCTACCCTATTTCATGGGACTTAAACTGAAGGAAATCTAGGTGAACTATTATGTACAATTTTGGTCTCACATTTCGCCAGTTATGCTAAAGTCCCTTAAATAGGTGGCAAGCCTATTGCCATCAATCGGCCGTTCGATCCGGCCAGACCTCCGTGGCTGCTATTGAGAGATTTCTGATGGAAGAATCGAATAAAACCTTGCCCGACCTGGAGGGTTACTATGACGCTTAAAACATTATTGTTCCTTTCCTATTCCAGAGTGGGAAAGAGATGGAGCTAGACGACCTGTATAGCTCCGTCTCTTTTTCACTCTGGAATAAGAATGGAACAATAATGTTTTAAGACGTCAGGGTACGCCACCAAACCATTGCTCGGCCGGAGGACACGGTGGAGCACACCGTGGAGCTCTGCCCCGCTTGGGCTGAGCACCGCCGTGTCCTCGTAGCGGCGATTGGCGGCGGTGACCTCTCGCGTCCGGCCCTGGTTCAATCCATGGTCCGGAGCGAGAGGGAATGGGAAGCCGTCGCCTCCTTCGGCGAAGCAGTCATGCTAGCAAAGGAGGTGGCGGAACGTGAGAGGGAGAGAACCTCACGTCCCAGCCGCCGCGGGAGACGCCCCGGGCGTTGGGGGGCAACCAGTGGCCCCCGGCCACCGTAGGCGCGAGCCTGTGGACGGTGAGTAATGGGCTAGCTCACCGTCCGTCCGTCTCATGACGACAGGCCGTGTCGACGGCGCGTACGTGTTCCACGCGCGCCTCAAGGAGATGTCAGCAAACCAGAAGGGGTCCGAAAGGGCCGATGCCTGCCAGGGCTGCGGGTTGTTCGAAAGAGATACCGCGGCCCTGGAACACAAAGGGCGAAGAAGGAACATGGGTGGGTTTTAGTCAGTCAAGTTTGACACTCCCTCCCGCTCCGCCCAGAACGGGAGAAGTCATTTGATGATTTCCCATCCGCAAAAAATAAAAAAAAATAAGGGGTATTGTGTTACCAAGTACTAACTGGGTTGTCATCTTCCCATCTTTTGATTTGTCTGCCTCTATTTCTTTTGCCATCTCTTGGATACCATTCTGTAACTAACTTAGTCCATTTCTCTTTACTTTCTCTTAACATATGTCCCGTCCAACGCCCCCAACGGGTGGGTTTTAGTCGGTACAAGTCTGACACTCCCTCCCGCTCCGCCCAGAGCGGGAGAAGTCATTTAAAGATTTCCCATCCGAAAAAAAAAGGGTACGCCACCAAGAAATTGAATTCGGACCTCTTCCTCAGCAGATGCCCTTGCGACCACACGACCAACAAGGTAGTTCTTGCTTTAGATATTTGATGTAAAGAACACAGTCCATCTTCAAAGTGTCGCTACTTTACTTTAATGAATTCTTTGAATAAATTATTGCTTTTACACATACACCTTTGGCCTTTTGTTTTTATATGGTTATGCAATATGCATGGTTGACTGATTTGAATTTACGTTAGTATTTACTATTCTACGTGTTTATGTTAGATAGTGTTTTGTACTACTGAATAAATTCAAATAGGTATGCTCTACCAGTCTTGTTTAACATTGAAAATTGTATTTTAAGGGCGAAGCACCAGGGTAGGAGAGATTAAATGAACTTCATCATCATCATCATCAGCCTATAATGTTCAACCCACCACGCGGGCCCAGTGCGGGTTGGTAGATGTCTCATGTCTTCGAATTTTTAGTTCTAGGATATACCGGTTTCCTCACGATGTTTTCCTTCACCATTTTTGGGAGCAGCGGTGATAAATAAATTACACAAAGTAAAGAGCCTGCCTGGGTTCGAAACCACGGCTTCGACTTACTGCTCGTAAGTCGGAGCTGCCACCACTGGGCCACCGCTGCTCTCCTAAATGAACTTAGAGGGTTATATTGATGATTTCAATAATCATCAGTCTGTAAAACCATAATTATTTGTTATGGTCGCAAATCCTATTTTGATCAACATACGACCAGACACTGACCTGCAAATTGCAAAAAACGTAAGAAAATTTTAATTTCCAAGGTTGCCTTTGCACATTCACCTTAAACTCTTTCTTCTTTTCTTTTCGTACTTTTACAATTTTAGTATATTGGTCAATATAACAGCAGTTATTTCCCTTTGTACGCTTGAACAGGTGGCCTACCATGACGTGTTAAAACATTATTGTTTTAGTCCTTTTCCAGTGTGGGAAAGAGATGGCGCTAGACATCCTGTATAGCTCCGTCTCTTTCCCACATTGGAATAAGAGCAAAAAAATACTGCTTTAAGAGGTCATGGTAGACCAGCAGGTCACCAAAACTCGTGATTTGTCCATTCTTATATGATACTCAACCAAGACTTTTCTTCTCCTATACACAGTTTTTCCATGCTGCATCTTATTTTACCATTCAACATATTATTCAAAACCCAAATATCTATTAACATTCAAAAAATCAATTTATCTTTCGATATCAAGAGCCTAATCTTGAAATCAGAGAACCTTGAAAGTGCTGTGACGCCTTATAATATCCAAATCGATATCGCCACTTGAATCGATTTGCATCAAATCTAGAAATAAAACGTGTTTCCCATGTTTGATACTCATCTCTCAAAGATAAGACTTTGCTACCTGTCAATGGTTTTATTCAGATAAAACGCTGATTTTGTTTCTGATGATTGATGGTCGTCATATGTATATGTCGTGGCTGTCAGCCGTAGATGTTTTACAGTAATTACAAGAAGTCAGTGGCCCGAAAGTCTCAAGTTACCTACTAACCAGTTATTAGTAGGTAACCAACCAGTTAGTAAGTCTACCAACCAGTTAGTAAGTCTACCAACCAGTTAGTAAGTCTACCAACCAGTTAGTAAGTCTACCAACCAGTTAGTAAGTCTACCTACCAGTTGGTAAGCCAAGGGGTATCGTATTACCTAACTAACTGGGTTGTGGAGGTTAGATAGGCAGTCGCTCCATGTAAAATACTGGTATTCAGCTGCATCCGGTTAGACTGGAAGCCGACCCCAACATAAAAGAGAAAAGACTAGGCAGATGATGAGTTTTTTTGGGTGCGAGTGCAAATAATTAAAGGAGCGCTTCTTCCACGGACCAACCTCGGCAAGCACGGCTAAACCTTAAAGACCGACCCGTGCGGCTGTTATCCACGAGTTCCTCCTACACACAACAAAACTGTATAATATTGTTTAAAAAATACGCTATTGAGCGCCTTACCTTTTATTATTTTATCTACCTAGCATAATGCTTCATAATGGCTTCAATCAGTAACAGTCACAAATTATGTTGTTATCTTTAAATTTTTATCAGCATAGCTTATCTTTAATCTAAACAATAATAAAATTAAACTGTTATTGATTAACAGTAAACAGTTTTATTTTATTGTTGTTTAGTTAATGTTCAATTTTTATGACAATCTTAATCTTTTTTATTGTTATCGTATGTTATAACAACCATCGCAGTAAATATCTACACAAGATTACGTAAATGTATAATAGTTATACATTAACGCATCTTTTTTTTTCATTATCGTTATAGTCATCAGACCATAGACTTGGCATTCTTCTCTAAAATAGATAGGTAACGTAAAAAAAAAAAACAAACAAAAACACATTAATGTAACACGACAGTTATAAAACTTATAAATACAGCGCTGTTGAGAATCTCAAGTTTATCAAGGCCAAGTGCAGAAGCTAATCAATTGATGATTCACGGTCCATGAATTAGGTACATACATATTTGCAGTTGACCGTGGCGCTAGTTGCTTAGGGAAAATGTCAACGCAGCTGTCAAATTCGGTACATTTAAAAATAGTTCTATAAATTGCCGTATCTCTTAGTACTTAGTAGTACTTATAATGTTGTACTTTAATCTTATGTTTTTTTTTTTATAATTGCTGTACTAGTAATTACCTGGTAATGGCAAAAAGGTCATCTATGAACGTGTTAGAGTAATCTTATCGAGTGGTATTCTAAATGAATTCATCATCATCATTCTCTTGCCCTCATCCCAATTTATTTGGGGTCGGCGCAGCATGTCTTCTTCTTGTATACTTCTCTTTTGCTTGTCATCTCATGACACACCTCCTTTCTTGCCATATCCTTATTATCCGTATTCTAAATGAATTATTCGAGGTATAAAAATGATTGTTTATTTATACATAAAGATTTTCGTGCTGGAAAAAACACATAAATTACCAAGGCCATTTTATTATTATTGTCATTTTAATTGATTTGATTCTTAAATTAATGTAAGTTAAGATGTTTTAAAATTTTATTTTATGCTTAAGTATTGTTTTCGTTCGGTGACTTGTTAATAAGAGCTCAGTGGCGTAACTGGATTTCCTTAGAATTTCTAGAACCAAAAAATACGAATGCGCTAACGCACCCTGAGCGCGTGGGTTGCAGCCTACTCTCACTCAAAGAACTGTCCCTGCAGTGAGAACGTCCCCCCCGGTCCGGGTCCGGCCCCTTTCTACCATCAGACATCTAGACGCACTGCAAGTTACCCTACCTACCTTATTGCTATTCCACCAATTCGCACCAAGCGTTTTCAAACGTCTTTCATAATGCGCACAGTAAAGGAGTGGAACTCTGCCTGCGTCTGTATTTCCGAATGTTTGCAATCTCTTCAAAGTTAGAGTGAACAGGCTTCTTCTGGGTAAGCTCGTACCATCGTCGAGTTTGTCTCTGTCATCTCTGACCTAGACTGCAGTCAAGAGCAAAACAACCGCAAATTAAAAAAAAAAAATCGTTTTAGGCTAATCATGCTAAGTGACACAAAAATCAAAGGATAGTATAGTAAAGATATATTGTATTAAGTACATAATTGGTGATCGAACAACAAAGTGGACGCACTATTATTTTGATATCCAAGTAATATCGTTTTATGCGTCATTCTATAAGAGCTCTATGATCTTATCTGATTATTACGAAGCTGTAAACCAAAATATGTTTACCTAGACAGATAAATAGGTACTCGTACACATGTGACATTGTTTGGCACTTTTGTCTATGACATACTCGGGAATTATTGAGCGATTGCAATCGGCTTATAATTTGCCCACAGCTGGGACACAGGCCTCAATTTTAAAATGCCAAACATAGGTTTTTTATTCTTGTATTATACGTTGTAAATACATATTACTCTTCAGCTTCATCGCTGAAGTCATCAAGAGCAAAAACAAAAATTTGTTAAAAAATAATAACTTCAGCTTGCATAATTCGTTTTGTAATTGGTCACCCAATCCAAAATAAAAAAAAATAACAAAGTAACGCCTGTTTCTAACAGGCGTTACTTTGAGGAAATCCATGACATTAAATATTACGCCTGGATCTTTTTCACGGAACTAAAATCTAAATAGGTATTATGCATAACATTTAATAAAATAAAACTGGCCAAGTGCGAGTCGGACTCGCGCACGAAGGGTTCCGTTTACCATTATTTATAAAAACGAGCAGAAAACAATTTTTTGTATAGGAGCCCCCTTAAATATTTTTTTTTTTCTGTTTTTAGTATTTGATGTTATAGCGGAACAGAAATACACAATGTGTAGAAATTTCAATTGGCTAACTATCACAGTTCATGAAATACAGCCTGGTGACAGACGGACGGACGGACGGACGGACAGCGAAGTCTCAGTAATATGGTCCCGTTTGACCCTTTGGGTACGGAAACCAAAATAGACATGAAAATATTAGGTACATAAGTTACCGAATTGGCACAAAGTAAAGTGCTGTTCGGGCACTTGACATAATACATCTATAGGGAATAACTTTACTATATTGTTTTACCATAGCTTTGGGTTTCCTTTTCCATTTATAAGTGACACTTTATTTTCAGTTTTTGGACACGGAGTAGGGAAAGATCGATGTTGATCAAACAAATGCAGTATACGCTATGTGTTTTGTTTGTTCTATAGTTTATTTCGATTTGGGATTGTGGAAGTGCCTTTGATTTATTTTGTGTCTTTGCAAAGTTATTGTTGAGAAGTCCATGTTATATTGCCCCGAAAACAATTTAAATGTTTAACTCTTTATTTATTTACAAAGATTTATTTGCAAATTCAAACCGTGAGTTCCCAAGATAAGCTCGCCCTCATTTTGGTACACTTTGGTTTTCCCTTAATTGGTTGCGGGCGTGAGGTTTCGTTATGTAACAAACAAAATAATGGACTCAAAGTAAACAGATCCAACACTTAACCATATCTTAAAAAGCTTTTCAAAACACTCATCCGCACCTAAAAACTACAAACGGATCTTTAAAACTATGGAAAGTTTCAAAACTTTCCTTTCCACAGTATCGTTGTTTAAAACAAAAACGAAACCAAACTATCTTGTCTACAAAGCTTCTTTTACAACTTTGGACAGTGTCTTATCTCAAATCTTCACAAACTATGTCTTAAATGTGCAACTTTCAACATTGCAATTTTAAACATTGGATATAAATAATGGAATTAAATCTCTTTTCTTTTTTAATTGATTAAAATATAAGATAGTTTATAGTTTGTTAATCATTGTAATGTATACAAGGTGTTGTTTTGCATCCTCGTCAAATTTAAGGAGGTAATAATGCTAATGATTCTCGTCCCGAATCAATAATAAAATGGGTGGGTATTTTTTAAATTCTTATTTACAAAAAACGGTAGGTGTGAACCACTAGTGTTTTAAACGCGGTCAGTCTGTTTCTCGCCCTATAACCGCGCTTTCACACATACAAAGAATCTCAAACGTTAATTTGATAATTTCTTATTCCTTATACCACGTTAAGGGGGTTATTCTGATATACTGACTAACTTAAACAACGTAAAATATCAGCTTTTATTTATAATTTACTTGGTACCGTAATTTTAATTGATTATTTATGTATTTTGTGACAACCTCCTGAATTTTGATGAGGATGCAAAACAACACCTTGTATAGTATAGTATACAAGGTGTTGTTGTATAGTAAGGGACCTACCCTTTTATGAAATAAAAAGAGCAGAATAAGATACTAACATAATAAGCAAATTACTAGCTCAAATATACTGACTAATTTAATTTGAAAAATGATCTTTGGCTACACTAACTGCAAAGATTTTTAAAACACGTCATCCACTCCTTCATAAACTACTAAGTTTAATATTACCATTCCTCGACAGACGTTATTATAAGACTGCAAAACAAAAGAGAAGGAAAGTTCCTTTTTAAATCTCCAGACAATCTCTAATGTTGTCAGCATCAGCATTTTTCTGCAAGATATTCACAAATAATATTATGTAGACCACCTAGAATCTTAATGTGCAACTATGATTAGAAAAATTAAGTACCCACGACGACAAATCAAGCTATACAAAACCAGTTTGTGCGGTGCTCTCATTGTATGGGATATCTATACAAAGCGAGGCCATGTTATACTGGAAATGTATATGACGGCGCCTTTGCAAAAAGGCTTCATATAATTCTTATTGCAAACTAAACTGTGACCACAAACGAGAGAGAAGCGGTCTACAATAGGGATAAAGACTGGGTAAAGAAAACGAAATTCAATTTTGTCCGTCAGACAGATAATGCAAAAAAATTAGACACGTATTTTTGTTTTATCAAAATATCAAAAAAATACTTAGTTAAAACTCATTAAAGTTGGAGAGTGGGGGCTCACTGCGTCACAAGTAGGTATAAAAATTACCTACACGTGATGTCATGCGCCATTTCAACTCAATATATCTCCGTAATTATACGTGAAAAAAGAAAAAATACGTATCTAATATAATACTTTTCAATAATCTACCCGACGGACGAAGAAAAAAAAATAGTGATCATCCCCTATTCTCTCTGGCGGAACGTCAAGTCGTTGCTGGCAGCCATATTGACTTGTGAGGTGGTCAAGGAAGGTGGCGCGTAACAAGGCGTTGACGGATCGCCGACGTCTGTTTTCTTAAATCTGGTGCCACATATCATATGTGATTCCGGTGAGGCAGGTAAGAGCCTTTATATAGTTTGTTGTCTCGCCGTGTGTCCCAACTCAAATAATAATTATACTGATTGTAATAAATAAGTTCTTTAGGAAAAGTAATCTTTAGCTACTAATTTTCTGAAACACATTACCCTTCAAAAAGTACGACATTTTATACATTATTATTATCAGTTGATACGCAAAAACACGCCGTGATAAACCTAGCCCAAAATACAAAATAATCATTCCTCTATAGACACTTAAATAACACTAAAGCAAAGCGAAGTTCTTTTCAAATCTCCAGACAATCTCAAACGTTGTAAGCATCAGCATCTTCCTGCAAGATCTTTACAAACAACGTATCAACAACCTTGCATCTTATTGTGACTGTCAGCACTGCAACTCTCTATTTAAACACATTTACATGTGAGAAACGCCACACGAATCGATTTTGCATTTGAAACAGCTCTCGCTAATTCGCAGCATCTTCCTTGAGACATTTTGCATAATAATTGTTAGTCGTTTAGTATCATGTGATCGTGGTGGTGATTCAAAATAATGTTGTCTGGTTATACTTATAAGTTGGTATTGATGTTTTTATGGGTGCGTTTTAATTTTAAGTAGGTTCTTATATGAGTAGAGGAGCTCGTGGCTCAATAATAACAGCCGCACGGGTCGATCTTTAAGGTTAAGCCGTGCTTGCCGAGGTTGGTCCGTGGATGGTTGACCATAATTACATACCGAGTTTCCTCCGTGCCTCGGAAATCACGTTAAGCCGTTGGTCCCGGCTGTCATTTGTAGATCTTTGACAGTCGTTACGAGTAGACAGAAGCCAAAAGTCTGACATCCAGTCTTACCAAGGGGTATTACCCAGTTTCTGGGTTGTGAAGGTCAGATAGGCAATCGCTTCATGTAAAATACTGGTACTCAGCCGCTTCCGGTTAGACTGGAAACCGACCCCAAGATAGATTTGGAAAAAGCTAGGCAGATGATGGCACGGCACAATGACTGCTGTACTCACGTCCCACATGTCGAGAACCTCGTGAGCCAGATCTAGATATTTGAATTGCTTATCTTTATCTCCTTTTACGAGGTGGAGTAGACTGTTATTATTGATTTCAATTAAATTCAATTAATTTCTTATGATAGTTTTTTAGCTAACTTATGGACTTAATCCATGCGTGTTTAATGTATAAAGCTTTGTCTCTTTAGACATTCATCTAACAATTCATTACTATGTACATACATATGTATCACGATACAATACATAAAGGTAAGATGTAGTAAGAAAAGTTTTAATTTAAGGTGTAGCAAACTTAGCTCTTGAATTAACGATAACATTCTCCTGTCCTTTGTCTTCATAATGCATAAGTTTTAGAACGGAAAGTTTTAATACGTTTTCTTTGCACAAAATAAAAAGTGGCAGCCTTGATGTAGAAAAAATAAAGTTGAGCTGTGTTTATTTAAAATAGAATTTCTTTCAAAAGTTTCAAATATAATATTAATATGTTTTTGTTGAATGTAGAATACTAAAAACAATAATTAAATTAATAAATCATATTGTTGTATAAACAAGTTAAAGTTTTCTTGCCAAACAGGCTTTTACCTGCATCGCAATACGAGTAGGTATTGTATGAAGAATAAAAATTACTTCGAAGAAATCATTTTCTTAAACATATATAGCATAACATCACGCCTGTAACCCCCGAATGTTTAGGCAGAGATGTATCTAATAGTACACCCACGCCAGTTATGTTTAAATCCCAAGTAATATGGAACTTATTGCCACCAACTGGGCATAAATCCTGACTCAGCAGCTGCTACTTAGAATTCCCTTTGTATGACCTGGGAATCAAACGCAGGCCCTCGTGCTCAGCAGTCGCCCTTGCGACCACTAGACGAACCACACAGCCAGACACATTCAGGTAGTGTTTTCAGGCACTAAAAAAACTTCCAATGAAATATTGTCTTTTTTTTGACATTGCTTTAAATGCCCGAATGGGAAAAACCGTTGAATGACAAAATGACACAGATTCTAACAAATATTTGGTCGTAGCTTACTAGGTGTCAATTGTCAATCGGATGTTAGGTCAAACACACTAAATAGACGCTAATTGACGTACTTTAACGGACACAAACGAGGCAGTAAATAAAACGATGGTTTCAAGCACAAAAAAAGGCTTTTATTTATTGTTATCTTATAACTTGCTAATTAGCAAGGGTGTTAAAGTACGCTTCACGAAGTCGTCAACC